>CM070066.1:3461321-4949654 GCA_036320875.1 Cotoneaster glaucophyllus
GCTTAGTTACAAGAAAGAATTTATATCAAAATTGAGATTCAAAGTAACTATTAATGCTAATTAGAAAATGTTGTTCTCTTTTAAGTAGAATTCGACAATTGTACATGTATATGTGTGATGGCTTATGGCTTCAATAATAAAGTATGAGGTGTGCTATCCACATGCCATTTGTTACTTCTCACATGCTCTTTATTGATTTCTGTAATTTTATCTTCTTCAATTCCTCATCTGACAGCCGAAAATTAGAAAGATGTATGAGAAGTAAAAAAATGTGTGTGAATATCATCTCATAAAGTATTAACCTGTATGCACTTGTTAGGTTCCGACTCAAATTACCTCTTTCTTAAGTTGAGCATGCATCATGTATGGTGATTTTGAAGTTTTGAATCATTCAACTAAGGTATGACTCGATTTATGGATATTTTGTTTGTTTGCTTCTTCTTTGGATTAAATTTCATACTTTTTATATTATATTGTATTTGTTTTTCTCTGCATATGTCTGTATGCGCCCCAAAACACCTTGCAAGGACTTTTGATTAGTACTGAAAAGATATCTAACTTGATTCTTAGTGCAGATAAAGACAAATAATAAAGATGAGAATTCCAAACATCAATTAACTTCTACAACCTGATAGTATGATGTCCTCTTGACTCGCTTGTTGATTATCATAGGCCATGAGGAAACAATGTTATTTGCATCATACATTCATTTAGAAGCATAACAGAAAGATGAATGAAAAGGACTTAATGAGAATATTACCCCTCACCGAACATGCTTCCATCCAAATTCAAACCATCAAGGTCAAATGTTTTCCGGCACAGTGATGGATTGAACTGAAGCTTTCATTGCATTATGTGCCAAATTCAAGTCTATGGATAGGTTTGGTAGCAGGAAAAAAAAAACAGCCATGGAAATACCAGTCTTATACGGCATATGCAATTATAGAGTGGCAAATGACGCCTCTTTGAATAAAAACATTCAATTAGAGATGTTATTCTATAAAGGGAATGAGTGTAAAGATAACTTTATATTTTGAATTGGTTTTGAGAAGGTAGTTTAGGTAATAAATTTGGGTTTAAAGATATATTAATTATTTAATAAAAAAATAATATGGATAAAGAGAATAAGTTAATGGTAGAAAGATGTTAAATGTGTTCAAATACAATTTTTCTAAAGAACACAGACAACGTGATACATGTATTTTTTATTTTTTTCATGATAAACTACAAATGCGTTATCTATTCTGAACTTTATTATCTACACCCTCCCAACAAACACACAGCCAATTTATCCTCATATTCCGATGAAAATTCGATTCCAAATAACCCTTTTTAACTAACCCTAGATGCAAAACTCCATAATCCCAAGATTAGGCTCAAAACTCCATAACCCAACAAGAAACACACACCAAAAACAAAGGGGCAATTAGTAATTCCACAAACATGTCTCACCTCACACGTACACAGAGATGGTGTCCGTGCGACCCGTACCAGAGGAACCGTAGAGAACCGGGCTTTTTAAAATGCCATATCCGTACCTCATTCTCTCCGATAACGACACATGGAATCCCACATTTCTCATTATTTTAATCAAACGAGTTCCTCTTCCTCCTCGCTTCTTCCTCTATCTCTCTCTCCCTCCTCCCTCACCTCACCTCATCCTCTCTCGCCGTCTTTTCTGACTTCCGCTGCCCCGGCCCCCGGTGGTCCCCACCCACCACCGCCTGCCCCCACCACAACCCCACCGCCCCATTAACCAAAAGTTTCCGGGTCCCATGGAACCTACGCCCCAACTTACATGATACGTATAGCAATCATCACCGAAAAAACCCCAGAATTATTGGGATTTTTTATTTTCTTTTGTAATTTAAATCTGCCTTTCTGTATAAAAATCATTAGCGTCTCCTCATATTAGATGGTGAAAATGGTGAAATACCGTTGAAGCTCGTGGTGATTTGTCGCCGTGATGTGGAAGCCATTTCCCTTGTGGTAAGCTCCTCTACAGCTCAGGCATTTTACTTGGTTACCCTTTGTTTAAAATATGATATTTTTGACTTTTTCTGGTGATATTATGTGTGATTTATTGATTATTTTTTAGTTTTTTTTTGTATCTGGTTTTTTTTTTTTATTCTGCATTATTTTAGTGGATTTATGATTGTTTCGACACCATGATTATTTTTGTAACTTTTTCTTCCGTGCTTGATGGGGTTGTAATCATGGGTGTTGCTTAGATTTCAATTTAATTGAACACACTTTTGTTTTCGGGGGGCTCTAATTTTATTTTTTATTGACTTGTTTATTGGGTTTTTTGTGTATGAATTTCCAGGCTTTTACGGAAGGTGATGTTTGACTTTGAAACAATAACCAGTTTTTATTTTATTTATTTATTGATTTTTATATTTATTTAGAGAGGTTAAGGGGGTTTGGTGGTGCTGAGGAGGGTGTCCAAATTATTTGATTGGAAGAGCCTTCTGATTGATTGGATTTGGTGGGTTTGAGGGAATTTGGGTTCAAAAAAGTTTGTTTCTTTTTCTTCAACTAGTTTTTGTAAGGTTAGAGGTTGTTGTTGATGGGCTTAAAGAACTTCGGATTTTCGAGTTTTTCGAGCTTGTTTGTAGCTGAATTCAGATTGTTTGAGGATTTCCCAGTTGGATTTAGGCCTTCTTCTCGGCTCAAGGAGAAGGAGGAGGTGATTAGGGAGGTTTTTGGGGTGTAACGCTGTTTTGGGATTTGAGAGAATTACTGGGGAAGATGGAGGAAGAGGCATATTCTTGGATTCGGAGAACCAAGTTTTCGCATCGGTTTGATTCTTCAATGTTGGCCTCCCTTCCGTTAGCCCTGCAGGACGACCGGATTGCCGGATTAAAGTCAAGGCCTGCGACAGCAGCGGTGGCAGAAGCGGAAGCAGCTCCTTTGAAGCAGAAATCGAGTCCCAGTAATTCAAAGATACAGAGGAATTCTGTTCATACACCGGTTAAGCGAAATCTCCTTACCAACAAGCAGAGATCTTTGTCCCCTCTGCCTCAGACCAACCTCTCTGATGCGTTCAAGGAAGCCAAGTCTGATACGAAGAGGTTTTCAACACCACACCCTAAGAGAAAGGGGATGGGAAGGTTGTTCAGTAAGGATTCGCATAGTAAGTCATCGAACTCGATGAATACGAGCCCCCTCAGGCACTTGGCTTCTATGAAAGTCAATGACAAGACGAAGAGCCGGAAGGAGTCGCCTTGGGCCAAGTACTTTGATCATGCTGGCGGGAGAGTTAATGCTTTGGAAGCTGCCGATGAATTTTGTGTTGATTTGTCGAAGCTGTTTCTCGGGCTTAAATTTGCTCATGGGGCGCATAGCAGGCTTTACCATGGTATTTACAATGACGAAGCTGTTGCTGTTAAGATTATCAGGGTGCCAGAGGATGACGATAGCGGAGTCTTGGCAGCTCGATTGGAGAAACAGTTTAATAGAGAAGTCACTCTTCTATCTCGTCTCCACCATCCAAATGTCATAAAGGTATGTCAATTCTTCCTTTTTTTCCGCCTTGTATGCATTTGGATTGTTAAATTTCGTATAATGGTGAACAAATTATCGTTCCTAGTTTGGAGCTTTTAGACATCAGATATGTTTAAGTTTAACCATGTTTGGAACTTTCGTAATTGCAAATCATGAACTTCAGGTTGCAGAATAGTGTGTATCCTTTGTTACTGATATTTTGTTTCCATGAAACAGTTCATCGCAGCGTGCAGAAAGCCACCCGTTTATTGTGTAGTCACGGAATATCTATCAGAAGGTTCCCTGAGGGCATATCTCCACAAACTTGAGGAAAAGTCTCTTCCTCTGGAGAAACTGGTTGCCATTGCATTGGACATTGCTCGGGGAATGGAATACATACACTCACAAGGAGTCATTCATCGGGATCTTAAGCCCGAAAATGTTCTTGTTGATGCAGAATTCCACCTGAAAATTGCTGATTTTGGTATAGCTTGTGAGGAGGCGTACTGTGATTCGTTGTCTGATGACCCTGGGACATACCGTTGGATGGCCCCAGAGATGATCAAGCGTAAATCCTATGGGCGTAAGGTTGACGTCTACAGTTTTGGACTCGTCTTGTGGGAAATGGTGGCCGGAGCAATCCCCTACGAGGATATGAATCCCATTCAGGCGGCTTTTGCTGTTGTAAACAAGGTACTTTCATAACTTTTGTTTTACCGGCCTATAGTTAGAAGTGTGCATATTAGGCTCCTCCATCCATACTTTTGTTAATTCCTTAGTTCTAGCTTTCGTCTTCTCTATGACACCTAATCTTCGAGAAGTAGCCAATGAGGATCTCAATGAAGTGAATTTACAAATGATTCGGGTGTTTTGTTTCTAAAATTCTTGCGCTGAACTAATATTTCCGCCATTTACTCTTTCTCGTGAAGCTCAACCTCCAAATGAAAGTTACTTAT
The DNA here is from genome assembly GCA_036320875.1 of Cotoneaster glaucophyllus. NCBI lineage: Eukaryota > Viridiplantae > Streptophyta > Magnoliopsida > Rosales > Rosaceae > Cotoneaster > Cotoneaster glaucophyllus. The sequence goes on from CM070066.1 coordinate 3,465,764, forward strand.
CGGAGAAAAATTCTGAGTTAATGCTACATATAAACCATATTCTAAGAAATGGTGGGTTGCTTTTTCAGAATTTGAGGCCTGTTATCCCGAAGGGTTGCCCGTCTGCAATGCAAGCATTGATCGAGCATTGTTGGTCCTTGCATCCGGACAAAAGGCCCGAGTTTCCGCAGGTTGTAAAAGCATTGGAGCAATTCGAGTCTTCCCTCGCCCTCGACGGAACCTTGACTCATGTAACAAGTCCAATCTGCCAAGATCACAAGAAGGGGAAGCTCCTTCACCGGATTCAGAAGCTTGGTCCTGCGCATCCTCATGGTACACCAACGCCTAAACCCAAGTTCTCTTGAACCATCATCTTTCTTGTGAGACCTCCTGGCTTTTGTATCACCGGGTCAAAATTGTAATTAAAGAAAAGGGTTCGTCTTCATTAATTGTCATCTTCTTTGATGTCACATTCATGTGGAACAAGTGGAAGTGAACCAATTGATTGATAGGCATGCATCGGAGTGAAGCAAATATATCTTTTCTATGGCCTATGGCCTTACCAATCATGTGATTAGCTTGTCCTTGAGTAGGCTATCTTACTAAAGTTTTTCATGCAAATTAGGATTTGGAATTGAGATATTCACATTTGTTCATAAACAATCACCACCAAACCTTATCGGACTAAGAGGGCGGCTATATGATTCAAAGAGTGTCACTATGCTCGGTTTTGTGCTAAATCTTCCATTAGTTCTAAGTGCGCTCCATATCTTTTCTTATGGTTTCTTTCAAAGTTTTTATAGGTCTTTCTCTACCCTTTTTGCCATAAGCTTGCATCTCATAATCACATCATCTAACCAGAGCATCTGTAAATCTTTGGTTCACGTGTCCAAACCATCTTAACTGATTTTCTCTCATCTTACCTTCACATCGCTTCATGAGATCATGAATTGGGGGTTCCTTTTCATATGTAATTATCACAACTAAAATGATTGGTGCAATCTTGCAATTTCTTTCCCTGGAGAAGGATCCTTGTCAGATCCTTTTTCTAGGGATCCCGTGATCGGGACAGTCGATCGTACATTATGCGGTCAGAAATCATTTTAAAATTTAAAATTTAAAATTTAAAATTAAATGTAAATAGTACCTAACGAAAACTGACCGCATGATATACGATAAACAGTCGCGTTCACGGGATCCCTAGGATCCCCAAGAAAATGATCCGGCGAGGATCATTTTCCTCTTTCCCTCATCTTCTCAAGCATTTAAATAATTTTGAGTGACTCCTCCAATTAGGCAATTACCTTAGACCATCTCCAACTGATCCGACCAGAGGGCTATAGGTCCAAAATAACCTGAAATTACACGAAAACGGTCTCCAACCGAGAGCTAGGCCAAATGACTTGTGAACCCCACCGGGCCAAAACCAGCCAATCAGGCCAGCGGGCTGGCCATCTCTAGCCAGCCAGCTAGCCTGATGAGGCAGCCCACTTTTTTTTTTTTTGGACAATTTTTTTATACACCATTTCTCACATACTTTTTATCATTTCATACTATATTACCTCATTTTATTTCAATTCTTCATATTTCATACTATGACCTTTTGGCCCCCTCGATTGGAGATAGTTTTTTCTCACAGGGCTATGTTTGGCCTATAACCATTTGGCCCCTCGGTTGGAGATGATATGAAATATGGTCTGACATTGTTCATTAAAATATTAATTTCTTAGATGGCTATAGGGCTCAAACGAACCTTCTAACCCTCATTCGGTTGGAGATGACCTTACAGCCCCCAACTCCTTTGGTTTGTTGTTGTAACCACCTGGTGTTCCACCCCTTTGTCTATTTGTTTCCTTCCGTGCTGTGCCAAGCTTTGGGAACTCTTGATGCAAAACATAAATGTCTGTTTATGAAGCAGCCATGGATGCGTGGCCTACCATCTTTGCACCACGTTTCATCACTTGTATGGAAATTTAGGTGCAAAAAAATCTTGTGGTCTTTAATTAGGTAGGTGAAGGACATATTCACATTAGTTCTCACAATGTTCTTGTGTGTTTTATTGTCAAGAACTCAACTTGAATTGCCATGTCGATTAAAGGGAAAAACACATTGTCCTTGTGTTGCAAAACAGTTGGGGCATGTTCGTAGCACTTTCGGATAATCATACGTGTTTCTAACAATGTTTGGCCAAAAAAAAACCATTTATAAATTATGAAGTTTTTTGCAAAAGCAGTTCTTCTTGAAATTTTGACAGTAAACTTGTTTTGTTATTCATTCAAGCACACCTCATGTTTATTTTTATTCTTCAATTTTTCTTTAATTTATTCAATTCGAAGACATGAAATAAGAAATTAAGAGTCTGCAAGGCAACAAATGAAATGTGCATAAATGACTTCCCTTCTAACAAAAGTGGATCCAAGCAAAGCACTATAAGCATGAGTATTTGCTCAGACCCTTTATAACACTACATGATATTTTGTTAGTTTCTCATGTGCTTCTCTTGAAAGCACTTTCGTATTGTTATGCTTCTAATAAAAATGCTTACAACAAAAACGCTTATTATTTAAAATCCACTCCTAAATAGAACCTTTATGTCCCCACATATGACATTTCGGTACCAAATTCGGTTGCAGAATTTATTTAGATGCATTGCATGTAATGGCCTTTCTTATTTATTTTGCCACCTATAACTTTCAACCTAAATCCGTGATGTTTGAAATTTCTCATGCCTTCGACGTTTTCTTTTCTACAAAAGCATAAAAACCAATTGCAACAGGCAACATCAGCACAACCAGCAAAAATACCCCAATCTCTTGCAATGATTTGTAGTTTTTCACATGCACTGGACTTGTCAACTGTATATAAATCTAACCACTCCAAAGCCGTACAGTAACTTACATGAAACATATTTATCGTTGTTGTGATGTCCTTGTCTAATTATATATTATCATTTGGAGCAAAATTTACACAATAATACATCAGAGTAAATTAAATTTTATTATCTTAACTTTGCGTCACATAACAATCTCGTGCTTCATATAATTAGTCCAAAACATCACAACAACGATATTGGATTGGGTGAAGAGTGGGGCCCTCGTATACCACGTCAACATTTAATACCAAAAAAATGACAGAAAAGTTGACAAATGTCTGACATTGCAATGAATTCGTAAGTTAATGTATGACATTGTAATGTCTAAAAAATGATGTATGAGATTGCTATGCAATCCAAAATTGAGGTAGTAAAATGTAATTTACCCAATATATTATTAAGACAGTAAATCGTTTCAAATAGCGTTCTTATCCTAAACTTGAATCAATTTTTTTAATTGTGGCATTTGACAAGGCCTGCTGCTGTGCCGTGCATGTTTGGAGGCACAATATAATTAAGTTACAGTTGTTGGTCCATAAATTAAGTGACGTAATTAAAATGCTTAATTATTTCCTTTTGACCAGAATTACCGATGATAAGGCAAGCAAATTCCCTTTAGCAAATGGTGGATGGATGTTTCCCATTAGGGCAGAGAATGCCTGGTTTTTTCTCCTTTTAGAAGTTAGAAGGGAGGCTGATAGAATTTTTTACCATCTACAAAAGTTAAGATAAAAAATACTTAGAAAACTTGCAAGAGTACAAAGCTTTTTTTATTTTTTGAAACAAGAAAAATATATTAAAGGGAAAACCTATGAGTACAACCGTTCCTACAGAATCAAACTGAAGAGCATGAAGAGCAAAGGAAGGAATACAATGATCCCAAATATGACAATCATTAATAAGAAGGCTTTAGCGAGCAAAGACATCCGCCACAAAATTAGCATTTCTATAAATATGTTTCCAGTCAATGCAAACAAAATTGGTCGCCGTCCACTTGATATCTTCAATAATATGAACCAGATTCCATGGTGTCGCACCCAAGATTCTAAAAAATGTTAGGCGCTAGTCGAGCGGTGGACTGGCACCTAGCGCCTAGGCGGCTAGGCAAGATCTATGTGGGCGCCTAGGCGGCCTAGGTGGATTTAAGTAAATTTCTTATATATTTTATGAAGTAATTAAATTTATTATATCAAATGTAAATAATTCTTGACTAATATGTTGTTTCTTATAGAAGAACATACATATGTGAATGTTTTATGTGCATATATAATATGCATGTCTATGAAAAAAAAAACCTAATATTATCTAAATAATTTATAATTTATATAACATTTATACATATATATATATATATATAATATCCCAAACTTTTAAAAATAGAAAAAGCCCACATAAATGGTGGTTTTCATTATTAAAAAGGTAAAACCATCAGCTATCCTCTCACCTCTTTCACATCACCCGTCCACTTGGGTGGTTTTCATAATTAAAACCATCCCATGGTTTTCAATTTCATAATTATAACCATCTTGGATTTGAGATCCCGGTTCGCCACCACGTAGAAATGTTTTAAGTCTCTCTCTCTCTCTCTCTCTCTCTCTCTTCACACTCTCTCATACTCTCTTCCCTCATCTTCACAGATGAGCTACAAAAATTCCCTCATCTTCACAGACAAGCTGCAAAAATTCACCGGCAGCACTCTCTCTTCCCTCATCTTCACAGAGACAAGCTGTAGAAGTTGGCCGGAAGTCTCTCTCTTTCTTCGCACTCTCTCTTCCCTCATCTTCACATAGACGAGCTGCAGGAATTCGTAGGGGCTCTGCTGCTACGTCCGAGATCGAAAGTTGTAGATCTGTTGCGAAAATTGCAGCAAGTTTGGGATTTGCAGCGAGATTCAAACCGCCTAGACTGCCGCCTAGCCCGCCTAGCGACCGCCTAAGTCCTCCCCGCCTAACTGAACGTTTTGGTCTAAATGGGGTCGGAGCTCCGTCGCCCAGCGCCTAAGCGCGCCGCCTAGGCCATTTTTTAGAACACTGGTCGCACCCCAGCCCAACACTGACTGAATGATCAACTTAGAGTCGCCTTCAACCATAATCTTTGTATAGCCCTTTCTCTGAGAAAAAAGAAAACCCTCTCTGAGAGCCCTAGCCTCCACTTCAAAAATGGTGGCACCATCCAGATTTAAAGCTCCACCTGCAATAATCTGCCCATTATATGATTCCTTAAGACAAATCTCGCCGCCGTCTTGTCCTCAGTCACCAAACCATCAAAATTTAACTTAACAAAACCCTTATTCGACGGATGCCATTTAACAATTGTGGAAGTATCATAAGTATTTCCTCTCAAACCTTTACCATTGGCTTTAAGATATTGCTCACCCATAGATATAGCCAATAACTTAGATCTTGCCGGGATAGGCATAACATTTTGAACACCATATTATTACGGTCATTCCAAATTTGCCAACAAAGGAGCAAACACAAGCTCAAATCACTAGGAACTTCCTTATCAACATGCTTTAAAGAATTTAGCCAGTCTACTGCCGAGTCGAAATTAGTATTAGTGAAATTGCTCGACTTAATTGAACAAATGTCCCAAATCAATTTAGTGACACCACAATTAAAAAATAAATGCATTTGGTCCTCGTCCACAAAATTACAAAAAGGACACATCTTATCACTATTAATTACAATATGACTTAATCTTTTTCTAGTTTGAAGTCTATCACGAATGAACAACCATGCAAACATCTTAACTTTAGGAAGCATATTAAGTTTCCACATCTTATTAATTAACTTATGCTTTGTAGATTAAGTCAGCATCCCTTTCTGGATCCAAGTAGCTGATTTAACAGAGAACTTACCATTTGTATTTGGACCTCAAACAAACACATCTTTGGAATCCTGCAAGGGAATTGTAATATTACAAATTTTCCTCACAATGTCATTACTAACCACTTGCGAAAATTTTCTCCCATCCCAACATTAATTATCAATAAATTCATTAACTTTCAAGTCCCAATTAATGTTTTGGTTCTCAATATTGAGTAAGAAATGGAACAACTGGTAAGAAAAACTACAAATTGGTTTACTATTATGTCATTTCACTTTGCTAAAAGAGGTTATAAGTTCAAATCCTATATCCGCTTGATTAACGAGAAAGCAAAAGTACAGAGATAAGAATAGTGAGAAAACTTTCCCATTTATGGAATGAAAAGGAATTTGGAATGCGAATACTTCAATCAGACACTAACGACAAAATCTGCCTCACAACTTAAGTTATACGTAATATATGTTGCAAACACAAAATAATAGATCGTTAGTAACACGATAGTTTTCCCCAAATCCCCAAGGAAAAGCAGAAAGAGGAATCTATACCATTAACACCAGCTAAATGGCTCCTCCAAGTTAGGGTCAATATTTGATCCAATGAATGGTCTTGATTGGAGAATTGGGGTAGGGAATTTTACCCTATGATTTGAGTCTTGTGGTTTACTTCATGGAAAGTTAGAAAGTGTCTACCAACCAAAAAAATAATACTTAATTGTGATACACAAATCTGATATCAAACTTTTAATTATATTTGGAATTTTTGTGGAAGTGCCTACGTATGAGTCTTGGTCATTATATTTTAGTGGCAGATGCCGCAGAACCGAGATCCGGAGAGGATCTCTGTGCTCGAAATTCAAGGACTTAGAGATTCAAACTCTTGAGTTATGAGAGGTGAGCTGATGAAAATGGGCTCATAAGAACTAAAAGATTTAAAATGAATAGTTTGTATCTCTAAATCTGTCGGTTCTAAACATAGAAATTCAAAGACCATCTCAGTTCGACGCCGCAGACCATTCAATCAACTTTAGTGCATGGCAGAAGTCCACAAGGATGGGGACCCTTTTTGGTCCTTTTGCACGACTCCAGGCGTAACAAACAAATCGCAGAATCGCCCAGAAAAGCCACTATGGCAAATATGAATCATGATGCCAACTAATTATTGGAGTTTTCTTTTATTCGAGGTGAATATTTATTTTTGAAATTAGGGTTTGGTCAATTACTATTCAACGCTTTTTAGCTGCTTGTTTATTCTTGTGCCAGCCGGGGCCAAGTTCTAACTTAAGGAAAGACATCATCTTCAAATCTCTTCCATCTAATCCTTTCAATCACTTAATCCGAGCTCTTGAAATTTAATCAAACGATTAAAATTATATAACTTTTAATGGGGCCTCCTGTTTGTAACCGTTTGATCAAATTTTAAAGACCCGGATCAAGTGATTGGGAGGACTAGGTGGAAGAGATCCGAAGAAGATTTTTTTCCTAACATAATTAAGCAAGATCTTTGCGTTTAATTTTGATTCTAATTCTCATATTCTAAACGATGCTTAATTTTAATGAAATTGACAGGTTTTGTTATAGTGGAACAATCTAGTTACCAAGGTACCGATTATAAAGGTAGGACTTCTGGTTCTAAAACTAGGGTTAGGAATAAAATACATACTGAAAGTCATGATAGATAGTTTTAGTACCATAAATCTAACCACTGAAACTGTAAAGGAGAAACTTGTTCGCATCACAGTGTGTTATAGTTGTATTACGTACATATACTCGAGTTATTTGCAAAGAAATCTTATGTTAAATATCTATCATTTCGATCGGTTTGTAATGCTCACTACAAGAAAACCAACTTTGAAGCCTAGATACTCCAAAAAAATCATCCCAACGATAATTTAGCTAGAAACGTGCTAGCTAGTTACGAATTTGTGGGAAGAAATGAAACAACGTAGTGAGAAAGATTTGAACACTTAAAGGATCGAATCAAACAAGAAGATGATCCAGAGAGACTATGTGTCTCCACCTTTTTGTTGTTGGAGAGTTGACTTTTTGTGATTATTCTAGTTACCTTTTCTAGGTCCTTGTAATCAGATTGTAATTAGGTTATTTGTATTTCTTTCCTTGTAAATCCTCTTTTACATTATATATTTTCCTCATTGGTGAGAAGAATAATTTCAGGAAATTAAACCCCAAATTGACATGGTATCAGAGCAGAGATCCTAGGGTTTCTGCTCTGCCCGTTCCCTCAAGCAAAGTCGGCCCTCCCATGGAGAACCTACCACCACTCCACGGTGAAAACAACCCATCCTAACCGATTCTACTCCTACACTAAACACTACAACCCTAAACACTACTACCCTAACCGACCCTACCATGAATCCTATCCCACCTATACCGCAAGTTGTTACACAGATTGTCCATCATGATTCGTCTACTGCTTCAATTGGCATCAAACTCAATGGTGCCAATTATGGAGTTTGGTCTCAGATTGTTGAGATGTTTGTTGCTGGAAAAGACAAGTTGGGCTACTTGTTTGGGAGTAATCCCCAACCACCTATCGATGATCCGGCCTTCACCAAATGGCGTACGAAGAACGCTATTGTAAAGGGTTGGCTCATCAACTCTATGGAACCCAATTTGATTGGGTACTTTCTTCGACTACCAACGGCAAAGGAAGTGTGGGACGCGGTTGCTCGCACGTATTATGATGGCTCCGATATATCTAAAGTCTATGATCTTACCTGTAAGGCCTCTCGCATGAGGCAAGATGGACGACCGGTGGAGACATACTATAGTGATCTTCAATCTTTGTGGCAGGAGATTGATTATCGTCGACCTAATCCGATGAAGTGCGGTACTGATATTGAAATTTTTAATAAAATTGTTCAAACGGATCGTGTGTACACTTTGCTTGCAGGATTGTATGAGATGTTTGATAAAATTCGTAGTGATATTCTACGAACCGAGCCCCTTCCTTCCGTCGAACAAACTTTTGCCTATGTTCGCCGAGAGGGAATGCGACAAGCTGTGATGAGTACCGGAGGACAGCTGCCGAGTGGGGCGGCCATGGTGGCTCGGCCTGCCATGGCGACTCGGCCTGCCACATGAGCCGTAGCTCCATCTCGTCCCCGGGCCCCTGATAAGTTACCTGCACCGAGCCCAGGACTGCAACCCCAGGCTACTGCGCTGAGCTCGGCACAGGGCTCGCTCTTTGCTGCTAGGACAGCCTCACGGCCCACCACGGGCCCCCGTCCTCCTCGACCTAAACCACTTGTCCCGGCTGGTGGTTGTACTTACTGCGGTAGTGAGAAGCATGGCCGTGATAATTGCTTCCAATTGCATGGCTATTCTGACTGGTGGGAACCGTTGAAGCTTCAGAAACAACGAGAACGAGACGAGCAAGCCAAGCTTGGGCAAGCCAATCTCGCCACCTCCATGTCCCAATTATCTTTGATATCTCAAGATGATCCTCCTCCGGTTTCGAGTCATTCCGACATGTCTCCGGAGTCCTCAGGTAACTGTGGTTATGTTTTTAATATGAATAATGATGCTACTCCATCCGGATGGATCATTGACTCCGGTGCCACAGACCATATGACTTATGATCCCACTGATTTCGCTTGTGATACTGTTCCACTTCGACGTAATATTACTAATGCTAATGGAGTCACCTCACCGGTAACCGACGCTGGCACCGTGCGCCTCACGTCCACTCTCTCTTTGCCTCATACATTACTTGTACCTTCACTAAAGCATAAATTGATGTCTTCTGGCCAAGCTACTGAACAATTGAACTGTTCTGTGCTAATGTATCCAAAGTTTTGTCTTATACATGATATTCTCACGAAAGAGATAATTGGTCGTGGTACTAAGAGGGGGGATCTCTATTTTGTGGATGATGTCAGTACATGATGGGTCAATCTCGCCCAAGGAGCTGTTGATCACAAGAGGCGCCAGTTATGGTTATGGCATCACCGTTTGGGTCATCCATCTTTCAGGTATTTGCAGCATATGTTTCCAGATTTATTTGTTGGTTGTTCAGTTTCAGACTTCAAATGTGACACTTGCATACTCGCCAAGAGTCACCGTGTTTCTTATCCGTTGAATTCTAATAAAAGTATTATTCCTTTTGGTCTTGTTCATTCGGATGTTTGGGGACCATCTCTGATTACTACTTCATCTGGTATTCGATGGTTTGTAACGTTCATAGATGATTGTACACGGATGACATGGTTATATCTTCTTAAGCATAAAAGTGATGTGTTTTCGGTTTTTAAGACCTTCCACACCATGGTTCAGACACAGTTTTCTACTGACATCCGGATTTTACGTTATGATAATGGTGGTGAATATGTTAATAATGATTTTTCCCATTATTTAACGAATTATGGAATTCTTCACGAAACTACATGTCCTCAGACTCCTCAACAGAACGGGGTGGCTGAGCACAAAAATCGTTATCTCTTAGAAACAGCTCGGTCACTCTTGATTGGGGCGTCTGTTCCCCGCTCTTCTTGGGATGTTGCTCTTCAGACCGCCACTTATCTTATCAACCGTCTGCCATCCAAAGTCCTGGATTTTCGTACTCCCTTACAAGTCCTTGCTACCTTCGTGCATCTACCGTCGGTTTTAGTACTCCCACCTCGGATTTTTGGATGTGTTGCATTTGTTCATCTTCATAAAAATCAACGGACGAAACTTGACCCGTGTGCTTTTCGTTGTATTTTTATGGGGTACGGACTCTATCAGAAAGGGTACCGTTGCTACCACCCTATTTCCCGTCGACTGTATGTTACTATGGATGTCACTTTTTCCGAGTCTGTGATGTATTACCCTTCGGCTTCTTCCAATCCTCCTCCTCAGGGGGAGACACGGCATGACGAAAAGAATTGGACCATTGCCGAGACTCGGCCAACTACCCTTGCCGAGATTCGGCCAACTACCGTCGAGGGAAATCCAAGTGCCTTTGCCGAGATTCAACCAGCTACCTCTGCCGAGATTCGGCCAGCTGCCCTCGCCGAGACTCGGCCAGCTGCCCTCGCCGAGACTCGGCCAGCTGCCCTCGCCGAGACTCGGCCAGCTGCCCTTGCCGAGATTCGGTCAGCTACCCTCGCCGAGACTCGACCAGCTGCCTTTGCCGAGCCTACTCCCCCCTCGTCTCCAAATATAGTACCACCAGATGACCATACTCCTGAGAATATTCCTGAGGTAAGCTTGACTATCCCTGTTGATGATACCGTTGTTCCGAATTATCAATTACCTTTCAGGCACAACCGAGGAAAGCCACCTAATCGATATTCACCGGACACAACGAAAGGCTCTAAATACCCTATTACCAACTATGTGTCATCACAGAAGTTATCAGAACCTGGCAAAGCTTTTGTACAACAAATATCCAATGATAGCACACCAAGTTCATTGAAAGAGGCACTATCTGACGATCGATGGACCAAGGCAATGGAGGAAGAAATGGCTGCACTCCAGAAAAATCAAACGTGGGATTTAGTTCCACTTCCCCGAGGAAAGAAGAGAGTTGGGTGTCGATGGGTGTACACCATCAAGTACAAAGCTGATGGGTCCGTTGAACGATACAAAGCACGATTAGTGGCCAAGGGATACACTCAAACGTATGGTGTTGATTATACAAAGACATTTGCCCCGGTAGCAAAGATTAATACGGTAAGAGTATTGCTTTCATTGGCGGCCAACTTAGATTGGCCATTACAGCAATTTGATGTGAAAAATGTTTTCTTACATGGTAATCTTGACGAAGAAGTGTATATGGATATTCCACCTGGTTATGCATCGGTTTTACAACCTGGAGTAGTCTGCAAGTTGAATAAAGCGTTGTATGGGTTGAAACAATCACCTCGAGCATGGTTTGGTAGGTTCCGGACGGCTATGAGGAAATATGGGTTCAGGCAGAGCAATTCCGATCATACACTTTTCTTGAAACGTCGAATGGGAAAATTGACGGCACTTATCATCTATGTGGACGATATGATTGTTACAGGTGACAACAAAGAGGAAATCTCAAGGCTCAAAGATTACCTAGCAACCGAGTTCGAGATGAAAGATCTTGGTGGTTTGAAATATTTCTTGGGGATAGAAGTAGCTCGATCTAAACAGGGTATATTTCTGTCTCAAAGAAAATATGTTCTAGACTTATTAGCTGAAACCAGAATGCTTGATTGTAAACCGGCTGACACTCTCATAGTCCAAAATCACCATCTTGCCGTGCACCCTGATCAAGTTCCCACTAACAGAGATCGTTATCAAAGGTTAGTTGGGAGGTTAATTTATTTATCTCACACCAGGCCTGATATTGCATACGCAGTAAGTATTGTTAGTCAATTTATGCATTCTCCGAGTGAGGCACATATGGGTGCGGTTGAACGCATCCTACGATACCTGAAGTCCTCACCGGGTAGAGGCATCATGTTTTCTAAGAATGATCATTGCCAAATCGAGGGTTACACCGATGCAGATTGGGCAGGCAACGTTACTGATCGTCGATCCACATCTGGTTACTTTACATTTGTGGGAGGAAACTTAGTCACTTGGCGGAGTAAGAAACAGAAAGTGGTTGCTTTATCAAGTGCAGAGGCTGAATACAGAGGTATGGCAAAAGGAGTATGTGAACTATTATGGCTTCGGAGGTTACTTGGTGAACTCGGGTATCCTTCGAATTCAGCCTCGAATTTATTTTGTGATAATAAAGCAGCTATCGATATCTCACACAACCCAATTCAACATGATCGCACAAAACATGTGGAAGTTGACAGACACTTCATTAAGGAGAAGTTGGATGGGGATATTATTCAATTCCTGTTCGTAAAGTCAGAGGATCAATTGGCGGATATCTTAACTAAAGTTGTTGCAAGTCAAGCGTTCTACAACTCTCTTGTCAAGTTGGGCATGAACGACATTTATGCACCAACTTGAGGGGAAGTGTTGGAGAGTTGACTTTTTGTGATTATTCTAGTTACCTTTTCTAGGTCATTGTAATCAGATTGTAATTAGGTTATTTGTATTTCTTTCCTTGTAAATCCTCTTGTACATTATATATTTTCCTCGATGAGAAGAATAATATCAGGAAATTAAACCCCATATTGACATTTGTGCATGAAGAAAGCAACAATGGCCAGGTTATATGAGAATTCGAGAGCAAGACGACCCTCAAAATATAAAGTAACACATACTGGTAACTTTAGTTTCATAAATCTCTAGAAATAACCCCTTGTATATGTGGCTGTGGTAGTCACACCAAAAGCTACTTTGAATAATATTTCTCTGCGGTACTGTTTCTGATAAACATATAGTGCTCTTGAAGTTTTCTGTCCGAAAGGACGAACAAAAAAACACACACCAGGTTTTAATATGTGAATGCAGATTAAAGCTGCAGCAGTATATCATCTTTAATTATTGGTTTGCTTATCATTATCAGATGCTTAATTGAAAAGGGAGACAGTATCCCTTTGCCTGATCGACGCTCTTCGAGCACGTGTAGAGTTTTCTGGAATATTTAGCCTACCAAACAATCGATTCACATTATCCTCTAGAATTGGTCGTCAGTTCAGACAAGGTTTGATCGGGAGTGGATTATCAATGAATTTTGTAGAGAATGTTCGCTGTTTGTTGTTTCTTAAGATCGGTGAAGAAAATTGAGGGGGATTCACTCCCTTTTTTGATGTGAGATTTACTATGAACATGCATATTTCTTATTTGATAAATACAATTTTCAAATTGAATGTTTTACTCGCGAGAGGTGGAAGTTAAAAATGAGTGTTAAAATTACTAGGTCTTGAATAGAAAATGAATGAGTGTTAATGAATGGTCCCTTGCATTTGTATGGCAATGAGTGTTAACGAATGGTCCCTTGCATTTCTATGGCAGAAATTTAGTCGTTATAATTTCAAGTCTCCGGAGCCTTCTTTAGGTTAAAGGGTGCAATGTGACATGTCAGACTCATCAGTTTCACACTACTATATAAATCGACACAATTTGAATGTAAAACAAATGGTCTAGGTTTCACACAATATACCTGCCAAATGATGAAATTAGCACTAATCTGTTAAATTTCGTTTTCATCACGCTTTTATTCAAAGTACCTCTACTACTTTGACATTGCACGATTGTACATGTGTTTTCATTTGTCAAATGGATGGTCAAAAATAGTGGTGCATTTGTAGGAACTTGTTAGATGATAAATACTAAATGTGAAATGTTATATACACAATTATATGTCTTTCATATGGTGAGAGAAATAAACATGAAATTATACACAATCGGTTATAAGACAAATTTAAGTTTATCCTGACAAACGAGAGCGGAGGGTCCCACCGTCTTCTTAAATCTGGAAACTTTTTTCAGTGGCATCCAATGATAGAGTACTGCACTTCAGCTTTGGCTTTCTTTCTTTCCTGATGAGAGTCTTAATAAAAGCGCGCATTATACCACAAGAAGTTGAAGACCAATATTTGTTATATTTGTATAATATAATCATCAAGTATTTCAATTGACCAAAAAAAAAAAAATCATCAAGTATTTAAATTTGCTGGTGGACATTGTTTGACATCTTTCTAGCTTGGAATATATTGATGGAGAAGTGCCCTAGTTCATCTACAACTGATAGGAAAACCATAGAAAAAAACAGAAGAAATCAAATGAAAGCCCTATTCTCCAAGCTCAATTCTCTTGTTCCACACCAAAGCTCAGGGGTCTCTATTTCAACCTTCTTTGTGGGTTTGTTTTAGCATTATAGATCATGTTTTCTTGTCAGATTGTGAGTCTGTTTATGTAATTGTTAAGATTATAATCCAGACTCACAGTTTGACGCCATATATATATTTGTCTGCCAATACAAGCCTGCTAAAAGAAATGTGTTTTTTGTTCATGGGATTATTGCTGCAGGAAGCGGCATCGCTGCCGGATCAACTAGATGATGCTGTAAACTACATTAAACAACTACAGACAAACTTGGAGAAGATGAGGGAGAAGAAAGACAGGCTAATGGGGGGAATTGAGAAGAGGACTCCTTGCAACTCAGGCTTTGGCCGCTGTGCTGGACCAATAACCGGGGGATCACCATTGGTTGAGATTCATGAAACGGGTTCAGCTCTAGAGGTTCAGATGATAACTGGGTTGGAATACCAGTTCATGTTCAATGAGTCCATTCGCGTGCTTCATGAAGAGGGAGCTGACGTTGTAAATGCCGGTTGCTCAGTTGTTGAAGATACAGTTTTTCATACAATACATTCCAAGGTAAGGAAACAATTAATTACTACAAAATTCTTCACCATTTTGTTAGAGATATTTAGATAATAATTAGGTTCATATCCTTCTTTTTGCTACTCCATTGATTAAAATCCTATTCATTTTCAATTTTTTATCAAGGTTCTTGGTATTAATAATGTCATTAATTATTTGAATAATAAAATATTTTTATTTTTAAATATATTCCTTTAGTGTTAAAAATGTTACAATTAGTATATTTATATTTATGACTAAATTTTTTATCATATATTTTTATTTTTAGTTTGTACCTATTTTTAATTTGCAAATATTTTTTAATTTGTACCAATTTTCTTTTCATTTTTAATTTGTACCTATATATTAGTTTCTTTTTGTGCCCATATTTTTTAAAGTTTTATTTGTGTTTGTACCCATGTGTATACCATCACATGACATTGTATATTTAATCAATGATAGAAAAATTACATATGGTATATTTATGTTTTATGCCTAAACTTTGTATCATATATTTATATTTTTAGTTTGTACCCACTTTTATTTCGCAACATTTTTTTTTAATTTGTAGTATTTTCTTTTTAGTTTTATTTTGTACCCATGTATTAATTTCTTTTAGCGCCTATATTTTTAAAAAAAATTCATTTGTACTCATAATTTTTTAATCTTTATCTGTACCCTAATTTATTTATAATGTACTCATTCTTCTTTATTAATGTGCCACTTTGTTATATGTGAAATGTACCAATTTTTTTAACACTATGGATACATTCTTTTGCCATTTCTTATTTCTTATTTTTACATAGTTTTTATCCATTTATTCAATCAAAATGTTTGAATTTTTTTTATTGTAACCGTTTCTATTAGTATTATAATGAGGGATTTTAAATTTATAGGATTATAAATCTCATAAAATATCAAACAATTAATGTCAAAACTATAAAAATATAAATAGTAATAGTAATATAATGAGGTGTACAAAGTCAAGGGACTTTGATCAAACTTTGAATACTATTAAGGTTTTAATCAAAGAATGTTAAGGATTAGGGACCGCATCCAAAGTATCCCTATTAATATATGATTTTTTTTTTTTTTTTTTTTTTTTTTTTTTGTTCTTCTGAATTTAATGTAGATTGAAGAGTCGGCAGAAGGCTGTGCAGCTGCAAGGATTTCGGAGAGACTTAATAAGAAGTTTGTGAATGATCAAGCTGATGCACTTGGAAGCATATAAGCACTCATTTTTCAGCTATTGTCACCATTTGGTCACGGTGACCAATGCCCATTTTTCTTGTAGTGATTTCTTAATTTGGTCATCTTTTCAGGCTGTCTTCAGCCGGAAACTTTGTCAATCAAGCTCAACTGTCCTTGTGATGATCTGAAGCTAATATTTTCTAAGTTCTAAGCATTCTGAAGCTTACTGCAGTTTACTAATAATATCGAAATACATGTTTAAGTCGATCTTAGCATGAATGAGCTAGCAGCCTAGCACGTGCGTGCACACACACATAAAATTTGTACATTGTTATCATATGTAGTACTGTTTCGACAAAAATGAAAGACGATTTCATGCGAAAAGATAGACGATTCCCTACTTCCAAACCAAGTAATGTCCACAGTGACATGACAAGCAAGAGCAAGGAGAAGTGTACAGTAAGTTTCAAGAACTAGGTCATTGGCATAAAGAGTAACAAATAGAAAAAGGAAGGAAAGAAGCAATGCAGAAATATTATGCCTTCCTCGTACGTGCACAAATTAAGTTTTAAAATTTAGGGAGTTTTAACGAAACACTTTCAGTACTGTTTACTTTTAACGAAAAACCACATTTTTACCTTTACCTGACACTATTCACTATACCTTTAAAAATGGTTTTTCGTTAAAAGAGAAGTTTTTTTGGACTTTTCATTAGTTTTCCTTAAAATTTAATGAATATTTCTTGTAACCTGAATCTATTTTTGGTAAATGTTTTCTTTATCGACTTAACCTTTCCGTGAAGCTCACAGCATTCTCCAGTCTCTTTGTATATGGAAATTAATGATTCTTGAGGATGATTAATAGGGTTAAAAAATAGCTTAATATATAATTAGTATTGTTTAACGAATCAAATGGGATTTGATTTCAGGAAACGAATCAAATGTTTTGTTAAGCAGATTATAGAGTTTGCAAAGAATAAATACTCTAAAGCTTCATAAAAAAATGCTGGAATCGGATTGATTTAGACAGTAGATACATGTGGGATATAACTTAAAACAATTCGTCCGGTATGTTTTTAGTTAGAGTTACACATATTGCCGACTAAAATAACAGTTGCCGATGATATTTGAATTTATAATCTCCTCTAATAAAGTAGAAACATGAGTTACACACATTGCCGACTAAAATAACAGTCGCCGATGATATTTGAATTTATAATCTCCTCTAATAAAGTAGAAACGCGAATGCAGCATATATATGATAGCACAAGTAGAAAAAGTTGGATTGTTTTTGTAACCAGCTATTGAAATCCACAGATGAATTTAGAAGAATCAAATGAATCGATACCGCCCATGCCAATGTTGTATGGCTGTTGTCAGCTCTTGTCGTGAGATGTTTGGTCAAGTCTTATAACGCGCAAAAACTCTCATTTTAATAAAAAAAAATTATTTCTAATAGGATTTGAATTGTTAATTAGGATTTCAATTTCTATTAGAACTTAGATTACAGGCTTGACGAATTACTTATTTTCCAAAACAATGTTAAAAGCCCAATACAATATAATTGGGCTAGAAACGAAGCCCCATAAATACAAATAACGGCCCAGTGGTATAACGGTAAATTACCCATAGTATAAAAAACGGTACGAAAGCTAGGGTTTTAAGCAGAAACCCAATCCACTGTCATCACAGCCAACAGCTTCTCTGCCCCTCTGAATCTCACAAATCCAGCAATCAACGATGGTCGAAGGTTTCGAAGTCGGCGGCGTACCTTTCAACCCCGACGGGTGGGGCCCGCCAGACAGTGCCACCACCCCAACCACCACTTCCAATTTGCCCCAAAACGTCCCCTTCGCCCCCTTCTCCCGCTCTGAGAAGCTTGGCCGGATCGCCGACTGGACCCGCACCTTCAACAATCCTGGCCGCTCCAAGAACCCATCTGACGCCGTCTTCGACTTCTCCAACGACGAGTCCTTCCCCGCCTCCGCCGATGACGACGCTTCGTTCCGTCTCGTCGATGGAAAGCCCCCTCCGCGCCCAAGATTCGGCCCCAAGTGGCGGTTCCAGCAGCAGCGACAGCTCCCCCACCGCCGCGACGAGGAGGTCGAGGCCAAGAAGCGCGAGGCTGAGAAAGAGCGGGCCCGCCGCGACCGCCAGTACAACATGAACCGGTCCAACGTCAACGCCCCTCGCCGAGAAGCCGCGGTTTTCAAATCTTCCGTCGATATCCAGCCGGAGTGGAACATGCTGGAACAGATCCCCTTCTCCACATTCTCGAAGCTCTCGTTTTCTGTACCGGAACCCGAGGACCTCCTCCTCTGCGGCGGACTCGAGTTCTACGATCGCTCCGTCGATCGAATCACCCCCAAGAACGAGAGGCGGCTCGAGCGGTTCAAGAACAGGAACTTCTTCAAGGTCACCACCACCGACGACCCCGTCATCCGCCGCCTCGCAAACGAGGATAAAGCCACAGTCTTTGCCACCGATACGATTCTCTCGACTCTCATGTGTGCACCCAGGTCAGTTTACTCTTGGGATATTGTGGTTCAGAAAGTTGGGAACAAATTGTTCTTTGATAAACGTGATGGGTCGCAATTGGATTTGCTTTCGGTCCACGAAACCTCTCAGGAGCCCTTGCCTGAAGCTAAGGATGATATCAATTCAGCTTACTCGTTGAGTGTCGAGGCTGCTTATATCAATCAGAACTTTTCACAGCAGGTTTTGGTTAGGGATGGAAATAAGGTCACGTTCGAGGAGCCTAACCCCTTTGCGAATGAAGGAGAGGAGGTTGCTTCCGTTGCTTATCGCTACCGGAGGTGGAAGCTTGAGGAGGGAATGTATCTAGTTGCGAGGTGTGAGGTGCAGAGTGTTATGGAGGTGAATAACCAGAGGTCGTTTTTGACCCTGAATGCGCTTAATGAGTTTGATCCGAAATATTCAGGTGTTGATTGGAGGCAGAAGTTGGAGACTCAGAGGGGAGCTGTATTGGCAACTGAGCTGAAGAACAATGCCAACAAGTTGGCTAAATGGACTGCACAAGCGCTCCTGGCGAGTGCTGATTTGATGAAGTTGGGTTACGTTTCAAGGGTTCATCCTCGTGATCACTTTAACCATGTGATTTTGGCTGTGGTTGGATACAAGCCCAAGGAGTTTGCCTCACAGATTAATCTGAACCAAAACGGTATGTGGGGGATTGTGAAGTCGATTGTGGACTTGTGTATGAAATTGAATGAGGGCAAGTATGTGCTTGTTAAGGACCCATCAAAGCCCCAAGTTAGGATCTATGAGGTGCCTCCAGATGCTTTTGAGAATGACTATGTGGAGGAGCCACTGCCCGAGGATGAGCAAGTTCAGCCACCCACGGAGGAAGGGCAAGGTGCTGAGCCGAATGTTGCTGCTAATGATGTTGAGGATAAGCCGGTTGATGCTGTTGAAGCTTGAAGGGTAATGTTTCTTGCTGCATTGTCTACTGTAATATGTGTTCCTTATTGTTTTAATTATTTTGAAAATTTCGGTATATGTTTAAGCATTTTAATTACTTTCATTGGTGCTTGTTCGTCTTTGTCTATTTGATTTCCCTCTGAATCATGTATTTGTTCCAGTTTGTTAAAGTTTTTGATGATGAATGTAATGGTTTACTTTAGTCATTGAAACTTCAACTGACTAGACAGTGCCAAGTTCACAAATCACTTCTTGCCTTGTCGATTCTAGGCCCATTCTTCATCAGATATAGATTCCATTGTTCCTGTATCATGGATTAAACGGTGAGAGAGCGGGGATCGATCAGTGTATGATGTTAGGAGTTATTATATTAGAGACAAATTGGATTGTGTTAGGATTTATCTTATTGTTGGGATACTCGTGTATTTGCAGAATCGCTCTGCCAAATTGTAGAGTAGTTGACTGAACTCTTCTCGTTACTGATCTTGAAATGAAATCCCGGGTTCTGGGATGAATGTGTTTTAACTTGTTGAGGTCGCTAATTGATATTTCACATGTGTTACCTGTTGTATGATGCATTCGGACTTTTGGTCATAATAACATCGGATATCTCTTCATCGTATATAATTGATTGATTCATCGTTGATGACTGCAGATTTAAATCGATTTTCACAATTGCTGAGAACGGGGAAACCTGGCTACATCTCTTAATAGTTGCGAAGCGAGAGAAGATTTTAAGGCCATCAAAGACTTGTATCTGAAGTTAGTCCAACTTTTATTGCATCGTTGGCATATAGTTTTTACGAGCATTTTGTAGCTTTTCCATCTTTTAAACTGGCATAGAGGAAACTATCAGATCATGGGAATGGTTTTGTTTCTTCTCTCTTTTTTAACCTTGAGCTTTGTGATATGTTATGCTATTTTATAAAAACTTGAATTTTGCCTTGATATTTGGTATCGAAGTCGTTTACTTACCTTCCTCAATTATGCGATGTCACTTTATGCTTAATGAACTTGCTTGGTTTCTTGGCCATGTTATTCGGATGTTTTGTTTCTCGTAAACGCGTTTGCGTTTTGAGTGTGAAGTTGGTAGGATTGCTTGTGCTTACCAGCTGTGGAGTGGCTCTAATTGCTCAATAATTCCATCCCTTCACCCAGCCAAACCATAGCAACTCACATGAAACATGTTAAAAGAGCTCGTTTGGAAGTGCTTTCAAAATGACTGAAAACGATTTTGAGAAAAATATTTTTGGAAGTAATCTTTAGTAAAAATCCAATTAAATTGTGAAAAAGCACTTAAGTGTTTCTTGAAAGAAACACATATTTGATGCTTTTTACAGAAATAACTTCAAGTGCATTTGAAAGAAACACATATTAGATGTTACATCCCGTTCCAAAAAATCTTACTTATTGTACTAGTAGGTAGTAATACGCAAGTTGGAGACCAATAACAACATATGGGTTGCTGGTCTTTTTCTTTATGATCGTGACGATTTCCCTACATTCTCTCCCTTCCTTTACCACTTGGATTAATTGCAAGAGCTTAACATGAACTCTCAAAATGTTAGTAGGAGTTGAGAACAGTAGGTGCTCCATGCTTGACAAGCCATGCTAGCCATGGCATGCCAAGCATCCTGCACCTATGTCCTTAGGGGTGACAAGCCCGCCACACCCATCACATGTTACTTCAGCATAAATGGTGTGTCGAACTTGGGACATTCCCTCCCATTGTAAAACCTTAGTACTACCACGCTTCATAAAGCAGAAAATGTCTCACAAATTACCTACTGCAATGAGGAACACTAGCTTGGATTTTCGACATACAAAATTGCTGTTAAATTCCCAAGTGTCAACTAAAATCATATGGATTTTGTAATTGGAATCCTATTAGCCAGATATGCGTTAATTTTTTACTAATTCGATGGTATTAAGTTCAACCTATACATGTCCATTGAGAAGACACATGATAATCGGCATGCATTAGTACTAATAATATTGTCTTATAAACAGAACCACTATCGGCGCTGCTAAATCATAGAGGTAGAAATGAATTTTCATAAAACATTTCACCATTACATGATGTTTTTCTCTGCCATTATATATTAAATAGAATATTACAGTAACGATAAATTCATTTTATTTCCAGTTCTGCAACAGTGCAACTGAGCAGTCATCCTATTTCCTGTTCATGCCGTTTAATTCTCGATATACTATTTTACTTGAGAGGGTGTGGGTGCGACTTATTATTTGGTGTTATAACAATTTTCACATTTTCCCTCATGCATTTTAGTTTTTAAAAATATTGCAGGAAAAAAAAATGAATAAAGGAGAGTGAAATCATTAACTTAAAAAGTTTAACACCGTGACCTTTTCCATAATTGAGTTCATGGAAGAAAAAAAAATTCAATGTTCTCGGAATATAAGACCGTACATTAAATTTGAAAATATAAATTAATGTATGATATATTTTCAATTGTTCTTTTATTTATATTATGATGTGTAATATACTATCTTTTATTCCGGTTACATTCTAGAGCTTGTGAAATATGTCTAAGAATATATATGCCGCCCAACAGGCTCTCAAAAGCTCCATTCAACCACAACGAGTGCCTTGTAAAACATAAAATGGAGTTTGAGCAGTTTGTGTGATATGATCGAGTTAAGGGGAAAATCGAGTCTCTGCTTTTAGGTTTTTTAACGAAAAGTTTTTTTTAAAGATATAGTAAACATTGTCAGGTAAAGGTAAAAATATGGTTTTTCGTTAAAAGTGAACAGTACCAGAAGTGTTTCGTTAAAACTCCCTAAGGAAAACTAATGAAAAATCCAAAAAAACTTCTCTTTTAACGAAAAATCATTTTTAAAGATATAGTGAATAGTGTCAGGTAAAAGTAAAAATATGGTTTTTCGTTAAAAGTGAACAGTACCGGGAGTGTTTCGTTAAAATTCCATTTTTTTTAATGAAAAGAAACACACTTTTAGTTTCGGATTTTGATGCAATGGCCTAATGCAATGCAATCATGGAAATGTAGAACAATCGTTGTTTAAGAAACTACTTCTAAGAAAAGGGCACGAAATCATCAGCATACGTATTTGCAGTCATCACAGCAATAGATAATGTACCCAATCATCATCACTATACTGGCATTTGGAATTAAAATGTTAGGAGCCTGGCGACTTGGCTAGCCATGGTCGTATGGACATTTCAACAATCATTTTCTTTCTATAAAAGCAGTAAAACTGAAAGAAAAATATCAAATTGTGTGACTTCAATACTACGTACGAAACACTTAAGAGTTACGAGTGTGTTAGTCGTTAAATTTGATTTTCACAACTATTAAATCTCTTATTTTCAATCTGAGCTATTTATTTTATGTATCACTCAATACTACGCATTATCAAAGAAAAACTAATTGTTCTGTGTCAATCCTCCTAATGATAACATACGTGCCCGAGAGGAATTTACAAACACTTGAATGCATAAGGGAAACGTAAACTTGCAAACACCTACTCCATTAGGCGTTTGACACACAAGATTTTGCCCTAGCCATGCATAATGACCAATCATGAAACCTAACTTGTTTGTGCATGCACATAGTTCAGAGCCAAAAGACGACCACACAGAAACTGCAGTTAAATCCACACATCCACCAACTTATGTATGTATGTATAGTATAATCCAGGAAATTCGATGGATGAAACCAAGTTAACCAACCACGTAACATTTTCTCTGTTTTCAGTTCAACCCTAAATATTCTACTCCCACCACGATTTTGCTTGATCAGGTCCCACTATACACATGATTTGATTTGACTTATAACTCTCTCACATGATTTGATCTGACTCCTTATCCGTTACGAGAAGGACCTTTACATCTGTTTGGTAAAAAGGCCAATTTTTCAAACACCAAAGGGGCCGCACTGCAGTTCCATTTTAGGGTTCTTCGATGTGATTTTACGGACACTTCAAAGAATCCAATGGCTCAAGGAGCTCAGTGCACCAGACTGCATGCTTGCCGAGGTTCAAATTTTTGGTGTCGTTCTTTATTTTATTTATACATTTATTCAAAACGAAACCTACTATCATGTCTGCCATAGGACAAGCAGTACCACATCCGATCGTTGAAAATATATCACTTTTTACTACAAGTTAAACGAACTCAGTATATGCACGTAAGTTGAACCAAAATCTAGATCAATTACCATTCATTATTGTAACCCAAATAACCAAGCAGTATTATTTCGAAACAGCCATTCCTTCAAGTTCAAGCCATGCAGGGGCAGGGGGAAACCCTAACAATGGCACATTAATCTGGGATTAGGACTTAAGTGACAACAGAAAGCCCCATTAATTAACACAAGCTCTAATAAACTGTAAAAATTAACGAGGACATGTAGGCTCAAAGGCGAATGGACCGACATTGTAGAGAAGGAATGGGAGCTTCTGGGACATAAATGGCTTCGCAGGCTTCAGGAGACCACCGCTCAGTCCACCATGCATATCGGACGGCTTGGAGCAGGCGGCGGAGGGAGAGGAGACGAGTGACACCTTGCACTTGTGAGCTCCAAAGGTGGTGATGGTCTTGGGTGCCGTGATAAAAAAGTAGCCATTTTTATCTGTGGTTTCCTTCACAACCAACGGGAACTTTCTGTTGTTGCACTGTAGCTTTACTGTAGCACCTGTCCAAAAAAAAAATCCCGAAAAAACAATTCAAACAAATTATTAGAAAAATGAGTAAAATCAAACCATGTAATTTATGTAATTTTTATAAAATGGCTCTTATGGTTATGGACATGAAGAGAACACTATTTTTAGGTGCATAATGTAAAAAGTAGACTAATTTGGACTAACCAAGAACACTAATTTTTTGCTTATTTATATGTGCAAAATATGTACATTTTTTTGTTTTGAAATGTATGTAAAAAGTAAACAAATTTTAGACTAACCAAGAACTGGCTTGGCGCCGTTAAGGGTGCCGACGCCGGAGTAGTTGCAAGATTTGCAGTAAACGACGCCTTGAACCGCTACAAAGCTCCTTGGGAAAGGTTTCTTAGGTGGGTACATAGGATGGTGAACGGGTGGGTGGACCGGGCTGTGAGCCGGAGGGTGAGGCGGTGGTGCATGGTGGGTTGGAGGGAGGCTCGGGGGCTTAACCGGGACTTGGGTGGGAGGGTGAGCCGGTGGGTGGCCGTGGTGGTGGTGGTGGGGGCTTGGTGGGTGAACTGGAGAGTGGGCTGGTGAGTGAACCGGAGAGTGGGCTGGTGAGTGAACCGGAGAGTGGGCTGGTGGATGAACCTGAGAGTGGGCTGGTGGGTGAACTGGGGAGGCAGTGGGTGGGTGTGGGTGGGGGTGGCGGTGGTGCTGGCCGTGAGTGGGTGGGTGAGCCGGTGGCTGGGTTGGGGAAGCTACTGGGTGGGAATAGTGAACGCTGTGGTGTGGAGGAATGGAGGGTAAAGTGGTAATTACATTACCGAAGACAGTGAAGCAGCTCAGTAGGAGGACTGAGAGCCGCACAAACACTGCCGGAGAACCCATGTTTTGTTTCTTTCTCTAGTCTTTTTTCTAGAGAGAGAGAGAGAGAGAGAGATGGTGTGAGTGGCTCAAGAGAGTGAGATTTATAGGAATTTCAGCCAGGATTCCCCGCGGGTTTACTTGGTAAATTTGGTTTCAAATTTTTTTTATCGGTCTGGGCTGGTATCTGAACGGATATTCTTGATTAAGGATGGGCAAAGTACCCAAGGTTATGGGTAACCGTAGTTATGTGCTCATTTAAAATTCACGGTTATAGTTATGAGTAACCGTTTAGATAAATAAACGATCATGGGTATAATCGTTTCTCTGTAAAATTTAAATCGGTGGTTATAAGTTTACCCGCGGTTATAAACAGGTACGTATTTAACCGTTTATTTTAATAGGAGTTTTAACAAAACACTCCTGGTACTGTTCACTTTTAACGAAAAATCATATTTGTACATTTTTCTGATACTATTCACTACACCTTTATCTGTAATTTTTTATTAAAACTAAAGTTTTTTTGAACTTTTCGTTAATTTTTTTTATTTTAATATATGAAAAAAACATTAAAACCTTAAATTATCGATCTCTCACCTAGACTTCCGCTGCCAATCTCTCTCTCCTCGCTGCCCTCTCTCTCGTCTTCAACGCTCATCTCTCTCTCTTCCGCTGATCATATCGGATTTTCTGTAGTTTGTGCTAGCAAATTAAGCTAGACAATATCTACATTTTACATCCTATTTTCTACACATTCTGTCTTTAATTTTCTTTTTCTTTTTGGCTAAGTTGGTGTCTTTGTTATATAATTTGAGGTGAATAAATATTAGACTGACATGAACTTGTATGAAGACTCTGTTCATTATCAAACAATATATATGCACGGACTCAACAGATTTGTATAAGTTCTTCATTTTTCTTCCCGACCACTAGATAACAACTTGCTGATTTTTTAAGAAATCTCTTCATATCGTCCGAAAATTATTATTTCAATTTTTGGAATGGTATGAGGACTTAAATTTAAAAGATTAAAATACGGAAATGCATGTTACATATACCTATAACGCTGTTTAATTGTTAAAAAAAATAAAATTATGACAAATTTTTTTTGAAAAAAAAGTTCAAGTTGTTAAAAAAAGTTCAATTTTTTTTTTGAAAAAAATATGTACGCAGTTCAAATTTTTTTTGATAAACGGGTTAAAAATGGGTAAACGGATAAATGGGTACGCAGTTATGAGTATGGTTAACCGTTTAGAAACGTTATGGGTTATGAGTATGGGTATAACTATTTTGGCAATTACCGAACGGGTAAATGGTTATGCGGGTATGAGCATAAACGGTTATGAGTAAATAACCGCGGTTACCCGTTCGCCATAACCGTTGCCCATCTCTATACTGGACTTTAGAAATGTGAGAATTGGAAAATAATAAAAATAAGAAAAAAATATGTTATATGTGGAAGTAAATAATTGACTTCGTAGATATAAAAATTCCTTAGGCTATGTTTGGACGAGAGTTTTTCAAGTTTTAATAGATTGATGTCTAAGTTACGAAGTAATAGACTCTGAAATGTTATGCAGAGAAGATTAGAAAAGTTCTCGAGTGGGATTTATAGATAACACCTCCTAGGTAATGATTAGCAAGTTCCTCTCATATGCCTATGTAATGCACATGGAGGGTTTATTTCTAATCCCTTTTATATTTGCATTTTGTGATCCATTCCTTAATAACTTGGCATCAATCTATTGGAACTAGCAAAACCCTCATCCAAACATGACGTTAACCTTTAGAGTTAAATTGTTGTTTGACATGTGTCTATAACAATGTTTTCTTATTACTTTTAAAGAAAAATTGTGAAAACACCATTTGAGTTACTATCCAGACTCATGATTTAGTGTAAATGTATCACCTAGTTTCTTTATAGTACCAGAGCATGTTGACTTATGTGTGAAGCTAAACGGCCACACGTGCTCCACGTCACCCAATTCTTGTAATCCATGTGTTTGGCTTAAAAATTTGTCACACGTAATGAGGAGTGTAAGGATGCGAAAGGAAAAGAAATTCACATTGATGAAAGGAGAAACTTTGTAAGAACTTATAAAAGGTTGGGCTACCCTTTGTAATGCCAATTAATTTGATAGTGAAACCTTATTTTATTTTTTTTATAGAGTAATTTTCGATAAAAATTTAGTTAAAATGTATCATTTGTTTCACATGTATTTGTGAGTCATTTTCTAAAGGATAAAGATTTAGTTGATTGGGATGATAATTGTGAAGAACATTACGTTAATAAGCTCTCCTTGTTTAACAGAGAAGGCCAACTAGGGTTTGGTTTAAAATTTGGGTAGTGATCTTCACATACTCTTTGTTCGCTTTTGTCTATTGACATTCTTCAATTCATTCGATTCATCCATCGGAAATTTAAAAAGGTGTGTTAAAGATTACAATGAATGTGTAAATAGCATAACCTAAAATTTTCTAGTGATATTGGCCAAAATAAAAGTTTTTATTTAGATTAAAAATAAGTAGGGTTTGAATTTAAATACATTCTAATTAGTACAATATTCGTATGTATTAGAATTGTGGACAAGCTGCACACAAAGTCACGTGCCCAGCAACTAGTAGACAATATTTGGAATATTTGCCCATGCAGCAAGCCAAACGTAGAAGTTTCCAAGGCCTTCGAGGGTTGACCCAAACTCTGTATTATCTTAGTAACTAAATGGTACCTCAGGTCTTGGTTCTCGAGTTAATTTCCGATGCTGCATATATAACCTTGGTTAAATACCTTAACGAGAGAGATTTTCGATAAATCAGAAACACGATTCGTTACAATAAATGTAATTACATAGTTGGTTGAAAACTTGAAAGAAAATAATTGTGAGAATACTCACATTGTAAATCTCAATAGCAAACTTCTTGTGGGAGGTTGTGAGTTGGGGTGCCACCTAACAAACGCCATGCCGTCTTCTTAATTACGGTGAACACTAGTTAGAGTGCCTAATGGCCGACCTTGGATCCCTCTAATTCAGATTTGACCCGATTTTTCGGTTCAAATTAAACGTGGCACATGAAGCAAGTGAACATTAAGGTGACATACACTTACAGTTTACTCAAATCATTATAATTTTTCTCGAGTTTTGGGGCATCATGCACTGACTTCATAGGTCGTAGGCCAATAGTCTAAGTCGACTCCAATGCGGCGTTTACTAGCTAGCCTCTTATTTTAATGGATTTAAACAATTTGGTTCGCATAAATGACGATTATATATGTTGCGTAAAAGCGATGAAAATACTTTGTTGGATGTGTTAGCATATGAAAAATGATAGAATTAAAAATGAGAATATCCGAGGTAAAGTAGGAGTAGCCACAATTGAAGATAAGATAAGAAAAAATCAGTTAAGGTGGTTTGGACACGTGAATTGAAGACCTACAAATACTTCTGTTAGATTCTAGAAGATGGGACTATGAGACAAAGACTTAGGGCAAAAAGGATTGAGGAATTCCTAGGAAGCATTGGGAAGAGACTCTAAGAAAAGACATGAAGTACTAGGAGCTAACAGAAGACTTGATACAAAATTTAGGGCAGTGACGTTTTAGGATTCATACTGCCGAACCCACTTAGTGAGATAATTTTTTGTTATTGTTGTTGTTGTTGTTGTTGTACCGTTCAATAATCATCTTGGTTTAAGATTTCAGTTTTTGGTTTTTAATTTTCACTTTTAGTTAACTCTGTTTCAATGGCGTAGTTTTGTTGTGGCATTACGGATGCATTGTAGATGATGTGGTAAATGTTCAATTTGTGATGTGGAATGTTGTACTGCATGGCAAAGCTAAAAGACCTTATACTGTATGTTATTATAAGAAGTTGAACTATCCTCTTTATTGCAAATTGGTTAGAACCTCAACTTTATTCATAATATCATAACATAGTTTGCTCGCGTGTAAAAATTTAAGAACCACATATATTTCATATCACTCTATATGAATTGCCCACGTATTTATATTGATTATGAGAAATTATATTCACACACCTCAAATTACTTCCCTTACATCTTTTTATTTAATTTTTTACATACCACTAATACTTGATAGAAAATATTAAAAAATTAAAAGAATGTGAGGGAAGTAATTTGGGGTGTGTGAATATAATCTCTCTTGATTATAGTCACACATAAGTAATACCCGGAAGAAACCTCAACTTCCTTCCCCAGTTTACATAATTTATCACTTTTTAACTGAGAAATCATTTGATTCCCAGACCAGCTGGGCAGGGGCTTCCAATGCATGAATAAAAAAAGTGCAGCACAGAGGATCTAAGGTTGATATATTATCAACCGACACGTCCGATATATAGTTTACCGGCCCCAGTCAATGCGTTTGTTTAAATTGTAAATGATTTGCAGACTTACACAGAGACATAGAGCTCTCGATTCTAGAAACTCTGGTGAGTTTCTGATTTGTTTTCCCCCACAATCCACCGCAGCAGATCTTGATTATTCTGGTTCGAAGCTTGTACTTAGGATCCAAAAAACAAAATTTGTTCTGATTAACTATTTTATTTTTTACTTACCGATATTGGGAAATGGGGTTAGGCTGAGTCAAACAATAACCTAACAATTAATATTTTAATATCAATGTTATTCATGAGAGTAAAATCGGACCTAATACTTTCGTGAAGAGAGAATTTTTTTGCTAGAATCATAGCAGAAACAATCAAGTGAATCCAACCAACCGAATAATGCTTTATTGAGTTTGTTCAAGTTGTATACGTCATAACTTTGAGACATTCTTGACCACGAGCTTCTGTATTGTGGGATCGTTGTTAATCACTAAAGTTCAAGGATAATTCTATAGGATGGCAATAAGACCAACAACGTTTTATCACACGGAATGTAAGGTAGTCAAAAAATAACATGTGCAAAAAAAAGTGTGACAGAGATGAGAATGTTTCGATGGTTGTGTGGCACACAAGAAATAATAGGATAAGGAACCCGAGGCAAAGTAGGAGTGGTCGCAATTGAAGATAATGAGAAAGAATCGGTTAAGGTGGTTTGGACACGTGAACTAAAGACCTATAGATGCTCTAGTTAAAAGATGCGACTCTGAAACGGAGGCTTAAGTCAAAAAGGGTAAAGGAAGACTTGAAAATAGACTTTAAGAAAAAATATAGAGTATTTGGAGCTAACAGAAGAATAGAGCGCATTGACGTTCTAGAATTTATACGGCTGATCCCACTTAAAAGAATAAAGTTTTTTTTTTTTTATCTTTTAAGAAGAGGGACAACTGGTGGCAAGTCACGGTATCCACCCCTTCCGAGGGCCAGGAAGACTCACAGAGACATTTTAGCCTCCTATGGCCACAAGTCTGGCTTCCACACCAGCAGAGGATTTCGAACCCGAGACCTTCAGTTTTTAGTTTGAAGAAAGCTTCACAATCTACCATTTACCATTAGACTACCAGCTCGTAGTTAGTAGAATAAAATTTGGTGGTTGTTGTTTGTTGTATATGATGCATGGCTATCATCGACGACGAGTGTGTAACTTGCATGCAGAGTCTAAGCGTGCCCAAGAAAGAAGGTCAATCTAAAAAACAAGACACTGTTAAGCCCACGGTACACCATGGTTTCTCAAACCATTTACATGAAAGCCCAAAAACCAATCATAGGGCCATTTGACGTGCCCGCAGTTCAAATCAACTATGCACCCGAACCACCAAATCTGCAAAAAAAACTAACCCAAAAACCAGGTCATGTGTTGCTTGCTGCCGAAGAATTGAAAATTGTAGCCACAACCCTTAAATTAAGCATTGAAGTCCCAATATGGAAAGGTTGTTCCTTTTTGACCTAAGGGTTATAGGTTCGAGTCGTGAAAACAGTCTCTTTGCAAAGTAAGAGTAAAGCTGACCATTACAAAGCGGGGAGCCTTATTTGCTTGGGATTGAAGTCTCAAGACAAGCAAGTTACTGAGTGCCCCTTTCATGCATGTGCAATGCGCACTGGATTTTCAGCTTCTGTCCCAATCAGAATTGTGGCCTGTATTGTAATGGCATTCAAATCTAACTTCCCCAAGTTGTGCTATATGCAGAAATATTGTGGTTTTAAAACACAAATGTCTGCATCCTAACTAATTCAATTCCTAAACGTGCGCAGTGGGTGCATCCACAATTTTTCACTCATAAATGGACATGCCTAATAGGCCAAATCAGGACAAGGATCGAAATGTTCGTCCCTGTCCCCTCTAAAAGAAGAGACACTTACAATACACGAGGACTCAAAATGTGGTGGTAGTTTCTCAATCAATATAACGTTACGTGAGAAAGTTATAACATTTGATGAAGCGTGTTAAGTTTGAGACTATCACAATGGCAGATCCATTTGATACAAATCTTTATCCTCTACATATAGGTTTGACACATAACAACATTGACAATTTTGTTTTTAAAAGATTTTATTTTTAGATAACAAGAATTTCGCTACACTTAGGATGTCATTTTGACGATAGCTCAAAGCCAATGAGTGCAGGATTAACCATTGATGTCATTTTAGGGATAACTCAAATCAATAAATACGCGATTAGCTTAAGATATCGCAGGAACCGTTATATCGGATAGTAAGTTTTCTAATGTCACATCCCGGCCCGGGCCCCCACCACATCCCGAGCTCGACTCCGCCGTAGCACAATATTGTCCGCTTTGGGCCCCAACCACGCCCTCACGGTTTTGTTTCTAGGAACTCACTCGAGAACTTCTCAGTGGGTCACCCATCATGGGATTGCTCTCGCGTGAACTCGCTTAACTTCGGAGTTCCAATAGAATCCGAAGCCAGTGAGCTTCCAAAAGGCCTTGTGCTAGGTAGAGATGAGAATATACATATAAGGCTTACAGGATCCACATCCCTGAGCGATGTGGGATCTTACATCTAATCTAACACCACGGAATGGGAACCAAAAAGAAATCGTGGCATGCATGCAGTTAAGAACAAGATAAGGGTCTTGGCAGACGTGACTGATGTAAAAGAGATTGTGGAAAAAAATTTCAGTTTGTCGAGAAGGCTGCCTGGTACACTACATATCAAGTACTTGGATGCCTAAAAAAAATTTAACCATTTGTATGATGATACGTGATATACCAACATATTAAAAAATCTCTCGAGATTGTGGTCCCTTGTTTCTACCGTTTACACTTTTATAGTACAGGTAGGTTGGCTTTTAGTTCATGATGTAAATGAGAACTGGATTCACTTATCCTTTTCACTTTTGCCCTCATTTGGATCCGTCATTTAAGTATCAACATCACTCTGTCTGACTTTGTAGTAAAGGCAAGGGCTACTTTTTCTCCAAAGATTGAAAACTCTCATCCGCCCAAATTTGTAGAAGGTTCAAAATTCGGATTCCAAATTTTGGTTAGCTTCTAACTTCAATCAGATTAGATGTATGGTTCTTTCTGTCATTTGATCACCGTATAATATGCCTAATCTAGGGCTTTGCTTGGTGCCTGGCATTGACAGCATTGGACAAGTGTTGAATCAACCTCGCTCGGGTGAGAATTTAAGGAAAAAACTTGAGTAGGAGGCCCGACCATGTCATTTGTAAATCCATTTCATAAAAGCATGCGGCCCCTTATATTTTATTCTCATTTAACCTACCTAATATGAGAGACAATCCTATCAAAGTTTCTCTTCTCAACTAGAGACATGTGAATCTGATTATTTCAAACTATAGTCCAACATCATAATCCAATCCAAACCATAACAACAATCGTTATTGATGCACATTGCTCGATAGTATCAACGAGGACACTAGTGCAAGTTCAATTATAATCGTGTCTCAACCCACCAAACCTAGTTGTACGGAAGTTGAGCCTTGTAACAATGCAATCCTCAACTGTTAGATCCTTACATCCAATGTTTTATTCATTCAGTGCATTCTATACACTGCGGCATAGTAGAGTTTTCGAATTATGAGGCCATGAAACATAGGAAAAGAAAAAATAAAGGTCTAATTGCTTAAGAAGGTTCAATGTGTTCGAGAAAATGAAGGGGTGGTTGTTGTGTGTACTCTCACGTACTTAATAATTGGCATGTGATAAACACATTGTGCAGCAAATGCTGCAGATGTTGACATTATCCACTGGTCATGGACCTGCCAGGATTAAACTTGCATTCATGTTAATGCTGTGGGTAAAATGGTAATTTACAAGGCTGAGCAGTTCGACCTTATTTCCTTTTCTTTCTGAAAGCGATATTGGAAATGGAGGAGTTGAACGAGAAAATATATGCTCAACAAGTCGGTGAACTCTCAGAAAGGGTGGACTCGTTCAAAGAAAGTTATACCGACATTGGATAAGATATATTCAAATACAATGAGGCTCGTTCATGTGTAAGAGTGTTTGATCGTTTAGCTGGTGAGATTGCAAGACTCAGTTTTTCTTAAAGTCGAACACGTATCTTCTTCTTCTTTCTCTTGTGCAAATGCAATAATGGATGCTTCTAACTGATTGAGCCAAAGCGATATTTTAGATAAGTTGAACCTAGTTTGCATCCAAATCCAAAGATAATTTAGTTAAAACTAAAGAGAATTTACTCGGTCTCTCTCTCCCGACGGCATGATCTCACCAAGTACCACTGCAGCGCAGAAAGAAAGGAAATGAAAGTCTCTAACCCACCCAATCCGTTCGAAACCCTACAGATTAAGATGACCATCTGCCATTCCACGATTATTAACACGCAGCATGAAGATCAGCGGCAGAGAGAGTCAGTGGCATCCTCGTAAATAAACTAAAATGTGGTCCAAAACATTATTCACATGAATAGTGCCAATTTCCCCTCCTACTTTAAACTAAAGTAATGAGTTGGCTTTGTGTTGTGGGGGAATCAGCAGATTAAGTGCACTATGTATGTATGGTATATGGTATTTGACTAATTGAATAATTTGTTTAATTTTAGTAGCGTAGTTAAGACTTAATCCACTCAAAGGGGCTCTCCTCTCAAGTCAATGACAACTTTGAAGCTCTATTGACGATTTTATTTTTATTTTTCTTTATAAATTTATACACCTTTCTTACAGACTCACAATCATTAGCCTTACTTTGCGGATAGATTTTTTAGTATGCTGAAAATATAGTTAGGTGCACAAAGTGTTATAGTATAAATAGTTAGATATTTGAAAGAAAAAATTTAATTATTTGTGTTATAATACTTGGTGTATCGAACCGTGTTTTTAGCACGCTGACAAATTTCTACACCTTTCCATCCATGAGAGGAGATGAGTGTCATAATACATTTGATGTATCGAACTATATTTTCGACAATTGTAAATTTGTCAATTACTTGATGAGTGTTGTAGATACATTTATTATGTGACAACAAAACTTGTAATGATAATTGCCTCAATTCGTCAATCACATGACGATTATTTATAAGTGATAAAAATAATTGTTTATCATTTGGTTTATTAAATTAATTTTTTATAATTGCCTAAATTTATACATTAATGAGGGGAATTAGTGAAAATGAACCGATCTTAATGATGATATGGAACATGTACGCACTACACTCTCCCCAAAGCGCGTGAGTAGACTCCCACCAAAATATTTCTAACCAAACAAAAGAAAAGTAAACCAAAGTCTCAACGTTTCATCTCATAAAAACTCAATCCTCTCTTCTTCCCTCCCCCTCTCAATTTTCTCTCATTTTCTCAGCAACCAAACAGAAAAAAATCAGGGAACCCATCAATGGAATCCTCACCCAGGCACCACCAACAGGATAACCCAACTCCATCTTTGCTTCCCTCCCCAAACAGCCACAGCTCCAACAGCAGCACAAGCAACTCCAACAACAACCGTCACCTCAGCGGCGGAGCTCCGCCAACAACCCCGACTCCCCATCCTCCTATACCCTACACCAGATCCGAAACCGCCAACCCGTACCCGACCACCTTTGTTCAAGCTGATACCTCCTCCTTTAAACAAGTCGTCCAAATGCTCACCGGCTCCTCCGAAACCGCTAAGCAAGCTTCTTCGAAACCAGCGTCCGACCCGCACCCGAAAACCCACATCCCACCCATCAAATCCACGCCCACAAAGCAACAATCCGGATCCGGGTTCAAGCTCTACGAGCGCCGGAACTCCCTCAAGAACCTCCGGATTAACCCGTTAATCCCCGTCTTCAGCTCCGCAGCTTCCGGATTCTCGCCGCGGAATCCCGAGATTTTATCTCCGAGCATCCTCGATTTTCCTTCTCTGGTTCTCAGCCCTGTCACGCCGCTGATACCCGACCCGTTTGACCGGTCCGGGACGGCGAATTACGGCCCGAATCCAAATGGGTGTTCGAATTTGAACAGGGAGGCGGAAGAGAAGGCGATTAAAGAAAAGGGTTTTTACTTGCACCCGTCGCCGAGCACGACGCCACGGGAATCTGAGCTCCGACTGCTGCCTCTGTTCCCGACGACTTCGCCGAGAGCTGCTTCAGGTTCATCATCTTCTTGAATTAAACGTGATTTTTTTTTTAATTTTTAGTTTTTGTGTACTTTTCATGTGTTATTAATGTTGACATTGATTGTTATGATGATGAGGGACGTTAAATTGTAATGGAATATTTGCAGAGAAATGAAGAGAGAGCCTTTAATCAATTGAAAATTTTAATGTATGCCTCTCCTTTTTTATGAGAACTGCTAAGGTTGTGACCTTCTTGTTTTTAGTTCAATATTTTATAATATTGTCGCAGAAATTAACATTAAAGTGTGTAGTGATATAAAGTATGTGGAGTGTCTCACTTTAAGAGAGTTTTCTTAGCATTTCTCTTCGAATTTACTTCAACTTATTTCCTAATGCTTGTTTGGATGATGAGAAAGTAAAGGGAGAAGAGAGAAATTTTCAGTTTTTAGTTTTGTGTTGCAATTTTTATATGGATATTAGGCCAATTGGGTGAAAAAAGTAGAATTTTATTTTAATAAAATGATATATAGTTTAAAATACAATAGAAACTTACATGAAAGGGAGATGCTGTGGCGGTAAAATAAGAAACATAGTATATTATGTGCCTCTTAACGTAGTGTTGCATTATTGTTTTGAAACACGGTCACTTTGAATTCCTTATTTTTTTAGGAAAACTAATGAAAAGGACTTGAAAACTTTGAGTTTTAACGATAAGGACAAAATAAAGGGTAAAGTGAATAGTACCAGGTTTGACTTTTTAATGTAAAAATGTGATTTTTTGTTAAAGTGAACAGTACCGCGGGCTTTTCGTTAAAACTCCCTTTTTTTTTCATCCCCTCTCGTAATCTATACGAGAGGAGAATTCGAATTGCAGTGATAGATGTGGATACATTGTCCTAATTAACTGGCCTAATTATTTGCGAGGAAGGAGAAAAATTTAGAATTTGAATTGGGAGTGAATAAGTCAAAATGTGGGGGTGTGAATTAAATTCAATGGAATTATGAATCACCATGCACTGCATGAGAGGTTGAATTATGCTGTTCTGAATTCTGATACGGTCTCTGCCAACTCTATTTTCTTCAATAAATGGGGAAGTAAATAGCAAGATCTAATTTTGCTTCCAAAACCTTTTGACATTAATTGTGACCGTGTGAGAAGAAGTGGAGATTAATAGGAGGATTGATTGAGTAAAGGGTCGTGTTATTTACACTTATTTTTATTTCTCGGCACTTTTGTCAAATTTTGATCGTTGAATCAAACGAATTGAAGAAAATCAAAGGACAAAAAAAACAAAGATGTGTGAAGAGTAAAATAGGATAAAAGAGCATAGGGAAAGCTGTCAAAGAAAGAGTAGAAGAATGGGCAAGGAATCTTAACTCTTTTGTTGTTTTTCTCAAGTGAGATGAAGATGCCAAGCAAACTAGGGCAGCCTGCATACTGTGTGCACAGTGTCTTATTTAAGTTTTTATCAGTTGGTCTCTGAAATTAGATATTTCAATCAAAATAATTTATGAAATAGGAAATTCATCAATTTGGTCTCTTAAAAACAACTTCCGCAAGTTAATTTGGTCATTCGGTTAACTTTCCGTCACTGTTAGCGTGTTGATGTGGCGCACAAATGGGCTTCACCTATCCAATCATATTTTGCAATTATTTATTTGATCAATTTGTTTGGAGTTCTTTTTTTGTGATTGGTAGCATGAATTAGGCCTTTTTCTAAGAGGGTTTGAAATCGAGTGGTTGGTGGGAGAAGAGTGTGGGTTGAAGAGTTAGTCAGAGGGAGATTTGGGGACCAAATTTATACATTTTCTATTTTAGAGAATATTTTGATTGAAATGTCTAATTTTATGGACCAATCTTGATTTAAATCCGTTATCATGACATGGGTGTTTTTTTCCACAAAAAAAATAAAAAATAAAAAAAAAGATTCGTGTATTCATTTTTTTTTTTACACAGCTTGATATGATTTATTGAAAATCGCTCGCTTCAGAATTGTTTCATCAACGAAAGAGATATAACAAATAATTATTTTTAGAAGTCCAAATTCATGTGATATTTAGCTTGAATGATGTCAAAGTATGAGCCTAGGGTGAAAGTTGATGAATAAGAGGTTGAATGATTAGTAGGCCCCAAAGGCTTGAAGAGTGAAACAATAGGCCCCAAATCTTGGGTACCAAATGCTTGGGGAGATGACCTCGTCGGGACGGAGATGACGGGATCATCTCCCCAAACATTTGTTTGTTTTCAGGTGTGCTTTTTAACTCAAAAAGAAGACCAAAAACCGCGTGTAATGGGGTCCGGACATGAGATAGTGAAAGTGGAGGAGGAGGAGGAGGAGGAATGTGGGACTTTGTGATCAAAACGGGAAAGCCATAAAACATGGCGAGTGTTTTGCAGGTTAACAAAAGACTGCTTGGCCTCTTGTGCTTTTTGTTTGTTTGCTTTGCTTGCTTTTGCGGGCGATATTTGTGTAGATTGCTTTGTCTTGCACTTTGCTAGTATTGTTGAGGGATTGATTGCGGATTTGATCCTTTCCATGTGCGCACTTTTTTGGAAACTCATTTGGCCTTTCCTCTCTTCAATCAATATCCATCACCTCACTTCAATTTTGGTCATAAACACTTGTATCTATTCGTTAATATTATATTAAAGTCTGTGAAACACCAACCATGTCATGCCGACAATGCCGTGAATACTTTTAAGACGGAAAATGATTCTGAAAAAATTCAAAGTGTTTTCTAAATTAGAAGCGCTTTTGTGTACGTTGGGCATGAAATATTTCAAAGTAGTTCTAGGTGTCGAAGCACTTAATGGCTTCAACTAGAATCTAAATGTTTGTTTTTTCTAAAAGCACTTCAAACGTTTCTTAAGAATAACATCCAATAAAAATTGAGTGTTTTTGTATAAAATAACTTTTAGTATATAATGCCTAATAAATATTTATTATAATTTTTTTTTTCTTTTCAAACGAGTCTTTAAAAATATTCGACTTTGTCAACGAGTGGAGTTTGGGATTGGGATCGAGCCAACCACTACTATTTTGACCTAGGTTCATCTTCATCCATTGGGTCAATTCATCATATTATTTTTCAACCTAATCTATTTTATATATGTTGTAACATTTAAGTGTATTATAATATATATATATACTACAAGACTAATTGGTTAGATTTGGGATTGGGATCGAGCCAAGCACTACTCTATGTCGGGCCACCTAGCCGACTCGTAGTTGCATGATGACATCACCATGCACTCTCGATCTCACTACTTTGTTTTTAGTATCATGAACGGCCATTTATCTTAATCGACAGCTTATTGCATAGCAAATTTACCAACTACAAATCTTATTTTACTAAACGAAAAGATAAGAATTTTGTTGGTGCATATGCGTCTCATTAATTCATCTCATTATAATAGAGATATATTTATAGCAGGGAATTGATTTTCGCTTTTTCATTTTTATCTACACTCATTTTCTCGTATTTTGATTTCATTCGATCTACTCAACTTAAACGCAAAAAAATAGAAAAGAAAGTGCAGGAAGAAAACAAAAGGAGGGCGGAATGCATTTTCTTTGTACAACTGCAGTCTGCAGGAATGCTGTTTCCAGATGCAAGTAGAGGAGAACTAAGCCAATGTGGAAAAGGATGCAATACAATTAATTATCAAAGGCTATTGGCCTCATTGGTTCTACGTAATTTGCATGCATGCATGCTATTCCCAAAAATACTGGAAAATTATTAAGCACCAGAAGAAGAAAAAAAAATCCTGATTCCTCATTTTATTTAAAACTTACGTACCGAATTATATATCTTGATTTTCATTTCTTCCTTAATAATAATAATAATAGGCATATAAACAAACACATTCATCTTAATATTTTTCTTTTAAATTAAAACACCAAAGGAGGAAATTAATTATATAAATCTTACAAGCATCAATGATGATGATGATCATGGTGATGATCGATGAGTGATCCCACTTTCATTCTCTCTTCGCTGTATATCCTTGTACGTACGTACCCTTTATGGCCATGTTAATTAACTGGATAGAATCGATCATCGATCAGATTTAGCGTCTGGCGCAGCGGGTGATGTACCGGCAACCGCGCCTGTAAGGGTTAGCCCTCTGCCTTCCTTGGCAGTTGTAGTAGGACCGACCGCGGCGTCCGCATGGAACAGCATTGCGTCTCAGGGCACCATAGCCAACGTACCTCCTGCCGCGGCCTCTGAGTGTCCTACGAGTGCTCTCTGTCTCCATCATCATCTCATTCTCCTCTCCAATCAAGTCGCCGACTTTGCTGTTGGCGCTGTCGAGCAACGACTCGTCATCGTGATCACCGAAGTGGCTGAGAGTCCACGAGGCATCGTGGACCTTGGCCGATGACCTAGCGACCATGGCCAAGACCACCATGAAGGCGATCAGGTAGAGCTTGAATCCCATCGTTGGTGTTTGTTTAATTAGGGTTAGGGTACGTACGTACACAAACAAATTAAAAACACAATTTGTTTGTATGGGGAGAAGAAAAGAGAGGGCTTTATTAATTGACCTCTGTCTCTGCCCTGCCTGAGAGAAGGAAGGAAGGACAATGAAGTATATAGAGGAAAATGTCCAGCTGATTCGTTGGGATTAAAAAAGAGGGTCAAATTTAGTTTGTTGGGTTTGTGTTTTTGGTGATTGAACGCATATTTTGGGTGCCCCCTGCCCGTTTCTTTCTCCTCGTTTATCTGTCGTATTGTTAATATAGAGGGATAGAGTGCTAAGATCAGTCGCGCATAGACGAGTGAATGATTTTTCGTCTGTCTATGAACATGATCTCACATTCATTAACGGCTGAAAATGTTTCAAATACTCACGCGCGACTGACGGTAACATTTGGTATATAGTTGTAGTTTTTGTATTGCATGTAAATATTGTTTAAACATATAGGAAAACTGTTTTTCTACCCGCCGTTTTCTGTAATTGGAAGATAAATCCAACTTTTTCTCTAAGGTCCTCAATTTTTATGGCTATTTTATGTGGTTGACTGATATGGTTAACCCTTTCTGATTTTGATTATTATTATTATTACTAGCATATGAGCACACACAAAGTGTGTGAGAAATTTTTTTATTTTTGTTTTTGAAATAGAAGGAGAGAGGAAGAGAGTGATAGATAATGTGGGAGTGGGAAGTTTTTTTTTTTTTTTTTTTTTTAATTAGAGATATGTTAGGATTACATGTAGGTGAGGCTTTGAAAAAAAAAAACAGCAAAATTTGGTTGTGTGAAATTACATTTCTACTCCATATTTCTTATTCATGTTTTATTTTAATTAGAGGGTTAAATTGATAATTTCATAGAATTTTGATTGACAATGAGTGTTTTATTAATTTGTAGAAATTATTATTATTTTGCATTAGCAGAATTTTGACACATTTTTGTGAAAAAATGGCACATTGGGTTTGAGCTTGAATGTAAGAATGGGCTTATATATTCGTAGCCCATATCATCGTTTGTATTCCCTTTTGCACTAGTCCCAATGTATTTACTAGGATTGGCTAGAGATAGGCACATTTATTAGAGCAACTTTCACATTGTGTGAGTAGATCAACTCTCATGTTGTATAAAATCAACATAGATTCAAGTGAGACTAAATTACGAGAAGCCTTACGGATTTTAGAGGGGTTCAACATATGACTTGATCATACATTTTCACCAGAATTATTCTCAATCAAAGGACTTAAAATTTAATTGTAACGTAGTTTTGCATGTTACATGTTACCATTTGTACTTATTTTTCCGTGACATACAAGTATATGCCATGTTATATTTTACAAGTAAAGTTCTCTCAACGTAAGAAAATAAAATGAGGGGTAAAATGATGGTAATTCCTTCCAATTTGCGAATTACTGACTTGAAGATTCCAAAGGTTTTCAAGCCAAGACATGAGGATCTTGATTTATGATGGGGGTGGAGTCTGGATGGGACAATCCAGAACTTACCAGAAAATTGAATTCTTAATCTTCTCTCTTTCAACATTTAATCGCAATAAAAAAACATTTCATCGAACATTTTAGGTTGAACTTAATGGAAGTAAAATCATAGCTTTTGGCATCGTTTGAAACCATTAATATTCTCTTTTTAACATTTTATACTTGGGTTGATTGAACAATTGAACACATTTGTCTTCCCATTGTATCCTCTATGGCTGATAAGCGAGAAATGCTAAAAGGATTGTGCAAACGTATGCAAGAATGCATAAACTTTCGTGTAAAGGTATTTTGCATCCGGTCAAGTCTTATAAACGATATCTGATATAAAAAATGGTGATTTTGGATGCGGTTCCTATTTATCAACGTTTTTTGACTGAAACTTTGTTGATTTGCAGTTTTTTATTGAAGTCCCTGAAAGTAATGCAATAATGCATTTCTATGTAGGTCATTATAATTTTAAATTAAAATTTGATATTTGTAGTTAATTGTATTAATGAGATTTTAAATAAAATCCAAGATTTGTGGGATTAAAAATAGTAAAAAATAAATTATAATTATATATAAAAAAATATAATTTATCTTAATGACAAGATTTATCACTAACATAAATTATATTTAAATAAAACCCATGATTTGTCATTACTTATATTATTGACATTTTACATATAAAAAATTGGTAATTTTTATACGTTACATTTTAAATACAAAAAGTTGGTAACTTTTATACAAAAAAGTGGTACGTTTTATAGAAAAGAATGGGTACGTTTTGTATAAAAACAATGGGTATATTTTATATAAAAAAAATTGGTACATTTCAGATTAAAATAAATAAATAGGTCTTACATTAGAAAACGGGTACATTTTACATAAAAAAAAAGGGTACTTACAAAAAAAAATGGTACATTTTACTTATAACAAAGTGGTACATTTTCAAAGACAAATCGGTACATTATTAGTAAATTATTGGTGCAAATAAAAGGTTTAAAAAATGAGTACAAATAAAAGTTTGAAAAATATGGACACAAAAAGAAATTAATATATGTATACAAACTAAAATTGAAAAGAAAATTGGTAAATTTTTTTTTAAAAAAGGGTTGCAAATTAAAATGGGTACAAAGTAAAAATAAAAATATATGATACAAAATTAAGCCATATATATATATATATATCAAATGTAACGTTTCTAACACTAAATAAATATATTTAAAAGTAAAATTTAATTATATTGACATGAAAAAATATTTTATTATTGCAATAATTAATGACGCTTATTAAAACTGAAGGACCTTGATGAAAAATTGAAAATAGATAATATTTTAATCAATGAAGTTGAAAAAAAGAAGATAAAAACTTAATTTCTCCTATAAAAAAAAGAAGAAAAACGATGTTTGCACTACCCACACAAAGGTTTCATCAATGACTATGAGATCTTCAATCCCACAATTGCTGAATGAAGATCTACATTCATTGCTTCGAGTTCG
Source organism: Cotoneaster glaucophyllus (assembly GCA_036320875.1). Classification (NCBI taxonomy): domain Eukaryota; kingdom Viridiplantae; phylum Streptophyta; class Magnoliopsida; order Rosales; family Rosaceae; genus Cotoneaster; species Cotoneaster glaucophyllus. The sequence continues at coordinate 3,508,714 of CM070066.1, forward strand.
GATCCTCGGCGGATCCTCTTTGTGAGGATTTCGGAAAATCGTAAATCGTATGCGGTCAGAAATTATTTTAAATATTTTTATTTAAAAATAAACATAAACAGTACTTAACAAAAACTAATCGCACGATGTATGATAAACGAACTTAATTCACGGATCTTCAAGATCCTTACCAAAATGATCAAGAGAGGATCCTATTGGCATTGCTTCCAAGTTTTGCAGCTCACCAAATTCATATAATGCAAATTGTGTAAGGTTGAAAATATTGCTTAAAGGGGTCCTAATCAGCAACCTAACAACGACTATTCGTGGACCCGCTTTGATGATGTGGCCATACATTATCCACACTCATCATATTTTTTTGACCTATTATAATTACTTCCCTTTAGATTTTTTTTGTTTTTCCTTGTTTTTATTCTCCAGAGTCAAAGAGGATAATATTAATTAAATTGACGGCTAAGATATCCTTATCACGACGATCTTAACGTCAAAAAATGGACTTTCAAGTGGGACTAATAGTCATTTTATATGACCTATTGTAATGTTTTTAATCCTGAAAACCCACAAAATATAAAGGCCTTTTTTACCAAAAAAAAATAAAATATATATATATATCACAAAATATTGAATGCTTCTTACATTAAAATTTAATATTAAATAACTTATTTATCCTACTATGCAAAGACAATTGTGATCTTATTAGGTTAAAAAAAAATTCTAAATACACCCCAAATCACTTTTAACATATTATTTATCTTCTTCAACTATCAAAACCCTTCTCACTCTCCATTGTTGAACAAAACCCTAACAAATGAAACTACAAACATGTTGATTGAAATTTTATTTTTTTGACGAATGGAAGACAAAATCGATGTTTCGAAAGCTTTACATGAGGTAAGACTTCATATTTTTCGTTGTTTTAGTGATTTCAACAACATCGATAATTATTTAATCCTGTTTTTGCTGCGTTATTTAATCTTCTATGTTCGCATTCATCTTTTAGAGATCACATGAATTACATAAAGAATTAAACACCTAAAATTACCACCAAATATTAAAAACACACGCACATGAGTTTTAATGGTGGAATTGAAAATAAACCCACATATGCTTTAAATCTCAACCGTCATCTTTTGTCAAAATTTCAGGCGACATCTTTTGTCTATCTCATTATTCAAGACTTAGCACTTATGAATCTCATAATTCAAAAGCCATGGCCCCCAAATTGATTGTAGAGTGAGTCAATGACATTCATAATTAAGATGTTTTCTTGCACTATACTAAGATGCTTTCTTGCAGGTCGACTTGGTTCGACCAAAATATGCACAAGAAAATGAAAACAGCAAGGTAGCTTTGAAATTATTATTGAAAGACGTTCAAATGAATCTAAACATTTTTCAAATCATTCAGCAAACTAACACATTCAAATGTTTAGATTCAATCCCTAAAAATTACAAATGAGTGTTATAAGATTTGAGAAAGGGGGGTGTATAGAAAATGTGGGGTGTATGTAGAAAATATGGGGTGTGAGGGTATTATGGGGAAGTATGTGGGGTGTATTAAGATAATTTTTAATTAAAAAAAAATGTGGAGTGTATTAAGTATGTTGGGTTCATTTAATAATTTGTGGGGTGTTAATATAATAAGCCAATATAAAAGAATAATGTTAGAGAAAGATTAAATTCTTAGACACAATTTGCAAACTAAATGATATGTCATTAATAGGAATGAGCACGTTTATCAACGTTTAAGTCATAATCCATCCTATCAAATTTCATATCATTTAGTTTACAAAATTTTATCTATATATTAAATCTCCCTAGCATTACCCAATATAAAAACACTTTGAAATATTACAATTTTATCTATATATTTAATCTCCCTAGCATTACCCAATATAAAAACACTCTGAAATATTACAATTCGAATTAAATATAGTAAACGACATAAAAACGTTTGGGCTTGTTGTTTAACAAGTTTCACAGATCTTGCCTTTCCTTAGAATTCATATATTACGGGCCCAAAACAAACATGCCAAATCAAAGCTGCGTCAATTTAGACAACACGAAAAGTCCAAAACATCGAAATATGACAACAATAAATAGCCTATTTACACGTGAGTTATGAATTATTCAATTACTTTTTCTAATGGATCATTGCTTCCTTCTTTTAATTTTATTAGCATTAACATGGTGTCTCACAACAATGTATCATGTTAATGCTAAGAACAAGTTGGACTTTTTACTACCTTGGCTTGAACTACAAGTCATCCTCTCTAAATCTAGTCCAATGAAATTGATGCTTGGACATGAATCACATGATGATAAGTCACTTTAATTAGGAAAGGATCATATCCCTTCATCTTAATACACCAAATCAGGGAATCCGTGATGTTGAAATTTGATTAAACGGTTGAAGTTATTATAACTTTTAAAGTGGGTCCCTATTTGACAATTTGATCAATTTTCAATGATACGAATTTCCTGATTTGGTAAATTAGGATGAAGGGATCCGGAGATGATCAATTTTTCTTTAATTATTCCCCATTTTCTAGCATTGGATAATCAATTATTTTATTACCAAACATAGACCAAAGAATTTGGAAAAATGAAAGACAAATAAAAGCACTTTTGTCTGTTTCACAACTGAACCTCTTGTCCGTGCAGTTGGAACTTGGAAGATCCCATTCTTTGCTCACCTCTCTCTCTCTCTCTCTCTCTCTCCCCCTCCATTTGTGTGCTTTTCTCCTTGGTTGGTTTCTGCAGCATCAGTTAAGGACTCAAACTTTGGCTGCTGAGTTTCTTAACTCCAGAGTTTGTTTATGCTCTCAGGAGGACTTACTTTTAGTTCACTGGTAAAAATTATCTTCCTTTTCAACAAGATCAGATGAAAAAAATTGTTTCTTGATGTTGTTTTGCTGAATTTTACTGGGTTTTTTTTTCCTTTCCTCCGTAATTTCTATATTGGTGTTCCATTTGCTGCTTTACTCTGAATTTGATATGGGTTTCTTCTGATTTTTTTTTGTATAATTAAATGTATTTATAATGTAATTAACCAATTAAACATGATTAAAGAAGTTGAGGCCCTTGAGGGTAGAGTTTAGGTTTGAAATACTCTTGCTTTTAGGACAGTTTCCACATTCATTTGTTTGGATGATGATCATTATCTTCTGGTTGGCTAAAACCCTAAAAGTCAATAGCTGCCTACTTTCTTTCCTTTTTCTTTATGGAATTTTTTATCTTTGAGAAATTTAGTGGATTTCAGCTTCAACTTTTCACTACTTATCATACTAGGAATCCATCCTTCCCTAAATCTCCATGAAATTGGTTAGTGGTTTTCGGTTTCGGTTCAGTTTAGGGTTTTTATTCCCACCTTTAGTTGTCCAGTTTAGGGTTTTTATGCTCAAGATATCGTTAAAATGCGATTTTCTTCGCAATCTGTTACTGCCTGTGGCAGATGCTCCTCATACTTTGTTTTTGCACTAGTTTGTGATGTTTACTAACAGATGAGTTATGCCATAAGCATTTTGCAGCGTGCACAAAGGAGATAACGAACACCTGAAGAAGTTTTTCCAGTTAAACATGAAGGCGAATTCACCTTTGCCCCTCAAGGATCAGAGAGAAAGACAGAAGTTTTTGATTGAGGTAAATTCTGCAGCTACATTTGGTACCACTTAATACTAACTCAAAGATTTCAGATAATTGTTGTACAATTTTTCTTTGTGAGTCTCGAAAATGTTGAAACGTTTGTCGTCTCAGGTTGCAATCAAAGAAAACCAGTTGTGGGGTATGGTCCATTCCAAAGGTCTTTTGAACTCTGAGGTTCAGGACTTGTACCGCAAAGTGCGATCTAGTTATGAGAATCTCATACTGAGTGATTGTGAGCAGTTGGACCTTCAAGACATCGAGTATTCTTTGTGGAAGCTTCACTACAAGCATATCGATGAGTTTCGCAAAAGAATAAAGGGAAGTTCAGTGAATGCAGAAAGCAAAAATAAGGTGGTGCTACGAAACGATATTCATATAGAAGGGTTTAAAGTCTTTTTATCCGAAGCAATTGAATTTTACCAGAATGTGATTGTGAAATTAGGAAAATGTAAGAGGCTCCCAGAAGAGTCAGTGATAAATAGAAAGGAAGGCAACCTTACTTTTGCAGAACAGGAAGAGATGCATAAGCGCCAGTTTTTGTGCCATCGCTTCTTGGTATGTCTCGGGGATCTGGCTAGGTACAGAGAACAATATGAAAAGCCTGATGTGCAAACCCGAAATTGGTCAGTTGCGGCCACTCACTACTTGGAAGCGGCAGCAACTTGGTCAGATAGTGGAAATCCCCACAATCAGGTAGATTACTACTTCCCTGATGATTACTATTACAAGACCTAAATTTCTATATGATATTTGCATGTGTTATCTTGAACAATACTGAGTTGAAAGTTACATGTGAGTTTGTTTGCAGTTGGCTGTATTGGCAATATATATTGGTGACGAATTCCTCGCTTTGTACCATTGTATAAGAAGTTTAGCTGTTAAAGAACCTTTCCCTGACGCCCAAGATAACCTCATCCTACTGTTTGAAAGGGTAAAATTGGACAAATTACAAGAAAATCTATTGTTTTTAGTCATTATATTCATATCATCTTCTGATACTCATACTTCGGCAGTTCTCATTTGCTCCTTACGATCTTGCAGAGCAGGTCAGCTCATGAATATTCTCTTTCAAGCGAGGTCCACTTTAATTTCTTAAACCCATCTGAAAGAAGCGGTGGTCAGACTATTTCACAGTCGAGCGATGATAATTTGGTGAAAGCTGAGAATGTTTGCTTCATGGATACTAAGTTATGGTCTCTTATTATTGGAACGCTAAGTTTCTTTCACATTAAATCAAGGTACTCCCTTAACCACTATGGAGTGATCTATGCTCGTTTTTCCAGTTCTTCATTTATGTATAAAATTCTATATTGTTTAAGTTCTGATGTTCTCTGCGGAACTTTTTATGTGAGCAGTGTAGATGAATTCCCCTGTGCTTTTGCATCTACTATGAGAGAGTTGGATGCACTGATTGCACTAGATGATACAGAGCTAAAAGCCACATTGGAGTCATATCAGCTTATGGAGTCGGTTAGAAGAGGCCCATTTCGAGCACTCCAAGTTGTTTCTGTACTAATCTTTTCCGTACAGAATCTAATCAAGACCCCTGAAATAAAAGAATCAACAGACAAAATCGACATCGAGCAAAAAGAGCTGACACAGTTGGCACTGAATGCAGCATTCATTTTCATGGGGCGCTTTGTTGAAAGATGTTCAGAGGCTGGTCTAGTAGAGACTTGCCCCCTTCTACCAGCTGTGCTTGTTTTTGTGGAGTGGCTAGTCGTCGTGCTGGGTGGAGCAGAAACGTATGGGGTCGATGAAAAAAGCAGAAGTGCGATGTCTTACTTTTTTGGTGCATTTGTTGATCTTCTGAAGCGATTCAACCTCAGCGAGGATGAGGCCAAGTATCCAGAAAGTACTCCTTTGTGGGAAGACTATGAGCTGAGGGGATTTGCTCCGGTAGCTTGTGTTCATGCATCACTAGATTTCTCGTATAATCGGGAACATATAGACAATTATGACAGCGGAATTGATTGTCGTGCTCAGAGAATCATCGAGGCTGCAATAAAAATTGCAGACAGATCAACTGGTTCTCAAAAGTGGATTGTCTATGACAAATCTCAAAGAAAATTTTCCAAAGCCGATATGGCAGAGTCAAATGAATATGTTGACGGGAAAGAACTAGGAGGACTTGAGTGCAAGAACTCTGATGGTAAACTGAAAGTGCCTAGTCAGCATATCCACGAACCGCTGAAAAAATGCGAGAAACAGATGATTGGGGAAAACCCAAGTTCGACTGGACAATCTGTTGACATGGAAGAGGAAGAAGTTATTCTCTTCAGGCCTCTTACAAGACATAACTCAGCACCACTCAAGATTTCCTCTCCTTTAAAGGATCCTAACTCTACGAAAGATATGGCAGATCAAAGTGTACCTTCTGATGAGTGCTTGCGCCGTGCCACATCACTTCTTATAGCACAAAACAAGGCGAAGACTCATCCTTTATCTTCTCATGCCTACATCGCTAATTTTTGGCGCAACATGCCATTTAATCAGCAGGAGCCTTCTGTGAAGGAACAGCCACCAATCACCGCGGGGCCTCCCTCTCTTAATGCTTGGGTCCTGGACGGAGGAAATTTGAACGGTAATAAGGAGAAAAGCACAAGCGGTATTAGTAAATGTGGCTCGAGCTTGAGCTCCATTGAGGAAATAGCTTCGGAATTTGTGGATGTTCTGTCCATCAGTGAAAATGAATATTCTATCAGCAGTCACGAAATTTCGAGCACTCAATCCTCTTCCTCTACTTATACAACTCCTGTGCCTTCTGCTCCTTTATTGCCAGATGATGCTGTTTGGTTTAATGGTGGAACCGAATCTAGTTTCATCGACTGCAAAAGCTCCGCAGGGATCAGCATGACTGACAATCTCTGTGATGCTGACGCGACACATTCACAGGCAGGCAGCTTTGCAAACTGGACTGCAACTCAAGGGCTACCAGATTATAGTTCCGGCATTCCAAGTTTTGTGGATAAGTACCCGCCTTGGCATCAAATGACATCATCAGAATGGCTGCGTCAGTACAGAGAAAGTCTCAACCTTGGCCATAATGCTTGGCCAAATTCTCTTTATCCGCCCAGGAACCTCGGAAACTTGTCCGATTATGATGCTACCGGGTTAAATCATTTCAACCGATGGGGACATCATGTGGCTTCTAATCCGCCAATGTGTACAAACAACCCTCCGCCATTGATTCCTCCTTTTCCTCTAGATTATGGTGATGCAGATGGGCAAAGAAGGGAGACGCTTTTTCCTGGCTATCAAAGAACAAGCCCCTACGGGTGTGGCGCTGTGAGGGATGTAAGAAACGAGGAGCGGCCGCTTCTGCAGTACCTTAAGGAGTTAGAAAGGAAAGTGCAGCATGATCCCACTTTCAGAGGTCCTAGTTATTTGGACAATTGAGATATTTTTCACATGTAGAGTTGATAGTCGCAAAACATGCACGTCATTGTCTGCATTTTTGTATATATGTAAGCAGATGAAGTTGTTATGAAATCCTGCAGTCCATAATGTGATGGAATTGTGAAAATGCATGTGTAATATGTTGTATCGCTAATTGGACTTGAGCCTATAGATCGATGCTTAAGCAAGGAGTCTGCATACACATACAAACCAAATCGTAGTGCCACTTACATGGTGTCACATTTTCTAACCCGAGCATCATCACTCGTAAGAACCTGCCAATGAAAGCGGAACAGCAGCCGGAAACGGCTGTTAATACCCTCAAGGCTGAGATATTGAAGGAGAAATTATCCCCCGAGCAAGCAGTGGCATGGCAAAGCTCATTGCAGCATACAACCCTGCATAAATTCAATACGACCGAAATTGCTCATTTTTTCATCATATTGAATAAGAACGAACTTAATGTAACTGATATATTTATACGGTACATAAGTTTTAATCGAAGTTGTTCATATATTTTATCCTTATTTAGAGATTGTCTTACAAAAAACCAATCAAATTAAATGTCGTTTAAAGAGATTGCAAAAATAAACTTCCGATTATAACACGTGAATTAGAAAATCCATTAATCACAAGTGAGGTTCTAAGATGCACACAAGCGGTAAAACTTTCAAAGCAAAGAAAAATCCAGTCCAAAAATAAATAAATAAATACAACAACAAAGTCGTTGCTCCAGCTTTCCCACACCTCCCCTGCACGCAGATCTTCTCCGGTGGCCAATCGCAGATCCAAACCGCCGCACGATGGCCAAAAAGCCATCAGAACCCGAACAGATTTCGCCGGCGAACGCAGTCTTTCTCGGCGCTCTAGCTCCCGGCGTTAACGTACGCACACTTTCCCCCTTCTTTCTGTATGCTTTCTGTATTTACTACGATTCCGAACAGTTCTTGCCAAAAATCAAAAGGGGTAATCGAAATTTTGCTTCTTTTTTATTTGGGTGATTGAATTTTGCAGGGTCCGACATGGACGACGCTGAGATTTGCGTTTGTGATGCTGGGTGTGTGCCTTGCTGTGATGCTGGGTTTGGCATTCTCTTCCAGTGACTCTTGGTTGGTGTTTCACGTTGCGTTCCTTGTACTCATCACTGCGACCCTCTTCCTGCTTCTTAGCTGGTAAGTTCATTGAATTTGTATCTCCACTAAAATACACACAATTTGTTTTCCCCTTTTAAGTTTTGCAGCTTGGTAAATCTGGATGTGGGTTTTTGTGTGTGGTTTCTCTTTTGATTAATTTTTATGTTTTTCTGGATCAATGTGTTTTGTATTTTGATTAATTTATTGCCTTTGTGTTATTGGATATGTAATGGAATTAGTATTTGTTGTTGATAACTGTTTGAAAGGGTACAACACGGTTTTGGTCACTGTGTTTTGACTCGAACTCACTTTTAGTCACCGTGATTTCAATTTTACCGTCAGCGTACTTGTGCTCGTTGATGCTTTAAGTCCAATTGTTAACTTATGTGTATGCATATAGCTCACATTGCAACCTATTCTTTCTGTTTGATGAGTTGTGCTGCTGTTTGAACATATTTTAGTTACTTTGTGAATACCCCAGAAATGGATTTGTGCTCGTTGATCGGTCAACTGCGAATAAACAATAGTGGTTACCGTGTTATGTTATTAGATTGCGCATTGCGCTCCTTGATTTGGAGGCATAGTTAGTAATTTGGTTGTAATACACCGAGGGGAAAAGCTTGCTTGATGTATGGGCTGGTACTCTCTCATATCTTTAGCCTTTACAGTTTACGCTTGTAATATCATTAACCTACGTCTATTAATAAGAATTTCAGTAGTCATTACCATGGGGCCGGCTGAATACCCCACCTATTGTCTGTTCATGATTATGTGTTTTCTAATATATATGCAGAAACATATGTTGTATCTTTGTTGTTGGATGAAGAAAATATAGCATAGTGTGTGAAAATGTGAATGAAATGTTGTCTATGGAGTAGGTTCTAGCTTGTCCAACCTTTTGTCTACCTGATCCCGGCGCTTAAATTTGAATGGTTCTGAACAACTGACAGAAAGATTGTTGTGAGGGAGGTTTGAAACGACTAAATTATATTTTTGGAGCATGGGATGTGAACCATGGGAACTTGTTATACATATCCCTATGGAATTAGCGGAAAAGCTAAGGGTACTTTGATCAACAATAAGAGTGTTATTTGTCGTTTCAAAGTGAGCACAGGGATAAATCTTGCAGACGTTGCTTTTATCAATTGTACGACCTAAGACTGATTTGATATATGACGTATTTAATCCGGAAGGTGGAGATACATTCAGCCTTGCAAGTTGGCTATTGCTAGTGTTTGGTTGTTTCATTCTGTTTATGACTAACCTCAACTGTTTAAGCAAATTAGCCATTGATGGAAAGCTTCTAATTACGTGAATTTAGACAGTAGAAGAAAGAGATAAGAAAAACCCGAGTGATTCTTGATTTTGTCTTTTTTGTTGAAATGCATTGGTGCGGAGGATAAAATTTGCACAAATAGCTGAAATTTATTATTTCATGACTCCTTGATGATTTGTGGATTGATTTTATGATGCAGGTTTCTTGCACAGACTGGTTTGGTTTCTGTTGAACATCAAATCCGTGAGATAGGATTAGTGCCAAATGATCAAGAGGAGAGTAGAGAAGGCATCGTGAAAAACGAGGAGAAATCCCTTTAAAAGGGTAACTTATATACTTCAATTAAAGACATTTACATTTGTGATACAATCCTTTTGAGCGGCATTAGAAGACAACAACAAGGTTGTCGAAACAGCAAGCAGGTTGCTGTAGAGTTCTGCACTGTTTCATGAGAAACATCGACGAGAGGAGTCACATCGTTCTGTCAGTCTGGACCTCTTTCTCCTTGTGTTTGCTCCTTTTGGGCTTCATGAAGCAGAAACACGAGCAACACGGGAACTGAAGCAAAAACTTCATCTCTCTGAAGGTGTGGGGATCATATTGTCCGGAGATTGGTATATATACCGTAGTCCGGCGTTGGCTTTCCTTTATTCGTATGAAGATGCTTTTCCTTTTCCTTTCTGTTCTTATTTTTCTAAGATGCCTAGCTTTGCTTCTCCATTTGTGTCATCATTGCCCTTAGGTGTATTATGCCTTGCAATTTCTTCCTTGTGTGAGGAAAGGAAAGAATATGTGAGGCATATAGGCAACGAATGGAAACAAATTATAGTGAAATTTAATAAAGTAGGTTGATCTTTCTGGTGGCTTCTTGGAGAAATTTATGCATACAGCGACGTGACCTCTTTTTTTTTTTTGAAAAATAAAATAAAATAAAAGTTCACCCGAGTTATTTTCCAAGTGTTGAGCCCACTAAAGGAGCCTGCTAAACACCTAGAGCGCAACTCGAGGGGTGCATTTTGGCTCAACATTCTTCCAAGTGGTGATAATGCTCATTATCCTACTTATGCACTACACAGATCTCGAAATTTTAACTCATCTAACGGTGATAAATAGGGTGGTGAACGGAAATATTCCCCAACTCGAGCTTATGCGTTGAGTGTGGAGAAGAAGCACCTTTCCCATTAGGCCACAACGTTTGGTGGTAGAAGATATCCATTTTATTGCTTTAATTTGGCATCCTATTCTACTCTTTTCATTTTGTATTTTATACCAGCGATATTTTATATTAAATTAAATTATAGTGAGAAAAAAAAAAATCAAATGGTGATCGAATGTTGTTTATGAGATTTGAATTTAGAACCGTTTTTGTCAAGACCTAACCTAATTGTCAAATGAGCATACCTCTTTTTACTTCCCACACATCCTTCTCAATTTCTAGCCGTCAGAGAGAATGAATCGAAGAAGATCAAAGAATAAAAATTAACAAGAGATGTATGGAAAGTAAAAATAAATGTGTGGATAGTATCGCCCGATCATATCTAGTAAAACATTGAAATGTCATTAATGTATTGTATATGATATGGTCAAAGTTAATAGTGGTTGCCACATTTGGGCATTCATTGAATCCTCTGCTTCCATTCACAACTCAATTTTGGTAACCACGTTGATTTATGATTCATTTAGTAATGACTTAGGTTGGCAAAGTTTGACAATGAATGGGACGCACCTTCGCCCCGGAGTCCGTACAGTTTTCATGTGTTGGTAAACTTGCTATAAAAGTAAGGCATGCCTCAAGTAACCATGGAGCTCTTACTCGCACCTTCCAGTTCAATTGACTTGGCAAAATATTTGCCCTCAATGAATAGTGTTTGGCAAAAAGGGGAAATTCTGGGTGCGGTTGGCCGTGCCACTTCACTCTACGATCAAACAAGTAAAATTCTCACCAATTCCTCTTGCATTTCGGCCTCACTCAGCCCCAGTTCGTCGAGTGATTCTTTTGTCCAGTGGTCGGACAACGGCCAAAGAGAGAGTCGTGGGAGTCAGGGCCAAAGAAGAAGTTTAAGAGGGCCTTAAAATCGGGGCGGGGAGGAGGGTGGTTTGGGTGGGGCAGGCCTGGTTTTTTGGGTGTGGTGTCGTATTGCTGACAGGATCTAACGGCCGACCCTAAAATTTCTCTTTTTGGTCTCACCGAATGAGTAATTTGGCGGGATAGTCTGTGTATCAAGCAAAAATAGTGTTTGTCACCTTACATAGAAAATGCAAGGAGGGAATCACAATATGAATTTTTTTTTTCCTTGTGATTTTCTTATGATTCTATGAATAACAAATGAACGGAGTTTGATGGACCTCAAAATCAAGGCGGAGAGGGGGAGGGGGAGGGGCAGGTGGAGGGGGGGGGGGGTGTTGGGGGCGAGGCTGGTTTATTGGGTGTCGTGTCGTACTACTGATAGGGTCTAATAGTCAAACCTTAAAATTTGGGGGATGTTGGTTTTTTGGGTGTCGTACTATTGACAGGGTCTAACGGTCGGATCCTAAAATTTCTCTTTTTGGTCTCACTAAACGAGTAATTTGACGCGATAATCAATGTAGTGCGCGCGCTTAAACCAAATAATTTATCTTCAACGTTATAAAGTGGCAACTCAAATGGTTAATAATAACGACTTCCTCCTACATGAAATCGCAATTCTCCTCTACTATAATGGTTTGTATCAAGCAAAAATAGTGTTTGTCACCTTACATAGAAAATGCAAGGCAATCACAATATGAAAAAAATTTCCTCTTGATTTTCTTATGATTCTATGAATAACAAAAGGCCTTAAAATCGAGGTGGAGAGGGGGCGGGTGGGTGGGTGAGGCTAGTTTCTTGAGCTTGATGTTGTACTACTGACGTGACTAACGGTAGGAGCTCAAAATTTCTCTTTTTAGTCTCACCGAACGAGTAATTTGACAGGACAATCAATGTAGTATGCGCGCTTAAACCAAATAACTCGCAACCCAAATGGTTAATAACAACGACGACTTCCTAGTTCCTACACGAAATCACAATTCTTCTCTACATAGAAAATGTGAGGAGGCAATCACAACATGAAATTTTTTTCCTTTTGATTTTCTTATGGTTCTATGAACAATCCACCCTATATTTTCTTCTATTTCCAGCAAAAATTGTTTGGGTTAAAGAGGCGTGGCGCGAGGCTATTGGCCAGGTGGCAAACTCCGAGTCAGTGAGTCACCAACCCAGGAGTTGCCATTGTGTGTACATATAAAACCTCGCGAGTCGGTGACTCACCAAACTCTCCTCTCTTTTCTTTAATTCTCAATAGAAAAATCCAAATTTGTCGCTTGTCCCTTTTCTTTGGGTTCCCTTTTTGCATGGCGCTGTTACAACTTTCTTAGCTCACTCAAGTTCTCTCTCTCTCTCTCTCTCTCTCCTCCCCCCCTCTCTCTCTCTCTATCTGGCCGTTTCCTCTTCTTCTTCTTCCTCAATAATCTCAACTGGGTTTACTCTAATTCCTCCAAGTCACTGACTTTCCATCTGGGTTTTTACTCTAAAACGCAACTGGGTTTTTACTGGGAGGTGATCATGGGTTCAGGTCTGCACTGGGATAGTGAAAAAATGTGGGTATTATTTGCTATATTTTCTCTGTTCTTATCAAGTTTGAAATAATAAATATTGGTTTTTTTTTTCTTCCCATTCTCTCTTTTGGTTTTTAATTTGTAATCTGTGTGTATTTTGATATGTGGGTTATAGGTTTAATCTGTATTTACATGACTATATGGTGAAAAAAAATATGCACAAGACTGCTGCAATTTTCAGGGAGGAGGCTGATGTTTTCAACCACCCTGTTGGTTAGTCCTTTTTTGCTCAAATTCCCCTGCTTTTATGCTTATAAGTTTTGTATGAATGATTGTGTTGATTTAGTTGGAATTGCAATGAAATACTACCCACAATTTTGTTGATTATATTGTTCATCATACATTGTTTGAAAAAAGCAAAAAATGGAGTTAATCGTGGCTGTATAGAATGTAGCATTAGAATTTCGCTTTTAAAATTATGGTTTTCGATTGTGTTGAACGGTCTAGGGGAATATGTGCTCGATTTTTCTTTCAATCATGATTTCATAACCCAAAATTTGATTGATTAGAGTTATAAATTGCAACTGTGAGGCTCTTGCATTTTCAGTCATTAATAGTCCAGACGGATTCTTGCACGAATGGTGGTCTTTGTTTCACGATGTGTATGCCTTTCGGCACTTAGAGGCTCAAGAGGCCGAGGCAGGACCGTCTGCAACTGAGGTTTAATTTTGCTGAATTAATTTGAAGTCTTGCTTTCCAAGTTTTGTGTAAGATGGTGCATCATTTTATATACCTATATTTTTGTTCCAATTTTCAGGCTATGCAAATGCGAGAGAATGAAGGACAGAATAAGCGTCCAAGAGCGGCACTTAAAGCGACCACCCCACCGAAGCCTCCACAATTTTATGAGGGTACTAGTTCAAGGTCTGTTGCAACCAGGTCAAGGTATACCTTAGTCCTTTTCGTAACTCTGCATTAATTATATCAGAAGCTGATTTCGTTTTGAAATCATTTGTACAATTCATTTGAACATTTTTGCAATTCCTTAATATCCGTGTCCTCTTTACTGTTAGTTGGCTTTGTCTAAATCCAGAGCTTTATTTTTCTCTTTTATTGACATTCTCCCCGCTTGTGTTAGCCATATGCAGCCACAACTTCCCAATTACGCTCAACAGCAGGTACTTGGAAATTTTGTGTAATCCGTCAACTCAAACGTATGAGAACCCCAAATTGCTAGAGTTACATAGATAAACTTAAATGTTCAGGCACAGGACAACAGAAGCTCGGGCAGGGCTGTCACTGAGGACCCTAGGCTTTATGGATTGCGTCGTACCACATTGCCAGTAACTGAAGATCTGGATTCAGGTTTGTTAGTGTTATTGGGTTTCATTTTTTGGAATTACAGTGCTCAGAGCACTGTGAAATTGCAGATATATCATATAACACACTGAGAAGAAGATATCTCTTCTATACTACTGCTATTGTTTGATTCGGGACCAATCTTGCACTCTCTGACCATGTTTTGTGATACTTTTGGGAGTGGTCAAACATTATATCTATCATGTCCATCACTTGGAATGTTTGTTTGTATACCAATATTACATTATATGGTTATCTTGAAGTAATCGTTTGATCCTCTATCATACAAAGAGAAGTGTTATATTTGATTTACATTATGTAGGTGTGTGATTGCTTTCTGTTTATGTTTCCAGGTATGCTTGCAGTCTATCCTGGAACACATCATGGGAGGCCTTTAGAAGTAAGTGGTTTATAAGTACTTGTCCATGGGAACTCTTTTAGCATCATTTTGATTCAATTTTCTTAATATTTTATCTGAAGTTGATCAAACTCCATGGTGGGTCACCAGGTATTGAACTCAGCCTTGCAGGCTCCAAACCATAAGCAACAACAGGCTTTGAACCATCAGAAACAACGGGCTCCGAATGATCAGCAAAAACAGGATCCAAGCCATCAGCAACAGATTCAGACGTTGACAACAGAACATCAGTATCCGCGTTTGGATCAGGTACGCTGTACCATCACTTCCAAAGTCATCCCGCAAATACAACAAGCATAAGCTTTTGGCATACTTGTCTTTGTACACTACTTCCAGATTTATTTGATGCTATCATTGACTAAAAGATATGAAAATGAATATTGGCAACCAGAGAGCAAGCTACATGTTAGTAAGTTTTCGGTAGATGTTTAAAATCCTTTTCCTGTTGAAAACTGATTGGTGATGATGACTCAGATGATTGGTCAAGGAAAAGAAGCACAAGTTACTAGAGGTTTAGCAGTAACCTAGATTAAGACGCTTGATTAGAAACTTGGTTATTAGAAGTTTCTTGACTTGGTTGATGGTTCACATTTTTTTTCTTTCTTCTGAAGTATATCTGTCTAACATTGTCATTTCAAAATCAGAATGGCAGACAGAGGAAGACAGCACCCTATTTGAGAGCTGGAGGCAGCGCTTTGGTAGGCAATACACCTTGCAATACATGAAGATGTTCCTTTATCACATGACATCATATTTGTGGAAGCTAATGAATGCTTTGATTTGGGGGAATCTCATCATTTCTGATGGATACTTCTCCTGAAACTTATTATTTCTTGGGCTTCTATTATCCAACATTGTGCTTAATTTGTTCATGGGATCAAACCGTAGGACGGAATGAATGCTAATGAAGAAATACCTGTGGAAGAAAATGCCGAATCTTTCTTGTCCACTGGTGATGACAACGTTGATGGTACACGCACTCCTTTCAGATTTTTAAGACGTCGTGCTACAGCTTGCAACAAAAATGAACAAAAAGGTAATTCATTGAGATTTAGAAAAATAATAATGCTTTGTACTTTGTACTATCTAAATTTGTTATACTGAGTCTCAATGCAGTTCCCGTCCATGTTTGCTCCCCATAGGATGAGAAGCTTTCATTAACTTTACTTTGTTACCAACTGCTAGGCTTCACATTTGAAGAAGTTGGTTCCCTCCACTCAAGCAAGTCCAAGGTTGTATGCTGCCATTTTTCATCAGAAGGGAACTTGTTAGCTAGTGCAGGGCATGAGAAAAAGGTCACTTGATGAAAACCATCTATCATGTTCAGTTTATTACATTCTTAGTCAATGCTAGTAGTCTTTTTTATGAGTTTATCGCTGATTTCGTAGTCTGCTGGCAGGTTCTGATTTGGAATATGGAAACTTTTGATTTTGTTAAAACTTCAGAAGGGCATTCTCTTCTCATTACAGATGTACGGTTTCAACAAAGCTCAACCGTTTTTGCAACTTCTTCATTTGATAAAACTGTGAAGATATGGGATGCATCAAACGTAAGTTTTTTCCATTCTCACTAATTTAAGACATTGTATTCGTATGTGAGTTGAACGTACGAGTGCTGCTCCAAGTCCAAGCTTGTTGGGTCTGGCTAGTCTTATGTTGTCTCCATACTTGTATCTTCTGGACTCACACGTGCTTGCAATTCACCCTTTTCACCCTTTTGAAGTAATGATTGACAAAAGATCCTTCAACATAGATACATGATATTTGTTACATTCTTGTGCCATTGTAGTCGAGCAAATCATTGTCCCAGCTTGTAGGGCACTCTGAACAAGTAATGTCAGTGGATTTCCACCCAAGGCAGGTCAATCTCCTTTGCTCATGTGATAGTAACGATGAAGTTCGACTTTGGAATACCATCCAATGTACTTGCACACGCTTGTTTAAGGTACTAATATATGCTGATAGTTGCATTTGTTATTGTTTAATGGTAGCATTATGCTAAAACTTGAAATCCCACATTGAGGGAGAGTTTTAAGAAATAAATTCTAGAAACTTGTCTTCTTTATCGTATAAGTATGAGGTATGCGTTTAAATTCAGTAGCAGCATCGTTTTATGTTGCATATCATCCAACCCTTTAGAACTCTGAGTCAATTATATGGCAATTTATTCTCCCAACGTATAAGTTGGAAATAACTTGGTAGACAAGTTTCTCTTGGAACTTCATCCCAAGGCCTTACCTAAATCTCTGATGTAGGACAGAGGTGGCAGCGGAAATTAGGTAGTTTAGCGGAAGCGAAAACACATAAAATCTTAATCCTTCCTTATAAAAGTAGGAAATTAGAAGGCTAATCCCCTAGATATTAAAATAATAAAACCCTAGAGACTAAAACACTAAAACACCCTTTAATTTAAGAAGCCACCACTTATGTTCCTCATCAATCTCCCTATTGAGCAACTGCAGGGAGCAACTAAACAAGTCAGATTCCAGCCTCAATTTGGAAAGTTTTTGGCTACTGCTTCAGGAATAGATATCAATATATTTGATCTTGAGACGGGACGGATTGAGTTGTTCTTGACGGTAAGCCTTGAGACCATTCATGCGTTTTACATGCTACATTAGCTCTTATTAATGCATCTAGGTTCCTTGTTCTTGCTCATTTTAGTTGACAGAAAGAAAACTTTTTTCAGGGATCCGGACACGCCAAAGATATTCTTTCACTTTGCTGGGACTCCACTGGGAAGTATCTTGCCTCTGTTAGTGAAGATAGTGCAAGAGTTTGGTCTCCTGCGTCAAACGGGAAATGCATATATGAACTGAAATCAAATGGCAACAAATTCCAATCATGCACATTTCATCCCGGATATTCACTGCTCTTGATTATCGGTGGTTACCAGGTAACTATTAATATTTAAACTGTCATTGTGGCCAGTAATTTGGCGAGGCTGTTCGTGATTATAACCTCCCTTTATACGAAAATGGGGTTCTGCACTTACAAGTTTTCGCGGGTTCCTTAATACTAGATGCCGACCTTTTGTATTTGCATTTGATACATTCAAGAAACTGGAAACAAGGTTACTATGTAGAATATGTTTAGTGTTTGAAAATATTGTTGTTCAGGAGTCATAGGGTGATTAGTTTCTCAGTTTATGTCCATAAGATCGTAAATTTGTTCGTCTAAACAATCCGTTTGTTCTTGGCAGTCCCTTGAGTTGTGGAGCCCAAGCGAAAGCAGCAAGACACTGATAGTTCCGGCGCACCAGGGGATAGTTTCTGCGCTGTCAGCATCCGCGAAGACTGAAATGGTTGCCTCAGCGAGCCATGATCAGTGTGTGAAGCTATGGAAATAAGACCCTTCACTGTGCAAGTGCAGCTGCATGAGAGACTATGGAGAATTTGTAAACTGGGAAATGAAGAACAAAGCCAAATAGTATACACAGGAGTTTTAAAGCGTTGGATTCTGTGAACTTTTTGAACAAATTTGTCTGAGACTGGATCTTCAACCCTTCGTTGTCCGGTGCATGCCATACACCGGAGTGGTTGAATTTTTGCATAGGAGGGAGAAGGTACCAATTTGTGCCCTCTGGTCTCCGATACTGGCACATTTGCACTCTCAAAGTTACAAATTCGATGTACATGTTTTGGACCAACATGGCGAGTGTTAAATAGAAATCCGCCATGGTTGCTTATATTATGTAGTTTTTGAGTTTAAACAAGTTCATAATTTCCAAGGGAGAAATGCTAAGGAGACTCTCAAAAGGGACTTCTCATGGACTCGTCAGCTCATAATTTTTGCATAATATTTATAACATTGGCACAAGAATTGACGTTAAACTGTGAGGTGACAAAGAGTTTATGGAGAGTTTCACTTTGAGAGACTCCTTAGCATTTCTCTGTCTAAAAGGAATATTTTCTTACAAAAACTAATGAAAATGACTTGAAAACTTTGAGTTTTAATCAAAATGATAAAAAGGTGTTGTAAGTGAATAGTGCCATAAATGACTTTTTAGAGTTAAAATATCAATTTCGTTAAAAGTGAACAGTACCGAGAGTGTTTCGTTAAAATAGAAATGTAGAGATGTATATTGATGTGGTATGCATGAGACTGACCTCAGTTTTGATCACTAATATCATCACATAATAACAATCACTAATCCAAGCGAATCCCTCGCTTCATTTTTGCGTGCAAAAAAAAAAAAAAAACAAAAAAAAAATCATAAAATCCTATCGAACATTGTATTTCACAAAACTAACTACATAGTTATTATCAAATCAAAACACGAACAAATCTCTTAATATTATATATAACATAACCCACGCAACAAAACGTAACAACGTCGCTAATTATCTATTAAAAGCAATTAGAATCCTGTGAGTTAAGAACAAGGTTGAAGTAGGCTTGTGTTTGTTCAATCTCAACTCATTGTACCCTACTATCATCCAGTACTACGGTCTGATGGTATTCCTCTTCACTTGGAAATGAGGTCTTTGGTTTGAATATCGTGAATGGCGAATTCGATACCAAATTAGGCTAATCATTATGTGGTTTAGCCGAACTCCCTTCCTCTCAGTATAAAAGTATTGATGTACTAATAAAAAACTCATTCTACCCTACTGCGGGATCGATCTCCCCTATCCTGATTTATTTTCTCATGAGAACTAACTATTTATCTACTAACACTATCATTATACTCAAGACAGTAGTCAAAGGTTTTTAATCAATTTTAGAAATTGAGGAGTGTTAGCAACTTTTGCATTTGGACTTTTTCACTTCTTAAATGACGTGTCATTTCTTACACAAAAAAATAAGGGTTTTTATCACAAATGGTCTCTAGAATTAACCATCACCATCAAGATGGTCCCTAAAATTAAAAATCAATCAATGTAATCCCTGAAAATAGGTGTTGCAAATCAATGAGGTCATTCCGTCACAATTCTGTTAAAAATTCCGTTAAGTGGTGACGTGGCACATAAATGGGCCCCACAACATTCACGGATTTTTATCACAAATGATCCCTGAAATTGACCCACACCATCATTATGATCCTTGAAATTGACCCACACCATCAAGATGGTCCCTGAAATTGAAAATCGATGAATGTAGTCCTAGAAAATAGGTGTCACAAATCAATATAATCCTTTTGCCACAATGAAATTTTTTTTTTCTTATAGTAGGGCCTACTCCGAAGAAAGATCCATTCCATAAATTCTCAAAGGCACAAGGCTTAACTCAGGCCTAAGAGGAGGTTTGGAAATAGTTTTCAACCAACAATAGATGCACCTTAGTTATAACCTCATTATCACAATGTAGACTTCGTCGTTCTTTGAGTCACCAGACCATCAGGGAAGCGCTGAACAAGCTCTTCAAGATTAAGGTTGTGAGGATGTTGACACCTAAATGTTAACGGTTATATCCCAGAAGTCGTTGCCAATCAACCAAGCCGTCACCAAAGGTGATGTTGATCCATGTTCAATTCGGTGAAATGTGTCGAAGTGTGTAAATATAGGTGTATTGGGATTTTTTTTTAGAGAATAAACATCGAATGAGGTAGAGGAATGTGGACTGGGATCAGAGGTGAATGCAAGACTGAGTTTTTGGATTGACAACCTTTTATTAACTATTAAATAATTAAACATATTTGTAATTTTTTTTAATTTACTTAGATTTGTGTGACTCATTTATGTGTCACACCAACACATAACAAAATTTTGACAGAATATTGACATAATAACTACATTGATTTATGACACTTACTTGCGGGACTACATTGATCGATTTTCAATTTTAGGGACAACTTTGATGTCGTGGGTTGATTTCAAGGACCATTTGTGAGAAAAAAAAAAGGGACTTATGAGATCCATTTATGTGCCACATCAACACTTAACATAATTTTTAATAGAATTGTGACAGAACGATCACATTAATTTGAGACACTTATTTTCAAGATCTACATTAATTGATTTTCAATTTCAATGACCATTTATGATAAACACCCAAAAGACAAAGCCTTTAATGTTTGAGGGTTAATAATTTGCTAGCTTTGGAGTATGAATTTTTTTTCTAGACGCATCCCTTGATGAAGGTATAATTATTTATTTCTTTAAATCTCACCCGTTCATTTCACATTAAATGCAGCGTGGTATTGTAGATTCTCTGGAAACATGACAAGGCTACGCCAAGTTTAAAAACATCAAAAGCTTCAAATGAAGACAAAAATGAAAAAAAAGGGCTCTTATACGTTTACAACAAGAAGCCTGCACTACAAGAATTAATCTACAATGCAGAACAGCTGCTTTTGCTTAGTTCTGTTCTATCACTTCCAAAGCTCTTCCATCGGGATACCACGCTCGCGAGCGACATCCCGGAACTGCCTCATTTTCTGTACTGCAACCACAGTGGCTCTAGCATTGTTGAGAGCATTCTTACTTCCAAGTTGCTTCCCAAGAGCATTCTCGACACCTGCCATTTCGAGAACTATTCTCACAGACCCTCCGGCGATGACTCCAGTACCAGGAGAAGCAGGCCTCAGCATCACCTTTGCTGCTCCATAATCTCCCTCGGATCTGTGATTTATTAGAGTCGACAAAATAGGAGATGCAAAAATTAGAAGAATCGGAAGGCACTTGCTTTTGTCTCATCACGAATAATTGCATGCAACTTTTAGGACCATGATAAGGATATAAACAGTCCTTATCAAAGAAAAGAATGAAGACAACCTTTCACTACCTATAATATGTTCCAAACAATGGATCAACTTCAGTTTGGATTGAACAAAGAAAGCAACGAACATCCAATTGGGACTCGCCCAGTGTAATGACAATATTGCTAGCAGTCTACATTAACCTCGCAGCTAAACCGAGTAATTAAAGATTACAATTAATCAAAAGTTCAATAGTTCAATGTCATATTTAACTAAACTTTGCAATTCTTATGATCCCATTTAAATTCATGTATCGTTTGCGCCAGAAGACCAATCTGTCAAGTTGAATGAGAATCCACATAATTTCATTACATGTTTTACACCTTCTGATGTCAATCACTTTGTACCTGTAGGGTCTTTCCCATACAACTGCAACAACCTACTGATTCACTGGTCATTGATAAATATGTACTTCATCCATCCCAATTGGGTTGTCAATATTAGAAGACACTGTTCCACGAGAAAACGTATGCTGAACAGACTACTTAAGTATAAATGACACTTAAGTGACTCACCGAATATCAACCATAAGACTCGGAGACGCATGCAATGTGATCAAACCACAGACACAACCAACTTCACCTCCCCATACTGTATCAGACCTAAGACTCCAAGTTTAACCAAGCACCATCCTGTCTCAAATATTTCAAACTCTCATAGGCAGTCTTGAACTAAAAAGCACCGGCGCACCCCAAAATTGCAATTACGTTCGATTCAAATTCTACGAAAAATCATATACGCAGAACTTTCAACACAACACCATAAAATGACCAAACGTATCATTTTTAACACAATTCTGACACACTGTCATTGAAATAAACTGAACTGAAATGCAGAAATGACCAGAACTACGCACATAGCCAAAAATCGCCCGAAATGCAATGACATTCAATTCCACATTCTTAAAAAAAAAAAAATAAAAAAAAAAAACCCTTAAAATGCAGTATTTTACACACCATCAAAAGATTAAACACAAGCAATTCAAGCACAATTCAAACAAAAATTAATCGAACCCAGAAACCGAAATGGCAATACCTGTGAGGAAAAGTCAGGTACTTGGTCATGGGCACACTGATAATGTTCCTTCTAGCATTCACTGCAGACTTCTGCACCGCCCCAATAACCTCCTTGGCCTTCCCGACGCCGACACCCACATTACCCTGCTTGTCGCCGACCACCACAATCGCCCGAAAATGCAGCTGCTTCCCTCCTTTCACCACCTTCGTCACCCTCCTCACCTGCACCACCCTCTCCTCGAAACCATCTCTAATCTTCTCCTTCTTCAGCTTCCCAAAAGCCCCAAGCTTTTTCACCTTCGAGTCCATCACGTAAATGTCTTTCCCCAGCATGGTCACGCCGCTGTACGCCGGGCCGTACAGCTCCTCGTACGCGGCGGCAATTTCGTCCTCGGTCTCGGTCGAATCCCCATCGAAGGAAGGCGGGGGGACGAAGTCTTCGGGGGCCTCCGGGGGCTCGAACACGCCGTCGAATTCAGGGTCCTCGTTGTCGAAGAAGGAGGTCTCGACGTCGGACGCGGCGGCATTGAAGATAACGGTGGTGGGTCGGGAAGAGGAGAGGAGGAGGGAAACGGGTTTTCTGGGTTTGGTTGCGGGGGTGGCTGCGGCGGTGAATGGGAGGATGGAGAGGCGGGGAGAGGGGTGGAGACAGAGGGAAGAGAGAGAGGAGAGAGAGGAGGAGGTTGTGGACATGGCCATGGCAGGAGGAGCAGTGAGGGGTTGGAGTTCAGTGTGGGGGTTTTGGATCAGACAGACTTATCCCCAAAAAGGCAGAAGCTTGGAAGAGGGATGAGTCATCGCCTCATTGCCAAGACGATGATGACGTGTAATATGCAATTGTCAGACGGAGGATTATACGTCTAGTCGTTTTTCCATTATACGACTTGTCATTAGAGTGCGGACGACCAGACCACGTACAAACCGACCGCACACACAAAGCACCCTACTGTTAATCCGACACAAAAATAACAAGTTTCTAGTTAATCCGTTAACGAGTATGGTTATTATCGGGTCATTCATTAGAAATATGTTAACGAATCGAGTTGTTATTGAATATGTTAACGAATCGAGTTGTTATTGAGTCACACATTAAGATAACGAATATGACACGTAAACGACACGAACACAACATGTTTGCAAGGTCTAGGCATAGACATGGCAATTTCTTGCATGACCTATTAACCCAACAAGAAATGACACGACTCGTTAACGAGTTAGGTCGTTATCAGGTCACGTGTTAAGAACCCGATAAGATAACAAAGTTGACGACATGATCCTTTAAGATAACGGGTATGACACGAATACGACAAATACGACCGCTTCGCCAACCGTCTGTACACACAAAACACCCTACTCCCTTTATATATTCTGATCTCACTCAACGCACCCTATCCACCCTTAGTCTCTAATCAAGATGGGGTGTGGATAGGGCCAAAACTCATAGGATGTGCCGAGAGTTGTTTGTGTGTTGGTCGTATGGTTGATAAAGTCTGAAATGCTGAATTCAAAACTCTCTCGTCACATTTAGATTAGTTTAAAGTAAAATGTCGCTTATATAAAAGAAAATGTGGCTCTCAATCAAAATTTTGAGCCAACTAGCTTTTAGTTTTGTTGCAATTTACTTTCCCATCTTCTGTTTTTGCTTCTTTTTGGAACAAGGCATCAGGTGGAACCCATCCTAACTTTAGCTCAGCCCAACTCTCCGGCCCAGTCCACTTCACCATCCGGCCCAGTCCATTTCAAGTCTTGGGAAGCAAGGAAGACATGTAAGAAGATGCCAATTCAAGCGAAAAAAAAAAAAAGTAAAAAAAAATACTTTAATATTATTCCATTTGAGAATATAATTGACATCAGAATGTAAAAATTAACATGGCATAAATAATTTGCTTTTCCTATATATCTTCTCAAGCACATGAAACAATTGATGATACATCCTGTGCCAGAAAAAAGTACTCAACCACGCACTCACATTTTTATGCATACGGTCCTTGCTGATCCCCGGCTAAGTCATGTCATTGTCCGCTGTGGCCTCGTCCCGTTGTGATCAAAGAGACGATAGTCATATGTATTTGTAGCGGTTCACTTCTGGGAGCGTCCCAAGGCCTTTGTAGCAGTCATCGAGCTCAAAGTGATCGTCATCTACCATCCTCATCGTTGCTCTGGTCTGTGATGATGACGATGACGATGAAGGATCGACTCCTGCAGCCAATGCGGACCGGGTAGATGTCTCAATATGGCTAGCAGCAATGTTGGACAAAGTAGTAGCTTCCTCATGTTCCCTATAGTCTCTAGAGACCATAGACAAAGCATCCGCGAAGATGTTAGCTTCTTGATCTTGCTTAAGTTGTTCCACAAGTTGTTCTAGAGATAATTCATCTTCTTCGTCGCCAGCTACATAGGTATATGGTGAAGATGAAGATAAGTTTGAGGCCACATAGGGGTTACTTCTAAGGGTTTTGGCATCGGTGTTGGGAGTGTTGGTGTTGGTGTTGGTAGAGTTGTTGGTGTTCGTTTTGTTGTTGTCGGTGGTGTTGGCTTTGAGGCTAGTGTTGATGTTGGGGACGATCTTGATGGTTTGATCTGTAGGGTTAGTTGTAGTATTACGCTGTTGAGAAGAGGAGGGCTCAGCTACAGGTACTGGTCTTGGCACCTTTTCTACGGAGATGTACTGTTTCCTCGCATGGACAAAAAAAGCAGCTTAGTTAAGATAACATCATATTAAGAGAAGCAAAATAGTCTAATGCATAAACTGAAATTATATCCAACAATGCAGGATTTAATATACAGCAAACAATGACAGTTCAAAATCCATGTAAGATATGACTCCGAGTAATGGTCTTTCAGTAAACTCCAGATTTTCTCATTAGGAAATATTATTAATTTCAGGGGATTATTATGGCCCACTTAACTGAATTGTACACTAATACAAGCCTAAAATGCCCGTTTCAGTCTTCCTGCCAACTAATTAGAGCTGTTTCTAAACGCTCGGGTCAATTGCAAAATACTCGTGCCACATCCGTGCTTTCCAACGCATAATCTACTAGGCGCTCATCAATGGCCATCCTATTCTATCCATACATGCACCTTATTATGTACCTTCGCACTATCCTCCAGAGAATATCGTTGTCATAACGTAAAAAGTTAATGTCACCAGGCATGCAGCTCAGACTCTTTAATTTGTATTCAACTTTCAAAATCCTACTTTCATTTGCAACAGATTCTGTAGTAATTAAGGAAGAAAAGAGGACTCACGAGGTTCTTGTATTCATCCTCGTAAAGATAAATGCAATCTCCCGCCTGCAGCCTTTTTTTCCTAACAAAAGCGCCTGTTACATTGAAAATATGGATACTCTAAGTCAGTAAACATGATATATCGCGTGTTTGTCAATGAACATTAAGAGCAATTCCGTCGGTTTTTACCAGTATATTCGAACACATACATTCTGCTTCTGTTATTTGACCAGAACCTGTGTAAAATTAACGAAGCAGAAAAAAATGGCTTCAATTAATTGGCAGAAAACTCTTGCATGCTTTGCCATTAAACTATAAAATTTATAGTACTGTCCATACGCTTACTTGTATTTGAATTCCCAATGCCGGTTGGAATGTACATCTTTGACAGTCAGCTGGATGCCTTCTCTGTCGGAGAGCATTGGAAGGTTATTTTCCGCTTCTTTCTGTGAATGAGGAGAAAACGCATAAAGAGAAGCAATGTTGGTGCAAAATTTTATAAATGAGGAAGGGATTTGTTACTAGGCAGTCTAAATCAGAAACTTTTTGCAATTGTCAATAAAAGTGAAAGAAATCAAACTAAGAAGTTGGTTGGTTCGCCTTTTTAGTTCTTTCTCTTCTGTCATCGTTTCTCAGAAAAGGAAAAACAAAAAGAAGTAAAAGGGACTGAAAGTGCCAAAACAAACAAAGACCTCACCTTTGGTAGTATAATCCTGCCCAAAGGTCCAACATCACTATTCTTTAACTCCTTCTTAAAAAGCGGCCTCAATTTCTGTAAATAAAAATACACAGAATTAG
The DNA here is from genome assembly GCA_036320875.1 of Cotoneaster glaucophyllus. Lineage (NCBI taxonomy): Eukaryota > Viridiplantae > Streptophyta > Magnoliopsida > Rosales > Rosaceae > Cotoneaster > Cotoneaster glaucophyllus. The sequence continues at coordinate 3,535,260 of CM070066.1, forward strand.
TAGTTCAAAGAAAAAATCATTTGAAAGTCAGATTTGAGGAGATAAAAAACAAACCCATACCTTGTTATCCGGCGTGCAGAACGAGTAGAGCTGTTCTTTGGTGTTCTGCAAATCAGCACCATTTCCAGATGATGACGTGGAAATGATTCCACGAGTATCATCATCACCATCATTCCCATGAAATGGAGGATGCCTGCTCAATGGGGGAGAACAAGTACAGGAAACTGCAGCGTTGGCCGCGTTCCTGCTCAAACTGAGACTCCTCTGTCTCGCCATCTTTCTCTCGTTTCTTGCAGACTTGGACATAAGTGCATCCAATATCCATCCTGATTGGTCTCGACTGGCCTGTTCTCTGGAAAGAACCATATTCGGTTGGGCACTGACCAGGAATGGATACATATGGAGACCGGCCTGACGCTGTGCCGGGTAATACCTGTACCGAGTGGCCGAAGGACTACAAGTAGTTGAAGGCAAACAACTCACTGGTTCACAAGTGGACTGTGAGTTATTTGTCTTGTGAGTAGAGGTTATGGTGGTTGTAGAGGGGATAGATGGTGGGTTGAAGTTCTCCATTGTCTATGAACACAGAGCGCTTGTTGATAGCGAGGGTTGGTCTTCAGAGAAGGTTGCGGATGGTTTTATGTTGGTGTGTGTGAGTGAGGGTGAGGGTGGGGTTGTATAAGCTGCAGGCCATGGGCAATTTGGTAAACTTGGGATGCTGCCAGTGGAGAGAGCACAGGTGTGGACAAAGCAAGAGGAACACGTAAGGGGTGCAAAGAAGTGGGGAAAAGCACGTGAGGGAAAGAAAGCAAGACGAAAGAAATTAAAGAAAAGGCTGAGGAGGAGTGCCAGATAGGGAAAATTGGGGTGAACGAGAGAGTATACTGGAAGTGTTATGGAAAGTTTGACAAGGTGTGGAGCGAATGACAAGTAGCCGGAGGCTGGTGGTTTTGGAATAGCCATCTGACCAGTGTGTAAAAGAAGAACAGAATCAGAGAGAAGAGTTAGAGAGACACAAAGAAGAACAGAATCAGAGAGGAGAGCGACATTTTCGGCTCCTCTTTTAGTTCAAATGTGGTAGACTTGGGCTATGAGAGTATGACTGTATGGACATATGTGGAGCCATACTCCTCCATCCTTTTCTTGCACAGAACACCATGGAAAACCAAGGCAAGCCCATACGGTCATTGCCTTCTGTCAAACCACATTTTCTCGCTCCTTTGCCTCCCTCACTCTCAAGACTCACACTCTTTCTCTCTCTAAATCCAGCATCCCAAGAGCAACTGGTGGAGGTGGATTGGCCCGTCAGCATTAGCCTATAAATGTTATAAAAAGAAGTAGAGGGACTGCTATCTCCAGGGATGATTTCCTCTCTCTGCAACCGAGCCCGACAACGCCTCATATGACAAGTACCAGAATCGCCATCCGAGACAAATTGAAGCCCAAGATTGCAAATTAAAACCTCCTCCTGAAATAGCAAACCCAGAACTTCCCCTCTTAAGTTGTTATATTTAAAATTTTATATTAAGTTTTTTTTCTAGCTAGAGGGTTAGAGGTTGTAATGTTAGGAATGTGAGTAAACGATTGTTATAATGTTGGGAATGTGAGTAAAAGGGGTAGCACAACCTGATGAACTCAATGGAACTTGTGCTTTTATTTTCGTTGTGCACTGAATCACTTCAAGTTGATGGTTTGATGCCATGTCTCGCTTGCTTGTTATTTCTTCAATCACAAAGCGAGAATCAAAGCTGCTTTTGAGTCCATCCTACATCAAAAATAAAATCTCCTTAGCACTTTCATGGTTGCATTAACATAATCTGTTCGACAACAGAAAAGTATTGAATAGAGTGCCTTCTATTATTATTCTCTATTCCCACCGGTTGCCATATCCGTATCCACTAAAGAGGCTACCATCTTTGGTTTTGGACAAAATTAGAAGCAACTAAACTTAAAATTTTGCTATTCATGATCTTCCTTTTTAGAATACGTTTAGATATCTTTCGACTCCAACCATCAGGTAATGTGGATTCAAATTTATCTGGGAGATCCATAAGGTAAAGGTCATAAAAATTTATATACAAAATTTAAGCATAGAAGGTAATCCAAACAGCACATAAGCAAGCTGGAAAACCTAACAGAGGCCTGATAACTTAAACCGTTAATACAAATTCACACATGGTACCTGCTGAAAAAAGAAATTCATGTATAATATCATAATAACAGAGCTGAAAATGAAAAGCGATATGAGTGCAGTATTGCTGCCTAGTACTTACAAAGTTAGCCACAGAATAACACTGGTAATCACATCGACTAGGAAGCTCCATGACAACGATTTGCTCGTATATTCATCACCGGGACAGAGAAAATTTCAACTGCTTATATAAGAAAGAAGGTACAGCAGATTTATAGCAATAACAGGGAAGAAAAACCTTGAATACCGAATTGTGATGAGACCAAGGATAACTAGGATTTATATAGAGGTGATAAATAGGCTCGACAAAAATGCATGCAAACCAAACATGATTAGGTGATTACATCTGCCCCAGACGGTTATATAGATATGTCAATCATGCAGAAAAATGCTCAAGTTGTGGAACGTTGATGCATAAAGATTCGACAAGGAACATGCAAACAAACACCTGCCCTAGACGGTTTTATAGATGTTGATCATGGAGAAAACGCTCAACCTATTCAAAGCAGATTCATATCGAGTTGAGAAAGTTATTTGACAAGCTGCATGCAAGCCAACACCTGCCCGGGCGGTTATATAGATGTCGATCATGGAGAAAAACGCTAAACCTGTTCAACGTGGAATGAACTCATGGTTGAAAAAGACAAATTGGTAAGTAAATCAGTTTATCATGGGAAATGATAAACACACATTTTTTTTCTCCTCCTACAACCCCAGTTTAATCTTGTCCATTGTTTCCGTTTGAGTTATTCAATCCAACGACCAGTAATAAAGAGGGGTGTGTGAGAGGCTAAAAAGAGTGAAAATCAGCTCCCTTTATCCTTTATGTATGTTCCTCTTTTAATTTATTTCATTCTACTTTCAAAACTAAAGAGTTTTGGCTGCATTAGTCAAGAAAAGTTTCCAAAATTAAAAAGATTAGCAGGCTGAATATGGGACGATTTCAAACGTGAGTGGAGACATGTATAATCAATATTCAATAATGATGTTATATGGATTATGGAATAGGATTTCCCGAAAATCAGAGTAAGACGTCAAAAACATCCAGGACCTACAAAAAACCTAGCATCCTAACACTACTTAATTTATGTTTTGTGAAACTAATCAAAGTTAACAAGGGTTAGCCGAACAAAGGAAGGACTTCTAATTTGGGTTCTAGTAATTCATATCTTTGTGATGATGAACTTGAGTTTAATTTGTTTCAGAGTAGAAAAGATCTGCATATACGTTATATATGCTAAATACTCAATAGAGCTAAGATGAGTAAATTATTAGGATAAATGGAAGAACATAAATTAGCATTTTATCAATCTCCTGCAAATAGACCTCTATGACAGATGGAACCGCAGTAAATACATTTATGTATTCAAGTAAGTGAATTAACAGGAAGTATTTCATTAGGTTCTCGACTATCTGTTAGAGATTAGTTCTTATAAGGTATGAATATGAAGTGAGGTCTAATTCCTTTCAGAGAGAAAGAACAATACAGAAGGAAAGCGACACGACGATATTTTTTTACTTGAAAGTAGAATAAGACTTCTGTTCTTTCTTAAGGATTATTTTAATCAAGATTTGGACAAAATTTTAATCTAGGTGAGTGTAATGCTAAACTTGGTCTTCTCCTTTGCACCGTAAGATACTTGTTTGTCAAATTACATGACAATGCTCTACTTAACTGAATAATGTAACCATGGTTCACCAAAAATCACAGAAATTTGAGATCATCTGCTGCAAGCAACGAAAAATATGGAATCGACCAATAAGGAAATGACATTGGTCAGGTCTAAGGCATGCTTCTTAGATTCCTAATTCATTCTTGAACAATAACTTTTCCGGAGAAAAGTGCATAATGACATTTTTGGAGTGCAATTAACAGCTCCCACCAATGACTTATCTTAAGAAATCTAATCAACAGAACCTTCACAGCCTCATAGATTTGCACATACAAAGCTAAACATGGAAGAGAAACACCAATTAACAACAAATAATGATCAGCTTCAAAACCCAATCACCCAAATGAAGCTATACTTTTCTATGAAAAAGAAAAATACCCATCAACTCCTAAAGCGTAAAGAACAAATCTTTAGCGGGACCCCTCAATTCCCAATTCAATCCAGTTCTAGGGATTTGAATACGAACTTGTTAATTGAAATATATGTAGTAAAAAACAAGCAAAGAGAGGAGCTTTTGTCAGTACCTGAAGACGGTGGAATTCCGAATCTAGCCTCGGTGGCAGTCGTACCGGAGCTGGGGAAGAATGTGCCCGAATTGGCATTATTTTGCCGGACTGAAATCGTCCGAGCAGTAAAAACCCGAATAGTTTGGGCTCGAAAAAGTGATTGATGGGCTTTTAAATCCCTCTTGAACATGGGCCCATGCTTGTCCATACTTTTTATGGGCCACAAATCAATCAAAATGATATGGGCTTTGAGCCCTAGAGCCCATATTAAAATTGAGGCTTCAGAGTCGACTATTGAGACCAAAGTGATGATCTTTGTAGGGTACCTGACTAACTTGGTGACTGTTTGAAAAAGATAGGGTACAGGTGTAACCACCTGAGCTCCCCAGCAATTGACAGTCACACGTGTCAAGCGCCAAAGCTGCCACCTTACTCAGCTTGCTCTTCCTAATCTCGTTATAACATGCAAACCCTAGAAGGGGTGTTAGGATAACACAAACTAACAGAAAGAAAGGAGAAAAACGAGCAAGAAAACATGGCAGCATTTTACGTAGCAAAAAATGTTATGTTCAACCTCTCCAGATCTTTTCCTCGATCCTCTCAGTCACTCTCCCTCAGATATTCATCTCAGAAAGTCTCCCGCGTCTGCTTCACCTCCGCCTCCAAATTCTCCGAGGTAACATTTACAGACACGGGTTAGGCTAGTTAGTTAGGGCAGTACGCTCGTATGGTCAAAAAAATGTTGTAAACATATTTGTGTCGATTGATTTCAGGGACGAAATGCGGCCGGAGAGAACAAGGGATATGACAACAACAACAAGAACTGGATGAATAAGGAACGAGAGTACGGGTCGGCGAACGTGGACAGCAGAGCGAAAGAAACCATGGGAGAAGGGCTAGAAAAGACGAAGCGAAAAGCAGAGGAGATGAAAGAGACGACCAAGGATTACGCGCAGGAAGCAAAGGAGAAGGCGAAGAGCGCAGCCGAGACTACGGCCGGGAAGGCGAAAGAAGGAACGAACAGAGCAGCGGAGACGGCGGAGAGCACCAAGGAGAAAGCTAAGGAGTACGGTTACGAGACAAAGGAGAAGACCAAGGAGATGGCGGACACTGTGACAGAAAAAGCGAAGGAGGGGACTCAGAGGGCAGCCGAGACAGCGGAGAGCGCGAAGGAGAAGGCCAAAGAGAATATGTGGGGGATGAAGGAGAAAACAGAGGATGCGGTGGGAACTGTGGCGGAGAAGGTGAAGGAGGGGACTAGTAAGGCGGCGGAGACGGCAAAGGACACAGTGAAAGGGGCGTGGGGGGCGGTGAAGGGGACAGGGCAGAAGATTAAGGAGACGGTGGTAGCTCCTGATGAGGAAGTTGGAGTGGTGGCCATTGATGATGACTCTACTAGTGAGAGTGATGTGGAAGTTGATGTTGATGTGGATGGCGATGGCGTGGCGGAAGGGAAGGTGATGGATGCGGATGTGGTGGAACTAAGGCGGCGTGCCGGCAAGGGCCTTGAGAAGTAATTTTCAGACTTACAATTTTTCGTTTAATTTGCAGCTGTTTTGATCGATGAATTAGGTTATTTGCTTTTTGCAAAATGTGCATTCTAATAATAAATCTACAATAATGATATTTTTACCATGTTTTTGTACCACAATTATATACCATCTGGGTGGCTTCTGACGTGGACATCTATATCATCTAAATTAATCAGCATTTAATTTCAAAATGTTGTCCAACTCATCTAACCTAAGATAGTAAAGAAATATGGTATAAAATTATGGTAAGAATAGTATTTACTCATAAATCTAAACCATTGAAATAACCCGTGTTTTGAGATGCATCGACACACTTCATTTTGTAAAAGGAATTATGTCTTCTTTAAAATCAGAAAAAATTAGAATTTTGATTGTCACGCCCATAATATTTCATCTCCGTTCAGGTTGATGCATGCCTTTAGATTAATTACTTGGTCAAGTAAAATTGCAATAATCACATCGATAATCAGAACCAATTAATCAAAATTAATGATGGTATTTGAAGAGTTAACGGTGTTTGTAAAGGAAGTCCACACAAGCTTCATATTGTGTTACAATTTAGCAATTATGCGAGTTTCATTCTTGTGAATGTACTTACTACTTTGAAATATGACTAGTGTGACGGTACATGATTATGCACGTCTCTTTTGAAATAGTTTTGTGAGTGTAGGTCACCAAAAAGAGGTGACATATATCATGCTAATTACGCCTGATTCGATTCTTAGCCGACCTTGCATTTGAAACTCATATACATTATGTGGCTTGAAATCAACTGCTTGAGATCACCCATGGCATGGCAGCTTATACTTCCCCGATCGTTGTGCGGCTTGTGCCACTTTGGCTAACGTAGGTTAATAAGAATTTCGAGGGGACAAGAACCAAAAATATTAAAATATGAAATAGTTTAAGATATTGGCGAAAACTAAATAATACTCACAAATGTGCACTACCATCTACAAAATTTCAGCTATGAGTGGGTTTGTGGGTTAATCACACTCCTCACTCTTTCTCCCCTTCCTCAAGTTATCAATTCGATGATGTCCGAAATCCTGTGTAGCCGTCACAAGACTTGAATTGTCAGTTTCAATGTGAATGCCGACAGTTGTGATTCAAAAAGTTCTACCCTGGATAGAACCACATTGATACTTCCCAAAGTTAGAGGTTTTCGTAGATGGCGGAATCACATTGGTAGTTCCGTTTATTAAGAGTTAAAAGAGATTATCGTAGATGACGGATGCATGTTCAAGAGTTATAAGCTTTTAAATAAACGCGAGTAACAACAAGATTTAGATGCATAAGTGAAGAGACTTCAACAATAGGATTTATGACATGTCCCAACCTAGATATCCAAATGACACCTAGATGGCACGTGCTGGCCGACACCCAAGGATGACGAAAGTCATGAGTGTAATGCTAAACTTGGTCTTCTCCTTAAGGATTATTTTAATCAAGATTTGGACAAAATTTTAATCTAGGTGATTGTAATGCTAAACTTGGTCTTCTCCTTCGGCTCGCAAGATACTTGTTTGTCAAATCACATGACAATGCTCTACTTAACTGAATAATGTAACCATGGTTCACCAAAAATCACAGAAATTTGAGATCATCCGCTGCAAGCAACGAAAAATATGGAATCTACCAATAAGGAAATGACATTGGTCAGGTCTAAGCATGCTTCTTAGATTCCTAATTCATTCTTGAACAATAACTTTTCCGGAGAAAAGTGCAGAATGACATTTTTTGAGTGCAATTAACAGCTCCCACCAACGAATCTTAAGAAATCTAATGAACTGAAGCTTCACAGCCTCATAGATTTGCACATACAAAGCTAAACATGAAGAGAAACACCAATTAACAACAAACAATGATCAGCTTCCAAAACCAAATCAACCAAATGAAGCTACTTTTCTATGAAAAAAAAAGACCCATCAAACTCCTAGAGTGTAAAGAACAAATCTTTAGCGGGACCCCTCAATTCCCAATTCAATCCAGTTCTCTAGGGATTTGAATATGAATAAAAAACAAGCGAAGAGAGGAGATTTTGTCAGTACCTGAAGACGGTGGACTTCCAAAACTAGCCTCGGTGGCAGTCGTACCGGAGCTGGGGAAGAATGTGCCCGAATTGGCATTATTTTGCCGGACTGAAAGCGTCCGAGCAGTAAAAACCCGAATAGTTTGGGCTCCATAAAGTAAATTGATGGGCTTTTTAAATCCCTCTAGAACATGGCCCACTTCTTTTCCATACTTGTTCTGGGCTAAAAATCAAGCAAAACGATATGGGCTTTTAGCCCTAGAGCCCATATTAAGATTGAGGATTGAGAGTCGACTATTGAGACAAAATTTAGAGTCGACTATGGAGACAAAAGTTATGATCTTTGTAGGCTACAAGAGCTCCCCAGCAATCGACAGTCACACGTGTCAAGCGGCAAAGCTGCCACCTTACTCTTCCTAATCTCGTTATAACATGCAAACCCTAGAAGCGGTGATAGGATAACACAAACCAACAGAAAGAAGGGAGAAAAACAGAGCAAGCAAACATGGCAGTGTTTTCCGTAGCAGATAATGCTATGTTCAACCTCTCCAGATCTTTTCCTCGATCCTCTCAGTCACCCTCTCTCAGATTTTCATCTCAGAAAGTCTCCCGCGTCTGCTTCACCTCCGCCTCCAAATCCGAGGTAACATTTACAGATATGGGTTAGGCTAGTTAGTTAGGACCTATGATGCATGGATACTTCTGTTTGGTTCCGTATTCCGTATCTGATACTTGATCAGATACGATACTTGTCAGATACTCTTGGATACTCGTTCGACACGTATCCTGATTGATGGACACGAATTTGACGTGATAGATATGCGTATCCTATATTTAAGATACACGTATCTGGTTTTTAGGATACATTTACACTTTCAGAAAAAGGTAATAAGAGGAAAAAATTAATAGGAGGCATCTATAATTGAAATGCGATGAATACAAAGAGCTTCTCTCTGATTAAAATCATGAACACGACTCTCACACTTCTTCTACTGTATAAAGAGGATTATATTTCGAACTTTTCTTCTTTAACCACTTCTTTAACCACTCAAATATACTTGAATTTGGATGATGAATTATGTTTTAAAATGTATAGTTTTGTTGCTATATACATTTTTATTTGCTGTATCCATAGCGTATCGTATCTTAATTTTTAGAGATTTTTCATATCGTCGTGTCGTATCGGCGTATCCGTATCCCTATCCATGCTTCATAGGTTAGGACAGTATGCTCGTATTGTTAAAAATTGTAGTTAACGTATTTGTGTCAATTGATTTCAGGGACGAAATGGGGCCGGACAGATCAAGGGATATGAAAAAGCGAAAGAAACCGTGGGAGAAGGCCTAGAAAATACGAAGCGAAAAGCCGAGGAAATGAAAGAGACGACCAAGGATTACGCGCAGGAAGCAAAGGAGAAGACGAAGAGCGCAGCTGAGACTATAGAGGAGAAGGCGAAAGAGGGAACGAACAGTGTTGCGGAGACGGTGGAGAGCACCAACGAGAAAGCTAAAGAGTACGGTTACGAGACAAAGGAGAAGACCAAGGAGACGGCGGACACCGTGACAGAAAAAGTGAAGGAGGGGACACAGAAGGCAGCCGAGGCAGCGGAGAGCGAGAAGGAGAAGGCCAAAGAGAATATTTGGGGGATGGGGGAGAAAACAGAGGATGCGGTGGGAACTGTGGCCGAGAAGGTGGAGGAGGGGAGTAGTAAGGTGGCGGAGACGGTAAAGGACACAGTGGAAGGGGCGTGGGGGGCGGTGAATGAGACGGGGCAGAAGATTAAGGAGACGGTGGCAGCTCCTGACAAGGAAGTGGGAGGTGGTGGCCATTGATGATGACTCTACTAGTGAGAGTGATGTGGAAGTTGATGTGGATGGCGATGGCGTGGCGGAAGGGAAGGTGATGGATTCGAACTAAGGCGGCATGCCGGCAAGGGCCTTGTGAAGTAATATTGAGACTTACAATATTTCGTTTTTAATTTGCAGCTCGATGAATTAGGTTATTTGCTTTTTGCAAATTGTGCATTCTAATATTAAATATAAAGAAAAACTATTGAAAATGGCTTGAAAATTTTGATCCTTAACAATAAGGACAAAATAAAAGGTAAAGTGAATAGTATCATGATTGATTTTTTAGTGTAAAAATATGATTTTTTGTTTATCGGAAGTTTTTCGTTAAAGTTTTCACCTTTAAAATAACCCGTGTTTTGAGATGCATCGACGTACTTCATTTTGTAAAAGGAATTATGTCTTCTCTAAAATCAGAAAAAAAATAAAAGAATTTGATCGACACCCACGTACAATATGTCATCTCCGTTCAGGTTGATGCATGCCTTTAGATTAATTACTTGGTCAAGTAAAATTGCAGTAATCACATCGATAATCAGAACCAATTAATCAAAATTAATGATGGTATTTAAAGTGTTAACCGTGTTTGTAAAGGAAGTTCACACAAGCTACAAGCATCATATTGTGTTACAATTTAGCAATTATGCGAGTTTCATTCTTGCGAATGTACTTACTACATTGAAATATCATTAGTGTGAGGATACATGATTATGCACGTCTCTTATGAAATGGTTTTGTGACTGTAGGTCACCAAAAGGAGGTGACATATATCATGCTAATTACGCCTGATTCGATTTTTAGCCGACCTTGCATTTTGAAACTCATATACATTATGTGGCTTGAAATCAACAGCCGCCATGGTTTGTTCTTGAGATCACCCATGGCATGGCAGCTTATTCTTCCCCGATCGTTGTGCGGCTTGTGCTCCTTTTGCTAACGTAGGTTAATAAGAATTTCGAAGGGGACACGAACCAAAAATATTAAAATTATTTATGAAATAGTTTAAGATATTGGCGAAAACTAAATAATACTCACAATTGTGCACTCCTAGCTATCTACAAAATTTCAGCTACGAGTGGGTTTGTAGGTTAACCACACTCCTGACTCCTTCTTCCCTCCCTCAAAGTTATTCGATGATGTTAGAAATCCTGTGTACCCGTCATAAGACTTGAATTGTCAATTTCAATACGAATGCTACGACTACCAACAATTGTGAATCAAAAAGTTCTAACGTGAATGATAACCACATTGATACTTCCAGAGTTAAAAGAGGTTCTCGTAAATGACGGATGCATGTTCAAGAGTTATAAGCTTTTAAATAGACAGGAGGAACAACATAATTTAGATGCATAAGTGAAGATACTTCAACAACTATATATTTGGATTGGAGAATCCGAGTTTTTTTATGGCTTCCATGATAGAGGGTTAGAGGCTCTTCTAATTTTGTTAACATGGTGAATTATGGTGATGACAAATATTGGAAAGAAAATGTGAAATACATCGACAACAATTATTTTGTGTGAAAAATAATTTAGGTAAGATTAGGATTATAAATTGTCTTTCTAATTATATGTTGATAAGTGTATCGTGAATGGTTTTGTGCCATATGTGTTAAAAAGAAGACTTTTGGACATGACATTCATGATTTAAAGTTGTGCAACAATCCCATTGTTAAGTAATCTTCGTAAATTACATGTTAAATAATAGGTGTTGAAAGCAAACATTTTCTTAGAAAAAATTTGAAATCATCACTTTCTTTTTTTCGAACGCGTTGATTTTATTTATTTAAAAAAAAAAGAGAAATCATGCTAAGTTATTCAACGACAAGTTATATGCAAGTAGTCCTTTATTACAGTAGCAAAAAAATGTTAAACGTTTACATAACGACGTGAGTTGGAATCATATCGATGACTAATCTAACATTTAGTTTAACAAAATTATCATTTGTTAAAAAGAAATGACAAGCTATAATATACAAGTATTTAATTTCCAGTCTACAAATTTCGTATGTAACACCTTGAATAAAAGAACATGTGTAAGTATGCAGAGCCCCCACCCATTGACCAGTACACGCGTCGAGCAACAGGGCTGCCACCTTATCTTCCCAAACAACGTGCAACCCCAGAAAGCGGTGGCACGATAGAATACCACAACGGAAAACAAAAAGAAAGAAAGAACAGAAAGAGAGCAAACAGAGCAGCAAAGATGGTAGTAATTTCCATTGAAAAAAATATCATCTTCAACCTCTCCAAGTCTTTCCCTCAAACCCCTTCATCACTCCCACTCAGAAATTCCTCTCACAAAGTCTCGAGAGTCTGCTTCGCCTCCGCCTCCAAATCCTCCGAGGTAATTAGTTATTTAAGTACGTGATTAACAGTAATACTTGTCGACGAACGTAAGAATCCGACATCGAAAAATTGATCACATGAAATGCAATATATAATGAATGGTTCCACCCTGTTTTCACAAGGTATGTGCAAGTTAGGGATAACATCGGTGCATTTAGTAGTAGATAATTGGTCCGTCTCTCTAAAATTTTCTTGATGGATTCATAATTTAATTTGATCCGGTACACGCTTGAACTTCAGGGTCGAAATGCACCAGAAGGGAATAGAGATTCGAGGGCCGACTGGGCATATGATGACAAGAAGTGGAGGAATGAGAACGTGAATTACAAAGGAAAGGATCCAGCAGATGAACTCAAGGATAAGACGAAGAGCGCAGCGGAAACCATGGCGGAGAAGGCTAAAGAGGGAGTGAACAGAGCAGCGGAGACGGCAGAGCGCGCCAAGGAGAAAGCAAAACAGTACGGTTATGAAACAAAGGAGAAAACGAAAGAAATGGCCGACACTGCTGCTGAGAAGGCAAAAGAGGGAGCTTATGAGGCCGTGGAGACGGCGGAGCAGGCCAAGGAGAAGGCGAAAGAGAATGTTTGGAGTATGAAGGAGAAAACAGAGGACGTGGCGGAAACGGTGGCGGAGAAGGTGAAGGAGGGGACGAGCAAGGCAGCAGAGACGGCGAAGGACACAGTGCAGGGGGCGTGGGGGGCCGTGAAGGAGACGGGGCATAAGATCAAGGAGGCAGTGGTTGGGACTTCATCGGACTCTGACAATGAGGTGGCGGTGGAGGAGAATGTTGTGGGGGTTTTGGATGATGATGTGGAGGTGGTGGAAATATTGGATGAGGAGGGGAATGTTGTGGATGTTAGGAAGCGGATTCGGAGGCCTGAAGACGAGGAGGTGGCGGTGAAGGAGAATGTTGTGGACGTTTTGGATGAGGATGTGGTGGTGGTGGAGATATTGGATGAGAAGGGGAATGTTGTGGATGTTAGGAGGCGGATGAGGAGGCCTGAAGATGATGTGAAGAAGTAGTGATGTTTTGGCGAAGGAAACTTTGCTCGGTTGTTGCATTGCATACCATGGAAGGAGTTGAAGCTTAATGTTTGGTACTTGTAGTTAATAAATCAAAGGTGGTATGTTTGAAGTGGTATTAATGTTTCCATCTTTTCTTTTTTCTTTGCTTTTCAAATGTATATTTTACAACTTTGCCTTAGTATTATTATATTTTTTTAAACAAACATCATTCTATGGGGAGTGTAAGAGCAACCATATAAGCTCTATAACAAACTAGCCAATAACATAATGATTAATCAACTAAATCACAATCCTTAAGTTATGTATGCAATATAAGTGCAAGAACTGCAACAATTATACCAACACATACCTGCAGACACGTTCATGGATAAGAAGCCATGAAAACCTGCACACAACCTTCTCCTCTCTGCAAAACTCAATGCTCTTCAACTTATAGGTAATTGGAACAATAAGAGCGTGTTTTTGTGAGAGCAGGGGCTTGTGGTTTTTATACTACAAAATCTGGATTACCGTATAATAATCCCACAAGGAATACAAGACCAAATCCTTGTACATGTTCTATTCTTAAGCTTATCAATACAGAGTTTCAATCCAAACCAAAGTCGAATTAACTCTCATAAACATATTAAGACTTCTTTATAGCAATCTGAGACAACAAGGATTATTACCAAACAGTATGAATCACACTTGTATTAGTTCTCATAATGGACTAGTAATAATGTGGTCAGCCTTCATTTCCTATTGTGAGCCTCACTAGCACTCTGAACCATCTGTTTTTTGTGGGGCTACCTAGTGAGAATGAAACCTAAAATTTCTCGTTACTAGTCAAAAGAATACTATTAGATCGTATTACTAAGTGATTCATTTAGTATTATTATTAAAGAACAATGTAGATATTCTGCGCGCCTTTCACTTCTTCAATTTTGTGAGATTAAGACAATGTGACGAAAGATGGATCACAAAAACCCAAATCAATGGCCTTCGGATGAATTGAACAGTGTACCACTCGACCCAACAGAATTAACAGCCGGGCCCAAATTGAACCAGTCCGACAATGCCATCGAAATCAGAAATTGCAGTATGTTCGCATGGCATAAATACAAGTAACCTCGTCCCCACCACACCACGTATAGAGAGCTTTGACTTTGAGGAGGACGATGTGGAGCGAGGGAAGAGGAAAACGTTATGAATGTAGGGGTGTGGGGGAGCAGTTGCAACCCCTGACGGACGCTACCATCACCAACTGGTCCATCTGGCTAAGTGCTAACTCCTCTTCTTCTTCTGCCGTCTGCCGTCTGCCGTTACGTAACTACGTTGCTTAGGGCTTAGGGGTACGTGCCGCTCTATCATTCTAATCCAATCTTATCCAGTATTATATTTGATTGGAATTGGGATTCACGCTTTTAAGACACATTCCATAATGTAATTACAAAAGTTTGAATTTGTTTATCTTTTAAGTCATGTCTCGAGGCAGATTGTCTGCCCTCCAATCTCATCCCCTTCCCATCCTCTTCTCTTTGTGCGGTCATGGTTAAATCATGTCAACATTTTATATCATTTTATATTTTTTTTCTTATTATCTTTATAAAAAAATTAATATAAAATGTTGACGTAGTTTAACCGTGACTGCACAAAAGAGGAGGGGATGAGAATGAGATGATTTTTGGGAGGGCAGACAATCCCCATCCATAAAAAAATCATCCAAATGAAAAATTGTATGACTGTTAGAACTTAGTGTCTTGTGTAGCTTCTCTTTGCTACGAATAAAATGTCTTAATTGTTTGGAATTTATCTAATTTTTTTTTGGAAAAATAAACTGTGAATGATGTACTAAAATATAAACAATTCGATTAGTTAAATCATGTTGCGAAATAATCCTACAAAATAACTAAATCAGTGTTAAGATGTGTATCAAAAACATCTCGACACACATTCAAAAAAAAAAAAAAAAAAAAAATCTCGACACACATCAAATCCAAATATCCTTTTCACTAGGGCTGGGCAAACGGGTACAAGACCCGCGGGCCGGTTCGGGTATTGTCGATTCGGGGAGGGTTCGGGGCGGGGCCAAATTTGGTAGAGACAAAGCGGGGCGGGGAGAGGGTATCTACAGGGGCGGGGCGGTTCCATAATCTTATAATACCGGGGCCCCGAACCTACCCGTTCTACATATGCTTTACTCATTCAGTCCCCTTCCCCCGATTACCCCCACTTTCTTTCTTCGTTCTCGCACCCCCGATTACCCCCTTGACTGCATCGACATCACAGCAGTCGGAGAAGACGAAGATTACGAAGCTCCAGTTCGTCTTTCTATCTCCGTCAACTTGAGGTCTGCTCAAATACATCGTCAGTTCGTCGATATCTCCGTCAGTTCGTCCTACAAATCCAAATCGGCCACTGCCATCATCTCATCTCCTCCCCAAATTAAGGTAATTTACTGAATTCAGTCTCTGCAATCTCTCTGGGGGTATGATCTGAGACTGATTTGTTTTATTGGGTTGAAAGTTTTATGGGTTTGAAAAATTTAACTGGGTTTTCTTGGATCGATGAATAAAATTGTAATAAAATTACAAATGGATGGCATTAGATTCGATTTGCTGGGTGGAGCCTTCCTTAAGCTAGTCTCCACATATTTGTTGGGAACTTCCATTACTCTGTTGCTGCTGGGATTCTTTGGATTTGCAGGGAAGGAAGCAACTGCAGAAGCAAGCAGTAATCTTTTGGGTTGGTTTCTGTGTCTCGGATGAACTTGTAGCTACAACAGCTCTTGGTGGATTTGCAGCGGGGAGTTCGGGCGGTGCTATTGAAGGCGAGAGCGAAGCGGAGTCAGCGGACGACCTTTTTGTCGAAGACCCTCCGTGGAGATGGTGGTGGCCTGAGATTCGAGAGCTAAAGAAGAAGAGGAAAACAAAAAAGAAAAAAAAAAAAAACAGAGGACCCGTGTACCCGACCCGAACCGGCCCGTTTCAAAAGGGCCGGGTTAGGTCCGGTTTCTGTGTTAGAATTTGTTGTACCCGCCCTGGCCCGGCCCGTTTCTTTTAAATCCGGGTCCGGTCCGGTCCCTTCAAAATTGGGCCCGGCCCGACCCGTGCCCAGCCCTACTTTTCACACATTCACACTTCAATCTATATTTTAGTCCTAGAAAATGTGAATTTCAGCAGTCAGCACCCATTTTCATAGCTTCAAACTGAATTGCCCAAATTGCCACTCCTTAGTCCTTACGTATATCAAGTAATTTCCATTACCAAACGTAAAGCTAATGAGTTAGGAAAAAAAAAACATAATGCTAATGATACCATCTCCAATGCAATCTTTATATTCTAAAAATTGGATATTTATGAAGTACATGGTTATGGTGCTTCTTGCGTGTGCAATTTAGAATGAATTAGTGAAAGATCTATGCTCCGCATAAGATTTAAATCTTATATATAACTAAAATTTGAATATAAGTTTCGATTTGAATATAAACTTGTATAGAGGTTTTAACTTTCTGTTGCATAAATATTACGTATGGACTCACAGATAATATCTTAGTCCAAATTATTTGGTGCATAAGAGATGGCTTAACATACAAAAGCCAATAAAATCTTAGTTTTGTTGTGGTAGATAAATCATTATCAACATAATCTCTTCCACGTGAATATCTTTGACGTTAACATTTTTAACCGTGACGGTTTTAGGTAAACGAGATAAGAGAGATTCGAGAGTATTTTGAAACTCGCTGACATTTTTCAGAGAGATTTAAATGTGAAGTGTTTATAAACTTTATATGGAAACTATTGCTTTTTTTTAGCACACACATACATTTTTATTCTTAAAAGAGAAACAGAGCAGTGTTTTCCTTCTTCTACACTCAAATTTAATTTTTTTATTCATATTTTAGATAAATTTAGTGTAGATTATTGCTTGTATAAAAAAATATAAGGTTACAACCAAATTCGAATTCTTCTGGACAAAGTAAGTTTGTTGAAGAATGACAATGGACTTTGATTAATCCAATACTTGAGTAGTATACAATAAGTCACCATGGAATTATCAACGGGGACACGATTGTCATTCTGATTAGAATTGGCGTCCAATTAGCATGGTGATGTCAGATAGAAGAGAAGAAAGGACCTGGCTTTTTTGCCCTCCTACTTTTCATACATTCTTATCACTTCTATTTGTGAGGTCACGGTTAAGTCACGTTAACATTTTATATTATTATTGTTTTTTGTTTTATTATCTCTATAAAATATTAATATAAAATATTGACGTCTCTTAATCGTGATCGGACAAAATAGAAGAAAATAAAAGTGTATAAGAAGTGGAATGACAGAGAAGCCGGGTCCAAAAATCCGTCCAACAAAAACATCACAAAATAAAATTTTAAATAAGGAAATGGAAAATTGTTGTGTTTTTTGGAGACTCGAGAGTATGTATGATTGTAGTAGATAGGCAGAGGAGAGAGAAAGAGAGGAGAGAGTGAAGAAATAGTAGTTGCTGAAGTCTGAGTGTCTGACACAGCAGCCAAAAACACATTGACGACCGCCACTAGCCAGTAGCCACCCTCTTCCGCCCTAACCCACCGCCTCTGCAGGCTCTGATCTCTCTTATTCCCCTGTTCCTGTGGTCCAACTCCTACCCTACACCTCCATATATCTAGAAACCCAATACAGCTAAAACTCTCATCTTTTTCTTCTCATAATATTTCTTTTTTGTGGTGATATTGATCATTGCGTCTGAAAATTTTAGCATATCGGAACAGAAAGGCCGACTCTTTGGACCGTTTTCCGGTAAAGTCTGAATTTTTCTGTGTTGGGTTTCCTGTGTTTGATGGATCAAAAGCAAATGGACTGGGAATTTTTTTGATCAGTTCTAACTTTTTCTGAGCTGGGTTGGTGAGATAGATGCTGTTATGTGACGGAAAATCGTTTCCGGTATTGTCTCTAGCTCCCACAGATTACTACAACCTCTCCCTCTCCCTCTCCCTCTCCTTTTTCTGGGTTTTCTGCATATCCGCCACCCGTCCAAAATTCCAGAAAAAAGAAGAAGCAAATCAAACCGATTCGTCTCAAACTCTGACACCATTTCTAGAAGGAGAAAAAGAAATCCTCGCGGATATCGCTCAATTTCAAGATCAGATTTTCCATAAATTTCAATTATCACTTGGGCTTTAATTGTTTCATTATTCAATGTGACTGATGAAACGAATGGCCGATGGGTTTGGATGTAACCCTGGTAGGTGGGTGGGAACAAGAAGGAAGGATCACCCGGCATGCAGAGAGAGAGCAAGATAATGATAACGATCGCCGTTAGTTTTGGTAGTTTTGGGTGTCGAGAGTAGATTATCTAGGACTAGCGACGGACACGTTTAGCACACCCTCACAATGATCCAACTTCCTCCTCTTTATAAACCTCCGCATGTCGCTTGAAGCCCCACATCAATCCATCAAACAATTTCAGACCATCACAAGAGAGAAAGCAACATGCAGCAACAGCAGCAGGAGGGGGGTGAGCAGAAGGAGCAGCAGAACCAGGATCAGCGGTTGAAGGCGGCGGAGCAGCAGAACCAGCAGCCGCACATGTGCCCGCGGTGCCAGTCCATGAACACCAAGTTCTGCTACTACAACAACTACAGCCTCTCTCAGCCACGGTACTTTTGCAAGGCGTGTAGGAGGTACTGGACTCAGGGCGGGACCCTCCGGAACGTCCCCGTCGGCGGCGGATGCCGGAAGGGGAAGCGCGCCAAGGGGGGTTCCTCCTCGGCGTCAGCATCTCGGACCGTGCAGCCGCAGCCACCACAGAAAGAGCAGGACATGAAGAACAATTTGGGAATTGGCGGCGGGTCCGTGGGGATGTCTACGACGAACCCGAGTGGTGGATTGGCTATTCACCATCAGTACTACCCTGGTTCTTCTCATGGGTACTTGTCATCTTTTGCAGGGCTTCAATCTCTGAGTCAATCTCAGCCGTTCAATGTTGGGGGCGGTCATGATCCGGCCTCGAACATGAGCCTGCTGCAGGGTTTCAATCTCTCAGTTCCTATGGTGGCGTTGCAGCCGCAGCAGCGTCAGCAGTTTTTTCAGATGGGCGGCGCTAGGAGCAACAATCTGTTGGATCAAGCTGCTCTGTACCCATCTGGGCATGATCAGTGGGCCCCCCAGAGTGTCGTCAACAGATCATCTGTGAACCCTTCTTCTTCTTCTGCAGCAGCAGCCTCGGACAGCGCTTTGTGGACCATGGGCAATAACAACCCCATCACCACCACCACTACCAGCAGCAGCGGCGGCGGCCCATCTCTGAACCCAAAGCAGTGGCCTGATCTGCCCCGATCATATGGCTCTCCTAATTGATATACTTTTAAGGCATGCTTATCCCTACAAAGCATGCAAATTAATCATATATTGACTTTTGTATACCAAAGGGAGATTACCATATGGATCTCAAAGTGTCACCCATTAATTTTCAGTTCTTATAATTATTTACTAAATTGGTTAATTGTACTTGGTGGGTAAGGTATGTATGTATGATCTCATGGAACAAAACTATATATTATGTTGTAAATGAAGGGATAATATTTGGGTCATAGCATATATAGCCTTTTTGTTCAATTCCATGAGTTGGGTTATTTAGGTGGTGGTATTAATTTGAACTTGAAATTCATCGAAAGCTATTGAGCTAAATGTTTGTGCTTTTGTTTTTGGTATTTTACGCCCTTATTGTTTGCTCTCATACTCCAAAATTAACACTATCTATATCATATTTGTTGACCACGTTGTTGAAGATGAACCTAATAACACAATTGCATTCCAATTGTACGTGGGTCTTAGACAAGTGCATTCGGATTGTACGTGGGACACTTGTCATAGAAAAATGGTCAGTATGTGATTAGTCACCCTATTTACCGAACACATTGTTGAAGACATATATCTAAGTAACAGAGGTGATGTGTTTAACTTGTGTATGCATGTATGCAGAACTCATACCGGTTGTAATAAAAATAAGTGAGTTTGAGTCATTTATGCGGGCCTTGTACTAGATAAACGATGAGTATCTGATCATTTATTTATACAAAAAAATATATATATATATATTTATTGACCACGTTGTTGAAGACCGATGTAATAAACAGAGTTTAATTCTATCTATGTATACAAAACTCTTACTAAATAGACAATTAGTAATGGGATCAATAAATGTTAAGTTGTGGGAAAATTATGTCAAAGTGATGACTTGTACTTAATTCAAGGTCTTGAAGGAAAAGATGAAAAGCAAGAAGACAGTACTTGAACAGAAAGCTAGATGTAATGCAAGCACATCGGAAGGTTTAGCTAAATGCGTAGAAAAGTTGACGAACATGAGTCATATAGATAGGTCTTGTTGCATGTGGTGGTTGACTGCAAATGCTTTTGATGAATCACTTGAGACAGACTTCCAAATTGCTTTATGATTTATTTTATTTTTTTGGTAATTTGCTTTATGATTTATCATTGCACTCGGCAGGTTAAAGCCTGCCTGCTACAGCTACAAGCTCTCTTTATTTGCTTTAATTTTTGTAAAAGAATACTAATAGTTCATATTATTGGAAGAGAATGTGTCATCCGCAAATGCAGGCATAGCTGTTGGAGACCATTGTGTTGATTGTAATCGGGTGTGTGATTTAATCTTCATAGGATATATATTTCAAAATTTAAACGTATTTGATGACAAAATAATACGGTGGTATTGCTCATCACTGCTTAAATGTTGTGAACTAAAATACCTCGTCGTATGCTATTGTGATATGTGACATTTTGTACGAATCACACAATACCATCTATTAGCACTACTGGGCCCCTGAATTTGTGATGCCATGATGGAGTATCAGGTGTAGATAAGTCTCTCTTCAAAGATTTACAACAATGTCAAATGAATTATAATTTATAGATTAGAGCCTAAAGGAAGGGAGAAAAAGCCGGCATGGTTTGATTCCATTTGAAACAACACCGTCCACGTTCTATAGGACAGTGAGTCCAATTCCATCAGTGAATCTTACTCTGCAAGGACCACCACTGGCACAGTTGATTAGCACTACATTTATTAATTAATTATTTCATAAACAATGATGTATTAGGGCTTGCAATCGCATGATGAATTAACATATAATAATCGATGCATTAAGACTAAAAGCAGAGATCCATATGGAATTAGGAAGGATTATTCTACAAATACATAATGATGAGAGTGTGAAGGTAAACAAGTCTCACATTGGTGGTCTGTAAGATTTCTCATTTCACTGATGTTTTCTCCTTTTATTGATGTTAGATTTTTTTATTTTCATATTCTCACACGCTCCTCACGTGTAGCAAATTTTTAAAGCAAACATGTGGCACGAATTAGGTGACATGAAAAACAGATAACTATCGGGCTTTACTCATGAGTCAACCTATTCTAATACCGTAAAAAAAATTAAGGTTCCATAAAAAACTAAATAGTAATATAAAAAACAGTACAACTTACTTATAAGCTCTTTTAAAATTTCTCTTTCTAACAACGTGAGTGAAGGTGGGTATTGTGGTTTCGGACTAAAAGCAAATCTTTGGTCTGCCACAGAGAGATCTCTGTCGCACAACAAAAGAGGGAAAACCGATTTTTTATTTCATAGCAAGTGACTCAAAATTTCTTGTTTAAACCATAAACTCCAAAAGTGAATACTATTTAAATTTTCAAAGCAAGTTTGAGTGGGAATTGTTGAGAAATGTAGACTGTAGCATTCCTTATTTTGTATCATTGCTGATAGTATAAATTTTACGTCAAGGAAAGAATGAACATTGCAATTATTTATAAGTAATTTGGCTATTTTTTTATATATTCTCAATTGATTTTATGGTATAATCTCAATTTCTTTAATTGTAATGAGCTTAAGCTATGAAATAATTTTTACTGCAAAAATTACAGGTTTCATTTGAATTTGCTTTTGAGAAAGGTTGAATATCAATAAACAATCTTCCAGTTTTGTGATTAAATTTTGATGTATATTGGCTTACTATTTCGTTAAAAGTAAAATCTGCAATGGATAGTTTGTTAATTGGAATTTAAATATTGGCCTTAACTGGTAGAATCTTAGGTTCATTATTATGCTTGTAATTGCTACCTTATCTTTGCTTATGTAGTAGAGTAGTACCCACTTATTAAGGACTTAAACTTAGTGGAAATGTCATTTTTTTATTTTATTTATTTATTTATTTCAGCATTAGTAACTAATCCTAAGTACAAATATTACATGGGAAATGAATTCTCGATGTAGATGCTACATATAGTTAGTTACTTCTTATCCTTCTGAGACTATAAGTGGAAAAAGAGCATTCATTGAAAAAGAATCATCCTAAGATGATCATCTCATGTCTATTTATTATGTCGAAACAAAGTAAAATATGCTCTTGGAGTTTTGATGTGGAATAAATAAAAAAATGGATTAAAGAATGACAAGCCACTACAATTTGTATATGATGAGGATGTGACAGACGATAAATACGAATAACTTAAAATCAGTAGAAAATCTCCAACATAATTAAAAAAATAAAAGGTAAATATTCCTTTAAAATCCATCACTATCTTAGCCAATAACTATTCGTTGGAAAAAAAATCCAGTCCCCACATCCATCCATTATAAATTGAACACTAAAGCACATTGGAGGTCGCCATCTTCGGTTGCTTGTGGCCCAAGAGACTTCTATAAATAATGGGAATGATAGAGCATTTCAACCTAAAGAGGTCTGGCTTGAAACTGGAAAGGGCATGATGGTAAATACAGATTTCAGGACAAAGTATGATGAGAGTACTAGTGGGGAACCTTCCACCACCCCTTGCATGGAGGAACAACCCAGTGTCCAGCTTTAGCTCCACATCGAACATTTACATATGATTTTGATGTGTGATGTATATATTTCTATAAGATCGAAGCATGCAGAAGTGGTGGTGACCCACTTGGCCAAAATACAAAAAACTCCGGTTGAAATTAAGTGGACTTTCCATCAAATTAACATCCCATCGATGTGGGACTCAAAGCCCCAGTGCACCATCACTTGGTCAAGCTTGCAGGTATCTTGTGGTTCGTTCGACAGTTTTGTGGATTAGCTAGCCACTTAAACCATATGATCGTTTGAGACAATTACGTGTGCTAATCTAGGACAACAGTGTGTGTGCATAATTATTAAGGAGTTCATTTGTAATTAGATTTTCAATCAAAATGGTTAGAAAGTAAATATGAATCCTCATTCCTCAGCCAATCAACATATACACTGTTTAATGGTATTATTCTAAGGTACGATCCCATTAAGCAACACTGATACTTTAAAATATGCATGATAAATACGCACTCTTTTACTCAGATATATTCTAAATTCACATAAATTCTTGATACAATATAAATATTGTCAATGATCCATAAAATGAAAGTTTAGACCATATTATGGTATTGAGACTTTGTGTCTTAGAAAGTGTATGTGGATAAAGTAATGACGGATTCACAAAAGCGTAGTTAATTTGCAAATTATTCCTATTTCTATATTAGAAACTTCGGTAGCTGCACTACTAGGGTAGCTTTCACAGCCAAATTAATTATTCAGTTAGACTACGTTAGATCAAGTGAAATCAAAATACATAGAGTCACATACTTCTGTGAGAAGTATCGTAAGAATAATGTGATTGAATTTCCCTTTTAAGTTTTTGTCCAACGCTTAATTAGGATTTGTTTTTTGTTCTACACTTAAACTTTAGTGGGAATAAAGACTGAAAGAGAGAAGGGGACCAATGTAGAAGATGGGGTTGGACTAACCAAGAAAGGAAGTTGAAAATTCTTTTTGTCATGGCAAAGGGTTGCTTTAGAGCAAAGGTTTGCCGTAGGCCATTACAAAGTGAAGGAATTGTGAAAATAGCGTGGAGAAGGGGGTACTTCTGAGGAAGGAAGGAAGGAAGGGGTTGCAATTGCACTGCATGCCATCAGTCATCACCAATCTAATTATTAAATCCCTCACACACAACACAACTGCCCATTGTCTCATGAGTCATGTCTGCACCTATATTTCCTGGCATTGGTCTACTTGTCCTCTTCTAGCTGGCTCCTTCATATACCAGTCGTAAGGCTTGTAACAGAATGTTTATAAAATAAAATTAACATAATGTGTTTGGTAGGGAATTATGTTAGAAATTTCTAAGATTACATGAGCTTCGTCTTGTATTTCTCTTATTAATTATGGCAAGTGATTTTCATACCCTATTTTTAGCTTCTTGCACCCATTTGTCCAATTTGTTATTAATTTTCGTTAATTTATTTAATTTGATGGTCATAAATAAATAGAAGTGTGAGAAACTAAAAAAAGTGTGGAAATCACTTCTCATTAGTTATATAATGAGATTATATATTAAATTAAAGCCATATTTCAAACGAATTTCATCATTTACAATTGGATTCATATGATAAGTGATGTATGATAAACCCATTTTTTCGATCAAAGGGTCTTTTGATTTAGGCCCAATCAATATAGTAATTTTTTTGTTTAACCCAACATTTATGGAGTTACAATTTAAACCTAATTTGTGCATTCATTTTTTATTGCATGATTATTTTGATGACATTGATATTAAATATATAAATTAAATTGAAATTCCTAATTATATGCAATTATTCACCTATGAAAATGATATCTAAAATAATTTTTTAAATCATATATAATACAATTATATATATATATATGAAAAATTAAACATCTTGATTTACATAAAAGAGATACGAAATAATTCTACGTATGAAAAATATCACTATATATCTACATTCAATATAGATACCAAAACAATTATATACCTAATGCAAATTTCAAGACATGTAGAAACAAAAGGAATATATATTACCTATAGTTAAGGTTATCACCAATTCACCATGACAAATTTCAATACAAACTATGCCTCCATATAAGGTAGAATAACACGGGCAAAAAAAAAAAAATAAATAAAAGAGTTGAAGAAGATGAATAAGAATGCATGAAAGTGACAATTAACAAAAAGTGCCAATCAAATATAAGTGTTGCCGTTTGAAATCATAATAATTAATATATATAGGTGTTGCCCAAATCATGTTTGTATCCATTTTTAAACTTAGGGGCAGGCTGCAACTGAAAAATAAAAATAGTTGTTTGTATCTTACACAAAAGGAAGGTTATCCTAGGTTGTATAGTAGTCAAAGGATTTACATCAAAAGTGATTTTTTTTGAGGAGTTACCTAAAACTTGCTTAAGGAATTGGTTTTAAATCTAATTGTCTATTTTTCAAATGATATTTATGACCATGCTGTGAGTAAAGTGGGAAGAATACTTCTTCAATGTTGCTCTTCTTTCAGCAGCGAAGTATAGTTCTTATAAAATAGCATTGTTGTTGCTAAGGTTGTTATCTTATTAATTATCATTAGATCAATAAATTTTGAGATCTTTTCAAATTTTTAGTGAATTTGGATTGCTAATGAATTCTGACTCAGAATTATCGTTTGATTTATCCATTTAATTACTATGTCACGATGCGAGCTTCACCATGTTCCCGATATCGCAAGTTTGTATGGAAAGCCAGAACTAAATTAAATGCAGGAATGACTAATGAAATGAGGCAGGAGCTAGGAGGACCAGCATGTATTAAGAAGATGATCGTCTTTCCTCTGTCAATCCATTGAGAGAGGAGGAGAAGGAGGGGGGGGTGGGGGGCTGCATCTGCATCCTCAAAAAACTGGATTTATTGGGGATACAGACAAGGAGACAATATAAGAGACTGAACCTGAAACCAAGCCCACTGGGCTAAGTTGGCATCTAGGACCCCACTACATCTGTGGAGATTGCAATTGCAAGAGGTCTGTCAACGATGTCAGTAGTTTCTTACACAAGCAGACTAGACACCATCACATGCAGCTTGGAACCCTAATTTCACCGACACTAATTTCAGCCCTAGAGGATCAGCTTTCTGCAGAATTTGATCCCTGTCCAGGCTTAATTTACAACATGTTGCCTAAACACTCTATCTTAATTACTCGACGCCCTAAAATCAAAATAGATGTGTTTTTATTTTCTAGACAAGTCACCCCTTATAAAAGATATAAAACAGGTTCTATGCCATTTAATTTCTTCCATTTATTGCCTTTCCAATATCGACCTAGAAGAACTAATTGTGATATATAATCTGGTCTTGTAATCTGCAGTGAAACAGTGGTACTACATTATACATGTTGATGTGATAACACAAATCAATCGTCTAATGTTTTATTTTTTCATGAGATAGTCTAACATATTATATTGTTACATTATTAATGAAAATTATAGAATGTATTACTGCTTGGTGCTCCACAACCGTAGTCTTCTTTCTTCGTATTGTTATAAGTATCACATAGTTGAATTCATATCACATGGTTGTTCTTTGATATATTGACGTATGGATCATCGATACCAATTAAGGCATGCCCTCTTCACCAAACAATGTTCAATCCAGACAAATTAACATGTATTTAATCATATTTTATAAATCATATGACGTGGTTGTTGATGATTAGATTAAATGTTAACAATATTATTTTCTATTGGTGATATATCACATGATTTGTAAATACAGTCTAAAAAGTTGGTCTACCTAACATTAATCTATGAAAAAACATCGTGGTGCTCAGGTTGTTATATCTTATATTATCATTCAATCAATACTTTTTGAAATGTTTTAAACATTTTTGTTAATTTTGGATTGCTAATTAATTCTGAGTCAAGGTTATGGTTCGATTTATCTCTTTAATTACTATACCACGATGCCGATACGACCATGTTCCGATATCGCTAGCTTGTATGAAAAGCCAGAACTAAATTAAATGCAGGAATGAGAGGCAGGAGCTAGGCGAACCAGGATGTGTTAAGAAGCTGACATCTTTCCTCTGTCAATTGAGGGGGGCCTGCATCCCCCCAAAAATTGGATTTCTTAGGGATAGACAAGTAGACAATATAAGAGACTGAACCTGAAACCAAGCCCACTGGACTAATTTGGCATCTAGGACCCCACTTATGTAGAGGTTTGCAATTGCAGAGGTCTGTCAATGACATGCCTCAGTAATTTCTTACAAAAGTAAACTGTAGACACCATCACATGCAGCTTGGAACACTAATTTCAACGACACAAATTTCAGCCCTAGAGGATCAGCTTTCTGTAGAATTTGATCCCTGTCCAGGTTTAATTTACAGCATGCTGCTAAACACTCCCTTTCTTAATTACTGAACGCCCTAAAATCTAATTGTGTTTTGAATTTCTGGACAAGTTACCCCTTATAAAAGATACAAAACAGGTTTCTATGTCATTTTGGTTTCTTTCCTTTACTGCCCTGCCAATATCGACCTAGAACGAATTTTGATGTATAATCTGACCTCGTAATCTGCAGTAAAACGTTGGTACTACATTATACATGTTGATATGGTAACACAAATCAATCGTCTAAATGTTTTGCTTTTCTACAAGATAATCTGACATGTTATATTGTTAAATTATTAACGAAAATTATTGAATGTAGTATGGCTTTGTGCTCCACAACCATGGTCTTATTTCTTCGTAATGTTATAAATATGCAATGAGGCTACAATCATCACATGAAATCATATCACACGGTTGTTCTTTGATATATTGAAATATTGATATATTAGATCATCGATATAAAGGCACATGCCCTCATCACCAAACGATGTTCAATCCAGACAACATGTAAACATGCATGCATGCAATATACAAACTCAGGACCACCAAGCATGTTGGCATCGTCACTTGCCTAGCTACTTTTCAGTACATGTACATGGCATGGATATCATAATGAAGGCTTCCAAGTTCCATCTTGGAGGCAAGTTTAGATCGTGATCAGTACTTGCGGATCAGCCAATATAAATTGGGACCAGCAGCACTACCACCACAGAGAACCACTGTATATTACCTTATTTCGTACAATCCTATCTTCATTAGGAAAAACACGCACATTTTAATTAATCTAGTTTTCTTGCTACTAATTTGCCAATTCTACAAACCCTTGCAAAAAGGACCCAAAAGAACGGAGTATATATTGTCCCAACTCCCAAAAACGAATGCACGTATATATAAATGTGAGACAAGGCCGAATTTCATCCTACGCATGAATTATGCAATGTCACTCAAATCCCAAAAACCTAGGCCAAAACCCTAGAACTCAGATAAAATTTGCCAATTAGCGAAATTTGGAATATGTTAAAGAATTTTAGTAAATTCTTTTAACTACTTGAGAGTTCCACATTGTTGGAGGGGAGGACGCAACTGGATATATCTGAATCTTAAAAAAGCTAATTTCTAAATACCCCCTAGACAATTAACAGCGCCCATTTTATTGTATGCCCACATAAAATAAGAAATTTGTAAGTCTGTTGGAGAGCTAGCAAGGATAGATCATGAATTGTCAGCTTTTGAAGGAGTGCGCTACCAGTTGTCTACCACTAAAGTCTAGAATATCATATATATACTGAATATTATTACTGTGACAACAACATAAATTTCGTCAGATGATTAGCTAGCTAGTTTAACAAGAATTTACAAGTTAACAACTCCTTATAAACGTATTTTCAAACTAAGTTAATCATCTAAATCTGCATATACATGCACGCATAAGTTCTCCACTGGTATCTCGTAGGTAGATATCCTATGGCTTGACCGTTTCAATATATGCATCAATTCATTCACCTTATCTTAGTTATTCCCATGTGAAACCTTCATCACGTACGTGCATAAAGAATCTCCACCACCATCTCTCTCTCTCTCTCTCCAACCTAGTAGTACTATAAATTGGGAGAATAAACAGTTCCCTACAGCCAGCATACTATTGTCCAAGGGCATAAATCTCACGTACCTTCAAATAATTTCAAGATATGAAAACTGTGGCTTTGACTCGAACCATCTACTTTTCTTGAGGTTTACATTAGTTTCCACAAACACCTCACTCAATCTCAATGGTAGCCTAAATGCATGCTCACTACATGCAACAACTGACAATAGCTAGCTACTGACATTAGTTGTTACGAGTCAGGAAAATGCGTGTTAGTAGCTAATTGCATGAGTTACAAGGCATATCAATAGCTAATGAGGTTATTGGCCACAATTAGGCGTTTTACCCACCCCATACTCTGTACAGCTAACCTTGGTACGTAGCTTCGTGAAACATCATGTACAGACAGTATCATGCCATACAGTATATGTTCAGCTTTTAATGTGAATGGTTTGAAAATATCAGCATTCTTCTAAAAACATACTCAAATTCAAAACCAGTTAATGATGCTCCTGAACAATATCGTCAACTACAAAGTACAAATTAAGTTGAAACGTACATCATATAAATGAAAAACCAACATATATATTACCCACATTGCAACAACAATCGTCTCCCATCTCTTGTATACCATTATACCAAGTTAACCCCTTTTTTCCCCTCTAAACACACCATCCCCAAGAACAAAATAAGAAGAAAAAAAAATCTGTTCTTCTGATCATAGATAAAGTAAACCCACCAACCCCAACCTAGCTAATTATAACCAATACATATGGGAATTAGGAAACATTGTCATGCACATATATACATATAACCAAATAAACACACCAACTTACTGAACTAGAGAGGAAGCTGTTTGCACCAAAGGAGGAGGAGACTTCAGCTCTGTGTAGAAGATGATGATTACGATTATGATCATAATGATCGTTGATAGTACTCGAGGCAGTGAGACGAAGAAGATCCGAGGTTCCTCTCAGCGCAAATTGGGGGGACTGTCAACCCTTGATTAATAAAACTTATCAAGAGGCTGATTCTCTTATTGCTGCTGACATGATCACTCCGATCCCAGCTCCTGCCATCTTCTTTCCAATACTGTATCCATGAACTTACTTTTTCCAATTTTTTGTTTATCAAGTTTTTTTGTTTTTTTTTTCTTTAAATTTTCTAAAACCACACTCCAATTCACTAAAAACCAATTACCAACCAACTAAAAAAACCCTAAAAATTACTCTAATTAAGGTAAAAGGACGATTTGAGATCGAAAAATAAGGTTGAGGATGAAGTTGGGTTTTTGCTAGATCAGTGAAGAGACCGAGGACCCAAGATTTGCTGGATCATGCCAATTAGAACCGAGGGTCGATGAGTTCCAGTAAAGAGTAGGATCTGATAGCCCCATTTGCTCCGTGATCTGATTCTGGCAATTCATATTACCATTCACATTACTGCTACCATTGTTATTATTCCACTGTAACCTGTTTTGGCCATTATGATCTTCTACTTTCACGTCTTTCGCGGCACCACCAGCCTCGCCGTTGTTTCCTGCCGCTATTTGAAGATCTTCGAAGGGTAGTAAGGACTGGAAGTACTGGTTTTGCTGATGAGGCCCTCTAGCTTGAATATCTTTGAAAGCACCCCCATTAATGAATTTAGAAGCAAGAACAGAAGCCATAGTTGGAGCTGTGGTGGATGGCGAAGTACTAAACATGGAACTATAATTGGAAGGAAGTGATGAACTCGAAGCAGGATTAAACCGGTTTCGATAATTATCACTGGACATCATATTAGTACCTGAGGATGATGAAAACCCTAATCCCAGCTGAGCGTGATGATTCAACTGATGAAGATCAAACCCTGAAGCAGAATCCATAAAAGGGTTACTAGACAACCCATAAAACAGTGGATTGATTTGATCGATGTGGGATGGTTGTGAATTAGGGTTTGAATTATTATTAGCAGCAGCCGTAGTGCTAGGAACTGAAGAGGAAGAAGAAGTAGCTCCTCCATCCATGGCTGATGATGTTGAAGATGTTGAGCCGGGCCTCTTTATGCGCTTGTTCTTTCGGCACCCTCCACCGACCGGAACGTTGCGGAGGGTCCCACCTCGGGTCCAGTAGCGCTTGCAGGCTTTGCAGAAGTGCCTCGGCTGAGACAAGCTGTAGTTGTTGTAGTAACAGAACTTGGTGTTTGACGAATCGCAGCGAGGGCACTTTAGGGCTTGCTGTTGGAGCTGGAGTTGTTCTTGACCTGGTTTCTCCATTATCCGATTCGCCGGCGAAGACGTAACGTTATTGTTGTTGTTGTTCAAGCCCTTTTGATGATGAATATCATCGATTTGAATGTCCTGCTGCAACTAAAATATCGAAAGGGAAGGAAGGAAAAGGGAAAGAAAGAAAGAGGGTTAAGGCGGTGGTACTAGGTTAAAAATAACTACATATTACAGGAGAAATATTCTGTTCCAAGAGCTAAGCAACAAAAGTAGTGTCATGGTTTGCCTAATAATTGAAATCTAAAGAGAGAGAGAGAGAGAGGGGAACCTGTGGCCATTCGTTAGTAGTTGAAGAGATGAGTAGAGCCATCTTCTCATGATCACAGTTGCTCAACATGTTTTTTCTCTTTGAGAAGGGAATCGTTGAACAAAGAGTATGCGGACAAAGAGCAGGTGGCGACGTGATCAGTCTTTCTTGATGGAGTTGAAATATATGAGAGAGAGAGAGAGAGAGAGAGGAGTTCGAGAGGGAATGAATGTGTTGTCTGATTAATATTAAATGAGAATTAGTTAAAAAATTGCAATTAGTTAAGGGTTAATTACTTGGAATCTAATTTCACGTGATGGTTGTGGTGTAATATCGGTTTTGATTATTATAATTGGAATTAAAAAATCGGAAAGAATATTGAGGACATTCGAAATCCGAGAAGCGGACAGGAAGGTAATGTGACATTAGAGATGAATCTTTGGGAGGTTCAAGAAAGAGAGAATTTTAATAAGAAGTTGAAGCTAATCACATTTAAATAACACATTCCTATGATTAACAACATACATTCCTTTAATTTGCATAGAGATATCAGCAAGCAAACTAGATAAGAGTTGAGGGAATCCCTAGAGCCCCAATATTCGATGCAGTCTTCGCAGCAAATCCCACTTCCTCTTTTTCTTTTACTTTGTTTATTTAATCAAATTAATTGTACACTATACTACATGTATGGCCCTCAACTCCCATATATCAACATGTTACTTATCCCCATTTCCACAACAATGTAATCTAATAAGGGGAGTGCTATTACTTAGGAGGAAGGGGGAGAGTTCAGACAGTTCAATACTATTACAATAATTTGGGAGAAGGGGAAGTTTCAATTTCGGGATGCATGGGGAGCAACCCAACACCTCATTTACTAGGATTTTGGACCACATGCAAAAAGGGTAGTGTTATTCACACACTATTTTTACCTCTCATACACCCATGTTATTTTTGTCTATTGATATTCTTTAATTCATTTAATTAAACGGTTGAAAATTAAGAATGTGTGTAAGAAGTAAAGTTAAGTGTGTGCATAGGACCACCCTCTAATAATAATGCAAACTGAATTGTGTAACTGTTAATTCGGTGGGACATCAGATATATTGTGGAAAATGATTTCTCTTTAAATATGTTAATGATCTTGTTATAGAAAGTGGCAAGTGGTACTTGTACTTTATATTAATTGCATTGTTTTATCAGTTTATAGGTTTTTTGCATGAATGATTGTTGACTATAACTATATTGATGAATCCGTAAATTGCACTGTAAAATTCAACATAATCAGTTGTCCATATTTACAGTCTAACAGCCATGTGTTGAACTAATGGTAGGTAGGGTAGGAGATTATATGCAATAGAACGGAGGATTATAACTAATAAGCACAACATATATATATATATATATATATATATATATAGAGAGAGAGAGAGAGAGAGAGAGAGAGAGGAATTGGTGAAAACTCCAAAAAGAAAGAGACAACAGGGCACAATGTGGTGGTCTACATCCCAGATAACAGACGAAAGACCACCACGCTTTATTCTCGAGGGCTCTTGCTTTTCTGTTGCAGTTCTTGTTCCTCCTCCTCATCTCTCTCTCTCTCTCTCTCAATTTGGCAAAATATTGCCGAGAAAAATAAAAATAGAAATATAAAAAGCAAAGAAAAACCGTTAATGGTTTCACAAAGGAAGAGAAAGATAGAGATAAAACTGTGGAAATCAAACCAAAGCTAGCATATAGAGAGCTGCAGTTTCTATCAAAAAAGGAAAAAAAAATAGAGAGCCGCAGAGAAGCAGAAGTGAATTGCATGTGGAGGGCAGCTCATCGGCTCCTATAAAGAAAAAGGCGTTCGAGGAGGGAACAAATGGATTTTGTAGTCTCCCAAGGGATCTTCTCCTCCTTCCCTACAACCCATCATTATTCTTCCTTCCCCCAGTGACCACTTCCATCTCTCTCTCTCTGTTATACTGTTACTCTACTTAATTACACCTTTAATTGGAAATTAAAATAGGGCTCTCATTAAAATATTACTATCATGCATGTTGCTGCTCTTTACTAGATTGAGATCATGTATATTCTATCAGCAGGTGTAAGACTATTTGACTACAGATAATTAAAGTAGCTACTGCGGGAAAATAAATGTATACTATACACTAAGCATGTTAGGGTGATTTAGATCCTACAACTACAACTTGGTTAATTTAATTGCAATTTGCAACATCCAATTTACTATATATTAACCAAAATTGAAGCCATCCACCTCATGGACAATTGTTATCCAAAACATGGATATCATCTTTAATCTACTTTGTTTGGTGTATGTTAATAGTTTTTAGGGTTTGAATTATGACTATGATGCTGGTAGCTGTACCTCATGGACAATTGGACTATGCTGGAGGTCCACTGATCATAGTCCTGGTGCGCACCCATATGGATACTGGTGGTCAATTGTAAATCAATACGAATACTCTCTAATATATAATATATATAGTAATGGTATACTTGGATACTTATATATAAGAAATTGTTTCTTGTAAATCTCGAGTAAGAGTATCATGCCACGTCATTTTTATGACACTTTTCATAAAATTGTAAGACAATTTATATTTGATTTTAGTTTAACTCTAGTGGCGGAGTTAGAATATTGTAAAAATTGGGTCATAATTAATTTCGGCAAAAAAAACTTTATTGGATCATGTCGCCGATCGAGCTTCTCTGGTGGATACCCGTCAAGTTATGCCACATTCTATCGATTTTTTTTTCGAGACCGATCGAGTGTGGCTTTTTATCAAACACATCTACAAATAATTATACATGGAGTTGCATAAAAGAAGTAGCAGCTTATAATTCAATGTTTTTTTATTCATTGTTTCAGTTTGCCGCAATTATATAAGTGTCATAGACAAATACACATAAATATACATTAGGTTTATGAAGCTATAAGAGTCATAAGTAGCTAATGATCTCATTTGGCTCCGCCACTAGTCATAAGCAATGTTTGAAATATCTTGGATCTACTCGATATTTCCATGGAAATATCAAAAAATTAAGGAAATGATATGAACAGAGGGGGTGAAGTCTAAACTTCACCCCATATCTACGATATTTTCGGAAATCAGTCGATTTCCTCGATATTTTAAGAAAATATCCAGGGTTTGCAGATAATTTGCAAAAAGTTTACAGGAAATATCCATGAACCTATGCATTCTTTATTTTTTTTAATTTCTTTCTTTATGGTATTAGTTTACTTCAATAAAACTTGTGCTGCTTTCTTGACGAAAATTTCAATTAAGTTATGTATAATTTATTATTTCTAGTGAAATGCTTTATTTTATTACTTGTCATCAAAAGGAAGTTTTTCTTCTCATATATCACATACTTATTGTTTACACAGTATCTAATTATTAATTCTTGATTCATTACGTGTGTTGTGGCTTCATATGACATTCCCTAAAAAATAATTTTAAATTTCCATGTTTTTGAGCAAATTTCCATTATTTTTATCGAAGGCAATCGATATCAATATCAATATTCGACATATCCATTGATATTTCTACAAATTTTCCTATCGATATTTTCACCGATACCGATATTTTAAAGGAGTATTTTGATATGGGTCCAAAGTAACTAAAAATTGGACCTATTTCAAAAGTCAAAAGTCACTAAAAATTGGACATATTTCAAAAGATGGGCTAGAAAATTGGACATATTTCAAATTTTCCCTATTTTTTTTTAAACATTAGTTATAAGTTTATAACTCCATTTTTGATATTTTCCGGTATGAGAGTTGTTAGTTAAATAACCCTATCTAACCAAATTTATCTCCTGCAACAATGTGTAGAAATTTTATTTTCATGATTTCTTACATGTAAAAGTGATATACAGTAAACAAAAGAAATATACAGTTGTGAGTGTGAGGGAAAGCAAGATGACAGGAGTGGAGACTGGTTTGAGTAGTCAAAGTAGGGATAGACGTGGAGGTGAGGCTGGGTCCTACGGGAAATTAATGGTACATCACATATTTTAATAGGGGGTGGAAAATTTTATATTTTAAGTTATTAACTTTTTAACACACATATCCTATCATTTGTATAATGACACATGGTGTACCATCTCATGTACCGATCACACTGAAAAATCTTTCGGGTCCTACTTACCCACACCAATTGTCACAGACCAGTGATGTGGCAATGACCACACCCAGCAGGCCACACCCCCACCACCATTGGACAACACAAGAGATTCCAATTTGAAAGAACATGAAAGAAACCCAACACGCACGTTAAAGCTTTAGAGAGAAAGAAGCCTCCTGTTTCTGTTTCAGTTGAGAGAGGGGGAGAGAGAAGGGAAGAGAGAGAGGATTACGGGGACCAGCTGAGCATCAAATCCAAGCCAACTATATCCATCACAGGCTGACCACCATTGCACCCCATACAATTTTCCATCGTCTTGCATTGGATTTTCTCTATATTTAGTTAATTTATTAAACCATTTATATGAGCACCCATTTCGATTGAGGCTATGCCACAAAAACTTAATTAATGAAGAGATGAGTGTATACTAGGGTTTCAAGAGTCAGAACTTTTTGAAACAGATTCTAATACCATATTAGACAACCATTAAATTCAGCTAAAAAGCTTATTAGAGAATGCACAAGAACATATGCCAAGAAATCTCGACTTATACCTCTATATATATATATATATATATATATATATATATATATATATATATATATATATATATATATATATATATATATATATATGTGTGTGTGTGTGTGTCTGTGTGTGTGTGTGTATTTTCTTTCTATTTTCCGTATGATTCTAGGCTTATTAATTTGACTGGTTGCTTCGATTTTTTGTTGTTCGTAGGGGTGCTGGATCGAATCAATGGCCTACTTTTGGAATTTAATCTTTGATCTTGAAATATACCATACATAGAATATATACATACAGATAATGATGTTGAAGGAAGCATGCGAATGGAGTGTTTCTAGAACTACATATTCCATTTGGCAACTGCAGATATATCCATCATGTACCTGCAGCTGTACTGATATTAATGTGTGATTAAATGACAATGTGGCCACTGTTTTACACAGAAGTCAGAAGATTAGGTCATCTCCATAGACATGGACTCGCGTGGAACAACTACAAAAATGTTAAAATTGTCCCACATCGGTGAGGTGAAGAAAATATGGAGGGTTTAAATAGTATTACCCCACTCTAACTAACACTGAGGCCTTTTGTGGTAAAACCCCACACCTGACGGATTGGGCAAGTAGTTAAGTTGGGGACAGTATCGGTGTCGTTAGAGTGGGACGGGCCCGGCGATCCAAAAATTCCAACAAAAAAAACACACGATGATGACTGACGACCCAGGTAGGGCTAGCTTGGGCATATTCTGCTGGAGATCGATGACCTAATCACATCATAATCCCATTTCCACTAACTGATAAAATAGATGAATGCCAAACTTAATTAGTAACCAACTCAGCATGTGATTCTAAAGATGCAGTAGTCAAACTACTATGCTGCCAAATAAAGTGATTCTGGGACTTAAAAAGTATTAGTTCCAATTAAGACGTTGGTTTCAAGCATATAATCCCATTCAGCTCGATTTTATGCATCAGTCTGTGGATTTGATCAAAACCATTGTACTTCACATCACCTTATTTTTGCTTCAATGTGTGGCATTGATTTCTATTATTATTAAAGTGGAAGTTTCACGAGAAAATTCAAACTTGAGCGTAAAGGGATATTCTAAACTCTAATATTTATGGCACATTCAAATTTGAGAAAATGAGATATATATACTTTGCTTTAATCAATTAGTCTAACTCACAGATGCTCATTAGAAGAATTAACCATTAAAAATGGTATACAGCTCACAAGAATGAAGAGGATTAGAGACTCTAATACCATTATTAAAATGTTATAATTATATTGTTTAGGATTAAGCTGGGCTGGAAGGACTAATTGCTATATATCTAGAAGTTTCAAGTGCCGCCGGTCCCGTGGGGCCTTCAGAATGTTGGGGATTAATAAGGACAATAATCAAATTGGGTGTGCCCTAAAACTATTTGATTTAATTTCTAATCTATTCATGAGAGAGAGAGAGAGAGAGAGAGAGAGAGAGAGAGAGAGAGAGAGTCCACATGTTTAACGTATCTTGGTAGACTGATCAAATCCAACGATGTATTAATAGACATGGATTAGGGCAGCAATGTTGATGGAGGTTTCTTTCACTTTGTGAAAATGTAATTTAGTTTTTATTTTTATTATTATTTTATTACAAAGAATAGGGTTAAATTGTTAAATATTATGAGGGAGGGAGATTTGGTTAAATTGTTAAATGTTATGAGGGAGGAGAATTGATGGTGATCGAACACGAATCCGGGTGCATGTATAGAGAAATGTAATTTAGTTGATGATTATACTTTATAGTATTAATGTTGGATAAAAAATTGTTAATTAAGAGCATAATGGTAGTGAAAACCGTCAATCACTCATTCTATGTAACAAGCTGTCAACGGATCATGCTCTTCATCTTATATATATATATATATATATATATATATATATATATATATATATATATATAGGAGCATGCACAATAATTAATGACCATCAAGGGATTTGTAAATCATAAATTATCATTCCTTCATAATTATATGTATGGTTTGGTAATCTTACATTGATATATATGATTACGTTGGTCGATCTTGAATTCTTTTGTCCATTACCAACAGTATTGTTTAAGGAACATCAACGACAAATGAAAAAACATTTATTTTTAGGTTAATCATATTAACTGTAATAATATAAACATCTTCGTCAATTGGACCTTAGTGCGGGTTAATCATATATATTAATGGAACATACATGTTGTTCGGACTTGAAATTTCTTACAAAATTAAAAAAGAGAAGTACTGCTAGATTGAAATTCCGTGGGTTATGTAACCTATCTTTCACCATCATTATTACATTATGCAACATGTACATTTCCTTTTTATTTTTTGTAACAAGACATGGTTCATTTTCATGGCCAACTCCCCACAACTATATGTATGTGGCTTGACTTTGTTCGGAACGGGCAAATGATTTGTGACATGTGATTATGATATTGAGGGTGGCACTATTCCACTTCAAGGTGTCTCACCCCCAACCTTCCCTCATTTTCTCCTGATTAATTGGCATAAATCATATTTAACTAATATTTTGTGGAATGTGATTAGTGGATATGCATTGCATGGTGATAAGAAGTAATTATGATGAGAGAGAGGTAATTATGCCAAACATTGGCATTAGGTGTGATTAACCCTCTCTTCAACCTTCATGACATGAAAAGGTTGGACATTTGGTCGGGTATATATTTACGTCAAATATTAAGAGAATCATCCTTTGTTCGGTATGAAATGCTATAATTTTTTTAACATTAAGTAAATTGAATATTAAAACTAGAAGTTATGGGTAAGTGGTAATTTAAGGTTTGCCTCTTCAACTGACTATATTTCGAATTCAAACACTCCTGTTAGTGTAGAATATTGTTTGTATTAAAGAACAATTTTTAGCTAAAAAAAAAACTAAAATGATTAATATGACAACTAAACAACTATTACCGCAAACTCTTTCTTAGAAATAAGTTTATAACTAGGTTGGTTAAGAACACATTCCATGCACCGAAATCCTGACCTCAACAACTAGCCAACTTTTTCTCTACCTATTAAAAAACTTGGAGCAACTTTCAACACATACATATAAAATATATTTGTATGTGTTGGTAGTTGTGGTATTACTATTAAGCTATATCATCATTTTTGTACATGGTCAAGTCAAACAATATTATCATTACTTAACCCCCAATCACTCAAAGAAAAGCCAATAATCAAGCCTTGTAATTAGTGGTTACTCTACTAGTGTAGTCCACATTGTGTGGTCCTCGACCTCTAAGTAGATGCAAATTCAATCTAAATTAAAACTCAAAATGAACTTATTTACTATTTTTAAATATATTGTAGTTTTAATTTTTCTCCTGCTTAATTTATGTTATTCTAATATCGTCCTCCCTGAAAAACTAATGTGAATTTGAATTGTCCATTTTTTGGGAGAATTGTGCTAAAATCAGTATGTCCGTCCATTTCATCTTCTCCTCTCCTCACTCTACTGAACATTGTTCTCTCTCTCCCAACATCACTCTTCTGCTCGATATCGCTCTCTCCTTTCTGGAGCTATGCAAGTTCCCCCAAAACCCCATCCGCACCACCGGTTGGGCATTTTGCTACATGTATATAAGTAACATCTCTATTTTTTGTAGCATAGAGATCTTTGGAACAATGAACAATTGAAAATTGCCAATTTTTTGATAACTTTGAACTTACGTATATAAATCAGCTTCTATAACCTCTCCTCTATGTATATATGTTAAAAACATTTTAAACACCCGCAGCATCGCACATGCACTTTTTTACTATGCATGAAAATATCTGATAATTTGGGCAAATTGTGAAACAAATTTTTCCCAATGTATTAAGGGCTCAATAACTACTGGCTTCAATGTCGAGCAACTTTTGCCTAATAAGAAGGGCTCAATGACTTCGGCCACCATTTGGTTGGACTACATGTAAGATTGTAACCCAAATAAAAATGGGCTAAAATTTCAGCCCAAACAAAAATGGGTCAAGGATCTAGATCCAAGGTTGTAATTAAGTTAAGGTTATTGGGCCTAGTGGGCTAGTTGGGGTCCAAATTAGGATTGAATTTGGCTGTCATAAATGTCGCACCCAGAGTTTGAAGAGAAACTTACATGCATTCTGGTACAACATCATTCCATTTACATTAACAATGCAATATCATGTGTTGATAAAAAATGCACAATATTGTATTATTTGTTTGGAATGTTACGGTGTACCCACAGATAGAGAAGTCATTCTCAGTTTCTCATGCCATGCTATAGGGAGGAGGATTGTCTACCCTCCCACTTCCCGTGCCCTCTTGTTTGTGTGGTCACGGTTAAGCCACGTCAATATTTTATATTACTATTCATTTTTGTCTTATTATCTCTATAAAAAAAAAAGGGTAAATTACAAAAAACTACCTCAACTATTGGTGTCGCGACACTTTCATACCCCATCTTTTAAAATTGACAATGTCATACCTCATCTACGAATTTGTGCCAATGTTATACCTTCCGTTACTTGGCCGTGAAATTTTCAGTTAAATGCTGACGTGGCTTGATTCGGGACCCACTTTCTATTAAAAATTTGATAAAAAATGATTAAAAACAAAAAAAAAATATATTTAATATTATTTAAATATTAAAATAATAAAGAAAAGTAAAAAAAAAAAAAACAATCAGTTCTTCCCCTCGTCCCCTTCTCTCTCTTCTCCCCATCTTCTTCTTCCCCTTTCCTGCCACTGCAACCCAGAAAAGGAGGAAAAAAAAAACCAATTTCCTTCTTCTTCTTCTTCAACCCAGAAAAGGAGGAAAAAAAAAACCAATTTCCTTCTTCTTCTTCTTCTTCTTCTTGGGGTGGTGTGGGGGTGGGGGAGGGGGGACGGACGAACTGGTTTCCCTTCTCTTTTTTTTTTTTTTTTTTTTTTTTTTTTTTTTCTTCCTCTTCTTCCTCCTTCTTTCTGGTTGCAGGAAGATGGGGAGAGAGAGAGAGGGCGTGGAGGGACAAACTCACCTAAGGTTTTTTTTTTTTTTTTTAATATTAAATATTTTTGTTTTTGTTTTTAATAATATTTTATTAATTTTTTTAATAGAAAGTGGGCCCCGAATCAAGCCACGTCAGCATTTAACTGAAAAATTCACGGCCAAGTAACGGAAGGTATAACATTGGCACAAATTCGTAGATGAGGTATGACATTGTCAATTTTAAAAGATGGAGTATGAAAGTGTCGCGACACCAATAGTTGAGGTAGTTTTTTGTAATTTACCAAAAAAAAATATATAAAATATTGATGTGATTTAACCGTGACCACACAAAACAGGAGGGCACGGGAAGTGGGAGGACAGACAATCCTCTTCCATGCTATAGACGAGTCCAAAAACAAGGAAAAGATCAAATTCAGGGAAAAAAAGCTGTGATGGGATGTGTGAATCATGGTACATGCATGCTGTGAGTGTGTCCTTCCCCTTTCTTCTAAAGGCATCTCCGTAAGGAATTGGATCACATTCAGATTCATTTTGTAAGGATTCTAAGAAATTTTCACATCTTAACTATTTAGCGTGTATCATGCGGTCAGAAATTATTTAATTTTTTTTATTTAAAATTAAATGTAAATAGTATCTGACGAAAATTGATCGCACAATGTACAATAAACGGCTAGTATGTGAGAATCCTTAAGATTCTCACAAAATGGATCCAGAGAGAATCATTTTCTCTCCCTCACCCCTAAATTCTCTATCAAACTCAATTATTTAGGTCTACATTTACTAAGAAATCCAAAATACGTTTCCATTTTTCCCCGCTATACACATCTTATTTATTTGAACTCAATTGAACCTAATTTTTTTTTAATCAATAAGCAATTGTTAAGTTATGCGTTGTCTCATTTGGCAATAAAAAAAGAGATCATAGTTTGTCGGTGCAAGACTCATCTTCTATTTGTTTGTTTAATGTTCATAATAAAAAATTACCAACTAGCTGATACTACAATTTAGTGGTGTTCATCTCTACTAATAAGTGGGAGGTCTCATGTTTGACTCATTTA
Source organism: Cotoneaster glaucophyllus (assembly GCA_036320875.1). Taxonomy (NCBI): domain Eukaryota; kingdom Viridiplantae; phylum Streptophyta; class Magnoliopsida; order Rosales; family Rosaceae; genus Cotoneaster; species Cotoneaster glaucophyllus. Next base: position 3,577,457 of record CM070066.1, read on the forward strand.
ATACCTAGTTTGTGCCTCGCCCATTATGATGTTTAATCCAATCAATTAGAATATGTCATTCTCTTCAGAGTACAATTGAATATGTTACACTAATTAATCCAAATCTAAGGGATTAGATTTGAAACCCACCGGTGCTCGATGTTGCACATGAACCTGCTCATGGGTTGGATCGTACAAATGGGGACCAAACCCTACTTATAAGTGACAAAATATGGTACCATATGGGTCAAAGCATGATAATGCACTGTTGCTACCTCATTGGTCTTTCGCCTTCCACCTTACACTTTTCAATAATTATAATACATTGTGAATGGAGGAGTCGTCACACTCTCTAAGAAAAGGACTGTCAATATCTATATATGTATATATTCATATAGTTAAACCTAACCCTATAAATTTTAACATATCTATAATTTTTATAGGGTTTTAGGCTGAAGAAAGTTGAGATTTCACCATAAAATCAACTGGCAATATGAAGAGTAACTTAATTTACTTATAAGCTAATGCAAGATCTCTCATCCCATCAATGTGAGACTCATTTTCAACACAACCCCTCACGTGTGGCGAATTTTCAAGCCTAACACGTGAACAACACAACAGAATGACGTGGAGCACGTATGATTGTTTGGCTTCACACGTGTGACAACATGCTTTGAGACTATGAAGAAAGTTGAGATTCCATCTTAAAATCAATTGGCAATACGAGGAGTAGCTCAACATACTTATAAGCCCATATAAGATCATTGGTCTCCCATCAATGTGAGACTCGTTCTCAACATAGGCTTGTAACGAATTGACAGATGTACAAATCAAATTATTTTTTACAACAATTGAGTTGTGGATTAGGTTGATCCATGATTGGATTAGACATAAGCTCTGTGCTTTATATAAAAATTACATGGCGTAATAATCACACATGCATGAAGGCGTTAAAGTGTCCTCCAGTTCATCTCAAATTACGAAAAAAAAAAGTACTTCGAAATAACCTAGCTCTAGCTCACCCTAGCTTGGCTTAGCCGAACCCAAATTTAAATTCGTGCCTAGCCCCGTAATATAAGAAATGATTAAGAGCTCATTTGGAAGTAATTTTGAGAGAACCAACATCACTTATGAGGAGAAACACATAAAAAGCGTTCCTTCATAAAATCACTTAAAGTGATTTTCCAAATAGTTTTATAGAGTGCCTCTAAACGAGCACTAATTAAGTCTAAAATTGAGGTTAGATATTAATTAGTGAAGATGAGTTTGAACTGTGGTTATGTTGTTGTAGTGTAAAAATCATATGTAGATGATGTGTTGTTGGAGTAAATAATTCTAGGGTTTGGAGGTACCATTCACTATTATACTTTGTGCTCACAAAGGAACAAATGGAACTTGTGGTCCTCTCTCTCTCTCACACACACACACTTCTCTTCCTTTTTCTACACCTTTGCTGTTTGAACAATGTTTTCATTTTAGCGTACTTCTCCTTTGAATATAACATCTTCCTTCTCTTCTCATTTCTTTGCTTCTCCTTTTGTCGGGAAAATATGGATTCAGGCAGAGCTCATGGAAAGAGGACCTTGGTGATGTACGAGGAAGAGGAAGAGGAGTTTGAGGAGGAGGAAGAAGAAGAAAGTAGGAGTGGGACGCCATCAATAGTGGATGGTGAGGATGAGAGGAGAGATACAGTGATGATGATGAATAGTGCTGCTCCTCCTCCTACAGGGAGAAGATCTGGTGCAGGAGGGTCTACAGCAGGGCCACGTTGTAAGGTAGATAGTTGCAATGCTGATTTGAGTGATTTAAAGCAATACTACCGCCGCCACAAGGTCTGTGATGTCCATGCCAAGGCTTCGGCGGCGCTCATCGGTGGATTCCTGCAGCGCTTTTGCCAGCAGTGTAGCAGGTAACAATTTTAGAACCGTTTTTTCAAGGGTTTTTTAGATATAAACCCTTATAACTATTATCATGTAAACAAAAACCCAACTCATATTAAACATCAAAATAAAACTCAAATTCAAATAGTCTGCCATGTTGGCAAATAAATGACCTATCCTTATAAAATATTTACAACTTATGCCACAATTATCTAAATATGTCAGTGGATATTATTATTACTCACCTTCAATTATGCTAGCAATGAGCAATGATCCCCTGTTTTAAAACCACGTATTACAAACTATTTACCTATATTTTAAAAATTCACTAATTTACCTACATTCTTTTGATACAAACTAATTTATCTGCATTTTTGTAGTACATACTAATTCACCAATCTACTTATTAATTTACCTATACAAATAATACTGTCATATAATTAATTATAATATCCAAATTAATCATACATATTTTTTCTTTACAATATCACGCCTATGGGGTAGGTAAATTATTTTTACAGTATTTCTAATCTAAATGGATACTAACATACAGATAGGTAAATTATTTTTTATGAAAAGAAAAAAAAAACACAACCATTATTTTGTATAATTTTTTTGACACAAATTATTTGTCCATGTTTCAACGTAAAGCAACATAATATTTTTATTTATATTATATCTTGCATGCTAATAAGGTAAGTTAGTTTCATGATAAAACAATTGTTGGAAGAAAAAAATTCAGAAAAGAAAGCCTAATCAAACAATAAGTTAATTGACATTTAATTGCATTGAAAACAATAAAATGCAAACTTTTATCATTAAGGGTTTAGGAACACGAGAATTATTATGTGAGGGTGTTTTAGGAACACGAGAATTATAAAAACTGACATACCAAACTTGTTAAGGAAATTTGCTTAGTTGGACTCTAATAAATGGGTTTTAAGTCTGAAAAAAATAAAGATTATGGGTTTTAAGTGAAAGAAAATAAGTTCTAAAGGGGATACTCTCATTTTCAGTTTTTTCAACTACAACAGTTTGCAAATAATAACTCTCTTCCATTAAACATTTAGACAACCTTCAAACTCAACCTTCAAACTTTTTTATCTATGAAGTTCTTCTCTCATGTGATGCCTAATGATCAAGCAAAAAATAAATAAAATGCCGTCTTTCATAAAGCTCTTTTGCTAGGAAATGTAGGGTTTACCTTTTCCCTTAAAGTCTTTTCAAAAGAAAAGGTTGCCGGGTAGTTTATAGTATGAATTAAACTTGCAAGAACCCCACACCTACAGTTTAATGCCATATCTTATGGAGAGAATGCAAATTAGTGAGTATGCCTAGCTAAACGGTTTTCTTAATTGTTGCCTAATTACTATGCATGTAGACACATAATTTTTGTTAATTTCATGCACCATTAAATTATATATATATATATATATATATATATATCTAAATATGACGCAGCACGAAGCAAGAGAAATACAGACGTAAACCCTCGAAAAATAAGATTTTTGGAGTCCATCAGAGTTTGAGAGAAAGTATAAAAGTTTTTTGTTTAATTGATAATTGATAATCACATTGAAACAGTCAAAAGGCTTAAATAAACGGATTACAACTCCTAAAACAACTCAAATGTCTCTGGACTTTAAAATGACAATAATTCCACATTAATCGGATGAAAACTCAAATGTTCGATTTTTATAACGGAAATTAAAACTACGTTTTGGAGGCTGAAACAATCTCAGATGGCCAAAATCTATTGTGTGTTTGAACTGTGGCATCGTCCCTTTTTTAAAAATTAATGTATAATGGGTCTAAATCTGAACTTAAACGCCAAATTTGCAAATTCCCATTGCATCCTTTTGCCTTCCAACGGTTCATTTCCTCTTCAATCCATTTGATCTTTTGTTCTACATTAGCATAAATTGTAGATACACACTTACACATATTTTTCTAAGTGTGATTAACTGCCTTTTTTTTAGTACATTGATATTTTTACACTAAGGGAGGAGTTCAACTAAGCCACACAATGGGTAGCCTAATTTGGTATCGAATTCACTATCAACGAGATTCGAACTTAAGACCTTTCACTTTCAAGTAAAGAGAAATACCACCAGACCGTAGTACTCGTGGCTGATTAACTGCCTTTTTAAAAAATGCGAATTGTCATCAATTTTGTTGATATTGTTGATTGTTTAACTTTTTAGTTTATTTACAGACCATAAATTGTCAATATGTTCCTAATAAACTTGACTGTGCATTTAAAAAAATGAAAACTAACGAAATGTTCAAAAAAACTTTAGTTTTAATGAAAAATGACAAATAGATGTGTAGTGAATAGTACAATGGAAAGGTAAAAATGTCGCTTTTCGTTAAAAATGAACAGTACCGAGAGTGTTTCGTTAAAACTCCAAAAAAAAGGAAAACTAACAAAAAAAAAACTTAAAAAAAGTGCATTCAACTGCATTGTAGGAAAGACGCTCATGGGTCATGAGTCGAATAATGAATGAATGGTGGTGCATTGACAGGTTTCACAGCCAATCGGACTTTGATGACCATAAAAGGAGTTGTCGCCGGCGATTAGCTGGACACAATGAGCGGCGTCGGAAAACATCCCTACAATAACATGGACATGGAGGCGGCATTTCTAATTAATTTATTAGTTTTCCGCCTAGCATATGATATGCTCCCTATCTTCTGTCAACCCTCAGCCTTCATTATACGTATGCACCACTGAAACTCTCTCTCTCTCTCTCTCTCTCTTAATTGTATGCATTAATCAAGGAAGATTTGCTTATTTGCTGCTAGCACAATTTCGAACCTTGGAACAACCCTACCACTTGATCTGTTCAGTTGGTAACGATGATTCTTGTTTTCTTCACATGCTTTAATTTGTCACTACTTTATCATACATTATCATGGTAATTTTCGTCCTAAGATCTCTCTTTTTATTATGTTATGAATAACATGTACGTGAAATGAACCGTCATACTGTTTGTTAATATTACCAATCTAATAATGTTTACCATGTGTTTTACTTGTTGATACCAGTATAGCTGCAAATATGAACACATTCACTCATATTACAGCACGTATATCTACATCATCATACTCAGGGTGTGACGGGACGGGGAGGGCTATCAAATTTACCATATGAATTAGCCATGTCCAGACCTTTCTCTCTAATCTTTCAAAAAATTGTAATATCAAGAACAGAAAAACACCAACCAAAACTTCTTGGCTGCTTTGTTAGAAAAACTTCAATTTCAGCTGACAGAAATTACAATAAAACATGTGAAATCCTTGATACAAACTTTTCAACAATCATTACAAAAAAATCTCACAACAAATCACTCCAATCTCTGATATTTTCTTGTAGAAAAAATGTTCGAGCTCCTTCAATCGAGAAAACAATGCATGGTAACACCCTTGGAGTTCGTCTGAGTGAAAGAATTTTCTCTTGCTGAATCCGGTTTAAAAGTTGCCAAACAGGTTGGAAGCATTTGGTTATTGTAGAGAAATCCTTAGTCACGCTTGATGCCTAAGAGTTTTATGGCCAACTCCCAGGTGACGATTGCCGCTGCATTAGCAGGAAAAGCCCGAACAATAGTAGGACCCAAGCCAATATAGCATCCTTTCAATCCAGCCCTTCTGTAAATCTACAAAGGAAAAAAGAACAAAGGCCGATTTAAACATTTTCCGGAGGATTGGGAGGGGGACGGGTGAGAGAGAGAGAGAGAGAGAGAGAGAGGGGTGTCCTTACCGAGCTCAAGATTTGAAATGGATTTCTTGTAGCGTTCTTATCTGGAGTCGTCTGAATTATGGTTTTTGCCACGTCCAAGGGTAGAACAGCCAACCAAAACTGGAAGTAGGGTGAGAACATCAGAATTTATAAGTCTAGTGGAATAAGAATGTGAGCTTGTGTACTAGAGAACGTTAAATTGTGAAGATGCATACTGCTATACCACCAAGGCCACCACTAGCAATCCCAACTCCCACGTCAATCAAGTTTCTGTGGTCGGTTGAAGCAGATTTCAATTGTAAATGCATTTGATAGCGGACATACTCATAAACGCTGAAGAAGACCGCATTTCCAATACATTCTCTTAACAACGTCGTAAAACCTCCTCGAAAAATTCCTCTAACCTGAAAAGCATTCAATCACCTAAAATTATCATAAAAAGTTATGCTCGCCACTGCCGCCAGAAAGCACAGTATTTTCTCACCCCATCATTTTTCACAGTTGTAAGGACACAATCAAGAGGACTGCCGTATCTTCTAGACATTGGGACCACAGAGTCTGTGCCTTGAATTTGCATCCCACACTGGAAAAACGCAGTGTAATAAGTATACCATGAGAAGCAACGGAACAATCTAAAAACCATCCAATTCCTCTTACCTTCACCAGCTCCGAGGGGCATAATATAAAACTGATGACTGCTCCACTAAAAGCCGCAGATGGAATTATGACTTGGGGCTGTGGACCTGCACCTTGGGCACTTCCCTTCAAGTGTCATCGCGATTCAGAAGAACGTCACATAAGAACCACAACAGATACACAATATCTTTATAGAAGACGTATCAATAAAGTCACCAAACTGGTTCGTAATTATGCATCTAACAGATGCCATTCCAGATCATTACAAAATAAAATAAACAAAGATTGTCCACTTTATTTTCATTCAAACCTGCAGTGACTGTTTGATCTGGGAATACATGCCGAAAACAAGTGAACTCTCAAAAGCCATCCCCACAAAAGATGATGTTGCCCCTCTGTAAAGTCCTTTAATCTGTTAAGGACCCAATATCAGTCAGCTCTCCTGGAAAAGATGATGCGGAAACTCAAATTCTATAACATTGGCACCCTTTCCGAAAGAAAAATGGTTCTAGATCGTTACGTTAGAGATATTCAGCTAGATAAAGTTCAGAATCATACCCCTTCAGTCCTTAGTATCCTTGCAGTGCAATGCAAACTATTCCTGTACGTAATCCCGTGTGCTGAAGTGTTGTGTTTTTGCATCTTAACCTAATTCAACATTCAGAGACAACCTTAACTGGAAGCACAATTTACACATAAAAATTTACACATAAAGAGAAATTTTCCATCCATTCTCACAGTTCACAAAAGATAATCTTAGAGGTAAACAATATCCTGAAATCATCAACTACAGATGTGACAAGACAACGAATGGATCGAAAGATTACAGCTTGTCCAACGTAAATTTACAGAATATCAAGCTAATAAGAAAACAGGCCAACAATGTATATCTACGTAAAAGAAAATTAAGCTCTGTAAGTTGCTACTAAAACCAAGTTTAGTATATCATCAAAATTTTGATTCTTTCCACTAATATTAGACTAATCCAAACATTTTCCAATCAAAATTTAAACTACCCAGATTCCAAAAACTAATCTTTGGCATTGTTTAACACATTTTACTTCCAAATTCTATCAAATTACACTTGAAAATATAATTTAAAGTAAACCTCACCATCATTAAACCCACTGAAAGTTAACAAAATCAAAGAGATATGATCTTACCTTGACGGTGTCAAAGGGATGGCCGATTCCAACGGTGGCCACCCCGGCGATCAAGCCCGCAACGTACTCCTTGTAACCGGAGCTGTCTGCCATATCGCTCTCTTTCTCTCCGTGCGAATTGGCTTGTATTATTTCTGGGATTTTATCATGGTGTACTAGTCCGTACTACTCTGCGTCTCTCTGGAGTTTTGTTGAAATAGCTCAGACCAGAGAGGTGGCGGCGAGAGAGAAGAGACGCGAGTCTCTGGGTCAGGACCGCCGCATACAAAATTTTATTGGGCTGTTTTGGGAAATTCGCAAATATTGTGCGATTGGTTTTGGTAAGTGCGATGTGACTTAAGACCCACTGTCCCTAAAGATAACATATACGAACCCCAAAACTGAAAACACAGATTTTAGCTCAACAAAATTTATCTACTCAAATTGAAGTTTAAGCATTTGTGAGGAGAAATTTTTTAATATGTCGAAAACATAATTCAGTACAATAAATATCATGCATTAATTCTCAAGGATTCGTACGCGACATCATGAAAGGATATTGGAATACGCAAGAGCAATGGATGATAGACGATTTTTTCTTATGCTGGGCTAGGTTATTGAGACGGATAAAAAATTAGACCACTAACGGAGTAGTAGTTTGGGTTGAATTTTTTATTTTTTTTAGTTTTCAACTAATTGTATAACACTGGGTTATGTGTTTCGGTATACTGGAAAATTTCTCCCGGCCAAATTAGCCCAAGCATACGGCTTCAATGGCATGAGACTCACTTAACAAGAAAAATTCTGGAACCAAGAAAATATTGGTAGGAAGAGGAGGACGAGGCATTTTTCACAAGAAGCTAAAGCATTGTTGGTACTTTTCAACTGACAAGGATGCATTTTTCACAAGAAACTAAAGCATTGTTCCTTACTCCTTAATGTTCGGAACCGAGAACATTATTTCGCATTGCACAATGCTTTTCCTATAAGTTACAAGATTCAATCCCTAATCGTGTTGTTTTACCCTATACGTGAAGTCAGTCAAGCACAGCAAACACTACGAGAGGTACGAAACCTGTCTCGGTTTTCTACAGACGACGCCTTTCAGTTTGGTACGAGAACATTGCAGGATGCTGGCACGTCATAACTTGCCATGAACAACATTGTTAGGAAGTTTTCTTGCCTTGCCAAGGAGGGTTGGCATTTCAAACACATCTTTTCTTTCGGCGACAAATCTTGCAAACGAGAGCCTTTTGATTCTTTGTTGTTATCTTGTAGTAAAGAGTGTGGAATATGAGGCGGCAACGGAGGGGGCTTGGGAGACCGAGGTGGCGCCCATACAGAAGAAAGATAACGGTTTGGTTGGTCAAGAACTTGGAGAAGTGAAGGATCCTGCATGTCTGTGTAAGAAAAACTGCGGTAGTCAGATCTCTCAGGATTGCTTACCTTCGGCTGCTAAAAAAGAACAAGTTCCACCAAACATCTTATACGGTATGCCACCAACAATAAAACAAAAATTCAAGCACAGAAAATGAATTTAAACGACCAGTACGTGCGAAATAAAAAGTTGACTAAATAACATTTCGAGAACTTGAAGATGGGCAGAAGAGCAGCAGATGGAATGCTGAAGTTCAGATGCGGTATAAATCAAATGAACACGTCTAAGACCTGAATGGACGATGATGACACTGAAAGCAGCTCCAATAACAACGTAGATACGCAACACGTTGGTAGAAATAACAAACTTCAGCGTCTTCTGATCATGACACATACCATTGAAAGTGCAAATCTGTAATGTTGATTTAGTTAACCAATTACACAGCTTCTTGGATATGATTCTTATAAAACATGGCTGTACACAGAGCAAAATAATTGAAGACAATCAGCATACAACAATTTAGTTCTTCATACCTTGTAACAAGTCCAATCATATGACCCTCTGAATCAACGATAGGGCCACCACTACCACCAGGATGGACAGCAGCTGCTGTTTCAACTTCAAGCATCGCAAGAAAATCTCCTCGAGTATTTCCTGGTTGGTTCGGTTGATATGAGAGCGGAAACTTTCACTTTAAAACTTTTGTGACAACACCAGAACAAGTTGATGGGGAGAAACCTAATGTGATTAAACTCAATCAGGATTCAGGACATGAAGCATAAGAGGACTTATTGCACAACAGAGGGAAGGACATATGTGATAACTATGGAAGAATCATGGAAATCGAAGATTACAGAAATCAGGAAAATGTAGAACTCGTGAAAATGGAAAACTCAGAAAATATGGAACAGAGAGAAAAAGCAGCTTGAAGAAGAAGTCGACCTTTTCACTATATTGAGAATTGATGAATTACAAACAGTTATACACATATTTATAGTGGAGTAGCTGCCAAAACTTAATAACTAAGCTAACCTAATTGCTGAGGTGTACATACTAAGCTAACTTAATTGCATAGGTGTACATTCTGTTATTACTTCCCCTCAATCTCACCTGGGATATCCCAGTATGAGATTGGAACAATGATGAACGAATAGAGGGTTGTGTAACCCTTTAGTCAGAACATCTGCAACCTGAGCTTCTGTGGAAATATATTGAACCTCCAAATCTCTTTTCTGCACTCTTTCACGAAGAAAATGAAAACCTGTGTCTAAGTGTTTAATCCGAGTATGAAAGACTGGATTAGAACACAAAGCTAGAGTGGACAGATTATCACAATGCAAGACAGGCGGTGAAGAAAGAAATAAGTGAAGATCCTTAAGAACCAGTCGTATCTAAGCAACATCAGCTGCAACACTAGCCAATGCTTTATACTCAGCATCTGTTGAACTTCTAGATACACTTCCTTGCTTCTTTGATTGCCATGAAATTGGTTCGACCCCAAAAAGACAACATAGCCAGTGGTGGACCTTCGAGTGTTTATATCAGCTGCCCAGTCAGCATCACTAAATGCAAACAATTCCAATTTCTTAACAGCAGAGTATGTGATTCCACACCGTAGTGTACCTTTCAAATATCTCAATATTCGTTTTACCAAACAAAAATGAGACTCAGTGGGTGTGTTCATGAACTGACATGCATAGTTGACAGCATATGCAATGTCTGGCCTAGTAAAGGTTAGATATTGCAAAGCTCCAACCAAACTTCTGTACATTGTAGGATCTGCCAATGGTACTCCTTCATCCTTCAACAACTGTGTATGAGTTTTACTAGGAGTAGAACAAGATCTACAAGACAACATTCCTACCTTATTGAGAAGATCAGTCACATATTTTGACTGATTAATAAAAATATCTCCATTGTCTTTGTAACTAACTTGCAGCCCAAGGAAATAAGTGAGTTTCCCCATATCTGTCATATCAAACACAGAGGACAAATCATCAATCACATGTTGCACTAACTTGGAACATGAATAAGTAATTATAATGTCATCTACATATAGTAGAAGAATCACCACATCACTCCCATTGACTTTGACAAATAAACTTGGATCTGAATGAGAAGATTGAAATTGTAAAGCTGGAAGATAACTTGTAAATTTTGCATTCCAGGCTCTTGAAGCCTGTTTCATACCATACAAAGACTTAAAACGTTTGCAAACATGATTGGGATATTTGGGATATTGAAAACCTTGAGGTTGTTTCATAAAAACCTATTCTTGTAATTCTCCGTGCTAAAATGCATTTTTAACATCTAATTGTCTCAATTCCCATTTGTAAGTTGTTGCAAGTGATAAAACAAGTCTTACTGTGGTATGCCTAACAATTGGACTAAAAGTTTCTTCATAATCCAACCCTTGTTCTTGGCTATACCCCTGTGCAACCAATCTAGCTTTATATATAGACACCTTCCCTTTTTAATTTTTCTTTATCTTATAAACCCACTTACTGCCTATTACATTTCTATCTTCCGGATATGGTACTAACTCCCAAGTCCCTTGTTTTTGAAGAGCATTAAACTCTTCAGTCATTGCATTTCTCCAACACTCTGACATTACTGCTTGTTTATAATTAACAGGCTCAGAAGACTCATGTATATCTAGAACAGTAGTAAAGCCACTGAACATTATATCATCATCATGTGATGTAGGACACAAGTCTTCATTTGTCACATGAACATGATAGGCTGCATAATATTTTCTTTGTATTGCACCACTATTTAACCTAGTAATCATACCATATGTAGAAGTACTAGGAATAACAGAAGGTAATATGTCATGACCAACCTCTAAGGGATTAGATGTTTCAACATCAATAGACTGCTCAACAGATATATCATGCAGTGGTAATGATTCAGTAAAAGAGTGTGGTACCTAAGTTCGGGAACTAGCATGGACAGGCAACAAGTGAGAGGAAATAGGATCTAGAGTAGTGACTTGAGTAGTGGTTTGTGTTGATTCTTGACTTGAGCTATCAGATAGACTTATCACTTACATAGTCTGACTACTCTCATTAGTATCTTGAAATTGTTCCTTAGACACATTTGAAGACCCTGGTAACACAACAGGTACAATCATAGATGATAATTTCTGGGAAGATGCATGAATAAGAGAAGAACTCATGTTTGGAGGGCAAACTGATTGAAAAGGGAATACACTTTCATCATGGATTAAATGTCTAGACATCAACAACCTTTTTGTATTACTGTTATAACACAGTACTCCTGTATAGCCCAATGAATATCCCAGAAAGACACATTCATCACTCCTTGCATGCAACTTATTGTCACTATAAGGTCTTAAATAAGGGTGTACGGCTGTACTAAAGACCTTGAGAGTTGTTAAAGATGGAGACTGTCCAAACAACTTGACAAAAGGAGATACAATCTTCAAATTCCCTTGAAACTGAGGCAAATTGGCTTGTGACACAAACCCACCAGTTGGTCTTGATCCACGAGCCTGAGAGTTAGTGTTGCTGCCACTAACAAAGCCAAAACCACCATTGAAATATTGAGAAGACTCTGGAGAATTGTGAATAGTATTAGAAGATTCACCATGACAATACATTGCAGATCCAGAAAAAAGTCAATGTGGATTGAGATTCTTCTGTAGTTTTTTCAGCAACCAACAACTGTACTCGAAATTTCTTTAAAGAAATAGGAGTCTCACGAGCTACAATCACAGTACGTATCATATTAAACTCAGGAGGTAAACCAGCAAAAGCTGCCACGATAAGATCATTATCAAAAACAACCTCTCCAGTTGCAGTAAGTTGATCTTTAAGAGCCTTAACTCTGAGCATATATTTTTCCACACTATCTCCACATTTCTTTATAGTATGCAACTCAGTCTTCAAATGATTAATTTGAGCCCTAGAAACAATGGCATATCTATCTTGTAAATTTGTCCAGGCTTCATGAACAGTCTTGCATCCTACAACATATTCAACTACCTCATCTCCAAGTATTGCAAGTAACAAACTGACTAGAGCACGATCTTGTTTAATCCACTCCTTGTATGCTGAGGTGATCTCGGTAGTAGCACCAGTAGCTTCAATGAAAACATACTTAGGAGGACACACAAATGAACTATCAAAATGGTCAAACAGATCATAACCTTCAAGAACTTATCTAAATTGAAATGACCACTTCACAAAATTGTCATCTTGTAATCTGATAGTTAACATGCCCAGAAGACTGTCCATCTTTATAACATTCATCACCTGATCACCAATACACCAAGATTATGCAACAAGATTTGTCAAATCACCAACTAACCGAATCACAAATGAACAAATGAATTCAATTCCTCAAAGAGTTTTGTACTCAAAGAAACAATTTCAGTTGGCTTCATGCGAAAATGACTAGAGAAATACTCCACAGAAGCTTATATATCAACAATCCAGAATATGCATACAAATTTCTTCAGAATTCACCACACATACACTAATCTTCACACGCATTGAACATAACAATGAGTTTTGTGCTCAATTATCTCAGATCTATCAACAATTATCAGATCAATTAATCAAAGGCTTCGTGCCCTAAAAAAAATTTCAGGCTTCATGCCCTAAAATCATCATCGCAATCTTCATACAATCAACATATCTAGAAAACAAACTAAGAACTCCATAAATTTCACGCAGAATTGATCACACAGATACACCAAAGAACGAAATTCGAAACCTGATTCAACGAAGAGAGATCTCCGACGAAAAATCGTGAGGTAAAAACAGCTACAAATCTCCGCGCAACGACTACTTCCACTTCCTGATGAGCCAATCCAGGTCCTTCTCTTAAATTCACCGAACCTAAGCTCCGGATACCATGAAACAATTCCTCCCTCCCAACTGTGGCACTAAGATTCAACATCCATTTTTCAGAACTATATGCATCAGTAATGCAGCGCGAGTATACGAAGAAAACTTCAAGCTTAGGATCTGCATAAACTGTATCTATGCATAAAGTTCTCTTTCAGGTTCAACATTGTCATGCTATTTGTTAAATCCCTTTGTACATTAAGGTAGACGGAACGGGACGGATGATGTAAATATTGAAAAAAATAAGGGGAAATTTTGTCTTAAAATGTTATAAATTTGTGTTCCACGGATGTGGAACGGGTCGTTCCAGGAGGGAGAGGTGGAACGAAAAATCAGCCAAATTTCGTCCCATGGGACAACCCGTTCCACAGTTTTTTGGCGTACCAAACGCGGGACGGAACGTCTCGTCCCGTTCCGTTCCGTTCCGTCCCGTCCCGTCCCGTCCCACGTACCAAACGCACCCGGGCGATGCCACAAAATGTGCCCTCATTTTATATAAGAAAAATATTTATTTTCACACGTAAGACATCGATAAATTATACTTAGAAAAACACTTCAAACTTAATAATTTAGAAACATGGAAAAGATAATTTATTTTGTATCGTGAGAAGGAAACAAAAAAAACTCTAGGTTTACAAGTAGATAGATATGAGTTTTGTTTTCCATCTGAACTTTTAAAATGTTTTTGTATGAATCGTGAGGTATTTTTTCTTATCTACTAACCTTGTCAACAAAGGGGGCGTTGAGGGGGAGCGAAATGTGCAATCGCACAGGGTCCCAAATTTTAAGGGGCCCCAAATTTTTGCCATCTAATATAATGTAATAATGTTTTGTATTTAAAAATTACTTTTGTTAGCACTTTAAAATCTCATTGTACATTGCTTAAAAGAGTAATTTTTTTCTATACTAAATATAAAAATTTGGAGTGCAATGAGATATTTTAGGTATCAATAGTAACATCCTAAAAAGGGATATTTTTCAATTTTATTATATAATAATACTATATATTCAAGTGGAACTTTAAAGTTAAGAGTTTTGAAGTTTTTTTTTCATGTTTGGTTGTTGAAGATTGAAATGCTTTTGATCATTTAGTGAATGTTATATTTGTAGCTTTTTTTACTTATAATTAATGACATTTGTAAACTTGCAATAAGTGAGTACTAAAGTTTGTTTTGAATTACGTGATTGTTTTCTAGCATCAATACATTGTCCTGCTTTTTCTAAAACTATATTAGGGAGGGGCCTTTTTATAAATTTCGCACAGCACTCCCAAACTCTCAGAGATGGCCCTGCTTGTCAATATGGGACTAAAAAAATAATGATGTTTTTGAGTCTTTAGTTGATATGTATAAATAATAAATGGGTACTAAATTAAACTTTTTTATGACACATCATATGATTTGTAAATTTGGTCTAAAAATTTGGTCAACACATTACTTTTTGTTGAAGATTAGACTTGAATTGGAACAAATGTTTTAAAAATAACAACCCACATAGCTACTAGCTACTAATTAAAAATAAATTAACAATCAAACAAAAATTCGTAAAAATTGAAAAGTAAATAAGCACACATGGTGTTTTGAACCCAAGACCTCCTCATTAATTTTAAACAACAAAACAATCAGTTCTAATTAAATTTCTTTGTCATTGAACCAAATTTTATAAATTTATACTCTTATAAAAACATATATAAATATACGACCCTAAGAATTTTGGTGCCCCCAATTATTTTGGGCCCCGGACGGTCGTCCTGCCCGCACTGGGCCTGGGCCGGCCCTATTGTATAAAAGGCCAAAAGAAATGACATGCAGACACAATCAAGTCACTCATTTCCAAGGGGCACCCGAAAATTCAAGCAAACAGAAAAAAGTGGATACTTTTACCAATTTCCCCTCTGTATGATTGTTTAGGAGAGTATTGGCGTATTAGATGAATAAAGCATCGTCTTATAGGTACTTTATTGGTTAGATTTTGAATATATGTGTAGATACATGGTGCTCTCAGTTGAAAAATAAGCATATAGAGACGTCAAACATGGAATAATAAGTCATTATTTACTTCTCTAACACTCTGACAAATTCAGTATCTTTCAATGAACGTTGGACGTGTTACTTTGGCAAGTCTCTAGTCATACTTTCATTGTGCCCGACTCAATGTGCTCAATTTTAACCTGATAGATTCTTGCTAATCCCAATTCCAACACTCTGACATTACTGCTTGTTTATAATTAACAGGCTCAGAAGACTCATGTATATCTAGAACAGTAGTAAAGCCACTGAACATTATATCATCATCATGTGATGTAGGACACAAGTCTTCATTTGTCACATGAACATGATAGGCTGCATAATATTTTCTTTGTATTGCACCACTATTTAACCTAGTAATCATACCATATGTAGAAGTACTAGGAATAACAGAAGGTAATATGTCATGACCAACCTCTAAGGGATTAGATGTTTCAACATCAATAGACTGCTCAACAGATATATCATGCAGTGGTAATGATTCAGTAAAAGAGTGTGGTACCTGAGTTCGGGAACTAGCATGGACAGGCAACAAGTGAGAGGAAATAGGATCTAGAGTAGTGACTTGAGTAGTGGTTTGTGTTGATTCTACTTGAGCTATCAGATAGACTTATCACTTACATAGTCTGACTACTCTCATTAGTATCTTGAAATTGTTCCTTAGACACATTTGAAGACCCTGGTAACACAACAGGTACAATCATAGATGATAATTTCTGGGAAGATGCATGAATAAGAGAAGAACTCATGTTTGGAGGGCAAACTGATTGAAAAGGGAATACACTTTCATCATGGATTAAATGTCTAGACATCAACAACCTTTTTGCATTACTGTTATAACACAGTACTCCTGTATAGCCCAATGAATATCCCAGAAAGACACATTCATCACTCCTTGCATGCAACTTATTGTCACTATAAGGTCTTAAATAAGGGTGTACGGCTGTACTAAAGACCTTGAGAGTTGTTAAAGATGGAGACTGTCCAAACAACTTGACAAAAGGAGATACAATCTTCAAATTCCCTTGAAACTGAGGCAAATTGGATTGTGACACAAACCCACCAGTTGGTCTTGATCCACGAGCCTGAGAGTTAGTGTTGCTGCCACTAACAAAGCCAAAACCACCATTGAAATATTGAGAAGACTCTGGAGAATTGTGAGTAGTATTAGAAGATTCACCATGACAATACATTGCAGATCCAGAAAAAAGTCAATGTGGATTGAGATTTTTCTGTAGTTCTTTCAGCAACCAACAACTGTACTCGAAATTTCTTTAAAGAAATAGGAGTCTCACGAGCTACAATCACAGTACGTATCATATTAAACTCAGGAGGTAAACCAGCAAAAGCTGCCACGATAAGATCATTATCAAAAACAACCTCTCCAGTTGCAGTAAGTTGATCTTTAAGAGCCTTAACTCTGAGCATATATTTTTCCACACTATCTCCACATTTCTTTATAGTATGCAACTCAATCTTCAAATGATTAATTTGAGCCCTAGAAACAATGGCATATCTATCTTGTAAATTTGTCCAGGCTTCATGAACAGTCTTGCATCCTACAACATATTCAACTACCTCATCTCCAAGTATTGCAAGTAACAAACTGACTAGAGCACGATCTTGTTTAATCCACTTCTTGTATGCTGAGGTGATCTCGGTAGTAGCACCAGTAGCTTCAATGAAAACATACTTAGGAGGACACACAAATGAACTATCAAAATGGTCAAACAGATCATAACCTTCAAGAACTGATCTAAATTGAAATGACCACTTCACAAAATTGTCATCTTGTAATCTGATAGTTAACATGCCCAGTAGACTGTCCATCTTTATAACATTCATCACCTGATCACCAATACACCAAGATTATGCAACAAGATTTGTCAAATCACCAACTAACCGAATCACAAATGAACAAATGAATTCAATTTCTCAAAGAGTTTTGTACTCAAAGAAACAATTTCAGTTGGCTTCATGCGAAAATGACGAGAGAAATACTCCACAGAAGCTTATATATCAACAATCCAGAATATGCATACAAATTTCTTCAGAATTCACCACACATACACTAATCTTCACACGCATTGAACATAACAATGAGTTTTGTGCTCAATTATCTCAGATCTATCAACAATTATCAGATCAATTAATCAAAGGCTTCGTGCCCTAAAAAAAATTTCAGGCTTCATGCCCTAAAAGTTCATCATCGCAATCTTCATACAATCAACATATCTAGAAAACAAATTAAGAACTCCATAAATTTCACGCAGAATTGATCACACAGATACACCAAAGAACGAAATTCGAAACCTGATTCAACGAAGAGAGATCTCCGACGAAAAATCGTGAGGCAAAAACAGCTACAAATCTCCGCGCAACGACTACTTCCATTTCCTGATGAGCCAATCCAGGATCCTTCTCTTAGATTCACCGAACCTAAGCTTCGGATACCATGATACAATTCCTCCCTCCCAACTGTGGCACTAAGATTCAACATCCATTTTTCAGAACTATATGCATCAGTAATGCAGCGCGAGTATACGAAGAAAACTTCAAGCTTAGGATCTGCATAAACTGTATCTATGCATAAAGTTCTCTTTCAGGTTCAACATTGTCATGTTATTTGTTAAATCCCTTTGTACATTAAGGTACCGTTTGGTACGCAAACGGGACGGGACGGAACGGGACAGGACGGAACGGAGGATGTAAATATTGAAAAAAATAAAGGGAAATTTTGTCTTAAAATGTTATAAATTTGTGTTCCACGGATGTGGAACGGGTCGTTCCAGGGGGAGAGGTGGAACGAAAAATCAACCAAATTTCGTCCCATGGGACAACCCGTTCCACAGTTTTTTGGCGTACCAAACGCGGGACAGAACGCCTCGTCCCGTCCCGTCCCACGTACCAAACGCACCCGGGCGATGCCACAAAATGTGCCCTTATTTTATATAAGAAAAATATTTATTTTCACACGTAAGACATCGATAAATTATACTTAGAAAAACACTTCAAACTTAATAATTTAGAAACACGGAAAAGATAATTTATTTTGTATCGTGAGAAGGAAACAAAAAAAACTCTGGGTTTACAAGTAGATAGATATGAGTTTTGTTTTCCATCTGAACTTTTAAAATGTTTTTGTATGAATCGTGAGGTGTTTTTTCTTATCTACTAACCTTGTCAACAAAGGGGGCATTGGCGTTAAGGGGGAGCAAAAGGTGCAATCGCACATGGCCCCAAATTTTAAGGGGCCCCAAATTTTTGTCATCTAATATTATGTAATAATGTTTTGTATTTAAAAATTACTTTTGTTAGCACTTTAAAATCTCATTGTACATTGCTTAAAAGAGTAATTTTTTTCTATACTAAATATAAAAATTTGGAGTGCAATGAGATATTTTAGGTATCAATAGTAACATCCTAAAAAGGGATATTTTTCAATTTTATTATATAATAATATTATATATTCAAGTGGAACTTTAAAGTTAAGAGTTTTGAAGTTTTTTTTTCATGTTTGGTTGTTGAAGATTGAAATGCTTTTGATCATTTAGTGAATGTTATATTTGTAGCTTTTTTTACTTATAATTAATGACATTTGTAAACTTGCAATAAGTGACTGTTAAAGTTTGTTTTGAATTACGTGATTGTTTTCTAGTATCAATACATTGTCCTACTTTTTCTAAAACTATATTAGGGAGGGGCCTTTTTATAAATTTCGCACAGGGCTCCCAAACTCTTTGAGACGGCCCTGCTTGTCAATATGGGACTAAAAAAATAATGATGTTTTTGAGTCTTTAGTTGATATGTATAAGTAATAAATGGGTACTAAATTAAACTTTTTTATGACACATCATATGATTTGTAAATTTGGTCTAAAAATTTGGTCAACACATTACTTTTTGTTGAAGATTAGACTTGAATTGGAACAAATGTTTTAAAAATAACAACCCACATAGCTACTAGCTACTAATTAAAAATAAATTAACAATCAAACAAAAATTCGTAAAAATTGTAAAAATTGAAAAGTAAATAAGCACACATGGTGTTTTGAACCCAAGACCTCCTCATTAATTTTAAACAACAAAACAATCAGTTCTAGTTAAATTTCTTTGTCATTGAACCAAATTTTATAAATTTATACTCTTATAAAAACATATATAAATATACGACCCTAATAATTTTGGTGCCCCCAATTATTTTGGGCCCCGGACGGTCGTCCTGCCCGCAGTGGGCCTGGGCCGGCCCTATTGTATAGAAGGCCAAAATAAATGACATGCAGACACAATCAAGTCATTCATTTCCAAGGGGCACCCGAAAATTCAAGCAAACAGAAAAAAGTGGATACTTTTACCAATTTCCCCTCTGTATGATTGTTTAGGAGAGTATTGGCGTATTAGATGAATAAAGCATCGTCTTATAGGTACTTTATTGGTTAGATTTTGAATATATGTGTAGATACATGGTGCTCTCAGTTGAAAAATAAGCATATAGAGACGTCAAACATGGAATAATAAGTCATTATTTACTTCTCTAACACTCTGACAAATTCAGTATCTTTCAATGAACGTTGGACGTGTTACTTTGGCAAGTCTCTAGTCATACTTTCATTGTGCCCGACTCAATGTGCTCAATTTTAACCTGATAGATTCTTGCTAATCCCAATTTCAAACTTAGATATTATCAATGAAGTATTTGGTGAAAAAGGTTCAAAACCAAAACAAAAATATTAAGAAAACATGAAACTCCAAATCTAATAGATTGATAATGGACTTATATCGGTTTAGGGATAGTTTAGTAAGAACAAATTAAACAATAACAAGTCGGTGGCAATAGAGAGAAATAAAAGAGAAAATAAGATTCAGGTGCGTGTTAGTTAATCAATCCATATTATCTTTTCTATATTTCCGACGATAGTATCATTAAATGGTATAGGTTTTATGCAAAATTTAATCCTTATACAAATTTGTTATATTTCTACATGCAAAATTAATCGTCAAATTTTTTAGACCACTAAGTAGTACATAATATGAAAGAATAATTGTTCTATTAGAGAGTTTTTATTTTTATTTTTTTAATTTATAATTATTATGATTTTATTTTTACTACAAATCCAGGAATTGCCAGCAACTCAACGTAAACCCAAAAATTAAAAAAGCAAAAACAGAAAAGTAAAGCAAAAAAGTAAGATATATTTACCATATTACCCCTGTATGTACACGTGTTGACTGAAGACCCAAGCTTGAAATGTCTCCATTTTATTTTATTTTTATTTTTATTTATAAATAGAAGAATTTTCCGTAAGAGCACGAGCCTCTACCCCTCCGCCTCGCTCTCTGGTCAGCCACACTCCACCACCCACCACCGCCCACCACCGCCACCTTCATACCTCTCTATCTCCTCTCTCCGAGAGCACCACAATCAGCTAACAATTTTACCTCACACACAACGGTTCCGTTCCTTGCTAAAGTTCCGCTGCAAACCAGAGCAATGCCGGCACAGAAGCGCACCCCTGAGGCCATGGAAGATGATCCTCCGCAGAACCACCGCGAAAACAGCCACGAAACGCCGCAAGGCGAAGAGGGTACGTCTTATTTCTCCCAACGCCCAAACCCAACTCCAGATTTTTCCAACCCACCGCATATACAAACACCGTACACGCACGTTTCTTCCCCCCTCACATGGTTTTTGGATTTTTGTTTTCTCTGATTCTCTGTGCTGTTGCTTCATCTGTTCTCTCTCTTCCCTTTTGCTCCTCAGAGTCCGATCGAAGCCCGTCGCAGAGCACCGAAGAGAAAGACGAGTGAGCTTTTTCTCTCTTTTTTTCTTCATTGCTTTTCTCGTTCTTCTGTTTTTGGTGGTCGTTTCCGTTTATTGTGTAACTGTTTGATGTTTGAATGCTGGGTGTGATTTGGGATCTGCATGCTTATCTTCGTGCTGGGTTTTGTTTTGTTTGTGGTAATCGAGCGGCTGCTGGGTTTGAGCTGTGGGTGGATTGACGTGTGTATGCGAGTGTGAAAGTAATGGCTTTTGGGTTGATGCGGGTTTTCTCTTCTGTTTTTCTGGGATGGATAGCTGTGTTTGTGTTGGGAAGAAGGTTGGTGGAGTTGGCTTTTGGATCTTTTGAATTCGAGCTTCAAATTCCATCGTGCATGGGTGGTTCAAGCATGTTGCCCAATCTGGTTTGCTCATTAGCTGCAGATTCTGATCATTTTCGTTTCGCTTCTTGTCGATTTTTTCGATGATTGTTGGGTCATTTCGAGCAGAAATTCTCACTCTCTCATTCTTGTTGGTGCTTGGCTGAAGGAACAAACAATCTGCTTACTCTACTGGGTTCTCATTGGTCTGCTAAACTTCGACATAGAAGTGTTTTACTTACAGAATATTTACCACGCCAAACTTGCTAGTTTTAACTCGTTAGATAGAATTGTTGCCATGTTTATAAAAGAAAGCAACTAACGTTCCTATTTTCGTTTTGGGATATGGTAAACAATGCTGACAATAACGTCAATATGCATGCTGAATTGGGCATTTGTATGCTGCTTGCAAAATGCAACTCCACAACATGCAGCAGTTTATGTTTTAGTTTCGATATGCATTTGTGTTGTCCAGGCTGATAAAAATGGTATGAAAAGTTCCATGTACTGATGGATTTATGCTTGAGGACGAAATCAATATTATAAAATGATCAATGATTTATTTTATCTGATCATGGCTCGAGGTGGGCTTGGCTATGCTTACAGATGCTCTTTCTGCAGAAAATTTGTACTTTCATATTTTTCTCTCTTTTGTGCTAGGTTCTGTATTTCCCTCTGAGAATTGAAGTGCACACATTTTTCATTCTTTATATAATTATAAAGCGTGCAAAAATAAAAACTTGCACATAGGGCAACCTACATATTATACATTACATCTGCTCTATGCTAATTTTTCTTTTTATTGGTAATATACACAGACTTGTCATAGTGAAATTGGCAGAAATTCGGAAAGAAGTCCAGTGCCCCATCTGTTTAGGTATGTCTCTTGGCATACTAAATTTTGGATTATAACTGAATCAAGATGGCAAGCAAGCATTTTGATCTCTTCTGGTTCTATTTTTTGTAAAAGGTGATATTGTTGGGTACCAGCATATAGTAAAGCTCATTATCTATTATCAAAGGGAAGTTAATAGTTCAGTTCTAGAACATCATAGTCGCTTCGCATGCTTATGTCGTTTGTTGTGTTGCAGCATTGATATTAGAATATCTTAAAATGCCTTTGTCTAAAAAATTTCTTGCGTACAAGTCAGAAATATTTATTTTGTGTGCTTGTCCGAAACAATATATTGTATGTACCACTTTGTCAGTGCCGAAACATCAGCTACCAATACAGGGTAGTGATCTTTGGTTCCGCTGTTTTCTGTTTCAACTCTATCCATATACCTTTATGAGAAATCCCATGCCCACTATCAATGTGTTTGCTCTGCTGACATAGACATGATATTTTTTGTTTTTAACGTTTTTATACTGCATAAAATTTGTAGTTGGGTATAGTAAGAAGCTCAATATTTGTCTCATTTTCTCAGAAGTTTGTGGTTGTTTCTTTTTACAAGAATATAATTTAAAGACAGAAAATTTTTGTGTAGATATTTTATCCAAAAAATATCTAAGAGTTATATTTGCAAATTTTGTGGCAACTCTGAGTTGGTACTTACATCTTCTTCCCTAAAATTGCAGTTGTTAGGCTTTTTTATAGATGTTAGAATTTATGGATTACATTCTTCAACAGAATTACTCTGTTTACATGCAGAGTCATATTTTCATGATAGTAGCTCACAGGTAGGTACATACTAATTGAAAGACTGCCATCTCAACTTAACAAAGCATCAATGCTGTCAAACTTATTATTTTCTCTTTTTTTTTTTTTTTTGGCCCATAACTCTGTTAACGGAAGTATAAAAGTTTCTATGTCATGGTAAATTCACTGGAAGAAATAGAATTATATCCTGAGGTTTATATTTAAAGCCTTAAAATTTTATATTATCTTTTGAATATCGTCCTCTGATAAACACAAGCAGCCTTATTGATGTGCCAGTATAACTTAAAACCATTTGGACGGTCTAAATCTATGTTAATTATGCAGGCTGAAATTAATGTCCAAAGATTGAGAATTTTCACATCTAAGAGTTCTTTGTTCATATTAGAATTTCTCTAAATATTGAGACGATTAATCAGACTGTATAAAGCAAAGTACTCATTGGTCCCTTTTATGTACATTGGAAAAGAAAAGAAATTCATTTACCGTTTGGTATCTATAGGGATCATTCGGAAAACAAGGACAGTGATGGAATGCCTGCATCGCTTCTGCAGGGAATGCATTGACAAGTCCATGCGCCTGGGGTATGTCTTCAAACTATTACTTTTTCCTTTTTAACTCAAATGAACTTCAAGTTATTTTTGTCATACAGATTTTGTTTGGAGGATATCACGAAGTATTAGAAAGTTTGAGTTTGTGGCTTTACTTCTCAATACTGGTAACTGGGTTTCGCTGCAGGAACAACGAATGCCCTGCCTGCCGCACCCATTGTGCAAGTCGTCGCTCTTTGAGAGACGACCCAAATTACGATTCCTTAATTGCAGCTATATATCCGGATATTGACAAGTATGAGGAAGAGGTACTACGATGCTGATTTACAACAGCTCAACTGTAAATTTTATTTTTTGTAAGTTATATTATAACTGAGAGAACTGATGGTTGATTACCTCCTGTAGGAATTGGCTTTTCATGATGAGGAGAAGGCTCGCAATAAGCAGGTGACTATTCAAGTTTCAAGTTTCTTTTAGGGTTAATAAGTATATAGTTTAATTGGAAGTTAACCCTACATAAAGAAAAATAACAAACTGCGAATTATTCTAGTTTTCTCATGCAATTGATGAGTTCTCTGGTTTTGTAAAACCCTGGAACAGTAATTCCTTGAAACTTTTTGTTAAGACTTGATTATCTACTTGTATGTGGGTCTTATCTGTGTCCCATTACCGAAAAGAATGCAATTTCTACATAATAAGGTATTACACTAGAATCATCGCATTTTCATCATTTGGGTGTTACTTGTCACCATGAAGTTAGTGGAACTATACGGAGATTTCTTTTTGTTCTTAGTTTGTTGCTTCGGGCCCTTGATCTTTGAGTTTATTTGCACAGATCCAAGCTTCCATTGCCCAGACATTTCGACGACAAACCGAGGCACTAGGAAGGAAACGAACAACAGCTAAAGCCACTGCAGCTGCATTTATGAGGAGATCAAGGGGTAGCTATCGAAATGCGAGGGGGAGAAGGAGCTATAGAAATGTTGCTGAACATCAAGGGTCCAATGACAATGAGGATGTAAATGGTGATGATGGCAGTAGAGATTTATCTTCGGGTGATGAGCGCACAGAACCAAGACCGAAGAGATCCAAAAGATGGAGAGGAGATCGATATTATCAGCCCTCGTCGGCAGCTGCTAATGCAGATAGTGATGATGAAAATGATTATGAAATGAACAAATCAGAGATTCTGGGTGCATCTGTGGGGCGTGTTGGCAGCTCAGAGAGGCTTTCCTGGGGAAAAGGTGGCATGCGGAGTCATACACGGTATGGCAGTACAAGTGGTGGCAGTCTTAAAAATGCCAGGAACATCCGCCTCTCTAAGTTGGTAGAGTATCTTCGGAACCCGGGAGATAATGATGACGAGGTAATTTAGAGTTTAGGGTGATGATCTTTGTCATGACTCTTCTGTGATAGGGGACTGTGAGCAGTGCCTTTCGAGATCATTCCTTCACACACGCTATGTATACATGATGTGTATTTACACTTTTTATCTGGCAATCTGCTTCAGTACCGAGATGGTTGGATCAAACGTTTTCTCATTTTTTTTTTCAGTTGGACATCCACCTCCTGCTTGTATCTTTAGATGAGCAAAGAATACCAAGTTTGCAGCGGCCATATCTTTGCTGCAGGTCTACTCTATCAGTTGGACAACTATGTCAGGTGATCCTTCAGCTGTTTGCTGCATTTTTCATTTGATGGCTTTTTCACTATCTCGGATCTCCGAATCTTTCATCACCATACCGAAACTGGTTTTATTTGTACACAGTATGTAGCTCTCCGAACCGCGTGTCAAGCTGAAGAAGTTGAAATATACTTGGTGAAAGAGCTGCATCCCGAATTCAGTCATTCAACTGCCACCAATATTCAAATTTCCAAGTCTCTTGTTCTAGATTCAAGCAAAGAAAACCTGCAACTTTTAAAAGAAGAAGAAACTTTGGCACAACTTAGAACTCACAATCTCATTCCTGGCTATCTGGTGAGCAGTGAGCACTTCTTTCAAAGTTCACACTATCAATAGAGCTAGCGGAAACTTGTGCGGGATGAAGGCTTGCGCGTCAAGAAAGAGAGCCTAGAAGTTTTTACAAATTTCCTTTACTTTCTTAATATTGTGCTTATTTGTATGTATGATTTTTGCAGATTTTGGCATATCAGAAGAAGTGGAACTGAAGCCGACGATGACGAGAAACCTGAAAACAAGTGGTTCTACCTTCTCCTTCTCCTTCTCCTTCTCCTTATATGTTTATTGTGATCACCCAGCTGCTGGCATATGTTGTTGAATAGAAGAGAGTGTGTTTTAGAAACTCGCCGCCAAGTACAGAGCAATTTGGATGCAGATGCAAATCGCCATGTCATGCTCCGAGCTTGTTACCAACTCAACTGTTATATTATATATACTTATACAATATGAATTGGGTTTTTACCTCTCGCACACCCTTGTTAAATGTTTGTTCTTCTTCGTTTCATTCAATATTACGATCGAAAATTGAAAGGAGCCTGTGAGAATGAATAATGGGTGTGGATAACACAACCCTATGAATTTTCTTCCAGTCTTTAAAATAGTCTTATTCAATTAGGCAGTATACCAAAGTTGAAAGTAAACTCTCTCCCTCTCTCTCAAGATTCATTTTTTGCATAATCCAATCTAATCACTCAACGAGAGAGATTTACATGCGTTGTGGGACGCCACCAAAAATACAATGTACGGGGTGTTAAAAAGTATTGTATTATTGACAAGAGACATTAAAGTAGCCTTTCGATGATTCCAACAATAATGAAATGTATTATTTTATTGTCTTATTGACAAGAGACGTTACAATCTGCGAGGTTTGTAAATTGTTTTGCAAGCAACATTTCAATTCAATCCAACTCAACAAAACGAAGCCTAGCCCCCACCTAATTTGTCCTTGAACAAAAATGAAATAGGTGAATCTCCCACTTCCATGATTCCATTTTATTATGGACTATGAACTATAGTGATTAGTGACTCCATTATTGATTATGATCAAAGATAATGTATCATAATTTGTCTCTTTCCAATGGGCCCCACTCACCAACCTCGCTTAATGTCTCAATTAAAAATACGAGGACGATACCACATATTATAATATAAAAAAGAATTAAAATATCTAATATATTCTTTATAATAAGCTATTAATTTGAAATACTTTCCCGATGACGAATTTATGTATTTAAGCGCATAAAGTCGTCCTCAATCCTCATTGGATTCTAATCTCGTTTGGATGGATAAAACCGGAAAGAAATCCACCAAGGTCACCGGATCGATCCGAACCTTTAAAATTTAATCCAACTGTTAAAAACATAATCTCTTTTAAAAATTATAATAACTTCAACTTTCTGATCAAATTTCAAAAATTCGGATCACCTAATTCGGTAACCTTGATGAAAAAAATTTCGATAAAACCAAATAATTAAGTGCATCATAACATTTAATAACATAACAGAAGATATTTATTTATTTGATTGTAGTAAACACGACAGCAACTCCTCACAACCATCCAACGGTAGATCTGACCAACAAAGATTCATCATCACCGCACAAGTATTCGTACAATCTCACATATCATAATTCCAAGACAGTGAGCTCTCTTGGAAGAAAGCCCTAGATACAAAATCCAAAAGGATAACTAATCGCATTGCAATCAGAAAACCCTCATCGGGGCACGTGGCAAACACTGAGATGAAAAAGTACACTATTTACATGCAGCCCCTGGTGGCTGCTGGTCAGCTCAGTTGCTTCTTCGTCACCTTAACGATGATGGATGCTCCTGGTCTCCCCACTGTAAAGCCTGTGAGATCACATCACACATAAAAGGTTAACCCATGATCGCAACAAGAAACCATATAGATCTAAACCCACCAAACAGATCCTCGATCTACGGCTTAGATCTATTTACGTTAATATTCGAAATATGCACAAACAGAACTGGCCACAAACTTTTGCTCGAAAAAAGATATTAGACAGACAATAAGCCGTACGTATATAATCACGGTACTTATAGTATCCATATTTGTAAGTTAATTTTTTTTTTTCGATTACAAATTTGTAACTAGTTCTATTAGTACGTTATTAGGGTTAGGGTTCGTATACGTACCAGTCGTAAACAGTGGGAGAGTTGGGCTGTGGCTTGTCGAAAACCTGGTTGCCCATGGATTTGGTGGCAAGGTTGCTACCTGGGTGGAACACACTCCTCCAAACGTTGTCTTTAGCACGAGCAGAAGCTGGTGTGCCTGGGGTGCCTGGGGTTCCGGGGCTCATCGGCATCGCCAACTTGCTCGACTCTCCCTCCACTTCTACACATCACCAAGTTAATAATAATTAAAACCCAAAAGTAAAAACCTCTGAATCCATAGCAAAGAACATATTAAAAAGGGCCGATGATCAAAGAACAAAGAACGAACGTCGCGCTCAGAGAATAATTGTAGTACCTTTGATTTTCAAGGGCTTAGGAGTCGGCTTCCGTAGCATGCCAAGGCCGCGTTCAGGCTGAGGTCCGGCAACAATATCATCCCAAAGCTTTTCAAGCAGAACCATTTTTGCTCCCTCCCTCTCTCTCTCTCTCTTCTTTTCTTCTCTCTCTATCTAAAGGTCTTTGGGTCCAGATGGTTCTATTTATAATACAACTTGAAGCTAAAATATCTCCTCTCTCATTAAAATTTTGCTAAAAAATTATGTTACCCATACACTCAATTTACTTTCTCACATTTTTCAATTTTTAATCGTTCGATATAATAAAAAAAAATTTAATTGATAAAAAAATGATAGAAAAATGATCAATTTAAATAATATGTTGTCAATAAAAAATGATTACTTTTATCAACGTTTAATAATCCAATCATGAAATTTTATATCTTTTAATTTATAAAAAAAAATTACAAATTTAATCTTTTTAGCATATATTCATTTTACTAACTATAATTGTGAAGGTGAGTGTCAGTAGGAAAAATGAGAGTGGAGAAAAGGACTTAGGAAATGGATAAGACTGAAGACTTGCTAAAGTTGGGTCCCGCCATAAAATATCCACCTAAGATCTAAATGTAAATTACTTGGGGATTTGCTTCACACGTGTACGCTCAATGTAAAAATGTTTGTCCTATTCCTCAGAGCAATGTGGGGCCCACACAGTGATGAAGACATGGGTCAGACTGACATGTGGGAAAGTCTGATTGGGTTCGTATTTTTTGGATTTGAATTCCGCAAATGGTGGGGATTCTCATGACCCACTAATAGGAGCCGTTGAATTTCGATCCAACGGCTACAAACAGGGGGTCCTTCTAAAAGTTATAATAATTGTAGCCGTTAGATCAAAATCCAACGGTCCCTGTTAGTGAGTCATGAGGATCCCCACCATTTGCTTAGGAGGGGGATCCAAATCCGTATTTTTCAACAAGTCCCTCATTTCTTGTCGGTGGCTGGTGCGATAAATTTTTCAGTATGCTGGAAACATGTTTGGTATGTTACGTGTAATGATATAATTGGTTAAACTTTTTTCTAAAACTCTCTACCAATATTATTATACTTAGTGTACCTAGCTATATTTTCGACACATTAAAAATCACTTGATTGGTACGTAGGATTCGACTGGATTGCATAAATCCCAAGTTTCAAGATATGTTGAGAGAAAATCAAAAAAAAAAAGAAAAACAACTGCCACGATCGGGTCATCCCTTCATTTGGCAGATTGTGTTCTCTCTCCAAACTAAACCTAAGGCCCAAAACCCACCTTCCGAATCCGAATCCACCTCTCAAATCCAGAAAATGGACTCGGTTTCAAGGCCCAACAATTAAACCTTAAGTTTTTGACCCACCTTCCGGATCCGAATCCACCTCCCGAATCGAGAAAATGGACTCGGTTTCAAGGCCCAACAATCAACCTAAGATTTTTACGAAATAGTCAAATCTTATTAAGTGATCATATTGTGTAGCAATCAATTAGACAAAGACAAGTCCACCAACAAAATCATTCCATTAGTTCGTAAGTAGGTGATTTAATTAGAGAAATTCTAAAATGACTCTCTCAAAGGTGGAGCTCTCCATAGATTCTTTGCCGCCTCATGTTTTTAGCATAATGTTTTATAATGTTGGCACAAAAATTGACGTTAAATTGTGAGGTAGCAGATAGTTCATGAAGAATTCCACTTTGAGAGAATCCCTTAGCATATTTTTTTTTTTAAAAAGGGGACCAACTGGTTGTTTCACCATGACAATCCACTCTTCTAAGGGCTAAGAAGACTCACAGAGGCATTTCAACCTCCCGCTAGCCACCATCGTGCGATTCACGAGTGTTAGGAATCGAACTCAAAGCGTGCCTTATGAAATACAAATCTGAAATTCGTCCACAACAACTGGACCCTGATTAATCCCTTAGCATTCTATTTTATTAACATTACTAATGCCATCCTCGATAACATCAACTTCTTAAAGCAAAGTTTTGTAATTAATGTAGAGATCAAAAGCACCAGACAAAAGTTCCTTGGAATCTCGAATCCATCTTTATTTTTAAGGTTTTGTAGCTGAACAACGGATTTGGTGGGAGTCGGCGTCCGGCCACACCCACAACCATTCCACAAAAATTATAATTTCCACAAACCCAATCCAAACCTTGTTATTACTTTACCATTTTAACATCAATTAATTCTTTGGTATCATCCACGTCCATACCTACAAGGCTACAAGTTGCCTGCCGACGAGGTTAGCCGCAACCATGTATCAAACTCATCACTAACATATACACCTCATTCTCGACATCTATGCGAGTCAAACTTCGATAATACCCCAACAGAACTTGCCGCAACTAGGTATCGTAACTCATCACAAGTATAAATCATCATTGCCATCTACGTAAGTTGAACTTGAAACCTTCTCAAACCTAGTGAAAGACGGATACCAATAGATCAAACGCTAGTTTCAAATTTCACGCGTTTAATGAATCACAAAAACTGTATTGACTATTCGAAATATTCTCATCATATCTTGTTGTTTCCAAGCTGCCTAACCATCCAAAATAATAGAAGGAGAAGAGTATATCATGGCTGACACAATACGGCAAAAGCAGCAGAAGTGAAAAATAAACAAACAAGACAAAAATGAAATAGTTCAAAACTTAAAATCCACACCTGCTCCCCTTTATCCAGAGGTGTATATATAGAACCTGGAAAGCTTGGAACCATGAAAGCATCATCATCGAAGCAATGGCAGCCCGCCTGCAAAACAAGATCGCTGTGGATGCTGCAGCCGATAGCAATTCACTCGATTCCTTATCATTCGCAGGCCTCATCTGTGTTCAGGATCAGCAATCCAAGTGCCTTCCTCCTACTAACAAAGCTAATCAAATTCACAAACAAGACACAGAGTTTGAGTTCAGTCACACAGAGTCCATTGTCATCGACCCAATCAAGCATTACCCAGCAGACCTGTTGATCTCGAATGGTCAGATTATACCAAAAGCGACTGCGTTTGAATCAACGCAATGTCTCAAGACTGACCAGCTTCGCATCAATGGTCCAGTACGAGCAACACGTACCAGAAATAAGAGATCAACTGATGCCAGAAATAACAGATCAACTGAAACCACCAGTGGCACAGAAGTATATGCTAAGCCAAATCCAGAATCCAGAAACCAAGAGAAAAAGGAGACGCCTGCCCCAAGATCATCGTTTGGCAAGAAAATATTCAAATCATTTTTCTTCCCTTGCAAGGAATGCCAAGTTGCTAAGCCAATCAAGGGAGCACATAGAGTGTCAGAACAAAATGGGAAGTCACGTTGACATGAAGCTCCTTTTCTTTTCAATTCTTTCTATTTCAGCTAATCAGAAGTCCATTCAATTAGTAGAGAAGAAACTTAGATTTCGAAGTGAGGCTTCAATATAACCTGAGTTTATTTCAGTTAGCAACAATCAATAAATTTCAGATTTGAATTTCTTTTCTGAAGCTCTGATCAATAAACAACTCGATGATAGATTCTCAAGGTCACTTAAAGTCACTAATACAAATCTGTTTTGCAGCAGTCAATGCCATAAACCGATAAACAGTCCCGACTTCTTTATAATCTATATTAACGCTTCATCATACAGTGCAGTGCATTGTATAGAGAACTACAAGAAGTATAATTCAACCTACTGGGATCAGATGAAGTTATCAGATATCCTACAGGATTCACGGCATCTCAGTATCGTTTCTAACGTACTGAAGTCATTCATCGTGTAAAGCTGCCTGGATCTAACACTAACACTATCACTAACACCAACACTACAGATCATTTCCCAAGCCCTGTGTTTGCCTTTTCTTTTACTTAATCCTAATCTTGATCATACCAAAACTAAGCTACTTTTTGAAACTTGTTAGGCCTTTATGATAACAAATTTTGACTCGGGTTGAGAAACCATACATCAGGTCAAACCTAACTTATTCTAGAGATGGGAAATGGAAAATTATTACAGCGTGATTAATTTTACAGCTTTTGTAGTTGCAGCTATCAGACCTCACCAACAATCCCATATGTAAGTTATTTTCCGAAAGAAAATCTGAGTTTTAGGACTCCATGACAATAAACTGCTTTTTGAAGGAGAAATAAAGTGACAAGGTACTAGGACATCGACCTTTTTTCTATAAAACAAAAAAAAAGAAACTGCCTTAGCTCAAAGATTTGGGCCCTTATAGGCAACATGGGAATGGAACTGTCAAAAACATTTCACATCAAACATGAGAGTAAATTACCAAAGTATGAAATAACAGCATGCCATAGAAAAATAAGAGTACCTCAATCCACATATGTCTTTCACATAATGAAACATTACCCAGAAGAATCTGAACAATTACAGATCATGATAACAAAAAATGAGGAAGGAGGAGGAAGAGTAAAACTTCAAATTACACTGCTAGCAATTATATGTCAACTTGAATTTGATAAATTTAAATCAAACATCTTTAAGTATTTACAATTTCTGAACCATACACTTTACTATCCTAAAGTAAAACTGCCACTCTCCAAGTGCTTTCTAGGCAGTATAAAGGTATACGTAAACTCAAGAATCAAGATACCCAAAAATTGATCAATTACATATCCATCCTAACTCATGGAAGACTAATGTACAAACTGTAAGTTCAACTTCACAGGGTCCAATATCAGTATCATTAATTCCCAATTTCCCAAACCAAAAGGTTTCATTTAACCTTGTCACTCCACAGCACCTAAGAATTGAAGACTGGCCTTAGAAAGACTAAGAACCAGCATTTAGACACTTGATAAAATTTGCAAAGACCCTCAAGCTGAGTTAATTCAAGCCTAAGGCAATCTTCCTTGCATAAAAATGAAATGAATGATAACCGTTTTCTTATAACACAGAGTAAGATAAGTCCTAGTTATGACACCATTTACCTCACAATCTATGAATTGTCAGTAACATAAATAATTTATGAATAAAACTTTCTACAAAAACTCAGTTTTGATTATATAAAACAGGGGATACTAAACCAACCGTCCATGACCTCTGATTAGTAAACTGTGTAGGAAAATTTGCAGAAGAAAAATCACTTGGCCTAACATCTCAAGATTTTCCATATTTTACAACATATCCCTGCAATGAAACAAGTGGCTGTCAGATTCCATGAACAATTGCATACTCAAAACCCAAGATCTGCTTCATCACACTCACCAAAAATTAAAGAAAAAGAAAAGGCTAACCTCAACAAGCTTTGAGATTTTTGGACGGCATACAGACATGTATTGCATAACTGCTTCTATGGTTGGTGGGATTTGATGGGGCTGAAAAGCACTGATAATCTTCTCTACTGCTCTCTTGACTATCATGTTATGTGCATCCTTGCTGAGACTACCTTCACGCCATTTTGGTTTTAACAATTCTTTTACTAAATCTACAAGAACTGCACGGAAATTCCTCACAGCTTTTGATTCTTGCTGTACATCGCCGTCTGTCAAATGTTCACCATCCACTTCATTCTTATCTCTAAATCTATCTACTTTTATGTCTTCTTGGTGTCCAGAACCGTCACTTTCATGTCTAGAATCACCATACGCAATACTAGCTTTGTTTTGTTTTGTACTACCTTTGAGATGAGACGGGCCCAAGGGATTTTCTTCTCCAGTCATGGTTCCTTTTTGGCATACAGCAGAAGTCCCCACTGTCTCTGCTTCAGTGCCAGGTGAATTATGGTCACGTATATAGCAGCTATTATCTAATACCTTCTCATGATATGTATTATGTGAAGACATAGAGTTTGTATCACCAACACAAGCTGGCCGCGTGGTCCCACTAGCAGATTCACCATGTATTTGCTGATGCAATTTATTCACAACGGTTGCCCCTTCAGGATAGAAAGAAGTTTCACCGGAGATGTTTGCTAACTTTGGTAACTCAACGCTGTCACGAAGAGGGTCATACTGCCTCCCTGAAGATGATAGAAATGCATAAGGAAGAATAAAAGATGGCCGGAAAGGCACAGATGGCACCCAGTCATTTGAAGAAATTTCTGTTTTAATTTCAACAGAGCACAATGACACGCTGGTCACAGGAAAACTTTTCAACTCAGAACTAGAGAAGGGAGAAGAGCTTTTCAGCAAGGGAGGTAACCTAGTACAAGACCGGTAATCCCTACTTCGATCAAAAAGCTTAAGAGTATCATGAGGACTTGCATCGAGATTGGAAGAACTAGAAGGCAACGAAAATCCAGTCCAAGATGAAATACGGCTGGTTGGAAACAAGCCAGTAGTTGAAAGATTTCTTGAGCTTGAATTCAAAGTAAGGTTCACGAGTGGGGAACTATGAACACGGTGCACATGCTGGCTCCAAATTCCATCTGCTTCCCCCATACCGCTCATATGTGAAGAGTTCTTCCCTATACAGTACTTGCCCGATGGTGAAACAGATCCATTTGAAAAAAATCCAGGTTCAGGATGCAAACAGCTCATAAATATAGATTTATCTTTATCAGCAGGCCAATTTCGTGTCTGGTCATCCCTTTCTATATCCTTAAGCGAAGAAAGAAAGCCTGGATCATCTTTGGATGAATGCAATTTCTTTGCATCAGTGGCCCCGCCCACGTTTGATTCCTCTCCTATAACTGTTGGAAACTTGCGCTTTTCATGAAACTGTTGCTGTCTTCCTATGTGTTCCAAAAATCGGATCTTTTCAGATGTGAGATGTGAAGAAAATGCAAAATCACTTCCACTTGAAGAGACCAGAGGGTCACGAAAACCAGGTGACCTTGATCTCTCAGTAATGTCTCTTAGACCTGTTACAGTAGAAGACTGTTAGTAAGAAAGTCATAGGAGAGCACTTTTTTGACATCCATACCCAAGAAGATACAACGTACCTTCATCAAGCTGGACTTCTCTAGTAGAATTAGCAACATCTCCCTCAGGTTGTGGTTGAGAACTATTGGGATTATCTTTTACATGGACGAACTTACAAGAACTACCTCTAATGCACCAACCCTTCGCATGGAAATCACATACAATAGCTGGGTGCTTGTTTCGATCACTAGTCTCAACCGCAGGAGACGTAATTGCGGTCCCTATCTCAAAAGTACCCGACCTGAAAAACCTGACAGTTAGTGGGATGGGTATAGGTTTGGTTCAAAAGGTAAATAATTAGCCACCAGGTACACACGTTAATCCAACACTCTCAATATTAAAAATGAATTGGATTTGGCTCTACAATGAAAAGATTTTAAACGTATAAAGGGCCAACACATCACCTCACCTTGAATCCATTTGCTTTCTATCATTCCTCTGCTGCATGTCCACTTGTTTCGTCTCATCCTCTGGATTCACAACGCCTCTAACCTCCTTACCTAA
Organism: Cotoneaster glaucophyllus; assembly: GCA_036320875.1. Classification (NCBI taxonomy): domain Eukaryota; kingdom Viridiplantae; phylum Streptophyta; class Magnoliopsida; order Rosales; family Rosaceae; genus Cotoneaster; species Cotoneaster glaucophyllus. Next base: position 3,613,294 of record CM070066.1, read on the forward strand.
ATGATCCCTGATCGGGATGGCATTAGCCATCTCTTCCCAGCCAACTCTACATGAGCTGGCGGCTTTAGCATCCATAATCTCACTATTACACACATGACTGTTGCCATCATCGTGTAGGTCTACAGAGGTTCTCTGGCCTGAAAGGATTCCAGCATCCTTGTTAACAACCACATAATCATCTTTTATACCAAAATGTTGGTGAGAGATAGAATGTTGATACGTATTCGATAACAATCCAGTTATCCTTGAGCTAAATTTTTCTATAAAACTGGAACACGTTCATCTTCTAGCTAAGGGATACATGATTGAATCGAATAACGGGTTGATATCGAATCAAGTAGAATGCTTTACCTATAAGTTCAAACAAGCAAACCGAAACCTTTTCCCAAACTCTTCAAACTACAGTTCCAAGTTTACCACAATTCGTCATAACCCAATTGCATTACTTAATTTCACCCAAAATTTTCCAATTAAGCTAAAAAGACACAGCATTGAAACATGAATTGCTACAATCAAGCCATATTTGACAGAATCAATCTACATGAAAAGCTAAATTCGAAGTCAAAAGAAGCAAAAACACACAGAAATCCCAAAAAAAATAAAACAAATTATAAGAAATTAAAATTAAAGTAGGTATGTATAGAAGAGGTAAATAACCGCTGTGATGATCTCGGGCTCGAATTGGTGAATCTGAAATATCCATATCCACTTCAACCCTTCCTTCTACTTCGTCTTCCATATGCTCTTCCGCCTCCGCCTCCTCCTCTTCTTCCTCTTCTTCTTCCACTTCTTCTTCTAACAACTCGGGGTCTTCTTCTTCTTCTTCCTCGTTATCGGAGTCGGGGCATTCGGCCGGTTCCGGAGATTGGTCATCGCGGCTGTGAGGCATTCTGAGCGCGCGGCTGTGTACGTTGGTACGGTGAGCCTAGGCGTGGAGGCTTGCGGGGACGCTGAGACTGAGAGCTTCCTTCACTGATCTCCGTCGGCCACGGAACACATGGCAATTCGGGTACGTGTAGTGCTGATGTCATACGTCTTGCACAATTATTTGGATATATAATCTACGTCAAATAAAAGGAATTTATTATTTAAATTAAACTACGTCTTAACAAAATTCTTTTTGTATAATTCAAGTCCCTTATTACAATCCAATAAAATTATCACTAAATAAAATTACGACAGTAATACAAATTCTCACGAAAAAAATTAACACCTCGCTCCTACTTCCCACTTTTTTTCCTTTTTTTATTTTAATTTCTATTCAATTAAAAATCCATTTTAATTCTTTCTTTCTTTTTTTTTACATGAAAATGAGACAACTGATGGGGAATTTCACACTGTTCGTGGTCACTATCATTAGCTCAGAGCATCAAACACGGGACCTTCCACATTTATTTATTAATTAAGGAGCAGCAGTCTGCGCCTTTACCTCTGGGTCACTTGTTGTGGTTATTTTAATTCTTATTTATTCAATACACATATAATGTATGACTTTTATCCAATTATTATTAAAATTATCCGTTTATTTTGCATATATAAATGACTACATATTTTTTCGGGTGACTAATTTATCAAAATTTTATCTAATAAAGAAAGAGAGTGATAGAGAATGTGAGGGTGGGAATTTTTTTTTTAATTTTTTTATTTTTAAATTAGAGATATATTAGGATTACATTTAGGTTATGCTTTGAAAAAAAAAAATTTGGTAGTGTGAAATTACATTGCTGCCCCATATTTCTTATTCATGTTCTTTTTAAATTAGACGGTTAATGTCACGCCCCGATCCCGACATACGTCCAGGATCGACACGTGATGTCACCAAATACCCGTATCTCAGCATACCCCGCATCCAAGAAACGAATCACAAAGTAAATTTTCTCGTATACTTTATGGCTGCATCTAACTTCCTCGTTAGACTGCCTACGTACCCTCAAAAGGGATCAAGCCATTCGTAGTTCACCTACACCCTCATCTTCTCATGACCCTCACTAATATGCCACACAAGTGTATAAGTTCCGTAACATACTTCTAATATGATTCTAGGGTCGCACACTCATAACATTTATCTTACTTATTAATCACATTACTAAAAAGATAACTAAACATATATATATCACAATCAACATCAGTACGTATGACAAATCATGTTTAATAAACATAAGTCTATGGCTAATATATAAAAATCACATTTCAATAGAAATCATATTTATAAACCCAATTCATATTCACAAATGAAATTAATATAAGAATTAAGGTAACAATCATATCACATACATTCAAATCACTCTCTAACCAAAGTAGGCCCACTAGACTTCAATTATTCTCTCGTGGTACTCATTTTAGTGTTTAGAACGTTTCGAGACATGTTGATCAAAAGTCAACTCTCGATCAACGGTAAGGTCCACAACTCTTCGTAATTCAATCCGGAAGATTCGCACATTGAATTTCGGATCCGTAACTTCCCCAAGTCCACATTATGCTCAAATAACAACATACTAAAATCTCATCACGATCCGACGGTCGGATCTCTGCCAATTTCCAAATTCAAGTGGCGGTCGACATTTAATTTTACAAACTTAGAAATCCAATTAGGGAAGATCCGTAAGTCGGATTCCCGATCCGTAAGTTTCTTTGATCCACAAATATTATGCTCTAACTTGCATTAAGGTTCGGTGACGATCCAACGGTCGGATCGTCGATTCATATTTTGACCTAACCCCGAATCGTAATGAAATTAGGTTCAAAAGATCAACCTACGTCAAACAAATACCAAAACTGAACTCAGGGCATTTAACATAGCCTAAAAATAGCGTTGGCGGCCCACTGGCCACGCGCCGCCGCACGCTCCGCCGTGCATGGCGGTCGGCCGCCGCAGCTTGCCGGAAAATCCAACTATTTCCAAAAATTCTTAAATTTTGCAGGCAAGTAGATCTCAATGAGAGGAGAAATGTTTATACCTGGGCCGAAGTCCAATTCGTCCGGGAAATTCTCTGAACGTCCCTCAATCCGCCGGAAACCCTAAAAGGGTCCACTTCGATTCGATCATTCCGTAGTTCTATCGCCCCAAAATATGTTTGGGGTTTGTTCCTGGGACCAAGACGAGTTGAATGATGGTGGTACTCGACGATGATACCTGCAAAATTAGCTGATCGCCGCCGCACCCCCAACTGAACCCGTCGGCATGATTTTGAAGAATTCAAGGCCAATTTCCCTCAATTTTGGGGTGATGATGGAAGGAAAGGAATCAGGAATGTTGTATCAATATTTCCCCCGTTGAAATTTTGCCGGAAAAAGAGGCCGGAGGGATTGATTTGGTCGTCGGGGTGCACGGGTCGAAACAGACCCGACCCCTTTCCCCCTCCTTTCCTTCCTCTCCTTTCCCTCCCTTCCTTCCTTTCTGATTGGCCAACCTTTCCCTCCTTTTCTCTCCCGCATCTCACACTCTTCCCATCTCTCACGCTGCCACTTGGCAGCTTCTAACCATTTTTTTTTTCTTTTTCTTTTTCTTTTAATACACCATAACCCAATATACGAAATTTAATAACAAAAATAAGTAGTCAACAGTGAAATTCCGGGGACGGGATTTCACATTCTTTCCCCCTTAAAAAAATTTCGTCCTTGAAATTTCCATGGCAATTCCATAACCACCGATACCAGGCTCGGATGACAATCACACTCGAATTTAGCTAACAAGAAGCTTGCCAATGTCAAACCATAGCTCGTAAATATGATTATCCTCGCCCCAATACGATCTCAACACCAATCTTTACACAATCACAAAGAATGCCGCTACTAACAAGAATTCATATATACTCATGAGTTTGGCAACCAAACTAACCAAATTTGAATTTACAAATTTTCCTCATCATTCTTTTTATGGTGAATAACAACATAACCTCAGTCTACGAGTTTATTCAAACTCAAAATAAATAGATCAACAAAGAAATCATTGTGGTTCTCACCCATAAACTCAGATTCTCAGCAACCTTTATTGGCAAAATAAATATTAGAAATTCTAGTCATATTCATTGGCAAAATAAATATCCCCCTCGAGCCACAATTCTCATGGCCCAAAATAACCGCTAGCATAATAATCACAACATACACATCACTATCAAAACAATTATCACAAATGTCAACCATAACCATCATCGGCCAACGAGATATCAGATATGCCAACCATAATCATCAGTGACTAAGTAAAGTAAGTGTTAACATTGCATGCCAAACATTATTAATGACAACCGGATATGAGAAATGAATGACTCGCTCACAATATTGAATCCAACAATGCCACCTCAAGACTACGGCATCCAAAACAATCAAATTTGTAATTATAAACTTTCCTCATCCATTCTTTTCATCAAGCATAAAAATTTCATGTCTCACACAACAGGAAATTCGTTTGTAGTAAACGAACTCAAATCTCATTTCACAATTTTATTCATGTCCACTAAAAATAAATGGAGAAATTTCCATGCCCACACAATGAGCTTTTCTTCCGGAAATACTAGGTCTTTGTGCCCACTCATTCATTCCTCCACATTTCACGGGTCATTTCACTCAATTCATCTTTAACGGTTATTTTGTCCAATCATACATCCTTAGGCCTTTTAGCCTAAATCCACATCCACGGGCTTTTTGCCCATATCACATATCCTCGGGCCTTTTTGCCCACATAACGCATCCTTAATTCCACTGCCTTTTCTACCAAATTCAATAATTCTCAATGGTACATGTATAATACAAATTTTCCATCTACTTGTCACAATCCCATTATCATTCTAATATTCAAAACTTTTCATAACGTACAACATAATATCAACCCAACTCAAGATTAATTCAAGACTTCAATCAAACGCTCATCTTTGAAGCTAAACAAGAAATATGATACTTTAAAATTTTTCTTCTCCCATTCAATCATACGAACACAACCATTTCACAATCATCCATAATCATGATTTAAATGAATGGCATTATAACCACAAATTGAAGTAATAATGATGCATGTGAATTTCACACCACATTTTCTAAGATTAAGTAATAACAAAAATTAACCGAACCACTTACTTAACGTACTATCAACATTCATCGACAGAAACTCTGCTTCGAAATAAATTAGCACAATACATGAGCTCAACACATCAATACCAACCAAGAGCAATATCACATAAGCAACACAAGGCTTCAAACCAACAAGATCAAATGCTTAAGTAGCGTCCCGTCAAAGTTACACATGATGTTACCCAAAAATCGTTCCCACACTAAGGTAAAGGTACGAGGACCTAATACCTAAGCTCTGATACCATTAAAATTGTCACGCCCCGATCCCGACATACGTCCAGGATCGACACGTGATGTCACCAAATACCCGTATCTCAGCATACCCCGCATCCAAGAAACGAATCACAAAGTAAATTTTCTCGTATACTTTATGGCTGCATCTAACTTCCTCGTTAGACTGCCTACGTACCCTCAAAAGGGATCAAGCCATTCGTAGTTCACCTACACCCTCATCTTCTCATGACCCTCACTAATATGCCACACAAGTGTATAAGTTCCGTAACATACTTCTAATATGATTCTAGGGTCGCACACTCATAACATTTATCTTACTTATTAATCACATTACTAAAAAGATAACTAAACATATATATATCACAATCAACATCAGTACGTATGACAAATCATGTTTAATAAACATAAGTCTATGGCTAATATATAAAAATCACATTTCAATAGAAATCATATTTATAAACCCAATTCATATTCACAAATGAAATTAATATAAGAATTAAGGTAACAATCATATCACATACATTCAAATCACTCTCTAACCAAAGTAGGCCCACTAGACTTCAATTATTCTCTCGTGGTACTCATTTTAGTGTTTAGAACGTTTCGAGACATGTTGATCAAAAGTCAACTCTCGATCAACGGTAAGGTCCACAACTCTTCGTAATTCAATCCGGAAGATTCGCACATTGAATTTCGGATCCGTAACTTCCCCAAGTCCACATTATGCTCAAATAACAACATACTAAAATCTCATCACGATCCGACGGTCGGATCTCTGCCAATTTCCAAATTCAAGTGGCGGTCGACATTTAATTTTACAAACTTAGAAATCCAATTAGGGAAGATCCGTAAGTCGGATTCCCGATCCGTAAGTTTCTTTGATCCACAAATATTATGCTCTAACTTGCATTAAGGTTCGGTGACGATCCAACGGTCGGATCGTCGATTCATATTTTGACCTAACCCCGAATCGTAATGAAATTAGGTTCAAAAGATCAACCTACGTCAAACAAATACCAAAACTGAACTCAGGGCATTTAACATAGCCTAAAAATAGCGTTGGCGGCCCACTGGCCACGCGCCGCCGCAGCTTGCCGGAAAATCCAACTATTTCCAAAAATTCTCAAATTTTGCAGGCAAGTAGATCTCAATGAGAGGAGAAATGTTTATACCTGGGCCGAAGTCCAATTCGTCCGAGAAATTCTCCGAACGTCCCTCAATCCGCCGGAAACCCTAAAAGGGTCCACTTCGATTCGATCATTCCGTAGTTCTATCGCCCCAAAATATGTTTGGGGTTTGTTCCTGGGACCAAGACGAGTTGAATGATGGTGGTACTCGACGATGATACCTGCAAAATTAGCTGATCGCCGCCGCACCCCCAACTGAACCCGTCGGCATGATTTTGAAGAATTCAAGGCCAATTTCCCTCAATTTTGGGGTGATGATGGAAGGAAAGGAATCAGGAATGTTGTATCAATATTTCCCCCGTTGAAATTTTGCCGGAAAAAGAGGCCGGAGGGATTGATTTGGTCGTCGGGGTGCACGGGTCGAAACAGACCCGACCCCTTTCCCCCTCCTTTCCTTCCTCTCCTTTCCCTCCCTTCCTTCCTTTCTGATTGGCCAACCTTTCCCTCCTTTTCTCTCCCGCATCTCACACTCTTCCCATCTCTCACGCTGCCACTTGGCAGCTTCTAACCATTTTTTTTTTTTTTCTTTTAATACACCATAACCCAATATACGAAATTTAATAACAAAAATAAGTAGTCAACAGTGAAATTCCGGGGACGGGATTTCACAGTTAAACTGGTAATTTCATAGGGTTTTGATTGATAATGAGTGTTTTATTAATTAGTAGAGATTATAAAAAATTTATGGTGACTTTTTTAATACACATATAATGTGTGACTTTTATCCAATTATTATCAAAATTTTACTGAAACTGTAACTAATTTATCTCCCTTTTCTCCTTCACAATAAAAAAATTCCGGTTGAGGCGTTACTGTCATCGAAGAAAACAATGGGGCTTCCTGTTCGGTTGGGGTGGAATGGTGATCAATGTGCTCCCCCAACAACTTCCATGTAGCGGAGCTGACTGCCAGTTTGATAGAACAAGCGACAAGTCGGTCATCGACGGACCGTAATGAGTGTTTTAACTCTGCATGCACAGGGCTCTGGACAGCCAAGGGCTGAAGGGATTCTTGCAGAATGACATATCCAAATTACACCATCTTCGAAGCATGTGAGTTCCTCTCTTAGCTTCTGTATAGCATCTTCGTTTTTTATTCAACTTGACGTGCTAAACTTCGATGAAATGGTACTCACTGCATAAATGCGACAGCAAGCAAGTCCAAGTGTTTTACAGCCTTTTTAACGCATGTTTTGTTCTACAGAAATTTGAGTAGAAATAGCATACAAGGGTCCATTCCTTCCTCACTTCGAAATTAAGTTAACAAGCTTACAAGTGCTGTATGTGCAGCTCATATATTATCTTTCCCGGGACAGCGTATCCAAGGGTTGAGGTTGCAACAGTTCAATTCCATGTTAAAAAAAACTCATGCTCCTTCCTTGGCAGGGACTCGTCGTTCAATTCCTGAATCGTTTGGAGAATTGACCTCGTTGCGAAGACTGTAAGACATATTATAACGCAACTTATAGTTGTTGTATGAAACCAAAATGTGTAGGAAAAAGACTCTTATGTTGCAGTAATGTCAATAACAATTCTCTATCCGGAAAGATCCCGGCTGCTCTAGGAGGCAGGCTTTTGCACGGAGCAAGCTTCAAGTAAGAATTACACTTAGGGCTGGTTTGGTATTGCTGTGCTTTGAAAAAAAACTGCTTCTGCTGTGCTGTGAGAATAAGCAGCTGCGAAATAAAACAGCAGAGTGTTTGGTAAACTTTTTTGTAAAAGTGTTTTTGAAAGAAAAAAAAACAGTATTATAGTGTTTGGTAAACTTTTATGTAAAACAGATGTGAAAAAGGCCGGTTTTTCAAAGCTGGGTTTTGCAGCTTCTTGTTTTTGGCTTTTCTTCATCCAAAACTGTGAAAAAAAGCTGAAGTTGAATGTTTACCAAACACAAAAAAGCTCCCAGTTTTTTTTTTATATCAGTTTTTTTCATAATCATCTCAGTATCAAACCAGGGCTTAATAATCTGCACGCTTTTGGGGCTTTTGCATATGTTAACATGAAAAGAAATGTATGTATACTAATCCTGAACTACGTATTTGGTTTTGATTCAGTTTCACTGATAATCATGGACTATGCAGTATACTGGGACTACCTATGTGTCTGACTGCCCTTGGTTGATCTTTTAGGCGAAATCCGACTGCAGGTAAGGATGTCGATGTTGATCTTTTAGGCAAAATCCGACTGCATAAGACGGGTCCTAACAAATGAATGGACTCGAAACTACATTTCTTCCTTGTATGCTACATTACAACTGTCGGAATCCATTACCATAAATTACACAATTTTTTTTTTTTATTCAAATTGTAATCAGCCTTTCCTTGTGCAGCAAGAGACGCTCCGTATGCAAATGCGAGGACGCATTTGTCACGGGACATTCAGACGAAGAGGCAGAACGCATGTGGGCTTGCCGCCATACATGCTGCAGATAAAAGAAAAAGGGGCAAAAAAAATTTGTGCATTTCGCCCACTTCTTTCCTCTTCTTTTCAGTTTTGGTAAAGATGAGTTCCACTAGGGGTGGTTCGGTATGGGATCCCATACCGAAACCCTTGTTCCGATTTCCAAACCGAAATTTTCGGGAATCCCGAAATAGTTTCGGGATTTCGGGACAAATCGGGAATTCCTAAATGGTTTTGGGCTTTTGGACTAAAATTTGACATATTATGTTTTTGGGCTAAAATTCAACCTTTTATATTGAAAATTTGACATCTTATGCTTTTGGTTGCCAATCTGTTGAACATATAACTTGCACCCAAATAAACTCTAATTTTTTTTTTAATTTCTCATTTTTGGCTAAAGATAGCTATGTTTCACCACCACATTATGAACCTGACATTACAAGTATGGAAATCAGTAATAGTAATAGGGGATAAGATAATCAGAAAGAAATAATTTCACTTCATAGAATTTACAGGGAATATGAGTAGTGTAAAAAATAGCCTGCTGAAATTGCAAACCATGAGATAATGCATTTCCACAAACCATGGCTTTATATGTCTTTCTCCACCCCCCCCTTCATTTCCACAACTGCATTTCCACAAACCATGGCTTTATATGTCTTTCTCCGCCCCCTCTTCTCTCTCCCTCCTCAGTAAACAAAAACAAAAAAACATACAACTTCTTCATTTCATATCATTCCTTAACCAGCAAACAAGTGCAATTGCACACTAATGGTAATCCACTCATAAACAAGTGCAAGTGCAATTGCATACAATTCCAGAAATACTCGGATACACCCATAATTTTCTTATAATTAAAAAATAATATATATATATAATATTTATTTTCGGTTCGGTATGAGAATACCGAAAATTTGGTTTGGGATTACATACCGAAAATTTCGGGATTTTTGGTTTGGGATTTTTTTGGTTTGGGATCGGAATTTTTTCGGTTTGGTTTGGGAATTTTGGAATATTTTTCCAGCCCTAAGTTCCACACCTTACCTCCATATGGAATTTAGAATACTAAAATATGTTACTTAACAAGATTTCTAAGAAATTGTTTGGCATTTGAATGTCACACATTAAGGTTTTGGGGATTGCTGAGCACAAAAAACTTGCCCACAACAAAATACATTGTATTTCTCTCTCCCTCTCTCTCCTCACGTTTGTATACACTATCTGTTACGTGTACCTCATTTCAAATTCTTAGTACCATGCATGTAGCGTTATAATGGAGTGAGTTACACGTAACAGAGTGCATACCAACATGCTCACTTCAAAGTCTTAGTACCATGCACATAACGTAATAATAAAGTGAGTTAAACGTAACAGAATGTATACCAAAGCGAGCTTAGAGAGAAAGAGATAAAACGTGTCTCAGAGCGCAATCCCTACCACCATCCGTGTCTAAGCCTTCAAAATTCAGAGATCCAAAACAATATTAACAAAACAGAAGAAAAAACAGTCGGGTTCCCGTGAGTTGCTTACGAAGGATAAGATCCTTGAGTCCTTTACTCCTTTACCAACCGTACGATTACCTCCATCAGATGTCTGTACGTCGGGTCAGCAGTCAGTGGGTCAGTGGTCACACGACTCACACCCACACCGTAACCCAGTCCCAGTCAAACACGCCATCGACGCAAGCCTTACCCACACCCAGCAGCAGCCCATCTCAGAATTCAAAAGTAACCCCAAAACCCCACCCCAAATTCAATTCAATGGGTCAACCCAACCCGCCCTCTGCCTCCTGCTACTCAGACACCACCTCTCTGCCCGCCACGTGTCCCCCTCCTCATTACCAAACACCTTTCAATCCAATTCACTATTCCGAATATGAGATATTTTTCGGATGATACACCACGTGTCATTATATAAACGATGAAATATATGTGCTAAAATAAATTTTCAATCATTTATATAAAAACACATAATGTAGTACCCGCGTTCTGATCATAATAAAAAGTTGCCATCCCGGGCCCCATTTCCCATGAATTGTTATTTAAATAATCAATACAAGAATCTAAAAACAAAATTCCAAAATACGAAATAAATGGCGGGCGCGGCTGAGCCTGACCACACCGCCGTACAGATATCGGTAGGGCTTACATCACCACCCCCACACAAATCCACACGTCTACTCAGGCGGCAGCTCTTTTCTTTCACTTCCCGTTAGGGCCCACAGCACTATCCTCACGTGTGCAACTCCCTCTCGCGCCCTCACCATAACCGTCCGATCGCACCTGAGCGCACATCTCCAATAGTGATATCAATCCAACGGCCCAAATAATTAGCAAGTTAAAAAGACCGCATAATCCAACCAAAACAATTCGTATATATACAAGTAGAATAGAGCCGTGCCGTCCAGCCGACGATTACGGGTGTCTGAGTGGGACCCCCAGTTTTTCACTTTCTACACCCATTCAACTTCTGTCAAAAACCCCCTCTCTCTCACTTTCTCTCACTCAAAAGCTTTGCTCTTTCTCTCTAGATCTTTCCATGGCGACTGCAGCTGCTCCTCCGTCTTCCTCCCGCGAGGGCCACTACAGGGGCGTGAGGAAGCGTCCATGGGGCCGGTACGCCGCAGAAATCAGGGACCCGTGGAAGAAGACGAGGGTATGGCTCGGCACATTCGACACGCCGGAGGAAGCCGCCCTCGCCTACGACGGCGCCGCCAGGACGCTCCGCGGCGCCAAGGCCAAGACCAACTTCCCTGCACCGATCCCCAGTGGCATCTCCCTCGACCTCAACGCTCCCTCCGCCGCCCACTGGGCCACTCACTCCGGCCGCCTCGTCGAATTCCTCCACACAGGCGTCCTCAACGACATGGGCGGCGGCACTTCCACGAATGATAGGCTGCCGTTGATGGCGAGGAGGGAACCTCAGCAAGCTCCAGTTGGTGTGGCGGGAAATGTCGGCGGCGATGGTAATGGCACGGTCGCGGAAGGTTCGGGTTTCGGCAGTACGGCGTCTTTTCTGGGACTGGTCCGGCGTGGCTTGCCGATTGATCTCAATGAGCCTCCTCCCTTGTGGCTGTGAAGAGTAACATTATTCGTCCCGCCGTCGTTCTGTTTTTTTCCCTCTCGTCGTTGGTTCTAATTATCTCTCGCCATATTTTTTTCTTTTTATTTTACTATTTTCACTAATTATCTAAAGAAAATCTTCACTGTTATGTTTCGGGTGTATGAAGATATTAAAATTTGAGAGAGGAAAAAAAAATGTTGTTAAAATTAAATTATTAGAGAGAGGCTTTTTCTTTGTATATATTTTTGCTTTAATATTTTGTAATTTTTCAGTTAGAAATGTCTTCTGGTTTTTCCAGTGCAGTGCGAGTGGGATCGTCTGTTTCCGATAATCTGAGCATCCCCATGAAATCTGAAGCGAAAAATAGACCCACTTGCAGTTCTGAGGCGCGTGGTAGTTGAGAGTGTCCATGTCTGTCCCGACATGACGACTGCCGTACCTTAATTATTAATTAAACTAGTTTAATTATCTCTTCGTCTGTCCAACAATTTCAACAGCATTTTTGCTTACCACAAGAACTACCATGTTGTGTACTTATTCTACACTGTCACATGTTTTTTTTACTTAATTTTGTAAACTTTTACAATAATTTTATTTTTAATTTTGAAAATTAAACTAGTTTAGCCATGAAGGGACCACTATGGTCTCAAGCCCATTATAACATTTTTCGCACGCAGAGAAGTTTAGTGTTATGTTTATGATTTTCAAGGGTTTTCTGCAAAGCTCAGGGTGTCACATCCCGGCCCAGGCTCCCACCACAACCTGGGCTCAACTCTGTCGTAGCTTGATATTGTCCGCTTTGGGCCCCGACCACGTCCTCACGGTTTTGTTTCTGGGAACTCACATGAGAACTTCCCAGTGGGTCACCCATCCTGGGAATGCTCTGCTCATTCTCGCTTAACTTCAGAGTTCCTACAGAACCTGAAGCCAGTGAGCTCCTAAAAGGCCTCGTGCTAGATAGAGATGGGAATATACATATAAGGCTTACAGGATCCACACCCCTGGGCGATGTGGGATCTTACAATCCACCCCCCTTAGGGGCCCGACGTCCTCGTCGACACACTTCCGGCCAGAGATTGGCTTTGATACCAAATTGTCACATCCCAGCAGGGGCCGAGATGTGACACAGGGCCCCAATCCGACTTTTTAGTTTAATTTCTTTCATTAGGTTTGATTTGACATGGGTGGCTCTTATGGAGTTCAAGTAATCCGTTGCTTGTGAGCTTTGATGAATAGGGAAAGAGGGAGAAAGTCACAGAGGCTTGAAATTTAGGTTTAAGGAAGAGATGATGAGGACGACACTACAACAAACCTAAACGATAGTTGACGGTTGCTCATCACATGACATAGTAATTTTTGTAGGATTAGGAGAGCATTTCAAATGTGACTTTTGTGTACTTTCTAGGTTAAAATTCTAGCTCCGCGCAATACAACCAATGGAATATTAATTTTGTACGGGAACCAAACATAGCACACAGCTAATAATTCCAGCTAATTTTTTCAAATTCATTACAAGGTACGTAGATCGTGACTACATAATTGCTAACGTCCGTAAACCTATAGACGATTCTTCACGATAATTAGAGATTGTGATTTTGATTTATAGAAATTATTGTTGTCCTAATTGGTATGACAAACTTTGGATTTTGGGAAAAAGTTGGTTTGTCTCGTTTGTTAATTTCATGGGAGAAGTGTGACGACGTAGCCTTTCGTTGTTATGTAAAAGCAAGAAAATACATATATACACAATAAAATGGCCGCGTTCTTCATGTGGTGTGATGTTGCCGCCTTTTGGTCACTTTCTCTTCTCTCTTTTTCCATCCTCTGGGAATCATCTGCTCTCTCTCTCTCTCTCTCTCTCTCTCTCTCTCTCTCTCAACCCAACCAATACTATAATATTACTTATATACAAAACTTTGATTAAAACGTTAATGATAAAATAATCACATGCATTATTTATATGACAATTTCCAGCCTAGTGAGTGACAACCTTTGGATTTTTCTTCTTTTTCTAGATGTACACTGTAAAATGAGTCTTGATCACAATTCTCGAACCAGTCGCGAAAGACAAATATATAACTTATATGCAATGACACCACTAATTTTGGTGGATTAGGGTTTGTATTTAAGACGTTTAAGTGGAAAAAATTGAACCCTCAAAGTGCAATATAATCGCATATGTTGTTCGAGTGGTCTAGCGACACTCGATCTTCTCTTAATTTCAAAAGGTTTTAAGTTTAACTCTCTTTAGAATTTGTGGTATATTGTCATTTTTTGCAGCTTGTTTGCTATAAATGCATCTTGTAGGATGATTGATGATACGGGCTGTGACTACAAGTTATTCGATTACTAAATTTTCATGTTATAAGAGTCTCTTTTAATTAACTGTCGGTGGTCATTTATATACGCAAAGTAATTTTAAATAGCACATTTTTGCCAAACTAATGTGTTCAAAACTTCAAATATAAGAAAATAGGTAATGTTAAAGAGACCAACTATTTAGACTAAATTTTGTAAACTTTATGATATGATTGTTGATGATTTATTATTGGTGACACATCATATAATTTACAAATTTAATTTATAATTTTAACCTACCTAGCATTATTCTATTAAACTTCCAAATTACTATTTTCACTCTAATTGTAACTTTTGGATGTTATTTATATACGTCATATTGTTTATTTTAATTTTAAAAATAAGTAGTGGTGCAATACCAATTTTTCTGAATGATTGTGAAAATGAAGTTGCAATACAAAATGTTAATCAATAATTAATAAAAAGATTGTTAATTAAATGATAATTGTAGTATACGAGGAGTCTTCTTCTGCCATCTAAGATTATTTAAATGTTTTAATTAATAAAAAGATTGAAATTAAATGATGCAGGTTGTTCAATTCATCTGTCGTCTAAGATAGTAAATAAATGTAGTATAAAATTATGGTAAGAATATCATTACAAAATCAGTAATTGTTGTCAACCAGAAACACAATTGCTTTCGGAACGTGTCTTAGATTAGACAAACAATATTAAAACCAATAAATTAGTATGAATCCAAGTCTGTGGGCTCACACGGGGCACCAAATAATTTGATTAGTCGATCAGACACTGCTTTGGGTATTTAGTGACGCAACCAGATGTGCAGTTGCTAATTCAAAGTTCGTGTAGAAGTGAAATTAAAATGGCTGATAAGATTTCTGATAGAATATTTTTTAGAACAAATTCTTAGTAAAATACTTTTAAATCCAAAATTATTTTAAATTATTTTTGAAATTACTTTCAAACAAATTCTTCGTACACAGCAACAGGAGGTCACTCAAGTTACAAAGGTAAACAAAAATTGCAAAATCTAGTTAAAAGCTAAATTACGCAATTGTTAATCAATTAAATTAGGATTTAATATGTAATAATTGGAAAAGGAAGGGAAAAAGGGGGAAAGATGGTTTGATTAGCGTAAAGAAAGTGGATGAGACGGCCATTAATTAGGTATTAGCATTAGGATTATATTGTTGGTCAATGTTTTCCTTTTTCACAGCTTCCTTTTAGGACGGCGGCTTTGGTCGAAAAAATATTATATAATTTTGTATATCTATCTATATAGGTAGCCTATGATAGGCGTGTGTCCCTTAGACTCAGGTCCACATGACTCAAATGTTCGAAACGTATTGTCGTTTTCATGTGTAGCACAAGCAAACTAGCTCCCACCTTGGTCTTTTTATTTTTTATTTTTTTATTTTTTTAAAAGAGAACTAGTTAGTGATTTCGTCACAGTAGTCATTCTTCTACAAGCAGAGAAGACACACAGAAGTAGTTTAGACTCGCCTTAGCCATCATCGTGCGATTCATCAGCGTTATGAATCGAACCCAAAATGTGTCATGTGGAATATGGCCCTGGAATTCGTTTTCAACAACTGAGTCACTCTATGTTGGTTGGTTATCTCCTTGGTCTTTTTTAATTATCGTTAAATTGTGAGATGATAAATAATTCATGAAAAATTCCACTTTGAGAGTCTCCTTAGCATTTTTCTAATTTGAATTACCAATTCAACCATGTCTTATTGCTACCCAAAGAGTAATAAGTGGGTGAAATCCATTAAACCTGATAAACTAAATAATGTGTCATCAATATGAATAAATACGTTTATCAACGTTTAAGTAATAATTAATCATCAATTTTCATGTCCTTTAATTTTTTTAAATTTGATCTATAAATTTGATCTGTCTAACGTTATCCATGTATTAATAATTGGAATGTTTTATCTTTTGCATCTGATGTCTGTAATTTTTTTATTCAATTCCTCAGTTAAAGAATATGATAATTAAATATTAGTGGATAAAAGCTTTAGTTGCATGGAATGTACAAGTCGGGTTTAGGGTTAGGGTTACAGAGAACAAGACAGCGAATAAAATAAGAGGGGGAAAGAAGGAAGAAGACTAAATACAACACGCAAAGGAGCTGCAGGTGCAGGTGGAGCAGCAGACTTGAATTGCTTTTACAGAGATATTTCCCCCAATTCCAACGTCACCACTCGCCATCATCACCACTCAGCACACATGCACACCAGCTGCTCCCTCCTGCAACTTCTGCAGAATCTGTACGCTGCATCTGCTGCCACCCTCTGCCGGGTTGGTACACCTACCCCGGCCGTCAATTCATAGACTGGCCGATTTGACCCTCCCCAGTTGGCCCCCACATCCCTTTCTGTGCCTCCCCTCTTCCCCTCTTCATTTTTCTTTAGAAAACTAATGAAAATGATTTGAAAACTTTGAGTTTTAACGATAAGGACAAAATAAAGGGTAAAGTGAATAGTACCAGGTTTGACTTTTTATTGTAAAAATATGATTTTTTGTTAAAGCGAACAATACCACGAACTTTTCGTTAAAACTCCATTTTTCTTTCTCTTTTCCCCATCTCCGCGCGCGCAGTGGCTGGCGTTCAAACTGTGGCGGGTCCCCGGACCTGGCGAATCTTGTCGGAACCAGAGGCGTCACGGCCGTCTCTCCAACGTTTGGTTTTGCTTTTTATTACGTTGCGCAGCCCACACCACATTCTTAATAAATCAATAAATTTAAATAAAAAAAAAAACCAACAACAACAAAAGTTGATTGGTTTTCTGTTTAGGCTTTTTAGTCAAAATAATTTTTGAGATTTGTATAGCTCTTCAGTCTAGTCATTGGGATTTGAAATTAATATAATTAATTCATAAGTTTGTCCATCATCAATTATTTTGATCATTTCTTAAAAAATCTCCAGTAAATAAGAATATAATGACCAAAATATCCTAAATTTTTGTCAAATTATTTTGGCACATTGTTGATTAAATTGAGCGTATATTTGTCATTTTAATCCTTATTTAACATAATTTTGCTCAGGATGATCAAAATGATTGATGATGGACAATCTTAGGGACCACTTCTATTGATTTCAAATCTCAAGAACCAAAGTGATGTGTTCTGCAAATCTCATGGATCATTTTGGCTAAAAAACCTTTTGTTTATTATGTTGTCATACTTTAATTTAGTATAAAACATACTTTTTATGATTTAATGTTTTGATTTACAATTTTACTTTTCTTTTTTGTCGAACATTTATAATTGTACTTGTTGTCGTGTATTTGACTGTTAAAATATAGGAAGTTTTAACGAAACACTTTCGGTATTGTTCACTTTTAACGAAAAACCACTTTTTTACTTTTACCTAATACTATTCACTATACCTTTAAAAATGATTTTTCGTTAAAAGAGAAGTTTTTTTGAACTTTTCATTAGTTTTCCTTAAAATATATTCACAAGTTATAATATTATATGAAAAATCTCTTATTTGAAAGGAGAAATTAGGTTCACATCCTTCTTTTTGCTACTTCATTGATTAAAATCCTATTCATTTTCAATTTTTGATCAAGATCATTGGTTATTAATAACGTCATTAATTATTTGAATAATAAAATATTTTTATTTTTAAATATATTCCTTTAGTGTTAAAAATGTTACAATTAGTATATTTATATTTATGACTAAATTTTTTATCATATATTTTTATTTTTAGTTTGTACCTATTTTTAATTTGCAAATATTTTTTCATTTGTACCAATTTTCTTTTCATTTTTAATTTGTACCCATATATTAGTTTCTTTTTGTGCCCATATTTTTTAAAGTTTTATTTGTGTTTGTACCCATGTATATACCATCACATGACATTGTATATTTAATCAATGATAGAAAAATTACATATGATATATTTATGTTTTATGCCTAAACTTTGTATCATATATTTATATTTTTAGTTTGTACCCACTTTTAATTCGTAACATTTTTTTTTTAAATTTGTAGTATTTTCTTTTTAGTTTTATTTTGTACCCATGTATTAATTTCTTTTAGCGCCTATATTTTTTTTTTAAATTCATTTGTACTCATAATTTTTTAATCTTTTATCTATACCCTAATTTATTTATAATGTACCCATTCTTCTTTATTAATGTACCACTTTGTTATATGTGAAATGTACTAATTTTTTTGTAAAATGTACCAATTTTTTTAACACTATGGATACATTCTTTTGCCATTTATTATTTCTTATTTTTACATAGTTTTTATCCATTTATTCAATCAAAATGTTTGAATTTTTTTTATTGTAACCGTTTCTATTAGTATTATAATGAGGGATTTTAAATTTATAGGATTATAAATCTCATAAAATATCAAACAATTAATGTCAAAACTATAAAAATATAAATAGTAATAGTAATATAATGAGGTGTACAAAGTCAAGGGACTTTGATCAAACTTTGAATACTATTAAGATTTTAATCAAAGAATGTTAAGGATTAGAGACCGCATCCAAAGTATCCTTATTTGAAATATTTGCAAATCAAAGACGTATCTACTGAATTATAGAATGAGGATCCTCTCCGGATCCTATTTGTGAGGATTTCGAGAATCTTCACATCGTGTCCGTTCATCGTACATTGTGCGATCAAAAATTATTTTAAATATTTTTATTTAAAATTAAATACAAACAGTACATGACAAAAACTAATTTCACGATATATAATGAACAAACATAAAATAAACACTCCTAAAATCCTCACAAAGAGAATCCGAAGAGGATGCTCATCGAGAATTATATATTTTTAGTGAGTCACTTCGGTACGTATGATTAAGATATAGCAACTACAAAGGCAAGCATTGGGACACGACGACGCTATAGTTTATGTGACACGTGTGGCCACTTTAAGAAATGACATGAAAATACATTACCATCGTGACGACGATAAAGACTGATGAGCATTTGTCATACATGATAATGATGCATTAAGAAGGTTTTTACCGTTTTGATAGGGATTAGTGAAAGATTGTTGTCTTTGGCATGTCGTTTTCAACTTCCTTTCTTAAACAAGCTCCGAATCCATTTCAAAATTGTCGAGAATAAAACTATTGAGCAAGCAAATACATAAATACACCAACGATTGACAACTCAAGAAAATTGAAACGAAATATAAGGTGTAGGAAAAAAAATAAAAATTGGAAACAAAGAGAAGCTTAGATTAGAATGACGAAACGTATTAAGATTTAGCAAAATTGGTTAGAGTCGTGTGCTACATTTATTGCATTTAAGTTTCAATTTTCTTTTGGCTTATTTGTAGTTGCGATTCCTAGAACTTTATTTTAATTTCACTTTATTACTTATAACTCAAAAGTCACAACTTTACTTCTTGAAAGTTAAAACTAAAAATTCGTTCCATTTTGATTTGTGGACTCTTTCTTCTATCTGAAACTTATAGGTTGCCTCCTAAAACATATGTAGGACCCAACACCCCATAACACTATACCACATGTGTAATAAATTTAATTATTAATATCCGTTATGCATTAACATTCAATAAGCAGAGAATATTAAGTTTAAAAGAAATTAAAGAGTTGAAAAAAAAATGAAGAAATGACTAGCCTAGTGCATCCAAAATAAACTCAAATAAGAGATTAACATATCTAAAGACAATATATAATGAATTTTGAGTTTTATAGATACGAATTTCAAGTTTTATAGAGTAAAATGAGATCATAATCAAATTTCAGGGAGCAAAATGAAGCTAACTTTGAGTTTCATGATTAAAAAGACGACTTTTGATTTATAAGGAACAAACTGAGATTAAATTAGAGTTCCAAAAAGCGTGGCCAAAAAATTATTTTCTCAGAATTTAGATCAATTGAGGGTAATATTTTTTATGAGTTTTAGAACGATGAAAACAGAAAACCACGTAGCGAAATAAAATACTTGTATAACATAAATACATTGCTAATACAATTTCACATGCAAAAATACAAATATCGTACGTAATAACATTTACACATTACATTGTATCATTGACACAAAACATCGAAACACTACTGTGACAAGTTGTTCGAAAAGGGATGGGCACTGAGAGTCCGACCGTGGTGTGCATCACGTGGGGGCTGAGAGTTGCAGAGTGGCGCGTGGCCGTGCGGTTCCAATTAATAACACCACAACAATCCCCGGACGGTGACATTTTATTATTTCTTTCTTTCTTTTACACGATTATTCTGTGGTCCCCATCTCCATGGCTCCATCCAAGACTCGGTCAGGAAAAAGGATAAGGTCACACACTTTTATACTTTTCACACGTTTCTTAATTCCAGTACTCGAATCAAATAAATTAAAGAAAATCAAAGCATAAAAATAAACAAAATATATAAAAATAAAAAAATAAGGGTGTAAATAACACTCTAAGACCATCTCCAATGGTGGGCTAAAAACCAAATTACCCGCCAAAATTTCCTCCCAAACTCACTCCAATGCAAGGGGAAAATTTGGGCTAAATGCTAAATGCTAAACTAAGGCCAGATTCCCCCCAGAATTTAGCCCAGAAATCGATGTGGGCTCCACCGAACCGAGTGAAAATATTTATCGAAATTTAAATTTTTTTAGATTAAAATGTTCATAAAATTAATTTACGATAATCTACATATTTATTTTTTATTTTTAAATTAATTTAAGAAAAAAAATAGCCTAAGTTTATTCTTTAATAATCCCGAGCTAAAATTTTAGGGTAGAATGGGTTGGAGTAGAAAAACTGTTTCTGGGCTAAAAGCTAAATTTTTCGGGCTAAAATGTTTGGCTTTTAGCCCAACCATTGGAGATGGTCTAAAATAAAGCTACATAATTTTGAGAATTACTGACGTAGAATGAATTAGGTAATGGATTCATTGTTACGTGACGTTTTTTGATTTAATAATTCATTATTATATACAATCTTTTCTGTGCATGATAATATATTATTATTATTAATATTTTATGATCAAAACCGTTCATTCTATAGATCATTAATTATTCACAAAATTTCACCCAACGTTCATGTGTTTGTTAAAGAAACATTATTAAACAATGAAACGTTTCTCGACTCGTGTAAATTTTTCACGCGACAAACATTGAACAACGACCTAAAAAAATGTGTTCACCGATGCAAAACATTGGGACGCAGATTCAAACGAGTGGTTAGCGTCCTATTAACTTACTGAACAATTATTATATAAGCTAATTTTTTATTCTGTTGGACGGCAGAAGACATAAAATTAAGAATCCATATAAATATTTGTCGTTTAATTAAGCATGCTCATGTATCCGATAAGAAACCAGGAAGCTTCTCCATCCAGAGTAAGGAACAGTGTCCACCCACATCTGTAATTAAATAATTATATCTAATAAGCTTATTCGCAAAACAAGAGTAAGACTGCGTACGATTGACTTTTCCCCCGACCCTTGCAACACTTCAGTGAGATGGATCCAAAGGAGAAGAAGGGATCATTGGGGCACATTGGTTGTTTAAAATGGCTAGCCAAAGGCCAACGCGGGAGAAATTCTTGCGAGCGAATGACCAGACCACATGGCCGTTAGACCGCGCACACAAAATACGTAGAATATTTTGGTCCTACCATGAGTACCATCCCATGTTTCTTCCCAAATATTGACAAAGCAAAGCTTCTGGTAGGAGAGCTCTAACTTTTCATGTGCTCCAAAGGTTTTCGGAAAATTGCATCTTCAATCCTGATGCTACAAAAGGCTCTCACTTGTAGGGTATTTAGGTACTCATAAACCGTCTATACACTCGAACTAGTTGTTCATAATCACAATTCTCAAAACCAGCCGCGAAAGACAAATTTATAACATCGATCGATGGATTGACTTGATGGATAGGGTTGGTAATTAAGACATTTAGTTGGAAAAAAATAATAAAATCTCACCTGAATGTGTAATACAGAATTCAGTACTCTTGATATTGTCTGTAATGATAATAACTGTATAGCATCCAGCTCTTCTTATTTGTGTAAGTGTCGAACTTTGCTAGTGATTTTCTCCATCACTTGAACCAAGACGAGCGTCCAAGTTGAATTCTACATCCTCCACTATCGTCCATCTGTTATTGAAACGGGCGCATTTAGTTCAATAGAAACCGTAAATAGAGACAAAAGTAAAAGACAGCAAGTACCTTTCGAGCACAAACTTTCCTTCCTTGTATTTTTGGTTTTTTTCGTGTGCAATAACCTAATAAAATTCACCATCAGTATTGCATAAGATTGTTTTGTTTTCAAAATAAAGGTGTTCAGTCCACAAATAGCACTTTAATAACAATGATCAAATGCCACACGTAGACTTTGCCACAAATAATCTAACTAATTCAAAAGTAGAGCGGTCCACGTCTAAATGTAAATGATTGCACAGACATAGAGTGCACTTCGAGTACTTGGTTTAAAAAAAATATAGGTTACCTAAACATGACTCTCTAGTCCTGCTCCTACCTACTCGTGCTAACAACAAATTGGAAAACATTCAAGCAGAGAGATGAAGAAAGCATACATATTTCCAGCCAAGAATCTGTCCGCAGCAGCAACAAAAAATATCTTCCACGGTATGTAAACCAGAGTACATTAGCCTATCTTCCTCAGGACCGAGCGTTATGTTCACCCTGGATAATTTTCATAGGTCAGATGAGAAGAATGAGGATGCAGGTAAAGCCAATCCACATTTACCCATGGCACTTGAAGATAATATAACATTGTTATTTTTATTAGAACAAATACGACAGCATCAAATTTATATTAGTGTGACCAAAAGGTTGAGAATGCCTAGTATGTACAGTGGTGTCCTCCTTCAACTACTGCTTAACGTATGATGAATTTTAACGATCAGCAAACCTACAATATAGAGAGGAGACTGATTCCTATGAAAAATTGACAAAATGGCTAGTCAAGAATTAATTAGTTCACTATAAGGATATTTGTTCATTGTCTGGCCATATGTCAGCCAGAAAACGACATGACAAATACGAAAGGCAACTAAAAGCAAAGAACTTACACATTGCGGAACAGATATGCCCTTCCTTGACGGCAGTTGAAAGACTAATCAAATTACAACAAACTAAAGTCAAATTGCTAAACACTAAAGCATGTAACATTGGCTCTCTGCCACATAAATGAAAAAGCAACAACGAAAATAAACATCTCAAAATAATGAGAATAAGCTCCATGACATATAAGTAACAGAATAAAATTGAACACAGTTCTATATATTCTTCGAAAAGGAAAACATTACTAAGATCCAGATCTAATGTATCACTTGTCACTCTTCACAACAACAAAACTTAATATCTCGGCCGCAGTCTAGTGGCGAAATGTTTAGTTTCTCCACGAATCTATGTGTGTATACATTCCAGTCGTTACCATGGCACTAAGTGGTTTTCTCCTCCCAATTGACCTGGAGTTTTCAAGCTTTTACAATCTGTAATATGCAAATCTCAAAATCATCAAATCACTAAAATTATTATTATTTGCAAGTCAATCTCAAATCTCGCAAAGACGAAATGATACTTACTCCAGACTGTGTTTATTAATTCGGTTGGTGCGTGCAATGTCATGCACTGGGGCCGACACCATTGACAGCGCTCAAAGGCGAAAGCAACACTCTTAAATCTTGACTCTGCAGCTGTTGCTGTTCCTTTAATTGGTTCTGTGCGGTTTATCGGTTCTTCGGTGTTTTTCCCACCCCCAATCTAGTCCTTTTACATGTGTCCATTTTCGCTTCACAAAGCTTCTTCACCAAGAAATATCACATATCCTCTAACAAACGCCTTAATCCCAATTCCCAATCCAGAAAAACAATGCCTACATATAATCTAGTCCATGCAGGACCTGAAAACCCCAATTCACTTAAGCAGGACCTGAAACCCCAATTTCTAAAACCCTTTTTCTAAAATCAATACAAACCCATTTCAAATTCCCTCAAAAGGAAACAAATTCTCAACCTTTTTCTCCATTCTATCACAAATTAATCCTATTTTACTGGTAATCATGCTTTTTATCAATCATTCTAAAAAACCTCATCATATATAAAAAAGATGCAAACTTTAGGGGAACGAAATAGAGAGAGAGAGAGAGAGAGAGAGAGTACCTGAGAGAGGACATCGTCGGCAAGGGCAAGAGCGGTGTCACAGAATCTGCATCTGTAAGTTCTGCCATCCAATTCAATCAGAAAAATTCTCCCCATTTGAAATTTTGACCTAATTCCAACATAAACCCTAACCTTATCACTCTAACAGTGTCTGTCTTCAACCCCAATTTTTCACTACCAATAATTCTACCATTTCAGCCCCCAATTTTGAACCCGCTCTCTTAATTTACTCACACAAATCAAAATCCCAATTCGAATTTCGCAGACTGGGTGTGCTGTGTTGCTGCGCCACTTTGACTCCTCTGCCACCGCCACCGGAAAGTCCCGGTGCCTCCAATCATTTTTTTATACGAAAAAAAGTCCAAAAAAACTTCCCTTTTAATGAAAAGTCCTTTGTAAAGGTATAGGGAATAGTGTCAGGTAAAGGTAAAAAAGTGGTTTTTCGTTAAAAGTGAACTGTACCGGGACCTTTTCATTAAAGCTTCCTTTTTTTATTTCCCATCTTTCTGTTTCAGACACGTGGTGGCTCGTTAGTCGGTGCGCATGCAATCATGCGACGTGTCGTTCTTTGGTCCACCTCTTCTCAAAAACATTCTTTTTCCTAATTAAAATCAAATTGTAACAAATAAGAAAGCAAATTCTATCGTTTGGTAACAATCATCTCACTAATAAGATGGGCGACTTAGAAAAGAAATGATCTTGGAATTATAACGAAAAACTCTCGTTACTGTTTATTTTAATAAAAAATCATATTTTTGTACTAAAAAATCAATCTTAGTACTATTTATTTTACCTTTTATTTTGTTATTTTTGTTAAAACTAAAATTTTAAAATTCTTTTCAATAGTTTTCATCTTTTTTATTCCCATGCACCAATTTGTTTTTAATTACAAAATCAGCACACACAAAAAAAATCTAAATCAAGTACCAAATGCCCTTTTTTGATCGGAAGGTGAATACACTAAGTGTAAAAAATAATTGATTAAAAACTCAAAAAATAAAAATAAAAAATTTCAACTAATTATTTTGTGACGCATAATATACTGAGTTGTGTTTTTCGCACGCTGAAACATGTGATCTCTCACACACATGACACACCTAATCAAGTTTAATTTGGTAATACATTATTATTTATTATATAGTTTGTGATCAAATCATGTCTCACACCGGATTTAATTCTTTTTTATTTTTTTCAATGACAAGAATTAGTCCATGCGATTGTAACGCCTAAGTGTTACGACACCATTGATCCATTTACCTTAAACATCTTCTAATGATTTTATTATGATTTTATAGTATAATAACTGTATTCCAAATCATGATCATATCATAGATATAACCTACAAATAGTGCTATTCATACACCTTATTTTTACTTTGCACGCTTCTCTCAATTTTTGAACGTCGGATCGAATAAATTTAAGAGAATCAAATTATAAAAATTAACAAAAATGTGTGTAAAGGCCAAAAAAATGTGTGAGGATAACACGACGCTAACCTATTCCTTCCAATGTGGGTTCCATCATCCATGGTACTATTATTAGAGCTATTGCTCAACAATTGGATACCAGAAAGAATGATAGGGATTTGATTACAACCTCCTAACAACATTAAATATGATGGTGTTTTTCTTTCTTTTGTAAATAATTTTGTGCAATTTGTAACTAGTTGAGAATCGTCATATATCGTTGAGATATCAGTGTTTTTTTTCACGAAATGTGGTTGGCTATCAAATTCTTAAAATATAACATTATAATAATAGATGGAGGAGCACAACTCATTATAATTTAAACCAAATGACATACAGCACGTGTAATCGTTGAGTTCTACATGTGGGCTAACCTAACTCTGATACCATTATAAAAGTTTATATCAATTGAAATAATTGGGACAAGTGTCCCAACTCCTTGTAAGTTTGCTGATGATGAACATTTTCTCGACATCGAAGTACGTGACGTTGCACATACGCTCAAATTTGAAAAGAAATTTAACAAGTAAATATGATACGCGTTCATATAGTTGATTGATGTACCGAAAAGGACTTTGAGCAGACACATTAGTTGGTAAACAAAACAAATGCTTGACAACGAAGTCTTAACCCTAAAACTCCCACAAACAGTTATCCAAAACAATAACCATTCAACAAAACTAAAGCCAAATACGAATGACATTGACAATGTCAATAACGCGTCGTGGGAAATGCATGCGGCAGCCTTCAATTCGAAATCCAGCTAATCAGCTAAGGTCCAGGACCTTGACGTAAATAATTGATTTTTTTTTTAAGGGACAATTGATGGCAAACCACGATGTTCACTTTTTTCAAAGGATAAGAAGACTCACATAAGCATTTTAGCCTTCATCTGGCCACAGGTCTGGCTTCCACATCAGCAGTGAGTTTCGAACCCAAGACCTCCAGTTTTTAATTTGAAGGAAGTCTCGCAATCCACCTTTGACCACTGGGTCACCAGCTCTTGGTTGATGTAAATAATTGATAAGTTGGGTGGGAAATGGAGAAAAGGGGACTGTAGTTTCACATGTTGGGCCCTAATACACATATAAGGAGAGAGGATCCGGAGGATCCTCGCCAGATCTTCTTCGTGAGGATTTTGAGGATCCTTGAATCATATTCATTCATTGTACATCATACGGCCAGTTTTTGTCAGGTACTGTTTATATTCAATTTTAAATAAAAAAAACTTTACAATAATTTATGACCGCATAATATACGATGAACAGATGTGATTTGATGATCCCGATATCCTCACAAAGTGGATCCGGTGATGATCATCACTCATGTAAGAGTGCGAGAGAGTCTTTTTTTATTCTCCAAACTCCAAAGCGCACGTACCAACACAACTCTTTATTCTCACGTGTGACGCATTACCTTTTACCGTGTCTGACGGCTTTAACCTTATCCAAAATTCTTCGTCACAAAATGATACTACATCGGCTTTTGTACCCAATGAATTTTGACCGTCGAATGAACATCAATCATTGGCTGACTGGTTTCAGACTATAATATTGGCCAAATATTAAAGGGGTGTATTCAATTGGAATTTTGAGAGATTTTAATTCTTTTAATGAATCTAAGGGTATTCAATCAAGATTTTAAGTGATTCTCTGAAATTAAGGTATATTCAATTAGAATTTTAAGATAGTTTATTAAAATTCTTAGAAATCCGGATGTATTCAATTAAGATTTTAAAGAAGTTTATAACATTCCAGGTGTATTCAATTAGAAATTGATTTTAAAGAATTGGAGAAAGTTGAGGAATTAGAGGGAAATGGAGAGATTTTGTAGTGTATTTTAAGCATCCACAAATCTCACATATTCCCATGAGATTTCGAGGGAATTGAATCAAAATTTTATATGGAATATCTACAAATCAATTAAACTGCATAAAAATTCATGGATTTATAAATCCATTAAAGTCTCCCAAATTCTCAATTGAATACACCCCCCTAAAACTCTTCCCAAGTTGGTCGACTGGGTAGGAAAGTCGGAGATTTCAGAAACGAAAAATAAAAAAACAAGCGTTATCACAAAAAAAGTGGTGGCGAGTTGGGTGACTTGAATACAACGAAATGAAATTGCCAATTTCCCGTCCAAAGTATAATATCAAAATTCAACACAATATTTTTCGAGGTCAATCTCCCGAGCATCTTTCAGCCATTCAAGAACCTTGAATGGCTAAAAAAGCTTAATAGATCTTGTACGGAAAGAGAGAAGATAAGAGAGAAAAGGGAATTCACCACCAGTGAAGTAAAAATCCGGCGATTAATTAACTAAATATGCCTTTATCTCGTCGTTGTTGTAATTTGAGTAGAATAATAATATGATGTAACTGTGTTTCCGATACATAAAAACTTTGCTTCAGAAAATTCATATTTAGAAGAGATAAGAGAAGGGAGTGTGAGGTAGGGCTGGGCACGGGCCAGGCAGGGCCTAATTTTGAAGGGACAGGACCAGACCTAGGTTTAAAAGAAACGGGTCGGGTTGGGGCGGGTACAACAAATTCTAATACAGGAACTAGACCTAACCTGGCCCATTTGAAATGGGCCGGTTCGGGCTGGGTCCACGGGTCATCTTTTTGTTTTTCTCTACTTCTTTATCTCTCTCGACTCTTGATCGCTCCACTTTCACCTTCAAGTTCATATCCTCCACCAAAGAGATCGAGACCTACTACAGATCTTTAAGATTTGCTGGGGTTTTTTCAATTTGTCTAAGTTCTGAGATCTAGACTCATTCGAGTTAGATTGCGTGCGTATGCAAAGAAGAGAGCAGTCATATAGGGTTGTAGAGTAGAGGAGTTTGGACTACGAAGTACAAAGAAACACCTTCCTTGCCGTCATTGAATCCATACCCATAAGAGCTATGCTCCAAAAAAAAAAAGCAATAATATTACAAATGAAGCTATAAAATTATTAAAATTTAAGCAAAAATAGAAACAAATAAATAAAAAGGTAACAATATTTTGACGAAAAAGACGAGATCATCGTCCTGGCGTCCTCTGGAATCTTTATCGCGAACGAAGCACAAATCCAACATGTCGTGCCAGAATCTGTGGTCCGATTTGACATCGGAAGTGTCATCCTCGTCCATGACAATCACTATTTTCCCCAATAAGCTCGAGTGCTTCTTCACCATACTCTGCAATTCGAATGTACCCAAAAGAAAAGGAACAAAATTTTACCATTAGAAACTCTCATCCAACTAATTTTCCCGAAAAACAAACATAAAATAGAAAATTTAAAGACGTAGGTTTACCTGGAGGAGGTGTCTTCTCCATGTCCGAGCATTTCGATTGAAAGTATTTGGTTTTGCTTCTCTGGTTTGGTTTTGCAATTACAAACGGACCGGTTCGTGGCCCTGTTTTTCTATACATCTGGAATCGGTCCGATTCTAAAATTTCGTCGACCCACCCCGTTTCTCTTATTAAAAAATTAGAATCGGCCAATACCCGCCCTGAACCTTGATTACCCACCCGACCTGTGGTTTATATACCCGTGTGCCCACCCTAATGAGGGGGAGGTGTCACCTCATGAGGCAACAAGGAAAAAGGCATCAGCAGCCGTCCACACCTATATTATATTCTTTTTTTATTATTAAATGTATATTCTATTCATTTATCTAATTGCCTTATTATTTCTTATTTTGCTTTCTTTTCAACCGGACGCGAAACGTGGCGCGTCGCGAGACGTTCCAGTCTCTTTCCTTCTGTTGGCCGGGCAACAGCTTTCAACTAAAACTTGCCTTGCCGCCCCTCTTAACTGTCTGTCGCTTCCCGACACGTCACCATTCTGCGCCGTACTACATTTCTTTCTCATATTATATTTTTATATACTATTATCTTAATTCTCATTCCTTCTCCATCGATATCTTAAATTATCGTAAATTTTAATCCATTAAATTAAAAATAAATTACGGTATCAACGTATTGATTAATTTAAATACACGCATGCTCCAACATTGAATTGCACATATCTCTAAATCTATGCATTGAATCAGGAGATATTACATTATGTCGGTTCACGATCTGATACATAAGGTTTAATAATATAGTTATTTAAAAAAATATAAAAAAATCTCTCAGAGTTGATTGCATCATCGATTATTTGGCTCGAAAGTTGACGTCGTTCACTCGACAGGAGCATGTTTTCCGGAATTTCGAATCGAAGTTGGAAGTATTGTCCAAATAATTTTTTTTTGCCATTATCTTATCAAAATATTCTTCGGCAAAAGGACGGTGGGCTCCACTAAAAGCTGCAGCCGCGCTTTCCCACTTTCGCTCGCAACGCCCGCCACCACGTGGGGCCCGACTCTGTCTGCTTCCTCCCACCTGTTTCTCGTTGCTCAGCAAAACCATTTAATTAATTTCCCCAAAAGATTAAAATAAAACAATAAATAGGTACTTAAGATCGGACGGCCGTATATCACGTGCCATCCTAACACGAATCTCGAGAGCTACCCAGTCAACGTGGAACTAACTTTCGGTCTGAAACGCCCTCCAAAACCGGCTGCTACCCTTACGCGCCCTCTAACCACCGCTCCCACGCGCCTACAATTATAGAAAGCACAAAGCACTCGGTTTTCACTCGTTCGAGTCAAGTGAAGGCCGCCGACGATTGGGACAAAGACGTAGCCACGCGGCAGCTCACGATTCATCAAATTTCGCGCTATTTTATATTAATAGCCACGCGGCACTCGTTTTTCCCTCTATCGTTAACCACATGAATCATCAAATTTCGTGCTATTTTATATTAATAGCCGACCGAAATTAAATTATCAAAAAAAAAAAAAAAATCTTCACAAATCTTGAAAATATACACGATAAAATTAACGAAACTTCCTATTGCGAAATGGCTTGTAGCGTTTGATGTTCATTAAATTTAAAGAAAAACTAATAAAAAGGGTTTGAAAACTTTAAGTTTTAACGATAAAGACAAAATAAAAGATAAAGTGAATAATACTATGATTAACTTTTTAGTGTAAAAATATAATTTTTCGTTAAAATGAATAATATTGAAACTTTTCGTTAAAACATCATAAATTTAAATCCCGTCATTACTAAATAAAATACAAAACTGATTATAAATGCGATAAAGAGCGTTAGATCGCTGGATCAGAATATCATATTCGTAAAGCATCGGATACAATTACGGAAATGACTAAACTAAAATATAATAGATGATGGAAATTCGGAAATTAACAGTTAATTATTGCTCAAACGAAAGATTACAACTGAAAATTGATATCGAAAAAAAAAAGTTACGACAACAGATTGAAACAAGGTGGAGTTTCGCTGCTGGAAAAAAAGGGATGATGATCCGATCAACTACGTATTTACACGTTTTTTTTTTTCTTTTTCTATCTTAGAAATTAGAAAATTATAAAGTTAATAAAAGGAAACTGAAATTGAAGATTCCCTATTAACTCGGGCCGTCGCCGCGCGCTTCTCGAAAACCAAAATCAAGCGAGCTCCGGTGGTGGAGGGAGGTTGAGATCGAACCCTCCGCCGCCGCGAGGAAGATCGTTCTGGTTCAAATCGACCACCGAGGACGAGTCCGAGTCGCTCTGGGACCCACCGGCAGCGTGGAAATCGGGCCGGTGGAAGTTGAGGTGATCGAATCTCATGCGTGGATGAAACTGGTGGTTCTTCATCATGCCGGCTCTAAAAACCGAGTCAAGATAGAGCACCTGATTCGCGGCGGCGGCGGCGGCGGCGGAAGACGGAACTCCGATGACAGCTCCGAATCCTGGAACCTGGTGGTGCTGGAAGGGGAACCTCATCGGCGCGGACCCGAATCCGCCGGAGATAACACCGTGAGCGAGATTTAGATCCAACGGCGAGGAATCAACCATCAGGGCCGGCGGCTCACGGCTGGAGGACTCCACCGTGCTGCTCTGACTCGGGCTCTGATTGTTGCTTCCGCTACTAATTTTATTATTATTATTTTTTGTAACATTCAGGCTAACATTTTCCGAAGGCTGAGGGAAGTTGGTCTTGGCCTTGGCACCGCGGAACTCTATGGCGGCGGCGTCGTAGGCCCGGGCGGCTTCCTCCGCCGTGTCGAAGGTTCCGAGCCAGACCCGGCTCTTCTTGCCGGGATCTCTGATCTCGGCGGCGTACCTCCCCCATGGCCTCTTCCTCACGCCTCTAAAATGCACCTCCTTCACGTTTCCGTTCCCGTTCATCCTAACGGCGGCGGCGGCCGTCTTCTCTCTGGGCGCCATAACTAAACGGTGGCGTTTTCTGTTTGTAGTGTTTGGTTGCAGACAATAAGTGAGAGAAAGGGTTGTGGAGATGGCGATGGAGGAGTAGGAGGCAGGCTGTGGGTTTTATATAGAATTGATGAGCGAGGAATTGAAGAGAGAGAAAGAGAGGAAGGAGAGAGAGAGGCGCACAGTCAACGAGGGATTTGACTGAGATGGGATTAGGGGCGGCTCTCCAAAGGTGGCAATTTAGTAATTGTACAGTGGTGGTTTCCGTATTACGTGGCATGTGTGGGTTGTCGAGAGAGCACACCCATCATTTTTATCATCATCTGACGGCTGCGAATGCACTCTTTGATTGCGTGCGGTGATCCTTTCCTCCCATCTCCCACGCTCCACTCCGTGCATCGATTCGATTCCCCGTTTGAAAGCACTTTTACAATGACTGGAAATATTTTCAGATAATTTTTTTTGGTGTTAAAAACACTTAAGTGCTTTCTGAAATGATTACTAGTTATATGTTATTTGTAAAAAACACTTAAGTGCTTTCCAAACGAGCCATATATTGTTATGTAACTTTTTGTGTCAATCAAACAATAACATTTGAATATAATGTTTTCAATATTATTTATTTCATTATTAATTAAATGCCACTACGATGATATACTCGTGTCATATAAGTCATTCTCCAAAATTAAAAGGTGGCAAGAGAACACATTTATTTTCTTCTTAAGCACTTGTGTTTGTTTTTAACTATGAATTTATTGAAGAATGATAAAAAATAGAAGTGTTCAAAAACTATTTGCGATTGAATGTCCCAAAAAGATTTTTATCGAGATCTATTTAAGCACACTTTCTTTTGAGATTGTATGTCATCGTTTCCAAATTAATGCATAAAAGAAAACTCTTTACTATTAAAAATTTCAAATATAAACGTTAAACGAATCATAAACTCAACAAATTAAGGATTAATGTGTGTGATGAACACATTCAAACACAATTAACATTGTTACACTAATTTCACTAAATAATATGGGCAATTTATTTTAGTTTAGGATCAATTATATGAATATTATATTATTACCTTAATATCAATTTCCTAAACTGATCAACTAATAATCCATAGTTTTACAGAAAGATACGTAAGAGCGCAACCCCTTTCTACCTCGTCAACATATTAGGGCAACATAAACCGCTTGAACAAGTTGTCGGCATAAACTCATACAATGCCGCGTTAACTTTTATTTTAATTTTTTTAATTCTTAATGTGATTTTTAATTTGTTGCCTTACCTTTCCTTACTTGGGCCCACGCTTTAACCCTCGCTTTGAACCGCTCGGGCGCTTGGACCAAACGGGCGCTACCTCTCTCCCGTTGCGGATCCAACACGTGTGCTTTTATTACGCGTGTTCGTTGGATGCGGAGGACCCTCACGCAACCAGCCCCGCCCAGCGTTTCTTACAACATATGGGAAGTGGTTTCTGAGAGCAGTATTGTTTTTATCCGACAGCTCCCCCTCCCCACACTCTCTCTGTTATCGTGAGCCACACGCGCATAAAATATTTACGGTCTTTCTATCCCCGCGTTCGTCAGCGTGCTGTTTTAAGCAAAGCTCATAAATCGGAGCTTTTTTATTGTCTATTTCAATTAACCTTGTCTATTTTTTTTAGAAAAAACTTGTGTAGGCTCGACTTGCCATTAAAATTTGTTGAGTAATTAACATCTACAATTCACTCAAAACTCTTCATGTGATAAGTTTTTTTTTTTTTTTTTTTTTTTTTTTTGTGCATCGATCATTTTTACTCTAAGGGCTGGTTTGGTATTGATGTGATTTGAAAAAAATTGCTTCTGCTGTGTTGTGAAAATAAACTCATTTTTGCTGCTTCACATTTTTAGTTTTTTTCCATCAAAAAATGTGAAAATAAACCGTTTTTAAGTGTTTACCAAACACATTTTTTAGCTCAACTTTTTTTTATACTCACTTTTTATTAAAGCACCTTAGTACCAAATCAATACTATGAAGAGGGAGAGTTCGGCTAAGCCACACAATAGCTAGCCTAATTTGGTATCGAATCCGCCATCCACGAGATTCGAACATAAGACCTCTCACTTTTAAGTGAAGAGGAATATCACTATACTATAGTACTGAGTGGCTCCACGTGATACGTTTTAAATATGATGTTTATCAATCCTTATCATTCTTCTATTTTAAAATTTTCATAATTATCTTTTCTACTAAGTATGCATCATGATATTCATCTATCAGTTCATATCTTTCCTTCTCCTCCTCTATATCCTTTTCATAATTATCCTTTTCAAAATTATACATAGGGTTGTTATTAGAGTAAGATTTTCTTCCCTCCTATTACCATCTCAAGGATTTTCTCCCCTCCTCTCACACTCTTATTTTTGCTTTATTCTCTATATAAAAAATTCAAAACAAGATGTAAACGTGGTATAATCGTAACTATTTAAATAGGAATGGATGAAAGGAGAGAGAGATTAGGAGAAGAAAGAATCCTACTCCGTTGTTATTAGCATTTCAAAAAAAGTTGTACATCACTCATCTTTCGTTAAAGATGGAAAGGTACTTAATTACTTTGGTTTGGGATCCGTGATCTCCAAGTTTATGTCTCCTATTTATCCACTTTGACACGTGTTTTATCTTTTAACCAAGAGTTAACAGTGTTAAGCGTTATTATTTTGTATTTAAAAAATAATAACCAATGTATACTATGGGATAAGGTACCGTTTGGTACATGGGACCGGACGGAACGCAATAGGACGAGGCGTTCCGTCCCACATTTGGTGCGCTTAAAAATCGTGGAACGGATTGTCTCATGTGGCGAAATTTGGCTGATTTTTCGTTCCACCTTCCTCCTGGAACGACCCGTGCCACATCCGTGGAACACAAATTTATAATATTTTAAGACAAAATTTCCCCTTATATTTTTTAATATTTACATCATCCGTTCCGTACTGTCTCGTCCCATCCCGCCCCGTTCCGTCCCGTCAGCTTACCAAACTGTACATAAGAACACAACAGGGTCAACGTCCTACCAACACGAACCCGGCCCCAACAACCACCACACCTCGTCGGTGGCTACCATCGCTCCTTGCCGCCTGCCGCCTGCCGCCTGCCGCCAAGCATCCTCTGTATGCCATCCTCTCTGTTCAAACTAACATACCGTCTCTGCTGGGTTAGGTTAGGTACCAAGGTCATTGAGTGGGGGTATACATACGACATCAAATCGAATCAAATTCACCGACGAATTGAATAGGTAATCAATACAAAGTTGATGATCGAGCTCCAATTGAATATGATTGAAGAGAACCAGACTTCGCTTTCACTGCTCAGTATTTAATACTTGCAGGCGGTAGAAGTCGGCAGTGAGCGAGGAGACAAGCAAAGAAAGTGAAAGAGAGAAGGAGTCTTTACGGTGGCGAGGAGGAGGGGAGTACCCGCCAATGGTGGGGCATTTGGGTCTGCGCTGCTTCTTTCTTCTCCTCCACTATGTTATGAATTTGTTGTTTGTTAGTTTTTATTTTTTTTTTAATTTTAAAACAAAATAATAAAACTTAACACTATTAACTTTCGTTAACGGTAGGACAACTGCCAAGTAGATAGATAAAACACAAATTCGAAACACGAATTTGGGGACAACAGATCTGTGGCCAAGATTTTCTCAACTCTTATACGTAATAAATTTTACATGCCATGTAATGTATTATTTGTCGAGTTTCGTGTATATGGAAATATTCATTTGAATCACGGTATTTATCAATTATTATAAATATACATAGTTAGGGTATGGTGGTTATTATCTTATCAAGTAGCACGTAGTATTCATGCATGATTATGACTTGCGAGCTTCATGGAAGGGGAAAAACTGCCCCTGAATATACATAGTTACATAGTTACGGTATTCACGCATTTTGTTGCTTAACATTATTCTGCCATTTAGAGCGAATGTCATCGTATAAATAAAGAGCAGTATTATTAGACCGTAGTACTAAATGACGAAAAAAAACATATTTATACATAGATTTTTTTCTCTTTTATATTTTGTTTTTGTTTCTAATATTAAAATTAAATAAGTCCGAGTTTAAAGAGAAAACGGTAATAAATTAAGATTGTGCAAAAGAAAAAAAATTAACGTCAGAAAATTACTTCCCTAACGTCTCTCTCTATGTGAGAGTGAGGAGAGGGGGTGAGGTGTCATATTTGGACCAATCACGTTGTCTCTTTCGTTTGATGTGTATCACAGCCTTCTCTAGCTTATATCTTGAAACATGATGACGATGAAGAAAATGATGGCGGCCCTATGAGTTTGGCCACAGCCACAATTTTTTTTGTGGACCAAGAAATTGAAAAAACAAGCTAAGTTTTATTTTATTTTCTTCTTAATTAAATATGTTATTTTATTTGGATAACTAAACGAAAACTATAATTTATAAAAGATCAAAAAATTTGTTGTGAAACCAATCGTAAATGTGAGTGAGAGAGATGAGATAACAGAGAGAAAGAAAGCTCTTCTGTATGATAATTGTGTTCTCGCTCCTTGTTTTTTGGCCTTGTATTTTTAGTTATACTATTCATGATGGGTGTTCTTGCCTTGCAATTAATACAAACTTATGAGGATTTGATCTCCAAATCTTGTTGAGATTATACTTTAAGTTTACAACGGTATTCCTAATTAATAATTTTATTCACAACACTCTTTGTTGAGTGTGTACAACTTAAGAAGTAGTCACATCATATTTTCATGTTAAGAGATGACGGTTGCTAATGCAAGTCTCATAGTAGAGGCACATATCAAAACAAAAATTTCACAATAACCTTACTACGTAATCCAATAGTCTTAAGGAGAAAAAGTGAGTTAATTTAGGGTGTCAATGTTTCACATCTCCAGGATGATCATTAACGCGCACATAATGGTATGACCAGCTAGGTGCCTCATCAAAACCTCATTAGGTTAGCAAAAATCCAATAATAATACTGTAGGTGGTGATCATGGTGGTCATGTCAATGGTGTTAAAAAGACAGTTGTAGGAGATTGTGGTATGGTGGTAGAAGAAGTGATATGGTGGCGGCAGTGGCATCCGCAGTGGTGATGACGATACAATGACAATAACGATGTCGGTAATACAGGATGGCTTTAATTGAGCACATCTAAATTTCAAAGTGAAGTAAAGTCCATCAAACTCATAAACAGTACACTTTCTTGTTTAATTTCCCAAGTGTTTCTTATTTCTTATCCTTCTTTTCAAATGGCAAAAAGAAATACTCTTTTTTGTGTATGGTTGGACTTGGGAAACAAGAAAGAATCAACCACCTTATCCTCCACCGCCAACAAAAGAAAAACACAATCCAAAAAGTTGACATAAAACTTAGATTTTATGTTTCCTAGAGAACAACCACCGGAAGATATATCCTCCACCAAACCACCGCATAATGTACACCTCATAATCTAGGCCGCCAATAATATCAAAATAAAACCATCAAACAATATATTTTGCTGCCGGGTGATGGGGACCCCACCAAGTTTATTAGTTGGATTTTCTTCCGGATCCTTCTTAAAGTGGGACTCGAACTCTCTGTCGTCTCATATTTAACGTTAATTTTTATGCTAATATTACAAAATATTGTCCGTACAATATGAGGTGTTAGAAATTTCGTAGAGAATCCCACTTTTGAAAATCTCCTTAACATATACGATATATTATTGAGAAAGATAAAGCAAATCTTAAAGCGTATAATTGAAGGTGATTAAACATCATGACTTGCGAAACACATTGTAATACGTGGCGTCTTTTATTTGTTGACACATTGCACCTACTTTATTTAATTATCTTCTCCAGCTATTGGCAGGCGAATTAAGCACGTTAATATGTCATTAATTTTTGTTTGATGACCGTGACACAAAGTGAGGTGATAGGGAAGGATTCCACTTATATATGTATGCTACCGAAATTAATTTTTGTTTCGTATTAAATATTATGAACATTTAAAGACATAGATCTACGAGATCATAATAAAAAAATAATTCAAATTATTTAATCATCAAAGTATTTAATGCTACGTGGATCTAGTGAAATATGAAACAGTACGTGAATATGAAAAGGTACGTGTATTATTCAGCAACTTTGTTAAAAAGATATTTTAAAAATTCAGTTATTTTGCATTTTTTAAAAATATTTAGGAAAACTGTGCAACTTAACGAATTATTAAGATGTATACGAAAAATGAAAATATTTTTGAAAAAATACATAACTATGTGTATAATAAGCGAACTTACTATGAGTGTTCTTTATATGTGTACATTTGACATAAATACTTCGTCTTATGCCGATTTCTGGCCACTAAGTTGGTGGCACGGGCATGTGTAATTTGGTAGCTAAATTACTCGTTTTGATACATCTGTTGTGCATATGTGAATCTCTCAATCTCACGTTAGCTTTACGTTTTAAATTCATTGTGATATTTACTGCAGTCGCGTTAAATAACCGCTTATTTTTTAAAATTGTATTGCTTGAGCATTGTAATTACTTTTGAATCAATAACAGTACAACCACTAATTTTCTAATAATATACACATAAACTCGTCTCACATGTATATTTAACGTGAAGACTAAAATAATCTGGTAATCACGTAACGGTGTCACAATTTCGCTCATTATTGTTTTAAGTGGATGATGACATGTAGTGGTCGTGGTGGCTGGAGGAGGTTGGTTTTTGGTTTTGAGGGCAAAGAGATGAATGTCACACAAAAAGGAAGACAAATAATTTAAGTGGAAAGGGGTTGTCAAGTGTGAAATGTGAGCGTGAAAGCGAGTAAATATAGTATGTGGGCGTCTTGACTAAATGGCTCCATGGATTTTTCAATGTGTTAATTATGTGCCTTTGGAGCCTAGCCTAGTTTGGACTATCTAGTTTCTTCCCCCCTTGATTTTCTTTGTTTGGTCAAATGCTAACCTCGTTCAAAACATGTTTAACAACAAAAAGGTGTTAGTTAATGATGGGATTAGTTATAATCAACGAGTTAATGACGAGTTAGCATTTTTGTTCTCTATAGTGACAGTGAGGCTGATGCTAAATCAACATTTG
The DNA here is from genome assembly GCA_036320875.1 of Cotoneaster glaucophyllus. Lineage (NCBI taxonomy): Eukaryota > Viridiplantae > Streptophyta > Magnoliopsida > Rosales > Rosaceae > Cotoneaster > Cotoneaster glaucophyllus. The sequence continues at coordinate 3,652,517 of CM070066.1, forward strand.
ATTGTCATTGTATTGGTTTGAATTTTGAGATTCATATATTAAACTAACTAAATCAAAGTAATCTAATGACAATCAATTAGGGCGAGCATCACCCCTCTTAAAAAGGGGATATGGTGAAATTAGTAGATACTACAGACTTAATTGGATTGAGCTTTGGTATGGAAACCTACCAAGTGAGACTTTCAAATTCAGAGAAACCCTGGAATTAAAATTGGGCAATCCTCAGCCAAATCCTGTTTAATGAAATAAACAAGGGTTTCATAAACCGAGAATTAAAAACGATGGGGTGAGGAGTCCAGATCTTCTGCACCCAAATCCCCCTGTGGCCCCTCTGTGTCTTTGTTTTTTGGTTGAGGATTTGGTTTATTTTTTATTATTTTAATTATTATCAAGTTAACATTAATTATGTTTAGTTCAAAAAGCAAAGGCACAGAGGGGCCACAGGGAGATTTGGGTGCAGAAGATTTGGACTCTGGGGTGAGCAAAGTTGTAATCTTAACAAAATAGTAGAAGACTCTCAAAGTGATATCATTGTGGACCTTTTGCTACCTTACAATCACTGTTCTAAAAATCCCCGCCTAGCGCCGCCTAGGCGCTAGGCGGCTGGTCACCGCCTAGGCGCTAGGCGGCTGGTCACCGCCTCGATTAATGTCTAGGCGTTTGAAAAATAGAAAGGGCGCCTAGACCAGCTGAGACCCCCGCCTAGACCGCCTAGGCACCCGCCTAGCCCGTCCAAACCCGCCTAGGCACCTGCTTAGGTTGCGACTCACTTAGACAGAAAATAAATAACTTTCAATTTGCATTTAATTTTTTTAATAAATTGTAAGAGACTTGTTGAATACTTAAATGAGCCCATACTATATGCTTGTTCCCCATGTTTTCATTATGTTCCAATACTTCATAATACATATGTCATTCTATTTTGTAGTTTATGATGAAATTATATATATTTTAAGTATAAACAGACACTTATTTACACGAAATATAATGTATTTACTTAAATCCGTCTAGTCAGCCTAGGCGCCCGCCTAGACCCCGCCTAGGCTCCTAGGCGCTAGGCCCCAGCCCGCCGCCCGACTAGCGCCTAGCGTCTTTTAGAACCTTGCTTACAATTTAGCATTAATTTATGTGTTAATTTAACATTATAAAATATTATACTAAAAAATATGAGTATAAAGAGTTCATAAAAAAATCTCGTTTATAAGAGAGTTATCTTTTAACATTTCTCAACAGTGGGAATGGGAAAGCAGGTAGAAAGTTGTTGTGACCAGTATTTTGGTGCTGCCATTTACTCTAAAATAAATATCACAACACATAAAGACCATACATTGATTCCTCAAGAAAACAAGGGAAACCATTGACTTTGACCATTTCTTTAGTAGTGTGTAGTTGGCAATAGTAAATTGGTAATTAACAACCATATGAAAATGTCACCCTAAATTTCAAATCTAAAATTTACTAGCCTTCCTGCACGCGCTCATGCGCGTGCGGAAGGCTCTTTTATAATGACATTATTTTACGCGCGACTTATACAATTTAAATGCATTTATCTATGTGGAATTGAAAAGTGAATTAAACATTAAAAGAATGAATGTAACCTTATCAAATATTTGACGGAAGCAAAATATCTTTGTACACAACATTTCTTGTGAAGACTCCTATACATTTTGATGGGTTTTTACTGGCAAGAAAAACCGATGTCGGCATGACATAGAAGATTAATATTATTTACGTTGAAAACGTTAGGAAGATGTTTACATTAAAAAAAATTACGACTGACGCCGGTGACACTAAAACCGGCCTCTGGCTTTCTATATAAAAGATATATCATAATATTATACATTTAAAAAATTACATCTATTAGCAATTTAAAATACTAGAATGCAAAACGAAAAATTTGGAGCGCCAATAACAATATCGTAAAAAACGATTGTTTTTTCAATTTTATTATATAATAATGCTATATATTCTTGTTTGGTTGTTTAAGATTGGACTGCTTTTGATTATTTAGTGAAAATTATGTTTGTAGCTTTTTTTATTTATTATTTAATGTTTGTAAATTTACAATCAACGAGTCATAAAGTTTGTTTTGATTTAAGTTATTGCTTTCTAACATCCATACATGGTCCTACCATTTTTGACAAACTATCTTAAGGAGGGGTCATTTTATAAATTTTGCACAGAACCCCCAATATCTCAGAGACGGTCTTAGGTTGTAGCATGAATATAAATTAACCAGTAAAATGTGAAGATTTCATGATTATGTACACTCGAAATTCCGAATTCGATAGTTATATTTTGTCATGTAAAAATGGAAACCTAGTAGAAAGGATCTGTTGACTGTTTAGTACTAAGGGGGCGTTTGTTTGCCCTCACTAAGTGGGACTGGACTGGACTGGACTAACTATTAGTCTAGTCCTGTGTTTGTTGCTGCACGAGACTAATGTTAATGAGACTAGCTGGGATTAGCCTAGACTAAGAACATCACTAGAGGTTCTTTGCAAGAGTCCCCATAAACCATGGGACTAGCTAAGACCCCTCTTTGCTCTCTGTTTCACGAGACGACAACCACAATGTTCCCGCTCTCCCTCTTACACCACCGACGGTCACCACTCTCTCCCCCTCGCCCTGAACCTATAATCACGAGACCTCAGATTCACCCATCCCGAAGCTAATCCAGTCAGAGATAATGGAGTATACTATTAATAAATAAATAAATATATATATATTAATATAAATTAAATAATATAATATTAATATTATATATATAATATTAATAAATAAATATATTTATTAATATAAATTAAATAATATAATATTAATATATATATAGATTAACTGATATAATATTAAGATTTGTTAATTATTCTATTATTTAGTTCGACACTGCACCAAACGCTTCACTAAGTATCTTCTTATGTACTTGTATTTGTTGAAGTTGCATGTATTGGGCACTATTCTTTTTCTTCTTTTGGGTGATAGAGTTTAAACCAAGCTACAATTGCAAATTAAACTCAACTATTTATAAATAGTATGTCCCAACTATAGTATGTCCCAATTCTATTAGCAGGTAATGAAAACAAAACAATTGTCCTCTTTTTTTAAGATTCATAATATACATGGCAAAAATATGCTCCAATTAACCCATATCATGAGATTTGTAGCATTACTCTATTACACAATGGCAAAAAATTGTAGTCCTAGTCTAAGCAAACACAAATCTGGTGAACAGTACTGTTTTTATTATCCTGCTTCTTAGTCCGACACTGCACCAAACGCTTCACTAAGTTAGTCCAGCTTAGTCTAGTCTAAGCCAGTCCAGCTTAATCCCTATAGCTAGTCCAGTCCGAAACAATCCGGCGCAACAAACGCACTCTAAAAGTCCAGCCCATTTCAGTATACAAACAACTCATTTTTCTTGGTCGACGCAGTAGGGAATGCCCAAGGGCAAAGAGGTAAAACAACAATGCATGAAAGCAGAGACGTCGACGCGTGGCGCGGCGCGAAATGAAGAGGAATAAGCCGCCAAGTCTCGACGTTCCCACTTGCGTCTTTCCGGCGGAGTCCTCCCAATTCAAAATCCAGGCCTCCTCGCAAAACCCATCCAGGGCGGAGAGTCGCTTTCAGCAATCGATGCATTTACCAAATCAAATATTCAAACTTTTTTGATTAATTAGTTGTTAATTTGGTTTAATTTTTTAATTAAATTAAACGAAGAAATCAACTTCGTCTGAGTCTCTTTCTCTCACATCGTTGAAACCTCAAAACCAGAGACTCCAATGGGTTGTCGCCTCAATCTATCAGAACCCTTCAAAACTGCCCAAACCTCGATCCCTTTATCCACCCACTTATTCGCCGTCCGATTGGGTTCGCTTCCAAATCGATGGCTCTCAATGCGCCTCGCTCGGACCCCCAATCCACCGCCCAGAAGGCCGTCGCGGTGATCGGGTGCGGGTACGATCTCAGCAACGACATCCGGCTCACCGTGTGCAACCCCATGCTCATCGACCTTGACCCGACCCGGACCCGCGACCTCGTCGTCCCTGGCGGGCCCGTCGTGCCCAACGTCTCCACCTCCATCAGGTGCGATAAAGGCGACCGCACCAGGTTGCGCTCCGACGTCGTTTCCTTTAATCAGGTATTGTTTTTTCCTTTCTTGGGAAAGGAAATTCGTCTGCTTTTCGTGTTTTTGGCGCGAAGTGGTTTCTGGGTTTTGATTGTGGTTGGTTTTGTGACTGGTTGGTGATGAAGAATTGGAGAAGATCGATTTTTTAAATTTGAAATTTGAAATTTGAAATTTTTATAGTAGCAACGTTAGAATTTCATTCAACACGAAACCAGAAGCAGAATAAGAGGTATGGGAGGCACAAAACGAGACAGCCAAAGGCCTTGTTTTCTGCTAACAATCTCTGCATTGTTTGTATTCCCAGATGTCAGAGCAATGCAACAAGGAACTGTCTCTATCGGGCAAAATTCCGTCTGGTGTGTTTAATGCTATGTTTGGATTCACTGGCTGCTGGCAGAAGGATGCAGCTCCCGTAAAAGCTCTTGCTTTTGATGGTTGGTTGATAACTCTGTATAACATTGAGCTAGCGAGATCCCACGTAAAGCTATCCGAGCATGTGAGACAGGAAGTGCCTTCTACATGGGACCCTGCTGCCCTTGCTGCGTAAGATTTCATTTCTTTATCGGATAGATCAATTCTCCAATACCTTTAGTGATGGCTTCTGCTGAAATTTTGTGTGTTAATCCTCTTTCACGTATTCTTCCATTGTTGAGTGCACATAAAAGTTTTGTTGAGTTAGATACTTGAGTTAAAACTATATACAAATTACGATAGCATCATCGAGGAGTAAAAGCAGAATGTATATCGTTCCCCTTGCTGGATGGTTATTTATCTTGGTTTCCAGCTAAGGTTTGTACAACAGTTCTGTGCCACTGTGCGCTGATGTTTAATAATTTGAATTCCAGGTTCATTGAAAAATACGGTACTCATATTGTTGTTGGGGTGAGGATGGGTGGAAAGGATGTAGTTCACATAAAGCAGTTACAAAATTCAAATCTTCATCTCACAGAAGTTCAGGAATTGTTAAAGCAATTAGCCCACGAGAGGTTTTCTGAGGATGGAACTGGATCGGAGTCCAATGATTTATCACGAAAAACAAAGGTAAGCAGAATTTTGAATTGTATAACCTTGCCTCTTTTTCGTAGAATCTTATGCGCTTCTGTTTTATCTTGATACGAAATTATGAAAGTGGAAGTTGATGAAGTGACTTATTTTAATTTTAACGTTTATGTTTGTTGTTTCAGGATGACGATTCTATGCACTGGGATGTTCCTAGAACATATGCACCCTCAATAAGGCCACCTATCATCACACAAAGGAATGATGTAAGCCTTTTGGTGTCCAGTTTAACACTTGTTTCACAAATTCATTGAATGTGAAACAATCAACCTGCATGTTCACCAAAAAAAAAAAAAAAAAAAAAAAAACAATCAACCTGCATTGGATGGATGAAGATATCTATATTTTTCAATTAATGCAGGGTACAGTTACTGTTTGTGTTCGAAGGGGAGGTTTTGATATTCGTCAAAGTCATAACAAGTGGCTTTCAACCGTATCAGAGTCACCTAATGTCATATCGATGTCCTTCGTGCCCATAACCTCTCTGTTGGGTGGTGTCCAAGGAATTGGATTTCTAAGTCATGCAGTGAATCTCTACCTTAGATGTACGTATCCCAGTAGCTAAATTATTTTCCCATAAAAAGTTTGAAAACACTCATGTTTCTATGGTAAACCTTGCAGACAAACCGCCAATAGAGGAACTCCATCAATTTTTGGAATTTCAGTTACCACGTCAATGGGCTCCAGTGTATGGCGATCTGCCTCTTGGTCTCAGACGCCGAAAACAAGTGTCCCCATCACTTCAGTTCACCTTTATGGGCCCAAAGCTATACGTTAACACTGTGAAGGTAAATATCTTGTGATGTAAAATATTGACAGTCGCTGCTGATAGCATGTTGGGAATTCCTTGTTCTTTGAAGACTTTCAATTTTATATGTTTTATCAAGCGATGAACTCTTTAAGAAATTCCTTAAAACTGGAAAATTGATGTGTCGATGAGTTGAAAGATGCACTATTCTTTACCTCGATTCGCAAAACATGAAATGAGTTGAAATATGCTGGAAAATTGTTCACATTTTCATTGATCCTATTACTCAAGCTATCGCCTTTGGAATGTGGTTTCTAATTTTACAATTTTCAGGTTGATACTGGAAATCGACCGGTGACAGGAATGCGTTTGTATCTTGAAGGTAAGAAAAGGGACCATCTGGCAATCCATCTCCAGCACCTTTCTACTCTTCCCAATACTCTCCAACTCTCAGACGATCACAATTATGTTCCCATTGACGAGCCAGAGGAACGAGGCTACTTTGAACCTGTCAAGTGGAGCATATTTTCACATGTATGCACTGCCCCAGTACAGTACAATGGGGCCTGTATTGATGATTCCGCTTCAATTGTGACGAAGGCCTGGTTTGAAGCCAAGTCTGTCGGAATGAGGAAAGTTTTGTTCCTGAGGCTTGGATTTTCAACAGTGGCATCTGCAAAACTCCGTAGATCAGAGTGGGAAGGACCCTCAAGCTTTTCTCGAAAATCAGGATTCATCTCGACCTTGATCAGCACAAGGTTCAGTACAGCATTGAATCCGCCTGTGACGCCAAAAAAAGTGGATATGAATTCAGCAGTTTACCCCAGAGGGCCACCATTACCAAGCAAGGCACCGAAAATGGCGACGTTTGTAGATACCAAGGAAATGTTAAGAGGTCCCGAGGACTCGCCAGGATATTGGGTGGTCACCGGAGCCAAGCTCTGTGTAGAGGGCGGGCGAATCTCAGTGAAAGTGAAGTATTCGTTATTGTTAATAATGTCCGAGGATTCTATGATGTTGTAAGAAACCAAAATGGGGAAGAAACACATACTTTTGTTGTAAATGTTATAGTTATACCTTGTACATTGTCCATTCTTAAAATTGATTTGGAACTTGATTCCGTATGGTTCAAATCCAAACTGATTTGCCAATGTGATTCTTTTGTGAGAATTAAACAGCTATTTTTCCTCCATCATGGCTACCGTACGATAGAAATTTACCGACATCTGATTTGTGATACTGCCATAGTGACGTCCTGTTGAATGCTTTAGTTTTAGGGAGTTTTAATGAAAAGCCCGCGGTACTGTTCACTTTAACGAAAAACCACATTTTTACACTAAAAAATCAAACCTGATACTATTCACTTTACCCTTTATTTTGTCCTTATCGTTAAAACTCAAAGTTTTCAAGTCCTTTTCATTAGTTTTCCTTTAGTTGTTTGGGATTAAGGTTTTTAAGAATAAACTCTTTTTTTTTTCAAATAAAAATTAATATCAATTAATTTATTAAAAATTACACTTTAATAGGCATACAAAATTGTAACATAATTCCACAAAAATCACCAATAATCCCACAAGAGCATGAACCATCTTTTGAAATGATGGAATCTGTTGACGTCCCTCACAATAATCTCCCTCGAAACAATCTTACAGATGAACTTTAGTGCTGTATGGCAGTCCACACACTCTTAGATTCTTCTTCACCCTGACGGGAGCTCCCGGCGGAGTGGCAATCAACGCGAAAGCCACTGCAAGCTTCTCGCTGTGGTAGCGCAGAAGCCGCTGCTTTTCGCCTTGTTCCACGTCATGGAGGTCCATCTCCACCATTGGAACATAGCCGGCTTTGTACATTAGGTCGAAAAGTTCATCGAGTTTCACATAAACTTCATCACTTCTTGAATGGCTTCTATCTCCTACTATAAATGTGTGTACCTGGTCTCTGACCTCAACCCAACTCATCCCAGGTTCCTTCTTTACCTGGCCATCTTTCATAAGTTTTCTCATTTTCGCCACATTACCCCACATGCCAGCTGATGCGTAAATGTTTGCAAGAAGTACGTGAGTACCAGATTTCTCGGGCTCAAGAACTAAGAGCATTTCAGCAGCGCGCTGGCCAAGCTCAACATTTTTATGGATTCTCGCAGCACCAAGAAGTTCCCCTCAAACAGATGCGTTCGCTTGAAATGGCATTGTCTTGACAAGATGCTCTTGCCTCGGCACAACTCCAAACAACTCTGTCATGGACTCGAAATACTTTTTGGCTTCCATTACCAAACCTGCGTGATTGCAGGCACAGAGGGGACTCACTAAAGTAATATGACTGGGGGAAACACCATCCTCGAGCATCTGAGTGAATAAGTTGAGGGCCTCTCTTCCATGCCCGTGTTGAGCGAGTCCTCCAATCATTGCAGACCATGAAACTATTCCTCTCTCAGGTACCCCAGTGAAAGCACGATCTGCATCTTCTATGCTTCCACATTTTGCATACATGTTAACAAGAGAGTTTCCTGCAAAAGCATCGGACATGAATCCAAACTTGAGAATGTGAACGTGGATCTGTTTCCTTGCTTGTATGCAGACAAATTTGCACAAGTATTCAGAAGAGAGCTGCATACAAATGAATCAGGTTTGTTTTCCCTCTCCAGCATTTGCAAGTAGAGTTTTAGAGCTTCCTCTCCTTGTTCATATTGCAAATAGGCTGTGATCATCGATGTCAAAGCCACCACATCCTCAATTGGGCATTCTTTAAAAATTCTTGCCGCGTCTTCTACTCTGCCGCATTTCCCATATGAATCAAGAAGGCTATTTATAACATACATATCAGACTCAAAACCTGTTTCGACAGAAAGTGAATGAACTTGTTCACAAACATCAATGGCCTGCACGCTCGCCGTGGCTTTGAGGACTGTAGATAGGGTAGTCTGGTTAAATTCTACTCCCTCCTTATACATTTCAGAAAAGAGGGATATGGCTTCTATATCTTCCCCATTCTGCAAATGTCCCGAGATCACAGCATTCCATGCAATCATGTCCTTCTTCGGCACCATATCAAAAAGAACCTTGCATTGCTCATCATCTCACACTTGCAATACATATCTATCAGTCCAACATTGACAAATGAATCTGATTCCGTATCCATCTTTATCAAGAAAGAGTGCAACTGCTTACCCAATTTCTTGGACCCCAGTCCGCCACAGGCTTTAAGTGCACTCGACAATGTGAACATATTTGGATGAATTCCTGACCCTTTCATTTGCCTAAAAAATTTTAGAGCCCGATCATGGTACTCGTGAAGAACACAGCCAGCAACAACAGCATTCCAGGAAACAATATCGGGCTGTGCGATTTTCTCAAAAACTGTTACTGCATCTTCAAGACTTTTGACTTTGGCATACATGTCAACAAGTGCATTTGCTGAGAATGAGTCGGATTCGTACCCAAGCTTTATCATATATCCATGAATTTTCCTTCTGCGACTGCCATCCCCGAGCCCAGTGCATGCGTTTATTATACTAGATAGACCGTACTCGTTAGGTCTTACTCCGCTTAGAACCATTTCCGGAAACAAATCCATTGCTTCTGCATGAAAATCACTCTGCACATAACAAGAAAACAATGCATTCCACGAAACAACATTCCGTTCTGGAATGGCATCAAACAGCCTCCTAGAATCCCCAAACTCCCTGCATTTCGCATATATTACAACCAAAGTATTTGCAACAAACTCATCAGACTCAAATCCCGTATAAGCAGCGCAACCGTGTGAACCTCCTTTCCGAGTCCCAAATCTCTAGTAATAGAGCACGCCTTAAGAACACTCGGAAATGTAAACTCATTGCACTTAACTCCCAACGAGTGCATCTCACGAAACGCCGAAAGGGACTCTTTTCCAAGCCCATTTTGGGCATACCCAGATATCAAAGCAGACCAAGAAACCAAATCTGGTTCAGGACTTTCATCAACCAGTTTCCGGGCGTGCCCAAAAAACCGACATTTCGGGTACAAATTGACGAGATGGTTCCGAAGATTCGGGTCTTCGGAACATCCGAATCTGATCATGTGGGCATGGATTTCCCTGCCCACAGCAACAGATTTGGAAGCAGTGCGTTGCGACAAAAGCTTAGAGTAGGATACAGAAGTGGGGGTGAAATTAGGGTTTAGGGTTTTTGCTTCAGTGCTGAAAGGAAGGGAGGTTTGGAGGTGTTTGAATGGCAGGTAAAGTCGTTAGGATACAAAAATAAATAATAAAATAAAAAGATTCAATTGTCACGTGAAAGGTGTGGAAGAGGCTTCGTTAAAAGTGAACAGTATATGAAGTGTTTTATTAAACTCCCCTTACGTAATTTGAGATAGTTTAGAAAAAAGAGCTGACACTCCAATAAAGTGAATAACGTGGAATCACGATAATGTAAATTTTTTTGAACTTTTTGTTAATTTGCTTTTCAGAGCTATAGCTGTGCTAGTAGGATATGACCTTATTTTTAATTGCTTAAAACGTGAGTACAACTATATATGGGGAAAAAGTGTTCTCTGGTTTGTGTGTACTTATATATATTTTGGGAGCTATAACTGTGATAGTGATAGTGCTAGCCGAACATAAATCTTGTTCCCGAGATTTCAACCATCGGATTACAAAAAGAAATTAAAACCGAGAGCCAAACATAATTTATTATTTAAATTTAAAAACTACAACTTAAATTTAAAAAGAGTGAAAATTATGTGAGAAATAGTGTAGGAATGACTTAAGTCTTTTAAAAGTTGAAAAGCATAAACCAAAAAAATTATAAAAAAAAAAATTTCTTTATTTGTTTCTTTCTCTTTTCCTTTGAGTCGCTTGGAAATTAAGCACTAATAAATATAAATATAAGGGTAGTAAATGTAATAATTCTGTGTCTATCACGTCCTTTGGTTGAGACCGTTAAGGTAGCCCTTTCCAGGTCACCCCCTCCGGCAGGGGCGGAGGCACTCTAAGGCCACCATAGGCCTTGGCCTACCCTCACTAAGGATCCCCCAACTAACCTTTCTAAATAATTATGTATTATATTTGGATAAACTTAATATTATACTTCTTTTAGTTTACATAAAACTCTTAATTGCTATTCACTAATAGTTAAAATAAGAAGTCTCTTTTTCTTTTCAATCCCAACAACACTCGTCCTAAAAATAAATTTACAATCTTATTTTATAAACAAATTAATAGCTCTTAAAATTAAAATCTAAAGTCTAGTTTAGTTTTATCAAAAAAATATTCTTTTACATTGCCAACTAAAGAATAATAAACTTTGAGTTTTTCCTTCTCCTCTTCTTGAAATTTTATATATTCTATCTTCGTTCTCTTTAACTTTTTACTAAATTTTTAAAATTTCATATATTTTGTTCACCAAATTCCCATAATTCTCATTTTTTGTTCGAAAATTCCCAATCTATTCCATATTGACTTGGAGTGATGCTAGAGATAGCTTCTACTTGAGCCATATTTTGTGACCACATGATTATATAGCAGTTAATGGGTGGACTACTTCTTTAAATAACCAAAGAATGAATCCAATCATCAACGGAGTCACATTATGTGGTCTCTAAAATATGGTCTAAAAACATAGTATCCCTAGCATTTTTCATTGACTTGATATTGAAAGGTTATTTTCTCTTAATCCTCTTTAATTTTTGATTAATTACTTTCTATATTGACTTGAGAATGGAAGGTTAATTTCGACATAGAAAAAACATTTAGAGCCTAAAAAATAATTAGCTCACAACTCCAAGCATGTATTATTTAATTTTTTAACATTTATGTGAAGCCCCTCCTCACCTAAAATCCTGGCTCCGCCACTGCCCTCCGGGGCGTCGGTTCGTTTGTTGATATGGTTTCAGTATGGGTTTTAAAAACTCAATAGAAGATATTTATGTGAATTAATAAATGGTAAGGTTGTTCCCAAATGATATACAATATTTTCCAAAATGTCAACAGAAAAATCTTGTGAATTCTAAATACTTTTTCATAAAGAATTATGTGATATAACTCTTGATTTTTAATCGGATTTTGCATGCCAAAGTCGTCATCCTTTTTGTGCCATACATTTCTCTATCACAGCCAATAATCTCATCGACCACGTCATCTATCTGACCAATAAAAATTAACCGGCTAATAATCCACATCTAACGTCGTTTCATCCCTTGTGTAGCTTTGTTCACAAATTTTCCGGCCAAAAGAACATATCGGGAACAATGACATTAGATTCAACAACAGAATGAATTGAAAAGCTTCATTGTTCATGAGGATTGAATTGATCTGCCGAAAACTTCACGTTCACCCGTTTATATGTACAAAGCCGAAAACTATCATAAATTAATCTTCTCCATTGACTAAAACAACGAACGTTACTTCAGAACGCATTACATTCTCGAAGAAAAGGTGCTAAAGATAAAGATAGGTTATTCTGATCAAGAACTCATAGCTAATCTCATTCGAGGCACATAATCTGTTGTTTAAGAAGGTAAAACCATTAGAAACCCGCCCGATAAGTGCCCCCGAACAAGATTTTGAATAACTGATCATTTTTATTATCGTAGATACAACTTACTGTCTCCAATCAGTCACCTAACAGTGTTGAGAGGAACAGATCTTGCACGAAACCAGCTCTTCCAGTAGCTTGTCGAATCCTTTTCTCCCGCTCTTCATAACTCAAGGAAGGATCAAAACTGCAAAAGAGAGAGACAGAGAGAGACGGAGAAAGAAAGAGAGAAAGAGAAAGAGAGAGACATATTTCAGATTCAAAGAACAGCATTATAGGCTCTTGCACATGCAATAATCCGGAAAGATGGGCATGATCGGATAATCCTCTTCACCATCAACAGTTCTGATTACATTAACCCCTGATTCATTATCATTGTTTACACCTTTAGGTGAACTAAGAAATGCATATAAATTGAGTGATTTGGTTACACTAATCATGAACCCCAGCAAACGTGGGCGTAGTCGCATTGTCTAGGGCAAATGTGCTACCCCAAATGCACCCAAGTTCAATCCCCCTCCCCACAGTTTAGATTCGTTTAAAGTAGAATATTTGCTTGCATCAGAAGGATAATCCCTGTATTAACACAAAACTCAATCCAAGGCGTTGACTTGGCACCACCTTGGTCACTAATATTTACACCTTGAAGAGGCTTGAACACCCCACCCACCCAAACAAAAGTTGGCAATAATGTACAACCAAGGTTGGTGATTTTATCTACCAATAATTTTGATGCATTCATAACATGCAGAACGAGTTTTAGGAAGAAAGAAATAACCATGTACGTGAAATAATAAACTTACGCTATACGTTTGAAGGTAGTAACTAGGTGATAATCAGCATTCAAACAGTAGTGTGATGATGAGAACCATTTCATGCATCATATTCGAACAATTAAATGGCTATTGAAGGATGATGTCAATTAAAACCAGTTTGTGATAAACATGAAACAGTACCTTGATTTCCAAATATGTGATGGCACCGCATTCTTTGTGGAAGTGTCCTCCGTAGTGGTCACCACAGATTTTGAAATTTCATCTGCTCCTGAAGCAGGGAAATTCAAAATAAGTGATGACAAGAATGGATCAGTTGCTGCTGCATTAGACACATTAGCATTTTCTGATCGATATCCACCGCTCCCTAGAAGCACCTGGAGATGAGCCTCACGAAGATCCCGGCCAAGGAGAGACAGTGCCTGAGTGTTAGGCATAGCAACTCTACGCAATCTGCGACGTCTCTGCAAGTGGTATTCAGTCAAGGAAACTAAAAGGGCAATCAAGCTTTTGTACATAGATATGTTATCAAGAATTCCAATTTACTAAATTTCAGTTTAAAGGATATCTTGAACAAGTGTCCATGCTGCAGTGTGATATGACTTAACATATCCTGTGAAACTTTAACGGAGCAAATGGGACAAATCTGCAAAAGGAGAAAGTAAAAACACGTCTTTCTTGCATGAAATATCGACTGAAGTGAAAAACAAAATATAGATGAAAACCACAAAACCAGTTAGTCTCATTTGCCATCAATTTCAGGGACAAGAAATAAGGGGCGAAAGTTACAAGTATGCAATACAGTCCGGTTGATAAACTTTGCAACTTATATTACAAAGACAATCCATGCTTTACTTGCCGCAAAATATTTGAGACTGCTCGAGCATCAAACAAACCCGAAAATGCATTTGTTTCAGTCGTATGAAGAAAAGCAAGCAACAATCAACTACTTTAGCCCTCTTATACAAAACACGTCACACAAATTTCAGTCTATGGAAGGGTCTATCAAATATTTCATCACGGGAAATGATTTCCGCCACCGCTGTTTTCTCATTTGGCGCTCCTCCCTTTATTTATATCCCCCGATTCTCCTTCGATTTATCAAAATGCAAAGGGAAGGGAAAAAAGGATAGCGGTGCAGAGTGACAAAAAGAGAGTGCGAAAATCATTTATGTCACACGTTCTACAGCTAAAACATGAATCATATGCTTGCATACAAGATGCACCCGGTTTAGCTGATCTCGGAAATTTTCGGTTGTATTTACTCCTCGTGCAATTAACCGAAAACAAAAACAAAATTCAACTCATTTCACCATGGTATGAAATTATGAATCCTTTCAAACATTTCAGGTAAAAAAGAAGGATAATTTGGTGAATTCATAGCCCTCTCTTTCTTCTTTATTTCCCAAAGAGGAAAACGGTTCGATATTTTAGCAGTTATGTAGTTACATGCCACCTTTGATGAATCGAAAAGTCAATCACAGATTTCCAAATTGGGTAATAACATTTGGCCGACACAAAAGACAAAGATCATAGCTTTGTCATCAGGAGGAACCAAATCATAAAACTTCATGCGACAAAAACTAAATCGAACAAAAAAAAAGACGATAAGTAAGAACGTACGGTGACTTTAGATTCGCAGGAGTGCTCGTCTTCGAGGTGGGAACACAAGGACGCGATGTCGAAGTCCTCGTAGCAATACGGGCACGGGAAGTCGGGTCGGACCTCGTCTTCTACCTCGAAATCATCGATGCTTAACCGATCTATATTTTTTAAAATTTTCCACAGAATTAACAAAAAAAAGAAAAAGAAAAACAAATAGTAAATAGAGATCAGAAATGAAAAACAAGAAGAGAGGAGGAAGAGGGGCGTACGGACCGAAGTGGGAGCTCTGGTGGTGGTGCTGCATCGTGTACTGGCGTTTGGCGGCGGCGAGGCGGGAGGTCCAGAACTCGGAGTCCATTGAAGACGGATTCGACTCGACTCAAATCGGTTCGATTCGATTCGGTTCGATCAGGTGCTAAAGCTAAGCTCTTTGATTGATTTTAAATTTCAAATTTCTGATAGAAAAAGTACAAATATTTAGAAAATATTGAATTTGTGAATTTGAGTTGGTTTCTCTTTCTGTGAGATATTATTCAAGTTTGATCTCTGCACCAAAATACCAATAGAGAAAGAGAGACGGAGAGAGATTTGAGGAGGAAGGAAGCTGGAAGCTTATATAAATAGAATTATATATATATATATATATATATATATTTATATAAAAGCTAAAATATTTAGATATATTGAGATTCTGGAAGCAGAATAATAAATAAATGAATAATAAGTTGTGGATAATTTGACTTTTTCGTAAGAATGACTCCATGAGTGCTGTGTCTATGTTTATATCTTTAATCATTTTTTTTCAGGTTTAAATATTAATTAAGGGTAATTAATTGTGGGAATAATATTTAAAATTTTTGTGGTCAGCACTGAGCGTCGGAGTCGACGTCGAGCAAATGCGAAAAGATGTCGGATTCTGGTCGTCGTGTATATTTCGCAAAAGGTTATGTTTTCTTCCTCTGCCTGTTGAAATTAAAGAAACAACAAGACTCTTTCTCTTTTGGAACTACTTTTAAAATAACTGAAAGTATCGGTTATATGTTTCTTGTAGGAAGCACTTCAAGTATGTTTTTAAAATTTATTTGCATTTTCACTAAAAATTGGTTCTGAAAATATTTTCACTACAAGCTACTTTAATTATTTTAAAAGCACTTCAAAACGAATCAATAGATAGTCAAACTACGTTCAACCGCCTTTGAGATTATC
Organism: Cotoneaster glaucophyllus; assembly: GCA_036320875.1. NCBI lineage: Eukaryota > Viridiplantae > Streptophyta > Magnoliopsida > Rosales > Rosaceae > Cotoneaster > Cotoneaster glaucophyllus. The sequence goes on from CM070066.1 coordinate 3,668,545, forward strand.
TTTCAAAATATAAACCCTCAAATGGTTTACGTGTTGGTCAATGAGCAATTTGGGCGCTTCATAAAGTCAAACTTCTTACCCTACAAGGACTAAGCAGGTCCGACGACTTGGTCACCTTTCTCCAAGTCCGACCACTGCGTGACGTGAGATATAATTAATACAAACTACCCTGCTTTAGCGTTCACGGTAAGATTGTTTAGGGGTTTGAAACAGTTCAGGGACAGAAACTTCGATAGAGTTGCCGATTAGGACAACTCTGAAACCAAATTAGATTAGTGGGTTTATAGAACCACCAAAACGGAATGGACTCTGTTTGTGAGAGCAGTCGGACATCTGACGTGTTCCGGCTGCTCTACACATGGTCCACCCTAGAGGTCTCCACAACTCCAAAAAGGAAATGTTAAATTGGCTTATCTCTTGAATAAAACGCGAAACAAATCAAGAAGACCGGAGATTGGAAATTGCATCAACATGTTTGCCCTCAGCCTCGTTTTGATCGAGATGTCAAGATCGAAAATTTAATCATGAAAACAATATAAATCATCGTTATGGCACCTACTTGGTGCATGATTGTAGAACAAATACAATTCTGTGGATTAAACTAGGATGAAGCATGCCTCAAGTCTCAAGCAAGTCCCACAAAGTCCATTGAAATCCATGAAAACTACGACCGATGCACCGCATTCCAACAGATAACAATCATCCATCTACAACGAAAGAAAAGAAAATTGTAAATTTTATGAAGACTGAGAAATTTGCAGCCATTTCGACATAATTTGCAGTTCAGATGAAAACGTAGTGCGCGATTGGACAAAAGTAGGAATTTAGACATTCGTTTCTAAGTAAACAATTAGGTTCACAACTTAAACTTCATAAGCAAGGTAAACAGTAGCGCAACATGGTAAGTCTCCGAGCCAAATTTTGAAGTCTGCTAATGAGAAATCATCATTCATCACAGCCCTAAACAAAGAAACAGGCATAGTCAAAAGAAGTGAAGCAGCTTAGGAAGTATTTGCAAACAGAAGGCCAAGGCAGTGGGAAGAACACAATTAATGTTCTAGGTCCAGGGTTGTCGATATGCATTAGAATCGAAGTTGAAGCATGATATGATACTAACAGATTTCGGCAAGTAGAAGAATCTACTATAACCATCACCCTTGAAATTTGACACCAAAAGTGACCAATTAATAGCAAGGCAGGACAGTGCATCTTCTAGTAAAGAGTAGATATATGATTTATACAGTTATGGTAAAAAAAAGTTCAATGACACCATCAGTTGAAGTGAAACCGAAATGTACAAAAGTGCAATTCTTGACCTAATTAATGAGGAAACACCATCACCATCGTCATTTTCATCACCATCATCACGGTACAAATAGATAAAAGACTTTAAACAACCAAAAAACATTAGGAAGCACCAATATTTAATTTTTAGTTCCTTTTACATCAAGAAATTTAAGAGTTTTATTCACCACCTTGTCTTAGAGCGCAAGTACATTAAACTTTGCTCGAACCCTCTGATATTCATCATACATCATCATTGCAATCTGAGTCAATACAACAAATCAGTGTTATTACTAATTCTATCCTTATACGTCTACGCTGACATGAATAACAAACAACAAAGAAAGTAGTTCAGCTAGAGTTTTCATTGCCATTCAGGTTCATGGTTCGTATCAGCATAAAACATCAGTGATTTATTCATCGTCAATGAATGCAAATTTTTTATAAAGCACTTTTGTGCAAGAAATACAACTGTTATATTGGAGGAAAACCCAATTTTACATATAAAAGCCAACAAAAATAGTTGTAGACCATAGTCTTCTTATCTAGTCTACTGAAGAGAAGTCGACAACAAAAATAAATCCAAGTGACTCCATATCTGATGCTTGATCCTCATCTAGTCTTGTCTTGCCCTACAAAAGCAAAAGCATATGCATTCTTTCATTGCACAAGACGGGGAGAGATAGAGAGAAAGATGGGATAGACCAAAAGAAAAGGATGAAATTTTGGAGCAAAATAGGCAAAAAGATTGTCTCACTGATTTTATGTCCTGGCAATACTTCCATCCATGATCATCTAACATCACCCCCCTTCTCAGACAAAGAAAAAAGAAAAGAAAATTGAAGAATTTAAAACAATTAGGCCGTCATTGTAGCCAAAATGTTAAAACTTTTGAGCAAGTAAAGATGCCCACTTCTTAATAACTTATGCAAAAAAAAAAAAAATTGAAATCGAAATAGTTAAATGATAGACTTGAAGTAATGCTAAATGACCTGCATTCCTTAGTATTCTAATCTAGATGACAAGTAACGAATCACTAAAAGAACCCTAATTTCACTTCAGGAACAATATAGCAAATACTCTGCAATTAAAAAGCAACCACAGTTCTCGAATTTCCAAACATAAACGAGCAATCTTCGATCCATACACAGATAAACTACAACGCAAAAATTTTCTCCTTTCAATTCAAAGCCTTGCTTATGACAAATCAGATTGCCTATTGACTAAAACATTCGAATCAGAACAACTTATAATGTACTCACAAAGAACACGAATTGAACACGAAACAAGTAATTGAGCCGATAAGCAATTTCCAAATCCAATGCCACAAATAATCAATTCAGCAAACACCAATCACGAATCACGAAACGAAAACTCGAAAGACAAAGAGGGAATACCTTCGGAGGTCCAACCGTAGGAGCGCGGAGAGACGGAGAGCATCGAAGTGAGCAATGCAGAGGCTGTGGCTGTGTGGTACGGAAGCATCGTCTCCACGCAGCAGCTCAACTCCACGGGCGACCTTCAAACAACAAAGCACACATTTTTAAATAAAACTGAAATTGATAAAAGCAATTAATATTGAAATTTATGAGATTTAGGGTTTGATGAGTGTTCGATTTACCTGAAAATGCGAGGAGCGGAGAGGCTTTGGGTTGGTTTGGGGATGCGAAATGGTGAGGAGGCTGGTTTGGGTCCGGCAGCGGAGGCGAGCCTCGATGCCACGGTGGTTCGAGCCGCAGAGGAGCGGAGGACGGACCTGGCGGCGGCGAAGGAGGACATGGTTGTGGGATGGCGGATGGTTTTGGGGTTTTAGGATTTCGTTGAGAGGGAAGAAGGTTTTGGGAATTTAGAGGAGCGTTCTGGTGTGTTTCGCGTGTATGCCTGCTCCTATGATTGAGGGCGTGTCATACGATGATTGGGGGACGAAGTAGATGGTTGGATATTTCGGTCAAGATCTAACGGCTTGGAATCTTCATTCCCGTTCTTAACTACACAATTACTTTACAATTCTTCTACTTCTTTGTGTTTATATTCAAAATTATAAAGTTTAACAATTTTGTTCGGTTAAATCAAAACTTCACAAAAATGGTTAGTTAAGGCAGTGTGTTTGCCCTCTTGCATTCAAGTTCGAATCTTCATGCCTATAAACTAACGTAGTTTAAAATAGAATATCAATTTGTTAAAAAGAAAATCTTGAACTTCAAATAGCAACGGTATTTAGCTTGTAGCTCAAGTAGTTAAGTACATTTCCGATTCATAACTTTTAAATTTTGAAACAAAGTGACCAAGCACAACAAGCTCTCGTTTCAGAAATTGACAAAATACATGGTTTGATTCAGTTCCAAACAAAGTGTCCAAGCAATTTCGGGCTCTCAATCAACACGTCAACTGTGATAAAAACCTGGATTCTCAGTACACAAATGACTAGAGAAATGTGACACAATGCCACGGAATGGAAGTGAAGTTTATTTCCCTTTGTATGGAAGTGTACAAAATGCACTTAGCCTCTGGCATCAAACACTGCCTTCTTAGACTTGCTCTTGCTCTTGCTCTTACTCCTGCTGATCTTTACCAGAGCACCGAGCAGCAGCGGTATGCAGATACGCCGAGACATGTCCACTCGACGTCTCGCAGAGACCTCAGACTGCGAACCCTTGATCGAAATCCTGTCATGCTCTTCGAAGCGGATGGAATTGGGGAAGTACAACCGTCCTCTATCACCCGTTCGAATACCAATTAGTCGGCCTAGTGACATGCTGTGGTCTTGGAAGAAGGATGCTGAGGACTAGTTGGGAAACAAGACAATCACAGTCCATGAGAAGGGAACAATTTGGCAACGTGGGAATCAAAGCAATTGAAACAAAGGTAGGATTTACCTCGGTGTCAAGGTTGGAGGACGAAAAGGAGGTGAAACTGGCGGAGGTAACGTGCGAGGACTGGTGTTCTACAGCTGCAGCTGGTAAGCGCTCCACCACTCTAAGTCTCATGTTCATGATCTCAAGCCCTAGGGGCCATCCATGGTGCATTTCAAGATCCTGGGGATTTAACAATTCAACGTTTTGGCGGATCGCGTGTTTACAGAAAGAAATGCAACAGAAAATGCAGGTTTTTGACTCGAATCCTAGACATGTTTGTTACAAAAAGATCAAAGATTGTGCATGAAAATGCAGGGATTATGTGGAAGAGAGGGAATCATCAATAATAATATTCGATCCCTAATGGTGATTCGTAAAATTAAACCCTATTAGTTGATTAATATTTAATAGGGATTTGACCGATAAAGTAGTTGCGTTGTGTAGGTCTACCTGCTCTCTATGTCTGCAGCTCAACCAATTTCTAATCAATATCTAAGCAGGATTAGAATTAGATTACTGGAAAAGTAAAGCAGTCCTAAAAATATACTTTTGATTAACCTCCTCCTCCTCCTCCTGATACTTAATTCATACAGAACAAGCATGCATGCTTCTAGTTCCGCTTTCTTAAGCCATAAAATAATCTACGGGGAGGAGATTCGAACTTAGGTACAAGAAGTTAGACGCACTGTCCTGACCAACTAGCCTAACCGACATCTGCATACACAAACTGTGTTCAGTTCTCATCAGTCCTGTAATCCATTTCAAACACTGGACCAAGACGCATAGAAGAAACAAACTTGCAGGTTAAAAGAGAAGAAACAAACTTGACAAAAGCATTAACAAACAAATACACACTTCGAAATCCAGAGAATTATAAGTTGTTCAGGCAGAATGTTTACTTACCTCCGCGACCATGGCTTAAAGAACAGCCTGAGCAGGAAGAAGAAAGGAGAAGACTATGTATTCACAGGAGAATCCCCACACTGATGAGAGAAAACGTTATGAAGAAAACAAGGCTTGTTTTCATATACTTCCTTAAAAAATACGTCAGGTGATTAAATGAGCTCCGGTCCCACCTCCATGTCCAGTTCAACCCTTTAATATAGCTGCAAATTCACACAACCTCAACCGTGGTTTAACCACTAATAATCTCGTTTTTTCTGACAAACAATACGATATTTACAAAGATACTTTCACAACGAGCCGTTAATACACTAACAACAAGTCACAGTAAACGGCAACTTAGACCTCATCCCACCAAGTGAAGACTGACTGTCACTCGATTGCTCACGCATAAGTTTTAACCACTAACCAAATACAATAATTTAAAACCTTATCTTTGCCGCATAATCCCACGTTTTGAGTAAATATTGTGTTCATAAATGTGTTGGTCTGGTTTTGGTGCTGCCGTGCAGGAATTGAATTTGAACGTTCCAAAACCATGTGCAAATCAAATGGTTAGGTGGCTCCATTTAGACATGAGAAAATACATTTGTCAAGGTAATTACATTAGGAGGTTGAAGCTGTTGAGCAATCTCTGCTCTCCTTTCCAAAAGCCAACTACAAATGGATTAAGTAACCGAAGAGATAGGTGATGTAGCAGCTCTTTTTGGTTGGTAATTATATATCCTTAAGTTGGAATCAACAGTATTGATCATGACATGTTAACCTTAATCGGATAGTTAATCGCGATCAATCGAATATCAAGTGCAGATTTCTGCACAAATAATCTGACAGAAACAAAACTTTTTTCGTGTTTCTTACGAGCGACCCAGGACTTTAGTGTAATGCATGATTGGAATTTGGATCTGCATCTGCATAAAAGTTGTGGGACATTTCCAAGAATTTTCTAACAGGTTGGACCGTTGGAGGACTAATCATGAACAGTAATAAGTTAGCAATAATAATTAGGTATCGAACTTGTCATACAAGTGAATTAAACCTAAAACTTCTCACGTACCGTCTTGCTGGTGGTAGGACAAGGGTTGTACTAGAAATGCGGTTACGTATGAAGCCGTAAAGCCTGTAATCGTCTACTGAAACAGTACATTGAGTTCAATTTGTATCCAAATGGAGTATGCATTTGTAAAAGGTGAAAATTGCAGATCAAAACAGGCACTGTAAATTGTACAAGGACAAGCTCAGCTTAGCTGTGTTCTTAGTAACCTGCTGTGACTCGGAATTTAAGGCCTGCAGCTGCATTCTTTCATCCATCTCTTTTAACTACGACCCCACTACTGTCGACCAATTACCGGGAATGGTAATTCGGGTTGTGTCTTTTAGTGGATTCCACATCTGGGTTGCTAAACTCATTCACTTCTTACCCTTTTTTGCTATATTTTGCAATGATTTCACGTCCTTGGATTTAAGGAGGCATGCCCTACTTGCCCTTCAAGATGATTACTTGATTCAACAACATGAGGAAATGAAACTTTGAACGGATGTGAATGCGATCATTCCATAAGAACTCTAAAATTAAGCAAGTTCGGACTAGATTAGTACTAACAAGGATGACTTTTAGAAAATCATCGTGTTGCATCCATTTCTTTTAGTTTGATAAGGAAAAATAATACAAAATAGTTCGCGTTCATTATTATTCACTAAAAAAAAAAAAAAAAGGTAAGTACATCAGAAAGAGAGATTAATTAGTAGACTCCAAGAAATCACAAGTTGACATAGGCATATTTCGGAGCCCGAGAGAGTGAAGACAAATTTCGAACAGTAAAGGGCTTCTTTGAAAATGTTTATTTAGAAAATATTATACTTACAAAGCGTTTTTTATGAAAGTACGTTCATTCATTAGACTAAATTCTTTCGAGGAAGCATTTTCAAACAAATCTGATAGCTTTTGATGTCTTACTGCCAAGTATCATCATAAACACTTATAGTTATTTCGTTGATTTCAGCTATTCTAAAAGCACTTTCAAACAAATTTGATAACAGCTGGCCATAAGCTTGAGGTGAGTTCGGAGTTGAGACAACGGAGGTGAATGGTGATGAGGAATGATACTTTGGTGGGTCAGATAGGGACAAAAATGTCAGAATCAAGTTTCCCAAACGTGGCAAAGAGAGACGCACGCTTCAAAAAGTATTGGTTTGGTCGCTAGCAAAGCACCCCAAGTGCCAACCAAGTGACTTCCCCTCTAGGAATTTGGGTGCCGACACCACCAATTTCCTCCTATGTCATATACATCCCAACCCACACGGCACTTCTCCATCATACTTGTTATGATCAACAATTAGAATGATACACGTACGTGGACGCGACTGATTGCAATATTTGTTATGATGCGGGGTATCCTCTATTTATGAACGAAGAAAATGGTGGATCACATTCGTTTATTAGGTGTGCAAAATTTGAGAACTGTTAATAACCTATCGAGCAATTCTCAACCGTTAATGCACACCGCATATACGTTGAAGATTGCGTAGCGTTGATAGTGGGCTACAAAATGGGTTATTCCCATCTCCTATTGATTGTTTGGTGCTTCTTTGGGCTTGTGAGTTTAAAAGTTAGGCCCGTATTTGGTATTTTCTGAGAAAACCATGTGAGCAACCCAATAAATTATGGGCTTATTTTTCTTGTTCTTCAACTGGTGAACCTCTAACCTCAAATCCATCCTTGGGTTTAGACAAATATGGGGGGTTGGTAGTCAAATTGGATCCAATCCAAGTCTCTTTCACACTTTAATGTTGGAGGGAATTAAATTGTTCAAGACCTACATTTGGAGAGAAACTCGCACGTGGAAGCATGGACGGAGCTAGAAACATTTTTTTTAGTAGGGGCAATTTTGAATGATGAAAATAAATTGAATTTTTGATCCAATGCTATTAATTTATTGTCCAACAATATGAGTTTGGGTAACTGGTGTTTAGAACGGTAAAATTGTAAACCATTAACCAATGAAAAAAATTACAGGGCTCTGAAGGGTGAGAGGGTAAGAAAAGTATAGAACGTGAGAGGGTATTTTCAGTTAAGTATTTGGACTGAGACATCATTTTTGAATGCATAGGTAATTTATAGTTTTAGTTGTAGCATTTTTCATGGCAAAAAGATTTGAGTGAGGACAGTTGTCCCCAATGAGCATATGTTGCCTCGTCCATGTGTCGAAGGGTGTATATACTTTTGTGTCTGTTTTCTTGCCCAGCGCGAAGGTCATGCGAAGAGAGAGATAAACACAATAACTTAAGAGAGAGAGAGAGAGAGAGAGAGAGAGAGAGAGAGAGAGAGAGGGGTTAAGTGGGTGGCTGTGATTATTAGTCCTACTAGTACATGCTCCTTCCTTCCCACATTCTCCCTCATCATTAGTGCATAGTAAAGTGGTACAGGAAATGCAGTTATATACTATAATTTGAATCATATAGCGGTACAATTTGGTGAAGTGGGCATCCATAAATAAAGGCACATCACCAAATTTGCCAAACTGCTTTTGGTAGTAGAGAGAGCTGCTACCCCTTTTTGGTCCCCCATTGATTGGGTTAGTTTATAATATATAAATGCCACATGCATGCATTTCTTGCATGGATGGGAAAGATTGTTAGAAAAACGGGAAATGTTATTGACATTCTGAAATAAGTTATTGAACACTCTTTAAAATGCAGTTTTTTTTTGGGCTATGTTTTTAACACATAATAATTTATTTGGAGTGATGATAATAATTTTATTAAAATTTTGGTAGAGATTTTAAAGTGTCTTGATTTCTGGCTAGCTTTTCTCTCTTGAATAGGTAGGTGATGAAGCTTTAAAACTTGAACAAGTTTTCTGCAATTTTGGATGGCCAAACTGCAAAATAATTTCATCTCCTAGATCAACTGCATACTCTATAAACGGTCCCAATCAAGTGAGTTAGTTTATAATTGATGTACCTTCTTATTAATATGCATGCATTGGGTGGATGGATGGACGTGATAGGACGATCTCAGGTCAATACGGCTTTTCGCTTGTGAAAGTCAGAGAGAACGTCTATCGTACGCAATTTTACCCTTGCAATAGGCTGTTTTCATGGCTCAAATCTGTGATCTTTCAATCACATAAGAGCAACATTTCCATTGCACCGAAACTTAGCCTTTGTTACTCAAAATTTGAGTAAGATGGTTGGACGTGAGAGGAAGATAGTTAGATAAAACAGACTGCTCTGTTTACTCAATTTTTGGTGGCATATTGTGATTAATGGATTGTGTATGTTTCAAACTTAGAAAGAAAAAAATATTTATAACACGGGCTCAAAATTTGAATAGCCCACTCTAATAGCACGGTAAAAATATGAACATTAAACTCAAAATTATTAACTAAAATGCTTTCTTTTCTCATATTTTTCGAGAGGATAATTAGGTTGTTGATTTCTTATCTAATTATGGAGTTGATCATGCTTGCTTTCATTGGTGTGATCATGTCTCTTCCTTTGCGTCTGCAGCTTATTCTAGGAATTTTTCAGGACTCCCTAACTATCATTTTTCATGACTTTGTTGGCATAGTTTCTTTTGCGGGGTTTGGTTTTTGTTCCCCGTCTCTGTGAAAAAAAATTCTGACTTGGATTCACATTATCAACATAACATGGGTTGTGTGACATAGCTATAATTGTGTCTACATTTGTATATGAAGAGTGAGGGTTTTCCTGGCGTGTATGATACTTTTCCAAGGGTCGACCCAAAGCCTGGCACCGAGCTTTAGAAGGGTCGGAGGAGGGGAGCGGAATGTTTATCGTACATAATCTTATTTTTTTTTAGCAAATATGTTATTTTCATAACTCGAACCCATGATATTCAGCCTTAAAAGAACAACATTTTCGTTGCGTTAAGACTTCCTAAAGTAAATAATATATCCATCTAAAGAAGGGGAAAAAAGATAAAGTTTTTGGTCAAAAGGTTGAAGCACTTTGAAATGCTATTATGCTCTTTTTACCAACTAATGCTCTTGTGGAAAATGAATATAAGCCACTTTGAAAACTTGAAAGCAACCTTGAGTCTCCTTTTTCTTTAACCATATGATTATAAGCATGCTAGGATCCTATGCTTTTAGCCAATTAGGTGATTACCTTGAATGAACTAATAATTCAATCATCGTTAAGCTTTCAAAGAGACGGATTAGCAGTCCGCTATTAATTACTCTAATATCAATACTGTTATAACTTAATCACCTGCATAACCAACTCTTTTACAATAAAAGACCAACCAAATTGGCAAATCAAAGAGTTGAATCAAAATACCTTGTAAGGAGAAGCTGATATACATTTCCTTGACTCTTTCATAGTCCACAAACTTAAGCTTCTTCAAAGCACGAACACTCAAGCATTTTTATGCAGAAACAGAAACAATAATCCTTTTCGATTAAACATATTACCATAAATATATATATATATATATATATATCAAAACACAGCAAAGTGGTACTACTCAAAACAAGTCTCATGGCACGAACTGATCTTCCCTCTCTTGGAACTCCTCCTCATTCTGGTACTCTTCCATGGAGTTATAGGTGTTCTGGTTCGCATTTCCGTTGCCGTAACTGCCCCTGTTGTTGTACCAATTTTTTGAGTCCGCCACCTTAGAGTTTCCGTACTGGTTCTGGTTGTAGTTGCTCTCGCTTCTCGGGTCGTAGTAGTACTTTCCGTTCTCCAAGAACCTGGTGTCACTCATTCCCTGCTTCTCAACATTGTAGTAGTTGTTGTTGTTCTGGTAGTTGTTTGGGGTGGCAGTGTAGCTGCTCTGAGCGAACCTCGTGTCGCTCAGGCCATTAGTATTGGCCTCAAAGTTGTTGTTCTGGTAGTTGCTGGGGGTGGTAGTGTAGCTGCTTTGAGCGAACCTCGTGTCGCTCAGGCCATTAGGATTGGTCTCAAAGTTGTTGTTGTTGCTCTGGTAGTTGTTGGGGGTGGCAGTGGTGGTGGTGTAGCTGCTCTGAGCGAACCTCGTGTCGCTCAGGCCATTAGGGTTGGCCTCAAAGTTGTTCCCATTGTAGTAGAAGTTGTTTTTGTTGGGATTGTAGTGGCTGTTGTATCTGTCGTACTTTGTATTGTGCTGCTTCTCTGCCTCGGCCGTATAGGGCAGGTTGTTGTTGTTGTTGTTGGGTGTGTACTTGTGGGGTGCATCGTTGGTTGTGGTGGCGGCGACGGTGGTGTAGGGTCTACCGTTGGATGAGGTGGAGGGAGGCAGCTGGCCGGACTCATGACCGTAGAGGCCGTATCCGTTTTGAGTCTCAGGAATGAAAGTTGGCTCTTGCTCTTGCTCTTGCTTGAAAACTGGGGACTCTGTTTTTGGGAGCTCTGTTTCTGGAGACTCTGCTTTTGGAGTCTCTGTTTTTGTGAGCTCTGATTCCTTCACATTGTTGTTGTTAGAACTGGCAACTTTGCTAAAGAATTGGCTCTCTCTGGCTTGAGCTTGGAGAGAAAAGAGGAGAGAGAGGAGGAAGAGGAGAGAGAAGAATTTGGGAGGAGGAGCCATAAGTGGCAATTGTTGTGGGAGGCAGCTGCTCTGAATTGTGTGGTGTGAAGAGTGGGAGTGTTATAGTGGAGGGAGACGTGGGCAGTGCATTGTTTATATAGAGAGACAGAATTTTTTTTTTCAGTTGAAAACACGATTTAATACACCAAATGTCGTAATTTAAGTGGTTGAAATTTTTTGAAGTATCCAACTATTTTTACTATAATACTTAGTATACCGAACCGTGTTCCAGCACACTAAAAAATCTCTGATACAGAGGGACTTTTTCTTGTTTCTCAACCAATTTTTTCAACCCATTAGGTGCAAATCGGGTGGAGGATGAGTGATGGTTTGTGGTCCCCACTTTGGTATGCAACTACAACAACATTGAGCACTTTGTTTCTTTTCCAGTTAATAAGCTTTGTATTTTATCCTTAAAACATATATATATATATATATATATATATATATACATATACATATATACACACACACATGCTTTTAGGTTAATCCAACTATTGGTGTTGTTTAGGTTAATCCAACTTCAACAATACACATGCTTTTAGGTTAATCAATAATTGTTTAGTCATTTTGATTATCCACGTTTTCGTTTTTTTTTGTAAAACATTTCTCACAAAAACATTTACCGAATCAGTGCTAATGTAAGAATTATGCTCGTAGAGCAGCTCCATCGAAGTTTATAAGGTGTGTAATAAGCACTTGCTAATAGAATTATGCTTATGAGTTATGACCATTGATTTTTGTTTCATTCCAAGCAAACCAAAAACATGACGTAAGATGGATGAGAACAACAAGAACCCATCTAGCACAGTTGATGAGGGAATGTGAACTTTAATTGAGGTGCTCATGATGTTCCCTAAGGCGAAGGCTGAGGGGGAAAATAAATTGGAAATATGACAATTGACAAAGGATAATTTGGAAATAAAATCTAAATGGTGCCATAGGAGAAGCATGACATCGACACTATAGACATCATTGACGTGGCCGTGTAATTATGCTGGATTGTGGAGTTAATGATTCATGTTCTAACGTAGACGGTGGATGCAAATGTGACGGTATCTTTAGTTAAAGGTAATGCTATCCACACGCTTATTTATATTTCTTACACATCTTTTTTAATTTTCGGCCGTCAGAGCATGAATTGAAGAAGATCAATCGCCAAAAATTAAAAAAGGTGTGTGTGAGGTAAAAATGGATGTGTGACTAACACTATCCTTAGTCAATCACGCACATGCATGCGTAATGTTGAGAATGAATCCCACATTGATGGGAGAAGAGACTTTGCATGAGTTTATATATAAGTTGGGTTACTCCCCATATTGGCAATTGGTTTTATGGTAGAATCTCAACTTTTTTGATGTATTAGAGCAAATTGTCGCACCGCAATGCTCCATGTCATCCCGTTTGTATTGTCTACGTGCTAAGCTTGAGTTAACGTGACAATACATGATATTGGTTCCGTTTGTATTGTCTACGTGCTAAGCTTGAGTTAACTTGACAATACATGATATTGGTTTCTGTAATTTAACTTTGTTTTAAGGAAGCTGTTGGATCAAATTTCAACGGTTCGGATCCCTAGACTTGGTGGATTAGGAGGAAGGGATTTGTATCATATTGGTTCTGTTTGTATTGTTTACATGCTAAGCTTGAGTTAATGTGACAATGCAAGATATTGGTTTCTGTAATTTAACTTTGTTTTAAGGAAACTGTTGGATCAAATTTCAACGGTCCGGGTCCTTGGACTTGGTGGATTAGAAGGTAGGGATCCAAGAGGATCCCTTTCCTTGTTTTAAGTGGATTTTTCTTGTGTTAGTTGGAATATTTAAGTTGCATAAATACAAAACTCAAATGAAATTAGAGTTAGAGATGGTTCATAACAATCTCATCTTTTATATGGTCCAAAAATAGTGACCAACAATCTCATCTGCTAATATTTAGATCCCAACTACTAAATTATTAAATTGTCACCAGAAAAAAAAGTGAAAAAAATAAAGATGATGTTGAAGTTTTTGTGGTTTGTTATATCTTCTTCAATTCCATCTGTCACATTTAATTTATTTTTTAAAGTCATAATTTCAAAGGTGAAAGGTGGAAGGTTAAAGGAAGCTTCTTTGTTGATTGTATCACTGGACCATTTCACAAAAGCCAAAAGAAAGGAAGGAAGAAAAAGAAGAGGTACATGCTATCACTGGTGTTGATTTTGTAAAAGCAAAAGCCTATTCAGTACCTTCCTACCAGAAAATAAAGACAGAAAAAAGCAGTAAATAAAACCTTTGAAAAAGCAACCTCTAGTGGTGAAAAAATCTCACACAACATTGTCTTTAATTAACTTATGGATGATTTCACATTATGTAAGTTGGTTTTATGTAATTGCCTGCGTACTTAGATTTCCTGAAGTAATTGGTTGACGGAGACAGACTTACTTGCAATGGGGATAGACTCATATTACATTAGGAGCGGGAAAGACACATAAATGTATATCTGATAGATTTTAATCCTCCTTAGTTGATCTTGTTTATCGATTGTCTCCGATGTTATGAAAACTTATAAGATGATGCTATACAAATATATGAACAATAAAGTAAACATGCCACACAAAACATAAAGAATTTAGTTAGGTTCGGCGAACTTTGCTCGTCCTCGTGTGATCTCTCTTAAGAAATCACTTTCACTATGAAGAATAACAACTTAGTTACAAGAACTTATTGAAAACCCAAAACCTTGCTTTGGATAAAGAACTCTTGGCTATCAACCCTTATATTTTCTATGTTGTTCGTGTGAATAAGCAGCCCCCAACAAGCCTATTTATAGTACATAGACCGATGGTTACATGCCTTACAAGTATAGAATTTCTAAATCCTTTTAGAATAAGGAAAACTAACTTATTTCCTAATCCTAAACTGATTGGGATTACCAAGAAAACCTGTTTCTCAATTCTTATGGAAAATAACTTGTGCGCATTCCTTTTCTCCTTTTCTAGCATCGATTGAAAACCTAAATCTGATTGGCCTTGGTCTTTGGCCGAGCCAAATCACAAGATAGCCACTCTCAATTTTTTTTTTTTTTAACAAACGATATTATTTACACTAAGAGAGAGAGGGTAAGCTTAGCCTCACAATGGGCTAGCAATAATGTACTTCAAATTCGTCATTGACGAGAATCGAACTAAAACTTCTTACTTACAAATGAAGAAGAATATCACTAGCCGCTCTCAGCTTATCCACACAAGCAAAAAAGAAAATGACCCAAATTTCACGTCAAGGTTTTCATAAATATTGAAGAGTCTTAGTAACTAGTGACCTACAATGGCGTTGGTATTTGGTTTTGAAGTTTTGCATGTGGTAAGTGGTGTGTGCCAACTAATTTGAGTAGCCATCCGAGAGTTAGGTCTTCAATGTTTGGTTATAGCAGTTGCAGATTGAATCAACCGATTGATGCAAAGGTGGCCCACTCAGCCCTCTCTCTCTTCCTCCCCCATCCTTTCTCAATGCAAAGGGAACTAGAATTATGCGTACTATAGACGTTTCTTTCTTATTCTCACAAAATGGAAAACCTTATTTGCTCGGGATCGTTCTTTAATAGAAAAAAAAATGGTTTGTTTGGTATTCTACTTGAGTTTAATTTTTTTAACTGAAAAACACTTTTTGAGTTTTAGATGTTGAATTCTTGTTTGGTATGACTTTTAAAAAAAAATTGGATTCAAAACTAACTTAAAAACATAGACTATTTCTTAAAAACACTAAAAATGAGTTTTTAGAGTTTTTTCTGTTTTCTCCTCAACATCTTTTTTTGCTCTCCCCTAACCCTTTCTTTTTTCTCTCCCAACCCTCTATTTCCTCTCTCCCAATTCTCTCCCTCCTCCAGTTTATGCTCAAGGCAGTTTGAATTCAAACTAAAAAAATTTATTTTTAAAAACTCTACCAAACAAATTTTTGAAATTTTGAGATTTAAAATAAAACTGTTAAGTGATGTTATTTGAAAGTGTTGTAAAATCGATGGTGGGTGCAGTGGAATAAATAAACAAGACACAAAATTTACGAGGTTCCTCTACAGTCAGTGTGACTGGAGTACATCCTCGAAGCAACAGTGGTGCTTTCATTATAATTTAGAATAGGAGTACAAAATAACTCTCTCTACTATCTCCTCTCCTCTTCCTCTCTTTCTTTCTTCCTCTTCCATGAACTTCTTGTATTCTTTCTGTTATTTGATAACAATCGAATTGCTCTATTTATAGAGCAATCCCACACTAACAGATTTCTTACACTTTGACATTTACATAGCATGACTTTGAAAATGTGTTTCTTTTGTTTCCAAAGTCCGTATCACATTTGTGTGGCCATTGACAATTCTATGTGAAGATTGAAAATCCATTTGGGCATTCATTTATCAGCCAAAGTTTTCAAACAATGCTGATGTTTTCAACAGAAAATTATTTTTAGGAACAATCAAAAAAATTTAGTAGGATACCAAACGGACACTTAGGTCAACCACCAGCATTCCTTAGACTCGGAGGAATATAATTAAACAATGGAAGATGCTTTTGTCAACGTTTGTGTTTGACAAAGCACCCAAATCCCTTTTCTTTTTCTTTATGTTTAGTTCACTTTTCTTTTTCTTTTTCTTGAATTAATTGAAATCGGTTGCGCGATTGGTGGGAGCATAGTTTTCGTCTTTCAAAGTGTGCCCTTTGGACATTAATTTATTTGGCAATCAGTTTTATATTCTTTCGTGTCCATCGCTCTCATTTCTTAAGTCTTTTGTCTCAACAATGTGTGTTTTTAGGCCGAATGTGTCTTGCAATCAGTTGTATATCGTGCTGTTTATCTTTTTCATTCTTACTAACGTATTATGTAAAAAAAACAGATAAACACAACATATATACAACCGGTAATTGGTAATGTTCTTCATTCCTATTTGCTATTATTCTGGATGATGCTATCTACACATCTTTTTTACAACGGATAACACCAGTCATTGTCTTTTTCTTGACTGTTTTCTTGTTGTCCCTTTCATTTAATTTTTCTTGCATAGCTGAGTTTTGTAAGGTAAGTGGGAAGAGCTAATCGCTCAAAATAAACAATACATATCTGTAAAGACTACTAATTTCAGCTGAAAGCTAAGCTAGTACAAATACATTCTTTTATGCATCCCAAAAACATTAATAAAACACAGATTTCCGGAAACCCAGATATATTATTAAGATAAGATTAACAAGAACCACTTTTATTATAGATTCTTGAGTGGGGACTTTCGTGCCATTTCATTCGTCCGTGCCCAGTCACAAGAGAAAAACTCTTCGGATCCCACACAGGCGCAAGTTGGTGGCTCGAAATGCAGGGATCGTTATGTGTCTTGAGCGAAGGTGTAATGTGGCACGAAAGTTCCTACCCTTAAATTTCTCCAACTTTTTGAATAAGATAATGATAGGAAGATTAAATTTGCGAAGTAAATGATGTAACACTAATAGGAATGAACACGTTTATCAACGTTTAAGTAATTAACCAATCATCAATTTCCATATCTTTTAATTTCTAAAATTTAGTCTTTCTAGCATTACTCTCCCCTGATATGGTTTCCAAAGAACAAGAGAAAACAACAACATATTGGGAGCCAAAATACGAAGCAGAGGATTCGGATCACTGGTTTTCTCCTCATCCTCTTCCTAAACCTCTCAATCCTTTGGTCCTCACCCCACTGAGATAGGAGCGGATTTGGGTGGCGATGAAGAGCTGGGAGTGGAGAGACGACGACGATGCAAAATAAATGCTATTAATCACGTGAGCTACACGCCTACACGCTCTTTGTTTAAATTAATCTAACACGTTTCTCTTCGAATTCTATGATTCTGGATATCTGTGAATCGTATTTGTTCATTGTACATCGTGCGGTTAATTTTTGTCAAGTACTGTTTATGTTTAATTTTAAATAAAAATATTTAAAATAATTTTTGACTGCACGATGTACGATAAACGGACATGATTGACGGATTCCCAGAATCACAGAGAAGATCTGGCGATTATTCAGATTCTAAATTAATGGCTTACTGATGAAATCCAACGCAAATTGCAGGACCTTTCCACAAAATTGAAACTGGTTGGCTTTCAGTTGGGCCCTTATTTTTGGGTTCATCAATTTGGGCCTTTATAATGTAATTTGAGCCCACAAAATTTGAGGGTACCGCGTCATTGTCTTCAAACGTAAACCACGGTGTGTAGAAATCTGGAAACTTCCACACTCGTCTGGTTACTTCGACACATTCTTCTCTTTTCCCTTCCCACCTCCTCCTGTTCGTCAAAAAATCTCAAGCTGCTCCCCAGAATATAAATGTTCACAGCCTTCAAGCTGTCGACAATTTCGCAAAGGTCTTTTCGGGAAAATAATAATACCAATAAAATATTAATAATTACAAAGCAAAAACAAGGAGAAAAAAGAAGAAGGAAGAGATGGGTGTGGATTACTACAAGCTTCTGCAGGTGGACAAGAATGCCAACGATGATGATTTGAAGAAGGCTTACAGAAAGCTCGCCATGAAGTGGCACCCTGATAAGAACCCCACCAACATGAAGGAAGCCGAGTCCAAGTTCAAACAAATCTCTGAGGCCTACGAGGTTCGTTTAATTTCTTCACCCTTTTGTTCTTTTGCTCTGTTTTTTTTTTTTTTTTTTTTTTTTTTTTTGAAGAATTCATATTGGTTTTGCTTGAAATATTGTGTTTTTAATCTGATAAGAGAAGATTTTTCATCTGGGTTTTGGACTTCGAAGTTAAATTGCCATTTTTTTCACGTAAAAATTCCTCAAGCGGCATAAAAATTCAATCTTTTCACGTTCTGTAGATTTTTGCAGGGACCCCATTTTTTTTTTCATAAAAAATTTTCTCAAACAATTGAAAAATCAATGTTGCCACGTTTTTCGAGATTGTAAATTAAACCCAGAACCTGGAATCTGATTCTGTGTGTGTTTTAAATTTTGTAGGTTCTGAGTGATCCCCAGAAGAGAGCAATCTATGATCAATACGGAGAAGAAGGGCTGAAAGGCCAAGTGCCGCCGCCGGATGCCGGTGGGCCTGGCGGTGGAGCTACCTTCTTCCAAACAGGAGACGGTCCAAATGTGTTTAGATTCAACCCCAGAAACGCCAACGACATTTTTGCTGAGATTTTCGGGTTTTCGAGCCCTATGGGTGGAATGGGAGGTGGAATGGGTGGAATGGGCGGTGGCGGTGGCGGCATGAGGGGTGGAAGGTCATTCGGTGGAATGTTTGGGGAGGACATGTTTAGTTCATTCGGAGAAGGCCGGCCAATGAGTCATGCGCCACGAAAAGCTGAACCAATAGAGAAGAGGTTGCCTTGCAGCCTTGAGGAGCTCTATAAGGGGACTACCAAGAAGATGAAGATTTCGAGGGAAATTGCAGATGCAAGCGGGTAAGTTCTTTATTCTTCCTCAGTTTATAGAAGGGAAATGATTTACGCACATCTTTTTATCCTTTCGCGCAATTAGTCATGTTCCTTGATCATCCTTCAATCTTATAGGAAAAGTACGTGCTCGTGATTAATTATTCACCAATTTTAACAATGCCAGCATTGTATTGCATTCTAAATTAACGTTAGTTTAATGTAGCGCATGTGCCTTAGCTTAGTTGGCAGCGTTCCCGCCTCCGTGCACTCAAGTTTGAATTTCCTTTTCCGTAGATTAGAATAGTTTAGAATGTCGCATTGGGAAAACAGAATGTTAGTTTGACATGTCCATTGTGTTCTCATCTTTGATGAAGTAATAAAGGAATGCGTTCGAGTCATCTTTTGTTTTCGTGCTGTTAATTTGATAGCTTGTCATTCGTATTGCAATTCGTATGATCTATTTTATCTCAAATCATTTTTCTGGTTTTTAATGACCTTATTCATTGTGTTACGCAGGCTGACAATGCCAGTGGAGGAAATCCTAACCATAGAGATCAAGCCTGGCTGGAAAAAGGGAACCAAGATCACGTTCCCGGAGAAAGGAAACGAGCAAGGAAACATGATCCCTGCCGATCTTGTGTTCATAATTGATGAGAAACCACACCCCACATTCACAAGGGACGGGAACGACCTGGTCGTCACGCAGAAGATCACTCTAGCAGAAGCTCTAACAGGCTACACCGTCTACCTGACCACCCTAGATGGAAGGAGCCTCACCATCCCCATCACCAACGTGATCAGTCCAAACTATGAGGAGGTAGTCCCTAGAGAGGGAATGCCTGTACCAAAGGACCCCTCCAAGAAGGGTAACCTCAGAATCAAATTCAACATCAAGTTTCCGGCAAGATTGAGTCCCGACCAGAAGGCCGGAATTAAGAAATATTTGCCGGCTTGATTCGAATTAGAGCCGCTGTGCTATGCGAAACCAGGGCGCTTGTGAATATTTTTTTGGATGGCTTGGGATGTTTGTGTTACTAGTTTGTTTTGCAAGGTTAAACATATGTTAGTCCAATGGCGGAGTGAAACACCGTCCGTTGGAATTCATCTTTTTCCAGTTGTCCACAATGCTTGTTTGAAGTAATACTTAATTAGTCTCTTTCAACAGCTGATGATGTTAATGATGATTGCCAAAAGTAACAAGAATAATCTCAAGGATACGAGTTCCAACTTGCATAATGCGCACATTTTTTTCATATTACCTACATTTTATGGATTCGTCATCTTTCAGGTATCGGCTAACATGTCTTGATTTCGATATCTGTGGACATTTTGGTTTTAGGTGTGTCAATAAAAGTCGGATGAAATTATGGAAAGTAAAAAAAAGGCCAATGTTAATAGCGTTTCTTTTGTGACAGATTTGTGGAAATTAAAAACGTTCCATCCAAAGCGCTCGAGATTTCATTCCTTAGCAGAGTTTAAAAGTGCTTATGAGTTATGAAAGCGTTTATTAAGGTGCTAGGTGCATCATCAAGAAACACTTACAATTCAATTAAAGGTCAATCTATTCTACTAAAAGCAACTGCGGGCAGAAGTGATTTTTACAGGAATGGTCCTTGAAAATCTTCCATAAATAAAACTAAAAAACAACTTGCTTACCTTTCCATTAGGTAAATAAATGGTTTTGTTACACGCTTAATTGACTTACACGTTACACCGCAAAACTACTGCACTTCCCCTAATCCAGTACTTCTATCCATACACTACCATTTAACAATTTAATCCATCAAATGGAAAATCTTAATCTAATAATTATAACAGCAAAAAATCAAGATTACCGGAGGCCGGTATCAATTTCCGTTTCCGTCATCAGGATGAGACCGGCAGCTACTGAAGCTGCACCATCTAAAATTGTATGCAGCCGCGGGGTATCTCAGGTGGTTGCGCAGAGACGGTTCAGATTTCGAGCTTCATTCACTAGAGTCATCTGAACTTTCCGACTCTGTGCCATCATCGTTCCTCATCGTGTTTGGAAGAATTTCGTCCGAGGCATCGCTCATATCTACATCCCCTTCTGAATCTTCATCTCTCACTTCTTCCATGACATTATTGTCATCTTCTGAAGCATCTATATCGTCGTCACTAGCTTCTGCTAAACCCCCGTTCCATCCGCTGGAAGTCCCATCAAATCCAATTTCCCAGTTTCCTTGTTCGTATCCCACTGCTTGGTCGTCTTCTGATTCCAATGTGTCTACTCGTTCAAATCCCTCTCCTTGCTCGTCACCTCTCATATCGATCTTTTCATCATCCCATTCCTCAGCCAAGTTTCTTGGTGATTCTCCTCCGCTCTCAGGGCTGCTGCGCATGTCACTCACACGGCCCAGAGGTGTCCCCTCAACAGCCCTGTTCTTCATTCTCCTCTTTCTAACAGTTCGGCGACCCCGTCCGCTCCCTTGTCCCTGCGTTCTTTTTCCCACCGTTCTCACCCCTTGATTCAAATTCTCATTACCCCTAATGTTCTGACGATTTGCAAGAGATTTGGGATTACTCACTTTTTTCGGCCACCTTTTACCACGTCCTTGCTCTCGACCTCCTCTACCACGTCTAAAGCTGTTTCGTCCACTTTTCAGGTGAGTACTGTTTTCTTCCCTCGTGTATTCATTGAGGCCTGCTTCAGTTAGTGCAGTCTCGCTCCTCGATGTCGGAAGTCTCATAGGTTGATTCTGTAGAAGAAAAAAGCACATGTAAGTTCAATGACACGGTGGAAGTTGTATGACACCACCAACATCAATTCAACATCTATGGGATTTCATAAGAGCTGGATTTTAAAGATTTATATGCTTTTCTAGCATTAAGCTTTACAGAGAGAAAAATGGGGAAAACTCACGAGATATTCTCCCACTTCCTTGTCTGCGGTGGGCTCAGCTTTCGCTTGCTTTACATATGTAATTGATGAATCTATCTCATGAAGCCTCAGAGCCACAGCTGCAGCTGTATGTGGTATCCAAGGAAGTACAGGAACGGATCCACTGTCTAAGTAATCGCGAACAACCCCCGACTGTTTGTAGGAGCCCAGCAATTCCTCCGTCACTGCAAAGTGTGATGACAGAAAGTCTTTCTTCACTGCAGTCTCAACCAGAGTCAATATCTGCAAGGAAGTTTGTCCAAAAATGAGTAACTCACTAACTTATCATATAAAAAGTTAGTTTGAGGAATAGACGTATGATGTGCCATGGTCGTGCTGGTTAGAAAAATGCATGTGAAATTGATGGATAAATCTTTCCTCGTGATACTTTCATTTTGTTTGTAAAAGAAAAAAAAGAAGAAAAAACCAGGAACACAAATTCTTTGCAGAAGTTTAGATCAGGATATAGGGTTGACCATAAGAATGAAACAAGAAAAGGGATAGAAACCTGAAGAAGTTCATCCATTGATGATGATGCATTCAGTTTCTCTCCCCACATCTTTCGATGGTCATCAGTCCAAGACAACTGAAGAGCTTCTGGTGGAATGGATACCTGTCGAACAAACAGTGAGTGATATGAAGACTGAATAAAACATCAAGCGTGGATACATGAGAAGCCAGCGGTGCCCAAGGTGTAAAGCATCAGAATCTCACCTCAACAAGAGCTATTAATGTCATGAGCAATCTTCTGGCCAAGGGAAGAGAAGTACAAGGAATATCAAAATTCCAAGGTTCCAACATCCTTTTTTCTTTACATTGCATTACATGTTCACCAAAGTCAAAATTTCTGTTGAAAGCATCAAAAGTCTGATGGCAAGTATCGCAGTGGGAATCCTCAAAGTAATAACAATTGAGGCAGACATCGCAGACATCAAACAGCGGTCTGCATCTCTCCTTCCCATATTTCGTGGCACATAAGGTAGATGAATTAGAGCATTCTTTCCACATCCACTTCTGAAAATCTTGATACCTTCTCAAGGCAGCCCTTTTCTCAGTTTCACTTCTGTCAAGCTCAATTCTGAAAGAAGATGAGGTCTGTGCTGTATCAGAATTCAAAGCACAAACTGCACTTTCAGGGCTGTCAAAATGAGAAGGGAAATCAGGACTAGAATCCATTTCGTCAGCTTCATTTTTAACATGGTTTTTACTTGGGCCTGCATTGTTAGGACGATGCGTATTTTTCTGAACATTCTCCTTGAAGGATGGCTCGATCTTTTGCAACATTAAGCGTAAATGAGATTCCCTAATTCCGCGTGTGTCCAGAGATGTAACAAGAGCATCAAAGGCCTATACAGACAATGAATTAAAAACATTACGATAATAAAGAAACTCTTAAAAGAAACTGAAACAGCATGTCAAAACTAGCAAGCATAAAAATCGTGCCAGCAAGCAGACAAAAACCTATTACAAATGTGACTTGAGAACCTAAGACATACTGCCAACTGAAACAGCAAGTCAAATCTAGCAAGCATAAAAGGATAATAAGTTTCCAACTTTGCTAAGAAGCTCATGATGCCCGACACAACTTTGATTCACTTAAAAGAGATGAAGGGGTCAATGACGATTTATCCTAAAGATAAAATGTACTCTGCATAACCAACAACATTTATTGTGCAAAATTAAACTCCAAAAACTCACAGACAAGTGCTCCTGAAACAGATTACAAAAAGCTGTTAAGCGTTACCTCTTCAGTGTCAATAAGCCTCCAGCTTCCATTGTTCAATTCAATGAAAATTCTACCTGAACCAGGGTCATGTCTTGATGCAGATGCAACAAATTGCCAGTATCGATTATGCCTACGATCTTGACCAAGAGGCAGGGATCTGTATGCATACATCTCTTCTGCTCTATGTGCAATATATGATTTTAATTGTGAGCGCGACCTTTTTGATGCATATGCAAGTTGCTGAGTCAAAAAGTTATCAGAACCCATGGAGATATCTTGGGCTGCTGAGGTCCTTTCAACATGCACGCCATTAAGCTGATTCTGAACACCTTGTGACCCATGGATTGACTTTTCATTTTCTGCAGTGACTGGAGATGCATCAATGTTCCTGTTATCAACATCCCGTATGGGACTTAGGCCGTCCTCTACTCCGGTAGCTTGTACTTCAGCTTTGCCTCCCATTAAAGATGGAAAATCTAACCTACCAGCATTCTCTTCTTTTAGGCGACTTTTATCCAGCTGTGCCTCTGCCCACATTTGCTTCTTAAGAGCATTTGCAGCTTCTAAGCGATCCTGTTGAATTTTGGTGTCAAATTGAGGTTTTAACACAGAAAGTACGGTAATACATTGATTTCAAAAACTTGAAAGGAAATGTTTACCTCGAGAACAATACGAATGGTATTTCCTTCATTTGCAACACCAATTAATGCAACAAGACCACTAAGACGCTCTTCCACGCTGAGGTCAGAATACTCCCCTTCTGTAAGTCCTTGAACCCATGACTCACCTGACTTGCTTTCATCAATCTCCATATTTTCTTGGTCAAGATGACTAGTACTAATATCTGCACCCAAAACACACTGTTTTGAGGAAGCACTAGGACATAATGCATCTTTGGAACCAGTCACTGGGGAACATAAAACATCCTTATCAAACTCATTTTTCACAGCAAGTCCAACATCATTGCTTAAACTGTCCTTTCCATTTTCTGAGAAACTAATTACTTCATTGTAATCATCAGGGGATTTCTTTGCAACTGATGGAGTAGCTAAGTCATCAACTTCAGGATCTTCATCAACTTCACATTCAGAGTCTTCGTCCCTTTCAACCTCATCATTTTCAACATCATCTCTTTCAACATCATCGACATCTTCTGCAGCTAAAATCCCATTTTCAAATATCTGAATTTTCTTCCTGGCTGCAGAAAGTATGGCCTCAGCATCAACAGGATCCTTTCTGTAAGCAGCTCGTACACGATATGTTGAAGGAGCTATTCTTTCAAAAAGCTTGGTATCTCTTGTCAAAGCAACAGAAATTGACGCTTCAGGAGTCTTGCTTGTTGTCAGGTCCCGAAGGCCAGATTTCTTACAGAAAAAGAACAGATAACGGGCAAATAAAAAGAAATCAGGAAAGAGGCACATAAAACTCAATACCAGAAAGACTACTCTTGTCACAAGACTCACAACAGCATTTTTGCTAACAATAAACTTTAGTCACCTGAATCTTGTCTGCAAGATCTAACACTGTTAGTCCCTTATTTCCCTCAAGTGAAAGCACATGAAAAGCTGCAAACTTTACAGTTCCAGGAGTCAACCGGTGTCTAGATCTTCGTGGAGCCAGTAAGCCTTTCTCTTGCATTACTGCAAATGCATTTACAGCTGCAGAACCATTTCGTAGATTAGAAATTGCATCCTGACAACCTTTACCCTGTAATAACAATGGTACCGTGAGTCTTGCAACTTTTAGCAACAAAAATAAAACAGAAGAAATTCCAAATCTTTAACGTCAGAATGTACTAATTTGATTGAAAAATAAAACAAAAGAATTTCCGCTGTCTTTTTTACACTACTCTTAACTGATGCAGGAGATAAATTCCTTTGAAAGAAAGATAATAAAGAATTGAAAGGGAACCTCGTGATTATCAGGTGTGTATGACCATGCGATACTCCTTTTCTTCAGCAGTGGCCCAAATCCGGCAGAGAGTGCTAGTTGACGGAATATTTCAGGCCATGTCAGCAGATTTAAGTGCTGCTGCCAGTTCCGTATATCAAAGCCCCATGCATAAGCCTGAAACGGATAGTTCCAAGAAATATTAGGAAAAAGCATCAAAATGAGCAAAGAAAGTAACTGCGTCCATGAAGAGAGTGGGGGATTACTCCTTCAACAATCTGTGGGTGTCCACCTCCAGGATTAGCAGCACCATTTTGATTTATTCCTAATCCAGTAGGAGTCCTTGCAACATCTTCAATATCTTTGATAATCAACCTCAAGAGAGCAACATGGATCTCTCCTAACAACCTTGAATCCTAATATCAAAATTGTATGAAGTATATGAGCAGCAGAAAACATATGAAGGACAAATAATTAGAAAGCATAATTTTGAAATAAAATAACTCAATGGTGGCTCACATAGTCATGAAATGCTTGAACAAACTCATCAAGAGTAAAAGGCCATAACTCGAGAACATCGGCAAAGGTAATTAAGAATCTCCATACCTGTCACCATCACAATTCAAATATCAGATTAGAGGCATTAATTCAAATACCAGAAACAAAGAATATACTAAAAGTAGCATGCATATGACCATACTGGAGAGAACAATTAACGTACAATTGCAGACACAAAACTAAAAACTGTGAGATCACATGCCAATAAGACAGACACATACACCAAATGATCACTTGATTAAATACTAGAAGTCTAGAATAGGACCAAAAGTAACTGTCACCAGAATTGCAACTATCGTTGGAGATCGAACGACATCTTTTACAAGTGATAATTAGTCTCCTGTACTAAATATGAAGTGTCAAAAAGCATAGTTATAGGTCCATGAAACCTAAAGAATAAAAGCTTGTCATCATTTTACCACAACTAGGAAACACATTCAAGACCAAGAAGTAAGAGAAGCACAGTGAGACTATCGCAAGAGCCAGAGGCTGGACCATAGATATTACTGACCATGCTGTGTGCACAAGAAATACTGTACCCATAAATCGTACAAGAATAGTTAATATCAGCATATAAGGTACTTTTAATAGCTCGTATAATAAGAAAAAGGAAGAACGCACCATGAGAAGGTTACCAATATTCGCCTCTGAATTGATCCATGGCTGAATTGCAAATGGTCTTTTTAACTGCACAGACCTAGGTGGGAATGCAACCAAAGAATCTGAACCACATAAAAACGCGTCATTGAATTATTTTATAGAGACGGACAATAATGAGACGCGCAAGTACACTATTAAGTATTTTATGAATACTTGTGGGTGGTTTCAGGTCGATTAAATATTCATAAGTTATCAACGCACTGAATTTTTTTTTTTTTTTTGGGCTCAATTTAGTACATCAAAAGTCCTGAATCTGTCAGCATCAAGCTTATTTCACTAAATTTAAGAAGATTCAAAAGATTTAACTTCAAAATTCTCCGAATAAGTGCCAGAGCAGTACAACAATTGGGAGGATGCAAAATAGCATGGTAGATCAGATGGATTTACTATAAAGGGCTAGAAGATATACTTAGGTACTTCAAGCAGCCATGTCAAGGGTTAATAGAAGTATTCATGTTACCAAGCAACGCCTACCTCTGAATGCATCAAGGTTTTGCAGGGTGTCAAGATCAATACAAATAATGGAGGATAAACCCTTGCTTGCAGCAGCCAACTCCATTAATTCTAGTTGTTCATCCTCAATAAGCTCCATAGACTCTTTAGCAAGCCTGCGTGCAGTCGCCTTCTCAAGTGCAGCTTTGCGTTTCACTACCTCTCTCTCTTTGCGAAGCTCTTCCTTCTGCCTCCTTTTCTCAGCCTACAAGATAAACCCAGAGGGCTTAAGAATTTATTATTCTATGCTGAAAAATCAAAGATACATCACATACGCATTACATTGTAGGACCTTGAACTTACTCTTATATATTCTTTCTGTAAAAACTTTTCCCTTCGTTCAATTTCACGTTTTTGCTCACGCTTTAATCTCTCTTCCTCGCGTTGCCTCTCACGCATCAACCTCTCTTCTTCTTTTCGTCTCTCACGGTCTTGTTTTTCCATTTCCTTCCTCATTCGTTCCTCATTCTATAAACAGAAAAATCAAAATATCAGCTTACGAATTGCTATGCTTCAGAAACAATTGTATAGGACTTAAAAATAGAACCTTTCTCCTCAGAATATCTTGTTTCTCCAGCTCCTTCCGGATCCGCAACTCATGAGCTTCAACTTCTTTAGCGATTCTCGCTTCTTCACTCTACAAGGTGCAACTGGTTAAGTCCTTGGTTGAGAAAATATACTATTATACTAAAGTTAACTGCACAAGTATACCTTGCGTTTCCTCTCCATTCTCAGAATAGAGTCATTAATTTGACCTTCAGATAATACATTAGAGTTTTCCAGTGCAGGTGCAACAACAGGGGGATCACTAAACTGAGTATTTACCCTCACGTTAGTGAAGGAGTCCCTTTGTGCTACACTGCCATCATCAACAGGAGATGAGTAGGGCACTACTTGCCTCTCCTGTTGAGACAGAAGACGAACACGTGACGCATGACCATGGACACCATGAACCCTTGACAATGGCTCATTTCCAACAGAAAATGACGAAGTTCTTGCAGTTGGGCCATCAATTGCTGAATCGTGAAAATGAGATTGAGAGACTTGTCCGTATGCATCAGACCGAATACTGGAGTGATCTTGAAGAAAGGGATATTCGTGGAGACCCCTTGTCGTAGCCTGAGATGAAAATTCATTCTAATTCAATGAATCATCCAAAAGAAATTGAGGATACATAAAACATCCAAAATTACATGCATCAGAAAAAGATAAAGAGTACCAACAGTACAAAATCAGTTCAAATGCATTAGATCCCACAACAGGAAGGAAAAGGGAGGGAGAGAGAGCGAATAATGAGTTGTTTTGTTACCAGTCATGCAACTAAACCCAATTTTAAATCACCCTTATAAAATTAAGTTAAGAAGATTTGGACAAAGATGCAAATACTCTTGCTAAGATTTCAAACTCAGACTGCTTGAAGCCAGTTCAATCGAATTAGAGTTCTAAACTGGCAAGGAAACTCTAGATACTGCTGAAGTCATCGAACAATGCTCAAGTGAGAACTGCAAAAGAATACCATCTACCCTATGTTTGTTCGACTCCCCACAACATTATCTTGTGGTTTTTAAGTTTTAAAGGTTGACACATGCTAATGAAAAAACCAGTACATGTATACCACTTCATGGTTCACCAGCATCTTATATAGTAGATGTTATCCATATTGCACATGTCATCATATGGTATATAAAAAATAATAGATTTATCAAAGAAAAAGAAACAGACTTTAATTGGTTTTGCATCATGACGCTCATATTTTCCCTCCAAAGCATGGGCAGACCGCTTATGCTGCTCCGCAACTGCTTCACCAAGTAAAGAATCAATAGGGTTAGCATGAAACCTAATTGCATACAAAAATCATTCAAAAAGCAGAAAATAATATGCTAAGGTAATAATGTGGCTTTAATCAATCACTAATGCATATATTTTCGCATTCTAATTTGGGTAATAGTCCATAATTTAAGACCACCACAAGATAAGAAAATTTGGGACTCAAGTTTTTTACTGAACTACCTTGAAGCATAAAGCCTTCAAAGCAAATGCGAATGTTAAACCACACTAGAAACCGATGATAAACCAACTAGTAATCTTAATTATCAGAAAAAACTGGTGAACTGAGTAGCAAGTGTGATCTGAATGTCGGAAAACTTGCAAAGCGCATAAACTCACTAAACAATAATATGCACAAAATTCTCTGCATAATGTTGCAATCTAGTCCCACATAAGTCAAGTACAAGGCATTGCTCAATTGAGCTGTAAAATCAACAAGGCAACCCAGTAATTATACCTAGAGGTGCCCCAAATGCATCTGGCGGCAAAGGATCAAACTCTATCCCGAGAAGCGGGCCATCTTCCCTCAATGGCTCTCCCAATTGAGCTTCCACACAAGCAATGGCCCTGAGCTCCAAGATCGACTGTGGCGACTCATAATACCTCCTCCCCCTCATTGGAATGTCATCAGCCACACCCCTAGCTACCACATTCCGCAACTCCGCATGACCAAAGGGGCTTGAGCCGGAGCCTGAACCCGACCCATAATCACTACCCGGCTCTGACCCATGAGCCAAATCGTCAATGGGAGGCTCAGGCAAAGCGGGTACCAATTTCCGCTGCTTCTTCGGTGGACCCCCTTCCTTCTTGTCCTTCAACCTTCTGTGACAGAACCACATCTGCAACTGCCGATCGGAAAGCCCCAATTTTTCCGATAGCTCAGCCCTAATCGCCTCCGACGGGTAGGTCTCCACTGATCAAAAACCCAAAAATCAAAACAAAAACTTCAATTTCCACAGAAATCCAAAACAAACATTAAAAAAAAAAAATGGAGAAATCGAACATACAGGAATATGCTTTCTCGAGGGTTTCGAGCTGAAAGGGGGTCTTCATCTGGCGCTTGGGCTTGCTCTGCCCCTCACTGGAATTGTTAAGCTTACTATTGCTCTCATGATTTTTGTTCTGATTTTCTCCCTCCGACGCCTCCTCCATTGAAATCGAGACCGAGATCTGGGATTCCACCCAAATCTTCCGCCTTTCAATCCCTCAAACCTTCAAACTTCGAAACCCTAATCCCCAAATCCTCATAAAAACTGGGTCTTCGTAAAGAATCCGATTTCCTTCTCCTTATTCTCCTCTCTCTCTCTAAAACTCTCGTTCGTTCTTTCTCTCTCTAAAAACAAAATACCGTAACAGTCAAGGAAGAAGAGATCGAGAAGAAAGAGAGGCGTAGAATTATCATGATGGAATATTAAGAATACGAAGAATAAACATTTACGAATAATAAATGTTGAATTTTTTACGGGGATTGAAAAGAAAACACAGCAACAAACATTAACACCAAAAACAAAAACAACGAATAATATTAATAATATCGAAAAATAGGAAAAGGCAAAATCAGGACGAGGAACATGTTTTTTAAAACAACAACAGTATTTCCTCCTCGCTCTAATTCTAATTCCACCACCTTCCATAATTTTTTTTTTTTCCTCACTTTTTTCTATTTCTAAATTTTTGTCTTTTTAAATTCTGACGATTGATGCTACTTTCATGTTAAACGATGCCTTTTCAGATTTTTAATTCTGCTTATATTTTATTATTTATTGAATTTTCAACTTTTTAAGGTTCTTTCTTTCTTCAGGTTTTTTGTTTTGTTTTATGTTTATGTTTTTTTGGTTCAGTAACGTTAAATATGTTATTGCAATTTGCATCGTATCAGATCGTGTGCGCGCGTGTTTGTTTGATGTTTATCGAAGGGTTCTTGGTGTTCGTTGGTTTGGATTCTGTGTGTTCGTTGGATGCGATCTTCTCATTGGGTGCGCGATGAACGAGCATGTGTTTCTGCTTTCCTCTGTTTGTGGGCCCCGTGCCTGCTCTGTACACCATTGGGCTGGGCTTCTGTGAACTGTGTTGATTAGAAAGTAGGCTTTAGAGTGAGAGGATCATCATCGGATCCTCATCGTGAGAATTTCGGGAATTCTCCAATCACATTCATTCATCGTATATCGTGCGATTAATTTTTATCAGGTATTGTTTATATTCAATTTTAAATAAAAAAAAATTTACAATCATTTCTAACCGCACGATGTACGATGAATGGATGTGATTGGAGGATTCTCATGATAGGATCCAGCGAGGATCCTCACAAAGAGTCATCACAAAGACGATCCAACGAGGATCCTCACAAAGAGGATCCTGGGGCTTTAGATGATACCCAAAATCTTTTGTGGTCTTTGTGTGACTTATCTTATTGAGTGACACGTGTCCATTCATTTAATCTCTTCAATAAAAAAAAAGATAAATTAAGTCAAAAGGACACGTGCCACTCAATAAAATAGGTCATAGAGAGGGCTCAGAGAATTTTGGGTGCAGAAGATTTGAACTCACTTTAGATATAGCGTGACGTGAGTTGAGAGATAAGTTATTTGAATTTGAGGCATCTTTTAATATTGGAGGATAAAAATATATCATTTTATAGTGTGCTAGAAATATAAGGAGGAGGAGGAGGAGGAGGACGACGATGACGACGACGACAACGAGGGTGTCTGGCACCTTGTTGATTCGAAGCAATTGAAACCCATGTCTAACGGTTAGGTAGGTAGTCACTTTTTTTCTAGACAAGTACCTATGATTCTTTATTCCTTTTATAACATACATAACCACCACACCACATAATTGTCGGAATCCATATCCAATTTGATCCGATCAATGAAGCGTGCCCTAAGTTGCTTATACGGCATTTTTGTAGTTATAAGTGACAATTGGAAATGTGTTTTTTCAATTATAAGATGAATCAGAATGTTTATTTGGCTCTTAGAGCTCGGGGCAAGTTTGTGATCACCAATGAGAAAATGACTCCTAAAGAACTTGGAAGGTCCCTAACCTCACCCTTGCTTTAGTGGCTAAATCTCAATGTTCTTAATTCCTCATAGAAAAGTAGGTCTATAGTTGGAGCCCAGCGTCTCAACTTCCAATCGCCTCAAACAACTTACATGCAACCAAGTGATCGAACAACTATTCTTACAAGCTCGCAACCAAGTGATATGATGCTTATCCGTGCATAGAGTTGTAGGAACAATTGTCCAATCACTTGTCATGAGGACTGTAAGGAAAAAGGAAGAAGTAGATACAACGTGAAGTAAATATCTAGACGACTGATATCATGTAGAATTAAGAACCGCATGACTATTGGGAGAAAGAAATAAATACAAGGTAAAGGCCATGTAAACAAAGAACGTGATAAAGAAGTAACTGTAAATCCTCATTGAAATTGATACTTTATTCATTTCCAAACAACATGAGACCATTACAAATTAGGATG
Organism: Cotoneaster glaucophyllus; assembly: GCA_036320875.1. Classification (NCBI taxonomy): domain Eukaryota; kingdom Viridiplantae; phylum Streptophyta; class Magnoliopsida; order Rosales; family Rosaceae; genus Cotoneaster; species Cotoneaster glaucophyllus. The sequence goes on from CM070066.1 coordinate 3,701,047, forward strand.
TCTGTGTACTCTCAATCAATGGAAAAGAAGGGGGGGCGGGGGGGGGGGGTGGGTTGAAGGGGAGGTGTGTGGGGAAGGGGAAGGAAACAAACTATGACATAGATAATAGATACTGAATTTGCAACTTCTGAACGGAATTTATGAAATTTACAATGCATGGTTCCCTCCATGTCCGTTCTTCATTCCTCCTCACGCAGCTTTCCCTTGCTGGATTTCAGGGAAGAAAAAGAAAAAATAGAGTCAAAAAACTATAAACGGTGCATATAGCATTAGGCTAACTGATAAGATCAATCTTCAGAAAAACGCATATGAGCAGAAGTGCTTCCTACATAAGCAGTCCCAAGCGGCGGTTCTAGAACTAGTTTAAAGGCAACTCCAAACATGCATGAATGCAGACATTGGATGCAAGAGACTACTTTTTGCAACAAAATGTATATCAAACAAGTGCCACATGCATGAACTATTTACTTAGCTATATCTGACTCACTCGTTTCTCTTCTTCTATATTGGCCTTGAGGTAAGAGTAGATCGCCACTCCTGCAATTGCAATGACAGTTCCAATACCAGTTTGTGTTGAAATCTTGTTACCTGCGAGCACCGATAGAAATTAGTTACGAGGTCAAATTTTCATTGATCTAAAAAACGAAGTTGAAGATTGTCGGACATAAAATCATTACCAAAGATCACGATTGAGAAGCCAATCACAAACACACGCTTCAGCACGTTTCCAACTGCGTGCGTAAGAGGCGCCACTCTCTCCAGGGTGTTGGTGGCCAACTGATAGTTTGGAAAAACATAAACGGTTCGTATGATTTCATAACAATTGAATTCCAGTGAGAAGATTATGCTACTGCTACAACACGAAGTAAAGAAAACACATATACCTGGTTATAGAGATGGTAAAACAATCCCACCCAGAAGAGATCGGTGACGAACTTGACAAGTCCTACTTTAGCAATTGCATCATTGAAACCATACTTGATCAGTTGAGGTCCCTCTACCTATTGACGAGAGACAGGACATGGAGCCACAATTCATCAAAATTATTATTTCAGTTGCAGAATCAAACTTCCAGAGGTCACAAGAGAAGTATACTCACAATGAGAGCAGGTGGAATGCAGACGAAGAGTGCAATGATCGAAATATAGGCATATAGATTTGTACTATCCATATCAGTCTGCAGAAATAACAAAAAAAAGTTATATATAAAGGAAAATTAACTTCAACAATTCTAAACGTAAAGTTAGAGAAACTCACCATGGCTTTCTTTGAATAGATACTCCTGTAAGTGAAGGAGATATTTGAAATCATAGCACTAATGAAGCCAAGCCAGTTGAACGACAACTCAGTCAGCGATGCCATCGACACACCTGCAATTTAAAACCATGGAAAACCAACTTACGTGACAATAAATTTGTGTTCGAAGAAATGATTCATCGAAATAATGAGTCACACATTGATATGATATCCACGCATTTGGTTAAATGACAGATAATATGATTACAACAACCGAATGAACATAAATAGAAGAGCATACCAATAACAACAGGAGCCAGGGACAGCCATAGAGACAAGGGGATTGATTGTCCGAGTATAAATTGCGAAGCAGCAGCATTGAAGAATGGCTCAAGAGCTGAAACAAATAAATCCGACGTTAATCCAACATTAATTATATACAGTCATTTGTTGTTCTCCGAAATCTTTTAGAGCATAAAATTTGTGCTCTCACCTTTGATTGTATGTGTGAATGAGACAGCAACGGCTGCAAACGAGACGTTGCTGGTGACGTGGCCAAGTGCATGGCACACTGCCACTGGTATAAGCAGCTTCAAGAGGTTTGCATCAATTGGCTACATGGAGAAAAACACCAGTCACATACACTAAATTAAGAGTTACAAGAATTCTCATTTCAAGTGAACCAAACAAAGATTTGCATACGTGAGTTAGGCCAATTTGCCCGTCCTAACTCCCGAGTTTTTTTTTTTTTTTTTTCTTTCCATTGTCCTAACTCTCAAGTTCGAATACTCTTTATTCATTTGAGCAATAGTTTACACAACATTGAAGTGGTTCACTTACAGCGCGTTTGGGAAGGCCCACAGCCCAGCTGATCAAGCAGTACACAACTCCGACAGCCAAGTGCACGACGGACACAAAACTGCACCCACAAAGAACAAAAAACTCACTTCTTTAGAAGAAGCCGGAACTAATACAACTAGAACAGAGATATGGACAGTAACATCTCGTTGTACGAAATCATACAATATACCGATATGTTATTGTGACTGTATTTCAAGTCAAATGTCCACTATAAAACAATTAGCTTCTTCATATAATAGTGTATGATTTAAAATATAGCACAGTAACATCTCGTTGTACGAAATCATACAACTTAGCTTCATCACATAACAGTGTACGATTTAAAATATAGCATAACATCTCGTTAACAAAATTATATATTGAATTTCATTATATAACAATGTACGATTTAAAATATAACACAGTGAGGTCTCGTTGCATGAAAAAAATTGAAAACGGCACACTTACTATGGATACGGAAAGTAATTGTAGATCTTCTTGTTCATGATGTTGAAAATTACGTTCAGAAAATACCTGCAAACCAAGGACAAATCCGTAATTCCCGACACAATGATTACTCAAAAATAAATCCAAATTAATTTTAAACTGTTTCAACAGTTTATGATAAGCCGTTAAATTGTAGACGACGCGCGGGAGTCCGTACCACATGAAGAAGAAGAAGCCGGTGAGGATAAAAGGGTACTTGTTGAAGAACCCGATCGGCGCCACCTTCGCGTCCCTGTAACACCACCGCGTCAGAAAGAACCGGCAAAACACACAAAAAAAACTCATTAGTTCGGAGGCTGACGCGGGCGAGTCAGACCGAGATAGAACGGAGGAGACGGACCTCACCCGGCGGAATCTCCTTCAGCCGGCGACGAGGCCGCGGTTTTGCACGGCCGGAGAATCTCCCTCTTCATCGGCGACCCCTCGAGCAGCAGCGCCGGGCGGAGCTGCCTCCCCCATATGAGGTTCCCGCCCTCGCTCACGGCCCCGATTGGCCGCGCCGAGACGAACGAGACGGCGCCGTTCTCTCTGTGGGATGGCTTGCGCTGGTAAGGGAGTGGTGCGAATGCGGTGGCGCGTGAGAACACCCGTGACTGCATGATTGATGTGGAGAGAGAGAGAGAGAGAGTGGGGATTGTGGATTGGGAAGACACAGTGAACTCTTATTAGTTGTTCGGAGAAGAGACAAGTGACAGATGGAAACAAATCAGTTGGAGGGAGAAGAAGGAGAGCGGTAAATTTCTTTTATTTCTGTTCGCGCGGTTTTGCTCTTCTACAACGCGAACACGTTAGGGAAGTACATCCGCCGCTACGATTTGGTAAAGGTGGGTTTGAAATTTGCTTATGCACAACTTTTGTTGGGAAGCGCTTATAATAAAAGGAAAACTAATGAAAAAAGTTTGTAAACTTTGAGTTTTAATTATAAGGAAAAAATAAAGGGTAATGTGAATCAGGATTTACTTTTTAGTATAACAATATTATTTTTAGTTAAAGTATACAGTACTATGATCTTTTCGTTAAAGTTTCTTATAAGTGCTTTAATTACAAAAAAAGTTGAAATTCATATTAAAAACTTGTGCATCCTCAAAGCATTTAGTATGTGTTTTTTTTACTTTGTGTTCGATTCACAAGATTTTACGTTTGTAATCGAAATTGTTTATATTATAAATCATTTTGTAAAAATTATTTCTACGAAGATTAAAATTAAGATCATTTAATATAAGCCTGAAGTTTTATGAATCAGCCGAGGAGGAGATCATCATCAACTTTTAAGGAGCCAAGTTAATTACATAAGATGGGGGGAGGAGCATGGGAGGCTACGGTGGGGGTGGGGATAGGGAATGAGGGAGACGCATGGGGATGTGAAATGGGAGAGGTGGGGCCCTGCTTATCCCCAGCGTAAGGCGTACGAGCGGCGAGAATGCGAGTTGATTTGGATCGCCTTATCGTTTCTGTTTTAATTCCCTTTCCTGTGTGTAACTGTTAATTAATTCCCTTTCCTCTCAACTGTTTCTCACGGGAATCAAATTCTTGGAAAAAAAGGTGCAAAAAATAAATAAATAAAAACATATAAATCTTAGATGATTTTTGGGTAAGAAATTTCACAGGCCTTGGTAACATAAAAAATATCTTATCGACCAAGAGCGACACGTAGCAACATTCATTCTTACAACTTATTCACATACATTTCTTTTAAGGTACATATTTTCGATCCGGAGGCAGATTGTCTGCCCTCCACATGCCCTTTTATTTGTACGGTCACGGTTAAGTCACGTCAACATTTTATATTCCTATTGTTTTTTGTCTTATTATCTCTATAAAAAAAATCAATATAAAATGTTGACATGACTTAACCGCACAAAATAAGAGGGCATGGGGAGGGCAAACAATCTGCCTCCTTTAGATCCAGGTTAAAAAATACATAATGTTGTTAGAAGTGGGTCCAGTTATCTAATTATGTGTTTTTATTTCTTTTATACTCATTTTATATTTTTTTTAAATATTAAAAACCAATTAAAATCTTCTAATATTATGCATTTTTCAACTCTAAAAAATCTAATTAATATCTTATAACAAAAAAGCTAATATACTAACATAAAATCTATCTGCAAAACATTATACCTAAGTCAAGTAACAAATATATGAATGTATGTTATACGTATACGTGAGATATGAAACCTAACTAAAAGGTAGAAACAAAATATAACATACCTACAAGCAAGACACATTAATCTGTGATTGGTTGATTATAAATAAATAATATGTCATATAGGTAGATAAATACAATTAACCTGTGATACATGTTGTGTCACATCCCGACCCGGGGTGGACCACTTCCCGGGCCCGCTCCACTACCGTAGCACGATATTGTCCGCTTTGGGCCCCGACTACGCCCTCACGGTTTTGTTTCTGGGAACTCCGAAGTTAAGCGAGTAGCGCGCGAGAGCACTCCCATGATGGGTGACCCACTGGGAAGTTCTCGTGTGAGTTCCCAAAAACAAAACCGTGAGGGCGTAGTCGGGGCCCAAAGCGGACAATATCGTGCTACGGTGGTGGAGCGGGCCCGGGATGTGGTGGACCCCGGGTCGGGATGTGACATGTTGATTATAAAAATTAAAAATAAAATCTATTAATAGAGTTTAAAGCAAGAGCAAGAACAAGAAATAACAAATAAATAAATAAATAATCAAAGAGATAATTAGGAAGAAATTTGATTTTTATAATAAATCTTATCATTAAAGAGATAATTATTGATAATTAAATGAATAAATATAAGGAATTGGACTAATTTTAATAAAATGGACAATTTCAGCTATTGACTCAAAAAATTAGACTTATATCAAGTTTTCCCATAACAATGAATTTTATCTCCTCACTGCTTCACGTGGAGGTGATGGCAACTCGTATTGGCCTTCTTTTGGCGTCACAAAGGGATTTTCAAAACTTTATCCTTGAGAGTGATTCATTCCAGATTGTGACGGCTCTTCTTGATTAACAATTAAGTTTTCGTAAAACATTCAAACGTCCTACACAAAATATGCTTGTATAAAACACGTAAAGTAAAACAACTAATTAGTTTGACAATTGATAGGCGAGAAACTCTCCATAGTCAAGTAATTTATCGTTTACAAAAATCATCTATGTATATATAGAAATTGTATTAACCTAAAAACATTCAAAGTTAATGAAGATAAAACTAGAAAAGGAAATTTTATTTAGATCCATTTATTCTCTTTTTACATCCAACTTATTATTTTTTATTTTGAAATTCTAAATGTGCCTAATAATTCTCTTTCTACACCCAACAAGCACAAAAAGAAAATAATAATAATTTAGCAATAGGCAACTCCAGCCACCCTATCTCTTCAAACCTCAATCACCCAGTTTCTAACCTCCCCAACTCCCCACCGCCACCTCCCTTACCACCCATAACAATTTGGAAATTAGAACATTATTCTCAACAACCCACGATTAAAAAACCCAAAAAAAAACATGTCAATGATTTTTTTTTTTTTTTTGGAAATATTAATGGTATTATTAACATATGGTCCAACACAATTAGATTCGACATGTCGACAATTTTGGCATAATTCGGACATGTTAGAAGGACTGCATGGAAGAGAGAGCTATTGTAGGGACATTGATGGCTGAGATCTTTGGGGGTTTCATTGTGGGTGATAAGAAGATGGCGGTGGGGGGTTGGGGAGGGGTAGAAATTGGGGGTGGTTAGGGTTTGGAGTCACGGCATGGCCCGGTTTTCTAGTGTTGTAATTTTATATTTTATTTTTTTGTTCTTTTTCATTATGAGTGTAGAAAGAAAATTGTTGGGCAAATTCGGAATTTCAGGATTAAAAACTATAAGTTAGGTGTCAAAAGATGATAAATGGGTCTGAAACTCTGAATAAAATTTCCCGACTAGAAATGCTGGAATTTTTTGGTATTTGTGGATGCATAGATCAAAGATTTTGAGGCCTATCACAAACATGACCCAATATAATTGTCGATTTACCCGATCCACATCGACATTACCTTTCAACCATTGGGCCCAATTCAACAACTTCAACTAGATCCAAATTCATAACTTGCCGTCGAGTCCCCGCACCGCCACCGTCAAATGCCTCCGCTATATATCACCACCTTTGGCCTCATGATCTCTCAGTTAGTCTCCGCGAACCAGATCAGGTCCGCGAAGGCGCTACTTGATAGGATGAAGGAGGTGAAGTGTAGTGTTACTGAAGATATTCCTCCCTGTTTGCAGAGGCTATGGCTGCGTTCACAGGCCGCTGTAAGGGTGTTCCACAAGATGGACGACTTTCCTGCAAACCAACCCAAAAATCTTACATAACCATACGTGGGATTCTCGTTGAAGAATTTGGATAAAAACCATGGGATGTTTAAAGACATGACAATCAAAGGTGTTGCTCCAAATGTGTTTACTTACAGCACATTGATGGTTGGGCTCTGCAAGTAATTGGAAGCCTGTCTATAAATCTAACAACGCCAGGAACTGAAAGCAGAATAAAAGCTATAGACAGGCCTCCTATTATTTGCATACATGACTCACGCAATACAGGAAGATGTACTGTAATGAGGACCCTCTCCGGATTCTCTTTGTGAAGATCCTCTCTGAATCCTCTTTGTGAGAATCTCAAAGATACTCCAATCATATCCGTTCATCGTATATCGTGTGATCATAAATCATTATAAATCTTTTTATTTAAAATTAAACATAAACAATACGAAAATTGACCGCACGATGTACAATAAACGGATGTAATTGAAGGATATCGGATCCTCACAAAGAGGATATCCTCAGGAGAGGGTCCTCATTCTCACTCTTCGGCTCATATGAGAAATAATTATCTCAACCGTTTCTTAATCGGTACCTCAAACGATATTTGTAGTTATTTGATCAAGAGTTAAGATGTTTAAAAGTTCTCTTTCAATGTACCATGGATTTGAACTGGGATTTACAAACAATGAGAATAGTCATATAACCGGCATTTACAGAACTTGGAGGAAGCCGGAATGGAGGAAAGAGTAAATAAGTTTGTATGTGCAGGGTTTGGCAATTTGAAGTAGCACGCCGGCAAATATGAACTAATCAAGCAAAAGAGGAATTGTCAATTTGCAGACAGGGGGAAGCCAATTCCATGGCGCTTGGTTGGAAACACAACAAACAACATACTGCAAATGACACCAATGCCAACTGGCAATGCTGTGAGTACCTCCTGAGCCTCATCTGACGGCGTTGGATAGAAGCAATTCACTACATTCTGATCGAAAAGTGCAACAGCTGCGAATACAAGTATCGACATGAAGGCATGGAGGAAATCTATAAACCGCAGCCGGAAATTTGCAGCGACTTCAGATGGTATGTTGGCTGATCCATCAATGATCCATAAGCCTTTGAATGTAGCGAGCCCATAGCAGACATTTCCATTCTTGTCCCTAAAGCTGTCGGTGAAACTCAGTAGAAAACTTGAAGCCCCACAGAGGGCTACAAGTCCAGCAGTCATGGACCGGCTGACCGAGTCACAGTTGCCCAGGTTTGTAAATATGGGTGCCAGAAGCTGAAATGCAAGAACTGTTCCCGTAGGCAAAAGATTGGCCAAATGAGCTGTGCTCTGAAAAGTCTGGCGAATGGCTTTCTGTATCAGCGTTCTTTCCTCATCTGTCGCGGACTTTGGTGCATCTTGCAAGAGGGGGAGTTTCTGCTCACCATCATGCAGGTGCCGGGATTCCTCAGCTTCTACCTTGATCTCCATCGACCAGAATCGTTCGATAAGTCTCTTATCCCTTAATGCTTTGGTCTCTTTTCTCGTATTATTTTAGCCATTTTCTTGTGAGGATTAATGTTGCATAAATAGGAATAGGAATGAAACTTGAGTGGAGGTAAAGGGAGGGAAAGAGTAGTTAGTCATGCCTTGCAAGGAAGAGAAACCTAAAAACTGGAACCGAATTATAGATAAAGCAGCAAGCAGAATTCCGAAAGGAGAGTTTGGTTTTGTGTTCGGTTTTTCGCTAACTGTCTGTCCATGACTCTTTGATGACCCGTTATAGATCATGGTCTTTGGGAGCTTTTTTGTTGTTGAAACGCAATGCGCATTGCTTAAGGGGCAAGCTTCACAAGAGGTGTTCTTTACTATTATTTTAGATTTCTAAATTTAGAATTATTTGTTATTTTAGGGTTGCACTACTACAATATTAGCTTTAGCTGGCGGATGATGGTGGCGGATATTAAAAAATTCTGTCGGATAAATTATATCCGACAAATCATTTAATTACTGGCGGATATTAGAAAAATCTTGTCGGTTTTATTGTATTTTCTGTCGGAAAATTCATTTCCTGACGCTGACAAATCTGTCGCTTATTATATCCGCCACTGCATCCATTTTCTGTCAAATTTTGCTTAAAATCCGACAGTAATTTACGTTTTTTGTCTGTTTTTGGACCTCCAGTTATAGATAATTTTGTATTAGTGTTTGCTTTTGTGGTTTTTGCTTGGAAACATGAAAGACTGGCATGGATGAGAGAGGGAGGTTAGGCTTCACTTTGAAGGAATTTGTTGTTAGATCATACATGGTGTCATATACTCATACCTTGCACGTTATTACTTCGTAAACAAGCGTGAAATTTGTCTTGGATTGGAACTAATGCTGCTACCAAAACAGCCCATATTTGCATTTACGGACTTGCTAGAGTTTGGATTGTAAGCGATCGTGGCACTCTCCATTTTTTCTCTCTGCACTTCTCCCTTCTCCCTTCTCAAAGGAGAATCAAGAGACCAGGTGCAAAAGGAGAAAATAGGGGTTTGAAAATCACTTCCTTTGCATCAACTTGTTTCGTGACCAAAAGTCTTATAAAATCTTTATCTGTTCAGACATATGAAGCGCATGCATCAAAGGAGAAAAGTAGTAATTTTTTTCTCTCGAAGATAAAATGCGGTATCTCTTGACATGCTAACTGGATCTATAGGATTTTCAATAAGGGTAGATTCATGACACTACTTTTTTTACATAATTTTTTTACACACGTTTTTACGAGGCTCACTCTGTAATGCATTTTACTATTCGAACCGTCTATCTTTTATAACATTATTCATATATAGGTCATCCTTGCAAAAAATAGACAATGACATTCATTTGTAGTGAAAAAAGAGAAGACAAATACGGTTATACAAAGACACCCTAACCTTAATCCAACGGTCATATGGTTTCAGACTTGGTGATTTTTTGTAGACACGATCTTGGAGAGAAGACCTAAAAGATAGACAAATCAAATTGTTGAAGGACATTACGAAATAAGCCCTACTAAAACATGTGTAAAATTATGTAAAAAAGTGGTGTTACGAATTCTCCTCATATGTATTGTGATCGCTTCGCTTGTAGTAAAATATTTGGTAAAAAGTTATCCAATGTGGTTAAAGTGATGGTTAATAAATAACTTTCTTCACTTTTTTTTTTTTTTTTTTGGAACAACAATATATTGAAGCCAACAGGCACAATACAAGGAGAGCAAGAAAGACTACAAGAGCCTAACACCAAACACAGAGAGAAAATCCACACGGAAAAGGGGAAGAGAAAGACACATCAGAAGAATCAGTGTCACCCCAGCAGCAAAAAACAAGAGAAAAAAACAATTAGTGAGGACAAGGGAGGCCATCACTGCTAAGGACAAACACCAACGAAGATGGAGGTCGATGAGTGAGAACTTGTCATGGAAATGGTTGGGAGAGGTGTCCTGCATGACTAGGACTAGGACCTTAAAGCCCGCCCATTACAAATATGGTCTAGGCATCACACACACAAACTAACAACCGAGGTGCTCATGCTGGGCTCAAGATACGAATTTGGGCCTCCAATTAGGAATTCAATCAAGTTCTTAAAGCCTTATTTTGGTTTTGTTTTACTTTATTTTTAAGCAAGTTGAAGTCGTGGAAAAAAAATTGTTGGGGGTTTACCTCCTCTTTCCTCGAATATGAAAATTATTCGTGAGGAGGACTTTATGGTATGAGTAAATAGTTATCATGACGTTTTATGTCAATGAACAAAGATATATAAGATTTTTTTCACGTGAAGTTATATCATTAATACAGAATGCTACTGTAACAGTATACTAGTATCATGTAAGTTATTTTCTTTTGTAAGAGCTTTCTTATGAACAATGTGGTCTGAATTTCCGTTAACAAATTTTTCATTCACTTCTCCCAAATAATTGCATTTGATTACTGTAACAGTATACTCGTATCATGTAAGTTATTTTCTTTTGTAAGAGCTTTCTTATGAACAATGTGGTCTGAATTTCCGTTAACAAATTTTTCATTCACTTCTCCCAAATAATTGCATTTGATTCAAAACTCCTAACTACCCTCAATTATTTCACTTCACACCATAGTTGTGACTTGTGAGGAAGACATATGCCAGTTAGGCCAAGTGTCGTGATCGGCATAGTAATGGGGAAGAGAGAGGTGATGTTGAAAGAGTTTGACAAAGTGTGTGCCCTCCTCTCCTCCTTTGCATGGCAATTGGCAATTTGGCATGCATCGCTGCTACAGTTGCTTAAGCTGAACATAGCCGTTACAGACAAGAAAGATCATGCCTGCCCCTCACTAGCTCTATGATTTTAGCAAGCTACGTTGGGCGGCTGCATGCACTAAACCCTTTTAGCTTCTCAGCCTGCTTTTTGGGATGTCATCCGTTACAAACTTATCTACGACGTACATTTTGGCCGTCGCTAGGAATACATTTTGGATAGTATTTTTCATACATCATTTTTACCTCTCAGTTCACACATTTTTTTTAATTTTTATCTATTGATCTTCTTTAATTCATTTGTCTGACAGTCAAAAATTGAAAAACGTGTGTAAGAAGTAAAAAGAGGTGTGTGGATAACAATATCCTACATTTTAGTGGTTTTGTTTCTTCGTTACAAGGTCTTCAGTTCAAAGTCACATAAATTACTAGTTCAATAGAAATATTGATGTCTTAAACAAATGTGTATTTATAATAAAATATCTTAAAGGTAAAAATGAATCTTATTTTATATAAATATTTGAATTGTATATGTGAGTTAAATCAATTGATTAGTTAGATTAACATATATATATATATATATATATATATCCTTGTAACTAAGTTTGAATCGACAAATCACTCATTTTCTTCTTTCTTAGAAGAATCTTTGAGCTATTAGATTGCAGATTCTGGTCTGAAACTGTTTACCAGCTACAACTGTGAAGCTGCTTTAATTCCATAAACAACAATTTCTAATTTCTAACTGCAACTACCAGAACAATACTAGCATCAAGGGCAGGTACCAATATTCTCCAATTTTTTGAATAACCTAGCTATTGCCTTTTTTTTATTTTTATGGAATTCATGATGACCACCAACCCCAACCTCCTACTCCTTAAATGATATCAAGATTGTGAAATAATGACCCCATCAAAACCGGACCCATATATTATATTTTTGTTTCTTTAGGACATGATCAACAATGTATGGAAGCAAATGTAACATATACAATGGAAAAGGTTTTTTCTGGTACAATTTAAAGTTGACCCCATTTTTTGTTAAACATACCCTACAAATGCAGAAGCAAATGATCATCTGGAGATAAAGAGATACCTGGTGTGTGTTCTGAATGATGTTTCAGGGTGTGATGATGAATTCTCAACTTTTACTTAACAAATCATGGGTAGCCATGGCCAATGGCACAAACAAGCATGTAAAGACATATGATCATGGGATGGGAAGGAAATATTTTACCTTTCCCTTTCTTTTTACTAATTTTGATAGCTTCAAACTTTTGCTGGGTAGTTTGTTTCACCTTCCTTCCAGTTTTTAGTACCTATTGATTTTGTTTCTGCTTTCTCCCTAATTTCAAAGATGGTATGTTTCCGACGCTGAGTCTTGGCGTAATGGAAAGGTTGTTCTTTTGTGAGCAAAATGTCACTGTTTCGAGTTGTGAAAACAGTTTATTTGCAAAACAAGAGTAAGATTGTGGCCGATAGACGTTCTCCCCTCCGATCCTAGCAAAGCGAAGGGTCTTGTTGACTTAGGGTCGTCCAATGATAGCATGTTCCCATGCATATGCAATGTATACCAAAACTATGAAGTCAATTTATTAATTTTAACTTCTCAACAATTCAAGATATTTTATTTTACACAAGCAAAAATTAGGTGAAAATCGAACACAAAACCTCATATACAAAGGTGAATGTTCTTGAGTGCTTGAACTCTACACACAACTTGCTAACTATTAAGACTATCTTTTACTTCTAAAATTAATAATTTAAATTCAAATTTTCAGTACAAGTCTTGTTCGCCTTATAACTAGAATCAACAGCTTTGACTCCTTTCCAATATTTGTGAGAAATAATATTTTATACGTTGGCTTGGAAGAAAGAAATGAAAAAAGGATGTGTTATTTACACATCTCATTTTAGGTCATTTCCAACCGAGGGCTGATCAGATGGCTCGTTTTAGTCCTCTGGCCCTCCAAGATATTAATATTTTAATGAACAGTACATGACCATATTTGCCTCCGTCTCCAACCGAGGGCCAAAGGGTCATAGGGCTCGTTTTATCCATATCACACCGTCTCCAACCGAGGGCCAAAGGGCCAAACATAATTTATTATTTAAATTTAAAATACAACAACTTAAATTTAAAAACTACAACTTAAATTTAAAAACGACGAATTAAATTTAAAAACTACAAATTAAATTTAAAGGAATGGTGAATGAATGGTTTAAGTATTTATAGGAAAAAAAATTAGAATTTTTAAGAATTTTTTTTTTTAAAAGCCCAAAAAACCTAAAAAAAAAATTGAATCCAACGGTAACCGGCGCCAGCTAACTGTTGGATTCAAATTTTAGTTTAAGCATTCCTGTCAGTTATAACCGACATGATTAATGATTTTTCTGGCCAACCCCGGGCTGGCTGGCTGGTTGCATGCAACCAGCCCTTTCAGATTCCATGGGGCCTTCTCAGATTCCACGAGCCCTCTGGCCTAGCCCTCGGTTGGAGACAGTTTTTGAGCTATTTTCGACCCTCTGGACCATTTGGTTGGAGATGACCTTACTTCTCACACACCATTGATAATTTATGTTCATTAACCTTCTTCAATTTATCCGATCTGAATATCGAAAATTAGAAAGATATGTAAGAAGAAAAATGAAATATGTAGATATAACATCCCATTCCACGAGCCCTCTGGCCTAGCCCTCGGTTGGAGACGGTTTTTGAGCTATTTTCGACCCTCTGGACAATTTGGTTGGAGATGACCTTACTTCTCACACACCATTGATAATTTCTGTTCATTAACCTTCTTCAAATTATCCGATCTGAATATCGAAAATTAAAAAGATATGTAAGAAGTAAAATGAAATACGTAGATATAACATCCCATAAAAAATACTGCCGTTGGTAAAGAAATGATTCAAGTTCACGGGTTCTGCAAAAACAGGACAAAATGTCATATCTGTTCCTAGATTAGTCGATACAATCCACTTCTTGTTAGATTTAAGTATTAAATTTAGCAGATTAAGTATTAATTAGGCTTGTTGCTTACTGGGATGGCCATGCCTTGAAATTTCACTTTCTTCCAATTTTTATAACATGCGTTCATGTCAGCTTCTGTCTTGCATGATTTCATATCGCAAAGTCTAATTGGCAGTCATGCATCAATCACTTTTCCCACGTCAAGTCTCTCTCTCTCCTTCGTTTTTCTTCGACTTCAAGAATCTCTCCTCTCGTGGGTCGTCCTCCATTTGACTATCCAATGGCTGTAATGAAACCAGGCTTTGAGTAAGAGTAACAACAAAGATAAAAAGACTCATGACTCCATTGACTTGGTCACTAAATTAAGGCTGCTACTATATCCCCCACTACTATCACTAGTTACCAGTCTTGGGTTTAAAGCGTGAGCAGTGCTATCCACCCTTTTTATACGTTCTACGTATTTTCTATTAATTTATGTTGGTTGATTTTTTCTCAATTAATTTAATTTGACTGTAAAAATTTGAGAAATGTGTGTGGAATGTGAAAAGAAGTGTGCAGATAGTACCACCGTTAATGCATGATTCATTGTTTCTACAACATATTCAAATAATTTTTCACATAATCTTGGTGTGGGCACGAAATTAGAAGTCCTCTCTCTAAAACCTCGAATTTTAGCTCGAAATTGTCGTTGATTCTTCAAGTTACTCTGCAAAAAACTGCGCTCACTCGAACGCTCGCCGATAAAGTATGACTTCGATTCAAATCTTGGCCAAACTTGAATTTGAAGCATCATATCAAAGATAATAATGATGGATTTGAAAAACTTAGTGAGATTATTGTGGAATTTGCAGTTACGAAAATCAAAAGGGAAAAAATCAAGTGAGCGGGATTATTTGGTGGAATGGATGCGTCAATTCAGTTTGGTAAGCATAGGAGGCGTTTGAGGCATAACAGTCGTGGAATAAAAACGCAGCCTCGGATAAAAAAATGCAATAATAAACTATTTAAATAAAAATAAAAATAAAAAGCTGACATGGAAATATGCTGATAATAAAATGTTGATGTGTACAAACTTTAAGGACCTTGATCAAAAAGTAAAAAATAACAACTTTAATCAAAGAAGATCAATAATTAAGTATTGGAGCCTAATTTCTCCTTAATTGAATTAGTTAAAGCAATTTACTTTCGCTTCTGTACTCAAATTCTAATCTTTTTCTTCGTAATTAGCGTTTATTTATTCATACACATTTGGAAAACCAGGCTAACTTGCTACATAATATTTTCAGCTTTTTCTAACTTAGAGGTTTCAAGTTTCTAGTCAAAGATACTCAAGTATGTACTCAAAGATACTCGAGTATGTACTCAAAGATACTCGAGTATGTACTCCATTTCGACTACTAAAGTCAAAAAGACATTGCCTCCCCTAGTCAGATTCTGGTCCAATTCCCGTTGATAACATTATTTTTTCTTCACTTAATTTGGTTATGGAATTTATTAGACGATTAATTCAACATTGTCATTAAATAAGCCGGCATCTTACGCGGTGGTGATGTAAGTTGGTTCTTCTATCTTCTAATTTTACTAGTCCATAAGATGTTCAATAGTGTACCTTTCTCAATGATTGGTTTTTCTTTCTTGAAAAGAGAATCAGTGACTTTGTCACATGAAAGTTAACTCTTTTGAGAGTCGGGATGAGTCACATAGCGTTTCAACATCTTCTGACTTCAGCAGCGCTTAAAATCAAAATCATGACGTATTGTGTGAAATCGTGGTGGTTTTATCAATGATCAGGCTTTTTAAGGGAAGAGATTCTCATTTTTCAAAAAAAAATGGAAAAATCTTTTTTGACCGTTAGATTTGATTTTAATGAAATTCTGTGGTTGAGATTAAATCACAGGCCACAAAATTCCAACCACAAGATTTCATTAAAGTCAAATCTAACGGTCAAGAGAATGTCCATTTTTTTTAAAAAAAATGGGGATCTCTTCCCTTAAAGGCTTCATCTGAATGATTGATGAAGATGATAAAGTTTTATTCCTCTTCTTGGACTCCGGTGGGATTTTAACACATAACATAATCCTGGTTCTGTTTAATCCTTGTTTAAGAAAAAAGGCTTCCAAAAACTCTTTCAATTTAGAAGTCGGTGCTTTGTTTATATACAGCCACTGTTCTAAAAATCGGCCTAGGCGGCACCTAGGCTGTCCTAGGCCGTCTTTTTATATATTTTTTATTAATTGTGTGTTTTTTCTTTTTTGGTTTCATGGTGATATACTTATGGAAATAGTATACCTAATTTGCAAATGATGGATTTACTACAAGTTCATCCAATACTTATGGAAATGATGTACCTAATTTGCATTTTATCATTATTTTATTATTCATACAAGTATTTTTTTTAAGTGTAAATAGTCACTTATTTACAAGATATATAATAAATTAACATAAATCCGCCTAGGCCTCGCCTAGCCGCCTAAGCGCTAAGCCTCTGCTCACCGCCCGACTAGTGCCTAGCGATTTTTAGAACATTGTATAGAGCTGGGCATGCACTTGGTTCCTATTGAGCATGATCTCTGCCAAAGTCTTCTAAAGAAGTGAAAAAGTTGTCTTTGCCATAACCTTTCTGTCGTTAAATCCTTTGGAGAAGAGAATGAATGAGCATGCTTTCAGTATATTCATCTTTTATCTTTATTTTTTATGGCCAAATAAGATAGAGCATTGGAGGCAGAAGTCTCAAGTACTATTAGAAGTCTCAAGTACTATCAGTTCCAACTGCATCAAACAAAAGAACATTTCTAACTAATTGGAATCTCGATCACATAAGTATGCTTATAAACAGAATTTGATAAGCAACTGCATCAACTAGAAAATTAGCCAATCTAAAAATAATTAGCCGAAAAATAGAATTAAATTTGGGAGCTAATTGGCCCTCCAAAGAGTTACACATCGACCCATAATATGCATCTTTTGAATTGGACTTCCAGATTAAACATGTACATAATCCAGTCATGTTTAAAAAATAAACTCCAAACAAATACATATGCTAGAAATAAAAAATAAAATAACAGAATAAAATCTTGTGGGATCTTTCACCACTAATGATTCAGAAGAGTAGGAAAGTGAGGAAGGCCTGTCAGAAAAGAAGAGAAAGCAAAGCAACACTCCAAAAGCCAAAGGGGAGAGAATTTCCACAATCGGTTGAGAAATATCTTTTTAGGTCATTTTTATTACACAAAAGGGATTTAGTTTAGATAGAGATAAAGTGGGAGATGGTGGCATGGGAAGAAAGAAAGGCAGGATCGAAGCAAGAGAGGACAATTATTATTGTTGTTAGGGGGACAGATCATTTAAATGGGTTGGATCCACCATAGCCCTTGGGTAATCTCTTTCTATCTTTAATCATCACCCATATTATGATTCATTAAACATTACGGCAATATTTTTCCCCTCAAAGTTTGTAAAAGCATTTGATCTTGACCCTACATATCTTTGCTAGTAGGTCCACAAAATAGCTCTTAATCTTTTAAGGGTGATGGAGAAATTTTCATTAGTATTGAGAATCTTAGAATTTTTACAAATTGAGAGTATTCAATCAAGATTTTAAGTTATTTTTTGAAAATCTTAGTGTATTTATTCAAGATTTTATAGGAGTACGTTCAATTAGAAATTGACTTTAAAGAATTGAAAAATTCGAGAGAACTGAAGAGATTTCGTAGTGTATTTTAACCATTTTCAAATTTCACCTTTCCTCCTGATAATTTATAAATTTATATAAAATCTCGAGAAATCAATTATATAAACTCTATCAAAATTTATTGATTTATAAATTAATTAAAATTCTTTAAAAACTTAATTGAATACATCCCTTAATGTTTTACATGTTAAACAAAAGCAGAGAATATTGACATAGTTTTTATGTTTCACTTCTAATATATATAAATAAATAAATATACTGGTTATAATATATGTAGAATAGTGAGATATATAACTGTGTGTCGGATTCACCAAATCACTCAATTTGAGTTAGAAAAGGTTCATATGACTGAATTAAAAAAGGTTTATATAGCACTAGAGGACAAAGATCATCTCTGAATCCTCTTTGTAAGGTCCGGAAATCAATCAATCGGACGACTGATTTTTCGGATCCGATCCGGAGAGGATCCTATTCCGGACTGGGGTTCCTCTTTTTCTTTCCTTTCTTTTCAAGGTCAGAATGAGTCCGCTGCTTTGGAGTTTGGAGATAGAAAAGGTTACAGCACTAGGGTTTTTGCACCTTTTCTTTTCTGCATTTTTGGGTTTCTGGGTATGAATTATTTTCCTTAATTTTAGTACAATAAAGAGAAAGAAATCATCATTTAGTTGGACCATGGCTTCTTGATCTTTTTCTTTTAGACCAAAAATCTAAGTTTAATCAAATCAAAATTATTGACTGCCAACCGTTTGTTTTTTAATAGTTGGACCACCGTTTTTTAGCTAGATAACTGGTGATAGAATTTCTATTAGCAGGCCACCAAGAAAATATTGTTAATTAAATTTTTCAAAGAAATATTGTTAATTGAAGAGAATGTTACAAACTATACAAAAAGGGACATTTTTGTTTATACTGAGACTAATTAGCAAGGTCGATCAAGCACTAAAGTCACATCAAGCCTGCAATTCTAGCTAAGAATTGTTCCAGAAAGTTCCCAAAAAAAAAAAAAAAAAACTTTAATCCCACTTGAACTTGAATTCTACTTAAATCATATTGGATTGTCCTGATAAATTAGGCATTTTTGTTCAACTAATGGCATCTTTCAAAATTTTAATTTTTTCTTTAGTACTGTATTTTAACGTAGTAATATCATTTTATATTTTCTATATATAAAGGAGTACTCTCAAATGGTGGAACGTTCAAAATACTATATATTGTCCCTCAAGAAGTACAAAAACTACAATTAAATTAAAAAGAGTTTAAGTCAACACATTTTAAATAATTTTTTGGTAAAACATATATAAAAAAAATAATTTCTTAAATCTTTTTTTTTTCATGAAAAAAACTTGATTTCTAAATTATTCTTTTTCTAAAAAATCATAAAAAAAACAACTTAATTTAACATGCAAAAGCCAATTGACATGCGTCAAGAGACTAGTAAAAATTAAACCTGTAACTCTACTTAAGAAGTACGTTTTTTTTTTCAGAAATTTCCAAACAAAACTTTAATCCTACTTAAATAAAAAAGTTACTCTTTAGTTTCCACGATGTGAATCATAAGCCTATGCGTGTCTTGTAAACAAACTAACAGCAATAATTCTGCAAATATAGCTTTTGGCAACAGCGAGTGACATGTAATCCTAGCCTCATGCAAACGTTATCAAAATTTGGTAAAAAAGGACGTAAAGTTTCAGTTTTACTTGGCTGAATTATTAGCAAAGCTTTCAATTGATTTGGCCTTTGTCTGAATCATGCGTATATACCTGGGAACTCATGGGCACTTGACTCCTCTTTTCACGCGGGTGACATTCAAATCCCCCCCATGATCCGCAACAGTCTTTACCAAACAAATTCACTGTTGATGTTCCCCCTCATCTTGTTGGTGGAATGCTAGGGCATTTCCCTTTGTGCATGCACGGTAAGTCGTGGATGGGTCGTGAGAGTTACTTTCATCAACGGTTGATATCTCTACATGAGCCATGTAGGCGACCACCCTAACACAACTCAAATTGTATGTTGTGCTTCGTGCTTCAACTAGGATGTCGTGCATTGTAAACTATAGAAAATCATATCTACACAATATTTGTGTGTATTATATTGTCATACTCTGAATTTAAACTTTGTATTTTACTATACTATTGAGATTGTTAACGGAGTTGATTATTATTTGTATATGAGTACAGATTCACGATCTAACCACATATATTTTTATTAAGAAAATATTTTGTAGTAACTTGGAAGACTTCAAAACATTTGCATCGGGGACATATAGATAAGTTAAGCATTGTGTCTCTCACTCTGAGTCTCTGACGTTGATCGAGCAAAAGAATTGAAGCTGAAGCAGATGACAATTTAATCACAATTAAATTAGAGTGGGTGGTCCATGCTTAATGTTACAACATACGTTAGGTGGCATTTGTTAATGCAAAATTAAACCAAAGTTGGTAAGTTAGAGGTACAATTTATGGTGATATTCAAATGCAGCGATGCTGATGCCGCTACCATCAGACAGCAGTCATCATACTTGTTTCTGACGTTATATGGGAACTGTTATTAGTATTCCAAAAATTTTATTCTATATTCTTTATAAGTGTATTTTTCTTTCTAATTATAGAAAGTTTGAAGTGCAAAATGAGATTTTTGGAATGTTAATAATAATTATCTCTACTGTATATTTACTAGAAAAGAGAGAAAAACCACAAGAAAAAAGGGGGAAGGAGAATTCTCTATGTTTGATGTTTCATGCATTATCAAATCTCAATCGTACGAAATTTTGTTCAATGGTACATATATATAGTACTCAGGAAAACTTGAAGTCCGTAAACTCATTGATGAATTTGGCCAATTATCAAATTAATGTGAACCCAGAATATGTGTCAATTTGAGTTTTTGCATTTTCTGCTTTATCTGTTGTGTCAACATTGTACTTATGATCCTAGAACTTTTCATATCAAATGTTATTTGCTACCTATCCATGATCATAAGGGTGTGCCATGTCAATCTAAGTTCAAGACCTTCAAGATCAACCTCCTCATACAATTATTCATCTTAATACACTATTTAAATACAAATTCAGGCTCTTGGCTATATAGTTTAAGGAAAACTAATGAAAATAACTTAAAAATTTTGAGTTTTAATCAAAATGACAAAAAAGGTTGTAAGTGAATAGTAACATGAGTGATTTTTTAGAGTAAAAATGTCATTTTTGTTAACATTAATTAGTACCATAAGTATCTCGTTAAAACTCCTTATAGTTTATGATTAAAGCGACATTCTATGGAGTATCTGTACAATTTTTGCTAATTAATGTTAATTACAAACTTACTTTGTTAATTGTTAAACATAAAAGCAATAAAAGGGGTACCCATTAATTTAGTATGCTATCCACGTATGCTGTCCACGTATCAAATTTTGATTTGGAAAGGATAAGATAGGATGCTATCCTTGTATCCTTCCCAGCAGCCAACTTGGAAAATGTTCAGACGTGCCTTTGGTTTCACACTTTCAGTCAGTATTCTTTCGAAGTCTACTCAAAGTCCCAAAAGTTTCTTGGGGATATGAAGTCACCTTCGAGGCTTCGAGGCAATCTATCATCATCAGACAAAATTGTTATGAGTTTTTTTTTATTAATTTAGTATGTGATTTATGAGCAAAAAATGAATATTAAAAATTCAAATAAAACATGTACATCATATTGTTCAAAAATTATTTTATTTTATTAGTTTTCTTGTGGGGAAAAGATTATGATTCGTTGCCCGTAAGTTTATAACTTTTCGGCTGTTAGGGATTCGGTTTGCTTTAATTTTTTTTCGATAAATATAATGCTTTAAATTTTGTAAAATAACAAGTTTGTCAATATGTAATCTCTTTGAGTTATGTAACCGTTTCGACAATGTGTTTGTTGTTTTGATTAATAAAATATTACAATGTTTCTATGTTTTCGATTAATAAAATATTCGTTTTAGTTTTATATTGTCCTTGATTTTTGGTTTATAAATGTGCTGCCAATTCCCAGACTCTACCACCAAACAAATGACGGTGTAGTCTCAGCGTTTTATAATTTCTTTTCATTTTCACCAACCTTTAAACTTTGAATTTTTATTTTCCAGAGATCTGCACTTTGAATTTCAGAATTAATTAACTGTCGACATGAACACATACTAATTAAGGCAGCTACAAATGGAGTTGGTGGAACCTTAATGTAAATCCAACAACTTATGCAATGCATGCATGTACAAGTACACCTGATTACGTATCCGGAAGGGCCAGCAAAATAATGACATTGCGTTCTCTATATCTACATGTCTGACATCTACTATATATGCATGCCTCTCCATGAAGCTTTCTCTAGATCTGCTTTAAGCAATTATTTAGAGAAAAAATGAGGGTGATTTAGGGCAAAAGCAATGATTTTGAAAATAACAAGCTTAATTAGGGGAAGACAACTTCTACATTGTCGAATTACAATCATTTTTTAGAAAGTCTGAGAGGCCAAAGTGAAGAAAATTGAGGTTTCACTAAGAAATTAATGGGCAATATGAGAAGTTGCGAACTTACTTACTTTTAAGCCCATGCAAAGTCTCTACTTCCATTAACCTGCGATTCATTATCAACATCTCTCATCATGTGTGACAAATTTTCAAGCCTAATACGTAGACAATAGAACGGGGTGACGTGGAGTACGTGTAATCGTTGGACTTCTCACGTGGGACAACCTGCTTTGACACCATAAAGAAAAAATTGAAGTACCACCATAAAAAAAAGTGGCAATATGAGGAGTAGCCCAACTTACCTATAGGCTTATGCAAAGTTCATCCTCCCATATATGTGGAATTATTCTCAAACATAAGGACAATTGATGTGTTATTTTGATATATTATGTTACTAAGCTACAAACCCGAATTGATAATAATAATTATGTAAATTTGTGTTTGACAACCGTTATGTTAATTTGAAAGATGCTACGGTTAATCAAATATCTATGCACACATCATGGAACGATAATGGAGTACAAGCTCCACATGCATTGGTTGCTAGAGATGTGGTGCTACGACCAGGGTCACCCACCCATGCATGGTCTGAACCTAGCGTCGGCGGTTGATATGGAACCCTAAATGTATCGATGCTCAGAACAAATCCGCGCGTGAGCGATTAACTCTAACTATACTCAATTAACCCTAACACTACTACTCAGAAACAAGAAAAGATTATTGCATGCATGCCAGATACACAAAATTGTACGAAAGTGCATTATGCTCGACAAACTGTGTGACACTAGTAAAATTTGCAGGAAGGAGAGATTCAAGCGTGCATGGGTTAACATGCATGTCCTAGTATGACAGCAAATGAACAAAAGCACGTGTAGGCCACCCCAAGGACGTAAACAAGAACATGTCCAATTTACCATGGCTGGTGTCGGGGCATGGGGCTTTGTGGCCTAAAACCTACCCATTTTTGGGCAAGAGAAAATGACAGTGAATGCAGAATGCCAATAAAATTGGTAGGGATTCGTAACAAACAGAAGAAATTGTCGACAAAAGGAACCTATTGGAACAACGTGGCAGCTTTCACTGCCCCGATTTGGACTTTCTTTGGTGAAAAAACAGAAACATCTGGTTTACACTATTCCGTTTTGCAAGTCCAGTGGGAATTTCATTCGCTCAATATTGTGATATTTCGCTCAATATTGTGATACTGTCTGCATGTCACTAACCCATAATATATTAATATGTCTTCCTAGCGATAAAAAATGTACGAAGTGTGAACTTATAAGCTTATTTTTGATAATTTTGGAGCATTAGTGTACAAGCCACCTAGACCACGTCATTCGTATGATTAGATTACTAATTTGTTTAACTGAGTTCTCTACCAAGTCTAAGACTATAACTCAACAATAAGCTGTCTTTACACAAAAGCATAAGACTTCACATATTTTTGATCTCATTCAATGTGAGAGTTACTTTAATCATGTAACCTTCGTACAAATTTTCTCCAGTTCAACACCACTGGTTGTCACATGGAAAAACTATATTTATACAAACATGCACTTGAACTCATTCTTTTTTATTTTTAGTTTTAAAAATGCTCTTGATAATTTTAAAAGTACTTTATACTTTGTATAGTCGTCAAATAAGCTTAAAACAAGGGGTTATGTTGCAAAACTCACACCCCGAGAATTTGAAGTTTGAAAATTCCCTCGTTTACCTAGTGAAAACTTAAAACTCACTGAATGAACATAAAAAATCACTTCGGGGTCCTATTTTTTACCAGTGGTTTTTCCAGGGATTTATAAACTGCTCGTCTGCCTCTGGCCCTCTGATCAAAATCTCCAGCGAATCTCGGGCGTCAAATTGATCGGATGGCTTGATGTGTACTGTAATAATTACAATTTTTGGCAGATTTACAACCTTATCCCATTGTACATGAGTCACACCAATCGATTAGTGTATGTAAAAGAAAAAATATTTATGTTGGAAGAGATTTTCAAGTATCTTCTACTAATTACATACTAAATAGAGTCTACTAACTTCATTAATTGTTTAAAGGGTTTGTTATTTACTTCTCCATTATAAATATGAACTTTAATAAGTTTTCTTAAATGGTGACGTTTAATTTAATTTATTGTTTTTGGTTAGCTATATGCATCCATGAATGTTGTTCTTCATTAAACCTAGTAGTATTTATCAAAACTTGTGTTTTAATGCATGCTTCATGGCGAGTATAAATTGGTCTGGTTTTAGTTATTTTAGATTGGTCTGGATTTAGTTATTTTAGATAATCATTGCGTTCAATTTTGTGTCAAATCTTTTTTTGGTTCCAAGTATTCTATATTTTTCCTTAAAATCTTTTTTCAAAGTCTTCTTAAGTCTCCCTATATCCCTTTTGTCCAGATATTCCGTCTTATAATCACATTTTCCAACAAGAGCGTCGATAGGTTTTTGGTTTACGTGTCCAAACCAACTTAACCGATTTTCTCTTATCTTATCTTAAAATGCAACCACTCCTATTTTACCTCAGATATTTTCATTCTTAATCCTATCATTTCTTACGTATCCACACTTCCAACGAGACATTTTCATCCCCGCTACACCTATTTTTTCCACATAGGTTGGCTTATCTTATTTTTGATAAAATCATGTACAATTTGTAAGTAGGTTAGGTTATCCTATTTTTGGTTCTCTCATACACGGGAGACTGCCACTTGACCATTGCCTTCTTAAAAGTTTTTCCTTTCCTCGACCTAAATCTGCCAAAGCTAGCTCAGCCTCCGCCCGCCACGGTCGCTGGTTCCACCGTAACCGTCAGAGCACAATCTCACTTGCCAAGCGTGACTCACGCATTTGGTCGCGCCAATCTTGCATTTCAGCTTCCACTCAGAGGCACACAGAAACTGATCTGACTCGTAACTGTCTTATTCTGGTAATTAAACACGATTAATCGCCGCCCTCCCTCCAACGCCAGCTCTTCCTCCTGGTTCGGCTGTTTTGCACCGCCAATCTCAGTCCCCATCGCCACCGTCAATCGATGATGATACTGACGTGGTCGGTCCACCTATTCACCTCCCGATTTCCTGTCATTTGACCATTCAACCTTATCATCTTTATTGTTTGACTAATTAATGGATGAAAATTAAAGTACTTAAAATATATGTTTTGAAATTGATAATGTATTTCTATGAATTACTTGAATAAAGTTTTGATATAATATTAAAATTTTCTTTTATCTCGCATTTGGTATGTAACTTGTTGATACCATATATAATGACGGCTAATAAGTAAAATTTACAGTCATGTAACGTAACGTGTTAGAGCACAATTACAGTAATGTTTTCATCTTTGAGTAAATAATTACTCGTGTGTTTTGTTTTATGAAAATTTTCATTATTTGCAAGGCAATATTATATGATTCTAGATTAAAAGCTTAATTAAATATTTATAATGGTACAAATATCATTCGACGGTTAGATATTAATTTTATATTATATACATATATATATTTATATAAATATTGTGTTTAATCTATTAAATTACACTAACATAAAAAAAAAATTTAAACCGTTGCATTGAGGTTGGGTAAGATTATTTTCAAACACTACTTATCTATGTGAAATTTTTTGATGAAATGTCTGCAAACCACTTTAGTTTATATATCTTTTATGTGGAGGATGGTACTAGAGAAATTATCTACCGAAATTATATTTTGTAAATCACATAATATACTGATTGATAGTTTAATTTTTTTTATAATAATTTAAAAAAAAAATCAAACAACTAACCGTTACATCATAAAATTACAAAATATATCTAAAAAAACATAGCATTTCCGTTATGTTGAAATGTCTCGTAGACAATGAAAATAAAATAAAATTGCACCCATTCAAATCATACCCTTTCCCTCATAATTTTTCTACAAGTTCCCAACACAATCAATTACTTTTCCCTCCACTCCCACTCTTTCACTAAAAACCTCACATATATCCCCACCTCCATAATATTATTCACCCCAAAAACACACCTCACCTCACCTCACTCTCCCCCTTCCAGAAGCAAAATCACAACACAAATGACAATGCCTCTCTTCCTCCCCCTCCTCCTCCTCCTCCTCCTGCCGCCACTCCCCACCACCCTCTCCCTCAACCAAGAAGGCCTCTACCTCCGACACTTCAAGCTCTCCCTCGACGACCCCGACTCCACCCTCTCCTCCTGGAACGACGCCGACTCCACCCCCTGCAATTGGCTTGGCGTCTCCTGCGACGACGACGCCTCCTCCTCCTCCCCCGTCGTCCGCTCCCTCGACCTCCCCAGCGCCAACCTCGCCGGCCCTTTCCCCACCGTCCTCTGCCGCCTCCCCAACCTCACCCACCTCTCCCTCTACAACAACTCCATCAACTCCACCCTCCCTCCCTCCCTCTCCACGTGTCAAACTCTCGAGCACCTCGACCTCGCCCAGAACCTCCTCACCGGCACCCTCCCCGCCACCCTCTCCGACCTCCCCAACCTCAAATACCTCGACCTCACCGGAAACAATTTCTCCGGAGCAATTCCCGACTCCTTCGGCCGCTTCCAGAAACTCGAGGTCCTCTCTCTCGTCTACAATCTCATGGAAAACAACATCCCGCCCTTTCTCGGCAACATCTCCACCCTGAAAATGCTCAACCTCTCCTACAACCCGTTTCACCCGGGTCGGATCCCGGCGGAGCTCGGCAATTTGACGAACCTCGAGGTCCTCTGGCTCACCGAGTGCAACCTAGTCGGCGAGATTCCCGACTCGCTGGGTCGACTCAAAAACCTTAAGGATTTGGACCTCGCCATCAACGGCTTAACCGGCCGGATTCCGCCGTCGCTCAGCGAGCTGACCAGCGTCGTCCAGATTGAGCTCTACAACAACTCATTAACCGGCGAGCTGCCGCCTGGAATGTCGAAATTGACCCGGCTGAGACTCCTCGACGCGTCCATGAACCAGCTGAGCGGGCAGATTCCGGACGAGCTCTGCCGGTTGCCGCTAGAAAGCCTCAACCTTTACGAGAACAACTTAGAGGGGAGCGTTCCGGCGAGCATTGCGAACTCGCCCAACTTGTACGAGGTCAGGCTCTTCCGAAACAAGCTCTCCGGCGAGCTGCCCCAAAATCTCGGGAAGAACTCGCCGCTTAAGTGGTTTGATGTGTCGAGCAACCAGTTCACGGGCACCATTCCGGCGAGTCTGTGCGAGAAGGGACAAATGGAAGAGATTCTGATGATACACAATGAGTTCTCCGGCGAGATCCCGGCAAGGTTGGGCGAGTGCCAGA
Source organism: Cotoneaster glaucophyllus (assembly GCA_036320875.1). Lineage (NCBI taxonomy): Eukaryota > Viridiplantae > Streptophyta > Magnoliopsida > Rosales > Rosaceae > Cotoneaster > Cotoneaster glaucophyllus. The sequence continues at coordinate 3,728,612 of CM070066.1, forward strand.
GCTTGGCCCGGGTCCGATTGGGTCACAACCGGTTAAGTGGGGAAGTTCCGGTGGGCTTCTGGGGGCTGCGGCGCGTGTACTTGATGGAGCTCGCTGAGAATGAGCTTTCTGGGCCGATAGCGAAGAGCATTGCCGGAGCCACGAACCTCTCGCTATTAATCATAGCGAAGAACAAGTTTTCGGGTCCGATACCGGAGGAGATTGGGTGGGTGGAGAATCTTATGGAGTTTTCCGGTGGTGACAATAAGTTCAGTGGGCCGTTGCCGGAGAGCATCGTGAGACTTGGGCAGCTGGGGACTCTGGACCTTCACAGTAATGAAATCTCCGGTGAGCTACCAGTTGGGATCCAATCTTGGACGAAGCTAAACGAGCTCAATCTGGCAAGTAACCAACTTTCCGGGAAAATCCCAGATGGAATTGGGAACTTATCCGTCCTTAATTACCTTGATCTTTCCGGGAATCGATTTTCCGGGGAAATCCCGTTTGGGTTGCAGAATATGAAGCTCAATGTTTTTAATTTGTCCTACAATCGGCTCTCAGGTGAGCTTCCTCCCCTTTTTGCTAAAGAAATTTATAGGAATAACTTTCTGGGGAATCCTGGTCTTTGTGGAGATTTGGATGGGTTGTGTGATAGCAGAGCCGAGGTTAAAAGTCAGGGGTACATATGGTTGCTTAGGTGCATGTTCATTCTGTCTGGTTTAGTATTTGTTGTGGGCGTGGTTTGGTTTTACTTGAAGTACAAGAACTTCAAGAAGGTGAACCGAACAATAGACAAATCGAAATGGACGCTGATGTCGTTTCACAAACTGGGTTTTAGTGAGTATGAGATCTTGGATTGCCTTGATGAAGATAATGTGATTGGTAGCGGGGCGTCGGGGAAGGTGTACAAGGTTGTGCTGAGCAGTGGAGAGGTTGTTGCAGTAAAGAAGCTGTGGAGAGGGAAAGTAAAGGAGTGCGAAGTAGAAGATGTTGAGAAGGGTTGGGTGCAAGACGATGGCTTTGAGGCGGAGGTAGACACTCTCGGGAAGATTAGGCACAAGAACATTGTGAAGCTCTGGTGCTGTTGCACTGCTATGGACTGCAAGCTCTTGGTTTATGAGTATATGCAAAATGGTAGTCTCGGTGATTTGTTGCATAGCAGCAAAGGAGGGTTGCTGGATTGGCCTACAAGGTTTAAGATAGCTCTAGATGCAGCGGAGGGGCTTTCTTATCTGCACCATGATTGTGTTCCTGCGATTGTTCATAGAGATGTGAAATCAAACAACATATTGTTGGACGGCGATTTTGGAGCGCGAGTGGCGGATTTTGGAGTAGCCAAGGAGGTTGATGTAACTGGGAAAGGTCTTAAATCCATGTCGATCATTGCAGGTTCTTGTGGTTACATTGCTCCAGGTTAGTCAGAAAGTTTCTCACCGACCAAAATTTTGTTCAAATCGCTGTTTAGGTTCAGTTGAATTTGTCTTGTATGTTGATGTTCTTGTAGAAAGTTTAGTTTTTGACACTGAAATTTCACAATGTCAACTCACATTAGTTAAATTTTTACCCTTCTATTCTAATCCTGTAAATGTAATCTTGTTGCAGAATATGCTTACACTCTCAGAGTGAACGAGAAGAGCGATATATACAGTTTCGGTGTGGTTATTCTGGAGCTGGTGACCGGGAGGCTCCCAGTCGATCCAGAGTTCGGAGAAAAGGACTTGGTGAAGTGGGTCTGCACCACATTGGATCAGAAAGGAGTAGACAATGTGGTTGACCCAAAACTTGAGTCTTGTTACAAGGAAGAAGTATGCAAGGTCCTCAACATTGGCCTCCTCTGCACCAGCCCTCTCCCGATTAATCGTCCATCAATGAGACGAGTAGTGAAGTTGTTGCAAGAAGTTGGCACAGAGAAACATCCCCAGGCTGCTAAAAAGGAGGGGAAATTGACCCCCTATTACTACGAAGATGCCTCAGATCATGGAAGCGTAGCTTGAGAAGTAAGAAGTCTGGTTTCGTTGCGAAAAAGCAATGAGATATGGGGGAAGTTTATATGTTAAGCTTTATTTTTCCAGTTTTTGAAGCTTTCTAAAATCCGACTTCCCAAATATCATTGTCACCCTCCTCTAGGGTTTTGGTCTTCAGAGAGCAAGGGAGGGGAAGAAGTTGAAGTGGAATTATTTCAAAGAAGGGTAAAAGTTACGAGGGGGGTTAAATTGTTCCATACTGTATATTTTTTAACCACCAAAATTTTCATGTTGTAAGCTTAAGCAGTAACTTGCCCTTCTTCCTCTGCAATTTGTCTGCATGACCTCAGTGAAAGTGATGTATAAACTGTTTAATGATTGTGATTTTTCGTGTGAAATCACTCAGGTGATTTGTATGAGCAAACACTTGTAGCAACTTCCTACTTCACTTTTGTGAACGAATTGCTGTGAAATTGTTCTGCAATTGTACCTGTGTGCTGTGTGGAGCCTGCGACTGTGTTCCAGGTTTAAATGCTTTGACCGTTCTGTCTAGTTTGAGATTTATACAGTGGTTTTTACCCCCTTAAAAAACCCTATTGAGTATTGAGAGAACTTCCCTTCGCGCTTGGAATGTCATAGTGGCGGTATCTAGACACTATCGCGTGGCAAAGTTTTTGTCGGTGTGTAACTCACTTGATAATTCTATTGAGAGAACATGCGTATAGTTGGAATTGTTATTGTAATGATATTTCAAACTAATTATATATTGTCACAAGTGAAAATGAGTGATTATCCACGACTTAAACATGTGACATTTTGGTCATAAAAAAGCAACATTTTTGTTGCGTTAAGGCTCGTCCTCTTAACCCGAAAAACAAGCAAATTAACAATAAAGAATTGAAATATTGGTGGGTGGAAAAGAAGAGAACTTACATGGAAATTTGAGGAGGACTCCATGGTTTGAAAATTGGCTCGCTCACTCCTATTTTTCGTTCATCCAGTTTGAACAATAAATAATTGAAATATTGGTGGGTGGAAAAGAAGAGAACTTATATGGAAATTTTGAGGACTCCATTGTTTGAAAATTAGCTCACTCACCCTTTTTTTCGTTCATCCAACTTGTTCGAGGGTTCACTAAAAAAAAGAGCAAATTAACAATAAAGAATTGAAATATTGGTGGGTGGAAAAGAAGAGAACTTACATGGAAATATGAGGACTCCATTGTTAGAAAATTGTCTTGCTCACCCCCATTTTCCGTTCATCCAACTTGTTCGTAGGTTCACAAAAAAAAAGAAGCAAATTAACAATAAAGAATCGAAGTACTAGTGGGTGGAAATAAGAGAACTTACATGGAAATTTGAGGACTCTATTGTTTGAAAATTGGCCCCTTCACCCCCATTTTTCGTTCATCCAGCTTATTTGTGGTTTCTTCATCTTTGTGGTCGTGGTGGATCAGTGGTGGTGGCAGCTTTTATGGTGGATGCAGCAATCTTCCAAATTCAGAGTTTTTGTTGTTGTGAGCTTGCTCTTTTTGGATTTTTATGTTGTATTTTTTTAAACTAATTTTTTTTATGGACTTTCATGTAATAGTTTCTAGTTTGACCAAAAAAAAGAAGAGGGAATATCGACGGAACGCCTTTTCTTTTGTTTCTTTGCCTGAAATATCAACATAACGCGTGAGTCGTGTAAAATACAAAAAGAGTGATGTAAGTTTATGTTGCATTAACAAGATAGGTGGGTAATACTAGCCCTCACCGGGTCAATTGGTAACTAAGTGAAAATGTGATTCGTTATTTAATATTACAGGTTTAATGGTATTCTTTTTTATTTGTAAGTGATAGGTCTTAAGTTCAATTCTCGTTAAAGATAAACTTGAACCATATTATTGTTAGTTTATTGTGAGACTAAACCTTTTTTTGTACTAGGATTCTCTCCTCTCCTCTTTTCATCTCCTATTCTCACATTTTCTTATTTTGTCTTTCTCTCGCTATAAAAAAATAATAAAAGATGTTGACGTGGCTTAACCGTGATAGTTCAAATAAGATGTAAGATCCCACATCGCCCAGGGGTGTGGATCCTGTAAGCCTTATATGTATATTCTCATCTATACCTAGCACGAGACCTTTTGGGAGCTCATTGGCTTCGGGTTCCGTAGGAACTCCGAAGTAAAGCGAGTAGCACGCGAAAGCAATCCCATGATGGGTGACCCAATGGGAAGTTCTCGTGTGAGTTCCCAGAAACAAAACCGTGAGGGCGTTGTAAGGGCCCAAAACGGATAATATCGTGCTACGGTGGAGTCGAGGCCGGGGTGTGATGGAGCCCGGACCGGGATGTGACAATTTGGTATTAGAGCCAATCTTTGGCCGGAAGTATGTCGACGAGGACATCGGGCCCCTAAGGGGGGTGGATTGTAAGATCCCACATCGCCCAGAGGTGTGGATCCTGTAAACCTTATATGTATATTCTCATCTCTACCTAGCACGAGGCCTTTTGGGAGCTCACTGGCTTCGGGTTCCGTATGAACTCCGAAGTTAACCGTCGCGCGAGAGCATTCCCAGGATGGGTGACCCACTGGGAAGTTCTGCTCGCGTGAGTTTCCAGAAACAAAACCGTGAGGACGTCGAGCCCGGGATGTGGTGGGGGCCCGGGTCTGGATGTCACAATTTGGTATCAGAGCCAATCCTTGGCCGGAAGTGTGTTGACGAGGACGTCGGGCCCCTAAAAGGGGTGGATTGTAAGATCCCACATCGCTCAGGGGTGTGGATCCTGTAAGCCTTATATGTATATTCCCACATCCTAGTCGTTCATCATACATCGTACGGTCAGTTTTCGTCAGGTACTATTTGTGTTTAATTTTAAATAAAAAAGTCAAATGAATTCTGACCGCACAATGGAAAAGGATCCTTTCCGGATCTACTTTGTGAGGATACTAGGGATCCCCACATCTTAGTCGTACATCGTGTGGTCAGTTTTCGTCAGGTACTATTTGTGTTTAATTTTAAATATGATGAACTGCCAATTTAGTCCCTGAATTATCACCTCAGTGAAAATTAGGTCCCTAAACTATTTTTTAAGAAAAATAAGTCCTTGAATTATAAAAATCTGCCAATTACATCCCTAATATTGTATTCGAAGCTACTATATTCAATTTTTCGTCAATTTAAATCACGTTACTTGCATGTGATACACATTTGAGAGTAGATTGATAGTTTTTCATAAAGAAATAGTGTATGGAGTTAATTTTGGAGAGTAAATTAGTAGTTTTTCATAAGAAATAATGTAAGTTAACTTCGGATGATAAATTAGATGTTAGATTTGCAACCTATATGAAATGTTAAGGCCTTATAGGTAAGAAAATAACGGTATTACACTCTAAAGTGTGTCAAGTGACTTAAGTTGATGAAAAATTGGATAAAATAAATTTGAATATAATAGTAGGGATGAAATTTGTAATTTTTAATCAATTTAAGGACTTATTTTACCGAAAAAATAATTCAGGGACCTAATGTTCATTAAGGTGATAGTTCAAGGACTAATTTGGCATTTCACCCTTTTAAATAAAAAAGTCAAATGATTTTTTATTGCACGATGTACGATGAATGGCTAAAATGTAATGATCTCTAAGATTCTCACAATTTAGATCCGAATGGATTCCATTGAAAATGACCTACCAAGCTAGGACATGAGAGAGAGAGTGAGGGATAGAGAGAGAGAGACATAGAGTTTAAGTCGATCGTTGGTGGGATTGATTGTCCAGCAGAGGCAATTTAGTTAAAACTTTCAAAAAAACTAGGTTGGGCCCCACTGATCAAATTTGGTTGTAGCAAAGTAAATTCAGAGTTGTTCCATCTTGTGAAGAAAATCCTAATCTGCGCTCCACTTTTGGACCACACAGTTCCATCCTCTCCAACGGATTCAACGCTGCGACCGCAGATTTAGGTCGGCTCAGTTAATAGAGCAATGATTTCTTTTTGACAAAAATTCTAACGGAATTGACGAAAAAGATTACATATACACGTTTTGATAAGGTAAGGGGCTAATGCTCGAATTTTTAGTTGAAGAATTATTACTCCAATTAAATTAAAGTTGAGATACCATTCTTACAATTTCTTATATTTGGAATGAGAGAAGCTACGAATGAGAAATGACAATTGTATTTGATTGTTTGAGAACGAGATAAACAACTCTCCATGATAATTGCATATGCGGTTGTTCATGTAACTTGATTTCAGCATGGGACAGACTTATTTTTTCAATCTTTGTGTTTCCGATTACGTCGTACGTGGTTGTTCATGTCGGTAAAAATTGTCTTAACCAACTAAATTGGCCTAAGTATTTCTTTTTGTTTAAATGCATGTGAAGGGAAATAAACTTGGATTTTATATGTGGTAAGTGAGTGATTAATGAGTTGATGAGCTAATACATTTTTTTATTAATATATGTTAGTCAAATATTAACAAATTCCAACAGCTAAACACCAACTTAATCAAGTTTTGAATCATTTTGAATAAGGTTATATCCTAATTCCACCACTGGGCCTCAATGGTTATTTCACATAAGGGTCTGAAAATTGTTACAACGAAATCCAACAACAAAACATGGGCTTCAAGAACAAAGTCCAGTACTCCTTGGGTCCATATGGCCAGGTCACAACCATGAATGTTTAACTTGAATGAAGATCCTCTCCGGATCCTCTTTGTAAGGATTTTGAGAATCTTTAAATCATTTTTTTCATCGTACATCATGCAATAAAATTCATCTTAAATATTTTATTTAAAATTAAACATGAACAGTACCTGACGAAAACTGACTGCACGATGTACGATGAACGATGAACGGACATGATTTGAGGATCCGTAGAGGATCCTCATTCATTTAACTCACACACATCTAAAATAGAATGGCAATTCATACTCCGATCAGCAGTGTCACGTTCGACTCATACGTGAAGACGATATATACTTATAGAAAGTTCAACATTATGATTCGGGTATATGTGGCTTCTTGTGGATGAGTTAACTGTCAAGAAAAAAATAATCGTAATGTCAATTAAGTTAATTGTGAATCAGTAATTAATTAAGATGTTGTAGTTGTCAATTAAGTTAATCGTGAATCAATAATTAATGTTGAAGTTGTCAATTTTTGTGCTGCAACCTTTAACTTTTGTCTTGTTTATTTATGCCAAACAACATAAGAACAAACACATGAGCAAAAGGTGGGTGAGTTGATGATCCAATTTGTCACATCCCGATCTGGGTCCCCACCACATTTCGGACTCGATTCCGCCGTAGCACGATATTGTCCACTTTGAGTCCCAGCCACGCTCTCACAGTTTTGTTTCTGGGAACTCATACGAGAACTTCTCAGTGGGTTTCTCAGTGGGTTACCCATCATGGGATTACTCTCGTGCGAACTCGCTTAACTTCGGAGTTCCTACGAAATCCGAAGTCAGTGAGCTCTCAAAAGGCCTCGTGCTATATGGAGGTGGGCATGTACATATAAGGCATAGAGGATCCACTCCCCTGTGCGATGTGGGATCTAACACAATTAGTGAACGTTACAGACTTTTAACTGATTTTGCGTATTTCCACACAAACATTCATAAAACGTTTCGTATTATTTATGCAATATAGTAAGTTTTCACAATTAACCTTGAATATTTTAGAGTTAATAAGCTCATTTTTTTAGTACAACGATATATTTTACATTAAAGGAAGGGATAGTTCGGCAAAGCTACACAACGGGCAACTTAATTTGTTATTGAATTCGCCATCCACGATATTCGAATATAAAATCTCTTATTTACAAGTGAAGATGAATACTAATAAGCTCATTGAAATCACTTTTTAATCCTAATATTATTCCTTACTGCTTTCTCTAAGGAACCCAAATCATACCTAAGCATGATCAAAATTCAAAGCACAAAATTTTATAAGATTAAATATCACATAAAATTATTCTTGCGTTTTCCAAAAGTTTTCTCTGACATGGACTTGCAGGTTAAAGATCTTTTACAAAATGATGAGGAGGCCAACTCTGAACCAACATATAACTAAACTATGACCCGGACTTCCAAGTTTCTTACCAATCCACCCTAATTTTCAAAAGAAAGATGCTTCCTTTTCTTACTAATTTTCAAACTTTCATCTAGTCTAACTCTTTGTTAGTTTGTAAGCTCCATACACACACACACACACACACACACATATATATAAATATATATATATCCATCTTCCTCTTCCCTTGCTTCCCGATCAATCTGATCAGACTAGATCAAAACATGATGAAGCACAGTAAGGATGTTGCCTATCTTTTTATCATATCCATACTTTGCACATCGACTGTTGTTCTTGGTATCGTCCTTACTCTCATCCTCCTCTGCAAGAAAAAACCAGTCCAAACCCAAGAAACACCACCACAAACCAAGCTTAGCGCTCAAGTGTATCCCTTAACCGACATAGACGTTGCCACAGATGGTTTTAATCCCCGTAGAATCGTAGGCGAAGGCCGGTTGGGAACCGTCTACGCCGCCATATTCGAAAAGGGGGAGATAGCAGCAGTGAAAAGAATACACTCTAGGCATGTTTTGAGCAATGCAGGTTTTGGGTTTTGTAGAATACTTAGGTCAATATCTCTAGCTCAGCACCCCAACATAGTTCCAATTATTGGGTACTCAGAAGGCCCAGGTGAGAGGATTATAGTGATGGAGTTTGTAGGCATGGTGTGCTTAGACTACTATTTACATCAAAATCCAGATGGCGGGTCGTTATTGGACTGGAACCACAGGTTGAAGATTGCAGCTGGAGCAGCCAAAGGGCTTGAGTATTTGCATGAAGGGGTGGCGCCAAACATAATACATGGGTGTGTCAAGGCTACAAATATTTTGATAGATGTCAACTTTTGTGCTAGGGTTTGTGATTATGGGCTCTCATTTTTGGCTCCCCGAGATAAGAGAGGCCTATTGGGATACGTGGACGACGAGTATTGGGGATTCGGGGGAGGAGGAGGAGGAGGAGGAGGAGGAGGCGGCGCTTGCAAGGAGAGCGACGTGTATGGATTTGGTGTGGTTTTGTTGGAGCTTATGAGTGGGAGGTTGTGTGAAGAAGGGAGGCTTGTGAATTGGTCACTGCCATTGATCAAGGAAAAGAGGTTTAGTGAGCTTTTGGACCCAAGACTTGTGATTCCTTCTGATATGATGCCTCTTATTAGATTGGCCAAAGTTGCTTCTGCTTGTGTTGGTAATTCCAGAAAAAGCAGGCCTTCAATTGGTCAAGTGGCAACCATTTTGAGCAATTTGGAGATGGATTGAAAGTATGACTTGAAAATTATTTGTTTTTGTTCCTTAAAGTCAAAGTGGAATGCCATGACTTTTCGTTCAAATTAAGTTGCTGTTATTAGTATATGATGAGAATTGGGTTCCAGCAAGGATTTGGAAATTTAGGGTTTTTCTCTTTTGACTTCTTATCTATACTTTTCGTAGTCCATAAATGTGAAAATTCATATAATTAGGTTGTGAAAGTTAGTTTTTGCACGTGCGAGTACATTACAATATATTTCAAGAAAAATACCTGGTTCGTTATTTATTGAATACAAATTAGAATCAGATGTGTATGTAAGATAACTTTTTTGTAATTTTAATTTTTTTTATATGTATCCAACTGGAATCTATAATTAAACAGTGTTGATTTGAAGGGGGTTGAGAGGAATGTTGAAACAAAATTTGGGCGGTGGCTCTGTCTTCTGGAAAGTGAATTTGATCTTGCTTTCGTGTTGATTGAGATCTTTTGGTGCCCAAAGGGACCCCATTTTTTGTTTTGTTTCTTTCAATCAATTTCTCTTTCGATCCGTTGAGTCATTTGTTTGCTTGTTATTGCTCAATCATTTGACTAAAAATCTTCCGTAAATAATTTAAAAACCTGATTTATTGTCAATTGGTTGCATATATATCTAATCAAATCTAGTGGGGATTCACACTGTGTATGTACGTTCATTGGATGGTGGTTGAGTGTTCCAACCTGTCATGATGGACATAAACATTGTATAATTTATAACATAGGTTGTTATAATTATACTCCTGGATTTTGGCGCTATCTAAGGGGTGAAAAATGGCAAGACATCGGTAATTCGGTGAGTTTGTAATTATACTCTCTCCAGTTGTTGCCTCAGTGGTTGCTGAACCATGTAGCAAGAACTGGTAATTCTGTGGCACATCGATTAGCTCGAATGGGAGTAGTGAGTCGGTGTTATGGTTTGAAGATCCTCCGGATTTGATTAGGGATGCATTGATTGCAGAAAGTATGTAATTTTCTTATTGTCATTTGAGGATAGGCTCTTTGTGCGGGATGCTCTTTTCCCTTTGACCGGATTGAAAGCCCCGGCAAGATTTTATCGAGACCCATTAAGCATACTATTCTCAATTTGTACATTTTTTCAAGTTGATGTTCAATGAATAACGTACTTATTCACAAAAAAAAAAGGAAAAAAGGAAAAAAAACTCTATTATATGGGTTGATTTTGTTTACACGGGATTTGACTTTTACACTTTTTTTTTTCGTGCACTCGTATTCATTTTTAGTTCAAATTAAGTAAAAATTATAAATAAATAAAGGGATGTGATATCCCCACACCCCTAAATAAATTACAATGTGCTGAATATGAAAAATAATATCGAAATATATACGTAGACATTGAAATTTCGGATTTTCATGTTTACAATCTGTTTACGCAAGGAATGTCAACATCCTGGTAGGAATAGAACTACCAACAAGGATGGTGGGTTGAATGTTCCACCAACAATTCAACTGCCCTTTAGTTTGTGAAGTGGTTTCACCAGAACACAGGCTAAAATGAAAAATAAAAACCTGTACCAACACTAGGAATGGGCTGAACATATGAATTGTACTACTTGTAAACACAATTCCTCTGACATGGGTTTGTTGAACCCAAATTCCCAATGCTATGGATCATGGCCCAGATCTGTAGGATGGGCTGAACTGATGAATTGTAGGAAGATTATTAAATTTTGACGAGGACAAAGAAACCAGGGGAAAAAGAAAAGTTGCATTTGTTTGATCTTACAAGGATGTTTCTCGCGATTAATATTTACTTTAGTCTTCTATTTTACGGAACTTGTGATAAGCAGTAATTTTTATGGTCTTTATTGAAGAAGAACTTTTGAGAAAGAATGCCGGATTACGTTTTTTTTCATATAAACTGTGATTGCACTTCACATTACGTTGGTCTCACTGTGTGTGGAAGATGTTATAGTTAGACAGCTGTATCGAATTTCTGAAAAAGCACAAGTAGTAACTATGGAGCTAAACAACACAAGTTTTTTTTGCAAGAGACTTGTAGCTGACATAATTAAAAGTATTTATTCATGTCCTTGAGTTCATGTGTTCAATTCCCCACTCAATATATCGTTTCTACAGAAGGACAAGTAAATACTTTTATGCTAATTAAGTTTTTATTCTTCTTCCAAGAAGCTTATAAGAGCATTTATTCATTCAATTAAGGTCATGTTTTCGATTCACCCCCTTCTAGCTAGTATTGGTTGTATGAAATTACGAGGAATGCTAAGGAATTCTCCATAAACTATTTATCACCTCATAGTTTAACGCCAATTATCATGCTAACATTATAAAACATTGTGCTAAAGTCATCATGAGGTGGCAGACCTACTTTCAAGAGAGTCTCGTTAACATTTCTCATGAAATTACACAATCAAATTCTCTTCAATATCACTCTCTTTCCTATCTTATTAGTACATGACCCCAAGAAACAAGAAAAATAAATCAAAAGACCTGAAGTATCTATTTGGCTTGGTCCAAGCCAAGTCTCCTATTCGAGAAATTATCATCTCATCCAAAGTCTTCACCATGGAAATTAGAACCAAATTGCTGCTATTGTTTCCCAAAAGTAACCCAAAGTGATGCAAAAAAAGTCTTTGATTCCCGTGCAATCGTTCTAATTATGAAACTTAATCGGTCACTCATCGGTTTAACTGTACTTTTAGTTCATATAAATTCATCCATTGACAATGACTTTGAATTAAACTAGAGCTTAGTCTGTTAATTTAAACCTAATTAAATATTTTTAATTCAAGCTGATCAGGGTCTGAACAAAAACAAAACGACGGACAAGTGGAAGAACCCGAGACCGTTTTATGTATCTATCTGATATCTAAATAGGGCAACAACTTGACAAAGTTCCCAAAACCCTAATCCATACGTTTAAGTTATAACAAAAACACAATCCTAAAAGGCCAAGGCTTCATGCTTAAGCGTCCTGTTGCGTGTCTTCCTTGAGAAGGTCACATATATGTATATGTCGGCTGGTACAAGAAATATATACGAATGGGCAGTTCTTCCCTGCAACCACGTCCTTTTCTGCAATGGAAGATGCCATCTTACTATCCAATGAAACAAGGCCATCTGGCATAGGACTGCAAGTGGCACATGGTGGTTGGAAGGGGGTGGATTGTAACTATTGCGGATGGAGGGGGTTGCAGTGGGTTGTTGATCAAATAATATGAGGGTGAACATCGTAGACTCGTAGTCGTGCAGCCTAAGCCAAAGTGACATGTATTGCATACCGTATTTAATCGGCTTTCTGAATTCATCACAATATTAATTTGTTGGAAAGTACATCGAAAACGATCCATAGTTAATAATAAAATAATTAACAAAGACTGATTATTGCATGACAAGCATTACCATTGCTCTGAAACATGTGGCCGTGTTAATTAATTAGTGATTACTGCAAAGACAGAGAACATTTTATCGAAAGCAGCAACCACCCTCCATCTGCAAATGTGTCTTTTTTTAGAGAGAGGGAGAGGGAGACAGTGATTCCTTGCTTGCCATTAGAAGTCTACGCGAAGAAAGGGAGAAATGGGGAATATATGCAGCAGAGAAGTTGGTACCGTATAAATATTTTGATCCCAAAAATGTTAATTTATGTATGTGTAAGTAGTTAGTTTTGGGTTGGTTCGTATGTAGGTGTCCATGAAAATGTACATATATCTTTAAGGACACTCTAGGTTGACACTGCAGCTAAAGTCCCAACTCCAACCCTAAATACCAAAGCCCTTCTCTCTCTTCCCCTCTTTCTCTCTCTAAAGAGGTAAAACGTCCCCAAAAGAATTAGGTTGCCCCCTCTCCACTCTAGCCACCCTTTTTTTTTTCTTTTATAAGATCTTTTTTTTTTTTTTTTTTTTTTTTTACTCGTTAGGTATGTGTTATTTATAATTAACTCCATACCATAAATAACTTTTTTTTTTAATTATGGTTTAAACCCTCCTTTTAGGACAGAAGTGATACCCTTGGGAAAAAAGAAAAGGAGGAACCAATTAACTATAAGACTACACGGATTCTATTGTACACACGTATGTACACAAGCATAACCAAACTTGACGTCCAAGCAACCTTTTCTATTTCTAGAAAATTCATTCTTCTCCCCGTTCTTTATTTGATAGCTTAGCTCAGCTTGCTACCCTTTGTTCTACTTCTCTCTCTACACACTCTCTCTCTCTCTCTCTCTTTCTCTCTCTCTCTCTCTCTCTCTCTCTCTCTATATATATATATATATATATATATATATATATATATATATATATATCTCTTATGGAGGCAGTTCTGTGTGAAGAGATAATATCATAAGAGGAGAAAACAAATGGGAGGAGAAAGATCAAATACCAATCTAGATATTCCATCCAAAACATCAATATTGAAGAAGAAGATGATGAGCAAAAAAGTGGATATGGTTATGGAAAACGTGCTTTAAAAGTGACAAGCTTGCAGCTGGTTGCTTGTCTGCTTTGCTTGATCTGGGTCTTTTCTTTTGTTTTTTTCGGGGTTTGCTTAATATTTTGAGAGCTTCTGTTGTGTATATTTTTGGAAGAGGTGGAGGAAATAACAAGAAGATTTGGGGTTTGGAATGAGCCTCAAAGAAAAAACGGCAGAGATCAGATCATGACATGGTGCAACGACTCCGACGATGAGAGGGCTATTCAGATTGTCAGCCCCCCTCCTCCTAATAACCCTAATAATCCAAATGAATTTCGGAACATAACTTGCCCCTCTTGTGGACATCACATAGAATTCCAAGACCAGGTAATAGAAATTCACTTATTTTTTACGTATATTGTGAACCAGTGACCTATTGTTAATTTTTTGAACTAAATTTTACTCTAAATCTTAGATTTTACATGAACTAATTGTTTGTTATTAGTTTTCATTTCTATTTTTTGTTTTGTTTATGTGATGTAATATAGGCAGGAATTCATGATTTGCCTGGACTACCAGCAGGAGTGAAGTTCGATCCAACTGACCAAGAAATTCTTCAACATTTAGAGGCAAAGGTTTTGTCTGACACCAGAAAGCTGCATCCTCTGATTGATGAATTCATACCAACGCTTGAAGGGGAGAATGGGATTTGCTACACTCACCCTGAAAAGCTACCAGGTTATTATTATTATTATTTTTTGGGGTAAATTTTTGCTTTTGTTTTTTCTAATAAACCCCTATCTAGGAATGGTAATTAAGAAGCGGGGTATTATTATTGATTAATACTCATTCAATGGTTTGCAAAACGAGTAATGATGGATAGACCAGCTAATTTAGACCACATTTGCAAATTATGTGATGTGTTACCAATAAGAAATATGCATATTAATCAACACTTAAGTAATAATAATCTAATCATCAGTTGCCATGTTATATGATTTACAAAATATATAAAAAGTACATGGTCTACCTAGCATTACCCTTGCAAAATTGACGTGATTTAGTCCCAAAACATACTCAGATATACTTGACATTTTATTTTATTTTTAACACTTGTGATTTACTTTTCGACCTGTTTTTTTACAATTTGTTTAATATTTTGACGTGTGTTTATGTATTTTTCTATTTTTATACAAGCAATATTGAAGGGATGGAATTAAATATAAGACCTCAACTTTCATAATTAAATATTCTTCACCACGTCTCTATTTTTATTTTTAGATGTCACATTGAAACAAACATATAACCAGCACATGGGTAACGGGTTCGCTTGCTTCTCCTATAAAATCATTCAATTAGTATGTTTGTGTTTTATACTTTTTTCTTTTCAAGCATGTTTTATGCATGTGAAGGCACAAGTTGGCAATACATATTTGGATGTTAATACTAAACGCAATCGCATGCATATATATATAGTCTTACAGCCTTAATTAGTTAGTTTTCTTAACTTTAATGTTTTATCAAGTTAATCTTTAATTTTCATCATCTAATTGTGACACCATTTATGGATTAATTTGTTCAACTTACCCTCAAGTTTTCTTTTGTAATTGAAATTATTTTTACGTGATAAAAGTACAAACACATTTTTTTGGACATCTGACGTCCATGCAGGAGTGAACAAAGACGGACAAATCCGCCACTTCTTCCACCGTCCCTCGAAGGCATACACGACTGGGACCAGAAAGCGAAGGAAGGTTCACACCGAAGAAGATGGAAGCGAAACAAGATGGCACAAAACCGGCAAGACAAGGCCGGTTCTTGTCGGCGGAGCAGTGAAGGGTTTCAAAAAGATCCTAGTCCTCTACACCAACTACGGGAGGCAAAGAAAACCAGAAAAGACCAATTGGGTCATGCACCAATACCACCTTGGCAACAATGAGGAAGAGAAAGATGGGGAGCTGGTGGTCTCAAAGGTCTTTTACCAGACACAGCCTAGGCAATGTGGATCAAGCATCAAAGATGTTCCAACGTTCGATCATCACAAAGGTGTGAATATAAGAAGTGGGCAAGGGAATGATGGTCTAATTAGTGTTGCTGCCACTAATCCTCTTCCTCTAGCAAAGAAGGCAGGTCTTGTGGAGTACTACAATCCTGGAGGTCCTTTCATGAATTATGATCATCATCAACATAATCATAATCAAGGGGGGCATAATAGAGAAAGCCCACCTCAGCTAATCCCAAATTTAGTTGTCCAAGGTGACGGGTCTTCGTTTATTCGATTAACTTCAGATGCAAGCAAAGGGAAGCTCGAGAGGAAATAGCGTGATTTGCCAATATTGGACATGGATGGAAGAGCTCTCTTTTTCAGATGAGGTAGCTATATATATATATATATATATATAGACACACACACACACATAGCTAGGGTTTCTGTGGAATACCACTACCATGATCAAATAAGTTAATGATTACAATATTAAGATTTTTGGTGACCAAAAACAATAAGAAATTAAGGAGAATATATTTTTACAATTACTTTTGGTATTTTTAATTCATATTAATGTATTTATGTGTATATATATACACAAATACTGTGATCTGGGATTTTATGACGATGAGCAGTTGATTATTGGGAGTTAAGATGATGTTTTTCTTTTAGAAATGTATATACAGACGATTATACAAACTTTTCTATCTGATTAATTTGTCTGATAGGACATTAACGTTTGATCATTATTTTGTGATTTTTTTCTACACTTTTGTTCATATATATATATATATATATATATATATTTTTTTTTTTTTTTTTTTTTTTCTTATAATATATGTAGATTCAAAATACGGCTCTGATATACGTTTCGTCGAATGTGAGTTATATGATAATGGACCTGTCAAATTCAAGCAGCCTATAAGAGAAAGCACTCATGGAAACTTGAAAGTCTTGGCGAAGTTAATTTGTTTGAATATTATATAGGACCCTTTTGGTTAGAGTTTGGGGTGGAAGATTGTGTTAAGCCACAAAATGAGTTTCTTACAGAAGTTGAATATAAGATTTCTCACTTATAGATGAAAAAATAACATCACTAAACTGTAATATTAAATTATGCTTTGAAAGCTTTGTGGTTTTACCGGGGAAAAAATGACATCTTTGAAAGCTTTACTTGATTGATTGCAAATGGCCCTCTGCCACAGTGGTGGTGAGGAGTGCTGCTCTTGCATCACGGCGTGGGTTCGAACTTCGTCGACTCCTAAATCTAAAATCTAATCTAACAAATTTATCATTCGACAAAAAAAAGAAAAAAGAAGACCTTACTTAATTACGAGAGTAAAACAACTAATCAAAGGAAATTCAGAGATAAGTAATGTATATTTACTATATTTTTCATACTTCAGCGCTGCCGATTTCTGCCTTCGGCTATGGGGTCGGTGCCAAACCCATCCCCTCCCTCTCTTGTCCTCATCTCCTTCCTTCTTCCCTGTCTCCCCTTCTTCCATCCTTACATCCCTAAAGACCTTTATGGTCAGCCTCGTTCTCTCTCCACATCGGCAAGAGTCGCCGATGGCTACACCAAACAACGATTGACGTTTTGGAGCCGAGCACGATTGTTGGTGAGGCCATCAAGTTGTAATAGAGACGAATGTGTTCATAAAATATGGCAAGTGGCAACTGTGAGCTCGAAGTTTCTGTTCCAACCTTTTCTTTAAGAGGAGAATTGAACACAAAATTTCGGATGCAAAAATAAATAGGAGGTTTTGAACTTTAATTCTTGAACAAGATTAAAATTCAATAAAAACCTGATGTTAGATTAGATATTGATTTTAGTCCTTTAATGTGTACTTAATTCAAATTTATATCATATTTTTGTTTTAATATTTAATAAATATCTCATTTAATGTTATTATATTAAAATTAAAATTATTTATTATTATACACATTTTAATTCATTATATTTATTTTACTTCCTCTAATTAGTGTACCTAAACGTCCATATCATAATATATTTTACTAAATTAGTGTATCGAAATGTCCGTACCTAAATATATTGTAGTGAATTAGTGGTACATAAAAAAATATTCAAAAACATAAGTGTACCGAAAAATTCTGTACCTAAATATATGATATAAAACTAGTGTACTGAAATGTCGGTACCTAAATATATTATAATAAACTAGTGTACCGAAATGTCCGTACCTAAACATATTATACTAACCTAGTGTACCGAAATGTTTATACCTAATATATTGTAATGAATTAGTGGCACATAAAAAAATATGCAAAAACATGTGTACCGAAAAATCTTTATGAAAATATTTTCTTATATAAATACTTACTATAATGAGAATTAAAATTTATAATATTTTCATAAAATATAATTTATGAACACCGTAAAATTATAAATAAATAAATAAAAAGATATTTAATATGCTGGCATTAAGTAGAGTCTAGAGACTAAATTCAATTTGTAATCTTGTATAAGACATTTTTCTAAACTTCATCTTATTAAAAATCCAGTTTTCTAAAATAAATATTATTAAAAAAAATTAATATTTATGTGGGCCCCTACGACACATGGCGCATAATCACTGTCCACGTGAGCGCCACATCACCACTTAACGACTGATTTAACAGCAAACTTAACGGTTGTATGAAAGTGTCCCAAAGTTATGACTTTATGTACCACTCTGGGATGAAAAAAAACTTCATGTATTAAATGTTGAAAACCAAGAAACTTCATAGTAGTAAACTGATATTAAACCAATGTACCGAAATGTCAGTGCCTAAATATATTATAATAAACTAGTGTACCGAAATATCCGTACCTAAACATATTATATTAACCTAGTGTACCGAAATATCCGTACCTAAATATATTGTAATGAATTAGTGGCACATAAAAAAAATGCAAAAACATGTGTACCGAAAAATCTTTACGAAAATATTTTCTTATATAAGATACTTACTATAATGAGAATTAAAATTTATAATATTTTCATAAAATATAATTTATGAACACCATAAAATTATAAATAAAAAAAGAGATATTTAATATGCTGGCATTAAGTAGAGTCTAGAGACTAAATTCAATTTTTAATCTTGTATAAGACATTTTTCTAAACTTCATCTTATTATTAAAATTCAGTTTTCTAAAATAAATATTACTGACAATTTAAATCGCAAATCCCTTGCTTCTTTATGAATTGAATACAATACAACTCTATAGTAATGATAACGGACAATAAAGGGCCACTAAAACATGTTTTACAGGCTTCTAGTGCTCATTTATTGGAAAAATATAATTTAAATTGAACATTTGTAAACTATGTGCAAATTCCTCGTGAATATTAGACTGCCACCATCAATAGAACCAATTCTGTTGCTACATATCCACTGAGCAACTCCTTTGCTCAAAATCTGTCTATATAATACAAATAAAAACTAAAGTTTGTCATTAAAACACCCACACAGACGCATGATAGATCACACGCGCGAGCAACAAAGAAACATGCTCGCGCGTGTATAACTTGGGAGACGAAAAGGATGCAAAAAATACACAGATATAGGCAAATTACTGATAGCTCACCTAAAGAGTAGCTGATCTCAATACCCTAAAGCGCCTAAATATTTCACCCTTTTGTTGTTACACTAGAATAAAACACAGTATTTGCAACAACGCTGGCGAGGTTTACCAGAAAACCAAACCATCGAGAACTCGAAGCTTTTGCTAGATACTGGACTAGTCACCTGCCCTGTAGATTTCAACTGGTCACAACTTCTGAAGGATGCATTTCTCGTACAGATCAAGCAATTCTTTTTTGCTAGCATTGCTTCTCAACTCGAGCACTTCGGCACCAAAATTATGTTTTGTGAGTTCTTGCTTAATTTTCGTGACGGTGAACTTTTTATAGTCTTCCGAATTGGTTTGCTGGCTCTGGGTATCATCATCTCCCTTGAATACTGAACCGCCATCTTCTGTTTGTGTGTGCTTTAAAGGACTGGTAGTACTTCTAGACCTCTTATTCACTCTTAAAATCCGATCACTCATCTCCATGTCTTGAACAGAGTCCATGCCTATTTCATAGTCGTCTACCCTTGAGCGTTTCCCATGGGAAGCAGTCCTTAGCTTGCTATCCAATGCTGTTTCATTCAGCCGAACAGAAGTCAATTCTTGCTGGAGTGAATCAAGCTGTGATTGTGCAAGTTGTAGCTGATGAGACAGGTGGTCTGCCCTATTGTTTGCATCTGCATGTGCTGCGCGCTCACTTTCCAGAAGGCGTTGAAGGACCTGAACAGTACTAGTTCTCTGCTCATTATTTGATTTCAATAGCGATTCTATTTCTTTTTCTCGTTCTTCAACTCTTCCCTCCAGTAGAGTAACTTTCGAATGAGCTTCCATCTCTGATACACGAATTCTCTCTAGTTCAATATCCAAGTCTCTTTTTTCCCTTTGCAAACTTTCAATAAGCCTCTCAGCCCTCTCAATTTGGGCCAATCTTTCCATTGCCAATCTCTGCATCTCACTCTTTTCCTTCTGAGCAGTATCTGCTTGAGCCCGTGCTCTATCAGCAATATCAGTCGCTCTTGTTGCTTCCTTTTCAGCAATTTTGCACCTTTCTTGCACTTCGTCAAATCTTTTAATCTCAGATTCATACTTCTGCTCCAGATATAGCTTCTCCTGCTCCAGTATCTTTTTCTCTCTCTCAAATGAGTGGGCCTTTGCATTTGCAGCTTCTAATTTTTGAATTAACTCCTTGATTTCAAGCTTCATGGATGATATTTCAGCATCATAACTATCTACTTTCGATTGGGCAGCCTGCAAATGATGTGTATTTGTTAACAATCACACCATTGATAAATACATGTGTTGAAACAGACACCGCACGAGAAGAAAACATGCAAAATAAGGATTCTTCTTGATCCGAATTTCAATGATTTCTAGGGAGCTTTATTATAACCAATCGGAATAGTCTAATGCTTTAGAACAACATATTAACCCCACTGTTAACCTCCCAACAGTGTATGTTCTCGCACACAAAACAGCATCACCAAATGATATGGAACTATAATCTTTGAAGATTCAAACTCAAAAAACAATTCTTACAAAGTGTGAAGATTCAAACTCACCTTCAATTCCAATCTTAGAGTTGTCAAGCACTGCTCAGCATGTTCAATCTTTGCCGTCTTATCCTTTATTTCCTCCTCCTAGATATTTATAAACAAGAAAAACAAGTCAAAATATGTTAAGAAACTAGAGAATTGGAGTGTGCATGTAAATGCGTGTGTTTGTATGTGTTTCTGTACGTGTGTGTGCGTGAAAGAGAGAGAGAGGATCACCTTATCAGCCAAAGTATCAGCAAATTCTTCCCTCAAAGCATCTTCTCTCTTTTGAGTTTCCTTACTTGAACGCTCTTGGACAATTGCAGCCTTCTCCAGAGCAGCTTTTGCTTCTCTAAAAGCAATGTCATACTTGCGTTTCCACTCCTCAGCCTCCTCTTGTGCAGACTGAGCTTGTTCCCGAGCAGCAGCCAGCCTTGCTTCACCAGCACTGCATCGGGACTTGAGAATTGCAATTTCAGAACTCCATTGGTCTTCCTCAGCCTTCTGCCTTGATACGACATGTTCATATTTTCTTTTCCACTCTAAGGATTCCTGCTTCGTAGAATCCAATGTTTTAACCAAACTAGAACATCTCTCACCCAATGAACTGTGATTACTCTGCAAGTTATTTATGCGGCCCATATATTCATCAGCTAGCTTCTTCTTGTCATTGATCGCATCCTCATAACGCTTAAGATATTCAGACTTAGACTTCTCACTGGACTCCAGCCGCTTGTTAAGTAACCCCAACTTATCTTCTAATGAGCGGCATCTCAACATGAGGGTACTCTTCTCTGATCCAGCTTGGTCAATCAGTCTCTTGACAAGGTCAAGTATTGGACCTTCAAAACTGTGAATTTGGATTTTGTGCAATTGACGTTAAACATGCACTCATACATTAATAAAAAATAAGGAAATAAAGACAATTGGCAAACCTCTTTTGTAGGAACATGGTCAGTTTCTGCCATTTTGCTGGACCATAACTTGCTGCTTCATAGTCGGATAGAAGCCCATCAAGAACCTGGAAAAAGAAAATCCAAATATTAAAAAAAAACATGAACGAAAATGTTAAAGACCACAGAAGCAACCCACTGTTCCTCACCTTAAGAACATTATCAATATTAGCATCACTAGCATGGCATGCTGTTCTCAGCTTCCTTTCCATGCTTTGTATGGCATTTGAACAGTGCAACTCTGCCTCCATATATGCATTCTTTTTACAATCCTGTGTGAGTAGCCAATTTAAACAAATAAGACCAGTATAAGAGATGAGCTAACAAGAGCGCACATATGCATGATAAGTGAGCTATTGTCACCAAACTATTTAATGTCAGAAAGAATTCAACTGGGGCAAGAACACTTGTGCCGAAGCGCATTAATTGTACTATGGATAGTGTGGATGTATATGCAGTTCTGCCTTGCATGCATGTGTGTGTTGACAACCTACTAATTATAAATTTGCTTTGTATTGCACTGTACCTCAAACTCCTTTTTCAACTTTTTGTGGAGCTCTGCCTCGTACTTCTTCCTCGGTGGACCAACTCCTACAGCACCATCATTGAAAGCAGCCAATGATTTCTGAACTGCCTTTTCATGTGCTTCCCTGAATGCAGCCTACAACACTTGGGATTAGTAAACAGTATATTCAACAACAATTAAGGCATAATGCACAACTTACTTCTTCAGGATCTTTCGGATGCTGAAAAGCAGACTTATACACCTCAAGAGCAGAATCATATGCTCTTCGGCAACCATCTTCTTCGACACTCTGCAGAGTAAGATTAAGATTAACAGACCAAATACTTATCAGGGTAAAGTTTCTTATCGACCCTCTAATTTAATACCAATCACAAAGGGAGTTCAGGACAAACACAAACCTGCCATGAAGAGGATATGGTAGGCACCGCCCCTTTATTAAGAGCATCAAGATAAGACTGTGTGATACCAACTAGAACTGGACCCGTCATCATTGTTGCCCCAACTTGCTTGGGCCTTGTTCTTTCAAAAACAAACTTTGTCAATGCATCTAGCCCAGCTCTGAATTCAGGCCTTAATTTGTCCAACTGCATTAGAAAACCTTAGGCTTCAAAACAACTAATAGAAAAGAAAGAAAGTAACAGGGTTGAGCTCATGACCAACAAGAGAGAGAGAGAGAACAAAGACAGCAGTTAGTTAATTACCTGAATTTCGTCAAGTCTTTGAAGATCATGTTCGTTGTTCAAAGGCCGCACAAGGGTGAAGCATTCTCGGTCTGGAAATAGAGCTCGAATGGAGGCTCGTATCTGTATTGGTCATTCATACAGTACAATAAGCACCTCCAAGCCAGCATACATTGATAACATAATTTGGAAATGGTAGTGCTCAATGTGCCTACAGAGTCATAAACAGCTAACAAGGGTACATCTAAAGCAGAAAATGCCTGTTGAAGGAACCATGTATGAATGGGCAAAGGAACTTCCTAAAATGATAAAGTCAACAACTAAGAAGAGCCAGATAATACCTCATTTTTAGCAACTACGTCCCTTTTTCTGTCTTCGACTGGCTTCAAAGCAAGCTCCAGATAATCACGGGGTGTTATCTTTCCACTGTCCTCTGATAAATCCAGATAGAAGTCCTGAAACCAAGGCAGTAAGTATCACCACAAATGGAAAACCATATAACATATTCTACTAAATACACTGCATCCTTAAGAAATAAAAACAAAAAATAATAGCAGCAGATGAACCGTTGTAGCCAATGGCACAAAGATTAAAGAAACAGGTTAATTCAAAACCAATTACCCTTAGAAGCCACAAAAAGATTGGGGAAAAGTGCCCAATTTCAGAAGCTGTGGTTCCTCCAGAAGCTTTAACACGTATATGCTTGGTCATTTGAGTGACAAGAGAGATACGATCAAGTGAACCTTCATCTATACCACCCATCTAAAACAAAACAAAACAAAATTAAGAATAAACCATAAACAGAAAGAAGGTATAAAAGTGTCAGCATAGTTTTCTAACCTGGTTGTAAATAAACATGCTAGATAGGAGAACCGCTAAGGAAAATATCTGTGTGCTGTACGTTTCCTGTAAGATAAAGAATAGTTACGAGTATTACATAATGCTCATTATCACAAATTGTATAATGAGCTGAAACTAATATGTTATAAGCAAAGAATGAAGGCTAACCGTCTGATCAAAAGCATCTATTCCTTCAGTATCCAACAGTAATAGATTGTATTCAGTCCCATCCAACGCAGTTCTCTTAAAGGGCGCGCTCCACAACCATAGCCCTTTCGTACATGGGCGATGTGTAGATGCTACTTGAAATCCACCACTCCTTCCGAGAAGCTACAACAGAGAAGTCCAAAAACAATTATGTTACTTTCGGCAACATTAAACCAGTTGGGAAGAAAAACAAAAGCAAGCTTAGTGGTCATAAATTCATGGAGAGAGCGAGAGCTGATCAGAAACGGTAAGTTCTTTAAACAGTAGGCTCCATCTCTATATCTTATGCTTATTGTGAATCACACCCCAGTTTTGTTTGACCATATAATCAAAATTTCACATCTAACACAACAGTATTCCATCGTAAATGCATACGTCCTTGTCTTAAGAGTCGATAATACCCAAACATTGTTGCAAAAACATGATTTAGGTTAATCATAGACAAATCCAAGAACTAGAGAAAGCTAAAGTAACCCTACAATTATCCAAGTCCACCAAGATCCACACTTTGACCTTTCAATGCATGTCCAATCAGCCAAAAACCGAGACCTAAAGTAAAGAAATCGCCTTGGTAGCAATCACCAAACCAATAGAGCAAGGGTTAGCTCTGCAGCTGGTCCACAGGTAAGTAGGTCCATTACTTTTACCGGAGGCCCCTCTCACTCAAGCTCAAGCATTTGCTTTTCTCGTTAGAGACCAACGTCTTGGGGCTAACGTGGACCCTACAATTCCTACACTTAATTCACTCCCCTAATTCTACAATGCCTTGCAATCATAAACCCTAGAATTCAATTCACAGAGAGAAAACAAAAGCAAAACGATAATTAAGATATGTCCACAAAAATTGAGAGAAGAAAAGACGAGAAACCGAACCTGGTTCAGAATAAAGCTCTTGCCCTGGCGGGCACGGCCGCAGACCGCGACGATGCCAATGGGTTCCTTAACGAGCTGCAGCATGGAGACCGCCTCCTGATCCATCCGGAACTTCCCATTCTCGTCGCAGTAGACGAGCCGTATCGGCCTCGGGGGACCCGTCACCGATCGCGAAGGCGAGGGAGAGAACGACGGCGACGGCGACGACGGTGAAGAATCGTCTTTGCCTCTGAAGAATCTCCTCATGTTTCACCGTCGCTCTTTGTTACGACGTCGTTTCGTATTTTGCCCTCCTCCGTCCAATTAGTTCACTGAGGAGAGAGAGAGAGAGAGAGAGAGAGAGAGAGAGAGAGTTTTAAAATTGGGGAGGGAAAGGAGTCGGACGCTTTTGTGGAGCTTTTACAGAGCAGCCAGAAGGAGAAGGGGCAGGTCAAATTACTATTATGGGTCTGGTTGTCGCGGTGGAGATAGAATTATGTGAAGGGCTTTATTGTATTTGTATACAAAGGTCGATCCCAAATCGGAACGACAGCGTGTTAACAAAGCTGACTTTGCAGTCGGCTCAGCTGCTACAGTATTTGCCTCTTTTCTGGCAAGTGTGCAACGCAGGACCGCCACTAACTTTCGTTTTTAGCAACGGCGGCCCAAAAACAAGCCCAATAACTCTCAGAATTGCTGGGCTGGGCTTATGTGTGGGC
Organism: Cotoneaster glaucophyllus; assembly: GCA_036320875.1. Classification (NCBI taxonomy): domain Eukaryota; kingdom Viridiplantae; phylum Streptophyta; class Magnoliopsida; order Rosales; family Rosaceae; genus Cotoneaster; species Cotoneaster glaucophyllus. Next base: position 3,754,154 of record CM070066.1, read on the forward strand.
TGAGCTTTGTGCGTGGGAAGGTCGGAGCGGTTTTAGGTCCGTTGGAAAAATTGAACATTAAACCTCGGGTGCATGGCGAATGTGTTCTGATCCTATACAGGTCTTTATGTCCAACTTTCGTGTGTTTGCGACTTATTATTATGGTCTAAGAGTATTTTTCTTCTCTTGTAAGTGAGAGGTCTTAGATTTGATTCTCGTCCAAGACGAATTTGAACCATATTAGTGCTAGTCCATTGTGAGGCTTAACCTACTTTCCCACTCCTTTAGTGTAGATAATATTTTTTTGTTGTGCATACGCTATCCTGTTATGATCGTAATAAGAAAAAAGAACAATGGTAAAGAGAAATTCTAAAAGCGAGAATTGTAAATGTTTATTTCATTCATGCCTCTCGTAATGAATCTATTCGACTATTCCACATCAAATGTTTCCAAATGAATCCGTCAACCTACGTCGTGCTAATTTCTAAATAACAAGTATTTTATTATGCCAGTACAGGTAACGTTTTGAAAGAGTGGAAAATCGAACGCAAAACCTTTGATTATCCACAGGCTCTCTAATTGACTAGAGGAAAAAAACAAGATAAGGCTCAAAGTTGGCTTATGAAGGTGGTGGCCAGCCTAGATAGGATTTTGGAATTGCAAATGTTGATGATACCAAAACACCCAATAGAAAGGAGTAAGTTATTAAACGTGAGAATTAAATAAAATAAATTCAATGAAAGTTCTTCGGCCTTCAAGGTCTACGAGTCCAGATCTTCTGCACCCAAAATTCCCTGTGGCCCCTCTGTGCCTTTGCTTTTTGGTTGAGTATTTGGTTTATTTTTTATTATTTTAATTATTATCAAGTTAACATTAATTATGTTTGGTTCAAAAAGTAAAGGCATAGAGGGGCCACAGAGAGTTTTGGGTGCAGAAGATCTGGACTCAAGGTCTACCGCCGGTATTTGGACATTGGAACGTTAAATTCTTTAGGGAGTTTTGAAGCTCTTGGGGGCAATGGTAAGACAACCTATGCAATATATATGTATAATGATCAGCTCGTCTAGCGGCATTCGATTTTCATTTAGTTAGAGGAACCTGCAAGTTTACGATTTGCACAAAATATATAATGGTATTATTACTCAGTTCGATGTCGGGTTGTGTACAAGTATGGCTTGTCGGTAGCGTTATTTTTTATCATCACTCTCAAATACTGATAATGTTCATCAACCTATTTATTATTATTTAAACCCAAGTAACGATAATAAATAGAATGATGAGCATCACCATTATTTGAAAGTGATGAACAAAAATATTCTGTATTCTTATAAATACTAAACAATAATGACTAAATAAGTAAATTTAAAGCAGTTATCATAGGTACCGTTTGGTACGTGGGACGGGACGGGACGGAACGGGACGAGCCGTTCCGTCCCACGTTTGGTGCGCTTAAAAACTGTGGAACAGGTTGTCCCATGGGACGAAATTTGGCTGATTTTTCGTTCCACCTCTCCCCCCTGGAACGACCCGTTCCACATCCGTGGAACACAAATTTATAACATTTTAAGACAAAATTTCTCCTTATCTTTTTCAATATTTACATCATCCGTTCCGTCCTATCCCGTCCCGTCCAGTCCCATCCCGTCCCGTTCCGTCCAATCTCGTCCCCGTACCAAACGGTAATGCACATGTGGCCCAACTCGTATTATTGCTAAGGTGTTGAATATTATATGCAGTGGCTACGCTGGAAATGGTAACCAAAGCACTGAACTGGTAACCATTGTTGTTGCAAGTGGATGGGATCATGGGATGATCTTAATTAACAATTGATTGGTGCACGTCGTGGACTCGTGAGGTTGTCATTTTCTCACACTCCTATATTATCTTTATTTGTTTAGAAAAGTGTTAAGACGATTCTCTAAAAAATAAAACTCTTTATGGACTTTGTCATTTTATATTTTAAAGTATAATATTTTATAATATTAGCACGAATGTCGGAGTCAGAATTTTCAAATAATTGGATCATAATATCAACAAAAAAATAAAACTTTATTAGGTCATTTCCTCGAGCACCTAGCAGACACTGCCAATTCCTGCCAACATATATCTACAACTATTATATTGTTTGTAGTGCTTGTTGCTGGTGGATGCAGGATACTGTGGAGTAATGTTCAATATTATCAAGGCTTGTCAACTAAGGTATTTCAGTGAGCACATAGTGCGCATAATAAGGTCGCATATAAGAAAAGAGAAAAGGAAGATAAATATGATAGAATAAAATAGAAGAAGTAAGAGGAGGAGGTTTTATTAGTTTGTCGTAGTTGTTTATAGATGTCAAATACAATATACAAACATTTATATACGAGGTTTTGATGTTGTTGGGGTCAAGTTTAACCAAATACCCCATACTAACCACGTCACTGATTGATACGAAAATTAATGTTAAATTATAAAGTGACAAAAAATTTATAAAGAATTTCACCGTAAAAGAGTATCCTTAACATTTATCGTACACATCCACTCTCAAGTAATCATTTTTCTCATAATTCATAACTCTCTAATCATTTCCTTAAGTCATCTACAAAGACGGTTATGTAGGGGCAAGGCCAGAAATTTGATACCGAAATGGACCTTGTACTTAGGACTTCTGGTCCAGGCATTTAAGCGTGTGGAACCCAAAATCCACCACCACAATCTTTCTATGTTATTTATTTAAATTAAACCATACCGAAGACTAATATTAGAGAAAGACACATTTTTCTCGCCACATTTTTTTTTAATACATCAATTTTTGGATTTTATTATCAATGTTTATTGATGAATTATGTTAACAACAGTCACGGTAGTTGAGATTGTCAATTATTAATACACATTGATATTCATATTTATTTTTTGTTCCTCCATAACTTAGTGACAGTAACTCATATGATGACCAGAATTTTTTGCAAAAGGTGACATGTATTTTCTTTACCTATAACCATTACTTTACTTTTACTAGAATTTTACTTATGTTGTTCTGACATTACATCTGTGATAAGAGTTTAACCCCGCTCATATGCAAACTCTTGTTTTAGTTACTTTAGGTGGATAACTATTAGTTATGAACTGACATTCTTGTTAATAGTTAGGAGTAATGCTCTGGAAATTAAATTTTATAAACTAATTGACATAAAAGTTGATTGAATTACGACTTAAACGTTGATAAACGTACTTATTTTTATTGTTGATACATCATTTCGTTTGTAAATTTTATTTATAAATTTAATCTCCTTCGCATTAGTCATTGTTTAAACAGGACACGCCAGCATAAGCGACTTTCGTAGCATTTTTTATTAGTGGATGTACGAATTGATGCATAATAGAAGAAAAAACTAATGGAAAAGGCCATCTCAGACAAGCATGGGTCTTGCTTGCAGCAACCAGCTCACCACAAATGGATGTTGCCTGCTGTCCATGATTAGCATAAATTTTGAAAAATCACATCATATCATCGATTATTACAACAACTTTCAGATTAATTATCTCCCAATAACTCGTGTCCTACAAAAATATTCAACAAAATTAAAGACAGATAAATGAAGAAATGATCGCAGGATCTGCAATTTTGGAGCTGTACGTGTGAAACAAGTATTTCTTCAATCTCTTTTTTTTTTTTTTTAAATCCGAATACGATTAAAGTTCGCTGAATTACAAGCCCAAAACTCCCAAAAATAATACAGAAGAAAAGGTGAAGTAAAAATCAAAGCCACAAAGCTCCGGCTTGTTTTAACACAGGCACAAGTTCACCTGTAATATGAGTAGCCATAACCCTCTCCAAACCACCAAACAACTTCCCGCCAACAAACACCACCGGAAACTGCGGCCAATCCTCCTGGTCTGCTCCGATCAGTCTCCGCAGTTCAACGACAACCCCGATCTCGTCTTCCTCGTCCACCTCGAAAACCGTAGGGTTGACCCCGTGGCCGAGGAGCAGTCGCTTGACGACGTGGCACATGCAGCAGCCCCGTCGTCCGACAACCGTGACAGCATTCTCCGAGACCAGTTTTTGTACGCTTGCCGCCGCTAGGTGTTGCTCGCGTGAGACGTCGCGTGAGGACGGCGTCGCGTGGCCGGCCCGGCTGCCCGGAATCCATGTTCCATATGGGATGGTTTGTGATTGCATGTTGCAACTAAAGTTCAATTTTTTCAGAGAGAGAGAGAGAGAGAGAGAGGATTTTCAGAGGGAGGGGGCGGTGATGTAGAAGTGGCGTTTGAGAACGGGGGATTTATAAATTGTAGAGAGAGAGAGGAGAGAGGAGAGAGGAGAGAGAGGAGCGTAGACTCTAACGTCAACGGCAGTTGCGCAGTGTTCGACGTCATAGGTTGCTGTGGGTGACGTTTACTTTCGTCACCCGCGTTGTTTAACACTGGACATATTCTCCAAGTAGGGCTAACAGATGATGCACCGCACACGTCGCCATTAATTTTCCCACCCGTTTTTGCGATTTGTGTTTGTTTGTCGACACTGCCAGCAGAAAGCATCAGGCCATACTCTTTTGCTCTCATCTACTTTTGTGACGAAATCAAAATAAAACCACAACCCTAACATGCACGAATCGAAGAGTTGTGCTAGCGACAGTTACTTGCGTTCGAGTTAAGGTAAAATATTTGCTCATGCTTTTTCGGTCTTATGTCCTTTTTTCAACAATGTTAAAATGAAAACTACAATTCTAACATGTGCGCGCATACAAAAAATTTGCGTCAACAACGCTGTTTAACTACGTATTGTCAATTGTTGATTCTTGTTAGAACATCGTCGATATGTAACTGACAGAATCCAAGAATTAGGTTCCTTGTAGTCCACAAAAATGAGTTAAAAGTAACATGATGTCTGCATGACACATGCCTAACATAATTGACTAGTACTTGGAGAGATTACCTGTCTATTTCCCTTTTGCTTCTCTAAATGATGTGTATTTAACATAGTATTTGTTCGCGTACGATATAAAATGATACTTCATCATTACTTCAGAGTTATCAGTAGTGTGAAAATTATCATCATGAGCCTCTTTTAACAAAAACAGAACATAACTTGTACTTCTTTTTTATAAAAAGGGGAGCGGTTTATGACTTCTTCGTGGCAGTTCATTATTTTGAGGCTGAGAAGATTCACAGTGACATTTCAACATTATCTGATCATCATCATGTGATTCATTAGTACCAGGAATCGAATCAAGAACGTATCGTGTGAAATATGAATATGAAATTTGTTCTGGGTCACCAAATGGTGATTATAACATGTATCTCAATTACTGCAAATGAATGTTAAATTTTAATAATAACTCATTTAAGTAATTGGGTGGAGGGCTTCTTGAAAGAAAAGAAAAAAATTAGAAAAGTAAAGTGGGTGAAAGGTATTATCCAATTTCACCAAATTAATTAGACACACAAATGTTAAAATTAGGCAATTTAATATAATAAAAAAATCACATAATATAATAGTCTAATAGTATTCATTTTCACTTGTAAATGAGAAATCTTATATTCGATTTTCGTCAAATGTAAATTTGAACTACACTATTAATAATCAATAAAGATTTAAGTCCAATCTCGCGGATAATATTGTTTTTTTATAAATAAAAAATAAAATAAAAAACATATACACATGCAACCAATAAAAAAATAAAAGTGATCTCCTAATCTCAACTATTTGCTCATCCCAAATTATCCCAGCTTTCACGTAGAGACAAAAGCCGCTCCCGGACGGTGCGTCCGCGTACACGTAGTAATACGACAACAACCCCATGTCGTCACCCACCCACCACACACCGTCATTTGCTTACCAAAGCAGTCACAATCACAGCACGCCACGTGGCGTGATAAATGACGCCGATCTGATCATCAAAAACCTGGACATATCGTTTTCGGATTAGAATTCTCTCACCTCCTCTCATATTTTCTATTTTATTTCTTTTTTTTTTGAAAAAATTAATATAACACGTTGACGTGATTTAGCAGTAATCTCTCAAACATAAAAAAAAGAGAAAAAGAGGAGAAAAATAAGGAAAAAGAATCTTATTCCGTCGTTTTCAGTCGCATTTGGAAGCCCTGGCGTGTTGCCTTTCTCTCTCCTGCTGACGAGTGCGTGACGTGGACGTTGCTTTCGTTGCATTATTTTTTTCTATTTTTTTAATTCTGCCCACGTCACGACGAATCAGTCAAAGACACAAGGGCTGGAAATTCTCCTCCTAGCGGTTGTTACAAGCTTCGTATATTTAATTACATGTTTGAATTAATCTGAGCCGTGAATCACATGATCATCGATCTGAATCTGATCATGTGGGGGTCAACGCTCCGATCTTATTCTTCTTTGAATATAAATTATGTTACGGATTTGTTACACGATCTTGTGACATTTTATGGGAAATATATATTATGATACATATCTGAAATTTGTTACAGGAATATGCATGAATACGATTTTGAATCTAAGATCCCAAGTTACCTTGTGATTATTTTTTCCTTCTTTAAAAATTGGGGATCAGTTGGTGGCTCGTTATGGTAATTCATCATTTCGGATGCAGTAAAGATTTATAGAGGCATTTAAGCATTTCCTTGGTCACCGTCACGTGATTCATCAGCGACAGAAATCGAATCCAAGACGCCCCGTGTGGAATACAAGCCTAGAATTCGTCCCCGCTCACTAAATCACCTGGTGACGGTTAGTTATCTTGAGATTAATGTAGGTAGATTGATGCTTGATACATTAACGCGTAATTTATTTTCTTGTTGGAAGAAAAACAAAGTTAGGTTTACCAGATGAACAAGAGGAAAAGACCTAATTGGATTACTGCGTGGAAATGAGCAAGTTAGCATGATAAAAATAATAATTCTGTGTTTACTTTGAAAAGCAAAGGTGGTTGGTCAGTCAATTGGACATTCAACTCAAAATAAAGCCAAAATCTGCAAGTTGGGGGTTTATGATGCGTTTACGTAACGGTAATAAAAATATGAGGAATTGAATTGAGGAGGCGTTGGAATGAGGAGAAGTAAGTCATAATCAGATTCCTGTTGTAGCTGTTTACTTAAATGTTCTGGAATCATAATAGAATTCCATAAAGCTGCTTACTAATTCAGCAGAATCTGAATATAAACCAATATGATTACTAAAATGCCCTTGTCCCAAATTAAATATTTTATACTTTAATGAGTTGATAAATGATAGTCTTGGAAATAAAAAAGTAAGTGAGGGCATAAAGGGAACAAAAGTGTCATTCTGATTGCCCAAACAATCAGGAATTGGATTACCACCTATATCTAAGGAATCCAATTCCACCAATACAAGGAATTGAATTCCAAAATTTGTGTGGGCCCCACTGCTTTTTTGATTCCTCCATGTTTAGTAAACACTGAAGTACTCCGTAATCGGAATTCAATTCCACATTCTCATTCCGATTACAGATACGTAAACGCGCCCTTAATGTTTTATCAAAAACCCAAATCTTTTCTTGTGGCACAAATGAATTGGGACTAAATAGAATACATATTTCATATGTCAGCCGTCAAGTTGCTAACATTTTTATGCGAGTTTTAGCGAAACACTTCCGGTACTGTTCATTTTTAACAAAAAAATCGCATTTTTACCTTTACCTGATACTATTCAATACACCTTTATTTGTCATTTCTTATTAAAACTATAATTTTTTTGAACTTTCGTTGGTTTTCTTTTTCAAAAAATAGTCATTGTACACTCTTCACTAAAAAAAGTCCTACTAACCATTAAACGACTACATAAGAATTGTTGGTCTCATGAATTTGGTTTGTCTCCCAAGTGGTTTGAGGTTCGATTCTCTCGCACGATACTCATCTAGCAAATGCTAAAGTTTCTCGCTCCCCAAATGTTAAGCTGTCAGGCTGGGGTTTAGTAATTAGCCGGGTCAAAGACTTGGATACACTAGTTTCAAAATAAATAAATGTTATAGATCGGAGTAATGTGCCTTAGCAGATAAGCCCTCTTTCAACAGGTTTCCATATGAGGGTTAAGCAATATTAAATATAGATTCTACAAAGTTTTGTTCTCAAAGCTGAATTAACAATACAAATCAAAGTCCCTTGAAGCGCTTAGTTACAACTTCTACCTCAAAATTAAGTTAACATAACACACATAATCCCGAAGAAAACCGCCTGTCGAGAGTTTTCTTCATTGGTACAACGCAAAATTATTGATATTACAGTAACATTGCCTGCCAAAAGAGAAATTCAAACAAATAAATGACCGGAACAGAAGCATCTTCTTCATGTTCATCGGGTTTACTTATACGACTTTGGAAGATATAGTGCGACGACAAACATGGCCATGATGAGTTCCATAGGCAGGGTTTATAAGCGCACTTCAAGCCATACCATATGTAAGTTTTGACAATAGACAGGCAATGAAGAATGCATGTAGATTCGGATGCTAGGTTGCAAACAGAACAAATATAGACAGATATACAACAAGTAAACGTATGAGGACTTACTAGTTGCTGCCTCGGATCATCTGCAACAAGCACAGGATGATCACTATCCTTGTAAACAGCTTTCCATCCTTTCTCCGCGCCAGTCAAAAGCCCAATCCTAGACAAACATCCCACTTGCTAATCAGATACTCACTTGCTTCCGTCAAATAGAAGATTAAATACAACATTTGCAAATTGTATTTCATGCAGCAAAGAGGTTGCTTACTTTAGTACAGGTTATTCCAACTGTTGAAGTCATCAAAGGAGGCTTTGAATGAAACTGCACTTCAACATTGGGGTTGCCCTCTTGATCCGGGACACATTTGTCCTCGGACAATGAGAAACCAAAGAGTCTACAGCTACCTTTGATTGGTGAAACAGAATCCTGGCTGCCACTAATTGTTGATTGACTTATAACTGGATGAGGTGAAATACCATGCTGATTGTAAGAATGCATGCCTCCACGATCTTCCCTGCTGAACTTACGTTCACCAAATGAGGATGATGTTTGCCTTCCACCATCATGTTCAGAGACTTGTGGATTCAGATTTACTCTATGGTCCTCTTGGTTATGGCCATTGTATACTGATTTGAATTCCGCAACTGGATTCATTGCTTGCTGGAACATTAACACAGACGATGGTGACGAAACTTGCACAGATGGGGCAGATGAGTGCACATGTGTATTATTGCTCTGCATCACGGTGGACCATCCATTCCTAAAGCCAGGCACCTGAAAACCATCATAGATTCCAGGTCCACCATATTCATGAGCTTCGTTAGAAGCGGGAGCTCTTCCATATGGTGAGCTTGGAAATATTTCTTGACCTTGCAAGACCTTATGGAATCGGAATGATTCACCAAAGCCTATGCCTTTTGAGGCAATCTCAGAATCCACGAGAGACTGTCCGAGACCATTACCTCCAGCAGCAATCCCAGAACCACCGGAACCGTGGAAGACTCTCCTTGCTTCAGATGGATGCGAATTCAGACCACCTAAACCACTGAAAGGAGTATCAAACCCCGAAATTTCTTGACCTTGCAAGACCTTCTGGAACTTTAAAGATTCCCCAAAGTCTGATGTTCCAATCCCACCATCTGAAAAGGAAACACACAAATAAATCAATTATGTTGCAGAGACCAGTGTTATGATGACATGTCGTGGTATGATTGCAGGACATACTAGGAACTGGACATTCTGGTTTTGTTGCAGACAAACCAATCCTGGACCGCTTCAAACCAGTTGCCATTAGGGGATGGGAACTAGAAACAGAACCAGATGGCTCAACTTCCCACGGGGAAACCCTACCATGCTTACTTGTGTCTATATCATCCCACCTGACCTGCAATACCAAAAGAAATGCTCAAACCAATATATCTAGTGCTAATGGCATGAGTGAATACCAGAAGTCAATATGGACATGCTACAGAATAGAGGAAACATAGTTTATGATATTTAGGTAAACGACTTTCAAGACAGTGAAAATTAACTCTCACTATCAAGATATAATTGCTCATAGACCCTGAGTTTCTACTCCGTAGGACTGAGTAGGGTGGCTTGATCAACAATTAAGATAAAACTGTGTAGCTAATACGGGTGAAAATTTATGCTTCCAGTCTAAATTTAGCCAGAAATTCTACCAAATCGTGACATTTCACATGACATATGAAGTGTGCAATTCATCCTAGTTAGAATATGGTGAAGCTGGCTACATTTTTTTTGTTACCTTTTGCACTCTCACGCTTCAACTACTGTTCAGAAAAGCTTATCATAGATTTGTTCATGACAATGGCTTTGGGAATCTCAATGTAAAATAACCAATACGCATAGGAAGTGTCCCATAAAGAAGATAAATACAGAATTTATGGTACCCTAAAGATAACTTTTGGTTTAGTACATTGGCATTCACCACCCGAACCTTCCCAAGCAGATACATATAAGTACAAACAAAAGGGAAAAAAAAAAAGTTGTGTAGAAAATACATACAACTAGGCATCTCCATTTTGAACCAGGCCATCTTACAGGATCCAATTCACTAATCCTCGTTATCAACCCAGTGTATCTGCCAAAAAGAAAAATTTAATCAAAATTTTGCACAAAACTACTTCCAACTATTTCTAAAGTAAGAATGCCAAACCTTCGCTCTGCTGCATCTTCAGTTTCAAAACGCATTTTGATCCTCATTCCAGCAGAAAAACAATGATCAAGGCTCCTCAAAAACTTATGGGAAGGTATTATGAATTCAGAAGAGCTGGACCTACAAGATCATGGACGATTACAAGGAAAAAAGATGCAGAAGGAAGAAAGGTCTAAAGTCTCAAGCACCATAACTTTCAAGATTACTTTAGGAATATGTTAAATGATGAGCGCCAGATTACCTTGGATTGTAGTACACATTAAAAGCATTCTTCGCGAATACAGCATTCACCACATCGGTGATAGTGCTATAGTTCAATTGCTGGCTACAAAGAGTTGGACAAGTAGCAGAACTTTTAAACTGGGCAGCCCTTCTAATTCCTAGCCTCAGTTCTCCATCGTCACCCCTATTATAAATACTGGATGAGAATTATAAATAAGGGGATCCAAAATCTCTTCAATCGAAGGGTTTATATACCTAAGAAACAGCACTGCATCTCCAGAGACGAGCTTCTTCTTGTTCACAAACGCACTCCACCCAGTGGTGAGCAAATGCCTGCGTGGCTGCCCTACTCAAACCAATTAGAAAAAAGGAATAAGAAACAGAAAAACATTGAATCCAAAGCATCTAATTTACAAAGTTCATTATAAAACTCTAATAAGATTGCTACCGTATCGTGGAAAGATAAACCCCCAACTAATGAAGCACAAAAGGGATCATATTATTTGTATTACCCCTAAAGATATGTCGGAACCTCCACTCCAGGCCATGCAGATCCTTTGCTACAAGCTCTTGTGAAGGCCTTTGTTGAGTGTAATCCTAAAAGCACAATCTATTCGTCTCAAAAACAAAATACTAACATGTACTTGATTAGACTAATAATTTAGTCTCAAAAAGGTTATGCTGAAGCTGAACTAAATGTTGGGGGAGAACATGAACTAGGAATACCAGGGGAGGAAAGCAATCCTCGGCAGCACGACGAGGCACAGAGAAGCCTCCGTGAGTGCTAGTATCGGAAGCAGTAAGGGTTTTGCAGAACATGTGGGGCGTGGTTGACGTCCCCATTGCCTCAATGTCCTCCACGGCATCTGCATCGGTTTCCCGTTCCCGCAATCTGTGCTCAATTTCCTACACAGATTAAAGCATTAGTGAAATCACCTCAATGTCAATGTTTAATAGATAAAAACATCACACAATCACCAGGAAGAGCAAAGAAAATTAAAAACATCAACCCGATTTGTATAATTTATAAGTAACTAATTCATAAATTCGTGAAATGACTAATAGTAAGGAGACAGAGATGCTAACATATAATCTTTGATAATGCCAACGCGGGAAAGAAAGAAAGTGAAATTCTAAAGCTTGCGTTTTTAATTGTTTCGGTTTCTACGGAAAGGGAGCATTTTCTCAGAATTTTTTCACTTTTCCAGCATTTTCTCAGGAACCAAACAAAAAATCAGAACTTGTTCGAATAAACCCACCTCACTTTCAGGAACAAGGGAAACCTGAGCGAAGACATCGTCCGTGCCAGTCTCAGCCTGCGACCAAAAAAACCTCAAGAAATTGAGAACCCAGATAGCAGAAACCCCAAAAGCTATCAAATTTCATAGAAAATCCAAAATCCCAGAAGCATTTCAGAGAGAGAGAGAGGCTCATTGTAGAGAGACTGACATGGAGCTTGACATCGACAACCCGACAGAAGAGGTGGGGCGGGAGATCATAAGCCGAGGTCGGAAAATCAGAGACTTGCTCCAGGTGGCCCTGCAGCAGATACACCACCACACTCCCTTTCTTCGGCAGCGAAATAAGTGGGCCCGCGCAGGCGTGCCAGAGCTCCATGCACACCGACGCCGACGAACCCAGAGCATCGGAAACAGAGGAAGCCGAAGACGGCGAGCCGGACGACGGCGTTTCCTCGTCCTCCGTCGCACTGTTCAGATCAATTAGACCCGCCATGTGAAATTAAACAGAAACTGTAAGGACCCAACAAGCGAAAGAGGAAGAAGCAGAAGGAGAAAAGCACTTTGCTTTTTAGCTTTTTGCTTCTGCTTAAGCTTGTTTATAATATGGAGAAGAGAAAAAATAGAGCAGAGGAGGTTTCAATTCTCCTGCATTTTGAGAGATGGGTTTGATGGCATTTTGCTAAAAGAAGCTCAGAAAAGCACTTCTCTCTCTTTTCCGCTTAATTCTCAACTTTTATTTATTTTTCTTTTGGACGGGCTTTTGGGTATCATCAAATCAAAAGCTCAAAGCTTTTACAAATTGGGAGGTGAGAAAAAGAAAATGGAAATTAATACCCAACAAAATCAGATAATTTAATATGGGACTTCTTTTGGTGCTGAATTGAATCCCTTTTTGGGTTTTTCAAATTAAAAAAGATTAAACCTTTTTTCTCTGTCTGCAGGCTGAACTGTAGCACTGTTGCAGCTGCTGCAATGCTGCAACTGCTGGGTGTGATGTGTGGCAGAAACAGGTGTGTCAGTGAGAGAGAGAGAGTGTGGTGGTCTTGTACGGCACCCCCTGTATTTCCGGGCGGATGTCTATTCTGTCCCCTTCTACTCCATCAAATCCCACTTGTATCCCCCCGCCCCCCTCTCCCTCTTCCTTAATCTTCATTCTCTCCTTCCACCCATATTTAATTTATTTTAATTAAGATTTTGACAAAACCAAAAACAAACACTTTCTCTCCATTCCTTCTCTTTTGTTAAAGCAAACCCCGTTTTGGTTTGTCTTCTCTTGTTTTTGTTACCACTTTTGAAGTCATTGGGTTGCTAATTTATCCTTTTTTGGATTCTAATTTTTATAATTTAGAAGAAATAACTTCTATCACCGTACAATGGTAAATGGCGGTACGTAGAGCTTATCACACGAGTAGTTCTTCGGATTGGACTCTTAAATCATGTGGTTGTATAGCCAACGACTCTTCATGATTGGATAAGGGGATGGATTCGATGGCCTGCACTTAAGAATTTCTTCTATTACACATTGTCATATGTTTCAATTTTCTTACATATCATTATGTGATCGACTTAGAATCTTGATAAGATAACTTTCAAGATAATTTTTTTTCTAATGTTGGGGATTTTTGGGTTTTATCTTCTCCTCCTTTAATTTCTTGGGGTCAGTTCCTCTTGCACAACCAAACCATTTGGTTAAACTGGCCAAAAGATAGTAACAATATGGGCAATATGAAATATCCAACTTTCAAAAACTGCTTTTTAAGGCAATCCTTCCTCATCTCACAAATCTAAATTGGGTTGCTATTTTAGCAACCTGAACTGGTAGGCCTTTACACATTCAACTTTGGCAAGCTTTTTACCTTCACCACTCATTCGGTAACTTGGGAAAAAAAAAAACATGTTCCAAATTCAAAAGTCACATGCATAATCTTTAAGACATTCTTCACTTTTGCTGCAAATTTACCCAACTTCTTTATCTGCCCATGTTTGGATTTTTCCTTAAGAGTCTTATGGCTCATAATTTCTAGTTTAATTTCTTAGGGCAAAAGTAATGTCAAATGTGGGTCTTTACGCCTTATCAATTGGGGGACAAGTAAAAAGATGACACTTACCATTTTTGCATAATACAAATTAAGAGGGAAGAGAATCATACTTCAATTAAGATATATTATAGCAGTGAACAGTTATGCCATAACCAACTTAACTATCATTTTCTTTTTTGGTCGGAAACTATAACTAATGATCTTGCAAATTAAAACCGAAAATTTTACTATTCTCCAATGTATGACATACCTTAACTGGAGAGCTAGATTTACTTAAAAAGTTTAATAGTCAATAATCCAACTACCAAAGATCTCTATTTATAATATACGTATTGAAAATTATGATTTTTAATATAAAAAATTATTATATATTTGATTTAAAAAGTCAAATTTAAATATAAGTTCACAAAGGTGGATCACACTTTAAAAAATACTAAGTACTAAATGTCAACGATTTTTCAACAGACAATGGAGTCAAAGACATAGGTTGTGATTAATAAGGACATTTTCACATGCAACATTCTTGCTTGTTAATCCTTTTGATACCAGCCCCCCTTTTTTTATTATTCACAAATAAACTATTCACTCATTAATATCAAACCCCAATGACATTTCCCCTTATAAAAAGGAAGGACCAGCCAAACTTTAAATATAATTGTCACAACTAGTTGGTTTAACGATGTGAATCACACGACTGTGATCAGGGATTTCAGCCTTTACAAGTCTTCTTGATCTCCAAAATAGTAGATTATCATGATGAAATCACTATTAGATCCCTTTTTTTTTCTTTTTTAACGGTTTCGAAAACTTATTTGAACTACCAATTAAAGTAATGTAGGCAGGTCTAAAGAATTTTTTTTTTTTTTAACAAACGATATTATCTATACTAAAGAGTGGGAAAGTCGACTAAGTTTTACAATGGACTAATAATAATGTGGTTCAAATTCGTTTTTTACGAGAATCGAATCTAATACCTCTCATTTACCAATGAAAAACTAACTTAAAAAGATTCTTTTATAGCTGCACAATATTACATGTATTAAAAACCTCGGAACCCCTCCAAAACGGAAACCAAAATGCCGTATAAAAGTTTATTTATTTTAACAAAGCGATATTCTAATTAATCTTAATTTGGAAAAACTTTGGTTCGAATTTTGATGCAATATGACTCACTGTTTTTTTTTTTTCCTTAATTGCTAATAATAATTACATGAAAACAAACAAACTTGTGTTAAAAATTCATTTGCCAGGATTGGAGCCTATAACAAGTAATGTTGAAGTCCATAAATCGGAGGAACACTAAACCTAAAGGGAACTATAGGTATGGAGAACGAGTTCAAATCTTTAACACTTAGACCATCTTCAACTGAAGGGTCCAAAGGGTTAGAGGGCTGAAAAATGCCTGAAAACCATCTCCAACTAAGGGCTAGGCCAAAAGGCTCGTGGGCCCCCACTAGACAAGAAAGGCCAAAGGGCCAACCGGTTGCCCCAAATGAGCCAGACGACCAGCCCCGGGGTTGGGCCATAAATTTGAGTATTCCTGTCGGATATAACCAACAGGAATATATTTATATTCCTGTCGGTTATATCCGACAGGAATGTTAGGCCAAATTTTCAAATGCAACGGCTAGTTACTGTTGGATTCAAAAAAAAAAATTTGGGCCAATTTTTTTTTTTTTTTATGAATTTAAAAAATTTAAGTTAATGTTGTTTTTAAATTTAATTTGTAGTTTTTAAATTTAAGTTGTAGTTTTTAAATTTAAATAATAAATTATGTTTGACCCTATGATCCTTTGGCCCTCGGTTGGAGATAGTTTTTTGTGACAGGGCTAAAATGAGCCATATGGCCTATTTGGCTCTATGTTGGAGATGAAGGTAAATATGACTTTGTACTGTTTATTAAAATATTAATATCTTGAAGAACCAGAGAGCTAAAACGAGTCATCTAGATAACCTTCTAGAGTTAAAAATAAACCCTCTAGCCAGCCTTCGACGACAACCACCAAACTAGACTGCAAAAATAGAAGGTGACTGAAATTGTGGGTGTCATGCTTATATACATTAGGGCTAATATTAAAATTCCACCAATCACCTTGGTAAAAGGGTAAAACCGTCATTTTAATTGTTGGACAAACAATCTTGTCACAGTAAAGGAGCAGTTCTTTATCTGACCTGAGCCATCAACTGCAAAGAACCCAGTAACTACAGGGCCACAGGCTATAGGGCTATACACCTATACATATAAATATATATACATATATATATATGTGTGTGTGTGTGTATACACGTTAGGTTAGGGTTTACTAGCTTCAGTCGCTTTCGCAATGCTTAGGTGAATAAGCCGGATAAAACGGGTTGCAACTGAATGCCCGATTGAGTAAATGACTCGGTCTTCCGATTTTATCTTGGGAAATGGATGGATTCTGGATATTCTGTAATCGTGACCGTTTATCGTATATCGTCCGGTTATAAATTATTTTAAATTTAAAATTAAATATAAATAGTACCTAACGAAAAATAATCGTACGATATACGATGACGATCACGGAATTCCAAAAAAAAAAAATCCGGATTCTTTTCCTTTATCTTGTATAGAAAAGTTGTTTAACACCACTCGCTCTGTGAGAGCGTTTGATACACACTTTGATTTCGTGTTTGGGGAACAAGAAATGTTTATCAAGCTTTTATTTAGTAGTGTTTAATTGTCAATGATGAAAGTGTCCTTTTATTTCTTTCTTTTGTTTCGAGTCTCTCAATTCAGTCCGAGTTAATTATTAGGGATTTGGATCCCCTCCTAAGCAAATGGTGGGGATCTTCATGACCCACTAACAGGGATCGTTAGATTTCGAGCAAACGGCTACAATTATTATAAATTTTAGAGTGACTCTCCTGTTTGTAGCCGTTTGATCGAAATCCAACGACCCCTGTTAGTGGGTCATGAGGATCCCCACCATTTGCTTAGGAGGGGATCCAAATCCAATTATTAGTTTGTTGTTTGTTGCGCATTTTAAGAACGAAATAGTATTATTCATTTTTATCTTTCACACATTTATCTCAATTTTAGATTCGTCGGATTGAATAAACAGAAGAAAATTAGTAAACAAATTAATAAGGATATGGAAAAGGTGAAAAAAGATGTGAAAACTTTTTGAGCTGCATGCTAATCTAATTTTACGTTCTTAAAAGTTGAGAGGTAATTAGGGTAAAGAGAAGATTAAAATTTGTTTGTTGAGCAAGGAGAACATTTGACTCGAACTTTTTTAGTGTGTTCTGAATACAGAACAAAACTTTACATATTATTATGCAATTAAAGGGACAAATGAAAAAATTGTATTTTTCTGATTATACAATGACACGCGTTATAACGCTTTTGTGTTTCGAATACACTAAAAAAATTTCTTAAGCAAGCATGAGGGATGGAAAAGGTTTATGGGGAAGCGTGAGGTTTTTTTGTGTGTATTGAATTGCTGTGGCTGTGGCTAGTATGAAAGAGACGTGTCTGCGGCTGCCTTTATAGGAGCGTGGGTTGGCAACTTGGCATCATAATTAATTTGTTTCCTTTTTGCCTCACTTTTTAACTTTTTCTGTCAGTCCCACCCACCCCACTCATTTTATTATTTTCCCCCTTACATTCCTATATTTTTGCTTTCGACCCTGGATTCTATAAATTATTACTTATTACCCTCTTCTTTTTCATTTGGTTTGCTTTTTATAAATCTCGGAGTTCATAGTATATAACTTAGATCATCTTTATTTGGATTTTGGAGAGTTATTGAAAAGTTCGTTGACGAAATAACCATGGACCTACAATAACAAAACAATATTATTTTCAACTTGTTAATTATCACATGTATATCAGACATGAGTGAAATTTTATCACTAAATGCTGCAGTTTTGTTGGAATGAAGTTAGAATATATAACCCAAAAGGCCTTGATTTTACTTTTATCACAAAAGACCTCGGTTTGCACTACAATGATATATATTTTTTTGATGATCTCACAAGAAAGTTTCCAAACATTTTTCGAAAGAGAAATATTATACACGACAATTAAGATTTTAAATACTCTAATTTATGAGAAGATAACCGAATTTAAATAAAAGGGTCTCTCTAAGACCATCTAGCGAGCCCTTTGGTCAAAACAAGTCTCTTCTAATCCCATTAAAACTAGTTCTTGCAGGTAACAAATATGGGACTACATCAACACTTAATCTACTCCAGTCTAGTGAAGCCCGATGATGGCAAACAAACACACCCTTAAAGTAAGCTTGTGGGGTTTTGGAACTTGGGGCTTGGATTTCTTTTAATAAGAAAAAAAAATGTAAAAACTCCTGATAATTTTGTAAACATCGAATATCAGCCATTTGTATAAATACTGAAGACGAATTTGATCTACATTATTGCTAGCTCATTGTGAGGCTGAATCCACCATTCCTCCTTAGTGTAAATAATACCATTTGTTAAAAAAAAACAAAAAAAAAACCTCAAAAAAATGTAAATATCTCACTCACGTTCTAATAATTTCACACCTTCTTAGCACAAAATAATTTTTTAGGAAAACTAATGAAAAAAGTTTGAAAACTTTGAGTTTTAACGATAAGGACAAAATAAAGGGTAAAATGAATAGTACCAAGTTTGACTTTTTAGTGTAAAAATGTGGTCTTTCGTTAAAGTAAATAGTACCGTGGGCTTTTCGTTAAAACTCCCTAATTTTTTCCCATATATTTACTCATTTTCTTCCTACTTTTTCTCCAATTTAATTAAGGGAGTTTTAACGAAAAACCAGCGGTACTGTTCACTTTAACGAAAAACCACATTTTTACACTAAAAAGTCAAACCTGATACTATTCACTTTACCCTTTATTTTGTCCTTATTGTTAAAACTCAAAGTTTTCAAATCCTTTTCATTAGTTTCCTTTTAATTAATTTTAAACAGTACATAATAGTTGATGAGTTAAACTGAGTGCTGTACACTATAATATTTCTCAATATATTATTAAATAATAAAATATTAAGAAAAAAAATATATAGCTCATGCACCATTGGAGATGAAAAATTATAACCTGCACTCTTCTAAAAACTCTGTTTTTAGTGTGCTATATATACGAATGGAGGCCAAACATAAGAATACCATTAGAGATGCCCTTGGGTTAAGAAACATCATTAAAAAGGCAAAACTTAGTAATCTGATATCATAATGCTGTCCTAATGGTGATCAATTAAAACTTAATTAACCAATCTTTTTAATGACATCCTTGGACTACACTCCTATCGTTGTTGGCTTAAAACACTTATTACGTGGTGTATCTCTTTATGTGTTACATAGACGATATGCTTGTGGTTAACCTCCAATCTAAGTTCGACCCTGTTGCTAGCTGTTTTTGTTAGTGCATAATCTGTAAATCTTTACGTAAATTTATACCGATTGCAACTAATAATTAAGTGTCATGTGTAAATTTTCTTGGAATGGTGGCCGGTGGTGTGGTAAAACTGTCAGTGATCGAAATTAAAATTGTTGCCAATGCAGTTATGCTTTTGCTGGGTTTGCACAGGCTAATAATTTGCTCACATAAATGTGAAGGAATCGAGGTGAAGAGTGAAAGTACCCCTTTTTACAAGTTGTTGGATTTTGTTGTTGGATTTACGTGAAATATTTGATGAAACTAAAGTACTTTTCACCTTCTCTGAATTTATCCAAAAGAAGAACGTCAAATGTGGACCTACTGCAAACAGGTATAATTAGGGCATCTGGATGAATAGTTCAACATGTTCAAGATTCAACGCCATTCTAATTTGTTCAGTTTTATTGGGTTTGGTTTAATTATTGGTAATCATTTTAAGATTCCTTTTACGTTAACATCATGTAAAATTGGATATTTTGAACCATGGATGTACGCACAAGGCGTGAATTGATCTTTCGAACTTCAGTAAATCTCCATAAATGACTTATGTGTTACCTTTTTGAAAGTTAGAGTTACCTTTTGTATATGCCCACCTTTCTTGAATCTTTACCATGCACATGACCTTCTCTTCTTCTTCTTCGCGCCTGGCGCCTTTGTCTCAGCAAAAACCCATGTATCAATAGAATGAATTACCAAGATGAATTCACATTCATTTGACGATTTGGTTTAATAATATATTGTCGTGTGTAAAACCTTTTTGATGTTCTAAGTAGCTTGCTCTCGTACATTAAACAAACATATAACTCATAGCATGATATTTTCATGTGCCCGAAAAACAAACAAGTACATTATGTGTCACTATATAAAATAAAGATATATATATTTTTAATGTTCCTCTCATAATATTAAGACACGTACATAACAAATATACCAACTCGGACTTAAAGTACATTGAAAAATCTCTCTAACTCAATACTTGTTTGATAGGCAAGTGGGGAAAGAAAGGGGTCAGGATCATGGACGGTGTTAGGGAGAAAAATTATTTAGATTAAAATTGGTTCGTTAGATCAAGTCCACTAGCAGCCCAATTGGCAGGGCAATTGGGTAAAATTGCCTACGATTCCCAAAAAGGCATTCCAGTGGTCCAAAAACTGGGAGGCAATTAAAGGAATGTCAGGAGCCCATTGGGCTGCCCTACCAACTGATGCCTAAGCTTACATAGTAATCGCTCTTGCTCCTTCCTCTTCTCCAACGAGTAGACTTGCACAAAAATAATTACCTTTTTCGTTAGATCAGGTCCACTAGCAGCCCAATTGGCAGGGCAATTGGGTAAAATTGCCTACGGCTCCCAAAAAGGCATTCCAGTGGTCCAAAAACTGGGAGGCAATTAAAGGAATGCCGGGAGCTCATTGGGCTGCCCTGCCAATTCATGCCTGATCTTAAATAGTAATCGCTTTTGCTCCTTCCTCTTCTCTAACGAGTAGATTTTCACAAAAATAATTACTTTTTAGAATAAATAATAAAGACAATTTAACCGCATATGTCCTTGCGTTATCTTTGTCCTCCTTAATCGCTTGGACTCGCTCTTACGACTGAAGGGCCCAAACGACGAAAGGCGTCGCTTTTGCAGGAGAGAACCCTCGACTTTTACGGGGGCTGCCCTGCCTCTGCCTCTCATCGTACTTTTGTCACTTCAATCATCCGCACGCACCCGACGTCGTTTTTTCACTTACGCTCCTTCTCCGTCCCCTTCCTCCCCACGCGCTGCACTGACGAAGGGCTATTTCCGTCATTTCGGTCTTCCTATTTTCCTTCTTGCAGGGCGTGAGGGTAATCATATCTCGAGATGCGGAGGACACGTGTAGAAAGATGTGTGGAGCGGGAGGACCACTAAGGAATTGCATCGGTCGTTGTCACTGGCAGAGGCTGTCGGGTTTTGTTGTATGGTAAACGTTTGGTATTTGATCGTACGGTTCAGATTTGATGAAATGGACCAAAAATGAATACATACTTTAAGAATAATGTTAGGAAGTTCAAATTTTTAAACTAAATTTTATAAACGAAATAATGTGGTTGTTGATGATTGAATTATTATTTAAACGTGGATGAACGTGTTTATTTACCATTAGTAACACATAATTTTGTTTACAAATTTGATCTTTCTAGCATTATTTTATGCTTCAGAGGTCGATCCAAAGTATCACGGGATGAAGACACTGGGAAACATCATATCTTCTTTAAAAAAAATTAAAAATAAAAAAAATTAATTTTCAATCAACGGATCAAATGAATTGAAGAAATTCAAAGTACAAATTTTAACAAGCCTATATGAAAGATAAAATAAGTATGCGGATAGTACCACTCTTTCGTCTTAGTTGCAAAAGATATTGATACAAGGAATAAATATGACACCAAAATACTGACTCGATCCTCCCTAAACTAAACATTACATTTGTAACAAATTTGAAGAGTAATGTTATGGAGACCAAATTTTTAAGCCAAATATGATAAACCAAATGATGTGGTTGCTGATGATTGAATTATTATTTAAGTGTTGATTAACGTGCTCAATTTTTATTGGTGACATATAATTTGATTTGTCAATTTAATTTAAAATTTTAATCTCTCTAGCATGAACATTAAGTTGAATGACCTAAAAAGTACGACGAGCAAAAACACATCAAACCTTTAAAATAGTCATCATGCCTTCACTCTATATTTTGGTTTCTAGATTGGAATATTGGTTACTACAATAAGTCTTTCAGAACTCTAATTTATATTACACATGTAGAGTCCCATCACGTAGTAAAAAACTCTAAACCAAACTGTTATTGGACCGATTACCAAAAAAAATACTGTTATTTTGGACCAAACTATCATTCTCGCCGACGTTTAGTTCTCAAAATACTACATGAGTTAACTTTGTATTGATTGGATAAGATATATCTTCAGTTCGAGGTCATGAGGAGCAAATTGTTGATGAGGAGGTGGATACTGAGCATCAATATTATGGAAATACAATTTCAAGTGACTGAAGCTGAAGAATTCGTAAATCAGAACTTATCGATTTCGTTAATATTGAATTTAAGAAGTGCTTTTGTATTTCATTCATAATCTGCAAAGCAGCTATACAGAAGTATATAAGGAGGATAACCCTCCTTGATTTACGACATAAAGGACGACTTAGGGAAGCTAACAACAACTCCTTGAATTAAGGAGTTGACAACTATGAGTTGACAACAATACAAAAGTTGCTAATCACAAGAAAAAAGAAACAACCGTCACTTAGAACACAGCAACAAGAAAACTCCTATTGTCCAGTTTTACCGAGAAACCCTAATAGACCACTGGACATCCGATACTTCCAATACTCCCCCTCAAGCTGGATCCAGAAGATTGATGGATCCAAGCTTGGACAGAAGTCTTTGGAACTGATGGGAAGCCAAGGTTTGGTGAATATATCAGCCAACTGATCTGAGCTCCGTGTATAATGCGTCTGAATCACCTACGACTGTACTTGTTCGCGTACATAGTGACAGTCAACTTCGATGTGTTTTGTCCTCTCGTGAAATACCGGGTTGGAAGCTATGTGCATGGTAGCCTGGTTGTCACAAAATAAGTTCATAGGTTGAGCTGTAAACACACCTAAGTCACACAGAAGTCCCTTTAGCCATATCAACTCACACGCGATTGATGCCATTGCACGATATTCAGCTTCGGCACTTGATCTTGCGATGACAGTTTGTTTTTTGCTCTTCCACGTGACCAAGTTTCCACCAACGAATGTACAGTAACCCGTTGTGGACTTGCGATCAATTGCATTTCCTGCCCAATCTGCATCGCAGTACCCCAGGATTTGAGTGTTGTCATTCTTCTTCATGATGATGCCACGACCCACGAACCCTTTTAAGTAACGTAAGATCCTTTTAACAAGATTCAGATGTTCGATTGTGGGAGAATGCATGAACTGACTAGCAATACTCACTGAATATGTGATATCAGGTCTAGTGATTGTTAAGTAGATCAATTTACCAACAAGTCTCTGATAGTAGCTGATGTTCGAGAGTGGCGTGCCTTCCAAGTCAAGTTTGTTGCAGGCTTTGCATCGCTCATTTTTGCGTCCTTGAGTAGGTCCAGAATGTACTTTCGTTGATTAAGAAATAGTCCCTTGTGAGAAGTTGCCATCTCTATTCCAAGAAAATACTTCAACACCCCAAGATCTTTAATTGCAAATCTTTGTTGAAGTGACTGTTTGAGTTTGGAGATCTCTTCAGCATTATCACCTATAATTATTAAGTCATCCATATACATCAACACAATCAATTTGCCCACAGCTCCAGTGCGAACAAATAATGATGAATCTGCATGGCTTTTTTTGAAACTAACACTATGAAGGACTGAACTCAGTTTGGCATACCAAGCTCGAGGGGATTGCTTCAGTCCATAAATCGCTTTATGCAGTTTACACACCAAATCAGGCTCATGGCTTTGTGGATGCCCTGGCGGCAATTTCATATAGACTTCTTCTTCAAGATCACCGTGAAGAAAGGCATTCTTCACGTCCATTTGATACATGGACCAACCCTTATTGACAGCAACAGACAATAGAACCCTAACTGAGTTCATTTTTGCAACGGGTGCAAATGTTTCTTTGTAATCCACTTCAAATGTTTGAGTGAATCCCCGAGCCACAAGCCTTGCTTTATGCCTCTCAATTGAGCCATCAGAGTTAAACTTGATCTTATAGATCCATTTGCAACCTACTGCCTTTTTTCCTTTTGGAAGTTTGGTGATGCTCCAGGTTTTGTGTTGGTCTAATGCTTTGAGTTCTTCTCGCATGGCTTCTTTCCACACATCTTGGTTGTTAGCCTCATGAAAGTTGTGAGGCTCACAATGACTTGAAATGGTGCTAAGAAATGCAGCATGGGATGAAGTCACCTTGTTATACGACACACAATTGGAGACTGGATGCTTAGATTTGTATGTGACAAAGTCTTGAAACCTTGTAGGTGGTTGTCTATCACGCATAGGATTGCGTCTTGGCGCCAGTGGAAGAGTCGTCTCACACTCGTTCAAATTATCAACCACACTTTGAAGATTCTCCTGGTTGTTGCCGTCATCATCATGTGTAGAATCGTCAGGGTCATTGTTGACCTGATTGAAGCTTCTTCTTGTTGAAGTCTCTGGAGTATTGAGCTCGATACTTGGTAAAGGGAACACATCAAGTATACACTCCCCCTGGATTGTGGTTGCAAGTGACTTTCTGAAAAAAGGATTAGTCTCATGGAATTAACATCTTTAGATACAATTATTTTCCTCAGTTGAGGATCATAGCACTTATATCCCTTTTGTGTTGATGAATAACCAAGGAAAATACATTTGAGAGCTCTAGGATCCAGTTTATCTCGATTATGTGGTTGAACATGAATAAAGCACACACAACCAAAGATTCTAAGGTGTGAAAGATCGATTTTTCTTCCTTTCATGACCTCGAGGGGGGATTTAAAATCCAAGACTCGGCTAGGAAGTCTATTGATGATGTAGACAGCAGTCATGACTCCTTGAGACCAAAATCTCTTTGGTACATTCATTTGTAACATTAATGCTCTAGTTTTTTCAAGTATGTCACGATTTTTCCTTTCGGCTACACCATTTTGTTGGGGTGTGCCAACACAACTTGTTTGATGCATGATGCCATGGTTGCTCAAGTATTGTGTCATGATATGGGACATGTATTCGGTGCCATTGTCAGATCTTAAAGTTTGGATTTGAGAGGAGAAATGGTTCTTAACAAGATTATGAAAATCCTTAAATACTTCCATCACTTCACTCTTAGACTTTAACAGGTATAACCATGTTGCTCTAGAGAAATCATCAACAAAGATTACATAATACTTATAACCATCAAAAGATTCACACGTTGGTCCCCATACATCTGAGTGAACTAGTTCGAAAACCTTACTAGCCCTAGATAAGGATAAGTTAAAAGGTAATCTAGTGGCCTTAGATAAATGACAGGTTTCACATGGGATTAAATCCCTCCATAAGTTTGGAAACAAAGATGTCAAAACAGGTTGAGAAGGATGGGCTAGACGTTGATGCCACAATTGGTTATCTTGGGATGAGTTGGACTTGGCTTGAAACCCTCTGGGACTGCTATTTGATATGTAATAGAGACCATCTAGATAAAAACCTTCACCAATCGTCTTCTTGGTGACACAATCCTGAAAAATGACATTGTGATGAGAGAAGATGGCTAAACAATTCAGGGTATTGGTAATTTTCCCCACAGATAGAAGTTGGAATGGAAAAGAAGGAACATATAAGGCTTCTGACTCAATTTTATCCGACATTAAGTTGACTTTTCCCTTTCCTAAAACCTTGACACTCTCACCATTTGCAGTTGAGACTTGAGAAGATTTTGATAATTTTTCAAACTTATGACACTTAGAGACATGGTTGGTCATATGATATGTGGCACCCGAATCAACAACCCAAAAATCATGTAACACATTTACATTAAGAGCAGTTTTGAAAGCATTCATGATACATTGCATGTCTTCTTTGGGTATGTGTTCAGAATCAGCCAGAAAACCAGCAAACTTGCCTAGCAATGCTGTCGAGTTTCCATCTTCGAAATTGGCCGCTTGATCACATCCAGTCCCTCCTTTCTTGCTTTGAAGATAGGCTGCAAACTCATTTATGAGAACAGTCGGATTTGCTGTGAAGCTCTTGAGTGTGTCAGACCCACTTGAGGTTGAGGCAGATGCATGGTTAGCTCGGTGTGTAGCACGATTCAGCTTCTGAAAACCCTTGTTGTCCTTCATGAAATCAGGCTTTAATTCTGGATGTAAAATCCAGCATGTCTTCTTAACATGTCCAGTATAGTTGCAGTGTTGACACTTCAAGTGTGGATTCTTCCCTTTGTATTTTCTTTCGTTGGTTAGGTAGGCCCTTGCTTCAGAAACATTGGTCTTTGTACCAATGTTCATGACTTTTCTCCGTACTTCTTCACGTTGGATTGTTGCACATACACTGGTGAATGAAGACAGTTCAGTGTTCATGAGTATGTGGCTTCGTAGGTCTTCATATTCTGCATCGAGACTTGACAAGAGTTGGAATATCTTGTCTTCTTCTGCCCTCTTCAGTATCACAGAAGCTTCAGTTGTATGAGGCCGATACAGTTCCAACTCGTTCCACATGCTCTTCATGCTGCCTAGAAGTTGTACGAAGGGCTTTCCTTCTTGTTGCAGATTGGAAAGGTCCTTCTTTAATTGAAACACACGGGCAACATTGTTTTGACTGCCATACATTTCCTTGACAGTCTCTCATAGCTTGAATGATGATTCTGAATAACTGAATATTTCAGCTAGTTTACGTTCCATGGAATTTAGAAGCCATGACATAACTAGCTGATCCTTGCAAAGCTAGGATTCATAAGTTGGTGAGGAGGCATCAGACACTTCAATGCTTCCATTTATAAACCCTAACTTGGATCTTCCACCTAGGGCAAGACTTACAGCTCTCGACCAAGGCAAGTAGCTGAACTCGTTCAACAAGACTGAGCTTAATCTTTGATTCGGATTGACATCCACCTCAGATAAGTTTGAGGAAGAAATGACTTGTGAACTTTCAGCTTCAGATCCGAAAGGATGTTCTTCCGCCATATTGAAGTTCGAATAGTAACAGATGATAGTAGTGCAGAAGTAGGTTATTTTCCCTGCTCTGATACCATATTGAATTTAAGAAGTGCTTTTGTATTTCATTCATAATCTGCAAAGCAGCTATACAGAAGTATATAAGGAGGATAACCCTCCTTGAGACTCTGACCTTCCTTGATTTACGACATAAAGGACGACTTAGGGAAGCTAACAACAACTCCTTGAATTAAGGAGTTGACAACTATGAGTTGACAACAATACAAAAGTTGCTAATCACAAGAAAAAAGAAACAACCGTCACTTAGAACACAGCAACAAGAAAACTCCTATTGTCCAGTTTTACCGAGAAACCCTAATAGACTGGAAACCCTAATAGACTGGAAACCCTAATAAACCATTGGACATCCGATACTTCCAATAGTTAATTATTTTTAACGGGTATTGACCTAGTCTCCCCGGTTGTTTATTTTTCGTTTTTCTTCATATTATTAATAAAATCTAATAAAGGGGGACGGGCGTGGGGTTTTATGGGTGCAAAGGTCATTTCTTCTTCAGGAGAAGGTTGATGTCTGGCACACGACGGCTGACGAAGAGCTAATCTCGTCTAATCTTTCCTTACAATATTTATAAAATAAAGAAAAAGAATATGTCTACACGTTTGAATATTCTAATATACAACCAAGATAAGTGGTAGGTTTCTATATTTTTCAGAGGCAATCGAATTGATATATTTGCTTGATTGAGTTGACCTAATAACATGCATGATCCTATCCTTGTCAAAAGACCTGTATATTTTGTACAAAAAAAAGAGGCCTGTATATACTCCATGTTACATGCACTGTTGCACATTGACTTTCTAAGAAGTAGTAGGGCTTACATTATTGCATTCATGATCCATGGAACTTTGATTCGACTCTACAAACGTTAAGATCAAGAAACCAACAGTAACCGTTCATTTCTAGCATTGGCCGTCTCGGTCACCGCTGGAGTTCTTAAAATCGTGGCAAGATAGGATCACGACCGCCGCGACAGGCGAAGTAAACATGGGAATGGGTCCAAAAAACTACAACAGAAAATTGAGAGCAAAGTAGAGTGCTTAAGACCCATTGACCAAAATTACTTCCCCTTTCAACTGCTCTCTCGGCTTTCTTCACGTCTCTTTTCGCGGTGGCTCCCGGTGCAGTTAACAGGTATTTTGAGAGCAACTTCACCCCCACCCAAATGAATGATAATTGACTGCAATGAATAATAATTGGCCACGTGTATCTTCACCCCTAAAACTAAATAACTTAGTTCATTTTATTAAAATATTATTCATTTTTATTATAAAATAATAAAAAAATATTATTTTATTTTTAATTTATGACATTTTCTTTATTTATAAAAAAAATATCATTAATTTATGACATTTTATCTATTATCTATACATATTTTTAAAGTTGTTTGGCAAAAAAATATGGACCGTTGATTTGAAAATCGAATGGTCCAGATTGTGCCACATCACTAGCCGTTGGGTTTGAATTTCAAATTTTTTTTCGTTGGAAATCCAACGGCCGAAGATGCGCCATGTGGCCATATCTCGAGCCCCTTTACTGCGCCTGATGCAAAAAAAATTCTGACCTTCGTTGACGTTATGCTGGCGTCAACATGATGCCAGATAGGCTGATTCCTCCCTCAGTCCATTTTGGGCCGGCCTATTTTGTGGGGTGGAGTGAGTCTTTTGGGTGCCAACCTATTTTTTTTAGGCTTTGGAGGGGTGGACTTGCTCTGAGTGGACCATGTGCCTGGCTGATTGAACTGATTGAACAAAGCATGAAAAAGCAAGGAGAAAAAATGTCACCATTTTATCTTTGGAAAAAAAAAAAAAAAATGTCAAGAGGCTGATATACTTTATGGAAATAGTTGAAGGGTTTGTGTTGCCATATATTATTTGTTTTGGGAAGTTGTTGTTGTTGGAGTTTGCCATCCAAGCTCCAATGAGAGCACAGAGAGTCAGAGAGATTGATGCTAAGGACGTAGTTGCACTTGTCTTGGAGGAAATCACATCAAGAGCTGTTTTAACTTTCTTTGCAACTTGAACATCTTCACCCTGATGCAACCAAATGGTAAACAAATTAACACGGAACTTGCAAGGGCTTGTAGCTGAACTGGTTAGGAGCATTCACCCCTACCCCAATATTAATCTTTTGATCACGAACTTTGGAGAAATAAAAGAAGATACGGCACTTACCTGCATGATTTTTCCAACCCAAACTTTCTTGTCATTGTTTTCAGAACCAATGGCGGTGGAGAGAGGGTAATTGATGTATTTGTAGAGGTGGAAGAGGTGGTAGATTAGCATGATCAAGAGCCCACTTGGGACCAACACCACATCTAAGTACTCTTTCTGAAAATGCAGAGAATCCATAGCTTCTAACCTCATGATGCTAAAAACTATAATGCAGTAGAGGGGATTTGTTCTGTTTATAAGCTGTCCTGCCCAAGATTCATGGGATATTTCGGGATTTGTTTAACAACATAATCTTTGACTCGCTTTCGATTGGCTGTATACTATAACTTAATTACTTCAGTTTCCAATTTATATGCAGCTAGTAGTTGACATTGTAAGATGTTGCAAAAATGGAGACTCACATATGCTGAATATTCAGTGCAAGTTCTAATTTGCAACTCAAATCTTATCACAAGAAGACCCTTTTACTCATATATATTAGTTGAGGAGTCCATTGTGCTTGGATTTGTTAAAAGCACTAATTGACTTCATCTTGCATAAGCTCCAAATGAAACATGCTTACAAAAGTTTCTTTTATTAACAATTATCGTTTGTGAAATTTGAAATTTGGACCTCTCTCAACCGGAGCGAAGATTGGAAGCTGCAAAACTAAATGGCCAGGTCCAACTTGCTTGCAAATGTTGTAGAAGCTGGCCTTACCATTCTGGTGACATATCAAGCATGCTACACTATCATTATTCCTTATACTACCCCTCGTGCAATTAGGGATTGAAATTTCTAACATGAATAGGATTGTTTATTACTTGATGAAAACCACAAATGACAGAACTAATATGTCCAACAAGGAAGAAGAATATATGGTTTTAGCTGTGTACAAAATTCATGCTCAAGAAATAAATAATACTCTTCATTTACATAGCGATGACTTGCTGATTCGTATCTGGCTTCTTGAAGTCATGGCAACTTAGGATCAGAACTGTTACAATGGAGGAAGCAAGCATCGGTGCAGGTCCAAAAAACCATAGAAGAAAATTGAGAGCAAAATAGAGTGCTCTAAGCCCAAGTGACCAAAACTGAACTTCCTCTTTGAACCGCTCTCTCGGCTTTTTTACCATCGATTCTCGTAGTAGCTCCCACAGTGCTTAACAGGTAGTTTGAAAGGACAAAGTGGCTAGTTGGTTGAACAAAGCATGAAAAAGCAAGGAGAAAACAGGTCAAGAGGCAGATGTACTTGATAGAAATAACTGACCGCTGTGTGTTGCCATATATTATTTCTCTTGGGACGAAATTGTTGGTGGAGTTTGCCATCCAAGCTCCAATGAGAGAGTCGAGAGTTAGAGAGATTGCTGCTAAGTTTACTTGGAGGAAATCACAGTAAAAGCTGGTAAAACATTCTTTGTAACATCTTGGCCCTGCAGCCCATCAAAAGTAAACAAATTACGGTTAATAGCATTTACGTACCCTTGCAGTCGAGGTTCTTCAAATATCGCTTGTATTAAAAAAGGACACATGATGCTTACCTGCAGAAGTTTACCTACCCAATTCTTTTTGTCCATGTTTTCGTATCCAATGGCAGTGGAAAGAGGCTGCATGAGGTACTTATGAGAGAAGAGGAGGAAGAGGCATGATTAGAACTCCATAGTTTTCCGATCTCTTGGTGCTAAATGGCGATGAGTAAGGGGTCTTCCTGTTCCGTTTATAAAGGAATGGTTCCGTCCTTTCCTGTCCGGTCAAGTCCAATCCATGATTCTTGGGATAAGATTTGGCAGCAAATCAGAAACTTGCAGAGAATATTCAGCATGTAGGAGTCTCCACTTTGTAGTTTTGAGTTTGAAGATTAGCACTTGCTTTTGATTTCGGCAAGAAGTTCCAATGTCAACTATTAGTTGCATCTAAATGGAAACTGAAGCAAGCTCTAATTTTCATCCAATCGAAAGCGAATCAAAGATTACGTTGATTAAACAATCCCGAAAAATCCCAAGAATCATGTGCAGGGCAGCTCCATTATAAACAGAACAAGACCCCTCCACAGCTCTACTGCATTTTCATTTTTAGCACCATGAGATTGGAAGCTATGGGTTTTCAGAAGGAGTACTTAGATGTTGTGCTGGTCCCGTTCGGACTGCTGATCATGCTAATCTACCACCTCTTCCTCCTCTACAAATACATCAATCACCCTCTCTCCACTGCCATTGGATCTGAAAACATCGACAAGAAAAATTGGGTTGGAAAAATCTTGCAGGTAAGTTTCATATCTTCTTTAATTTCACCTATTTCTGTGAAGTTTCTTTATATACACTACTCTCAAGTGCATGGTCGAAAGCTGTTAACCATTTGAGCTACGAGCCATTGCATGTTCTGTGTTAATTTGTTCACTGTTGGTTGCTGCAGGGTGAAGATGTTCAAGTTGCAACAAAAGTTAAAGCAGCTCTTGATGTTATTTCCTCCAATACAAGTGCAACTACGTCCTTAGCATCAATCTCTCTAACTCTGTGCTCTCTCATTGGAGCTTGGATGGCAAACAACTTCTTACCAAGTGAAATAATATATGGCAGCACAAACCCATTAACTGTTTCTATCAAGTACATCTGCATCTTGACATGTTTTCTCCTTGCTTTTTCATGCTTTGTTCAATCAGCTAGGCACTTTGTCCACTCAAACTACCTTTTAGCCACCCGGGAGCTACCGCGAAAAGTGACGTGAAGAAAGCTGAGAGAGCAGTTGAAAGGGGAAACGAGTTTTGGTCACATGGGCTTAGAGCACTCTACTTTGCTCTTAATTTTCTGTTGTGGTTTTTTGGACCTATTCCCATGCTAGCTTCGTCTGTCGTGACGGTCGTGATCCTATCGTGCCACGACTTTGAGAAAGTCCGGCGGTGATCAGAAGTGATTGGCATTGTAGGCCATTGCTACAAACGAACTATTATTAGTGGTTTCTTGAGCGTCAAGTTTGTAGAGTTAAATCAAATTTTCATTGATCACGAATGCAATAATTTCCAGTTACTTATGTTATCAATTATGTACAACTTTAAGTCAATGTGTGCATCTCTTGTCTTCGTTGTCTTGTTTGGCATGCCGCTTCTCCTATACAAATTCTTCTTTTTATTCATTCAGATTTCTTGGGTATGCCGACCTACATGTTTATCTCCCCTTCTTGACGTGTGGTAATGTTTGTGTCCCCTCTCTTTTTCTTTTATTTTTTTTAAGAAGAATAAGGTTTATGTCCCCATCTTTTTCTTTTGGCTTTCTTATTTTATGATAGATAAGTTTTATGTCCTCTTGATTAAGTGTAACTTCTTATTTTCAGATTCATAAATTTCCTTAGTATAGTCGAGGTTCTAAAAAAAAAAAATCAATGTGTGCGCCTAATATGGAGTATGTACACCTGTTTTCACAAGGATGTCCTATAAAACATGTTGCATACATAAGTTTGCTTTTATAATTGGTAAAAAATAATTTTATTAGACCAAAATTAATTAAGCAATACTGTCGATTCAACTGCCTCTAAATAAAATATAGAAACCTACCTGTCTTGGCTATATATAAAGAGTATTCAAACACACGTTTCGAGTTAGGTAAAAATCCAACTTGTAGTGCATAGGTTATAGACATCTCCAATTACTAGCCAATCAATATAAAATTTACTTTAGTATAGTAATTCTGACTACCAATAATATTAGTAAAAAGAACTTGAGAGATAAAACTACAATAAAAGGAAAACCTATGCATACACGATTGACACAATTACGCAGTACTTCTAGTCGTAGTTTCAACCGTTTCTGTATGATGCTGAATGGTCACAGCCACCTCTGAGATTCTCTCGCCGATGTGTTTAACGAGCTCCTTTCCCGGACGCTGATGCTGATGCAATGGTCTGGTGTTTGTGTCAAGGTTATGCAGAACTATGACCAAAACTATGGAGGAAACAAACATCGGAATCGGACCAAAAAACCACAGCAAAAGAGTAAGAGCAAAATAGAGTGCTCTAAGCCCAAGTGACCAGAAATCACTTCCCCTTATCACCGCCATCTGCACGTACCACGCCGGAATGTTACTATCCGGCATGCTGATCAGGTAGTTTGCATGGACAAAGTGCCTTGCTGATTGAACAAAGCACGCAAAGGCTAGAAGAAAACAAGTCAAGAGGCTTATGTATTTTATTGTGAGGATTGATGGGTCGGTGTTGCCATAGATCAATTCACTCTGGAAGACTGTCTCAGTTGAATTACTTCCAAGCCAAGCTCCAATGAGGGAGCTGAGAGTTAAGGAGATGGAACACAGAAAAGTTGCTGCTGATGTGTTGGATGAGATCACATTTAAGGCTGTGCCAACATCTCTCTTATCAACCTGCAATTAAAGGTATTGAGGTGCAATGAAAATTAGGTTACGCTAATCGAGATGCGTATTATGAACAAACGTATTATGAGACCAAATTGGATGCTAGAGTCACAGCTATGGAAATATCAAAACATTTTTCTTTCTTTTTTGTACTTACACCTGTTAAGTTGTTGTATAATCCTGTCCGCTAATCGAGAAAGAGGGAGAGATTGTAATTACCTGCATAATTCTTTCAGCCCAAGCTCTTTTGTCATTGTTTTCAAAGCCAAGGACTGTGGTGTGAGGTTGATGGAGATATCTGTAGAGGAGGATGATGTGATAGACAAGCATGATGAACAGTCCACTTGGGACCAGAACCAGATCAAGGTCCTCCTTTCCAAAATTCATAATTTTTTGCTTTGCTGGCTTGCTAACTTGTGAATCAAGGAAGTGGGGATTAAGTTCTAATTTATAAATGGATTTTTTTCATATATATTTCCCAAATATTGTAGGAAGATCATAATTTCTTTGGATTTGTTGAAGGGAGCCTTGACTTCAATTTCGGCTGCCTGCAACGACTTGGATTTGCCTATTATTTAGTACTAATTAAAAACAACAATTTCTAGAAGTGTTGATTTATAGGGCAAAGATAACAGAGAGGAGCTCCTAGAATCCCTAATTAATATTGCAAGATTGGCAAGGGAAAAGGATCCTCTCCTAATCAAATGGTGAGGATCCTCATGACCACGTAATGCGGGCCGTTGGATTTTGATCCAACGGTTACAATTATTATAACTTTTAGAGGGACCCCCTGTTTGTAGCCGTTGGATCAAAATCCAACGGCTCGCATTACGTGATCATGAGGATCCCCACCATTTGCTTAGGAGGGAATCCTTTTCCGCAAGATTGTTTGCATATGAGTTTCTGGTTCTTACATACCCTTTTGGTTTTTGACTTTTGCCTCTATTACTGCATTGGTTACTTAGGAATTTTTTTTAATAGCATTGACTGATTACGACAACACATTAAGTAAGATCTGTATAGGGTTAAGTGAAAAAAAAATACAAAATAATCTCGTGCTTTTGTTAAAACTGACATGATCTATCCAAATTTTTCTGTTTACTTTGTGTTCTTTGTTTTGGTTTCTTTGCAGATTTCTCTTGGCCAAGTTGCCATATTGACTTAAAATCTGAAAATTAGAAAATTTGCAAATATGGAAAATGAAGAAAGTTAGGCATGTACCCTTTGTTTAATGTGAAAGTGAAGAAAAGTCCCCCACTCTTTATATATAAAGCCAACAACCCTTTTTGGGTCACAAGCTTCATCAAAAAGTTTTGGACAAAAATGCCCTCAAAAAAAAAAAATTTCAAAAGCAACCCAAAATAATGCATCAAGTAATGTAGGGATATTTTCATCATTTTAACATTGTTTTTTTTAATAATTAATTCTTGTTGTACATTTTTTTAATTAGTAACTCACAATAGACTAACAATAATGTGATTCAATCAGTTGTTCATTAAATATTATTTTCTCTATTTTTAAACACGTTCAAAACATATTAAGAGGCATGTAATGCCGGTTATAAAAAAAAATCTTTCGCACGCGCATAATAATGTGATTAAATTAGTTATCAAATCTTTATATATAAAGCAAACAACCCTTTTTGGGGTCACAAGTTCACCAAAAAATTTTGGACAAAAATGATTCTTTTTTTATTGTGAACAAACGATATACACTAAGAGGGAAGGGGTGTGCTTAGCCTCACAAAGAGCTAGCAATAATGTGATTCAATTAGTTGTTTATTAAATATTATTTTCTCTATTCTTAATGTGAATTCAATAGAATGTAGATGGAAATTGAAAGACTGATTTTATTATGTGAATTCAGCTGCTTTGATTGGTTTGTGAGAGACTTTTTCTAGTATGATCTAAGATTATTCATTTACTTCTGTTTGGACCCGAATTTACATTATCGGCCTATGTAATCGAGGCCGTTAAGTGAGCATAGCTTCCAACCGTCGGATAGAAAAGTGAAGATAATTTTGTTATTATTAAAGGATAATATTATGATTTTATCATGATAATTATCTTTTAATGTGAATTATCTTGGTCTTTTCTTATCCAAGATAAATGGGATGCAAATTATCTTCAATCTGGAAGCAATAACGGAGTTCAAGTTAACTTGGGACACGTAGGGGTAGGAGATCAGCACAAAAATATGAAAGATGGGATTGCATTTGCTTGCAGCGTGAGGCCATGAAGACTTCTATTTGGATTCCATGCAACTAAGAGTCCAATTTGAAGACAACGGCAATATGAGTGGTGGTTGATTAATGTCGTGCATTTGGCTTTGTGGTAACAACCGGATGATTGGAGATAAAGTGGAAGAGCATCAGGTTGCTACAAATAAACACGTGGCCTCAGTTTGCAAGAGATGATTATTTGGAGTCAAGCTTTGGATTAATAAAACAGAATGAGATAAAGATAAGCTTTGGCCTACAGTAAATCGCTTCATGAGTTTGAAATGCAATTGTATTCTGCAACATGTATCAATCGCCAAGCAAGTACAGCACAACTATAAATAGAGGGAGAAGCGCAACATTCAAGGACCTCCAACTCAACACACAAATCTGCCATGCGCAAACCCTCTCAACCTTGAGATTTTTTTATTTTCTTTTTCACCAACACATCTTCAGTTTGGATAAACAGCACTGTGGATGCAACCGGTAAACATCTTCAGTTTGGATAAACAACACTGTTGCCGTAGAATCAGCCGACCGCGGAGCACCTTCAGTTTGGATAAACAGCACTGCGTCGGGGCCAACTGGTTATCTATCCAAGTCTCGGCCGAGAAGGATTTTCGAATCCTTATTGGCAGAGGTCATATCATCAGCCTTCTCGGCGAAGTGAGGTGTTACAGGTTACTACATTCGGCACACTGAAAGCCGAATTTGATATTGAACTTCGCAGAACTAGCAGCCTTGTCTTCAGGCTTTAGAGCCCAAAGGTCGATGCGTGTTCCTTCCTCGGCCGCAGTCGCAAGATCGAGAAGTCAGCCGCGCACACAACGCAACATCAATATTTTACTCATCGGCCGAGGTCGGCCGTCGAGTTGGCACGCCCCGCATTCAACCGAAGGACGTAGTTAACTTATTAATTACTCGGCCTGCGCGCCACATAGGCTTGGTAGTTTTTAGGGTCAACATTTTGGCACGCCCAGTGGGACCCAGTGCTAAAACTACGAAGTTCACATGATATATCAAGATCACAATCAGGATGAGATTCGGCGCCTATTCAAGGAAGTTGTCGAGCAACAAAAACGCCTTGGCCGAATTATTGAAGCAAATGAAGAAAGGCAAAAATCTTTCTCTCAAATGATAAAGGTGAAAGTTCATCACAGCTTACAAGATCAATGGTTAAATGAAGATAGAGCTCGATATTATGAGTGGCTCGATAAGAAAATGCCTTTTGGGTTCAAATCAATTCCATTTGAAGAATGGTTGGCTCAAAAGACTAGGGGGTAATTTTTCGCTCCGACCACAACCAACATTCGGCCTAAGAAGATTGTCGAGACGGCCGAAGAAATACCTAGGCCACCTGTTGTCTCGGTCGAGACTGAAAGTTTGGTAGGCCTAGAAGAAAGAGTTCAAGTTCCTGAGTCAAAAATTGACTTAGAAAATGATTTGTCAGCGGAGTGTTCCAATGACGAACAGGGCCAAGACACGGTTTTAGACGACGAAACCACGCCAATCGATATGATTATTGGCGATAAAGGCGATATAAAGAAATCTCATTCTGCTAAGTTGTTCAAGTTAAAAGCCGAAATTGGTGAAATTATTATGCCTGGGGGGCATAATAATTGTTCAACATATTCGGCGGTCGAAAATAAAAATATTTCACCAAGTCAAAAATATTTGGAGAAAATTCTTTATTCGGCCCAGAGCGACATCAAGTTGAGAATTTTAATATTAAAATATCTCGGCTTGGAATAAAACATCGTTGGCCTCCTCCTGTTTATGATTCGGCCACCTTTCTTTCCATTTGTTAAATCATTTTCTTAACCATTCGGTCTCTTGACCGATACTTCAGAAAATAGGGGGGCAATGAGCCTTCGTAAAAAAAAAAAAAAAAAAAAAAAGAAAACTGGGGAAAACAAATGAAAAGCTTGATGTGTGTTCGTGGGTGGTGGTCGAGCTCGACGATATGAGAAAATACCATGCTTTTGTCGAACAGATAAGTAGGTGGTCGCCGAACTAGGCATGGGGCCTATTCATTTTTGAATTCATGCATTCGGCCCAAGGTCCTTTTATTAGGCCGTATAGGCCAACGGTCAAGAAGCATTCGGCATTTTATTAGTTACTAATATATATATACATATATATATATATATATACACACATATATATTCACGCATATGCCGAGCTCGGCGAAGTATTATTGCCGAGTGCTGGTGCTCGACCATGGGGCCATTCGCCCTGCCATCTACACATTTTTATATATACGTACAGAGATGTTGCCGAGGAACAAGTCTTCGGCGATACGGGATGTTGCTGGCTACAAACGATTAATTTCCTTAACCATTCGGCTTTCGGGCCAAAGCTCAAGGAAACTGGGGGCAATGTTTGGACCTGAATTTACATTATCGGCCTATGTAATCGAGGCCGTTGAGTGAGCATAGCTTCCAACCGTCGGATAGAAAAGTGAAGATAATTTTGTTATTATTAAAGGATAATATTATGATTTTATCATGATAATTATCTTTTAATGTGAATTATCTTGGTCTTTTCTTATCCAAGATAAATGGGATGCAAATTATCTTCAATCTGGAAGCAATAACGGAGTTCAAGTTAACTTGGGACACGTAGGGGTAGGAGATCAGCACAAAGATATGAAAGATGGGATTGCATTTGCTTGCAGCGTGAGGCCATGAAGACTTCTATTTGGATTCCATGCAACTAAGAGTCCAATTTGAAGACAACAGCAATATGAGTGGTGATTGATTAATGTCGTGCATTTGGCTTTGTGGTAACAACCGGATGATTGGAGATAAAGTGGAAGAGCATCATGTTGCTACAAATAAACACATGGCCTCAGTTTGCAAGAGATGATTATTTGGAGTCAAGCTTTGGAATAATAAAACAGAATGAGATAAAGATAGGCTTTGGCCTACAGTAAATCGCTTCATGAGTTTGAAATGCAATTGTATTCTGCAACATGTATCAATCGCCAAGCAAGTACATCACTACTATAAATAGAAGGAGGATTGCAACATTCAAGGACCTCCAACTCAACACACAAATCTGCCCTGCGCAAACCCTCTCAACCTTGAGATTTTTTTATTTTCTTTTTCGCCAACACATCTTCAGTTTGGATAAACAGCACTGTGGAGGCAACCGGTAAACATCTTCAGTTTGGATAAACAACACTATTGTTGTAGAATCAGCCGACCGTGGAGCACCTTCAGTTTGGATAAACAGCATTGCGTCGGGGCCGACTGGTTATCTATCCAAGTCTCGGCCGAGAAGGATTTTCGAATCCTTATTGGCAGAGGTCATCTCATCAGCCTTCTCGGCGAAGTGAGGTGTTACAGGTTACTACATTCGGCACACTGAAAGCCAAATTTGATATTGAACTTCG
Organism: Cotoneaster glaucophyllus; assembly: GCA_036320875.1. Classification (NCBI taxonomy): domain Eukaryota; kingdom Viridiplantae; phylum Streptophyta; class Magnoliopsida; order Rosales; family Rosaceae; genus Cotoneaster; species Cotoneaster glaucophyllus. The sequence goes on from CM070066.1 coordinate 3,793,494, forward strand.
CAGAACTAGCAGCCTTATCTTCATGCTCTAGAACCCAAAGGCCAAGGCGTGTTCCTTCCTCGGCCGCAGTTGCAAGATTGAGAAGTCAGCCGCGCACACAACTCAACATCAATATTTTACTCACCGGCCGAGGTCGGCCGTCGAGTTGGCACGCCTCGCATTCAACCGAAGGACGTAGTTAACTTATTAATTACTCGGCCTGCGCGCCACGTAGGCTTGGTAATTTTTAGGGTCAACAACTTCAAATATTTGACTTTCCTTTTGTCAATTCACACATATAAATACATTTAAAACATGTTAGTTGCGTGTAGCCTGTAATTCAAAAAATGTCTTATGCACGCGCATGAACGCGTGCATAAAGGCTAGTTATCTATCAATGCAAGAACACTTATTTAATTAAAACTAAGGGAAGTGCTAGAAATAGTCACGTACACGTGTGAGACTGTCATAATTATTAATGCTTGTAAAGCTACAAAGAACTATCAAAACAAATTTACACACACGTGCACGACTAATTTTGATTTTCTTTTCTGTTGATAGACTGATTCTGATCATTCATGTTTGTAATATTTACAAAGTGGTCAAAATTAATATATATGCATGAGCGACTGATCATATCACTCTTTAAGAGTTAATTATATTAATCATTAATAGGTCCCGTTTGGTATTGGTTTTTCCACAAAAAAAAACTACTTCACTTTTTGGTTAAGTAACAAAAAGCAGTTTTTAATGAATATTTTCAATTTTTGTAATATCCTCATTAATTTAAAAAATGACATTATTTATCCACGTAGACACATTTTATCTTTGAAGAATAAATTGACCATCACCACCACGTACCAATATAAACTCTGACTTCTTACACCACCATTGCCATTACCACTTCCATTGGTGCCACCACCACACCACAATCGCATCACCAGCACCACCAACACGACCACTACAACCACCACCACAAGCATGACCGCTAACGTTACAATAGCTACAACTGCAATTATCATCGTTGTCACAATCGCCATTGCCATCACCATCACCATCACGATAAACACAACCGCCAGCACTACCATCAAAACCACCACCATCGTCGTTGTCGCCGCCCATACCAATTACCACCATTGTTACATTTGTTGCCTAACCACCACCACAACCACCGCCCTCACCACCATTGTTGTTGTCATCGTCCCCACTATCATGTCCACTTTTTGTTATTATATATAATTATATACATATTTTACATTAAAACTTTCCAAACACTTTTACACTGTTTTCATACTCACAACACTTTTATGAATACAATTTATCAAACGCTCAAAAACTTTATTTTGCATCTAATTATTCTTAAAACATAGCAGAAGCAACATTAAAAAAAAAAACACATCAATCCCAAATTGCTCCATAATCATATGGTATGCAATTTGACAGTACTTATTCAGCAATCAGCATCCACATAAATCATACATATTACATGGTTGCTTCTAACTTTCTAAAGAAAAACTTCAAAGAGGGATCTCAAACCAAATATTGGTGTCACCTTGTAGCTGCTGAAACCAACCTCCAGGAAGAGCTTTTTCCAGTCTTTCTCGCTCCTCTCTCTCCCAGTGACCACAACCATCATCAGCAGATCAAACAAGAGCTTTGCTTCGGTTATTTCATGCTCATCTTTCTCTTCGTTTATCACTATGTCTATGATTATAACTTTCCCTTGGCCATTGCTTGCAATTGCTTCCCTGCATTTCTTCAAAACCTTTAAGCATTCCTCATCGCTCAGAGCATGCAAAGTCAGCTGCCAATTACCCAATTTTCACATCATAGAACCAAAACCGTCTTTGTTAAAACCGATTTTATTAGCAGCACAATTTTAAGTGCTTTAAAGAAAAGTACTTGGAACTTCTTCCTCAATCATCATTTCAAAAAGCAGTACAGCTCCAGGTCCTTTTAAACCATAACCACATTTGTGGCATGTTTAGTTGGAGTCCAGAAAACCATGAATTATTCAGGTTTGAAATAAACATATCATCTTGGTGATCTAAATACTTAGTTGCTCATGTATGCCACTAAACTTTTATGCCAAACATTACTGAAAGAATTTTTTGCTATCTGAAAGCGTTTTTAGTCATTTTTAACTACTTCCAACATTACCATATTCCATTCCATCTTGTTATAATAGGCTTAATAGTTGATGCAATTTCATATAGTCAAAACAGAAGATAATTGAAAAGTTGAAAATTTGCTTACCTTGAGGAAAACAGCATCCGCTGGAGGGATACCCTGGAACATGTCTCCTCCAACAAACTTCAAATTCTCACTGTCTGGCAAATCAGCAACAACGTGTGGAAGTTCAAGAACTGTGCATTTCAGTTGAGGGAAAGCGTCACAGAGAATCCTAGAAACTTTTCCAGTCCCGCCACCAACATCAACCAATGAACTCAACCCATCAAAGATTGGCTTGCAATCTCTAATCACCAAGTTCATCATTCCAGAATCACTAGCCATTGCCTTATTGAAAAGACTGTTGAATTCGGGGTTTCCTTCCCCGTATTCCCAAAACCCCATCCCATGAGCGCTCTCGAAAGGCGTGACCTCGCTTCCTCGGAACCAGTTTCCGAGGAACTGCCACGGTGCTGCGAAAGCTGGATCGAGCATCGCCAGAACGAAGGGAGACAAGCTGGGTACTTTGTCTTTCAGGAGGAGCCTAGAAGACGGTGTGAGATCATACGCCTCTTCTTCTCCTTCATCTACTTCTCCATGATTTTTAGGAACTTGTTTTCGTGCAAAGAAGCCGGAGTGCACCATGAGGCGCATGAGCCGGTGCACATTTCCGGTTTTAGCAGGGTGGATTTGAAGTGCTGTGACCAAGTCAGGGAGAGTAATGGGTCGTCCGTGGCGGTCAATTATGTCCGGTATGCCGAGCTGCACTACACACTTGAGTGACATAGAAGTTATGAAGCTGAATACATGCTTGTATAAATGGGACTGTGCTCCAAACAAATCTCTTGCTTCATCTCCCTCCATAACTATTCTGCTAATTCTTTATAGCCACTAACGAAGCAGCCCGGTTTTTATACAACTAAACTAAAGCATCTCCTTCTGAAAAAGGCTACATGTAACTCCGTCCAGATCCAGAATTATAATCATACAAAAAGTTATTTTTAAATGTACAATATTAGACCATACTCATATACTACCTCTAACTAATAAAATGGCTAAAAATAGCCCTCAATAATTATTAGTTTTAAACTTATAATTAATGTTGGATGTTTTCAAATTTAGCCGATAAATTTGAATCAATTATTACAATTGAGAAGCTTATCCCAAAAAGGGTTATGGGCTACATTTGACTAGTCTGATCCCCTCAGCCAAATAATGGTTTGGTGGGTTTCATAAAATTATAGACTAGCCATCAGTTGGAGATGAATTTTTTGACAAATCAAATCATTTTTTAGTTTTTGGACCGAGAGATGATCATCGCCGGATTCTCTTTGTGAGGATCTGTGGATCCTCCAATCACATATGTTCATTGTGCATCGGCGGTCAGTTTTCATCATGTACTGTTTATATTCAATTTTAAGTAAAAAAATTTACAATGATTTCTGACCACACGATGTACGATGAACGGATGTAATTTGAAAATTCCCGAAATCCTCACAAAAAGAATCCAACGAGGATCCTTTCTTTTCGAACCTTTAACCCTCTCTATTAGAGATAACCTTAGCATCATGATATCAAGAAATAGTCCAGGAAACATATAACCCTCCGCCATGTCTCGGAAATCCCGAAAGTACGCATTATATTACATCATTGCTAGAAAGATAAAACTTGACTTTAAGAAAGGGTCATTTTTGTTAACAATAAAAAATATTGCATCTAGTTATAATCATACACCAGCAACCCATTAAACTAACGTCAACAACTAAGACCAAAATGGTCTTGAGCCTATCCGGTTCCGTGCCACGCCACAACACCAATACAAATTGAAATTCAATTGTTGTACCACCACACATTCAGATAACAAATATGCGAGCCAATCCCAACAAATTGACTCTTAAAACCACAACAAAATTGACTAAATATGCACCTATCCTCAAGCCTCAATGTCAATTCATATCGACTTTCATATATATATAAAAAAAAGGTTGTTATCATAAATAGTCCCTGAAATTAAACTTTCCATCAAGATGGTCCATGAAATTGAAAATCGATCAATGTAGTCCTTGAAATTGGGTGTCACAAATCAATATAGTCATTCCGTTACAACTCCGTTAAAAATTCTGTTATGTGCTGATGTGGCACATAATTGGATTCCACAATATAATAAAATATTGCCATGTGGATTAAAAATATTTAATAATAATTAAAAAACTATTTTTTATAATTAAAAACAAAAAAAAAAAAGAAAAAGAAGAAGATAACTGTTCATCATCTTCTTCCTCTCTTATCCAGTGACCCACTATTCTCCTCCCCTTGAAACGGCACCGTTGCACCCCTTAAGTTGTCAGTGAAACTCAGTAGAAAACATGAAGCCCCGCAAAGGGCCACAAGGCCAGCAATCATGGACCGGCTGACTGAGTCACAATTGCCCTGGTTTGTAAATATGGGTGCCAGAAGAACACGAGGAGTGAAACTCAGTAGAAAACATGAAGCCCCGCAGAGGGCCACAATTGAAGCAAGCTCTAATTTTCATCCAATCGAAAACGAATCAAAGATTACGTTGATTAAACAATCCTGAAAAATCCCAAGAATCATGGGCAGGGCAGCTCCATTATAAACAGAACAAGACCCCTCCACAGCTCTTCTGCGTTTTCATTTTTAGCACCATGAGATTGGTGTAAGAATGTGAACATGAGATAAGATGATTAAGCATTAGCTATTCGAGTCCAATAAGGATAAGAAAGTCTTATAGGAAGATTATTATCAGTACTGGTTAATAAAGGATTTTATTGCAGTAGTAAACTGATATGAATTTGGGAAAACATAAGTTGTTTTCCATAAGGATTCTAATAGGGAGTTCGCATGGTAATGTGAGAAGGATATATGAGTATATATATGGCATTCTCTTCTCTCACAGGTTTAACACTATCTTTGGAACTGAGTCCTATTCTCGGTTAAAGCAACAAGGATCCTGACAGGGAGAAGAAGAACTGCTGGTTTGTGGTCGATCGTGAACAAGCTATGGCTGCATCCAATGGAAGTTCCTCAGGTCAGTATGTTTCACTTTTAAAGGATTAGTGTTTTATGTTGTTCTTGGTTGTGATTTATGTAACTGAATATGGTATGTGTAATTGGTTTAACATGTGGTATCAGAGCCATAGGTTCATGTTCTTAAATTCAATCAAGAAAAAAAAAACCTGCGTTCTTCAGGTTTCGAAATTGGTTTTAGACCAAAACTGGGCACAAGGAAAACAGTGCATTTTAAATTGGTCTTAGAATTCGAAACCTATCAAATTTGGGGTTTTTACTTCCTCAGAGTTACAACTCTCCATATATTCCCTCTCCTTTCCCGATTTCAATTTTGATAATCTTGGTGTTTCATGATGGTTCAAATCTAACCTCAAGTTCTACAATCTATAAGACAAGAGCTTCTACTGCTGGAGGTTAGTGATTATTCTTCGAAGTAGGTCAATGAAACTAAGATTAAAAATTGAAATTTAAAATCAATTGTTTTTCCGATTCTGTTGTCATTACTGATATGATTGATATTTTCTTGTTGTTTGATTTTGTCAATTTTGTAAGCATCTGTGGAAGAAAGCCATTTAGGGCTTTAGTTTTCTTCGGAAATTTCTGATTTAATGCATATCAATTCAAATGCGTTGAGTTGTGTATACGACAAATTCCCTTTTAATGGAATGATTGTCTAAAGCTACATAATTCCTCAGTTCTAAGCATCCAGAAGTGAATCTCTTATTCTATATGTGCTTATCAGCTTTTGTTGTTATGGTCATGTATATGGATAATTGATTTTGAAAGCATGATGTGCAATAGACTGAGAATAGAAATCAGGAACCTAACAGTTTGTATTGTGATTTCATTTTGTTACTCAGTGTCTGCAATATCAATTAAGACTCTCAATTTGGCCAGCATACCAATCATCACTGTTGGGGGAAATTATAAGAAGTGGAGAAATGATATCAGTTTGCTATTGACTTTAAATGAGTTTGATATAGCAATTGACAACCCCAAACCTATCATCAATGATCAGAGCACTAGAGTTGAAATGGTAGATTATGAGAGATGGACAAGAGCCAATAAGGTGGCACTATCCATTCTAGATAGTGGTATGACTGATACAATTCGAGGAGGTATTAAGAAACATGATCTAGCTGCTCACTATCTGAATGCAATAGAAAAGAAATTTCAAGAATCTGAAAAAGCTGAAGTGAGTCAGTACATGTCTCTTTTGACTACCTATAAGATGGAAGGTACCGGTTCTATAAGGGATCACATAATGAAGATGACCGATGCTGCAGAAAGACTCAATGCAATAGATATAAACATTGGTGAAAAGCAGCTGGTATTCATGATTCTTCAAGCACTCCCCAACAAATATAGCCAGTTGAAGATCTCATACAACACTCAAGACAAAAACTGGGATGTTGATCAGTTAATTGCACAGTGTGTGCAAGAAGAAGCTCGTCAAAAACAAGAAAGAGGCAAGGAGGTTGAGGATATCAATTTTGTGCAAGCTGCTAATGAGAAGAAGATGTCCAACTACAAAGGTTCTTCTGGTTCTGGTAAGAACTCTAAAATATTTAAGAGTTCCAATAAATTTAGTAATTCTGCCAAAGTGGTTGACTCCCCTAGAAAATCTATCAAGTTTAAGGCTAAACCTAAAGATGTGTCTAAGCTTAAATGTTTTTGGTGCAAAACTAAGGGCCATTTAAAAGTCAACTGTGAAGTTTTCAAAGATTATGTGAAGAGTAAAGAAAAGGAACAAGTACTTGTCTGTGTTGAATCAAATCTTTGTGAAGTACCTGTTGATTCCTGGTGGTTTGATACTGGCTGCTCAGTACACATAACTAACTCTTTAAATGGTTTTCAAAAACAAAAGGAAATTGGAAGTACCTTATATAATGTTTATGTAGGGGAAGGGACCAAAGTTGCAGTCTATTCAATAGGGATTGTGAATTTAAAATTAACTTCAGGTTTTGTTTTAAAATTAGAGGATGTACTCTATGTGCCAAAGATGAGAAGAAACTTAATTTTGGCCTCCAAAATTGTTAAAAAGGGGTTTGGTTTTTCTGCTGATGATGAGTGTTTAAAAATCTACAAAAAGAACTGTCAAGACTCTGTTTTAGGCACTGCCCTCTTATTAGACAATCTGTGGAGTTTAGAATGTTCAGTAGAGTCGAATTATCACTTAATTTTGAATGTTGGTTCCAAAAGGATGCTGCAAACTGACACTTCTTATATTCTTTGGCACAAGAGGCTAGGTCACATCTCTAAAGAAAGAATAATGAAACTTTCGAAGGCAGAACTGAAATTAGATTTTGCTTATGCAAATGAGTGTGTTGACTGTCTAAAAGGAAAAATGACTAATTTTAGAAAAAAATGATTCTAAGAGAAGTCAAAGGTTATTAGAGATCATACACACTGATATTTGTGGTCATTTCCCAGTCAAAACAATTTGTGGTAATAGGTACTTTGTCAACTTCATTGATGACTTTTCTAGGCTCGGTTATACCTTTCTTATTTAAGAGAAATCAGATGCACTTAATTGTTTTGTCATTTATAAAACAGAAGTTGAAAAACAATTAGAAATGGTCATAAAAGTTGTTAGATCGGATATGGGAGGTGAATACTTTGGCAGGTACACTGAATCCGGGTAGCAAAAAGGTCCATTTGCTCTCTATCTCGAGAAGAATGGTATTGTGGCACAATACACCACACCTGGAACACCTCAACAGAATAGTGACTCTTATTGGTATGGTTAGAAGCATGATGTCAAGATCAAAATTTCCAGGATTCTTATGGGGAGAAGCCTTGAAAACGGAAAATTATATATTGAACCGAGTTCCAAGCAAAGCAGTCTCTACTACACCTTATGAGTTATGGCATGGGAGAGTTCCTAATTTTGCTTATTTCCATGTTTGGGGCTGTAAAGCAGAAGCTAGGTTCTATAACCCCAATGAAAGAAAACTGGATTCAAGGACTCAATCGTGTTACTTCATTGGTTATCCTGAGAAGTCAAAAGGATACAGGTTCTATGTCCCTCAAGGTCACACTCGGATCCAAGAAACACACAATGCAGTCTTTCTAAAAGATCAAGATGTCTCGCATCTATCAAGGGAAACTTTTGTATTTGAAGAAATACATCAGGATGATGATGACCATGTTCCAATAGATTACACTCAAGTTCCACTGTTTTCTCATCCATTATCATCTGCTACAGAGGATATAAGTGAAGAATTAGGGGTTTAAGTTGATAACACTACGGTGGTTGATCAATTAACACAACCTGCAACATTGACTTCATTTGGCGAATCACAATCATCAATTCCATCTCAAATTGAAATCAGAAAATCAACAAGAGCAAGAAAATCTACTGCAGTCAGTGACTATGTGTATCTGCAAGAGAGTGAGTTCGATATAGGTGACATTGATGACCCTCTAATATATACTCAAGCAATTGAAAGCCCTCAATCAGTTCCGTGGAACAAGGTCATGAAGGATGAGTTAGATTCGATGTTCAAGAATCAAGTTTGGACATTAGTGGAATCAAACTCTGAAATTAGGCCAATAGGCTGCAAATGGGTATACAAAACCAAAAGCGATGCTAATGGAAGAATTGAGAGATATAAAGCACAGTTGGTTACTAAAGGCTTTACTCAGTGAGAGGGAATCGACTATAATGATACCTTTTCCCCAGTTTCCTCTAAAGATTCTATGCGAGTCATAATGTCACTGACTGCTTATTTTGATCTTGAGTTACATCAAATGGATGTAAAAACAGCCTTTCTTAATGGAGACTTACAAGAAGATATTTATATGAAACAACCTGTTGGATTTGTTGAAAAGGGGAAGGAAAGTATGATATGCAAGCTCAATAAATCAATATACGGCTTGAAACAAACATCAAGGCAATGGTACTTGAAGTTTGATAAGATTGTCTCTGCACAAGGTTTTGTAGAGAATAAGTTGGATGACTGTATATATATCAAATTCTCAGGATCCAAATTCATCTTCTTGGTACTTTATGTTGATGACATTCTTCTTGCGAGTTCATGCCCTCAATTGCTTAACAGAACTAAGAGAATGTTGAGTGATAACTTTGAGATGAAAGATCTTGGTGAAGCACATTATGTGCTAGGAATAGAGATTTTTCGAGATAAACAAAGGAGGCTTCTTGGCTTATCTCAAAAAGGGATATATTGCAACAATGGTCAAGTTCCAATTAATAAAGGTGATAAATTCTCAAAGAGTCAGTGTCCGAGAACTGATCTGGAAGTGAAGAAGATGCAAGCTAAACCTTATGCCTCATTGGTTGGAAGTCTCATGTATGCAACCATATGCACAAGGCCTGACATTGCCTTTATTGTTGGCTTGCTAGGCAGATTTCAAGCAAATCCAGGAGAAGCGCATTGGGTGGCAGCCAAGAAAGTATTACGATACTTACAGAGAACTAAATGTCATATGTTGGTGTATGGCATAAGTAATTCTATGGAACTCACAAGATATACAGACTCGGATCTGGCTGGAGATATGGATGACAGGAAATCAACTGGGGTTACATTTTTATGCTTAATGGAGGGGCAATTTCGTGGAAAAGTGCCAAACAAACAATTATTGCTACATCTACCATGGAGGCTGAATTTGTAGCCTGTTTTGAAGGCATGAAACAGGCAGCATGGTTGAAGAATTTCTTGACAGACTTGAACATTGTGAATTCAATCCAGAAGCCTGTTAAGATGTTTTGTGATAACACCTCGGTTGTATTCTTTGCCAAAAATAATAGGCGTACTTCAACATCGCGTTTAATGGATGTGAAATTTCTAAAAGTCAGAGAACAGGTCAAGAAAAGAGTTATTGAAGTACAGTACATAAGCACTGCAAAGATGCTTGCTGATCCATTGACTAAGGCATTGCCTATTGGAGAATTCAATAAACATGTTTCCATGATGGGAGTGCTTGAAAGTTTTGATCAGTGGGAGTAATCAAGGGTGTTTTAAAGGCCTCAGAGTTGCAGCTGTAAAGGTTTTGGTATAGTGGATGCAGCTCTGACAAACTGAAGTTAAGTTATAGCTAGTTTGTTAGTTTGATTTTGTTTTTTAATAAGTGTCTTTATCCCAGAAGCTAATTACTTTAAGTTTTGAAAGTATTGTAGTTTTGGTGATAGACTATGTTAGAAGATTTAAATTCATTTGATACTTTGGAAAACAGTTTGTCTGTTTTGAAGTTTATAATTAATGAATCTTATTCAGTCAATTTTACTTTTCGATAAGGATTATTATGTGTTGTGATCTTTTGAAAAGTGGGAGCATAATCTGGACTGTTTGTGTTGTTTTAAATCATGAGTCATATTTACAAATTGAATACATGTGAGCTTAGATTCGATACTGCATTTTGGTTGTAGTCTGTGAGTCTTGGTTTCTGTATTTTGAGATGTTATGGAACAATGGTTGTGATGGTTGAATCTTGGGTAAGGCTATGTGATCACATCTTATGATTGGTGAAGAGCTATGTTTAATTTTTGTCTCATGTTCAAGTGGGAGAATGTAAGAATGTGAACATGAGATAAGATGATTAAGCATTAGCTGTTCGAGTCAAATAAGGATAAGAAAGTCTTATAGGAAGATTATTATCAGTACTGGTTAATAAAGGATTTTATTGCAGTAGTAAACTGATATGAATTTGGGAAAACATAAGTTGTTTTCCATAAGGATTCTAATAGGGAGTCCGCATGGTAATGTGAGAAGGATATATGAGTATATATATGGCATTCTCTTCTCTCACAGGTTTAACGCTCTCTTTGGAACTGAGTCCTATTCTCGGTTAGAGCAACAAGGATCCTGACAGGGAGAAGAAGAACTGCTGGTTTGTAGTCGATCGTGAACAAGCTAAGGCTGCATCCAATGGAAGTTCCTCAGGTCAGTATGTTTCGCTTTCAAAGGATTAGTGTTTTATGTTGTTCTTGGTTGTGATTTATGTAACTGAATATGGTCTGTGTAATTGATTTAACAATCGGAAGATATGGGTTTTCAGAAGAAGTACTTAGATGTTGTGCTGGTCCCGTTCGAACTGATGATCATGCTAATCTACCACCTCTTCCTCCTCTACAAATACATCAATCACCCTCTCTCCACTGCCACTGGATCTGAAAACATTGACAAGAAAAATTGGGTTGGAAAAATCTTGCAGGTAAGTTTCATATCTTCTTTAATTTCACCTGTTTTTGTGAAGTTTCTTTATATATACTACTCTCAAGTGCATGGACGAAAGCTGTTAACCATTTGAGCTACGAGCCATTGCATGTTCCGTGTTAATTTGTTCACTGTTGATTGCTGCAAGGTGAAGATGTTCAACTACGTCCTTAGCATCAATCTCTCTAACTCTGTGCTCTCTCATTGGAGCTTGGATGGCAAACAACTTCTTACCAAGTGAAATAATATATGGCAGCACAAACCCATTAACTGTTTCTATCAAGTACATCTGCATCTTGACATGTTTTCTCCTTGCTTTTTCATGCTTTGTTCAATCCAAACGACCTTTTAGCCACCGGGGAGCTACCGCGAAAAGTGACGTGAAGAAAGCTGAGAGAGCAGTTGAAAGGGGAACGAGTTTTGGTCACTTGGGCTTAGAGCACTCTACTTTGCTCTTAATTTTCTGTTGTGGTTTTTTGGACCTATTCCTATGCTAGCTTCGTCTGTCCTGACGGTCGTGATCCTATCGTGCCACGACTTTGAGAAAGTCCGGCGGTGATCAGAAGTGATTCGCATTGTAGGCCATTGCTACAAACGAACTATTATTAGTGGTTTCTTGAGCGTCAAGTTTGTAGAGTTAAATCAAATTTTCATTGATCACGAATGCAATAATTTCCAGTTACTTATGTTATCAATTATGTACAACTTTAAGTCAATGTGTGCATCTCTTGTCTTCGTTGTCTTGTTTGGCATGCCGCTTCTCCTATACAAATTCTTCTTTTTATTCATTCAGATTTCTTGGGTATGCTGACCTACATGTTTATCTCCCCTTCTTGACGCGTGGTAAGGTTTGTGTCCCCTCTTTTTCTTGTATTTTTTTTAAGAAGGGTAAGGTTTATGTCCCCATTTTTTCTTTTGGTTTTCTTATTTTATGATAGATAAGTTTTATGTCCTCTTGATTAAGTGTAACTTCTTATTTTCAAATTCATAAATTTCCTTAGTATCGTCAAGGTTCTAAAAAAAAAAAATCAATGTGTGCGTGTCTAATATGGAGTATGTACACCTGTTTTCACAAGGATGTCCTATAAAACAAGTTGCATACATAAGTTTGCTTTTATATAATTGGTAAAAAATAATTTTATTAGGCCAAAATTAATTAAGCAATACTGTCGATTCAACTGCCGCTAAATAAACCTAAACTTGTCTTGGCTATATATAAAGAGTAATCAAACACACGTTTCAAGTTAGGTAAAAATCCAACTTGTAGTGCATAGGTTATAGACATCTCCAATTACTAGCCAATCAATATAAAATTTATAGACATCTTACTGGCCAATCAATATAAATTTTACTTTAGTATAATAATTCTAACAACCGATAATATTAGTGAAAAGCACTTGAGAGATCAAACTACAATAAAAAAACAACCTCTTCTTCTATAGTGCGTTAGTAGTCGAGTGCAATAACAAATGATTTTTTTTTTTTAATTTTCAAAACGAGGAAACTTGGTGCTTATTTGTAATAATCATACTAAATTCCTATGTACTAACAAAATTTTGGGCCATTGAAGGGAAATTTTGAAGTTAATCTCCCAATTTCTAGCTAGCTTCCAAAACTCTTTCGTGGTGTTCGTAATACATTGGTTTTTTTTAATCAAATTACAATTTGATCTTCCTTGGCAGTATATACTCAAATCAAATAGCACTGCTAGCTAAGGAAACCTACTACCCAACAACTCCAAACAAACATGCATACACGATTGACAATTACGCAGCACTACTAGTCGTAGTTTCAACCGTTTCTGTATGATGCTGAATGGTCACAGCCACCTCTGAGATTCTCTCGCCGGTGTGTTTGACGAGCTCCTTTCCCGGAGGCTGATGCTGATGCTGATGCAATGGTCTGGTGTTTGTGTCAAGGTTATGTAGAACTATGACCAAAACCATGGAGGAAACAAACATCGGAATCGGACCAAAAAACCACAGCAAAAGAGTAAGAGCAAAATAGAGTGCTCTAAGCCCAAGCGACCAGAAATCACTTTCCCTCACCGCCATCTGCACGTACCACGCCGGAATGTTACTATATCTGGCATGCTGATCAGGTAGTTTGCATGGACAAAGTGCCTTGCTGATTGAACAAAGCACGCAAAGGCTAGAAGAAAACAAGTCAAGAGGCTTATGTATTTTATTGTGAGGATTGATGGGTTGGTGTTGCCATAGATCAATTCACTCTGGAAGACTGTCTCAGTTGAATTACTTCCAAGCCAAGCTCCAATGAGGGAGCTGAGAGTTAAGGAGATGGAACACAGAAAAGTTGCTGCTGATGTGTTGGATGAGATCACATTTAAGGCTGTGCCAACATCTCTCTTATCAACCTGCAATTAAAGGTATTGAGGTGCAATGAAAATTAGGTTACGCTAGGGTAATAGGTAGCGGACCGGATTATGCAGCAACTCAACATGCGTATTATGAGCCCAAATTGGATGCTAGAGTCACAACACATTAAGTAAGATCTGTATGGGGTTAAGTGAAAAAAAATACAAAATAATCTCGCGCTTTTGTTAAAACTGACATGATCTATCCAAGTTTTTCTGTTTACTTTGTGTTCTTTGTTTTGGTTTCTTTGCAGATTTCTCATGGCCAAGTTGCCATATTGAAGTTAAAATCTGAAAATTAGAAAATTTGCAAATATGGAAAATTAAGAAAGTTAGGCATGTACCCTTTGTTTAATGTGAAAGTGAAGAAAAATCCCCCAATTATATCTATCAAAATGTGAGATGAAGAAAAGTCCACCACTCTTTATATATAAAGCCAACAACCCCTTTTGGGTCACAAGCTTCATCAAAAAGTTTTGGAAAAAATGCCCTCAAAACAAAAAAAAAATAATTCAAAAGCAACCCAAAATAATGTATCAAATAATGTAGGGGCATTTTCATCATTTTAACATTGTTTTTTTTTTAATAATTAATTCATTTTGTACATTTTTTTTAATTAGTAACTCACAATAGGCTAGCAATAATGTGATTCAATCAGTTGTTCATTAAATATTATTTTTTCTATTTTTAAACACGTTCAAAACATATTAAGAGGCATGTAATGCCAGTTATAAAAAAAAAACATTTCGCACGTGCATAATAATGTGATTAAATTAGTTATCAAATCTTTATATATAAAGCCAACAACCCCCTTTTGGGGTCACAAGTTCACCAAAAAAATTTGGACAAAAATGCTTCTTTTTTTATTGTGAACAAACGATATACGCTAAGAGGGAAGGGGTGGGCTTAGCCTCACAATGGGCTAGCAATAATGTGATTCAATTAGTTGTTTATTAAATATTATTTTCTCTATTCTTAATGTGAATTCAATAGAATGTATGGAAATTGAAAGACTGATTTTATTATGTGAATTCAGCTGCTTTGATTGGTTTGTGAGGGATTTTTTCTAGTATGTGTGAACACGAATTTTTCCTTAAACGAAAGAGACAAGAACACGTGTACAAAGTAATATTTGTATTTTTTGATTTGTTTTTGGGTTACAATCTCTTTTACAATTTGCCTCTGATTCTATTTTCGTAAGGTGTTGATTTGGTGGTTTGATTGTTGATCCGAAGGGCCGTTGGGGCTTGATCTTTGGATGAACAGTTCTTCAAGGGCCTTTGGAGGGCTTGATCTTGATGAACGAGGATGTGTGGATTTGTTGATGGGCTGCTGATCCAAAGGGCCGTTGGGGCTTGATCTTTAGGATGAACAGTGGATGATTTCCTCAAGGGCCGTTGGGGCTTGATCTTGAAGGTTGAGGATGAATGGATCTTCGAAGGGATTTTGGGCTTTATCTTCGAAGAACGATGAACGGTTGTTTCAAGGGCCGTCGGGGCTTGATCTTGAAGTTTGAGGATGAACGGATCTTCGAAGGGCTTTTGGGCTTGATCTTCGAAGAACGATGCACGCTTGCTTCAAGGGCCGTTGGGGCTTGATCTTGAAGAACGATGAACGATGAACGGATCTTCGAAGGGGTTTTGAGCTTGATCTTTGAAGAACGATTTGGCGAAGAACGAAGAGAGTTTCCTTGATTCTTCGGGATTTGCTTGAGAGCGTTTAGAGTTTCAAAGCTTCAAGGCTTTTGTGTAATGTGAATTGGTCTCTTCAAATGAATGAAATGGCTTCCTATTTATAGAATTCCAAAACTTGATCTTTGGGTTTAAATAATCAGATGAAATAAATCACTTCTGCCAGGCGTCGACATGTGTCCTGTTTGATGACTTTTCTGAATTATTTCGATTTTTCGTTGATTCACACGCTATGTATAAAATTTATGTGATACATGAGCGTTGAAATTTTAATTTTTTGTCAACGTTTATTTTCACAAAATTTCGATGTCTACAAATGCCCCCACTTCAAGGCGCGTCGCATACCTGTGCTTGTCACTTGTAGGCGTTGTGTTTTGAAGTTTCTCAATGTAGATATCGATTCAAGGGCCGTCGGGGCTTGATCTTGAATTAGACTGGAAATTTCTCAAGTGCCGTTGAGGCTTGATCTTGAAATGGACTGCAAATTTCTTCAAGGGCCGTTGAGGCTTGATCTTGAATGAAGTTGGACCACAAAGAGCTTCTCGTGGTAGTTGATCTTTGACTTTGGTAGTGGATGAATCAACACGTATCTTGTTGCACTTGTTGACTTTCCACAGCTTTGATCTTTAACTGGGTTGAAGGATTTTCTGGTTTCCTCCAATTGTTAACTTTCCACAGGCTTATTCTTGAACTGGGTTGGAGGATTTTCTGGTTTCCTCCGGATGGATCATGCGGTTCTGCAGGCGAGGGCGTCATGCTATAGTGATCTGTTATAGCTGTTGCATTCTTCTCTGCTTGTTTCTTTTGCCTGGCAGAAGTGGTGCACAACCTTTTGCTTTTAAATGGTCATTCAGAGCACTTGAAGATGAGTACTTGAGAGCAAGGCTCGGTAAGCAACCAGGCAAAGGTTCCAGGCAATCAGTTCCAGATCGGACGTTTGATTTCAGGTTCCGACTGATTGCTTTCTTTCTCCCTGTCTTGCATGTAAGAGCAAAGGTAAAGGAAAGAAAAGGGAAAAGCATGATATGAGATACCTTTACTTTCAACCCTGATGATATGAGATACGTTTGCTTTTGAAGTAGTAACAGATGAACCAGCACATATATATTGGTTGCGCTTGTCTCCACATGCTTCAATGTACTAGCTTCACCTGCCTGCCTTATCTGTTCTTCAGGCAGAGGTGGTATCTTCCTGGAGGTTTGAGTGGAGGTTTCGACATATTGCTTTTCTTTATCCTTGTCTTGTAGTTAAGAGTAGGGACAAAGGAAAGGACAGGGAGATTGCATGCCATGAGATATCTTTGCTTTCAAACCTGATGATATGAGATACTTCGCTTTTGAAGAAGTCGTTTTCCACAGGTTTAATCTTGAACTGGGCTGGGCGGTTTCTTCTGCTAGAGTGGCTTCAAATGTCTAAATTTACTCCTTTTATCTGGAGTTGAACTTGATTCAAGGGTGGTGGACACTTGATCTTGAATCAGGCTTGTGATTTCTTCAAGGGCCGGCGATGCTTGATCTTGATGAATGGAAACGGGGACCACGAGCGGCTTCAGGATTTGAACACCCGGCAAGCAAACACGAGATGGAGGTGATGGTATGTTTCTTTGTTCAATATCCCCAATTCATATTGAAGAGGGTCAGGAGATGAACCTTCAAGATTGATGCTTCATTGTCGCTCGTCTTATCTGTTCTTCAAGCAGATGAGTACTCGAGAGCAAGGCTAGGTAAGCAATCAGGGAAGGAGTTCCAGGCAATCCGTTCCTGACTGGGAGCTTGGCTCTGAGTGCCGGCTGATCGCTCTCTTTCTCCTTGTCCTGTAGTGAAGAGGGAGGACAAAGAAAAGGATATGGGGAAAGCATGATATGAGATACTCTTGCTTTCGACCCTGATGATATGAGATACTTTTGCTCTGGTGTGATTTGTTTGCAGAGGCATTCTTGGTGAGGAAGAAGACTGAGTATTTTGAGAGGTTTTGCTGGGAGTGTTACTCTCGGAGGTGAGGAAGGGTTAGGCATTTTTGCAGGTCTGCCTTGCCATGAAGACGAGCGTCGACATATGTAAGGATTTTTTTTTTTTTCAGCAAGCAGTGGCACTATTCCTTTACTCTTGTCGGTAACCGTTGGGTAATTGAAACAGTAAGATTCACGCGTTTTCTTTTTCACTTTGTCAGAAATCTTTGACAAAGTTGCCCGTGATTTACGCAAAGCTGAGGTTGCGTGTGAAAGGTGCCGACAAACCTGGAAAAGCTGATCTTTTGAAATTCGTGGAGCGGTGCCTCTTCGATCTCTGAACCAGTGGCCTCCTTGCCTCTTCGATTTCCGAGCAGGCAGCCCTGTTGCTTCTTCTTTTATAGAGGTGTCGATGGTGCGCCAAAAGCATGCTCAGATAGTTGTTTCCTGCAAAGAATCCCCTCTTTTGTATTTCTGAGAATTTGATTTGCTTGATTTCGTCTTCCTTCATCGTTTTTTGCAAATGGATTGCCAATCTGATAGTCGTCTTGACTTGAATGTTGGGGAGGATGCCGAAATGTCTTATCCAGACAATATATGGCATCCATCCTTCTTGTCCCCCACTGGTCCTCTCACGATTGGGGACTCTGTGATGAAGAACGACATCACCGCTACAGTGGTAGCTAGGAATCTTCTCACCCCTAAAGACAACAGAGTTCTCTCCAAGCGGTCTGATGAGCTGGCTGTTCAAGACTCCTTGGCTTTTAGTGTTCAGTGCGCGGGCTCCATATCGAATATGGGCCAACGCCTTCTTGCTCGATCTCGCCAGGTCGAATCCTTGATGGCTGAGGTGGCAAGCCTTAAGCTGGAGATTAGAGGGCTCCGGCACGAGAATAGGGAGTTGCACATGCTTGCTAATGGTTATTCGACGAGCATGAAGAGAAAGCTTGACCAGCTGCAGGAATCAGAAGGTCGGATTCAGAGTGACCATCAGATGTTTATGGCTTTACTTCAAAGGCACCTATTGCCTTCGTCTTCTGGAGCTTCGCCGAGTGTTGGGGCTCCAAACAATCAACCTCCAGCGCCTCTTCTTCCTGGAGTTCCGCCGAGTAATGAGGCGCCACCTGGCCAATGAAGGCTTCCTCCAGTTCGCCTACACATTCTTGTAAAAAAAAAATTTTTTTTTTTCTTTTTTTTATCACTCATGTGAATGTATATTTTATCCTTGTAAATTTTCAGAGATGTCAATAAATGAGTTTTATTTCATTCAATGTATATCTGTTTTTTTTTTTTTTCTTTCTTTTTTTATTTATTTATTTTATATATGTATATATATATATTTTTTTTTTTTTGACATGGTGCCAGATGCACCATCATTGTTGCACATTTATTTTTTTGTTTTTTTTGGCTTTTCTTGCACATGGTGCACGGCATGGCACCCATATTTTTTTTATACTTTTTTTTTCTTTCTTTTTCTTTCTTTTTCTCGGGTGCACATGGCACCCATCACCTGCCATCATTCCTTTTTTTTTTAATATATATATATACATTTTTTTTTTTCCTGGTGCACATGGCACCATCTCCCTTTTTTTTTGCAGGTGCTGGTGGAAACGTCAGAAGTCATCTTTGCTTTGTTTTTCGGTGCACACCTAACACCACTCCTTTTTTTTCTTTTTTTTTCTTTTCCTCGGGTGCACATGGCACCCATCCCCTCATTCTTTTATTTTTATTTTTTTTTTATTTTATATATATTTCTTTTCTTTTGGTGCTGGTGCACCCACTCTTTATTTCTTTTTTTTTTCTTTTTGCAGGTGGGTGGAAACGTCCCCCCTCTTCTTTTTTTTTTTTTCTTTAAAAGCTGCAGTTTTGCAGCGAGGAGGATGGAGGAGTTGCAGACGAGGAGATTGAGCCTTAGAGACGAGGACGAAGTTGCATACGAGGAGATTGAGCCTGGACTTGCCAACGATCTGTCGTTGATTTTCTTGCAGCTACTATGACAATGGCTGCCCTTTACTTGCTGCTGTGGAGGAAGGCTGAGCTTCGCATGCTGCAAGGGATCAGGCCTCCGGCTCCGGCTAGTCGTTTGACGGCGGTCACTGAAGTTCTTCGCCGACTTTGATCAAGGTGGTGACATTGCCGTCCCTCTTGCCGCTGCTTGGAGCTTGCTGAAGGGAAAAATGGAGAGTTAGAGTCAAGCTTGGTGGCATCGTAAAGCGTTGAGCTTCACGACCGGCTAGTCGTTTGACGGCGGTCACTGAAGTTCTTCGCCGACTTTGACCAAGGTGGTGACGTTGCCGTCCCTCTTGCCGCTGCTTGGAGCTTGCTGAAGGGCAAACGGAGAGTTGGAATCAAGCTTGGTGGCATCGCCAAGCGTTGAGCTTCACGACCGGCTAGTCGTTTGACGGTGGTTACTGAAGTTGCAGTCCCTCTTGCCGCCGCTTGGAGCTTTGCTGAAGGGCGTGTTGTGAGCTGAGGACGAATGGAAACAAGCTTGATTTCGTCGGTTTCTTCTGCTTGTATTTGTAATGGAACTGACTCTTAATAGTCAAATGCTTAATAAAACCTTAATTTTTATTTTGATGTGACTGAACTCAAAGTTGAATGTTCGAGCTGCCTACGTACCCTTCCAAAGAAGAGATCAAGTCATAACGTAGTTCAAATACATATCTTTTTTTTTTTTGGTATATTTTCTTTTTTGTGCCGTGTGCAGTTTATGCTCTTGCGGGCCAGGAGCATTGTGTTGCCGTTTTGCAGTTTCAGCTCGTGCAGGCAAGGAGTGTTGGTGCCGTTTGCAGTTTCAGCTCGTGCAGGCAAGGAGCGTTGTGTGTCGCCTTTTATGCTCGTGCGGACCAGGAGCGTTGTGTGTCGCCTTTTATGCTCGTGTGGATCAGGAGCGCTGTGTGTCGCCTTTTATGCTCGTGCGGACCAAGAGCGCTTGGTTGATTTGTCAAGTGGTGTAGGAAAGGCGATCCTCGCAATCTTCATAGCAAGGAGCCTTGACCGAGTGATTGAAGAAGTCTTCAGGGAAGAAATCACGCATTGTGATGGCAACGGACGATCTTCATGTCGCAATTTCATCATCCTCAACACTTTCATGTAGCTTTGGAGGTTGATGAGAGCTGCTTTGCCCCCTTTCCGATTGGCGACCTTGCGGAGGAGATGTATGCTTCTTGTGCAGTTTCCTTGGAATGACATGAGTCCATCCTTCAACTTCACTTGACTTGACTGACATGGTTTTCGAGCATGCCCCCAGCGGTTAAGGTGAATATTTTGAGTCAAAAGAGCTAGAAGTGACGGTGGTATAATTTGATTTCACCACATCTTCAAGATCTAGCTCGATGATTCCTTTCTGAGCCAGCTTCATGATGAGATCTTTTAGCACGAAGCATTTTTCCGTCGGATGACTGATGAAGCGATGGAATTTACAGTATCTTGGACTGTCAGTACGATTCATCTCTTCCGGCCGTCTACACTCAGGTAAGTCGATCACCTTTTTGTCAAGCAAGTCTTTCAACATGGCAACCACATCAGAGTCGGGGAATGGATAAGTTTTCTCCTCAAGTTCCCTCAAAGTGCGTCTACGCATCTCTTGATCACGAAAAGCTTCAGTTTGAATCATCTTGCCTTGTGTGGAGATTTTGAATGGAGCAGATGAGGTTTTGATGGGGGTAGTGTTGATGGTAAGAGTTTCTTTGGCGGGCTTTTTCCCAGTTTTGTCTACCTTCGGAGCAAACACCTTGTCCTTCCTGAAGTCGGAGATTGGCTCCTTCTTTTCATGATGGGCGATGCTCAGCTCCATGTCGTGGGCGCGGGTGGCTAACTCTTCAAAGGTCCGTGGTTTGATGCCTTGAAGGATGTATTGTAACCCCCATTGCATGCCTTGGATGCACATCTCAATTGAAGAAATCTCCGAGAGCCTGTCTTTGCAGTCGAGGCTAAGATTGCGCCATCGGTTAATGTAGTCCATCACTGGCTCGTCCCTCCATTGCTTTGTGCTTGTCAGCTCCAGCATGCTCACGGTGCGGCGGGTGCTGTAGAAGCGGTTGAGGAATTCCTTTTTCCAATTGCTCCCAGCTACTGATGAACTCGGGCTCTAGGTCCGTGTACCACTCGAATGCATTCCCTTTCAGTGAGCGCACAAACTGCTTGGCGAGGTAGTCACCTTCCGTTCCTGCGTTGTTGCAAGTTTTCACGAAATGGGCGACGTGTTGCTTCGGGTTGCCTTTGCCATCGAACTGCATGAACTTCGGCGGTTGGTAGCCCCTTGGCATCTTCAAAGTGTCGATCGTCTTGGAGTAAGGCTTTGAGTACAACATGGAGGTATATGAGCTCCCTTCGTACTGCGCCTTGATGGTGTTGGCGATCATCTCTTGCAGTTGCTGGATAGAAAGAGATCCTAAAAGTGCCGCCGGTTGGTCTGGCTCCTGCTTCTCTACGGCCTTCTCTACCGAAGGCTCCTCTTCTTCTTCAGCATCTTTCTTCACGCCAGAGTCGTCTCTTTCCTCGTGTTGTGCTCCCAAGTTGTTGGTCAGTGCGGCGATCTGCAAGTCTTTCTCTTCCACGTCCGTGTGAGCCTTGCGATCGTTTCGTTCATCTGGGCCAGCTGCTCTTCGACTGAAATCACGCTGATGGTCATGACTTGTGCAACCAACATACGTGGCTTTCCTTCAGCAGCATGCTTAGGTGCCCCTAGCGAGGTCAGGTTGATGACAGGCTCGCGTTTGTGATGTTCACCTTGCTCCCTTGACGGCACAAACTTTGTAGCGGCACGTTGAGGAGTGATTGTGGCGCCAATGGATGCTCCGTTCGTGGCGGAATTGCTCAGGCTCCTTCCTTTGGTGGTTGTGAGAACGACTTGTCCTTTGCTTGATGCCATTTGTGCTTTTTGGCGGTTGATGAGTGTGGTAACTTGCAAGTTTTGCCCCTCTGCGGTCTTTGTGAGCCTTGCAATTGCTTCACTCATCCGAGCCAGCTGTTGTTCAATGGAGGTAGCGCCGATGATTGTAAGAACGGCTTGACCTTCCTTTGATGCCATTGATTTTGAAGTGTGCTTTGGATTTCTTGAACGAAGAAAGAGATGAGAGGTAAAGATAGTCCCACTGGGCGTGCCAAATTTGTGAACACGAATTTTTCCTGAAACGAAAGAGACAAGAACACGTGTACAAAGTAATATTTGTATTTTTTTATTTGTTTTTGGGTACAATCTTTTTTACAAAATGCCTCTTATTCTATCTTCGTAAGGTGTTGATTTGGTGGTTTGGTTGTTGATCCGAGCTTGATCTTTGGATGAACAGTTCTTCAAGGGCCTTTGGAGGGCTTGATCTTGATGAACGAGGATGTGTGGATTTGTTGATGGGCTGCTGATCCAAAGGGCCGTCGGGGCTTGATCTTTAGGATGAACAATGGATGATTTCCTCAAGGGCCGTTGGGGCTTGATCTTGAAGGTTGAGGATGAATGGATCTTCGAATGGATTTTGGGCTTTATCTTCGAAGAACGATGAACGGTTGTTTCAAGGGCCGTCGGGGCTTGATCTTGAAGTTTGAGGATGAACGGATCTTCGAAGGGCTTTTGGGCTTGATCTTTGAAGAACGATGAACACTTGCTTCAAGGGCCGTTGGGACTTGATCTTGAAGAACGATGAACGATGAACGGATCTTCAAAGGGGTTTTGAGCTTGATCTTTGAAGAACGATTTGGCGAAGAACGAAGAGAGTTTCCTTGATTCTTCAGGATTTGCTTGAGAGCGTTTGGAGTTTCAAAGCTTCAAGGCTTTTGTGTAATATGAATTGGTCTCTTCAAATGAATGAAATGGCTTCCTATTTATAGAATTCCAAAACTTGATCTTTGGGTTTAAATAATCAGATGAAATAAATCACTTTTGCCAGGCGTCGACATGTGTCCTATTTGATGACTTTTCTGAATTATTTCGATTTTTCGTTGATTCACACGCTACGTATAAAATTTATGTGATACATGAGCGTTGAAATTTTAATTTTTTGTCAACGTTTATTTTCACGAAATTTCGATGTCTACAGTATGATATAAGATATTCATTTACTTCAAATATTTAACTTTCCTTTTGTCAATTCACACATATAAATACATTTAAAACATATTAGTTGCGTGTAGCCTGTAATTCAAAAAATGTCTTATGCACGCACATGAACGCGTGCATAAAGGCTAGTTATCTATCAATGCAAGAACAAATATTTAATTAAAACCAAGGGAAGTGCTAGAAATAGTCACGTACACGTGTGGGACTGTCATAATTATTAATGCTTGTAAAGCTACAAAGAACTATCAAAACAAATTTACACAAGCGTGCACGACTAATTTTGATTTTCTTTTCTGTTGATAGACTGATTTTGATCATTCATGTTTGTAATATTTACAAAGTGGTCAAAATTAATATATATGCATGAGCGACTGATCATATCACACTTTAAGAGTTAATTAATGGTCCCGTTTGGTATTGGTTTTTCCACAAAAAACTACTTCACTTTTTAGTTAAGTAACAAAAAGCAATTTTTAACGAATATTTTCAATTTTTGTAATATCCTCATTAATTTAAAAAAATAACATTATTTATCCATGTAGACACATTTTATCTTTGAAGAATAAATTGACCATCACCACCACCTACCAATATAAACCCTGACTTCTTACACCACCATTGCCATTACCACCACCATTGGTGCCACCACCACACCACAATCGCATCACCAGCACCACCAACACGACCACTACAACCACCACCACAAGCATGACCGCTAACGTTACAATAGCTACAACTGCAATTATCATCGTTGTCACAATCGCCATCGCCATCACCATCACCGTCACTATAAACACAACCGCCAGCACTACCATCAAAACCACCACCATCATCGTTGTCGCCGCCCATACCAATTACCACCATTGTTACATTTGTTGCCTAACCACCACCACAACCACCGCCCTCACCACCATTGTTGTTGTCATCGTCCCCACTATCATGTCCACTTTTTGTTATTATATATAATTATATACATATTTTACATTAAAACTTACCAAACACTTTTACACTGTTTTCAGACTCACAACACTTTTATGAATACAATTTATCAAACGCTCAACAACTTTATTTTGCAGCTAATTATTCTTAACACAGACAACTTTAAAAAAAAAACCACATCAATCCCAAATTGGTCCATAATCATATGGTATGCAATTGGGCAGCAATCAGCATCCACATAAATCATACATATTACATGGTTGCTTCTAACTTTCTAAAGAAAAACTACAAAGAGGGATCTCAAACCAAATATTGGTGTCACCTTGTAGCTGCTGAAACCAGCCTCCAGGAAGAGCTTTTTCCAGTCTTTCTCGCTCCTCTCTCTTCCAGTGACCATAACCATCATCAGCAGATCAAACAAGAGCTTTGCTTCGGTTATTTCATGCTCATCTTTCTCTTCGTTTATCACTATGTCTATGACTATAACTTTCCCTTGGCCATTGCTTGCAATTGCTTCCCTGCATTTCTTCAAAACCTTTAAGCATTCCTCATCGCTCAGAGCATGCAAAGTCAGCTGCCAATTACCCAATTTTCACATCATATAACCAAAACCGTCCTTGTTAAAACCGCTTTTATTAGCAGCAGTCGAAAATTTAACACAATTTTAAGTGCTTTAAAGAAAAGTACTTGGAACTTCCTCCTCAATCACCATTTCGAAAAGCAGTTCAGCTCCAGGTCCTTTTAACCCATAACCACATTTGTGGCATGTTAAGTTAGAGTCCAGAAAACCATGAATTATTCAGGTTTGAAATAAACATATCATCTTGGTGATCTAAATACTTAGTTGTTCATGTATGCCACTAAACTTTTATGCCAAACGTTACTGAAAAAAAAATTTGTTATCTGAAAGCGTTTTTAGTCATTTTTAACTACTTCCACATTACCATATTCCATTCCATCTTGTTATAATAGGCTAAATAGTTGATGCAATTTCATATAGTCAAAACAGAAGATAATTGAAAAGTTGAAAATTTTCTTACCTTGAGGAAAACAGCATCCGCTGGAGGGATACCCTGGAACATGTCTCCTTCAACAAACTTCAAATTCTCACTGTCTGGCAAATCAGCAACAACGTGTGGAAGTTCAAGAACTGTGCATTTCAGTTGAGGGAAAGCGTCACAGAGAATCCTAGCAACTTTTCCAGTCCCGCCACCAACATCAACCAATGAACTCAACCCATCAAAGATTGGCTTGCAATCTCTAATCACCAAGTTCATCATTCCAGAATCACTAGCCATTGCCTTATTGAAAAGACTGTTGAATTCGGGGTTTCCTTCCCTGTATTCCCAAAACCCCATCCCATAAGCGCTCTCGAAAGGAGTGACCTCGCTTCCTCGGAACCAGTTTCCGAGGAACTGCGACGGTGCTGCGAAAGCTGGATCGAGCATCGCCAGAACGTAGGGAGACAAGCTGGGTACTTTGTCTTTCAGGAGGAGCCTAGAAGACGGTGTGAGATCATACGCCTCTTCTTCTCCTTCATCTGCTTCTCCATGATTTTTAGGAACTTGTTTTCGTGCAAAGAAGCCGGAGTGCACCATGAGGCGCATGAGCCGGTGCACATTACCGGTTTTAGCAGGGTGGATTTGAAGTGCTGTGACCAAGTCAGGGAGAGTAATGGGTCGTCCGTGGCGGTCAATTATGTCCGGTATGCCGAGCTGCACTACACACTTGAGTGACATAGAAGTTATGAAGCTGAATACATGCTTGTACAAATGGGACTGTGCTCCAAACAAATCTCTTGCTTCATCTCCCTCCATAACTATTCTGCTAATTCGTTAGTCACTAACGAAGCAGCCCGGTTTTTATACAACTAAACTAAAGCATCTCCTTCTGAAAAAGGCTACATGTAACTCCGTCTAGAATTATAATCATACAAAAAGTTATTTTTAAATGTATAATGTCAGATCATACTCATATACTACCTCCAACTAATAAAATGGTTAAACATAGCTCTCAATAATTATTAGTTTTAAGCTTATAATTAATGTTGGATGTTTTCAAATTTAGCCGATAAATTTGAATCAATTATTGCGACTGAGAAGCTTACCCCAAAAAAGGGCTAGGGGATACATTTGGCCAGCCTGATCCCCTCAGCCAAATAATGGCTTGGTGAGTTTCATAAAATTATAGACCAGCTATCAGTGGGAAATTAATTTTTGGACAAATCAAATCATTTTTTAGTTTTTGGACCGAGAGATGATCCTCGTCGGATCCTCCAATCACATATGTTCATCGTGCATCGTGCGGTCAGTTTTCATCATGTACTGTTTATATTCAATTTTAAGTAAAAAAATTTACAATGATTTCTGACCGCACGATATACGATAAACGGATGTAATTCGAGGATCCCTGAAATCCTCACAAAGAGAATCTAACGAAGATTCTCTCTCTTTTTGAACCTTTGACCCTCTCTATTAGAGATGACCTCAGCCTCATGATATCAAGAAATTGTCCAAGAAACATATAACCCTCCACCATGTCTCGGATATCCCTAAAGTACGCATTATATTACATCATTGCTAGAAAGATAAAACTTGACTTTAAGAAAGTGTCATTTTTGTTAACAATAAAAAATCGACAACAATTGTGCACCGCCGTTAATTGATATTGATCGGTAAATAAAAATGTTAATCCAACTAACATAAATAATAAATCCAGTACCTACTAGGTAATTTACTCCAAATCCAGCCTCTATTGTTTTATCAAAAACAACAAAGGGTCGGTTTCCAAAGGGTCCAGTACCTACTAGGTAATTTACTCCAAATCCAGCCTCTATTGTTTTATCAAAAACAACATAGGGTAATTGTGTTGGGGTTTGGCTGTGCGGAACCGAAATTTATATAGCAATTACATTACAATACAAATTACATTTGAGTAAAAAAAAAATAATGTCGAGAAATTAATGACGTTCGGCAAAATCCTGTCTAGGTCTACTAAGAGACATTGCTCCACTATGAGAATAACAAAAAGTGCAAAATACACTTGAGTTAAGTTAACATAACCCAAACCTCGAACTCTTGTATAATCTCTCACAATACTTCCCAAACACTCTCCCAAGAGACCTTTCACTCTTACTGTAATTTTCTTTCAACTCGTGCTCAACTCCGAAAGCTTACCAAATGCACAAATATTGCATCTAGTTATAGTACTGGTTTGGTATTGAGGTGTTTTTATAAATAAAAAATGGGTATAAAAAAAACTGAGATAAAAAATATGTTTGGTAAACACTTAAAAACAGCTTATTTTCACAGTTTTGGATAATAAAAAGCTGAAAACGTAAAAACAACAAAAATTAACTTATTCTCACAGCACAGTATAAACTGTTTTTTTTTAAAGCACGGTAATACCAAATTAGCCCATAATCATACACCAGCAACCCATTAAACTAACGTCAACAACTAAGACCAAAATGGTCTTTAGCCTATACGGTTCCGTGCCACGCCACAACACCAATACAAATTGAACTTCAATTGTTGTACCACCACATTCAGATAACAAATATCCGAGCCAATCCCAACAAATTGACTCTTAAAACCACAACAAAATTGACTAAATATGCACCTATCCTTAAGCCTCAATGTCAATTCATATCGACTTTCATATATAAAAAATCATAGAAAACTAGTGAATTGTTGTAATTCATAAGTCATTCAATGTAGATGGTCATCCACTACAACCCCACTAAAACTTTGTCAAACATGCTTTGCCTATAAAACAAATGAGCATATGGAAGATAAACAGACGAAAGAAGGAAAACAAGTGCATAATTAGTCAATTACACTAACCGTAAAGAAACCTCATAAATTTTGTATCTTGTTTATTTATTCTACTATACACCCTAATCCAAAAACAACTCCTTCTACCACTTAGAGTCACTTGAAAACAAGTGCATAATTTTTATTTATATTTTTTACACACAAAAAAAATTAAAAAAAACTGCACAAATAAAACTCAAACTCAACAAGAATTTCAAAAGAACTGGAATTCATTAACATGGATGTTAACATTACAATCGTTAGGATTGTTACCTACATTTTCTACCCTAAACCCAAAAGCGACAACCCCACCAAATAACTCGAACATTTCATCAAACACCTTGCCTACGCAAAGTCCAAACCATACTCCTTTCTATCTGTACTAAGGCCCCATTGAAACCCTAAGCCCTCTCACCCCTGATGCGCCTAGCGAGCTGGATATCCTTGGGCATGATGGTGACCCTCTTGGCGTGGATGGCGCAAAGGTTGGTGTCCTCAAAAAGCCCGACGAGGTAGGCCTCCGCCGCCTCCTGGAGGGCCGCAACGGCGGAGCTCTGGAACCTCAGGTCGGTCTTGAAGTCCTGGGCGATCTCACGCACCAGGCGCTGGAACGGGAGCTTTCGGATCAGGAGCTCGGTGCTCTTCTGGTACTTACGGATCTCACGGAGAGCAACGGTTCCGGGCCTGAAGCGGTGGGGCTTCTTCACTCCGCCGGTTGCCGGAGCAGATTTGCGAGCCGCCTTGGTGGCCAGCTGCTTGCGGGGAGCTTTTCCTCCGGTGGACTTGCGGGCGGTTTGCTTGGTGCGAGCCATCGGTGGATTGGATTGGAGATTGAGAGGTGATTAGGGTTTCTTAGATTTGGGGATTTTTGATTGATTTGTGAGTAGCGTGTGAGAGCTCTCCGGCAATGGAGGGACTTTATAGCGGGATGTGTGAAAAGTGGGAAATGGGAGAGAACGAATTGAGACCGTTGATTTAGGGTGTTATCGACGGCTGCGCCTAGTTCGATTGGTTATTATTGTTGCGGATCGCTGACGTGGTGGGTGTTTTTGTTGTGCTTGGGCGCCAGTTTGAAAATAATGGCGCGGATATAGAAATGACTGTGGCCGTTGATGGTTTGGCAATCGACGGACGCGGGTTGGTTTAGGAGGTGTCATACTGATTGAGGATCGCTGACGTGGCTGAATTTTGTTGTCTTTTGCTGTGGAAGTGGGCCGGGCTGCTAAGTCAATGGGTTTTGTTTACTGATCCCATCCAACCCATGATAAATTGTGGAGGTAAACTTTCACTTTGAATTGTTCTTTTCTCTTTTTTTTTTCTTTTTTTTTTTTGTTGTTGTTGAATATATCGATATTTTTACATTAAGATGAGAGAGAGTTCGGTAAAATCATATAATTGGTAGCCTAATTTGGTATCAAATTCGTCATCCACGAGATTCAAACCTAAGATCTCTCACTTTCAAATGAAGAGGAATATCACCAAATCATGGTACTGAGTGACTTCACTTTGAATTGTTAGATCATGAAGAACTTATGACGTCTTCAAGTATTATTATAACATCATTAAGATCAATAGAAAAAATAGGTATATAAAAGAAATACTAAAAAATTATCGTTTCAAGATCTATTTCCTAGTAAAGTACCACACATTCTGTTTCTCTCTCTCTCTAAACATTGACGTTTTATCACTTGTTACAGTTAGTTGGTGCGAATTTGGACTGAATCTCTCATCATCCTCTTGGTCTCTCTTCCTCCCTCTAGTGGATTCTACCAACTATGATGGTTAAGTTGGTAGATTGATTTAATTTGCACAACATAATGCAGTGTGAGTCCGATTCATAAACAACAATGATACCTAGTTGCAATCAAAATTGTACTATGTAGATATGCTCAATTTGAGCTGGAATAATGGGCAACGATTCCCACATAACCATTGTGAGAGTTTTTGATATTATAAGTTATTTAGTTTGATTGGTTATAAGTTGTAATAAGTTGCATCAACTCGATCTAAGTATTTTTTTTTATGAATTTGAATTTTATTCTTGTGAGACATTATCAAGCGGTAAATTTGTATTAACGGTTCATGATTGTAATTGGGAAAACACTTTATTTTCTACATGTAACATTTGGGTTTTGATGCAATTTAACTTCATACAATTCGGTCTCTTGGGTCGAGTAACAAGTAATTTTCGGTTAAGGTCGCTGAATGACAATTTTATACATTTCAGCCGTCCAATTTGATGGGAGTGAAACCAACTAGGGAAGAGGATCCTCGTCGGATCCTTTTCCTAGATATTCTAAAGATTCTACGATCGTAACAGTTCATCGTACATCGTGCGATCAGTTTTCGTTATATATTATTTATTTTAATTTTAAAATTTAAAATTTTGAAATAATTTATAACTATATGATATACGATAAACGATAACGATTACATGATTCTACAACCCACCAACTAGAGCCAGGAGGACTAACAAAATCGCGGCTTCCAATTTTCCCCAATTTCAGCAATAAACAAACAAACCCCATTTTCCCACATGCCTTCCCTTTCCTCCGACTTTCTCCATTTCTCGGCTCTCTTCTTCTTCTCCAAGAAACTCACTCGCCCTCTGAACCAGTCAACCCCGCATCAATGATACATAACCACCCCATTTCCAATTTCATCACCACCTTCGATTGAGCATTTACTACTGAATTCTCAAAGCTTTGTTCCGAAGCAAGAACAGTAAGCACCAAACAATTGTATTTGTGGATCGGATTGCGCAGACATGGTGCTTCCGCTCCTGAAGCTCGGGACTCTGGCCATCAAAACTCTCAGCAAACCCGTCGCCGCCCGACTCAAACATCAAGCTGCAGTGCATCCCAGGTTCCGCCAGTTAATCGTCAGCATCGCACAGGTAACTTGTAACTACGACGCGTTGTTTCAGACGGTGAATTGGTGATTTGTATTTCGTTGTAATGTGATCCCAATACGTTTTTTGCCAAATTATTCTTGCCCCCATTTGAAATTACTTTCTTTTTAACTCGGAGATCAAAAGGTTTCATTTTTTCTTGTTGGTAATCAATCTTCGAGCTTACCCATCTGGGCTATTTTGTCTATATCGTCCCAGCTAGTGCCTGTGAATCGCATTTTAGTTTATCATCCCGTTTCGACACATGGGTTGTGTTATGTAGTGTTGTAAAATTATTGTTGACAGTGGTGCTAGAGCTGAGCTACTGGTTATACTTTTGTGGAATCTTGCTTTCGGGTTTTTGTTAGGTTTATCTGCTTGTAAATTCATGTTACTGTATGAATTTGATATTACAAACACTAAGTTCTGATGCTGGTTTGCTTGAAATCAACTTTCTTTGTATGCATTAATCTGTGAATGGATTTAATCTCTAATGAATTGGGATTCAGGCAAACCATCGAATCACCACGAGGATGCAAAGGCGCCTATACAGTCATGCGACCGACGTTGAGATTCGCCCTTTGAATGAGGAGAAGGCTGTGCAGGCTGCTGTTGACCTTATGGGGGAGATCTTTGTCTTCTCGGTAATATTTAGTGCTAGCCACTCGTTTTGCAGTTTCTCATAGCTGTTTCTCTTAAGTTTACTATTTATTATGATTTATCAATGCACACTGGAAGGCTCAAATGTAAATAAAAATATGTAGATTTGGGCTGTGTCTAATTGCATAAGTGGACGTGATTGCTCTAATGTTACTCAAGGACTAAAAAAAGGGGCAATTGAACTTATTGGGGTGTCTTTGAGAAATATGGCTTCCTTTTATAAGTCTCACATGCTCTATGGATGGGAATTATGAGCTGGCCTAGGATTCTTTCGTATATAACATTTGGGAGGGAAGGGCAGGTTTTGTTGTGCTTAAAGTGCACGGAAATCTGACTCGCAGACCATGGTCGTCCCACTAAAACCAACTGTATATGTAGTGATTGTTCCATGATAACACTTACATTCCTAACTTTCTATATATATATATATACATATATACACAGGTTGCAACAGTTGCTTTGATATTTGAAGTACAAAGAAGTGCTAGATCAGAAGCGAGAAAGGAGGAAGCACGCAAGCAAGAACTGGAGGTATTGTGGCAATACAGTCAATGTGTTAATTTGCATTTGTATGTCAACCTTGACATGCTATTATTTCATTGACCTCGTGAGAATATAGAATTTTTATTCGGTTACATTTTTACCCTCTTTTGTACAAATGACCTCCAATCCTTTTCAAATTGAAAATGCTAATGGAGTTGAAAGAAAATGGTAACTCTTTATTCTGGTATTGAACTATCTGAGCAAACTGCCTTCTTTGGTTTCATTTTCATTAGTGTGGATAAAATCGTATTTATTTGAATACAGAAGATGTACATTTTTTTTCCACTTACTCAAATACAGTTGCTTGTCAAAACCGTATGCCAAGGTCAATTTTGTTGCTTCATTACAGTGGAAATGAATAAAGCAGCTTGTAACTCTCATATTAGGTTTATCTTTCGTTCGTTTGCAAATCGCTGCCCCTTTTGTCCCAGAAAAGAGTAATCAGGAGAGTGTATCCCTTCCTTTCTCCATCTCTCTATGAAAGATCTAGTCTAAGGTTGGGGATATCTAATATCGCGAAAATCTTGGTGGATTATCACGAATAACCTAAGACCACGTTATAACAACTTGGTTAGACTTGTATTGTGAAACAATCATATCACAGTTTGGTAAATATATATCATACTATGCAGTATGCACAACCCAATATCTGTTTCACACTACATGCTTCTTAGAACAATACCTATCAAGTTTTACGGGGGCCTAACTGCCTGCCCCCTGTTCACTGTTTTTCAGGCACTCAAGCAAAGAGACGAAGCCTTATCAAGAGAAGTAGAACTTCTTAAGGAAAAACTTGAAGAACTGGAGAAGCTTGCCAGGGGACGAGGGCTTAGCGGTATTATCAGTTTCAAGCGCCCTGATACAGAATCTGCAAAGTCAGTAAAGCCAGCCTGATCATACACAAAAATCATGTAATAAATATGGTTTTTAACCCGATTTTAATTCGTACAATGCTTCCCTAGTTGCAGAGGGAAAATTTTCACCCTTGATTCTTTCGACCGTAGGTCATCTTTTAGATTGATGCCTGGCTTCATTGTCTTCGGAATGTCTAAACATTTTTAACAGAGAGATGCCAAGTTAGTGATGCCTTTTGTGTTGTGGCATTAGTCTTCCAGACATACTTGGTTTTTTGGAGTGCAAAGAGATTCTAATTTTGGGGTTTTTCTTTTTGGTTTAAAGTTTAAACCATCATTCATGAACTTTTATTTTTATCTTTTTTTTAATAGTAATAGGTCTCATACGCTTTCCACATCAAGAAAGTAACGGCATAGTTAACGGAGTTAGCACGAAAGAATCAATGCTCTATATTTAATTAAATACAGGAACCAAATCTTTGGAATTTTAGTTTAGGGACTAAAGTTACGATACGGTAATATTTCAAAAACTATTGCTCTCGTTTCATTGAAATGAGATTCAGTCTCAGCTTATCTTTCTCACTAAGATTTGGAAAAACTAATTTTATTGTTCTACTTTATCTGTGCTTTTCTTTCTCACTAAGATTTGGAAATGGGATTAGCCACTCTTCACCTTTTACATATTCCCTAATTCTATTGGACAGATCATATTCTACGTCACCCTTCAACGATCATCTATGATATCAAATTGGAAATCGTACACGTGTAACTGTTAATCAAATAAACAGGGGAAAACTAATGAAAAATACTTGAAAACTTTGAATTTTAACAATAAAGACAAAATAAAGGGTAAAGTGAATAATACCAGAATTGATTTTTTAGTGTAAAAATATGGTTTTTCGTTAAAGTGAAGAGTACCGTGGACTTTTCGTTAAAACCCTCAATCAAACCTTTAAATGGTTTATAATTTTGTTGACTTATTGCCTAATTGTAAAAGGAAAACTAATTAAAATGGCTTGAAAACTTTGAGTTTTAACGATAAGGACAAAATAAAATGTAAAATGAATAGTACCATGTTTGACTTTTTAGTGTAAAAATGTGGTTTTTCGTTAAAGTGAACACTACCGCGGGTTTTTCGTTAAAACTCCCAATTCTAAAACAATAACCTCAAAAAAAAAAAAAAAAAAAAAAAAAAATCAATCATCATTCAATTTTATATTAGGTGTATTGAGCAGTGTTTCCGGCACACTAAAAAATTTATCCATAAGATGCTAATTAAGTTGAGTGATGATACACATTTAAAGCAGCACAACCATCCCTTTTAATTCCCTTCTATCTCCACAAACAGGCATCAGATTAGGAATCTGATGGATGATATTGGTAGTAGTGGATGCTCTCTTTATTCCTTTCTTGGTCGACTTGTCTTCCCCTTCTCTCTCTCCCACCAAGAAATAGGTAGACATCGATCTACTGTTCAACCTATAATCCCTACAACTCTTGTTTCTCTTTCGAGCATGCATGGAAGGAGGAGAGTTGTAGCCAGATCGAACTCCATTGACTTTTTAAATGCTTTGATATAAGATTTCCGGTCTTTTGTCGCGCCTTGATATCTTTCAATGGATGACTATTTATTATAATTTTAATAAAAATGCTTGTGAACATAAATATTTTATTGTAATTTTTTTATTATTTCATAGATATTTAACAAGAGGAGATATGGACTCAACACTCAACATGACAGTATATATATAAGTTTTTATATGGCCAAACCGGTCTCATATGTCCTTATCAATATAAATTTTTATTTGCAAATTATCTTATAGATTATGTAAACTGATGAATTTATTGCAAGTTACAACAATAAATACGTTTCTCCCAATTGCTACTAAAAAACTGTCATCGTGTATTTTATCGCTGCACTCGAAGTCTTAAGTTTGATTCTGTCTCTCACAGGTTCACTTGGATTAGAAAAAGAACTGTACAACAAAGTGAAAATTGAATGTCACATACTCAAACTGTCATTTGTTGAGTGAGGACGATCCATCTATTTGACCGAGTGCATCTCTTGCTCACCCCTCAAAAGTGGGGGTAATTCACACCTCCTCAATTATCGTTAGACTAGTTTGATTTAAATGATCTAAAACACAAATATTGAAATTTAAAGTAATTTAACCACAATCAATACAGAAAAAGCGTCACACGACTCACGCTCACTTTAAGAAATGAGCAAAAGTATTCCCTATTTAAATTTTAACTTAACCTTTATACTTTGGATTTATGTATTTTAGTCATCACAAGTCAAAAGGCAATTTTCTTTTGAGAAAAATATACAGAGAAGAGAATACGTTGGATGTGCTTGTAAAATGACTGAAAATATTGTTGATGAAAATATTTTTGCAACCAATTCTTAATAAAAATGCAAGTAAATTCTGGAAAAATACTTAAAAGTGTTTCCTAGAAGAAGCACATAACTGGTGCTTCTTGCAGAAAACATTTTAAGTGCTTTTGAAACAAAAAAATATTTTCTCTAAAATACTTTCAGTCATTTTAAAAGCACATTAAAACGAGTCCGTAATTCGCGACCGACTTATCCTTCCATCCAAGATATAAAGGCCACGGTTTCTTACACAACCATGCATACCACTCCTCTTTTACCCCTTACCCGCGTCCGCATCGGCCTGCTTTCACTTTCCGCAGCGCCAGCCAGAAATCGAGAGAGAGAGCGAAAGCGATCGAGAAGAGAAGTCACCACTCCTTCCTTCTACAGAACAGAGACGATTGGAAATTGGCATCAAACACTTTGAGGGAGACTATTGGGTAAGCATCTCCTTTTCGGGTCGAATATTTCACCTTTTTCTTTTCTTTTTTAGCTTTCTCGCTTCCACACCTCTAGCTGTCGCCACCCCAAACCCTCTCAGCCCTTTCCGATCCCAGTTTTCTTTCGGTATTAAACTTCGATTAACTGCTGAATTTCACTCTATTCCCATACCAATTGGGCACGCCTGCTTCTGATTAGTAGAGGTTCCACTCCCATGTTTACTAGTTTTCTTTATGTTTTAAGTTAATTTTATGAATTTGGTCTGAATTATGGTGAGTTTCCGTGATTGTTATTCGTAATTCAGGTTGTTTTTTTGGCTTGTTTATGTACTAATCTGAGATGGGTTTTTGGTAATCTGTGATGGGTTTGTGAGTGTGTTGCTAAATTCTTGATCTTGATGAGTTTTCGATAATCTGAGATGGGTTTGTGTTTGATGTGTGAGTTGTAGGGTTTAGAAGGGGGCGGGGGTTGTGATGAAGGGTTCAAAGAGCACTTGCAAGTCCGCTTCTCACAAGCTTTTCAAGGACAAAGCAAAGAACCGTGTGGATGACTTGCAGGGTATGTTCACGGACCTCCAGTTTGCCAGGAAGGAGAGCCGCTCCATGGATGCTGCACTCCTCGAAGAACAAGTGCATCAGATGCTACGCGAGTGGAAAGCCGAGCTAAATGAGCCCTCCTCGGCTTCTTCTTTTCAGCAGCAGGTAGCATTTTGATCATATCAAATACATATTTGCTTTGAGTGCATATGTGGAACTAGATATGTAACTAGAAGCGTCCTGTTACTGTATTAACATATGTGTGATTATTCGTTTATGTAATACATGAACTTATGAAATATGTGGTTATGCTTTTGCTTTAAAGGGTCGGGTTGTGAATTTTGGTGTTTATGGCGAATATAGGGTGGCAGCCTTGGTTCGTTTTCTTCAGACATTTGCCGGCTGTTGCAGCTGTGTGAAGAGGAAGATGATGCCACTAGTCCATTAGCTGCACCAAAACCCGAACCCAATGATCAAAACTTGCAAGTTGGAGAAAGTTTGGTCTTTCATGAGGTGGTTTTGCCTCCTTTATATTTCTTTTTGTTCATTCTTTTCTGAACTGTAGTAAACTGTTAAATGGATTTTTTTTTTTTTTTTTCAGTTTGTTGTTGTTTATCCATATAGCTACGTGCTTTGTTATTTTGCTTTGAATGAAAAGTGAATCAGTTGTATATGAGCACTCAACTGGTGGTTGCCAACATAATATTTCAGGGATTTAGTGTGAATCAAGGGCAACAGGAACATGCCTTCCCTTTGGCTGATCAGTGCAAAAGCTCCCCTTCCGGAGTTCGCAATGCTGTTAACAATTTGGAAGGGGCTAATCAATTGGACTATCATCAGTTTGAATTGCATCAAGACTTTGAGCAGAGTTTCTACCCTTGTTTTCATGGCACAGCTTTGAGGGGGGAGGACACATTGTCTCAGGCTCCTACTTATCTCCCGAGTATTTTCCCTCCACCCTCTGCTTTCTTGGGCCCAAAGTGTGCACTTTGGGATTGCCCTAGGCCTGCTCAAGGGTTGGACTGGTGGCTAGACTACTGCAGTAGCTTTCATGCTGCTTTGGCATTGAATGAAGGACCACCAGGCATGGGTCCGGTCCTTAGACCTGGGGGCATCGGCCTGAAGGATGGCCTACTTTTTGCTGCTCTTAGTGCAAAGGCACAAGGAAAAGGTGTCGGTATCCCTGAGTGCGAGGGAGCTGCTACTGCAAAGTCTCCATGGAATGCACCTGGTAAGTGCATTTTAGCTGTTTTTATCTTTGTTTTGTTGTAAAATTTATTTAGAAGTCATGAGTGACTTTTGTTGTGAATTTTATCTGATCAATTCCTTGTGATTCCAGAATTCTTTGATCTTTCGGTTCTTGAGGGTGAGATAATCCGGGAGTGGCTCTTTTTTGACAAGCCTCGAAGAGCTTTTGAGAGCGGTAACAGAAAGCAGAGGTCATTGCCAGATTACAACGGACGAGGTTGGCATGAGTCGAGGAAGCAAGTGATGAATGAGTTTGGAGGGCTGAAGAGGTCTTACTATATGGATCCTCAACCGCTGAACCATTTTGAGTGGCACCTTTATGAGTACGAGATCAACAAATGTGATGCTTGTGCCTTGTACAGATTGGAGCTGAAACTTGTTGATGGGAAGAAAAATTCCAAGTCCAAACTAACCAACGATTCAGTTGCTGATCTGCAGAAGCAGATGGGAAGGCTTTCTGCTGAGTTCCCCTCCGATAACAAGCGCACTGTCAAGGGCAGGGCCAAAGTTAATGCAAAGGTTAGTGTAGGAAATGTCTACTACGCTCCAAATCGAGGGGCAACAACAAATGGGACATTTGACTACGAGATAGGTGCACCCTACGACTACCTTGTTGACAATGTCAACGGATATTACATAACCTAACTGATAGAAGTTTGATGGGCTCGAATAAGCTGCATGCCCATCCTTAGTTTCTAGTTTAAATTACACGGTTTCATGCATTTTTACTTCACTTGTCTGAGGTTCTTCCGCATTCTACTACTACGAAGTCAAGCACATTTTTTGCTCTATAGACACAATGTGAATAGCTCATCCTCGCACTGAATGCCGCTTACGCTCCGAAGAACATATTCTAACTTCGTCACGGTACATTTCTATAACTAATTGTGATATGATCAACTGTGGAATTGGAATTTGGATGGATGAAACACTATTTTCCACCAATTGTTGTGTGTTTGGGTTTTAAACTTTTGTGTCGACGGCATGTCATGTTGTTCGGTATATAAGGATCTATCTACTTATGCAATTTCTATGCTTGTCTGTGTTAAAAGCATCACTCAGAAATTTGTAAATGCTGCTTTTACAATAACCCTCCATTCATAATGTTTCTCTTTAGTAGATTTCAACATGGATCGGAGAAACTTCGGTAGAACTACCTAACTAGGTTGAGATTCTATTTTTTGAGAGAAATCGGAGAGTAAAATAAACGGCGTCCGAAAACTCTACACAAGTTTTTCTTGTTAGAAAGGGCTACCATCCTCATTAGTGCTTAAATGCAATTCAGAAGAAGAAAGAATGAGCCGTGTTAGGTTGATCTGTAGTTAGGAACGGGTTGGGACGGTACGGCCCCTATGCCACCCCACTGGCAATGCGCAAGAACGCGTTGGGACAGTTCCCCGTGCGCATGGAATCATTGAGCGCCCGTGGGAGACCATCCCTAGACTTCTACCAAGAAAACAAGATTCCATTATGCATCATACATTGCATTGCATCACCAGCACATAAAAGTTACGTAGAGATAGGTTCGCATCGCGTCTTCATTGAAATGTTTAAAGCTTGCTTGACAAGCATGGTTTGGAAATTATTTAGAACTACTACAGATTTTGGTCAGAGAAATAAAACTCCCACAGCAGCCGACACAGGGACAACCTATCTAGACGTCAGGTCTTCCTCCTAAGCATCACCATCATCTTCGACATTGTTAACCCGCTCGCATTCATCAATCCATTCGCTGTAGCTGCAAAGTTGCAACTTTTGACATGAATAAAAAGAGCCGCGGAGCTATAACTCTCACATACATGTGTGTGTGTGTGTGTGTGTGACCACAGGATTACCCTTTGGTGAATCGTGATAGACAAATTTCGGACCAAAAACAGAAATGGCGAGAAATAATTTACTTACACGTCAATTGGTTCAGATAAAGCTGCAGACAAAGAGGAAACCAGAGTTAGATGAAAACAATGAAAGAAATGCATAAACTTCTGAGAAATGACAGTCATAACAATTTACGGGTTTAGGGTTCAAAAGCGGCCAAATGTCATCCAGTAAAATTCAACTCCAAGTCTCCAATGAAAGGGGATATAAATTTCAAATTAAGGGACCAAGTTTTCCAAAGACCTGTGATGGTGGTGCTGAAGCTTTCTTGGCATATTCTACAAGAAGCTTCCCCAATCAAGTTCTTCATGTCACTGAAGCAAAGATAAACGATAAACGCGAGTTACAAGACCAAAAAATATGCAGAACCTAACATTCAATAACAATCTCCTAACTAGTACCGGGTTATGAATTCCTCTGCAGAAGGTTAAGTAAGAGAACTCAAAAACCAGAACGAAATCAAACAACGGCACTCACATGCGGCATTCAACACTGGTGCCATGGCTGCAGAAGGGACAGCTGAAGACGGTATCAAGCTTGTCATTCCGCTTCTTAGGAGGCGGTTTTGCTGACGACTTCCTCTTCCCCATTGCTCAAAATGTTTTCTGTAACATCAATGTCTCACTCATCATTAACGGTAGCAAATTAGTGCTTAAAACAAGAATGTTCCCGAATAGCGAATACCTTTTGTTCTGAATACAACAAGACGAATTTGGGATTCACAACCAAGCAT
This sequence comes from Cotoneaster glaucophyllus, assembly GCA_036320875.1. Taxonomy (NCBI): domain Eukaryota; kingdom Viridiplantae; phylum Streptophyta; class Magnoliopsida; order Rosales; family Rosaceae; genus Cotoneaster; species Cotoneaster glaucophyllus. Next base: position 3,833,827 of record CM070066.1, read on the forward strand.
CTCATTGTACAATGGCAAAGCATAATCCAATTCGAAATATTAAACATAAAAAATAAAAAACATAAATTATGAACAAATAATTGGGTTCCACACTGAATTATATGTAGAACGGACGATTTAATGTTAAAGACATGCAGCGACGAGTGAGTTTGTAATTAAGTAGAACATCTGGTTGTACAACGAGATCTTGTTTGGAAGTGTTTTTAAAATGATTGAAAACGTTTTTGGTGAAAATGTTTTTTGAACCAATCGTGAGTAATGGTCTAAGTGGATCTCGGAAAAACACTTTGCACTTAAAATTGCTTCTGAAACCCAAAATCAATTTCATCAAAAACGCTTTCAATCATTTTAAAGGGACTTCCAAACGGGCCCTAAGTCGTGAGTGATTCACCATCACCTCTTGAGGTAAAAATAATAGTAAAAAAAAAAAAAAAACGGTAATAAACAAAATATGATGTCCCAAAATCATGAACAAATTTAACCCTAGATTACCAGATTTACCGTTCAGAAAAGGAAACAAGACGAAAAAAATTCATACGATCATTTTCAAATTAAAGCTATTTTTCTAGTTTTCTTCATAGACGAACAAGAAGCTGATAATGTTACGAATTGTAACTTTCTATGAATATATTACCCAAATTTATAGCATATATAAGAAAACTACATTTTCCCTTTCTTCTTCGTTTTCTCGGAAACCAAACAGGTGTAATTTGTAAACATAAAGAAATTCGCATCAATCAAATCCCAAAAAATGATGAAATATATAAGGAAATGCGAAATCTTACGGAAATCGATGAAGAAGGAGCCAACTTGGTAATTTACTCTCTGCAGGTTTTGGATTTATTGCAAAATATAGTGTTCTTCCCGACCCGACTGAGAAACGCTTTAAAATGTGTCAGGAGAAGGAAGCGGTTCAACCGGTGAAGCGGGAACCGAAACGATGCCGTTTGGTGTTTCGCAGTTTGGGCCCAAAACCAGGCCAAATGGGTACAATGTTAGCTGCGAATGTCAAACTTGTCATCTTAACATATTTTTAATAAATTATCCGATAATTATCGGATTCGTTAACGGGTTATATAGTTATGTTAATTTAACGGATCATATAAAAATTTGTCATATTTAATGTCTAGGTTTAGCAAATGATATGTTTTCGAGTTCTTAATAGTCGATCTGATAATGATTAATCGATTGATCCAAACCCAATTATTTTTCATATAATATTATGTCGTGTTAACAAGTTGTGCAAGAAATTGCTGACTTAGTAGTCCTAAGCAGTGGCCAATAACATTTCAATTAAAGAATTTTTTTTTTGAACAAAACGATATTATCTACACTAATGGAGGGAGTAGGCTAAACCTCATGACTAGCAATATTGGGGTTTAAGTTGGCTTTTGTCGAGAATTGAACCAAGTCATCTCATTTACAATTTACAAGTGAAAAAAAATATCACTAAACTCGCAGCAAGCGGCAATTAAAGAAATTATAGTAAAAAAAAAAGGAAAACTAATGAAAAAGGCTTGAAAACTTTTAGTTTTAACGATAAGGGCAAAATAAAGGGTAAAGTAAATAGTAACAAATTTGACTTTTTAATGTAAAAATGTGATTTTTCGTTAAAGTGAACCACTAGCTTTTCGTTAAAACTCTCAAAACAAAAAAGGGAAATAAAAAGCCACTACCCAACTTCAACTTCAACCGCAACGTTCAAAAACCCTAAGCCCTTGTTCAGAGCTCGAACTCAGTCACTGATGGCGTCCATTCAATCTATCTTTCTCCACGCTCCTCTCTTTGCCCTGAGACCCCGCCACCTCTCACCTATAACCCTCGAACCCCCTCGAAATGTCCATTTTACCGTTGCCCGCTCTTCCAATCGGAAAGCCGTCCCAGTCACAGAGCAGGAGGTCCTCCAAGCCGTGTCCGAGTCCGACGAGAAAGTCCTCCCCGGCGTGAGAACGTACGAGAACGACGCCGCTCGGCTCGCTTTAGTTGGCGCTGTCGAATTCGAGCAGGCTCTGACGGCGGCTGCGGCCGACGGAGGACAAGCCGCCGACGAGCACATCAGCTCAGGGATGCCCGCTATGGTTGTGGAGACCTTATTCCCGGGTCATCCGGGCCCCCGCAGCACAGTCTCGACCCGACTGGTTAGTTCATTTTTATGTGTCCATTTTGTATATTAGAAAGCATGTAACTTTGTGCTACTTGTTCTGAATGTAGTTGTGAATTCGAACTAATTAATCATCAAGTGCAATTTGCTGAACTAATCAATTTCGATATTGTTCTTTGAGAGTTTGTTTTCGTAGTTTGAATTGGTTTTTGCTGGATTGGTGCTGTGAAGTTGACATTTTCATAATAGTTATGAATGTAGTCAAGAATTCGAACTAACTAATCATTAAAATGCACCTTGCTGAATTATTTACTTTCGACATTGTTGGTCGAGAGTTTGTTGTTGTGTTTTTGAATTGGTTTTTGCTGGATTGGTGATGTGAAGTTGACATTTTCAACAGTTTCTTCCTGCTAGGAAAGTTAAAGAGAAAGCCGGCAAACTGAGAAGGTCCATCACCGATGATATGCTGTCAACCACTACGTCGAGAAACATTCTTTCGATGACATTTAGGCAAGTAGTGCTACACCTGCTGTGGAACTTTGAGCTGGTTGTCTTTAAATCGGGAACGGAAAGGGATATGGAGGATCTCGAGAACCCAAGAGAGGTTTGCCCTTGTTCTTTATTTGTAATGGTTCTGGTAAAAGAATTTGACATCTGCATCACTATCTTGTAAAATGTAATATCATAGTAATCTCTGTCCTGCAGGTGCCACATGATACTGATAGGTTCAGTTCTCTTATACATTTCGTATCAGCAGGTCCCTGCATCTTTCGCCCTTAGTTCATCTGATGAACGGATTATCTCTGTGCTTGCCGAAGTTGTGTGCAGCTCTGCTCTTGAAAGCACTGAAAAACAATTTCTTGAAGATTACGTAGGCAAAACTTCGAGTAATCTTCTCCGCTGGTTCCGAAAGTCTAAAAGGACTGTGTCAGAAGATTCCTCAGTTGTCATATACAAATTATTTGAAGATGAGATAGTTGAAAATGCTAAGAGTTTGCTGGACCTTTTTAATTCAACAAAGGGAAGTTTTAAGCCCGTAAAAACAAAATCAAAGAACTATTGGTGGACACCAACTGCACTCTCTAAATTGGAAAAGATTGGTGGTCCTGAGTTTAGTTCATGGACTAGTGAGTATGTTCCTGCTTATAGGCTAGAAATTGATGCTAATCAACATGAGAATGTGAAATTTGAAGGCTGGAGAAAATCTGCGGATAATAAATGTGAAGTTCTCTTGACACACTCCCAAATGGTACGTTTTTCTTTCCTAGTTGTTGGGCTTCTTGCCTTCAATGGTTCTTGCCGCAGTGTCCGTAAATTGGGTACTTTCAAATTCCGACATGTTGGACATGTTGAAGTGTTCCGACATGTTGGACATGTTGAAGTGTTCCATGTAATGTCTTAGGGTTTTAGGCTTTTAGCTTAAATCTATCTGAGATAGGATGACGATGTGCATGGTGGAGAAGGTTCAGTTTATCCTTTCCTTTCTTTCCAATATTATGTGTATTTGCTTCTTTACCATTTAAGTTTAGGTAACTTAATACCAGTTCCAGTTGTGAACTATTGATTTATGGAATCAAGTCTTCAATATGATTTTACTTTATAAAATTTGTAGGTTGGATTGGCAGACCTAATAGATATGTATTACGAAGATCCTTACACAATGCCGGATAAACAGCTATCATGTGGTGTTGTTGCCAATTCTGCTAATTTGTCTAATAAGAAGGTATTGATGTGCATATGTTTTATTTCTCTTTGTTAAAGTTAACAGTTGGAGCCTGATCATGTATGTGAAGGGTTCTGCTAATAGTTGTAAAATTAGCGATGACATTTAGATCTTAGAAGGTAAATGGCTGTAGCGTGTTTTCTATTTCTTTCAAGAAAAGTTACTGAAGTTTGAAGCTTGTGTTAGGGGGCATATACAAGTGATATGACACTAGTACGAGAATACCGGGAGAATACTGGGTACTTAGACTAAGATAGGTGTAAGGAAATTGTTGTAATGTGTGATTTTACTTGCTTTCTTCCATGGGAGTTGTGGGATGGAATCATGTATTTTCAATGCTTTGGATACTCCTATTTGTTTAAGGATTTTTCACAAGTCTTAACCTATTTGTTATGGATGCTCTGTGTTTCTTTTATACTTTTAGCACATATTGAAATCGTGATAACTTGTAGAAGGGATGTTTTCTCAACCCAGATTGCAATATCTTCTGGTGTGTCTGGGACCATTTGATCAATTGAATTCAGATTGGATAATGAATTTCGAAATTGGTGCAATGCTAACTTGTTCCATTTATTTCAGATGGGCTCTTTCTTGTTAAGAATGCTACCTATCACCGTTGCGAGTGGAATTTTTCTCATAACAATTAGTGCTCTTTGTCAATGTGGTTTTCCTTACCCAAATAAAGGTGGAAAGTACTTTAGAGAACACATTTCAATTCCATCATCTGAAGTTGGTAGTGCACTTTACCAGTCGGTGGATGCTGTGAAGGTATGCATGTACTGAGAGGGATGATATCTAGGATCTAGCCACCATGTCAATCAAATTTTAAAATTTTGGATTATGAAGTAAACTTATCTATATTGTTATTTTGTGCACAATTTTCACCTGAGGCTTCTAAGTATGGGAGAATTAGAAGCATGTTGCATATATAGAAGTTTTTCATAGAAGTGAACTTAATATTGGGCCGTGATTAAATGAAAAATAAAGATTTGCCTTTTTGCCTCATCTTGTTCTGCTTCTTAATTGTTCTGAGAAAAAAATGTGAATTTGGTATTCTATTTGGACAGTTGGAAGCATTTTGCATATCAGTTGTCAGAAAGATAAAGGATGCCCTGGGTTGGCCGGGTGAGATCATGATGGAAACAGATGTGGGTGCTTGGACTGGTAAAGTACCAAATTATTTGAGGATGGTAGGTGATGATTGTTCCAACAACGAAGCAATGTCAACTATTTCTTCTTCTGAGAAAATTGATGAAGACATGAAAGCATCAGCACAAGATATTGCAAGTTATCAGGTAACTCATGTGTTAAAGTTTACTTTCTTCTGTCTTCTTTTCACCCGCCGTTCAACTTAGTTTTCATTCTCCTTCACAAACACACATTTCAAATATTTCTCGGATATTTATTTCATCTTTCATAATGCACCCAGCCCCTCCCTTGTCTGTCTATTGGTAAAAAATAGATCGCTTATTCTGGTTAGTTGTGGTTTAATATCGACAATCGATACTGTAGATGTTGGTGTGCCATTAGTACCAAGGAGGATGTTGTTGGTTTATATGCTCTATTATTGATTATCCTCGTTGTACCTTTTCTGGTGTTTTTAACATTTCTGCATGCTATTTGGGCAATATTTAGGTGGTTCTGTCAACTGATGGTGACATAGTTGGGTTCCAACCTTTAAGCAGTGTGGCTGTTAACCATTGGGCTGCCAATCCCTTGGCAAAAGAGTTATACAGGGGGAGAAAGCTTTCACCTGGTAAGTGCTAGCTGCTTTTGTAATCTGTTAATATCATGTTATGATAGCTGCCACTTGACTTACCTATGGGATTTTCTCAAATAGGTTTAACTGAACCCGGTCTTAAGGTCCAGCGTCCGAACGAGGTCGCCCTCATAGAGTTGTTAATGTCAGTAAAACCAGATGGCTGCTTTGCTTTGGCCAGGCCAGTTCGATAATTGGTTACAACGACAAGAATGCACATCTTGGTGATGCCATCGGCACTCGGCACTCCATGTGGTTTTGCACCTGCGGTATGGAGTTGTAGGGTTTACAGTCAAAGTTAGGTTACATTGCCAATCAGTTTTCTTCTGGTTTGTATTTTAGTTGCAATATAATTGCAAGATGTGAGAGGAAAAAGAAACGATAACTTTGGTAAAGCTCAACAAATAAAAAACCAGTTATGCAAGAGAGAATTTGGCGGGGCCAACTTTGCATTCCCTTTTAAGTTTGTAGACCAACTGTATTTTGAATGTCTTAGCAACTTTTAAACTTTGCTTTCAAAGTGTTTTGGGCCTCGTTTAAAAGAGTTTTTAAAATGACTGAAAATGCTTTAAGAGAAAATATTTATAGATTTTGAAAGCACTCTGCAAGAAGCACTAGTTATGTACTTCTTCCAAAAAGCACATTTTGTCTAGTTGTACATTGCTTATTTGTTTTTGGGCTGCTGCTTGCTTAATCGATATGTCATTATCTGAATCGATATATTTTTATTACATTAAGAGATGTTTTATGCAGTGTTCTAAAAATCATTCTGGGCACCTAGGCGCCGGGTGGTAGAATACCACGGCGAATTAGGCCAAGTCATCCAGTAAAATCAGCTAGGAGTTAGGCGCCCGCGTAGGCGCTCTCTAGGTATTCTAGGTAGCCTAGGCGGCAATCCAGGTGATGGTTTTTTTTGCCATCACATATCTTGTCTTCGCTCGCTGCCATTTTTGCAGGCTGAACGTGGTCAAGCCGGCTAGATCAACATGGGGCAACCTATTACACAGAAGCTCGAATTCTCTCTAACCTTGTAGCTTACTGCTACTTTTTCTCTTCTTAGTTTTATGGGAGATGGCCAGCTATCTTTTCTTCATTCAACCCCATAGTTCCTATTTACCAATATAAAATACAAAAGCAAGGAGACTAATACCTACCATCCCATGTTCTAATGTCCCCAAGTAATCGTGTCACACTGCTTATACGATAAATGTCTATTTGTTAATATTGTTTTGATGTAAATCCTCTATTCAATAATGCATGGAAAAGTAAGTTTAGAGGGTGTTGGGTTACACAGGCGGCTTTGAGGGGAGCAAAATGTGTAATCCTACATGGGTCTTATATTTAAAGAGGCTTCCGAAAATTTTGCCATCTAATATTTACATGTGCAATTCAAACGAGCTCGTGGACATTTTATCCAGTTGTCCATTGCTTATTTGTTTGTGAGTTGCTGCTTGCTTGATTGATACGTTGTCATTATCTGATCGATGTATTTTTATTATTTTTAAGAGATTTTTTGTTTTTTTTTTGCAATGATGCACAACCATCATGTAGCCCTGTAGTATGAAGCGTGCTTAATATTACACTAGTTAAATTATCAAGTTTAGGACCTTTAAATCGAGAGGTTCAATTGTTTGATTAGTGAATTCTAAGCTATTACTCCCCTCCCTCCAAGATGCCATCGGTTTGGAAACAGTAATTATTAGACGATATTAATTATTGTCAATACTTGATCAATACGTTGTCAGTATTTGATCCATATGCCGTAAGTATATGACCCATATATTGTAATTATAATCCATATGTCATCGTTATCAAATCGAATATGTTGTCATAATCGAATCGGTATGTTATTAGTATTCGAGTTTGAGCTTGTCTTTAGTTTATCGGAAAATTGCCTCTTTGAGTTTTTCACTTTTAAACTGATTTATAAACCTGTTTGTTTATTCGAGCTTGTGTGTGCCATTAAATAATTATTCTTTAAATAATGAAAAAGTAGCTTTGGTATATGAATCAAGGACCAATGATATGGTATTTTATCAGTTGAGATTCTCTCCGAATCTAATTGTCCGGAGCTCAAGGACCCGAACAACTCAAATTGAATATTGTAGTCCTTATTAACCCATTTCATTGGTCACCTCACACAAAACTAGTGCCCGGATCTCTCTTTTTTAAACAGTTTAGATTTTTTAGTTCATATGCTCCGAACAGTGAGATCTGAAGAGGATCTCAACTCGTATTTAATTAATAGAGGTTGACCTTATACAACATATGTTGATCATACTGTGTTGTCAAGGTGTCGGTGGCAAGTCAAAATAATGCTATAAATATTACTTATACTAATCACATTGTTGATCTAATGTACACATAACTGACTTACATTAAAAAGACGGTCCATAATGTTATCAATAAATGCGATACTCTAGTTATGATAACAAATTTTGAAAAGTAGAACATCGTGATGTCAAATTTGTGGGATTGGAAATTTGGGATCCTTGTTGGTCAGTCCCTAAAATTAGGCTAGGATTGAATTTATTGGGTCTATAAAAACACCATTATCAAGCACATATTATTTTCTGTTAAGGGTTTCAAAAAATGTAAGGCTCAATCGAAGATCAAGTGCAAGATTAGAAAACTGACATTTGCAGATCAGGAAAAGGTCACACCAAGAAAAAAGCTTCCCTAAACCCTAATAATATGTTACTTCTATCTTAAAAGATCAAACTGCACATATATATATATAGGAATTGCTTAAGGGGAGGGATCCCCATTTTTTTTTAAAAATGGGGACACGCTCCCCACCGTTGGATTTAACTTTAATGAAATTGTGTGGTTGAGATTGTGTGGCTTGTGTTTTAATCTTAACCACACAATTTCATTAAAGTCAATCTAACGGTGGGGAGCGTGTCCCCATTTTTTTGAAAAAATGGGGATCCCTCCCCTTAAGCAGCCTGTATATATATATATATATATATATATATATATATATATATATATATATATATATATATATATATATATGTATATGGAACAAGAACAAAATAATAATATGTTACTTCTATCTTAAAAGATCAAACTGCATATCTATATATATATATATATATGGAATATGTTGTCGTGGTGTTACAAATCTATTCATATCATAACACGTCTAGTAATTTGTTTCTTTTACTTCAAGTTAGTAATCGAACATTCTTCTTAGGAATGAAGTTTCAAAGAACAAGATTAAGTATAAAACTCGATCAATCAAGATAATTATCATAACGTGCGCAGTTAATGAATTGAGGAATTTTACTTCCTCAAAGGCCACCTAGAGAAAATCATTCAAGCAGTTTATGCAGCTTTTGTTCGAAACTGTCCAAATAAGAGTTACCAAGCCCTTTGCCGGAGAAAAATTCCCTCCATTTTGCATGGTTGCTCCTCACCTCCTCGGCTACCTCACCACCATCCTCCATCACAGCTTCCACTGCCTTGGCAACACCCTCCTTCGTGAACAGCCCGTCTAAGTCTCCTTTCTCCACTTCCACTCCAACCTTCAGATCGCAGCCCATCATTCGCGCATTGATGATCTGATCCCCAATATTCGGCAGCAGCACCAATTGGCACTCATTCACTAGCGCCTCGGACAAAGACCCTGAGCCGCAATGGGTCACAAAGCACCCCACAGAAGGGTGCCTTAAGAACAATGGCTGCTGAACCCAACCCCCGTAAACAACACCTCTTCCTCGTGTCCTCTCCTCAAACCCTTCCGGCAATGCTGACTCGATAGATTCAGCTCCCATAGGCGGCTTCAATGCTGCGAAGAAGGGCAAACCTGTGAGCTCAAAACCCAACAACAATTCTTGAAACTGATCAATTTTCAGAATGCATTCGCTTCCAAACGCGCAGTAAATCATGCTTTTGGCCTCGAACCCTTCAAGCCATTTTGCCCATTTCTCGTCCAACTCTGTAGTTGAGGTCTCTGGCACCACCGACCCTGCGAGAATCACCGGCTTCTTATATTGGATTTCGATATAATCGCTATAGTGCCCTTCCATCTCTCTACAAGTTTTGAAAGCAATAGCATCACATCCACTAAAAGAAAGAAATTGGCGTTGCATGAATGTCATCCCACGGCCGAATTCCTTCAACAAGACAGCTACAAGCCCACGAGCTTCGTGCGTTCGTACGGTAATCGATGATGCAGGGAAAGATGGCGGAGGCAGCATAAGGTCAGCCGCCGTTGGCAGTTTCTCTGTCGGATTTCTTTCGGGGGTTGACAGGTACCCAATAGTTGCAGGACTAATTACGCAGTAATGTATGGACTTAATGCCCATATCAAGCTCATGTAACAACTCCGGCAGCCAATGCGTGAAGTCGAAGAAAACAAAATCGGGCTTGAGTTCCCTGAGGGCTTGTCCAACTGCAGGCCGGGTGAGGTCCATGGCGGTCATGAGGAGCGAGTGCAGGGGGAAAGGAACGTCAGTTGTGGTTTCAGTACCCGGGGGAAGGCCGTCAACGTGAGGGACATTGATGGGGATGAAGGCAATGCGATCAGGGTAGAGATTAAAAGCCTGTAACTTTTGTAGGGTTTTGACGGGGACAAAGAAGGAGATTCTGTGGCCTCTCTCAGCTAATTTGTTGCAGGTGTGTAGGAATGCGATCAGGTGCCCCATTGCAAACCAAGGATACATGGCAACGTGAAGTTTCTTGTCCCCCATGTTTGCGGACGGAATGTAATCAAGCTGGCTAGATCAATGTGGGACAACCTTATACACCGAAGCTCGGATTCTCCTCTCACTAGATTAGATTATATTAAAATATTGCTCAGATCAAACAGAACATTTATATTTAAATATTGCTCAGATCAAACAGAACAATCCTTGTACTTTCCTGGTTCCATCGAAGAACCAAGGACCTGTTGCTACTTAACAGAAATCAGCTCATAAAGCTGCTGTAAGTTGTAACAAAAATAAGACTATATTTTTTTTTTTCTAAGTCAGGGTTGCAAATGAGCCTGGCATGCCTAAAGGAGAGTGTCAAATACACAAAATCTGCGAATTTGTTGGATATTTAACCAACTGGTGGTTAGAAGTAGATACTGATCACAAGAAAAGATGATGAGTGAGACGTGGTCGTTTTGGTGATGCTAAATGTGATGTGCCTCTAGTTTCCTTTGGTTTTTCTGGCCGACTGCCTCAGCTTTAGGCGGCTCGTCATCGTCCCAATTAATTATGAGCATTTGAAAATTAAGAAAGAATGACTAGACTTGCTCAGGTGTCCACTTAGCCCAACTAGGCGCCTGCCTAGACCGCCTAGGCATCCACCAAGGTCGCGACTCTTACTTAGACAGAAAATCGATCGATAACTTTCATTTTACATTTTTTTTTCAATAAAATGTAAGAGACTTGTTGAATACTTAAATGAACACTCATTATATGTTTGTTCTCCATGTTTATCAATATGTTCTAATAACCTAAATGTCATTTTACTTTGCAATTTATGTTTTCCAACACAATTATATTTTATAAGTATAAATGGCACTTATTTATATGATATTAAAAATTTACTTAAATCCGCTTAGTAAACCTAGGCCCCCGCCATGACAACGCCTAAGCCTAGGCCCCAATATGACCCTGCCTAACTACCGAGACGCCAAGACCCAACCCGTTGCCCAACTAGCGCAACGTCTTTTAGAACCTTGGCTAATACAACAAATGTTTGGTACAAATCCTCTTTTCAATAATGTATGAAAAAGTAAGTGTAGTCGGTGTTGGGTTACATAGGCGGCTTTGAGGGGAGCAAAATGTGCAATCCTACATGGGTCCTAAATTTAAAGAGGTCCCCGGAAAATTTTGCCATCTAAAATTTATTTATGCAATTCAAACGAGCTCTTGGACATTTTGTTCGGTTGTGCACTGCTTGTTTGTTTGTGAGTTGCTATTTGCTTGATCGATATGTTGTCATTATTTGATCGATATATTTTTATTACTTTATGAGATGTTTTCTAAAATGATGCACGACCATCTTGTAGCCCATGTAGTATGGAACGTGCTTAAATTACCGATGTCGATTCTCTCTCCTCCTTTTTTCTCTCTCTTCCCTTTTCTCATAGTTTTTTCTTTCTTTCACTCTCTACAAAGATGAAATCTTAAGCGTTCAAACAGAAGGGGAGAGAAGGGGCCCTTCTCTCATAGTTTTTTCTTTCTTTCAATCTCTACAAAGATGAAATCTTAAGCGTTCAAACAGAAAGGGAGAGAAGGGGAGGGAAAAAAAGATGGGATAGAATGCTTGTCCTAAAATTACACAGTTATATTATCGAGTTTAGGACCTTTAAATTGAGAGGTTCAATTATTTGATTTGTGAATTCTAAGCTAAGTCTAGAAACGGTAATATATGACGATATTAATTGTCGTCAATATTTGATCTCTGCTTGTCATTGTTTGATCAATATGTCGTAAGTTTGTATTCATAAACACGGAAATTTAGAATTTTCACATGGAAAAAAAAACTTGGAATTTGGGGCCTTCTATTCTCAAGTTTAAATTCCATGTTAATAGGTGTCATTTCCCAATTTCTATGAGTGAGAGTTTAAAAATAGAAAATTTCGTATTCAAATTACATTGTTCTTTTAGATTAACCAAACAAGAAAATTCAAAAAATTTAGAAAATAAAATTTCATTATTTCAATTTTCATCATTTTGGAATTCCTTAATAATCTTAAATTTCCTCATTCAAACAAAAAAGTTCTCAAAAAATGTAAGGCCACTCCAGGATCAAGTGCAAGAGTAGAAAACTGACATTTGCATATCAGAAAAGGGTCACACCAAGAAAAAAAGATTGAAGCAATCACACCAAGAAAATAAGATTGAAGCAACTAACAAAATAATACTCTGTTACTTCCAATTTAAAAGATCGACTCTAGTAATCTGTTTCTTTTACTTCAAGTTAATTAGTGTTCTAACATTCTTCTTAAGAAAAAGTTTCAAAGAGCAAGATTTATGAATAAAACTCAATCAATCAAGACAATTATTATAGTGTGCGTGTGAGTAAACGAATTGTGGAATCCTACTTCCCCAAAGGCTACCTAGAGAAAATCATTCAAGCAGCTGATGCAGCTTTTGTTCAAAACTATTCAAATAAGAGTTCTCAAGCTCTTTGCCGCATAAAAATTCCCTCCATTTTGCATGGTTGCTCCTCACCTCCTCGGCTACCTCACCGCCATCCTCCATCACAGCTTCCACTGCCTTGGAAACACCCTCCTTCGTGAACAGCCCGTATAAGTCGCCTTTCTCCACTTCCACTCCCACCTTCAGATCGCGGCCCATCACTCGTGCATTGATGATCTGATCACCCACATTCGGCAGCAGCACCAATTGGCACTCATTCACTAGCGCCTCGGACAAAGACCCGGAGCCGCAATGAGTCACAAAGCACCCCACAGAAGGGTGCCTTAAGAACAATGGCTGCTGAACCCAACCCCCGTAAACAACCCCTCTTCCTCGTGTCCTCTCCTCAAACCCTTCCGGCAATGCTGACTCGATCGATTCAGCTCCCATAGGCGGCTTCAGCGCCGCGAAGAAGGGCAAACCTGTGATCTCAAAACCCAACAACAATTCTTGAAACTGATCAATTTTCAGTATGCATTCGCTTCCAAATGCACAGTAAATCATGCTTTTGGCCTCGAACCCTTCAAGCCATTTTGCCCATTTTTCGTCCAACCCTTTAGTTGGGGTCTCTGGCACCACCGGCCCTGCCAGAACCACCGGCTTCCTCAATTGGGTTCCGATATAATCGCAATAGGGCCCTTCTATCTCTCTACAAGTTTTGAAAGCAATAGCATCGCATCCACTAAAAGAACAAAATTGGCGTTGCATGAATGTCACCCCACGGCCGAATTCCTTCAACATGACAGCTACAAGCCCACGAGCTTCGTGCGTTCGTAGCGTAATTGATGACGCAGGGAAAGATGGCGGAGGCAGCATAAGGTCAGCCACCGTTGGTTGTTTCTCCATCAGATTTCTTTCGGGGGTTGACAGGTACCCAATAGTTGCAGGACTAATTGTGCAGTAATGTATGGACTTAGTGCCCATATCAAGCTCATGTAACAACTCCGGCATCCATTGCGTGAAGTCGAAGAAAACAAAATCAGGCTTGAGTTCCCTGAGGGCTTGTCCAATTTCAGGCCGGGTGAGGTCCATGGCGGTCACGAGGAGCGAGTGAAGAGGGAAAGGAACGTCAGCTGTGGTTTCGGTACCTGGGGGAAGGCCGGCAACGTGAGGGACATTGATGGGGATGAAGGCAATGCGATCCGGGTAGAGATTAAAAGCCTCCAACTTTTGTAGGGTTTTGACGGGGATAAAGAAGGAGATTCTGTGGCCTCTCTCAGCTAATTTGTTGGAGATGTGGAGGAATGAGGTCAGGTGCCCCATTGCAAACCAAGGGTACATGGCAACGTGAAGTTTCTTGTCCCCCATGTTTGCAGGCTGAACGTAGTCAAGCTGGCTAGATCAGTGTGGGGTAATCCGAAGCTCGAATTCTCCTTTCGGTAGTTTAAATTATAATATTAAAATATCACTCAGATCAAACAAAACAATACTTGTACTTGCCTTGTTCATCGAAGAACCAAGGAGCTCTTGGTACTAATCAGAAATCAGCACAAATAGCTGCTGTAAGTTGTGACAAAAAAATAAGGAAAAAATTTGTTTACCTAACTCGGGGTTCGAAATGAGTATTCCATGCCTAAAGAAGACAGAGTCAAGTACACAATCTGCGAATTTGTTGGATATTCAACCAACTGGTAGTTAGAATTAGATATCGATCTCGGCAAAAGATGATGAGTGAGACGTGGTCGTTTTGGTGATGCTAAATGTGATGTGCCTCTAGTTTCCTTTGGTTTTTCTGGTTGGTGAATGGTGAATTTGTGAAAACTCTATGCATCATCAAATTTACACAAAAAAAAAAGATAAGGAATAAATTTTTTTCCAACGTTGTTTAATATTAGTCTTTTTTTCAATAATGTATGAAAAAATAGGTTTATAACGTGCCAAATTTGACATGTATTATTCAAAATTGCTTGAAAATTATGTGTATGTATACGATGCAATAATATTAAAAGAAAGAAAGAAAGAAGAAAAAAAAGAAAAAAAAAGAAAAAGAAAAAGCACATGCGCTTATTACACTTGAATTTACCAACTCCGAATTGACTAACTAGGGTAAGCCACAAAAGTGTAAAATTTGTGTGGTGTCGTTCCAAATTCCAATTTCCATTTCCATTTCCATTTCAGTCACCATATCATGTTTCTTATATACCTTGTTATACACACCATTCTTATTTTTTATCGTCAGATCAAACAAATTAAAGATGAGTAAAAGACAAAAATTAACAAGAAGTGTGCATATAGGTCCAGCCTAGAGCTAATGATACTGAGGAGGGAAGATTGGGACATGAGAGGGACATGAGACGTGAAAATGAGATGCATGAATAAAAGCTTTCAACCATTTAAGCTACAAGTCTATTGCTTCCGTTCCGAATCAAGTTTTCTTTTAGGGGAGGGGGAGAAATTGGGTCTTTGTGGTCAAGCCCATTAAATTTTTACAATGAGCCCCTGCAAGTAATTGGACCCTTGTTTATGCAGAGTAAATTAACCACCAAGCCCAACCCAATAGTAGAAGAGTCAAAGTCAAACAAACCCCGAAAGGTTTCACATATTTATGGTGAGATTTTTGGGGATTTCCCTCCCCAACACGGCTCACATATCAAAGAGGGGCCATTCGACTTGGGATTTTCGATTTCACCGTAGAATTTTATCGAAACCCAACCCCCCAAATAAACACCATATTCCACAGTCAACATTTCTCACTCTCTAAATATCATGAATTGAGAGGAATTTTTGCTAGTTGACGGACAAATCGAGAGAAATTGGACTGACGGACATAATTGAGCTTCCATCAGGGTCATAGGCTGGAAAGAAAAAAAATATAGTTTTGCACGTGAGCTTGTTTTCTACTCATGGGCGTTACTTTTTGTTCTTATTATATTGTATTTATCATTTTCATTAAATTTGAGGCTCTTTACATTAAATAAAATTAGTAGATGATTTTTTTTTTAATTTTTTATGTCTAACGATAGATTTTGTTAGATTAGAAGTTAGTTTTGCCACAAGGTTTAAGCCCACATCGTTATGCAATGATTCAACATCTTTGTACTACTGGGGTAAAATACTACTTACTTAGTAGTGTTGCAGTCTTATTAGATTATGAATGTAATTGTGTAAATCCTAGTAGATCTATGAATATATCTTATATTTCTATTAGAAGTTGATTACCTATTAAGAGTTGTAATCCTAAAAGGGTAAGGAACTAATATTTCCTACTAGTATAAATAAAAACACAATGGGGTGGAATAAAATACACCCCACAATTACACATCTCTCTTTTTCTCTCTCTATAACGCACATTCCCTCTCTCTGGCCTCCATAATTGTTCAGTAAATTATGCCTACAACACGTTTTCAGCACGCTCTTTACGCTGCGCTAAAGAGAGCTTATTATTCAATCAGGGGAGTATTACGTTTTAATCATTCCTTTTATGATTAATTTATTATTTTATTGAATTGATCTACATGTTATTGATTCAATTTAATTTTTCTATTTTGAACCTGATACAACGCACTGGAGATACAATTCCGGCTTTCCGAGAAGGCTCTTCTACAAATTCAAAGGCTTTTATTGTTTTCTGCCAATCAGGTACGCTTAAAATAAAGTAAGATATTTGACACGACCATGAAACATGAAAACATTATCTATGATGCATGAACCCCCTATGTTTATATTTTCCTTCCGATATATATATTGTATATATTCATATATTTGTCAATAAATATGCATTATGCAATTTTGGCTATGTGAAATTTGTGAGTCAAAGAAACAAAATAAAATAGAAGTATAATTATTTTTGGGTTATGAAAACCCTAATACTAAAAAATTCAAAAAAAAAAAGACAAAAAGAAAAGAAAAGACAAAAAAAGGGCACAAATCTTTGAGCTGCTGCACAGCAGCTCCTTTTTGGGATTTTTCTGTGCACGGAATAAAAACCCACACGCTGGGCTTTTATCACCTGACAGAGTACAGCTCTCAGCCCGCATCTGCTTGTTGGGTTTTCTCTCGGCCCGGCTTCTATCAGCCAGCAACTTTCTTTGTCGGTCTGTGACTGCAGCAAGTCTGCAAGCATTTTTTTTAGATTGTTGGGCTGCCTGCAGCAACCTTGACTAGCCCAACCCGCAGCCTAATGCTGCAGGGCCTTGCTTACAAACAGCGGCCAACAATTCAATGCTGGGCGGCCTTTGTTTTTCGGCCCAAAGCCATTTTTGGCTTTTTTTTTTCAGCCCGCACCCATAAATTTTTTATTTTTGGTGCCCAATTTCACAGCCTTAACCAATTTTTGGGGTTTTTTTTCTTCTTTCGAATGGCCCACAGCCATCTAGCCTAAAATATGGCCTGAAACTTTGTATTATTTTGCTTCCACGATCGACCCCTAATGGTGCCGATCTATTGAATTAATTAAAAGTGACCAGTAGTCCATTAATTTGACAAGAAATCCAAAATTATTGACATGAAGATCACTTTTGGACATTAACGATTCAATAATTTATTTCTCTTCTTTGAACCGTTGACATCCTTTCGTAGTCCCCAAGCGCTCACACTTAAGTTCCCGAAGCAACTAAAATCCACTACACTTGAATCAATATTGCATTCTATGTTCTTGCAGGAACCTCTCCTTTATGAACTAAATGTTCATAAACTAAATTGAACATGTAGTTTCAAATTTAGTGCCTTTGAACCTCGAAGTTTTCAAAAATAATACACCCATGAAAACCCGACATTTTTCATAAAAATCATGTCTTAGAACTCGAATGTTTTAACTTTGATGCTTATGGATGATTCATTCTTATAGCACAGTCACAATCTTGTTCCCTTCAAATTCAATGAATTATTGAATAAGTTCGATTTCCCATATTTTGACATTTTTAATAGAAACCACTTTATGTGGTGTACAAGACATTGCCTGAAGCACACGATGATTACGTCCATGAATGAGTACAATTCTGAAGTTTATAAATCCGATCAAATTTTGACTGGAGAATACGTTTCTCATCCTTCCATGTTTCTAACTCACCCTTGAAACATCAGTGTAAGCAGAAGTTTACCACATTCTTGGATCTGATTACTACCACAAACGTGATAGAATAATATATACTCGGTTTGGCTAAAGTTTACCGAATGCTCGACCCAGTTCTGTCAAAGTCTACCGAATGGTGGTGTGCCTTACTTTGGCAGGGATGCACTGACTGCTTTGGCAGAGGCATACCAAATAAACCAATCCAACTTCGGTTGGAGCCTATCGAACCCAAGTTCGAGTCTGTCTCTCTCACGATCCTATTTCAAGTTTGTTTTTACAACATGTGATCTCTTTACCGCTCATTTGTAGATTGTCACTTCAATGAGACAGTCATCCCGTCGTTAGGGGGAGATAAGAATGTCAACATTCCCGGAGAACGACGCGAATTTGCGTGGACGTTGCCCACCCCATACCGCACATGTGTGATAAGCAAGTGCAATGAATTCTAGCTTTCAAAATGTTGCTCTAGATGCATTCTTCTGATCTAGCTAAAGTGACGAGATCATATACCAGCTACAAACATGCCTGCAAGGATAGACGTACTTAACGAATGTTGAGTCAACATCCCTGTAGAGTGTGTTGCCCCTGTTGCACGGTTTGGATGCCCCTATTGGACGGTCTGGTACATCGGGGGATAGCCAATCAATCTGTCTTAAGAGCACAAAAAATCACTCAGTTCGTGGGATTCACTTCCCTAGAAGAGGAAGACACAACACAACAATGAATCCATACTTGACCGTTGTCTCAAATCATTTCCATTTCATGAGATTAATCCGGAATACTCCCGAGACTTTAAGTTCTTGGTCCAGTATACAAGTTTGGATAAGTTAAATGGAATTGAAATAAGATTACCATCGATGATGTTTTCACTTATATGGTAGCTATAGACATAAATGAAAAACGAAGATATTGAACTGTGTTCCGTTGATTAAGTGACAACGTAGAACTGATTGGACAACCAAAATTACAATCTAGGTCAAATTCCTTACCAAAGTGTGTTTTAGACCTATCATTCCAACACTACCCAAGGTAACCCTGTTGTGTTACAAATGAGAAATGAAGCGTTATGAGATGAATGAAATAATGCGATATGATGCACGCCATACGACGCAAGGTTTCTCTCAAACGTCATGTGATTGGTAGCAGCATTATGAAGTGTGGTTAGTGTTTTCTCCATGGGGACATTGATGCGGAGATTTACATGTAAGTTCCCGAAGAATTACATGGACTGGTTCAAATAGTTCCAAACCACGAAAACACCCTCTTAACTTGTTTGAGGCGTTCACTTACAATCCGACAGATGTGGTATACCCGTCTAAGTGATTATTTGATCAGTTAAGGATGAATTACGCTTTTGCGTGTTAAACTATGAAGTCTTATTCATAATTGCTAGAGTTACAGTTTATGTCGTTAACACGAATCTCACTAAGACTCTGGAAAAGCTTGAGAAAACTACCTCGCACTTGAAGATGGATTTTGAGATGAAGGATCATGGGAAAACTCGTTTATGGCTTGACATGAAGTTGAAGCATTGTTCTGACGGTATTTTGGTCTACCAATCGAACTACACCCCGAATTTGTCACTTTTGAGTATACCTTTTATCGTCCATACGTTATATGCAAATGAGACCCTTGAAGAGGTTATGGAATCCGAAATTCCATATCTAAGTTCAACTTTGCGCTTTGTTGTACTTAGCCTATTGTATTTAGACAGGACATCTCCTTCGCTGTTGATCTTGGTAAAGATGCAGCATCACGCCTACACGCATCTACTGAATTGGCATTAAAGACGTACCCTGAAGGTACTACGAGGGCAAATCCCAACGCATCTCGAGCGAATCCTGCCCCCTGATCCTCCGAATGATGCTTGCCTTGTTTGTTATGCTGACGCTAGTTACTTATCAAACCCGCACAAGGCAAAATCCCTGAATGGTTATGTCTTTACCGTTAGAGATATTGCAATATCTTGGAGGTTCATGATATGACCTTCGTTGCGAAATCTTCGAATCGTTCAAAGACTCACCTCACTTCACTACGCCACGAGTGAGACATGGTTAAGAGTTCTTGTTGAGCACATTCGAAGTACTTGTTGTTTTTCATCCATCGTTGAGTCTCAATGACGATCCAAGAATATTATGCCGCATGTATCCACCCGACCAAGACATGATACATCAACGAAGTCAATGCCAAGACATATTTGCATTTACATCTACATCAGCAAAGCATCATGAGATTGAAGTCATGCAAGCCGATCCCAGATAACCTGGCCGACCTCTACACGACGTCACTGTCGAAGTCAACCTTCCAGAAACTTGCCCGAGGAATTGGTATGCCTAACTATCATATACAATGCTTGTAGTTCTTATTTGGAAGTTCTGTCAAACTCAGGAGGAGTATCCAGAAGTATACTCACTTGATCTTAATGTGCTCTTTTTCCCTACGATTAGGAGCATTTTTTCCACTGGGTTTTTGCTACCTAACTAGGTTTTAACGAGGCATCCATCATGGGCTGATCATACCCTTGTGAGCTCTTCTACTTGCATCCAGAAGATGTATAGTTTTGATTTAATGCAACTTCTCATTTTTCTCCTTACTCTATGGGTTTTTCTCCCACTTGGGTTTTACCATAGCGATGTTTTGTGAGTTTTACCTTTTTATGCATTCTTTTGGTTATCTGAGACTCGCATTCGCTCATTGTGCCGACGACTTCATCAACTGTACTTCATCATTGAAGGCCTGATGCGCCATTTAATTAAATATTTACACACTCAAGAGGGGGTGTTGCAGTCCTATTAGTTTAGGAATATGATTGTATAAATCCTAGTAGATCTAGGAATATAAGATATATCTTATATTCCTATTAGGAGTTGATTACCTATTAAGAGTTGTAATCCTAAAAGGGTAAGGAATTAACCTTTCCTACTACTATAAATAAAGGCACAATGTGGTGGAATAAAATACACCCCACAATTACACATCTTTCTCTTTCTTTCTCTATGCCGCACCTTCTCTCTCTCTAGCCTTCATACTTGTTCAGTAAATTATACCTACAACAAGTAGATTTTTTTATTAAAATAAATTTTGTTCAAACCCTTTTCATTAAAGTTCCCAATTATTATAAAATTGGATATTTCTTTTCAATAAATGCAGTACTTTAGTTGCGATAACGAATTTTGAAAAGTAAATCATCGTGATTTGTCAAATTTGTGAGATTGGGAATTTGGGAGTAGGATTATCTCTCCTTCTAATCTCTCTCCTCTTCTATCATCTCCTATTTAAACGGTTGCGATTATCCCACATTTACATCTTGTTTTAAATTTTTTATATAGAGAACAAGACAAAAAAAAAAGAGTAAGAGGAGGGTATGGAAGATGATGGTAATAGGAGGAGAATTTGGGGTCCCTGTCGGTCAGTCCCTAAAAGTCAGGATAGGATTGAGTTTTATTAGGTCTCATACAAAAACCATTATCCATCACATATTATTTTCAGTAAGGGTGTCAAAAATTGTAAGGCTTAATCGATCGAAGATCAAGTGCAAGAGTAGAAAACAGACATTTGCAAATCAGGAAAAGGTCACACCAAGAAAAAAGCTTGAAACAAAGAACAAAATAATAATCTGTTACTTCTAACTTAAAAGATCAAACACATACATATATATATATATGGAATGTTGCCGTGGTGCTACAAATCCATTCAATTCATAACACTTCTAGTAATTTGTTTCATTTACTTCAACATAAATTCCAATATTTTTCTTAGGAATGAAGTTCCAAATAACAAGATTTAAGCATAAAACTCTATCAATCAAGATAGTTATCGTAGCGTGCAGAAGTAAACGAATTGAGGAAGTTTACTTCCTCAAAGGCTACCTAGAGAAAATCATTCAAGCAGTTGACGCAGCTTTTGTTCAAAACTATCCAAATAAGAGCTACCAAGCCATTTGCCGGAGAAAAATTCCCTCCATTTTGCATGGTTGCTCCTCACCTCCTCGGCTACCCCACCACCATCCTCCATCACAGCTTCCACTGCCTTGGCAACACCCTCCTTCGTGAACAGCCCGTCTTAAGTCTCCTTTTTCCACTTCCACTCCCACCTTCAGATCGCAGCCCATCACTCGCGCATTGATGATCTGATCCCCAACATTCGGCAGCAGCACCAATTGGCACTCATTCACTAGCGCCTCGGACAAAGACCCTGAGCCGCAATGGGTCACAAAGCACCCCACAGAAGGGTGCCTCAAGAACAATGGCTGCTGAACCCAACCCCCATAAACAACCCCTATTCCTCGTGTCCTCTCCTCAAACCCTTCCGGCAATGCTGACTCAATCGATTCAGCTCCCATAGGCGGCTTCAGCGCTGCGAAGAAGGGCAAACCTGTGAGCTCAAAACCCAACAACAATTCTTGAAACTGATCAATTTTCAGAATGCATTCGCTTCCAAACGCGCAGTAAATCATGCTTTTGGCCTCGAACCCTTCAAGCCATTTTGCCCACTTCTCGTCCAACTCTGTAGTTGGGGTCTCTGGCACCACCGGCCCTGCGAGAATCACCGGCTTCTTATATTGGGTTTCAACATAATCGCAATAGGGCCCTTCCATTTCTCTACAGATTTTGAAAGCAATAGCATCACATCCACTAAAACAAAGATAATGGCGTTGCATGAATGTCACCCCACGGCCGAATTCCATCAACGTGGCAGCTACAAACCCATGAGCTTCGTGTGTTCGTAGCGTAATGGATGACGCAGGGAAAGATGGCGGAGGCAGCATAAAGTCAGCCGCTATTAGCTGTATCTCCTTAAGATTTCTTCCGGGACATTTGGAAAAGTAACCATATTTTAGACCCTATATAAAATTATAACCACCATTTTAGTTTTATGATAATTCTAACCAAAACTTGATGTAAAAGTACTAATATACCCTTAATATTAGGGTTTCTCACAACAAAAACAAAACCTCCTTTAAACCCTCTCGCAACCATCTGGTTTCTCACCTTAAACCAGAAGAGCACCCTTTGCCGATTTTGTATACTTAAGCAACTGGGTAGTATTCAAGATGCTACCTCTTTTATGCTTCAAGATCTCAATTAATTATTGTTTTTTCATAGTTAAGAGCAATGGGGAATTTTTTTTGTCATTAAGGGTGTATTAGTACTTTTACATCAAGTTTTGGTTAGAATTATCATAAAACTAAAATGGTGGGTATAATTCTATATGGGGTCTAAAATATGGTTACTTTTCCAAATTTTCCATTTCTTCCGGGGGTTAATAAGTACCCAACCGTTGCAGGACTAACTGTGGTGTAATGTACGTATGGACTTAATGCCCATATCAAGCTCACGTAACAGCTCAGGCAGCCAATGCCTGAAGTCGAAGAAAACAAAATTGGGCTTGAGTTCCCTGAGGGCCTGTCCAATTTCAGGCCGGGTGAGGTCCGCGGCGGTCATGAGGAGCGAGTACATGGGTAAAGGAACGTCAGCTGTGGTTTCGGTGCCCGGGGGAAGCCCGTTAACGTGAGGGACCTCGATGGGTTGAAGGCAATACGATCCGGGTGGAGATTAAAAGCCTCTAACTTTTGTATAGGGTTTTGACGGGGATAAAGGAGGAGATTCTGTGGCCTCTCTCTGCTAATTTGTTGGAGATGTGGAGGAATGAGGTCAGGTGCCCCATTGCAAACCAAGGACCAATGGCAATGTGCAGTTTCTTGCTCCCCATGTTTGTAGGATGGACGTAGTCAAGATAGCTAGATCAATGTGGAGCAACCCTATATACCGAAGCTCGGATTCTCCTTTCAATAACCTGATTATATTAGAATATCGCTCAGATCAAGCAGAACAATACTTGTATACTTAATTCGCGGGAAGTTAGATACCATGGTGCAAAAACATGAAGCCACTTACCTGGAAATGACTCTCGATCGCATGCCTAAAGAAAAGAGTCGAGCACACGTCTGCGAATTTCTTGGATGCTTAACCAACTGGTAGTTAGAAATAGAGGACATGCTCAGCTCGAAGTTCACAGGGGTGCCTCTCATTCATTATCGAGTCACCAAGTACACCTAATTGAGAAAAGCGTTAAAAGGCTTGCTGATTTGCAATGAGAGAATATTTTTCTTTGATGTTTTACTACTATTATTTTCTTTTCCATTTGCGTCTAATGTTTCTAATATGTTTGGTTGGCTTAAGATTAACTTGATGCTGCACCAAAAGTTGAGAGATCAAGTCTACCGAGTAAATATGGAGGATGGCGATTGGTAATACTAACTTACTTTAAGAGTGCATTTTTACCCGAGAATTTATCAAATATAGTGAAGAGGTAACATTTAAATTCAAAAATGCAAATTTTTATAAAAACCATAGCCAAAATCCCACTTAAATGGATACTAATATCTTCAATATATATGAATAACTATTGTTAACTAAATTATAATGAGTTCGTCTCGGTGACGCTTGATTTGATGTTCTTCACAATTTCATGTTTCTCTCGTATCTCCAAGATACTTGTACTTTTGTAACACGATTGAATTAAAATATGTGTGTTGCATTTGTAGGTGCCCTGAAATTGTGTTTTTTTTCTTTTCATGTATATAAAAATAGTCACTCTTCAGTTTAAGAAATACTGATAATACATGCATTTAGTTTAAGAAACAATTAGTGTTCAATTCAAGAAATAGTCAGCGTTTAATTCAAGAAATAGTAATAGTATAGTGTTCAGTTTAAGAAATAGTGATAGTATCAATGTTCAATTTAAGAAATAGTGATACTACTAGTGTTCAGTTTAAGAAATAATGATAATACCGTGTTTAGTTTAAGAAATAGTCAGTGTTCAGTTTAAGAAAAAATAATAGTATCAATGTTTAGTTTAAGAAATAGTGATAGTATTCGTGTTCAGTTTAAAAAAATAGTTAGTGTTATGTTTAAAAATAATCAGTGTTCAGTTTAAGAAATAGTTTCTGTTCAGTTTAAGAAATAGTGATAGTATTGATATTTAATTTAAGAAATAGTGATAGAATTGCAGCAAAATTACCCATTATTTCTGAAAACTGAATCAAAATAACTCACAGTATTTTTGGAATGGAACAAAATAAACATTATTTCTGTAGCTACAACAAAATAACTCACACCATTTCTTAAACATAACTAAAATAACCCATATTATTTCTAGAACCACAACAAAATAACTCACATTCTTTCTAAACTGAACCAAATAACCCACACTATTCCTTGAACTATAGCAAAATTACACACTAATTCTGAATGCTAAACCAAAATAACCAACACTATTTCTGAAACTACAACAAAATAACCCAATAACCCACACTATTCCTGAAACTGAAACAAAATAACTCACATTATTTCTAGAGCTACAACACAATATACATATATCTCATGGACCGTATAAGACAATTAACTCATGCTTTAACATCATCACTAATTAATTGCTTTAAAAGATTGAGAGGCAGTAAGTTAAAATATGTTTAATTATATTTGGAGTGTCGAATTTGTTACCTTAACTACGATCTTTGTTGGTTTCCAATAATTCCAAATGTTGGGTTAGCTAAGGCCTTGTATATATGCCTATAGGTTTTTTAGTCAAAATGGTCTCTGAGATTTGCATAACACATTATTTTGATCCCTGAGATTAAAAATCAATAGAAATGGTCTCTGAGATTGTTCACCATCAATTATTTTGGTCATTCCATTAAAAACTCCATTAAGTGATCCCGGAGCTCATACCTAAAACTGAGATTTTTTGCAGGAAGTTTGGGCAATTTTCAAAGCTTCGTAACTCAATCGTTTCTTAATCAAATTCGACCCATAATATATACCAAAATGAAGATGGGAAAGTGTTGAACAAGATTATACTATTTGGAAGCCCAATGGTTACCGGAGATGACCGGAAAATACTCAACAAAATCGAGTGATTCAAAACAAAAATCATACTTCTCAATAGCTAACTTGTCGTGGTTTGACCGAAAAATGACTCGAAAGTGGCTAACTTGATGAGACCAAGACAGCCACTTTCGAACCGTTTTCAGCCAAACCACAGCAAGTTAGCTGTCGAAAAAGCTTCATTCTCTTTTTCTCATCGAGGAGTATAATTTTTGGTTTTTAATCATTCATTTCGTTGAGTATTGAAGAAGTTATGAACGTTTAAAGTTTACCCAGTTTTCGACGAGTTTTCCAGTTTTCCCGCGGACCAGTCGCCTTTCAGGATATTTTTCAACCAAACCACGACATTTTAGCCATCAAGAAAGGTACCATTCTCTTCGTTTCGTCGAGAAGTATGATTTTCGTTTTTGAATCACTCAAGTTCGTTGAGTATTGAAGAAGTTATGAACGTTTAAAGTTTTCAAGTTTTCTCGCAGATCAGTCGCCTTTCAGACTTTTTTCCGGCTAAACCACAGCGAGTTAGCCATCAAAAAATGTGCCATACTCTTTGTCTCGTCGAGGAGTATGATTTTCGTTTTTGAATCACTTGATTTCATTGAGTATTGAAGAAGTTACGAACGTTTAAAGTTTATCCAGTTTTCCTGCGGACCAGTAACTTTTCAGGCTATTTTTTGTCAATCCACGGCGGGTTAGCTATAAAAAATGTACCATTCTCTTTGTCTCATCGAGAAGTATGATTTTCGTTTTTGAATCACTCGATTTCGTTGAGTATTAAAGAAGTTATGAACGTTTAAAGTTTACCTAGTTTCCGGTGAGTTTTCCAGTTTTTCCATTGACTAGTCACCTTTTAGGCTATTTTCCGGCAATCTCCGGAAACCATTGGGCTTCCAAATAGGTATAATTTTGTTCAACACTTTCCTATCTTCATTTTGATATATTGTGGGTCGAATTTGGTTAAGAAACGATTGAGTTACGAAGTTTTGAAAATTGCCCAAACTTCGGGCCAAAAATCTCGGTTTCCGGTATGAGCTCCGGGATCACTTAACGGAGTTTTTAACGGAATGACCAAAATAATGGATGATGGATAATCTCATGGACCATTTCTATTGATTTTCAATCTTTGAAACCAAAATGATGTGTTATGCAAATCTCAGAGACCCTGTTGACTAAAAAGCCATGCCTATGTATATAAAATAAACCTTACGCTCCAAATGATTCAAATGTAACCTATTTTATTCACCAAAACAAGAAATTCCAAGTAGAAGTAAGCCAAATATCACGTGTAGACTTGGTGAGTGGATCAAGTTTGCTTTGGCCCATTCTAAGTCCATAGGAATTATTTTGTGGACTTGTTTGATGCTGAATTCTGCATCCTGAAATAGATTATTTGAACACTTAAAATGGCACAGGCTGATCCTTACCGCAAGTAAGAGATAAGCGATTGGCAAAGAAAGGACTAGCCTAACAGGCTTGGTATTTCGTCCCTTCTAGCTTTAACTACAAGGGAGTCTAAAGTCTTGACCAACTGCTATTGTCTACAAGTACAAATAAAGACAATTTTTCCCAACGGAATTGGACTGATGGAATGAGGCACCGTCAGGCTCATTGGTTGGAAAAAAGAAAATATTGGGTTTTGCATTGGGCTTGTTTTCTATTCATGAAGCTTTAGTTTTTATCTTTATTATATTATGTTTTCTTATTTTTATTAAATTTTAAGTTATTTTTATTAAATAAAGTTAGTACGTAGTTTTTTTGTTAAAATAAATTTTATCTAAGTCCTGTTCATTAAAACTTTATTTTTCGATTTCACAGTCGAATTTTATCCAAACCCTAGCCCCCAAATAAACACCAAAATCGCCGATTATTTGATGATCAGATTCTGAAGCCGGAAATTTTCGGTGCGTTTCGTCTCCCTTTTGAATTCAAACGATGGGAAGGGGGAAGTTCAAGAGCAAGCCCACCGGCCATCGTCAATTCTCCACTCCCGAAGATCTTCGTAAGCTAAATACTTCTTAAAGTTTTAACTTTATTTTGTTTTTTTTGAAACCAGATTGTTGTTTTAATTTTGCTTTGCCTCCAGCTTTATGGGGTTTTATGTGGTTTTCTCGGTAACCAAACAGAGGATTAGGGCCTTTCGGCTCGTTGAATTGACAAATTCTATTGGTGTTGTTTTAAAAAAGCTTAGCAATACCAAACTAGCCTTAAGACAATTTCGCCACAAACGCTTTCAGCACCATTTTAAAAGTACTTCTAAACGAATTCTTAGAAATTTTGTCAAGTTGTGTATAACGTACTTGTTTGTGAGTTATTGTCTGTTTAAACGATATGTTATTATTTGATTGATATATATATATATTTTTTTTTTAAAAGATGTTTTCTGCAATGATGCACAACCATCTTGTAGCACGTAGTATGAAACGTGCTTAAAATTACACCATTTAAATTATCAAGTTTAGAACCTTTAAATTGAGAGGTTCAATTGTTTGATTACTGAATTCGAAGCTATTACTTCCCTCCGCTCAATATGTCGCAGTCTGGAAACAGTCATTATATGGTGACAATAATTGTTGTCACTATTTAATCAAGGCGTTGTCATTATTTGACCCATATGCCGTAAGTACATGACCATACATTGTCAGTATAAGCGATATCCATATGTCGTAACTTACGACATGCAAAGTGTACAAAAAATGGAATAGTTTACGTATATGATAATAATTATGGGACGAAAAATCTATTGAATCATATGAATTTATATAGTGAAAAACATCACATCGATATGAAGAAATCTCAAATTGGATTGCGTTCTCCTCAATTTAACCATGTTAGTTCTTGTGATATATTGATTGAGGCTATAGTTAAGCATAATTTGCCTTTTAAGTTTGTTGAATATGATGGCATTAGAACTTTGTTTAAATACATATCTCTTGATATCAAACTGCCATGTAGAAATACCGTTAAGAAGCATGTGTTGAGAATGTTTGAAGATGAAAGGATAAGACTTCGAGATTGGTTAAATACAATTGAGACAAGAATTTGTTTGACATCTGATCTATGGTCTTCTGCTGCAACTGATGGATATCTCACACTCACAGCTCACTCTGTTGACAAAGAATGGAAAATGCATAAAAGAATTTTAAATTTTGTCATATGCCTCATCCACATACCGGTGTTGCTTTGTCTGAAAAAATTAACGCCTTATTAGTTTAGTGGGGGATTGAAAAGAAACTGTTTTCCATTACTTTGGATAATGCCTCTGCAAATGATTGTTTTGTTGAGCTATTGAAGAAACAACTAAATTTTAGAGGTTTGCTATTAATGGATAGAAAGTCCTTCCATGTTCATTGTTGTGCTCACATCCTAAACTTGATAGTCCAAGATGGACTAAAGGAAATTGATGGATCAGTGACGAAAGTTCATGAGTGCATCAAATATATAAAGTGTTCAGAAGGGAGAAAAATAAGTTTTTTGCTTGCGTTGCACAAGTAGGGTTGGCAGGTAGTAAAAGAGGGTTGAGATAAGATGTGCCTACTAGATAGAATTCAGCATATACAATGCTTGATAGTGCTATTTTCTATCGTTGTGTTTTTCTCAATTTGGCACTTTTTTATTCTAATTTTAGTTCATGTCCTTCCTTGGAAGAGTAGGATAAAATAGAGAAGATTTCCCATTTCTTGGGGTATTTTCATGAAGTTACTTGCTTTTATTCCAGAACAAATTACCCTACATCAAACTTGTTCTTCCCAAAAGTGTTAAAGGTCCATTATTGTATTCAAGATGCTATGGAAGATTGTGATGATTTCATGAGACGGATAGGGAGTTATATGAATTTGAAGTTTGAAAAGTATTTGTCAGAGTATATTTGATCCTTGCCATTGTCGTGATTCTTGATCCTCGCTGTATATTGCAATTTAAAGAGTGGGGTTATGACAAGCTTTATGGTAGGGAGTCGAGAAAGTTGAAGGATGTTGGTGGCACATTGTTTGCACTCTTTGGTTGTTAAATGGACAAGTTCTCTCATCTTCTTGTATCCAACCCAGTTAATTAAATTCCTACTCAAATAAAAGTTGGAGACAAACTTTTTTGAGGTAGTATTTATATTTGTTATTCCTCTTTTTATACTTTTTATATGCATCTTTATATTGTACGTTGATGTCTTCGTTTCTATTTTGTTTTTATATGTAGGAATTTGATAATATTTACCAAGATGGGTCAACTTCAATTGAAAAAACTGAATTACATCTATATCTTGAAGAAAAGAGACTCGATAGAAAACAAGAGTTGAATATTCTTTCATGGTGGAAACTGGAGCAATTTCGTTATCCCGTACTTTCTCATATGGCTTATGATGTGTTAACAATTCATATCTCAATTGTTGCCTCGGAATCAACATTTTGTATTAGTGGTAGAATGCTTGATCAATATCGAAGTTCTTTGTTGCCTGAAACTATTCAAGCTTTGCCATGTACTAGAGATTGGCTTTTTGGCAAAGAAGGTAAATTTTATATTACTTTGTATTTTTTTTCCTTATATAATAGGTTATAATTATTTTCCTTTTATATTTAGCTTTAGAGAAAGTGGGTGCTGACTTGGAAGAACTCACTGGAATTTTTTTTGACATGAGCCCTAACAAAAACTTGGGAAATTGCTCCAATACTATTAGTCTTGATTAAGCATGGTATGTATTTTAACTTGTTCTTTTAAAGATATTTTTTCTGTGATGTTTAATGATTAAGATGGATTGTGCAAGATTAATGCTTACTTTTATTGTGTCAAGCTTCTTACTAATGGAAATTTCACTTGTCAAGGAAAAATAGTTCCAATTTAGTCCCTTGCATCATTTTATTACGTCTCTCCTTGCTTTCTAACCTGAAAATTTTAAACCATAAAGGTGAATGTTGAAGGCAAAAAAGCAGCAGAGGATGCAATGCAAGAAGAAGATTGGCAAAAAAAACAACAAAAGATGCAATGCAAGAAGAAGAAAGAGAGCCACTGTAATGAGACATTGGTTGAGACTTGAGAAAGAGAATTACTGTGTTTTACTTAAACAATTTCCCGATCCATGTTAAGATTCGGAGGCGCATGTAATTGAAAGAAAGTTGTATTCTACTATATAAAATAGGGCTGTAATTGATTGGATGAAATGTTAAAAAAAAAAAGGGTTGTATTCTACTAAATTAAATAGGGCTGTAACTGATGTAACGGATGAAACAGATGACTCATTAGCTTAACGAGTCAGGTTGAACCCAACCGAAACCCAGTAAACCCGACCCATTTATCGGTAACTCGTAAGTACAGAAGGGTCACACCAAGAAAAATGCTTGAAACAAAGATCGGAATAATTAATCTGTTACTTCTAATTGAAAATATCAAACCGCATATATATATGGAATGTTGCCGTGGTGTTACAAATTCATTCAAATTAGAACACGTCTAGTAATTTGTTTCTTTTATTTCAACTTAGCAATCCAACATTCTTCTTGAAAAAGAAGTTTCAAAGAACAAGATTTAAGCATAACATTCGATCAATCAAGATATTTATTGTAGCGTGCGCGAGTAAACGATTTGAGGAATTTTACTTCCTCAAAGGCTACTTAGAGAAAATCATTCAAGCAGTTGATGCAGCTTTTGTTCAAAACTATCCAAATAAGAGCTACCAAGCCCTTTGACGTATAAAAATTCCCTCCATTTTGCATGGTTGCTCCTCACCTCCTCAACTACCTCACCGCCATCCTCCATCACAACTTCCACTGCCTTGGCAACACCTTCCTTCGTGAACAGCCCGTCTAAGTCTCCTTTCTCCACTTCGACTCCCACCTTCAGATCGCGTCCCATCAGTCGCGCATTGATGATCTGATCACCCTCATTCGGCAGTAGCACCAATTGACACTCATTCAATAGCGCCTCGGATAAAGACCCTGAGCCGCAATGAGTCACAAAGCACCCCACAGAAGGGTGCCTCAAGAACAATGGCTGCTGAACCCAACCCCCGTAAACAACCCCTCTTCCTCGTGTCCTCTCCTCAAACCCTTCCGGCAATGCTGACTCGATCGATTCAGCTCCCATAGGCGGCTTCAGCGCCGCAAAGAAGGGCAAACCTGTGAGCTCAAAACCCAACAACAATTCTTGAAACTGATAAATTTTCAGAATGCATTGGCTTCCAAATGCGCAGTAAATCATGCTTTTGGCCTCGAACCCTTCAAGCCATTTTGCCCATTTCTCCTCCAACTCTGCAGTTGGGATCTCTGGCACCACCGGCCCTGCCAGAATCACCGGCTTCTTATATTGGGTTTCGATATAATCGCAATAGGGCCCTTCCATCTCTCTACAAGTTTTGAAAGCAATAGCATCACATCTACTAAAACAAAGAAATTGACGTTGCGTGAATGTCACCCCACTGCCGAATTCCATCGACATGACCGCTACAAGTCCACGAGCTTCATGCGTTTGTAGGGTAATCGATGATGCAGGGAAGGATGGCGGAGGCAAGATAAGGTCAGCCGCTGTTGGCTGTTTCTCCATCGGATTCCTTTCGGGAGTGCACAGGTACCCGATAGTTGCAGGACTAATTATGCAGTAATGTATGGACTTAATGCCCATATCAAGCTCATGTAACAACTCCGGCAGCCAATGCGTGAAGAAGTCGAAGAAAACAAAATCGGGCTTGAGTTCCCTAATGGCTTGTCCAACTGCAGACTGGGTTAGGTCCATGGCGGTTATGAGGAGCGAGTGCAGGGGGAAAGGAACGTCAGTTGTGGTTTCGGTGCCCGGGGGAAGCCCATCAACGTGAGGGACATTGATGGGGATGAAGGCAATGCGATCCGGGTAGAGATTAAAAGCCTCTAACTTTTGTATGGTTTTGACGGGGAGAAAGAAGGAGATTTTGTGGCCTCTCTCAGCTAATTTGTTGCTGATGTGGAGGAATGCGATCAGGTGCCCCATTGCAAACCAAGGATACATGGCAACGTGAAGTTTCTTGTCCCCCATGTTTGCAGACGGAATGTAGTCAAGCTGACTAGATCAATCTTTTCAATCTTTTCACTGACCTGCAAAATCTCTTTGTAGATCGATTTAATTTTTAGAAGTATGTATTATTGTTGTCCGTTGCCGTTGCAAATGGATTTGGATCCCCTCCTAAGCAAATGGTGGGGATCCTCATGACCCACTAATAGTGACCGTTGGATCGACGGCTACAAACAGGAGGGTCCCTCTAACAGTTATAATAATTGTAGCCGTTGGATCGAAATCCAACGGCCTCTGTTAGTGGGTCATGAGGATCCCCACCATTTGCTTAGGAGGGGATCCAAATCCGTTGCAAATCTACAAAATTGAACATGAAACAGGACTTTTGAATAGTAGTATTCATTTTCCTTTTAAGATTACTAGTCTTTCCATACTATGCTACGTGCGATTTATACGTTTTAAATGTATTTATATGCGTAAATTAATAAAAAGAAAGTTAAATATTTGAAGTAAATAAATAATCTTAGATCATGTTAGAAGAAATTTCTCATAAACTAATTAAAGCAACTGAATCCACATAATAAAATCGATCTATATAGAATTTACATTAAGAATAGAAAAAATAATATTTAATAAACTGATTGAATCACATTATTATTAATCTATTATGAGGCTAAACCCACATACATCCCCTTAGTGTAAATAATATCGTTTGTTAAAAAAAAATCATTTGACAACTAATTTAATCACATTATTATCTGCGTGCAAATGACTTTTTTTATAACTGGCATTACACGTCTCTTAAGATGTTTTGAACGTTTTTTAAAAATAGAGAAAATAATATTTAATGAACTGTTGAATGAATCATATTATTGTTAACCTATTGTGAGGTACTAATTAAAAAAATTGTACAAAAAAATTATTATTAAAAAATTATTGTTAAAATGATGAAAATACCCCTGTCATATTTGATGCATTATTTGAGTTGTTTTTGAAATTTTTTGTTTGAAGGGTATTTTTATCTTAATATTTTTGTTGAACCTTGTAACACCAAAAACCCCACACCTAATTCCCATTTAGGAAAAAAATAAGGATTCCTTTACATAAAGGACCTCAAAATAGTATATTGTATTGCATCAGCTTACATGCATCTTCAGTAATAATTGAGTGCTCTGATTAAGCTAGAACATACGAACTTATATATCTTAATAATTTATTCGTGTGGTGAAGGCAATGTACATGCATCTTCAATTCTGGATGCTTACTGCTCGGCTTCGGGTCAATTGGTAAATAAATCTAAATCGAGTGTTTTCTTTGGGGGGAATGTTCCGGTGTCTCTTTCATGCAGTCTTGCAGCTATTCTTGGTATGGAAAAAGCTGCTGACCCTGGAGTGTATCTGGGGGTTCCGGCTTTATGGGGAAGATCGAAGAAAAGTGGCCTGGCATACATTAAAGGGCGGTTACTGAGCAAGCTGCAAGGTTGGAAACGATCCACGCTTTCTCAAGCCGGCCGAGAGGTGCTTATCAAGGCTGTGGCTCAAGCTATCCCGGCTTACCCTATGAATCTCTTCAAGTTCCCTAAATCTCTTTGTAGTGAGATGGATGGCATGATATCTCAGTTTTGGTGGGGACAAAAGAATGGCGAAAGGCGTCTTCACTGGGTGTCGAGGGAGCAGTTGGGACGCCCCAAGGAGGATGGTGGATTGGGCTTGAGATGTTTTGTGGAATTTAATGATGCTCTTTTGGCCAAGCAATGTTGGAGGTTAATAATGGAGCCAAATTCTTTATGGGCTTCGGTGCTTAAAGCTAGATACTTCCCAAATTGCTCTTTTTTTGATGCTAAACGAGGGGGTAGAGCATCCTGGGCTTGGTCTAGCCTCCTCGAAGGTAGAGCCATTATTCGTGAAGGGGCACATTGGCAAATTATGAGCGGTGAAGGGGTTCGTGTGTGGGTGGATCGTTGGCTCCCCTCCCTCCCGTTGGGAAGACCCTCTCCCCTGGGATCGGCTACAGTTTCCAGAAATCTCAAGGTTAGTTCTCTAATAGATACGAATAATGAGACTTGGGATATTGAGTTCCTTAAACCCTTCTTGGTGGAAAGTGAGTTTAAGCTTATTCTTGGAATTCACTTGGGAGATTTAAATTGTTTGGACCGGTTGGTGTGGCCTTTTGAGAAGGGTGGATCTTACTCGGTCCGTTCGGGTTACCATTGGGCCCTGGATCGGTCTCGGGTTCAGGGGGTTGCGGCTTCTCCTCGGTCTATTCTTATCCCAAAATATGTCTGGAAGTGTGTGTGGATGCTTGAGGTCCCTCCCAAAATAAAATGTTTCTTGTGGAAGTCTATTCTTGGCGCGGTTGCTACTAAAGCTAACTTATTTAAAAGAAGATGCTCCCCTTCTCCCATTTGCCCCTTATGTAATTCTTTGGTGGAGTCAACTGAGCATCTCTTCCTACTGTGTCCGTGGGTGAACGATTTTTGGGTGGGTGATTCACGGACGTCTGGGCTTGGGAGGGTCAACGTCTCTTCTTGGGCTGACTGGTTGAGGGAGGTAATTGATTCGAAGAGTGACAAGTGTGCTAGGATTAGTCTCCTTTCTTACATCGCTATCTTGTGCTGGTATATTTGGAAATCTAGATGTGATTTCATCTTTAATCAGCAACCTATCTTTCCTGGGAGGATTACTGCTGCTATAAATGGTGCGGTGGAGGATGCTGTGGCTTCTTACCATGTGCAGGTCACTAGGGATCCGTCCCCGGTTACGGTATTGGAGGATGCCACTTTTTGGTCGCCCCCTTGTTCCAATTTTGTGAAAATTAATGTTGATGCGAGTTGGTTGCGTAGTAGTGGGACTGGCTTTGTGGGAGTGGTGGTTCGGGATGCTCTTGGTGGGTTCTTAGCTGCGGTCCGCTATTCCATCAACGCTTCTTCTGTTGCTATGGCGGAAGCCCTGGCAATATTATTTGGATGCAATTTTGGGAGGGCCATGAAGTGGGAAAAAATAATTTTGGAGTCTGATTCTTTGGACTCTATTTCATGTCTCAGAAATGTGGATATGATGGGCAATTGGGAGGCTTTCCCTATCTTGGCTAAATGCCGTAGCATGGGGGTTTCCTTTCAGGAGTGCCGCTGGTCTTGGGTTCCAAGATTGGCCAACAAGGCAGCCGATACTCTGGCGGAGCGGCATTGCAGGGAGTTATGTGACTTTGTTTGGGTCAATAGACCTCCATTCTCCCTTGTGCATGTTCTTTGTAATGACGGCCTCCCTTGTCCCCATTGATTGTTTTTCTTTTTGTAGTAGGAGGAGAGACGCTTTTAGCATGAAATGCGGTGTCGTTATGTATCTTCTCATACTACTGTCTGTCGGTTTCCGTCTCTGCTGTTTGCTTTTGTAAGCTCTCTTGGTTTTTCTGGCTTCTTTGCCCTGGTAATACATGGTACCTGTTTTCCAAAAAAAAAAAAAAAGAAGAAAAGAAAGTTCTAGCTTCATCAAGAACTTCAAACTTTCTTATCTATCCTTTTCATCTCCTTCTATTTTTGTGGTCATAGTTAAGCCACGTCAACATTTTATATTAAATTTTTATAAAAATAAAAAAACAAAAAATAATAAGAATATAAAATGCTGACGTGACTTAACCGTGACCATAAAAATAAGAGAAGATGGAAAGGAGATGAGATGTGAGAGAGTAGACAATCCATCTCCTTTATGTAAAATGCATGCATGTGATACGTATTATTATATAATTATATTCACTTCCCTAAACAAAATTACAGTATCCAGAACTTTCTTGGTGTCGTCATGTAGCATCTACAACTCTCGGCATTGACACTTGACAGAGCCACCCCAACTTCCTCAATCTTTTCAATCTTTTCACTGACTTACAAAATATCTTTCTAGATCGATTTAATTTTTAGATGTATATATATTAGGGCAACTCCACCCATGGAGCCTTCCCCCAGGCAATCCACTATGCAATCCACCCTAATGAACAGTAATTGCCTTAAATGAATAGTAACTACCATTTGCATCTCCACCCATGGAGCCCTTTCCCCAGGCAATAGGCAATTAAAATATTAGTTTTTTTTGTTTGTTTAAATAATACAAAATAAAATTATTGTAAATTCGGATAAGAATTTTTAAATTGTTCTCGTTGCGCCACGTGTCATTTTATCAAAAAAACAATTATTTAGCGAAGGATTTCGATAAGATTTTTATCCAATACGATCGTGCCACGTGTCGTTATCTTTTCAGAATCTTTGACGATAGATTTCGATCAGATTTTAACTCGTTCGAAATTGCGCCACGTGTCATTTATCCGAAAAGATAATTATTGGAGATCGATTTCGATAAGATTGTTATCCAATACGATCGTGCCACGTGTTGTTATCTTTTCAGAATCTTTGAGGATAGATTTCGATCAGATTTTTAACGAATGACGGCATGCCACGTGGCCCTATCTACAATCAAATCGTTTCTGAATCGTCCATATAATCCACCCTTCATCCTCACAAATCTCACACCAATTTTCTCAACATCTCTATCTCATTATTCATAGTTTCTGCTTCTTCTTCACCATCCATCCTTTTACAATGTCTTCTTCTTCATCAAGGATGATGTGGGAACTCGATCAGCAAGAGGAAGAATTGTTTAACCAATCTGAAGGAATGTTCAACCTTCGGATAGCCCAAAATGAGATGGAAGAGGATGAAGAGCGTACAAGGAGAGATGACGAAGCAAGAATGGCCAGAGCCTCACATTCCCACCGGTTAAATGATTTTTGTTTTGCTTTGATTTTGGAAGCATACCATGCTTGTGCTTGAAGTTGCTACAAACGAATAATAATAATGAAATTATTAGGTAACAAATAAATAATACAAACAAATAATAATAATGAACTTATTAGGTAACAAATAAATAATAATGAACTTATTAGGTAACAAATAAATATTACAAACAAATAATAATAATGAAATTATTAGGTAACAAATAAATATTACAAACAAATAATAATAATGAAATTATTAGGTAACAACTAAATATTACAAACAAATAATAATAATGAAATTATTATGTAACAAATAAATATTACAAACAAATAATAATAATGAAATTATTATGTAACAAATAAATATTACAAACAAATAATAATAATGAAATTATTAGGTAACAAATAAATATTACAAACAAATAATAATAATGAAATTATTAGGTAACAACTAAATATTACAAACAAATAATAATAATGAAATTATTAGGTCACAAATAAATATTACAAACAAATAATAATAATGAAATTATTAGGTCACAAATAATAATACAAACAAATATATTCTTACCTGATCCGCATAATTTTCCCCACTTCGAAGATTACTACTAGCTTGTGCCAAGGCGTCTCTCCACGTACTAAATGAATGGCTAAGTAATTTCCAACGACTGGCCACCGATTCTTTGGTTCTTGTCCCACCCATTTGCTCAAGAAATTTGGTATGTATGAAACTCCACATTTCTCGCAAATGCATCTCATTACCCGTAACAGAATTATGAGTAACTTCATACCAGCTAGTGCACAACGCAACATCTTCAAGAAGCGACCAATTCGTACCTGCATCAGTAGTCATTTTGTGGAAAAAAATTGGATTGAAACTTTGAGAGAAAGATAGGAATTTGATTGAAAGTAGTTGAGAAAATATGAAATTGTGGTGTAAGGTAGATGGAGAAGAAGTGGTATTTATAGAAAAGTTAAAAGAATTTTTTACAAATTATTTCAGAATTTTTTGCAGAATTTTTACAATTTTTTTCGGATTTTTTACATTTTTTTTTAAATTTTATTCAAATAATTAATCTCTGCCGTTGGATTTAAAAAAATTTGAATTCCAACACTCCAGATTGTGCCACGTGTCACAACGGTAATTTTTCTTAATTATTAAACTGTTTTTTCTTTTTTTTTTAATTTCAAATCAGTTTTTTTTTTTTGGATCGGACGGCTTTTATTTAAAGGGGGTTTGATCGAACGGACCGTGGGAAGCCACGTGGCTTCCCAACGGTAACTGACAGCCCTGCAAAACTTTTTTTTTTTCTGACTTTTCGCTCGGCGACGCGCCCCCACTCACGAGTGAGGGGCACGCGCTTGACAGAAAAAAAATAAAAAATTCGAACGGGCTCGGGCCACAGGCCCGTGAATTCCTGACTGCCCTCTTGCTCGGGCTCCCACCTGGGCTCGGGCTCCGAACGACTGGAGCACTTCCCACCGGCCCTCAGGCCTCCTGTCCTCCACTGTCCCCCGAGCAATATGCACGGGTGGACTTGCTCTTATTGTTGTCCGTTGCAATTGCAAATCTACAAAATTGAACATGAAACAGGACTTTTGAACAGTAGTATTCATTTTACTTTTAAGATTACTAGTCATTCGATATATTACGTGCGACTTATACGTTTTAAATGTATTTATATGTGTAAATTGATTTAAAAAAACTTAAATATTTGAAATAAATAAATAATCTTACATCATGCTAAAAGAAACCTCTTATAAACTAATTAAAGCAGCTGAATCCACATAATAAAATCGATCTATATAGAATTTACATTAAGAATAAAGAAAATAATATTGAATCATATTATTACTAGTCCATTGTGAGACTAAGCTCATTCCCTTCCCCCGTAATGTAGATAATATAGTTTGTTAAAAAAAAATCATTTGACAACTAATTTAATCACATTATAATCCGAGTGAGAAAGACTTTTTTTTTCTAACCAGCATTACACGCATCTTAAGATGTTTTGGATATGTTTAAAAATAGAGAAAATAATATTGAATAAACAGTTGATTGAATCACAATATTGCTAGTTTATTGTGTGCTTTTAATTTAAAAAATGTACAAAAAAAATTAATTATAAAAAAAAAACTATTAAGATGACGAAAATACCTCTATCAAATTTGATGTATTATTTTGGGATTGTTTTTAAAGTTTTTTGTTTGAGAGGTATTTTCGTTGAAGCTTGCAACACCCAAAATACTATTCATTTTAGTGTTGGCTTTATATGTAGAGATCATAATAAATAGGGATTGGGGGTCTCTTTTTTACAATAATGCATCTGCTCCAATATCATCTATATTATTATTAAGAGAACCCTCATTATCAACTTTTTACCACTTTTTTCCAATTTGCCCTCACTTTTGATACACAATACTTACAAAAGGAGAGCAAAATAATAATTTTGTATGTTTTGCACCTTTTTTTTTCTATTTTGCCCTCATTTTTTATACACAATACTTACAAAAGAAGGGCAAAATAGTAGTTTTGTATATTTAGAGAAAATGACAATTATATCCCTATTTTTTCTATTTTACCCTCATTTTTATCACAATATTTACATAAGGCAGTAATTATGTAATACTAAGATAAACTATGTACTTATTAAGAAAAATTGTCTCACCATTATTTTTTCGTACTCTTTTTAAAATTTTAAAAACTAATCACTCCTTAATAAAAAAACAAAAAACAAAATGAAATTGTTCACACACACAGAGTGTGTGCTCCTCGCCTAATAATATCATAATAAATAGGAATTGGGGTCTCTTTTCAACAATAATGCAGCTGCTCCAATATCATAATATCTAATAAATAGTATGTTGAGTTTCTACTCATGTATCTCGAGTTCGAAGTTTTTTTCTTCTTGAAATTATTAGAGCATCTCCAAGAGTCCTTAATCGAAGTCCTTACCGCCCTCTACCATTGTATGTCTTTAAATTTATGGACTTTTGTGGCTTTCAGTGGCAAAATTCTAGTCCCTACTAGAAATTGGTACCCGCGCGTTGATACGAGATTAAAAATTATATGAAATATTATGTCTAAAAAATTATAAAGATTAATATTATTTATATTGACAACATTAAGAAGATGTTTACATGGAAAAAATTTGATTGATACGGAAACAAAAGATCACAGACTTATTTTTTTGTGAAGCCAAAAAGATTAGATGTGAGTTTATTTAAGTAGTTTCTTTGGCTTTTGATCAACAGTAGTACTTACATATAAAAGATTGTGAATTACATGGAAAGAAGTATTAGGGAGTATTATTTGATTTATATTGATTATAGATAACAAAAGTTGTTCACTGGAATATAGTTTCCTTGTATTCTTGATTGCCAAGAAAGCAGCCTAGTCAAAAGGGAAAAAAAAAGTGCAATGAAATTAGGGGAGGAGGATTGTCTGCCCTTCCACTTCCCGTGCCCTCCTGTTTATGTGGTCACGGTTAAACCACGTCAATATTTTATATTACTATTTATTTTTGTCTTATTATCTCTATAAGAAACAAACAATATAAAATGTTGACGTGGCTTAACTGTGACCATACAAAACAGGAGGGCACGAGAAGTGGGAGGGCAAACAATCCTCCTCCGAAATTAGGTATCAACAAATTCATATCGTAAAGGATGTAAAAGTATGGATGAAATGATAACTCTATTGGTGGAATGAAAGTCAAATATATGTAGAATGGATAATTTTATTTTTTCTTAAAATTTCATATAATGGCACGCCAACACATGACATGAATATATGATTAATGGCCAGCATATGAATATATGATGAATGGCATAATAAACATTTTTTTAATGAAATTAGGGTCACTTTCGAAAACATCGACACTTCAAAAACATTGACTCCTAGCAGAAAAGTGAGAGAGAACATTGGCATCTAGCAGAAAAGTCTTTGGGTCAGTTTCGAAAACATTTGACTCCTAGCAGAAATGTGAGAGAGAACATCGGCATATAGCAGAAAAGTCTTTGGATCAGTTTCGAAAACATTGACATCTAGCAGAAATGTGAGAGAGAACATTTGGCATGTAGCAGAAAAGTCTTTGGATCAGTTTCGAAAACATTGACATCTAGCAGAAATGTGAGAGAGAACATCGGCATATAGCAGAAAAGTCTTTGGATCAGTTTCGAAAACATTGACATCTAGCAGAAATGTGAGAGAGAACATTTGGCATGTAGCAGAAAAGTCTTTGGATCAGTTTCGAAAACATTGACATCTAGCAGAAATGTGAGAGAGAACATCGGCATATAGCAGAAAAGTCTTTGGATCAGTTTCGAAAACATTGACATCTAGCAGAAATGTGAGAGAGAACATTTGGCATGTAGCAGAAAAGTCTTTGGGTCACTTTCGAAAACATTGACATTTAGTTTGTCAAAAAAAAAAAAAAAAAAAAACAACATTGACATATAGCAGAAAAGTCTTTGGGCCACTTTCGAAAACATTGATATCTAGCAGAAAAATGAGAGAGAGAGAGAGAGCTGGGAGATGAGTGAGAGAATCGACAATGGAGTGGGGCTCGTATGAATTATGAGTTAAATGTAACCCACCCAAGAGGGATTTGGATCCTCTCTTGAGCCCAAGGACAATCCTCCTGATCAAGCAGTGTGGGCCGTCGGATTTTCATCCAACGATTATAATTAATATAACTTTAAAGAGACCTCCATGTTTGGTCAGGAGGATCCTCTCCTTGGGCTCAGGAGAGGATCCAAATCCACCCAAGAGGATCCTCGGATCCTCTTTATGAAGATTATGGAAATATATGAATTGTATTCATTTATTATACATTATGTGGTCAATTTTCGTCAGTTACTATTTATGTTTAATTTTAAATAAAAAAATTTAAATTGATTTTTAATCGCACAATGTATGATAAATAAACATGATTCACGAATCATCGGAATCCTCACAAAGATGATCAGGATTCGTAACCCACTACGTGCAAATGAAATGAAGCTTCTGTGCAGCCATGGCAGACGCGCCTGACACAGCGTCAGCCCTAGCCCTATAGATATTTTTTTTGTCTTTTCATCTTATTTTTACTTGTGGGATTCAACGGTTCAATTTTTTTTTTCTTGAATTTGTTAATGTTTTAGTTCCTAAATTTATACATTATACTATGAGGTTCATCCATTGGAGCTAAATTTTTTTAGGGACACGAAGATTCTTGTTAGGTTGTTAAATGAGTTCTCATATGTGACGGTTGGAGTCCCTAAATGGAGATGCTCTTTTAACAATTTCAAACCCTACCGTCTTCCCTTAATAATAATAAATTTCTTTTTTAAAAGAAGGTGTCATTTGGTATTACATTCTACTAGTATTCCTCTTCACTTGTAAGTGAGAGATTTTAGGTTCGTTTCTAGCCAAAAATAAATTTAAACCACATTATTGCTTATCAATTGTGAGGCTTAGCCGCCCACTATTCCATCGAGTTTTCTTTTTGTGGGAGTGGAGAGAAATTGGGTATTTGTAGTCAAGCCCATTAAATATTTTGTGGCAAGTTCCGAAGAGGAGTCCGGAGATGAATCCAAAGGACAAGATGAGGTTAGGTAAGATGGATGAACTGTCATCCTTGTAGAAAAGTTTGGTTTTTTGTTTGTCTTGGTTTGTAATAATGTGAATCTTTTTTCGTGTTGTCAAATAATTTTAGCAGAAGAAGAAGGGGATCCAAGGGATTATTGAGATTGAAAATCCGAATTTGGTAACCAAACAGAGGATTAGGGCCTTTGGGCTCGTTGAATTGACAAATTGTATTGGTGTTGTTTTCAAAAAGCACAGCATTACCAAATTTGCCCTAAGATAATTTTACCAAAGACGCTTTCAGCATCATTTTAAAAGCACTTCTAAGCAAATGTCTATTTGTTAATATTGTTTGGTATAAATCCTCTTTTCAATAATGTATGAGAAAGTAGGTGTAGTGGGTGTTGGGTTACATAGGCGGCTTTGAAGCGAAATGTGCAATCCTACATGGGTCCTAAATTTAAGGAGGCACGGGGAATTTTTGTCATCTAAAATTTATTTGTGCAATCCAAACGAGCTCTTGGACATTTTGTCCAGTTGTGCATTGCTTATTCGTTTGTTAGTGTTGCCTGCTTGATCGATATGTCATCATTATCTAATCGATATATTTTTATTACTTTAGGAGATGTTTTCTGCAATGATGCACAACCATCTTGTGGTCCACGTAGTATGGAACGTACTTCAATTACGGATGGAGGTTCTCTGTCCCCCCTTTTTCCCCTCCTTTCCCTTCTCTCACAATTTTTTTCTTTCTTTCTCTCTGTACAAAGATGAAATCTTAAGCGTTCAAATAAGAGGGAAAAGAAGGGGAGGGAAAAAAAATAGAGGAGAGAATACTTGGCCTAAAGTTACACTAGTTAAATTATCAAGTTTAGGACCTTTAAATTGAGAGGTTTTGATTTTGTGAATTCTAAGCTATTTTTTTTTTTGTTAGAATGAATTCTAAGCTATTACTCCCCTCCACCCTATATGCAATAACTCTGGAAACAGTAATTATATGACGATATTAATTGTTGTCCATATTTGATCACTATGTTGTCATTATTTGATCAATATGTCATAAGTGTGCGACCTATATTGTCA
This sequence comes from Cotoneaster glaucophyllus, assembly GCA_036320875.1. Classification (NCBI taxonomy): domain Eukaryota; kingdom Viridiplantae; phylum Streptophyta; class Magnoliopsida; order Rosales; family Rosaceae; genus Cotoneaster; species Cotoneaster glaucophyllus. The sequence continues at coordinate 3,877,834 of CM070066.1, forward strand.
CTATAGTCCATATGTCATCATCATCAAATCGAATATGTTGCATTATTCACTACCAGAAGATTGGGGTCGTTATCCTATGAAATCTTGCCCGACAGAAAACAAATCGGCAGCCAAGTAATCTTTACCCTACAGAATATATGTTTGTAGGTCAACTTTAGTCAACATTTTAGGTTTACTCAAAATCTTTATGTGATGGAAGAGTTTTGTAGGGTAAGTAAACATCCGTAGGGCAAAGATTAGGCGCTAAAAAAACATTTGGCACGTAATTCAGTGAGTCTTATATAGGGTGGATGTACTGTTATAACATCAGGTCGTCTAGTAAAGTATGACGCTAACGAGCGAAAAAACGAGCGAAAAAACAACTTTAGTTGACGAGATACGTGATGAAGTGGCTAGTTGGGTAAACCCTAGCTTCACCATTTAGCTCAGCGCCTGCTGATTTCTCCCAATTTTTCCTTTCTGTGGTGCCCCTCCTCATTTTTCGTTCTTGGTCTAGAAATATAATTTCTTTCTAAATTAAACAACTAGCCACTGGTTAGGAGACCTTTTTCAATTCAATTCCTCTCATTTCGTTTATAGTTTATAAATTAGTAAATGAGCAATTCTTCTTTCTCATTTTAGTTCCTCTAATTTCATTTACAAATTTTTATGGACACCATATATGTAGTTGAAGCTCCTCTCAAGCACCATCACCCCCAAAAATAAAAAACATAACCTGGCCCAATTGCCCTTGAGAGTTGAGATCAGTCAAGATTAAATTACGAGGCTTTCTTAAAACTAAAAAATGGAGGTTTCAAGTTCGAAACCCGCTGCTGATGTGGAAGCCAGACTTGTGGCCAGAGGGAGGCTGAAATGCCTCTGTGAATCTTCCTGACCTCCGGAAATTGTGAATAACCGTAGCTTGCCACCAGTTGTCCTCATTTTTAAAAGAAAGAAAAATTCAATTTTAATTATATATGATTAACGTTGCCATGGTGTTACAAATCCATTCAAATCATAATACGTCAAGTAATTTTTTTTATTTTTATTTCAACTTAGTAATCCAACATTCTTGTTGGGAAAGAAGTTTCAAAGAACAAGATTTACGCATAAAACTCGATCAATCAAGATAATTATTGTAGCGTGCGCGAGTAACGATTTGAGGAATTTTACTTCTTCTAAGGCTACTTAGAGAAAATCATTCAAGCAGTTGATGCAGCTTTTGTTCAAAACTATCCAAATAAGAGCTACCAAGCCCTTTGCCGGAGAAAAATTCCCTCCATTTTGCATGGTTGCTCCTCACTTCCTCAGCTACCTCACCGCCATCCTCCATCACAGCTTCCACTGCCTTGGCAACACCCTCCTTCGTGAACAGCCCGTCTAAGTCTCCTTTCTCCACTTCGACTCCCACCTTCAGATCGCGGCCCATCATTCGCGCATTGATGATCTGATCACCCACATTCGGCAGCAGCACCAATTTGCACTCATTCACTAGGGCCTCGGACAAAGACCCTGAGCCGCAATGAGTCACAAAGCACCCCACAGAAGGGTGCCTCAAGAACAATGGCTGCTGAACCCAACCCCCGTAAACAACCCCTCTTCCTCGTGTCCTCTCCTCAAACCCTTCCGGCAATGCTGACTCGATCGACTCAGCTCCCATAGGTGGCTTCAGCGCCGCGAAGAAGGGCAAACCTGTGAGTTCAAAACCCAACAACAATTCTTGAAACTGATCAATTTTCAGTATGCATTCGCTTCCAAACGCGCAGTAAATCATGCTTTTGGCCTCGAACCCTTCAAGCCATTTTGCCCATTTGTCGTCCAACTCTGTAGTTGGGATCTCTGGCACCACCGGCCCTGCGAGAATCACCGGCTTATTAAATTGGGTTTCGATATAATCGCAATAGAGCCCTTCCATCTCTCTACAAGTTTTGAAAGCAACAGCATCACATCCACTAAAAATAAGAAATTGGCGTTGCGCGAATGTCACCCCACTGCCGAATTCTGTCGACATGCCCGCTACAAGCCCACGAGCTTCATGCGTTCGTAGGGTAATCGATGATGCAGGGAAGGATGGCGGAGGCAGGATAAGGTCAGCCGCCGTTGGCTGTTTCTCCATCGGATTCCTTTCGGGAGTTGACAGGTACCCGATAGTTGCAGGACTAATTGTGCAGTAATGTATGGCCTTCATGCCCATATCAAGCTCATGTAACAACTCCGGCAGCCAATGCGTGAAGTCGAAGAAAACAAAATTGGGCTTGAGTTCCCTGAGGGCTTGTCCAACTGCAGGCCGGGTGAGGTCCATGGCGGTTATGAGGAGCGAGTGCATTGGGAAAGGAAAATCAGCTGTGGTTTCGGTTCCCGGTGGAAGCCCGTCAACGTGAGGGACATTGATGGGGATGAAGGCAAAGCGATCCGGGTAGAGATTAAAAGCCTCTAACTTTTGTATGGTTTTGACGGGGACAAAGAAGGAGATTTTGTGGCCTCTCTCAGCTAATTTGTTGCTGATGTGGAGGAATGCGATCAGGTGCCCCATTGCAAACCAAGGATACATGGCAACGTGAAGTTTCTTGTCCCCCATGTTTGGGAACGTAGTCAAGCTGGCTAAATCAGCGTGGGATAACCCTATACTCTAAAGCTTGGATTCGTAATCTGATTACATTAGAATATCGTTCAGATCAAACAGAACAATACTTGTACATTTAATTCACAGGAAGTTAGATGCCATGGTGCAAAAACATGCACATACCTGGAAATTAGTCTTGCATGCCTAAAGAAAAGAGTCAAGTACCGAGTATGCGAATTTCTTAGATATATGACCAACTGGTATTTATAAGTACATATCTATTGCAACAGTAGTTGATGAGTGACACGTTGTAGTTTTTCGTCCATGAAAAAAAAGAGACGTGGTCGTTTGGTAATGCCAAGTTTGATGTGGCTCTAGTTTCGTTTTGGTGTGTTCTGGTTGGCGAATAATGAATTGGTTCTTTATTATTTTTCCAATCAGATGGCGTTGTGAAAAAGGGAAATGGATACCCTCCTAAGCAAATTATGGGGATCCTCATGACCACATAATACGGACCGTTGATTATTTTTCCAATCAGATGGCGTTGTGAAAAAGGGAAATGGATCCCCTCCTAAGCAAATTGTGGGGATCCTCATGACCACATAATACGGACCGTTGGATTTTGATCCAACGGCTACAAACAAGGAGTCATTCTAAAAGTTATAATAATTGTAGCCGTTGGATTTGAGGATCCTCACCATTTACTTAGGAGAGGATCCTTTTCCGTGAAAAAGTAGGTGTAGAGGGTGTGGGTCATTTGGGATTCGGGGTCCTTTTTTTACAGTAATGCATCTGCTCCAATATCATAATAAATAGCACGTTCAATTTCTACTTATGTATCTCGAGTTTGAAATTTCTTTCTTCTTTAAATTATTAGAGCATCTCCGAGAGTCCTTAATCGAAGCCCTTACCGCCCTCTACTACCGTATATCTTTAAATTTAAGGACTTTGTGGCTTTCATTGGAGCAGAATTCTAGTCCCTATATTAGAGGACTGTCCGCAGTATGTATCAAAAACACCACAAATCAGGACTGGTTTGACCGACTCAAAATGGAGTGGGGCTCGTATGAATTATGAGTTAAATGTAACCCACCCAAGAGGGATTTGGATCCTCTCTTGAGCCCAAGGACAATCCTCCTGACCAAGCAGTGTGGGCCGTTGGATTTTCATCCAACGATTATAATTAATATAACTTTAAAGAGACCTCCATGTTTGTAGCGCTGGATGAAAATCGAACGGCCCACACTGCTTGGTCAGGAGGATCCTCTCCTTGGGCTCAGGAGAGGATCCAAATCCACCCAAGAGGATCCCGGATCCTCTTTATGAAGATTATGGAAATATGTGAATTGTATTCATTTATTATACACCGTGTGGTCAATTTTCGTCAATTACTATTTATGTTTAATTTTAAATTAAAAAAATTAATTTGATTTTTAATCGCACAATGTACGATAAATGAACATGATTCACGAATCATCGGAATCCTCACAAAGAGGATCCAGATTCGTAACCCACTACGTGCAAATGAAATGAAGCTGCTGTGCAGCCATGGCAGACACGCCTGACACAGTGTCAGCCCGAGCCCTACAGATATTTTTTTGTCTTTTTATCTTATTTTTACCTGTGGGATCCAACGGTTCAATTTTTTTTTCTTGAATTTGTTAATGTTTTAGTTCCTAAATTTAAAGATTATACTATGAGGTTCATCCATTGAAGCTAAATTTTTTTAGGGATACGAAGATTCTTTTTAGGTTGTTAAATGAGTTCTCATATGTGGCAGTTGGAGTCCCTAAACGGAGATGCTCTTTTAACAATTTCAAACCCTACCGTCTTCCCTTAATAATAATAAATTTCTTTTTTAAAAGAAGGTGTCACTTAGTATTACATTCTACTAATATTCTTCTTCACTTGTAAGTGAGATATTTTAGGTTCGTTTATCTCCAAAAATAAATTTAAACCACATTATTGCTTATCAATTGTGAGGCTTAGCCGCCCACTCTTCCATCGAGTTTTCTTTTTGTGGGAGTGGAGAGAAATTGGGTCTTTGTAGTCAAGCCCATTAAATATTTACAATGGGGCTTTGCAAGTTATTGGGCCCTTTGTTTACGCAGGACATTCGAAATTATTGGGCTTTACAGTAAATTGATCATGAGGCCCAAAACCCAATAGTAGAAGAGTCAAAGTCAACAAAACCGAAAGCATTCACATGTATATATATAGAGGGATTTTTGAGGATTTCCCTCCACAACACGCCTCTCAGATCTCAAAGAGGGCCGATTCGACTAGGGTTTTTCGATTTCACAGTCGAATTGTATCGAAACCCTAGCCCCCAAATAAACACCAGAATCCACCAAAATTTCCGATTATTTTCTGATCAGATTCTTGAGCCGGAATTTTCCGGTGTCGTTTCGTCTTCCTTTTGAATTCAAACGATGGGAAGGGGGAAGTTCAAGAGCAAGCCCACCGGCCGTCGCCAGTTCTCCACTCCCGAAGATCTTCGTAAGCTGAATACTTCTTAATTCTTAACTCTATTTTTTTTTTTAAAACCAGTTTGTTGTTTTAATTTTGCTTTCCCTCCAACTTTCTGGGGGTTTTCTGGGTAACCAAACAGAGGATTAAGGCCCTTCGGCTCGTTGAATTGTCAAATTGTATTTGTGTTGTTTGATCATGTTGTGTTTTTTTAGTGATTGAATTGAAGTTATATGAATTTTGATTGTTGGTTTGTTTGATGTTACAATTTTTTTACACCATGAAAACGATTTGACGTAGAATTTAGGTAATTGATATGAATTTTGGTTGTTTTGGTTTGTTTGATTCGCAGAATCGGTTAATTGTTTCCAAATTAATCAATTCTGATATACTTTTTCTTGTTTTTGTAAATTTGCAGTTGCTGGTACCTCCAGCCGTCCTCGAACTTTTTCGAAGGTTTGTCCTTCTCGCACCTCGCATATTATGTAGTGATACGAAACTATTGATTTTTTGGCTTAAGAAAGTTATTTTGTTTGTTTTCCTTAGCGAGAAGCTGAACATGATGAAGTTGAAGTAGATTTTGTAGCAAGTTCCGAAGAGGAGACCGGAGATGAATCCGAAGGACAAGATGAGGTTAGTGAACATGAACTGTCATCCTTGTAGAAAAGTTTGGTTTTTTGTTTGTCTTGGTTTGTAATAATGTGAATCTTTTTTCGTGTTGTCAAATAATTTTAGCAGAAGAAGAAGGGGATCCAAGGGATTATTGAGATTGAAAATCCGAATTTGGTAAAGCCGAAGACTGTGAAAGCTCGAGATGTTGATGTAAGTTCTGCAAATTTCTTTGAGAATAGCTTGTGAATTCTGATAGTGAATTTTATGAAAGAGTAATATTTGTTTTATGTCTACAGATGGGAAGGACAACTGAACTCTCAAGGCGCGAAAGGTTTGTCGGTGGAATATAAATTCTATTCGTATTTATTTTATCTTAATCGGTTTTGACATCCTAAATTTTTGTTCATTTGTTTTCAGAGAAGAATTAGAGAAACAGAGAGCCCGTGAGAGATATATGAGGTTGCAAGAACAGGGAAAAACTGAACAAGCAAGGAAAGATTTAGGTAATTGTCGTGGATTATTGTTTGCAAAAAGTACCTCTAAATCCGTTCTAATGTCTATTAGGGGGAAATTCTGGGGTGAAATCGCGGATAACCTCCTATTATCATCTCTTTCATCACGTGACATGTTCACATGATGAGAGAGATACGAATAAGACGATTACAACCAGTTATATGTTAGAATCTCTTCAAAATTTAGTCACTTTCTATTACCACACCTATTTTTTGCTGCAAATTTTAATGCTGAAAAGTCTTCTTAGATATGGGTTCTTTAGAGAAGAACAATGAATGAAAGGAGGCTCCTATGGGCCGGATTTACATTTTTACCGCTATAGTTTTGAATTTTTATTGATATCATTTTGTTGATCCTGCAGAGCGTTTAGCTCTTATACGAGAGCAAAGGGCGGAAGCTGCTAAAAAGAGAGAAGAAGAAAAAGCTGGTAATGGTCTGAGACCCCCACAACTTATTTCTTTGTTCGTTTTTCCTTTTTCGGGTCGATTTCTCTGCTCTGGATCTTCAAGAACTGTAATTGTTCAACTCCTAATTGTTTCAGCCAAAGAACAGAAGAAGGTTGAAGCCCGCAAATGATCAACTTGAAGCAAAACATGGTCATGCTGCTGTTGGAAATTATTTTATTCTTATGTGGTAAAAACCCATAGGATTTTTTAAACCTTTTATAGACGTTTATTATATCGATAAAAGATTAATGTTATCGATCAAATGTAAGTGAGATCCTGTCGATATTTGATGGTCGGACAAGTCAGTTGGTTAGCCAGTTCAATTGCAGTTCCTCGGCTGCGAGAGTTAGCCATATGTCCACTAGGGCAGGTGGCTAACGCCGGGAATATATAACAAAAGAAACACACTTTCCTCTTCGGCAAAACCTGAAACACAAACAAAACTTGGGGAACCGGCCGATTCCCCAGCCATGACTGAACCCAAACAGGACGGAGTTAGAAATTTCTTCTAGTGGGGGCAACCTGAAAAATACTAAGAATATCTTATTACAGTATAGTTTATAACCAAATGATAATGGGGATGATTTCAAATGATGATGTTCATAATTGCAATGTTACAAAAATTTCAGTAGTAGTGGAAAGTGACAAATTGATGAGAAAAATATTAACACATGAGAGGCGAAAGAGGGGTTTTTCAGTTTGAATGACAGAACAAGACCACTTTTGCTCATATTATATTTGATATAGAGTCGAAATAGTATGAAGGTATGCTTGATATTAGACACATCTTTTCTTCAAGGATAACTTTAGTCGGGGAATTTGCCCCCAATGGGCCTTCATTGGCTCCGTCCATGAACCCAAACCCAACACAACACCTCCAAACGTTCCCATTTCCTATATCAACACCTCCCATACTAACAAACCCAACGGTAGTTTCTCGGGCCAAAACGTCCACTTCCTGACCCCGCCCGACCTGGAAATCCCAGACGCGGCGATGCTCCGGGTGCAGTGGAAGTTCGCGATCAGGCAGTACAGCAGATGGTACTCTCCCGCCTGGGGCAGCACCATTCTCGCTGGAGTTTTTTCGATTCAATTTTAAATCAATAGCTCTCGCACTTATTAATTTCGAAGTTTAAAGAAGCAATCTTGTGGTGCGAATTCGATTTTTCATCTGAATCTGTCGATGAAGAACATGGCACAAAAATGGTGGTAGTCCTAGCAATCAGCAAGATAACCACGGAATTCATATAACTAAAGAAAACTTTTGGAACCCGTTTAATCGTCATTCCATTTCGAATTTTTAATTTTCACTTTTTGTGCTGGAGATGCGGCGAAGTTACTTGTTTTCTAAACAAATGAATTTTATAAATAACTCAACCAAGAAAGAACAATAGTACACAACGGGAAGCAAGTAGTTCGAATCGAATCGAAAGAAAAAACAACATATTCTTAACATCCTAAATTTTTGGGTAACATGGACAAGCTTTCGAGCATCTAAAGCATAACGTTCAAAGAGTTAGCATCCTGTCGAGAAAAGCAATTTCGTGGAGTCAGGCCAACATCTGCATAAACAAATAGACATGACCTCGCCCGATAGACCTCCGAAAGGCACTTGGAACAATTCCTTCAAATTTTACGTAGAACAACACCCGTCTTGCTTCACAGCCGATACATCGTCCTTGCCCCCAACGTTGATCGTCTGTCCCTTGGGCAAGGCTGCTGGGTCATCCCCGATGTCAAGGTCCTTCCGGCTGACAACACGATGGATTTGGGTCAGCACTTCGGTGAAAGCATTTTCGACATTCATGGACTCGAGGGCGGAAGTTTCCATGAAAAAGGTGTTCTCTCGTTCAGCAAACGCCTTAGCATCGTCGGTGGAAACGGCTCGCAGGTGACGCAGATCTCCCTTGTTTCCCACCAGCATGATCACAATGTTGGCATCCGTGTGATCGCGAAGCTCCTTCAACCATCTTTCCACGTTTTCAAACGTAACATGACGAGTAACGTCATAGACAAGCAAGGCCCCGACGGCACCTCGATAGTATGCGCTTGTGATCGCACGATACCTAATGGATTCCGAAAACAAATACAAACCCAGTAAGATTCAGGTCAGCTAACTAAAAAATTACCCTTCTCCCGTGGCTGAAACAATGAGAAATAAAAGCTCCGATGTTTTCATTAGCAATTTCATGATATCTTCCTCAGCATTCTCAGTAACCAAACAATACCGATCAAACAAACAGACCCATAAAAGCAATCCTTTTTCCGATCCAGAAACAAGATAATCTGATCCGTGCAATACCATATTAGCAAAACAACCCCCCTTTTCAAAGGAAATCGAGAAAACCCAGAAAATAAATCAAAATGCGAATTCCCAGATCTAATTAAGAAAACCCCAGATTTTTAAAGAAACAGAGAATGCGGATCCAAACCTTTCCTGGCCGGCGGTGTCCCAAATCTGGGCCTTGACGACCTTATCATCGACCCGAATGCTTCTGGTGGCGAACTCGACGCCAATGGTGGACTTGGATTCGAGGCTGAACTCGTTCTTCGTGAACCGCGCCAAAAGGTTCGATTTTCCGACGCCCGAGTCGCCGATCAACACCACCTTGAACAAGTAATCGTAATCGTCGTCGGCTCTGTACGCCCCCATCTCCTCTCCAAAATTCAAATACTGCAAAAAAAGGAGCGAATTTTTGTCGTGTTTTTGCTCTTGGGTTTGTCTTTTACTTCCGATTTGGAAGGAATCTGAGGGAGTTCTGGGATGATGGGTTTTTGGAAATTTGGTTATAAATAATGAAGAATCATGGCGATGGCAGTGGATGTATGTATGTGAGTTATGAGGTGAATGGGTTTTGTTAGATTTCGCGAGAAATATAGCAAAATGGAGGTTGAAGACAGCCAGCAACCCAAAGCAAGCTGGAATTGTGGTTTTTTCTTTTTACCCTTAGTTGGCGAAATTGTGGTTATGATTAAGAATTCCCGGTCCCAAATAAAAAGTTCTCGACATTTTTACCTTTTAGTCACAACAACCAAAGATCAGAAGAAAAAAAAATTACGAAGTTTTGTACTTATCATAAGAACCGTTTATCCTATGAATTACTTTGTAACGGTTCGTAACACTTTTACCAATTTTGTTCATCTGTTTTTATACAGTTTAATAACTAAACGACCTTCGTTTTAAGGGGTGTGATATCCACACACCCTATTATACTTTTCACACACCTTTTTAATTTTCGGCCGTCAGATCGGATGAATTGAAGAAGATCAACAAACAGAAATTATCAAGGGGTGTGTGAGAAGTAAAATGGGGTGTATGGATAGCACACCCCTTGATTTTGCAAAAGATGATCTTCATAAAATGATTTATAATATGAAAAGTTCTAATCACAAACACAAAATTTTATAAATTGGCAACAAACGATTTTGAGTAGGAACTCATATTCATCCTTTGCGGTAGCAAATATTATTCAAAATTAGGCCTACACGTGTTTGTTCTTTTGAATTCAAGAATGATGAACGTGAAATGAGAGTAATAATGTAGTAGTGTTTTAGTTAAATGTGTGATCAAATTTGAATCTCCTCTCAAAAAATAAAATTATCATCTTTTTTTCTGATTTGAGTTGCTTATGACATGATATTGCTCCATTTACTATTTAGATCCAACCCCATAGACCTGTAATTTTGTTTCTTTTATTTAAAATTGGATAGAGAAAGGGTCCAATTGTTATTAAAGAATACATACACACCCAAATTCTTGTGGAAATATATTTAATTTATTTGGATTCAACACCATAAGAAAGGTCAGCTCTTCTAGTCTCTTACGAATATATCCGCTACAAATCCACGTTAATTTCACCAGCAATACTCCAACGTTTACCATTTCAAATTTGATTTTTTTTTATTTATTTATTTTTGTATGAGTGAGATACTTGATTTCTAAGATTCATCCAGACTATATAGTTGGTTACTTTCAAATGTTCATGATAATTTCTAACCGACACATGATTAATTTGAGGTTTATCATATAAGTTTTGAATTATAACAAAGTGGACGAATTCATGGCACCACTTTTTTTTCATAATTTTTAACACCATTTTTGTAGGGTTCATTTCGTAATGTATTTTAACGATCTATCTTTTAGGTATTATCATGTCTGCCAAAAGTCACTCAAATCTGAAACTATATGACTGTTGAGTTAAGAATTAAGGGTTTCTTTGTAAAACAGTATTCGTCCAACTTTTTTCAATACAAATGAATGTCTTAATAATTTTAAATTTTTCTAATTTTTTGCAAGGATGATCTATGAATAATGTCCAAAAAAAGTAGATGGTCCGGAATGTTAAAGTACATTACAGAATGGGTCCCACAAAACATGTGTAAAAAATAGTGTAAAAAAATAGTGCCACATAACCGCCCTATAACAAATTTATGTTTTGTGCGCAAAGGTTGAAGATTAGGCTAGGTTAAACTAAAAGGAAAGTGAATGTTGGATCAGCTTTCATGGTAGAAAAAAGCCTGCAAACTCAGGTCATCTCCAATGGAGAAGGCTAATGGTTCAAAAGCAAAAAAATGACATGATTTGCCTAAAAACTCATCTCCAACCAATGACTGAGCTATAATTCTATGGAGTCAACCAAACCATTATTTGGCCAAATGGGCATCATGCTGATCAAATGTAGTCATCGGCTTAGCCCTTTCTTGGGGGTCAACTCATCAATCACAATAATTGATTCAAATTCAATGACTAGATTTAAAAACATCAAACGGTAATTTAACTAACCAATAAATTTAAAGAATAAACTTAAAACCAATAAATATTGAGAGAATTATGTTTAGTCTCTTTAGTTGAAGATGCTATAATTCTAGACAGGATTATATTTAATCATTTCGATTGGAGATGACCTCAGGCCTTCGGAGACCTAGCTTGATGGACTTTTTCATTAATTTCTTATACAATTATATAGGTTTAACACGAGGCTCATATTGTTTTAAGACTCGAGCGTAGTCAGGTGGATTTTAATCATATCAAATACTCACCGAGAAAAGAAAGAGTCAATTGCAAAATACATTTCTAGGTTTGGGGTAGAAAATAATAACAATTCAAGTCACACTTACGTCTAACTATACGAACATCCATTAATTGCTGATGTTGCAAGCGGGCTCATTTCTAGAAGGCTTTTAGGCGACAACTCAACTCAAATTTGTTCTGACACAAGATAACTCAACATCTCTGATCCGTCCAAGTTAAATCACTAAAGTTAGCTTACTTTAGGTTATAAACTTCAAGCCAAAATCAAAGCTGTAATACTTCATGTTGTAATGTAAAAATAATAAAGGTTGTGTTTAAAATGCAACCAGAGACCTCATGGGTGTATTTTGTCGCATCTCCTTTCACGTCAATTTCCGAATTAATTATTTACATGAAACCTTCAAATCACATACGTGGGGTGGACATGTAAGAACAATCCCATCAAGGTGACTGTTCTCTTCTCTCACTCTTCACCTAATCCGCTCGTGGGGGCATGTAAATGCAGATTACTGCAGGGTGTAGGCCATGATCTGATCAACATCAGCCAATCTTAACGCGGCACGTCGAGCTTGTATAGTGTCCCCCAACAACCATCCCTCTTTGAAACCCTGGATACGTTGATTCGGAAAGGCACCTCATGATCAAATACTTCAAGATTTCTTCTTCCCCTTGCACCGCCTGCTTTGAAACCCTTTCCACCCTCTCCTCCTGTGTAGTAAAAGGGTCGATCTTCTTCCACCACAATACGTGATAGTTCATGCAAAAAGTAAACAAACAAGTGACTAGTGTTATACAACGTGACGTGGTAGGCCCTCATGTAGCTACAGACTATAGGGGAAGGAATTTTGGTAGACCTGCAGGTCTTGTTTGATATATCCAATCGATCGAAATATATCACTCAATCAAATCCAAGTAAGAACACTAGCTACGTACTGTTGGCCTCTCAGATTGCAAATTGCACGTAACAAATCTGCACCACATAAATAAATAAATAAAAGTTGACCTAGCTAGCTCTGCTTACAATCTGCCTTGCCTTCTTCTGATGATCACCGACTGCAAAAGCATATACATACGGCAAAGAATGCATGTGGCAGAAACGAAACACACAGCTGTGAGTAGTGAGTACATGTATTGTTGAAATTTTTTGGACTGACGAATTCTGGGATTCCAATCTAACGACATCAATATTGTCTTTAATTTTACTATTTGCCCAATTCGTATAAAATGCATCGGTATTAATTAGAATGAGGTAATCATATTTAAAATCCACTCATGTGTGGATATCTATACATTGACAATTGAAACTCAGAGGTCAACTCTTTATTAAGGGTCCTAGCTTGTTCCCGACTTGTTTCCTTCTTAGTGACAAGCTCATTGGCTTGCACGGGCCCGTACCTGGCTCGGATACGATGTTGAAATTTTTTAGATCGACCAATTCATCAGGTGTGGTATTTTACCGTAAAAAAACTTAGTATTAGTTAAAGTAGAGTAATCATATTTACACCCTATTGTTTTCTTTTCACCCACCAATGTGGGATTCCAACATGTATTCCGGGTGTTTGTCAAACATTAATACTTTTCCGTTTCTGGTCAGGCCCTATGATTCTCATTGATATGTATAGTCGAAGCAAGATGTATAATGTTTATTAATTGGTGATGATCTATCGTATCAAGTATTGCTGAAACTGAAAGGCACCCTGCTGCACTTTCTGTATGCACACACCTTCAATCATATCAGATACCTCATAATGTATGTATACGTACAGATCCATTAAAAAGCCCTAATTTCATTATGCTGTGTACATACATACATACATACATACGATCCACGGCAACTTACAGGGGACAACGGATCAAGATTTTGGCACCACGCGTATCATTTTTATACATTAAATACCACTCAGCTGATCAACTCTTTTTTTTATCATCTTAAAATTTATTTATTTCCTTAGGACGCGCCCTAATATGTTAGTTTTTTTCTAATGGTAAGTACACATGCCTTAAGTTTTTCAGGAAAAAGATGACACATTGACGCACATATTAACAGTGCATGTACACAAAGTAAGGCGCGCCCCCTACCACATTGCAGAATGGTGTACACCATCTAACAGATAGCTTCTCTTTCTTACATAATTATTTGTCTTCTGGTGGATCGAACCGAAGGTCACTAAGATATTGAATTGAATCGGCTACGATGCAACTACTTCGACATTATTGCATGAGATAGCATTTGTGCGTCTTTTTCATAAGGGTCCCATATTGAGTCAAGAATTTTTGTATCCAAAACATGATCACATGATGTTACACGTATTATATTATATATAAACGGACAATATGTTAATATGTTACAGAGATCGGGTTCATCAAAACTTCCATTGAGTGCGCCTATAGCAAAGGCCATATCTGACCCAATGATAACCCTAGCCAGATATATTGCTCCCCCACCCCTCCTCTTTTACACATATATAGACCATACCTACCAAGGATAATACTTGCATTCCCAACTTGAGGATGAGCTCATTCCATTACTTGCAAGCATTATCCATATATTAATTAGTTCAATTCATTACTAATTTATAAACTATTTTAGTCTGCGCAAATTGGTTGAAATTCCTAGCTAATTTAATTTATGATTAACTTGTTCAGCTTCTACAATATTATACACCCATCCGTTTACAATTTTTGCACAGAAACCATATACGTATGAACTATATAGCATATAATCACGGATATTCTTTTTAGCCAATATTGTTTGTTTATTTAGCAACTACAGGTTTATTTATCCCTACTTTGGGTGACAATCTAACTACTAATAGTGGACAGTTGTTTGTGGAAGAAACGTGGCAGTTAGATCTAAATTTTGGGTGGAAGAAGTAGAACAAATGTTAAAAAATTGAAAAGTCTTATGTCTGGATTCCTTCAACAATAAGAAAGTGAATCGAAAAGTAGCAGAAATTATGTGCAGGTAAAGGCGCCTTTCATAGAAAAAGCACCTCACACGTAAATATATATTATCATCCTTTATATAACCAGAAACAAGTAAACTAATAGTACATAAATAGGTCCACAATCTCTGAAATAACCCTAAATTGATGAAGCCCTGGCTTATAATATTGCAAACTCTAGCGCAAATTAAAGAAGACATATATAGAGAAAAGGCACACAGAAACCACAGCCCGTCTCCTCTAGCTAGCTTCCACCTCTTCTATATCTACAATCCCAGAAGAACACATTAATGATCATCAACTGCAAAGCATAGATAAAATAAATACACACACATATATAACAGTGGTCTAGCTGGATGCCAATAAATAGAGATGCAAAACAAAACTAAATCACATTGTTTTACAAACAACAAGATAATCTAAAATATTTCATACGAAGTGGAATTCGAACTTAGGTAAGAAGAAACACTACTCTAGCCAATTTGGCTAAATCCGGATCTTTGTTGTACCACGTTTTTTTTAATTTGGGATATATATATATATATATATATATATATATATAAAAGAAAGGAACCAAATAACATTACTGTTAAAGATTAATTAGCAAAAAGAAATCAATATAATTTAAGGAAAACAAGTGTGAGATTAATACCAGATAATAAAAACCACCGTGGTGGAGGGAGTGGAGGGTGAGACCCCACTCATTGGTGAGAACGGGCTGACCAGAGGAGTGAATGAGAACGGCGTCATCCCCGAAAGCCTCACGCACGTTGAAGGGACCCGCACCCACCTCGAATGCGACGTCGTTTATGAACACCGTTGATTTCGCCACACCTCCCGGAGCCATTGCACCCGCTACACCAACACCGCCTGTCCAAAACTCCAAACACCACCACAGTAAGTCACACAATCACACAGTATGCGACGTCGTTTCACCAGTACGTGAACAGTCCGGTAATGTCCGGCCGGGTAGTAATTATTCAAACCCAAATTCAAACAGGTTTACAGAACACACTAGTCAATCAAAACCCGTGCACACGTCCATCATAATCCCAGACGCAAAAAAACCTAGCAAGCTAAAACCTTCATGCCCGTCGAAAAGACAAATCTACCCTTCCTTCCATACCTAATATGTGAAAAACATGGCAATCACTTTCGTCCCATGATATAAAACCTTCTTTCACCCCAAAATACAAAACCCATCATCAACCAATCCCACTTTGTTACATTTTGGTATATACTATGGCTTCATAATACAAAGAAAAATGCTCTAATCTATCACTATATTGCACATATATATGGAGATCTAAATTAGCAAAACATGAAATTTGGAGTTTATTTACCTCGACTATTGTGGATCACGGGGGATGGAACAGCGACTGTAGGAGTAGTAGAAGCAGCAGCAGTAGTTGGAGTTGTGGTGATATCGATATTGTAATTGAGGTGTTGCTGATGATCCACAATCTTCATGGTCTTGATCTGATCTTCCTGATGGTGGTGATATTCTTTCCTTGAGATTGCTCCATAGTTCATGATCTCACTCAGCAGGATATTAGTGCAAGGCCCAATGTTATTATTATTATTATTGGTTTGCTCATGATGTGGAACATGAACCACATTAGCCAGCTCAGAGAAGCAGAACCCTTGTGTCAAATTAGGATTAACGTTGGCCTGATGCACCGGAAAAAAGAACGGAGATTCGGGCAAGACCTCGTTGTGGTGAGGATGGTGAGGATGGTGAGGATGGTGAGGCTGGAAAAAGTTAGTCCTTTGGTTCACAGAAGCAGTTGGAGAGTTGATTGAAGCCTCATGAGTGGAGAACCCCATGGAGAAGGCCTTGTTGTTTGGTGCTTTGGGGGATGACTTTTCGGAGGAGGATGAGGACGAGGACGAAGGGGCGGCGGCATTGATGATGTTGAGAGTGGTGGCGGCAGAGACGGGGGTGGAGATAGGAAGCTGGGTGTGGTGATGGTGGGTTTGTTGTTGCCTGGATGAGTTGTGGAGGTTGCGGAGCTTGTGCTTGCTTCTTGACTTTCGGTTCTGGAACCAATAGAACACATTGGCGTCTCCGACTTGACCGTACTCTTGCAGCTGAACCCTAATCTTCCTGATCTCATCCCTCGGAGGATTCACCATCCCGGAGTTGAATATTGCTTCTAGTATGCGAATTTGCTCCGGTTTCGGGTTCCATCTAGGTTTTGGCTCCGGATTGCGTTCTTCACACCCTCCAACTGTTACATTCACATAATTAATCAAAAATGTACATGTACACATAAACTTAACATAATAATTTGTAACAAATTATGCATAATTGGTATGGATAAAAACAACAACAACAAAGCCTGTTTCCACTAAGTGGGGCTAATTGTTATGGATAATGAAAAAAAATACTATGATTATTATACACAGAAAAGTGGATTGTATAAACTTTCGTGAAAAATAATTATAAAGTATTAAAAAGAGTTTTAACATAAATGAGTGTTGAAGACGGTTATAAATAAGTGACTGATGAAACCGGAATTTGGGGATTTACCTGAGGAGTAGGAAGAGGGTCGGTGGCAGCTGTTTGAGACAAGAGAAGGGCTGATGTCATGCTGCCATTGGTGGTGGGTGCTGCAATTAGCAGGCTTGGACTTGAACATGCTTGGCCAGTGTCTGTTTGATGAAGCCATGATGATGATGACGACCAAAGGGAGGGATAGAGAGACAGAGAGAAGGCTAGCTAGATATTATAGCAACTACGAAGCTATAGGTATAGCCAAACAAGAGAGAAGGAGAAACCCTTTTGTGCTGTTTGTTTTTCTGGCACTGGATATATCCTCTCCTTGGCCCAGCAGAACATCACTTCTTATACTCTCATCACCTACTCCTGTGAGTTCAATATTTCTTGTTTATTAATTAACACTTGTACAAAAAAAAAAAACACTGGTCCTTCCCATCTCCCAAAGAAAATATATAAAATAGGATACAAACTGATGAGAAATTATATAAATTAAACAAATATAATTTGATTTTTATATAAAATGGGCAGAACCCACAACAGGAATCGCCTGCTAGAAAGATAGACAAGAAAGGAAATGAAAATAAACAAAAAGTTGTGCGGGTTGAAACTAAAAGAGAGAGAGAGAGAGAGAGAATTATATATTGACCCATTCCCTTCTTTTAGACTTTAGATTTTGATACTAGTGAGTGAAGAGTGATGATCATGAAATGATGCTTGCTCTCTACTCAAATACTGAAAAGAATACCTGCTGGGGCTTAATTAGAACCTTCATCAGAGATATGAGAGAGAGAGAGAGAGAGAGAGAGAGAGAGAGAGAGAGAGGATTGTTCTGATCAGTTTGTCTCCTTCTTTTTCATTTTTCTGATATTTGTAAAGAGGATTCCTGCTTGCTCTGATCAATTGTTTGGGGTTTTGCTTTGCCGGGAGTGGGGAATTAATTGGGCAGGGAGAGGTGAGGAGGGTGGAAGTGAGATATTGGGATTATTCTAATGGGAAAGGTCGTTGTGGGAATAAATAGGGGAGGGGAAGGGTGTTTGAAAGTCAAGGCAAAGGGAGAAGGGAGCATGCATTGTAATGTAGGGTTTAATTGGAAAGCGGTGGTGGGAGTCGTGGTATGGTAATTGCATATCTCATATTTGGGTTTATTTTGAGCAAAAGTAATGTAGGCTTTTGGATTGACTCGAGGGCATATATTTATTTATTGTTACTGTTATATTATAAAGTGATAATCATTATTAAGTTCATATAATAAGAAAATTCATATATTATCATCCACACTTTTTATTCTGCATGAATTTTTTCATATATATGTATATGTAATTTACGTATCTATGTATGTTTAGATACATACATATTGATACATTCATATATAAATTTATGTACCGATACATTCGTACTGAAACTTATGTACCGATACATTCGTACTGAAGCTTATGTACAAATACAATAGTGCCGATACTTATGTACTGATACATTTGTGCCAATACTTGTGTACCAATATATTCGTACCGAAATTGACGTACCTAAGTTTTTTTTGTCAATATAAATTGTTTTTATTTTGTTGTTGACTTTGAATTTTGAATAAATTTTGGATGACAAGTTTATAAATAATAAATGTGCTATAATTACTTAAATGTGGTAAATTTTAAAAATAGAGACTTAAATTAGATTTAGAAAACTATTCATGGTAAAGTCTAAAAGGAATTTTATTTAAGCCCTCAAATATAAAAGCCTCGTAAAATATACGATGATAAAGTGCATAAAAAATACGTACGTGTATTATTTGTAATTTTGGAGTTGATTGATAATCATTTCTTTTTCACTTATTATTTTTTAACTAAAAACTTGTTGATACTACTTTCAAATTTTAGTTTTCATATTGAAAGTTAAATTTTGAAAACTCAAAAAAGTAGTTTTCACTTTTAGTAACCAAATAAGGGTTTCCAGTTTTCAAAAAAAAGTGAAAACTACTAGTAAAATGGTTATCAAGGCACCTCTAGCATGGAAAATTAGGTTATGATTTAAAATTTTAATATTTATTTATCTAAAATATTTACAATATATGTGAATTTTATTTATTTATTTTGCCATTAGTTAGGAATTGGGGGTGAGGGATTCAAACCTCCGATGAGGTGGGTATTCACTTGGCTATTGTGCCACTGCATGCATAAGCCCCCAACCTCAATTTTATATGTATTATTTAAAAATGTGTAAGAAATATCTATATGAAATGTGACTGTAGCTACAATATATGTGTATTGTACATATACTTTTAGAAAAATGTATAACTTAACGAATCGTTGAAAAATATGTATGTGAAATACGCAAATTTACTTACAACGCCAATTTGTAATAACATATATTGAAGTCATTGGATGCACGACATGACACTTGAAAAGCTTGCACGCAACACATACAGTGGAAATGGCAGTTACAGAAAAATGCTGGAGGCAAAGGAAGGTTAAAGTGTTGCGATGTGACTGTACTGGTGCTTGCCCTGCTTCCTGGTTTTAGCTTCATCAGCCGATGGGTAAGTAGACAGATCAGTAGAGAAGAAAACTTCCTCAACAATCATTTCGACTGGTTATGCCTAGAAAAATCAAAGGCAACATGACTGATATCTACAATGCATGTCAAAACAGCATTGAAACGTACAAATAAATAACTTGAACAGTTCAATTTATGGGAATTGTTATTAGCACTCCAAAAATCTCATTATATACACTCCAAACTTTCTATATTAGGAAAGAAAAATACACTTGTAAGGAGTGTAAAATGAGATTTTTGGAATGATAATAACACTTCTCCAATTTATAATCTTAAATTAGTCATATACCACATGGTACACGTTTAATTTAAATTTTCTGAACAACAATTATTAAAAAATACATTTATAGTATCACATGTTTCATGTTATATAATAGGGTGATGCTAGAAAGATTATATACTTTAAATTTATTTAGTAAATCACATAAATATGATGGTTGAGAGTTGGATTTTATTTTTAAATACTAATTAATTTGAGTGATTTACAAAAGTACACATGTGAAAGCAAAGAGCGTTTTGATGATATCTAATCTTTGACTAATTAATTTCCTGCCAAAAAAGGGGTTTTGACTTTTGACTGATTATTTAATCTTAATGATCCATGGCCGTTAGATCAATTCCTAGGGTTTACTTTCTAAAAGTGCTTGCTGAACATTTAAGCACACACGATTAATCTCACGCGAAACCTCTTTTTGTTTGTGGACTAGGGTTCATAGTTTTCTACACGATTAAATGCAATATTGGTCTCAGCTGCCATTTGTTTGTCGATAGTTAGCAAGTGAAACAGGCAAAGAGATTAGTAATTGATCACAGAGAAAATTACTGAATCATAACTCGATGCGCTGAATTGGAGTGATTTGAATTTTGTTGGGTACTGAGCTCTTTTATTTGTCTATTATTAACAACTCTATCCATCTGTGCAAATCAAGAACACACATTTATTAGAGGGAAATTAACCACTGCACATTGTAATTTCTGATTGGATAATGCTAGGAAGTCTAAATTTGGAGACTAAATTTACATACTAAATGATGTGTCACCAATAAGAATAAACACGTTGATAAACGTGTTAGTAATAAATCAATCATCAACTTCCATGTCGTAGTTTTCAAAATTTTGCTTACAAATTTAATCTCTCTAACATTACTCTTTTTGATTTAACAGGAGATGTTATTAATATTATATATACAGAGACTATATGTTATATTGGTTGCGAACCTTATACCTATACTCTACACCTGTGCCTGTACTCGTTGATGAAGGGTTACATATGTCCGAAGCCAAAAATAAAAAATAAAAAACAAAAATACCATCAGAAAAATGATGGATATATGACTTGGTTGGCTTCATTAAATATATGAAAGTGTGGGCATATGTCCACTGTATAAGTATAGAATTAACTTATACAATGAAAGTAGCTAGCGTTTTCTCTCTGTAAACGTCTCACAAAAATATGGACATGGTTGATCACCATCTATTTAAATTATATTTAATAGATATGATGCGGTGGTTGTATTTGATATATATGTGCATATGTATATAGTTTTCAAAAGTCAGACACAGACAGATATACATTATATTGCAGCAAAGTTTCACAAGGTATTGGGGGATGATGATCAAAGCATGCAGCAAGCATATCTATGTGTTATTGTGTGGACTATATTGTGTCCAACCCCCCATGCACATACACGGAGAGAGAGAGAGAGAGAGAGAGAGATGTTAAGGTCTAAGTAGTGTCGGTTGGATTCCGACATGCAAAGCTCACTCCCAACTCATCAATTTTCTTCAAATAACACACTCCTCCTGTACCTCAAAGCCCTAACAAAGCTTTGTGCTGGAACCCTGGGACTGTTGAAACTAGCTTTGAAACGGTCAGGGAATTCTGCTGATTAAACAAAGAAAATGTGTAATCCATACTTTTGTTCATATCTACGTTTCAAAAATCAAAATGTTTTCTTGTCAAGGTTGTAACACGTCGTGACGGTGAGACAGTCATACAAAAAAAATTCATAAATACGAGATTTCTAATTAATTAATAATATTTCAGAAAATAGTTATCTGATCAAGTTATGCCCCATTTTAGCATACGTAATTTTAAAAGAAACATATATGTTCTCTAAAGAAGCGGGGACAAGTTTTTGAGTTGGGACATGAGAAAACACATTGTTAGAGCAACTTCACCATTGCTAAGGTCCCCTAGGGCTATTCACTATTTAATTCACCCAGTGAACAATAACTGCCCTTAATAAACAGTAACTGCCTTTTGCATCTCCACCCTTACACTGAATAGCCCTGGCAATAGGTAATAAAATATTAGTATTTTTTTATTTATAAAACAACACAAAATAAGTGTCCAATTCGTACCTACATCATTAGTCATTTTGTTAGAAAAAATTGGATTGAAACTTTGAGAGAAAGATAAAATATGTTTTGGGGCCTGTCGCTGGGGCTACTCCACACGGTGGAGTTGCTCTTACGTAGTGGTAAGGAAAACTTTGGCGTTTTGAGGTAATGTGGTTTTTTAGAACAAATATTAGATATATTCAATTTTCGACCGGTTTATATTTTTTCGTTTTGTAATTATTTTTTAAGCTAGGGTTTGATAGGAGTATTTGGATAAATCTTGGAGGCTGTACTTGACTTGTCATATTATTATATCGAATAGACTTGTAGAGTTCTCATTAAAAATTCCGACATTACGTTTAAGACTGTGACATTGGATAGTTCTGTATCTTGTTACTTTTGTTGCGTTATAGTTTTCGTCTTAATATATACATTCCAGTTATATATACCAACAAGCTCAAAGGGATTAGGTAGGAACCATGCATGGGTGGATTTTAAAGGGTGGAGAGTACATAAAGGTGAATTTCTGAAAAGGACTACACTTTAGTTCGTGATTAAGGGTTCAATTTTCACCCAACAAATAATTAGACCTATCATGGCACCAATAGCGGAGCCAGAATTTTTTTCTTAGGTGGGCTAGCTAAAATTAGTACCATAAAATCATATGCTTATTTTTTTTTCTTATATAAAATCTTAAATAATCAGTATAGAAGAACAACAATAGAATATAAACAATTCTTGAAATCATAACCCTAACCAACAACTTCAAGGATCATATAAATAATTAACCTACTAAATAAATAAAAAATAAGTAAATAAAGTGATTAAGAAAGTATCAAAGGTTACATTCATTCACTACTAGAAATTTGGGCAATAGCTACCCTTTTCAATTGGTGGCTATTGTCAAAAGTTGCCACTCACATTGGTGGCAAACCACAACAGCCACCAAGCAGCCACCAATTAGAGAGTGTGGCCTATGTAGAGGACTCTATTGTAACAATGGCTACTCTTAATACATTGGTGGCATCTAAAAACAATGCCACCCTAATTCACATTGGTGGCATCTAAAAACAATGCCACCCTAATTCATATTGGTGCCAAAGTTGCAAAATAATATTAAAAAAAAAGGATGCCCTTTGTGGGCACCCAAATTGGAGTATCATATTTCTTTTTCTATTTTGAAAACAAATTGTAATATCATTAAAATATAAGAATATAACTATAAATTTGCATAACTGAAATTTTATACAATTTTGTACAAATGTTGGAACCAAACTTTAAAAAGTCTTCGAACACCAAACACCTAATTAAATACACGAACATGACAACCCCAAACATAAACAAAACTCTATATGAATTCAAAACAATGTTAGGGCAAAAGAACCCCAAACGTAAACAAAATCTCAAACCAATTAAAAAAAAAACTCAGGCCAACCCATGCACTCATCTTTCCCTTTCATTCCCCTTTTTTTTTACCCCCATTCCATTAACTATCTTCCCTCAGAATTATATAAACAACAGCAGGAAAGATTAATTCGATAATGACAAAAAAAACATACCTTAAGAGAAAAAAACCCAATTACGCATCAACTTCATTTTTATATAAAAGAGAAGAAATTATTGGAGATACAAAAGCTTGGTTAGAGTGGAGGAGCAAGACTGAATGAAATGATGAAACTTAAAAGAGAGATATTACATGGATCAATTGTCTTCATACGAAACATGGAAACTGGTAGTGCAGCCCCACAACAGTTGTAGAACTTGGCAGCGTATGGTGGATTGTCGGGTCCCAATTCATAGTACCTTAAATTGAATACAGAAAAATAAAACATCAATCGAGTAAAGCTGTCATTTCTAATTATCAAATATACCAACCCGTAGGAAATATAGAAGCGTAGTTATAGCAGAGCAATTTCAAGCATTCAAGCATCTAAGTCGAACTAGTGAACTTAAAGCATCCACCACATAACATGTGCATGTAAAATTTCTGTCGAAATCTAAAACTAAGATCCACTACGAGAACTTAAGATTCAATAACACTAGACTGATGAATCGAAGCCAAAAGTACCATGACAACATTCAGTACCACTATATTTCAGCAATTGAACCATACCACTAAACAGTTTAACAAGATCAAAGCTTTTGAAAACTTAAGCAAAACGTACCATTTGGGATATTCTTAAGTTTTGTACCGTAACCCTGAAATCACAGAAAACAAGCATAATTCAAATTAGACCAACAAGGAACAAATAAAAAACGCAACTTTTCCCACCACCGTACCTTCTCAATGCTCAAGGATTTAGTCCTAGAAGATCGCCCGCTCTCTGGAGCTGAGTAACGCTCAACTAGCTTCCTTTCCCTTGTGGGCCTCTCAATTTTAGTGTAAACCCCCAAATACACTGCAAATATTGCCGAAATGGTAAAATGAACGGCAAATCCTTCAATCATTTCTCAAAATAAACTGCAAATCACAAAATTACCTACTACAAATCGGCCGGAGAACTCACCAGAAAACCAAGATTGAGTTGAATCTGCTACCGAGGGGTCTTCATTGCTGCGACCCTGTCCATGAACTTGCTGCAGTTGCTTTTCGCCTTCTCCTCCCTCCCTCCCTCCTCTCTACAAACCGCATACCTTGCCTTCACCGAATCCCTCTCGCTCTCTCCCTCGCCCTCTATCTCTTCTCCTCTCTGTAAGTCGCATGCCTTCCCCTCACCATCCCACACTGAGCCGTCGATCCTATCGAAAGGGTTAGGGAGCTAGGGTTAGGGAGGAGGCGAGGAGTTGAGTGCAGGGAGGAGAGAGAGAGCGAGAGAGAGAGAGAGAACGGCTGGGTTGAAAATAGGGATGTTTAACTTTGTATTTATTTGGGGTGAAAGTAAGAATAGGATTATTAATTGAAAAAAAAAAAAATTTTGACAGAAAAAAAAAAGGAGAAGAAGACTGAAAAAGAAATAAAAAAACAAGTTATAAAGTTGAAAAAACATGTAAAAAGACTTGGGTGTCAAAATTTTTATAGTTATAAAGGTTAAAGCCACCAATGAATGGTGTCAGAAAGGTTAAAGCCACCAAATTTTGACAATGGTGACAGTTTAATTTACAAAGCCACCGATATCAGCGGCATCCCACTGTAAAGCCACCAAAAAAAAGTAAGAGTAGCAGCTTTATATCTATGGCCACCAATTGCCAAGGGTGTGTAAAAAATAGTAGCTATTGTCCATAATTCTAGTAGTGATTGGAAAATCGTAACGAAAAGCGAGGAATTGCTGAGATAGAGATTTAATTATGAACTAAAAGAAAATTCTCTTTCTTTTCTTGAGTAAGAAGTACGGAGGCTAAATCGCATAGGATAAATGGTCTTTTTCTTTAAGTTTAACAAATAGGATAGAAGGGGAAGGGAAGATAGAACTAATTTACTATTTTTAGCATAAAAAGTATTATTTATTACTTATCCTCTACTAAATATACATGAAATAATAACCTATATTCGAATTGATTGTGCTATATAGGCTACATGCATTAACATAAGCCATTAAAGCATTAGTTTGAAAAAGGATAGTGCTATTCACACACCCTTATTAATTTTTTGTCATTGATCTTCGTGAATTCATTCAATCCAAAGGTCGAAAACTGAAAGGGAAGTGTGAGAAATAAAATAAGTGCGTAGATAACACTACACTTACAGAAAACCTCCCTGGGCTATAGCCCACCTTAGCCTTGTGGGTGGCTCTACCCTTGCATGGCACTAGGATATTGCATATATATGCTAATCATCAGACCTTTTAAGGGAAGAGATTCCTATTTTTTGAAAAAAGAAAAAGGGATCAGTTGTGGGATCTATTCCACATCGAACTTCAATAATCCGACCCATCTATTTTGTAAGTCTTAATTCATACATCATCCATACAAAAATTCAATTCAATCCAAAATCAGCCCATTTAATTGAAGCGATGAAATTTCAATGTTTCTTAGAACATATTGTTCGTCAATTTCTTTGAACTCAATTAGATGCCTCAAATATTTCCGATTTGGCTAATATTTTGCAAGGATAATTAGGAGGTGCAACTTGAAAAATAGATGATTATGATCGTTGAAGTTCGATGTGGTGCGAGCCCCATAATTAATCCCCTTTTTTTTTAGAACATAGTGTTCGTCAATTTCTTTGAACTCAATTAGATGCCTCAAATATTTCCAATTTGGCTAATATTTTGCAAGGATAATTCGGAGGTGCAACTTGAAAAATAGATTATTATGATCGTTGAAGTTCAATGTGGTGCGAGCCCCATAATTAATCCTTTTTTTTAAACTTAAGTACGATATTCATTGAATGAAGAGGAATATGTACAAAGAGTGCTTATAGTAGGCCTCGATAAAAACCTTACCAGAAATTTCAACCAAACAACTTAACTAGTAAGACTATCCTTAAACAAAAGATTTAAAAAATTACATCGGGAGATTCTTCAAACAATGAAACTTGGTGTTCTAAAGTCAAGCTAAACCTTGCTAGGCGATGTGCGATCTTGTTAGTCCCCATTTTTTAGAAAAATGGAGATCCATTTTCTTGCTATGTGCGAATCATAATACTTCACCGCTAATGCCTAAACCCTAATGTACATTGATTGGATAATGTTCCAGATTCAAGTAACTTTCATAAAAAAAAACATATAAAATTGGATACAAAAGAAAAAACCATTGACTGGCCAAAATTTAAAAATAAAAATAGGTACAACTTGATCCATCTATCCCCAAGCCCATAACGTACGTATTTAGAGACAGGGTTTATAGATCTTGACCAATAAAAGAGATAGGGTTTGTAGGTTGATCAAAACGGGACCACGCCCTCTAAGAGTGTGACTGCATGCATATAAGTGTGTTTTGCAGAGACAGACAGAAAATGTATGCAGAAACTAGGAAAGAAGAAGGCATCACATATTTATAGCAACTGAAGTCGACGTGTGTGGTATTACCAGTTGAAACTTCATTAATACTAGTATGTAGAATGTAGCTTTTCTGCACTTTGGATTCAATACACTCATATATATATATATATATATATATATATATTTCACTCTCTGAAAGTCTGATGCAACCGTACGACGTCTGCAATTGTTAATTATTTCGGTCAATCCTTCTCCTCTCTGCGTACCAATGCAATACCCCATCCCCTCGCTTTAACTTCAACGTGTGCTCCCCTCTCTCTGCGTACGTCTGTCTGTTGTATTTATTGATTCAATTCCTATATTTGTGTCTGTTTCCCTTTTCAATCAGATTGCTTGTTTCTTCCCACCAATTTGTCTGGACCCAATTTGAAGCTATTGATCAACTAGATCTAGCCTATCTATATCCTATATAGACAATTATCATCATGATGAATCCATGATCAGCACTAGCCATAATTATGTGCCTTCTCAAGTCTGTAAAGAGTAATGTTCTCTACCACATTACTGATAGCTTATTATGAGGCTTAGCCCATCCTATTTCTTTTAGTGTAGATAATATCGTTTGTTCAAAAAAAAAAAAAAAAGTAATGTTCTCTTACCAGACTTATTTTATTGCGAGACTATGAATTTAGGTCACATACACAATAAGCATGATGGGTTTAGATTCACATTGTGATATAAACGCATCTTCCGTTGCCAAAGAACCCAGTAAAAAAAGATATTTCCCAGTTTTGTTTAAGTTGGTCAATTATCACTAATGCAACGTGATAAATTACATAGGAAAATCCGAGAGAACCTCAGATTTATTGTCGGGATAAAATAACAAACCCTAGTACTATGAAATGATGCTTCTATCTCAACCCTAGACTTGCTAGGAAACCTAATAGGAAACAAAATTTGAAAAAGCATAATACTTAAAATATTCTCAAATCTTAGAATTCTGTTTTGGGATAGTAAATGAAGGAATTCGGCAAAAAATGTTTATTATTTACATCGTATGTCATGATCATGACGCCATTCTTTTCAGAATGACGGGTTATGGACTCAAATCGAACATGCAATGGTCGGACTTTGCTACTAAATTTGCACTTGTCAAACTGTTTTTCGATTCATTCTGCCATCTTCTACGGACAATAAGACCATGTTAATTGTTTACCAATAACTCCACCCTTCAGTCAGTCATTACCTTCCACCCCAATTGGAAGCAATGTAAGATTGTGAATGACAATGAATGTTGTATTGGATCATTTTGTTGTAAGCCCATTGTCTACCAAGTGGTTAGCAAACAAAGTGATCCGATAATCCTAACCTAATAAGGATTATGGAGTCTTATCCCTTGCAATTAACCTAGAGAAAATCTAATAGATTTATTACGAAGATACCGTATCATGGTGGGACTCTAATTGATTTGGAATATCCCTTTAATCAGTTAATAGGCCGGATTAAAGGGTGAGCGTCTATATATTAGGAGGTCCCTGCACTCACAGCATTATCCTATTCTAGTGCAAAACCCTATTTCTGTGCACAAGGACTTTCGGCTGCTATAGTGTAGAAGTTCCTCCTTGAAACCCTAGCACCCATGGCTTCTTCTTCCTCCACTTCTACAGATAAGTTTAATTTCCTTTTCATATTGATTTCGCTATTGTACTCGTGATCCTAATGTCTTGTTGTTGTGATTTCAGAATATGTCTTACATGTGGTATCAGAGCCACACAACAAGCTTAGGGTTCGAATTAAAGGTAATTGTTTGATTACAGAAATATTGTTTTGGTTGGCTGTTTTCTACTCTTTGATCCTATGAAATCAGTTAACATGCTTCCACAATTTTGTATCAATTAGCGTAATAACTAAGCTTATTATGTTTATATTTTGTGGAAGAATAAAAGCATGTATATAATCAAGGTCAGTATTGTTTCGTACTTCACAGTGAAAAGAAAAATTCGTTTCGAATTGCATTATGACATGGTTTCTTTTCGAATTGCAAGAAATTTTGTAAAATAATTGCAGGTTTTGATGGCGTTTGACCAAACCTAATCTTGGATGATATTTGGATTTATTATATAATCCTCTTATTATCGATTTAGATGCAATAATTCTATTTAATTATTATTAATTAAAAAAAAAAAAAAAAAAAAAGGGGTGAGATATGGCGTTGAAACAGTACGGGGTCTTCTCCCTTGCGTGTGAAGTCTTTAGCTCTCTGCGAAACTCCTCAATAGTGTTTTTTTTTTTTTTTTTTTTTTTTGGATCTATTCGGCGTTTTTCGGTAAGAATTCCCTCCGAAAAGGTATGAAATCGTGCAATTTAATCTACCTAATTTGGTTGAGTTAAAATTAAGCTTTTGGTTCCAACTAAATTGAGAACTAGATAAAGATGATGTTGATTCTGGGCAATCAACCTTTATTTTCTTATTTATTTCTCCATCTCAAAATTGATTGAGTTGAGAATTTACGCTTCCGCTTATTGTTCTCTGTTATGATTCTGTCAAATTATTAAATTAATCCTTGCAGATGTGAGTTTTCTAGATGAATATTGTTTTGGATTTCATGCTTTCATGATTTAAAATTTGGATTTAGCATTGTTAATTAATATGTTCTAAAAGGCATTCCCAATTTGTTTGTTTTCTGATGAACCGATAATGGTGAAACTATTTGGCAACTTACGTATATATAAACAAATTATTGTATTATGAGGGATTGCTTGCTGTCATAATTTTGATGTATTACATTATTATGAATTGCTTTCAGCCGGTTCGTATTAGGGTTTTCAATTTTTTTAATAAATTGATTCAATTATGGTGTGAATGATTTCTTACCTAAACTTTTGTCAAAATTAATCATGCTAAATTATAGTCTTTTCAAACTATAATATTATAGGGGTATGACTCCATTAAAGTCTCATTAAAAGGAAACCCATTCATGTCAATAACCTGGGCTTGATAGACTTCCATAACTCCAAATATTATGAAATTCGGTCATGTCGTAATATAAATGGATTGTAGATGCTGGTATTTTTCCACGTTTCTTGGCAAGAAATGGATTTATGGTAAATTTTTAAGTGTGATACCATGTTGCTGGAATTTTGCAGACTTCTGCAGAACAATCTGTTTGTGATATTATTTTGATATATCAAGGTAACTCATAAATTCATGAAATTTTAGTATGATAAACATTGAGATGTTTGGTTTAAATATGAAAATTTTCACGAGCATTGGTGTGAAAATGAATTATTGGTGAATTTTTAATCTGGAGACTGTACTGCAGAATTTATGCGGTTTCTGCAGCACATTCCAATTAGATTTTATTTTTAGCCCACTTATAAAATCGAACAAATTATGAAATTTTGAGTGACCGTAAATTTATATGTCTACTTCATTTCTGGAAATTTTCATGCACATTGGAGACAAATTGAAGTTTTGGTGAATTATTTAGTCTCGGGTATATACTGTAGAATGTTTTCCGTTTCTGCAGCACATCCCATTTCGAATTTGATTTTAGTACACTTATTAAAATTCAAAAATTAAGAAATTTTGGGAATTAACAGATTTGTATGTTTACTTATTGTCTGAAAATTTTCATTCATATCGGATGAATAATCAATATTTGGTGAATTATTTAGTGTCGGGTATGTACTGAACATTTTCTGCTATTTCTGCAGCACCTCTCTTTTCGAATTCATTTTGGCTCGTTTATAATATTTAAAAAAAAAAAAAAAAAAAAAAATCATGAAATTTTGCTAAATAGTAGTCATATATGTCTAGTTCATACTTGAAAATTTCCATGACAATCTAAAGAGAATTGAGTTTTTTAGTGAATTTGCAAACTAAAGTAGTACTGCTGAATTTTGGTACTTCAAAACTGGTTTTGTTATGTGATATTGTTTCACTGATTTGTGCACATTTATTGGTACCAATTATTATACAAGTTTATGGTTCCAATATGTCCTTATTTTATGCAAATTCTCAATACTAATGAATTTTATAGACAACACTGATTAAATTTTGATTTAAAGATGTATTGGTTTGTTTTGCTTAAACCAATGTTTTGTTTGGTCATCAATATTGACTATGATGATGATTGTCTTTTGAGAGAAAATTGGAAAGTGACATCAGTTTACTAATTGATCATTTGGGTCCCTATCGAATAACTGAATAACCATGTTTCCTATTTCGAGAACTCTATTGTTCAATGTCAACAACGACATACTTTTGTGTCTGATTGAATCTTTTGAGAATCATTAAATATCCAACAAAACGGTTATTTAATACTGTTCAAAAGGATTATTTTGAAAAATCAGAATTCTAATTTATATGGTGAATACTTTTGTCCCAATGGGAATTTCAGAAAATCACTCACCAATTATAAATTAGTATTATAGCAGATCATAAAGTACTTCTAACATATTTTCATCTGGCCAAAGCTGTTGAAGCTATATGTATTCTGTGTATTTTATGTTTTGGCTAGCTATGCAGGTATTTTCTTTGCATGATTAGTTTCTGCCCAAAGGTGTAACAATCATGCAATTTGCAATTGGTTCGATGCTCCACAATTCGTCTACTTTCATAATGAATCTTGCAGAATCGAGAATGAGTAGGTAAATTTGCTAATCTTTTGCCTTACTTTCCTGTGAGTTCTAAATTGGATTAAAATTATTGTTGAAAAATCGATGTTGTTGAGATATCTATGTGTTTACTTTAATCGACTTTGTTTTAGAATTAAAACATAAATTTTGAGTTTGGAATCTCTTATTAGGTTTCATTTTAATGTATGACCTAATCTTTAACACATATGTGTCTTCTCTCTTACACTAAAATAAATTATATAAGCCTAATTTTGATACATATAAATTGGTTTGTTATGTCCAAACCAACTATTTTGTGACTCAACAAATTTGT
Organism: Cotoneaster glaucophyllus; assembly: GCA_036320875.1. Classification (NCBI taxonomy): domain Eukaryota; kingdom Viridiplantae; phylum Streptophyta; class Magnoliopsida; order Rosales; family Rosaceae; genus Cotoneaster; species Cotoneaster glaucophyllus. The sequence continues at coordinate 3,909,620 of CM070066.1, forward strand.
TTAAGAAATTTTTTTTGTGTTTTGAGCATATTAAAGATTGTAAATTGGTTTTATTTAAATTATGATTAATTCTGAAATTTTGGTAGAGCTTACACTATCTTTATTGATTCAACTAGCCTATATTTTGTTATATGAAAACCACTTTCTCTAGTGTTTAATCTTGCAATTTTGAGTGTTTGCCCAAGTGGGAGAAATAATGTATTATGGGCTTCACACTCATCAATTTTGCATGCTTTTAATGGTCATAGTTTTGGTAGATAAAATGTACATTATCATACTTGTTTATATTTTATTAGTTATGTATGCAACTAATCTTGCAGGAAATTCAAGAAGGGTTAATAAGTATATTCTGCTCAAAAGTGTTTTGCTTATTAATTCTTGTTTGTTGTTCAAGAAATTGGACTTGTGATTTATATGTTATTAAGGAATAATTAATCTGCTCAAAAGTGTTTTCTTATTCAGTACAACTATAAATCAATGTATAGTGAAGCATGAAATTGACAAGATTGTATATACTTCATCTGCTCAAAAGTGTTGAAGCTATATACGTTTGCCCTTGTAGTTTATGTTTTAGCTATGCAAACCTAATATAATTAGTTTCTGTCCAAAGATGATTCTGGAATTATATGCTTTTGATGCCATAAGAAAACATTTAGTTAAAGTTTTCTATTTCTGTCAAATGTTAGATGAACAAAACTGACCAAATGATTTTGTATAGTTTTTCAGTCACAATAGTCACTTCCCTACAGATATCTAGAATAAAGATGTTGAGCTCACAAGTTTTATGTTTTAGATCCCATGACTAATGTTTTGCTAATGGGAGTATTTGAAAGGTATCTATTTCATTTTGTAAACATTTACAAAGTTTTGTTTTACTCTCTTAATCAGTGGGAGTAATAATAAGTTATCTATATAATTTTGTCTCTGTTAATCAGTGGGAGTAAGAGATTACCTTTTGTGTTAAAAATTTGAAGTGTTAGTGGCTGATACTTTAAGAGTAAATTTGGTTTAAATTTTGTTCATAAGTTTTAATAAGAGGTCCTGATTTTGTAAAACAGTATATCGTATTTTACTTGTTCTCTTAATATATTCTAAATTGACAGAAAAGTTGGATGTTGTTACCAACGTTGTTGAGTTCTTTTGTGAACTACTTTTGTACTGAATATATTTTCATATTTTCAGTTTGACTATTGTGAGCTAATATTTTGACTATTAGCTCTTGACACCATGACTTCGTTAGTAACAAAGTACTTTAAGTTGAATGTGTATGTAATCCTGGAGTGCAATGGACAGACTAAGTTGTCCTTTGTTTTCTTTGGTTCTGCATTCAATTCAAAGTGACAGGTTGCTAGGAAAGGTTATTGCATACTTATGAAGACTCAGTGATCACCATGAGTTCTTATTTTGTTAGGATGAATCATTGACATTCAAGTGGGAGAATGTAAGATTGTGAATGACAATGAATGTTGTATTGGATCATTTTGTTGTAAGCCCATTGTCTACCAAGTGGTTAGCAAACAAAGTGATCCGATAATCCTAACCTAATAAGGATTATGGAGTCTTATCCCTTGCAATTAACCTAGAGAAAATCTAATAGATTTATTACGAAGATACCGTATCATGGTGGGACTCTAATTGATTTGGAATATCCCTTTAATCAGTTAATAGGCCGGATTAAAGGGTGAGCGTCTATATATTAGGAGGTCCCTGCACTCACAGCATTATCCTATTCTAGTGCAAAATCCTATTTCTGTGCACAAGGACTTTCGGCTGCTATAGTGTAGAAGTTCCTCCTTGAAACCCTAGCACCCATGGCTTCTTCTTCCTCCACTTCTACAGATAAGTTTAATTTCCTTTTCATATTGATTTCGCTATTGTACTCGTGATCCTAATGTCTTGTTGTTGTGATTTCAGAATATGTCTTACAAGCAAGGCTCTGAGTAAGTTCGTCTAAATGTCGCACTTGCACATGATTACAATAAATGGGGTGTATTAGTCTAATATGCAACATGAAATGGGTATGTGTGTCTTAGCAGAAAATGCGCCAACAGCCTTTACTAAATGCTAACGTGCATGTAGTAAATACACAACATGATAAGCTTAAATGCTTCATCTTGGTGCACATGATTTTACCAATATATAAAGATCCATATACATGTGTACAATATTAAATCTGTTTCAAGTTTTTAGATCAAAACATGCTTAAAATATTTCTAATTGGCACGGAAAATTTGGAGTTGGAAGGTTCTAAAAGGCGCTAGGTGCTAGTCGGGCGGCGGGATAGGGCTTAGCGCCTAGGCGGCTAGGCGGAGCCTAGGCGGGCGACTAGGCGGATTTAAGTAAATCTATTCTATTTCGTGTAAACAAGTGTCTGTTTATACTTAAAATATACATAATTTTGTCATAAACTAGAAACTTGAATGACATCTATATTATGAAGTATTGGAACATAATGAAAACATAGAGAGCAAACATATAATGTGTGTTTATTTAAGTATTCAATAAGTCTCTTACAATTTATTGGAAATAATAAAATGCAAAAAGAAAGTTATCTATTTTTTATCTAAGTGAGTTGCAACCTAGGCAGGTGTCTAGGCGGGCTAGGCGGTCTAGGCGGTCTAGGCGGGCGCCTAGGCGGTCTAGACGGGCGCCTTAGCAGGTCTGGGTGGGCTAGGCGGATGCCTAGGCGGTCTAGGCATTAATCGGGGCGGTGACCAGCCGCCTAGCGCCTAGGCGGTGCTAGGCGGGGATTTTTAGAACAGTGAGTTGGAGAGTGAGAGATTGAAAATGTTTTTGATTTCGAATGTTGCTAGAAAGTCTATTGGTGTTAGACCTATCCTATTAATCTGGCACTCGATCTAAATACCTTCTTAAATATATTCTGGGTTTTATTTCTCACGCAGATGATGCATTTTTTCTTCTCCCAGATGATGCATTTTTCTTCTCAAGAGTTGGGATACTCTGCAAAACTAAGTACAGTGGTATTCTAGAATTCATATAGCCGATCTCACTTGATAAAATAAGACTTAAATATTGTTGTAATTATGCACGTTTTGCAGCAGGACACTTGAGAGTTTTCATGAAGTGTGTTTGATATGTCATTTTGTTTATTTAAAAATCTAATTTCTGATATAAACATTTCTATCCATATCCACTAAAATTCATCTTTCTTTCAAAGAAACGCGAGACAATCGGTGACCGACATAATCTTCTCACAAAAGATGTATCATGATCTGATATCATATGAATATGAAGCCAACTAGAAAAACTAATACAATTAATGTAAGAAAACCAGCTGGATAGGATTATCTATATGAAATCGGCTGAACATTTTCAATTTGAAGACCGATGAAGAGTCCAATTATTATTTTGTAAACCAAGATGCATAATCTGCGAATCACGGATACATCCTCCTTGGGAATTGAGAAGCACCTACCTAACTTGATTAGTTTTGCATGACCACTTTATTAACTTTATATATATACATATGTATATATACACACACTAAATTAACATATGTGGAGCTAAAAAATAATCAAAAAAAATATGGAGGTGATAGGATTTTTGGGTTAAAAGGACAAGATTACACTCGAGGCACATCGGAACCCCTACGTGTGAGCAGCGGACAATCATCACTCAATCAAGGTCAAAAGTGATCAAAATATATATTTATTCAAAACTTATTTCATCCATCCTCATCAAATCATCCCCACAAGGTAACCTCCAAATATTCATTCAAAATAGGATTAATTACCTAAATTAATTAATTGATTTTCTAATTAATTAATTAACTTTCTAATTGATTGCAAGATATTAATATCTTGCAATTACACCCAAAAACCACCAAATGTGGCCGGTTCCCACCTCTCCAAAGGGGGCCGGCCACACCCCTATAAATAGAGCCGGCCCTGAGGGGGGTGCAAGTGCCACCCGCACAGAGCCCCCAAATCGAAAGGCCCCCGATTTTTCAATTTTGGATACATATACGTATATATAATATTATGTGTAGAATATAGCAAACTTGAGTTTTAGAGCAAGTGGTATTATTGCTTCATTACATCGGCTTAGGGGATGGGTTCGAAACTCGTATCCATCATTTTTTTAGTTTATTTTTATTAAATGCATAAGCTTCCACAAAATAATATAAAAATTTCACACAATAACATGAAAATTCGAATCCTAACCCTCTAAATAGCTAAGCAAAAACAATACACCACCTTTCCACTTGTTGATTTGTTAAATTTGTTTGTGCTATTAGAATTTATACAAACTCAATTGAAAGCTAAAGTTTTTTTTTTTTTTTTAACAAAAAAATAAAATTCTTAGTACTTTTTAGGGCCTCCAATTCACTTTCGCACAGGACCGGCCCTGCCTATAAATACCACCCTATTTCCTCCAAAAACCTAAGTTGAATCCTCTTGCAAAATTCTCTAAATTCTCCAAACACTTTTCCATCAAAATTCTAACTTTGGTATCGGAGGTTCTTCGGCCAAAACCCTCCCCATTCATCGTGGGCGTGTGAGTCTCTTGGCCTTAACCTAAGGTGTTAATTGTTTTTGCAAGTGCATTTTCATCCAAGAACAAGAAGGAAGAAATTTGCATCCACAACATATGTATTACTTCATAGAAGAGGAAACATAATCCAAACTTGGGACGAGTCGTACTTTTTTATTGTAAAGAACTAATCTTTGTGATTCCCACCACATACACCAGTTTTATTTTCAAAATAAATAAATAGGAACTATTATTGGTATTTTAAAAATCTTATTATGCACTATTTTTTTTTAAATATAGAAAGTTGGAAGTGCATGATGATATTTTTCGAGTATAAATAAAAGTTTCCTAAACGATTGATCTTGAGAAAAGTTTAATATAAGATAATGCAAAAACAATCCTGCGTAATTAACAATGGAAGAGGGGGCGGAGGAGAAGGAGTGTGCTGAAAGGCACAAGCGAGTTTCTATTTCCAATGAGGCGGAGGAGACCAGCCATGAGGGGTCTCCAAGGTCGCCATGAAAACATTATGTTGGAACTGTCAGGGAATTGGGGGTTCCTTGACAGTTAACGCTTTGGTGGAGCAGGTGAGGCTTCACAACCCCGGGGTAGTGATACTGTTGGAGACCAAGAACAAAAGTGATCGTTACAAGTATTTAATAAAGTTACTACAGATGGATTATATGCAACCGGTGGAACCAAAAGGCATCGGTGGAGGGCTTTGCGTCTTTTGGAAGGATGAGGTGAATATCTCTAGTGTTGTGTGGAAAAGTTTCTTTATAGAGTTGGGTTTTGGTGAGGACCCACTTCACGCTGACTGGAGAATGATAGTTGTGTATGCGAGCACGGATGACAAACGGAGAAATGGTCAGTGGAACGAGCTGAGTAAGAGGATTGGTAGGTCCCAAGGGGCATGTATTTTGATTGGTGACTTTAATGATATAGTGGATGATGAGGAGAATGAGGGGGTAGCTACCGGTCCATGGCGAGTACGAGGATTTTTAGGGAGTTCCTGGCGGATAACGAGCTTCTTGATCTGGGATTTGAGGGATATCCTTTTACATGGAGGAATAAGCGGGAAAATGACTAAATTAAGCAGAGATTGAACCGAAGGGTAGCAATTCAGGGTTGGATCAATTTGTTTCCGCAGGCGAAAGTCAGTCATGTGGTGTTGGAGGGATCAGACCATTCTATGTTAATCCTCTCTTCTGAGGGGTCTGGTTTGCAGAGACCACGATGTTTTATCTATGATGCTCAATGGGGGAAGAATGAGGAGTGTCGGGCACTTATTAAAGAAGCCTGGAGAGAGCCGGTGATGGGGTCTATGGCTTTCCAAGTTAGCGAAAAGTTGAAAGGGACCAGGGGCCGACTTGAATGGTGAAGGAGGAAGAATAAACCAAACTCCAAGCGGAAAATTGAAGAACTTCGGGGGGAGATTAGGAGAGGGATGGTGGACCCTCTGGTACGGCATGACGATATCAATGAGAAGGAAAATGAGTTGATTGATGCAATTAAAGAGGAGGAGGTGTACTGGAAGGTGAAATCAAGGAACACATGGGGAAGGAGATAAAAATACAAAATTCTTTCATGCCCAGACAATGCAACGACAGAAATCTAATCGTATCCAGGGGCTGGAAGACCAGGATGGAGTATGGCAGAAGGAGGATAAATGTGTTCAAGATATTTTGGTTAATTACTTTGTTTCTCTATTTAAGTCCGAAGTTAGTGGACAGGGTGGGGAGGTCACGGGCTGTGGGGAGACAAAGGTTACGACTCGACATAATGAGGATTTAATTCGACCATTCACGAATGAGGAAATTCGAGAAGCAGTTTTTTCGATTCCGGCTAATAAATCTCCTGGTCCTGATGGGTTCACGGCTAGCTTATTCCAAGATCATTGGGAGGTGGTGGGGGGGGATGTAATTAATATGGTGCAAGGTTTTTTTCACTATGGACTACTCTTACGAAAGCTTAATCATACACACATTGTGATGATTCCAAAGGTAAAGGCGCCAAGGAAGATGACAGAGTTGAGACCTATTTCGCTTTGTAATGTCGTTTATAAGGTTATTGCAAAGTTATTAACGCGGAGGTTAAAAGCGGTAATGGATAAGGTAATTAGTCATAATCAGTCGGCCTTTGTCCCCGGAAGATTGATTCATGATAATATTCTGGTAATCCACGAAATCCTGCATTCTCTTAAATAAGGAGTGGACGGGGAGGAGGGGAGGATGGCAATTAAGCTAGATATGGCAAAAGCTTATGATCGGGTGGAGTGGGATTTCTTGATGGAGGTTATGGTCAAATTGGGGTTTCATGCCACATTTTGTGCAGGGATTCGGGAGTGCATTTCTACGGTATCATATAGTGCTATGGTGAATGGTGTCCCTTCTGGTTATTTTTACCCGGAACGTGGTTTGAGATCCGTTATCTCCCTTTCTGTTCCTTTTTTGTGAGGAGGCGCTTTCGTCATATATCCGGCAGAAAGAGAGTGAGGGCCGAATTTGTGGGGTTCGGGTGGCGTCTGCTGCTACCCCTAACACACATTTGTTTTTTGCGGATGATTCAGTGGTCTTCCGTAAGGCGAATGAAAAAGAGGCGGGTGAGGTGGTCAAGATCCTATAAGATTATGGGAAGGTGTCTGGTCAAATTATTAACTTGGGAAAAAGCTCTATTTTCTTTGGTAAAGGTTACGCGAAGAAGGAAAAGAAGCGAATTGTGATGCGAATGAATATACAGGCTAGAGATGGATTCGGTAAGTATTTGGGGATTCAGGCTGACTTTGGGCATTCCAAGAAGCTGGTATTTGAATCTGTTCATCGAGGGATTGAGAGTCGTATAGACGGTTGGGCTGAGCAATTCCTTTCACCAGCGGGGAATGAGATCTTGCTTAAATCTGTAGCCATGGCGATTCTGAACCATGCTATGGCGTGTTTTAAATTACCAGTCGGTACAGAGTCGTATAGACGGTTGGGCTGAGCAATTCCTTTCACCAGCGGGGAATGAGATCTTGCTTAAATCTGTAGCCATGGCGATTCTGAACCATGCTATGGCGTGTTTTAAATTACCAGTCGGTACTTGTAAAGAGTTGGAACGTGTCATGGCTCAATTTTGGTGGAGAGCGAAGGCTAAAGGTTGTCATTGGGTGGCATGGGACAAAATGACCGTGAGTAAGAAGGAAGGGGGATTAGGGTTCCGTGATCTAATGGGTTTCAATTTGGCTATGTTAGCTAAAATTAGTTGGAGGGTGATTCATAACCCGGAATCAATGCTTGGGGTGGTACTTAGGGATAAGTACTTTCCCAATTCCACTTTCTTATCGGGAAAGAAGCACAATAAATCTTCATGGGGATGGAAGGGTGTTCTATTGGGACGGCAGGTTCTTAATCGTGGCCTTAAGTGGAAAGTGGGTGATGGGGAATCTATTTGGATAAGTGATCCTTGGATACCTAAGCCGCATTCATTCAAACCAAGATTACGGGCTGGTGCTAGAAATATGAAAGTGTCTGAGCTAATCACGGAGGATACGAAGCAATGGAAGATGAACATGGTGTCAGATTTGGTGGTTCTGGATGAGGTGGATATGATTCAAGTTATTCCGATTAGCAAAAGTGGATGTCCGGATAAAAGGGTATGGCACTATACGAAGAATGGGAAGTACACAGTGAAATCGGGATACCATGTAGCCATGGAAATGATGAAGAATGGTGAATTTGGACGAAAGGGAGGAGGAATACCGAGTTCCCCGCCAAACAAGGGAGGGCCGTGGAAGACTATATGGGAGTTGGTGGTGCCGAATAAAATTCGTTTGTTCATTTGGAAGGCCTGTCGTAAAGCATTGGCGGTATGTCATAATTTGGAGAGACGGCGAATGCGAGTGGTTAACAAGTGTGCTTTGTGTGGTGAGGTTGACGAAACTGAAGGTCATATATTTTGTGGGTGTGAATTCAGCAGGGTGTTCTGGTTCGGAACGTCCTTGCAGATTAATATGGTGCAGCTAGGGACAAGAGACTTCTTGGATGGATGGCAAAGTATAGTGGAGAGACTAACAAGGGAGGAAGATGCGGAGGAATTGTTACAGCAGGTCGCTTTTAGGCTTTGGAGGATCTGGAAGTGCAGAGCGACATTTACAGGACAGCACATATTGCCTAATGTTGTCGTGGATCTATAGAGACAGCAGGTGGAGGAATTTCGCTGGGCAACGGTACAAATTCAAGGGGAGCAGCGAGGGAAGCAGGTGTTACGGGGGAATGGTGATGCTGAGGGAGGTACGGAGGGTGATTTGGGGACATGGAGGAAGCCGAGATTTGGTGAGTTAAAATTAAACTGTGATGCGGCTTGGCGGAATGATACGAGTAGGGGGAATTTGGTGGGTGCTCCGGGACTTCGCTAGGATTCCGAAGCTGGCGGGAGGGGTGGGAGGGGGACTATATGCGAATGCACTCACGACAGAGGTGGATGCGGTTCGAGAAGGGTTGGAGGCCATTGTGGGGAGTGCGGATTTGGAGACTGGTACTCGGTTGGTGGTGGAGTCAGACAACAAGGGGTTCATCCAAATGTTGAATAAGGAGATTATGACTGATGTGGCTATAGAAATTTATGTCCATGATATATGGAAAATGGCGAGTCTATTTCAGCTGGTAAGGTTTTGCTTTACCCCTCGGCATTGTAATCGTGCAGCCCATTCGGTCGCGGCGTACGTTGTTAAGCATGGCGGGAGATTTGGCTGGGATGAACTTGGTCCGAAGTTTCTTTTTAATGTATTAGCAGAAGATGCAAATGTAGCTATTCGTATTTAATTCAATAAATTCCTATCTTCCTGAAAAAAAAAAAAAAAAAAAAAAAAAAAAAAAACAATTACAAACACTAAAATTAAATATCAAAGTTCAGATTTTAAAATTTCCCAAAAAAAATTACCATATCGATATTACTTATGGTTTCTTTACCAGCAAAATGAAATATTAAATTCTAACACCACATTCTCACAAACAAACACAAACACGATTATAATAAAGGGAAGGTAAATATGTTAATACCATTTCTTGTATGAATGCTAGCTAAGAATGTCAATGCTGGTAAGTCGTAACTTAGTGGAAGAATCGGTGGCTTAATATTCATATATAGTTAGGGAATATATAGCTGCGGAAGACAAATGTTTTGGGATTATAAGCACTCTTATTATATAAATCAAGTGATTGGAGAATATACGTACCCATGTGTCCTAAGGGGAGGCAAATAGTGATCTTTAAAAAGGTAATTGGGTTTTGCAATTTCTAAGTAAATTATGTACTTATACATTAAGATTTTGAATCACGTATATGTGCATAAAATTCTCAATCACATACATATTTGACCTCATTATAATTTCGAATACCCTACTTACATGCGCGGTTGTCTAAGCATTTGCGTGTTTATTAACTCATTAACAATGAAATTACAGTCATATGTTTTCTTATTTGTGTATTAACTACTCATGGTTAAAACTTAAAATAAGAAAATAAAATGAAAGAGAGAGTGAGAAACCAACAAGTCAGAAGCAAGCAACCGCCTTTATGAAATATGATTGTTTAATTCTCGTTGACCATTGTTGCATTGATTTAAGTAAAAATTCTAAGTACTCTTCTTCCTTAAGCTAAGTGTGTTCAGATAAAAGGAGACCGACTATATGGTTTCAGATTCATAATCTTTTTAACTTCGAAAGTTTTATTTAGGGTCTAGGTTTAGTTGGAAACTAAACGTAATGATAGTGAGACTAAATTTCTAAATAAAATTTTGTAAAATAAATGACATACAAGTTGACAATTGAATTATTGCTTAATTGTTCATAAACATGCTCATTTCTTATTGATGACACATTATTTAATTTGTAAATTTTATGTATAAATTTATTCTATCTAGCATTATCCTGAAAACTAATAACCATGTTTGTAACTTTGGTTTGAAGTTTGGTAGGATTAACCAAAGCTCAAGCAGGCCAAGAAAGCCACCCTGCATCCCTTTGTACGCCAATCTTAGTCCAAGTACGGACATCCGGGATTCAAGGCCCGATGGCCCTGCACTGTTTCCAAACTAACGAATATATTCTTTTAGAGGTTTAATTTTTATTTTTGTTATTTTAAAATTTAAAAATTAATTTTTGAATTTGAATTTTCGGTGGCTAATCTAGCATCTAATTTAATAAAAAATCTATCGTTTGACAAAAAAATTTACTTTTGGAGGTTAAACCCATAATTTTTAGGGAGTCTTAATAAAATACTCTTGGTATTATTCACTTTTAATGTTAACGACATTTTTACTTTAAAAAGTCACTCATGGAATTATTCACTTACAACACTTTTTTATCATTTTTGTTAAAACTCAAAGTTTTCAAGTCTTTTTTATTAGTTTTCCTTAATTTTTAGAGTAAAAGACACATTAATTGTTTACAGTTATATATTTAAAATTTGAAATATGAAAATACCTTTTTTAAAACATAAATTTCAATTTTTTCAGAGTATGTGATCAAATTTGATGGGATACTAGTTAAACCTAACAACCTACTATAAAGTTACAATGGAAGAATTTGTATACCCATTCCCATTGTCTTTTTTATGGTATGATAATATTACAACTATAGATAATGACCTCGCATTCAAGTAAAACCCAATGTTAGACGCACCACAGACCTTAATACAAAAGGGTAGGCGATTAATTGTTTTCACTCATTATAAGACTGTAAAAGTTCATTAGATAGCAAGGATAAATACCACCCGTTTATCACTGATTAATAAGTTATAAATATTACCCGTTTATCGCTAATTAATAAGTTTTTAGGTTGATAAAACAAACGGCTATGATTAGCTAGATATATAAGGATTATGTGTAGGTAAGATTTTCAAACATAATCTTATAGTAGATACGAAATAAAAGCGAACATAATTAAGTTATAATTAGTGGTGGATTTTTTTGACATAAAAACAATTAGGGGATATTTTTTGGTACATATAGATTTTGGCTTGAAAACATGTAAAAATCTTGCCCTAATTTTACCACTGCCTTATTGACTCATTCTTTTACTCCTCCAGCGTCTTTAGCTTTTCTCTTGTATTGAACCAAAAAAATAAAATAAAATAAAGATAAACCTTATTGTATAACCTAGTAAAATATATAATAGAAGAATTCATAAACCCATTTTCTTCTATATTGGTATGTATATTTGTTTAGGCCCAAAATTACACAATCGGTCCGAACGGTCGAGGTCGTTAAGTGAATGAAGTTCTAAACCGTTAGGTGACTGAGTCAGGATAATTTTAGTTATTGTTAAGGAATAATATTGGGATTTTATCATAATAATTATCTCTTAATAATATATTGAATTATCTAGAACACGAGAATGTGATAAAGGTTAAGTGGCCGAAACCTATTGGGATAAGGAGTCCTAGGCAAATCATGGTGCATGAATGAATTCGGCCTGCGACTGGGGGCAGATTCAAAGTCCTAGTTGAAGTAGGATCGGCCGAGATAGAGTTGGATTAGGATCGGCCGAGGTAGAATTTGATGAGGAAGAGGATTCATACCCAAGGACGATTCTAACTCGATCAGGAGTATTTGCACTACTATAAATAGAGGGAGGAGCACAACATTCAGGGACCTCCAACTCAACACACAAATCTGCCCTGCGCAAATTCTCGCTCTACGCGAAACCTCTCAACTTTGAGATTTTTATTTTTTTTTTCGCCAACACATCTTCAGTTTGGATAAACAGCACTGTGAAGGCAACCGGTAAACATCTTCAGTTTGGATAAACAGCACTGTTGCTGTAGAATCAGCCGACCGCGGAGCACCTTTAGTTTGGATAAACAGCACTGCGTCGAGGCCGACTGGTTATCTATCCAAGTCTCGGCCGAGAAGGGTTTTTCGAATCCTTGTTGGTAGAGGTCATCTCATTAGCCTTCTTGGCGAAGTGAGGTGTTACAGGTTACTACATTCGGCACATTGAAAGCCGAATTTGATATTGAACTTCGCAGAACTAGCAGCCTTGTCTTCAGGCTTTAGAACCCAAAGGCCGAGGCGTGTTCCTTCCTCGGCTGCAGTCGCAAGATTCAGAGGTCAGCCGCACACACAACGCAACATCAACATTTTACTCACCGGCCGAGTTCGGCCGTCGAGTTGGCACGCCCCGCATTCAACTGAATGACGTAGTTAGCTTATCAATTACTCAGCCTGCGCGTCACGTAGGCTTGATAGTTTTTAGGACCAACAATATCATAACATTATGACTGTAGATTATAACCATCCATACAGATAAAATCATATGTTATACTGAACACATACTCTAATACAAAAGAATAGGCGATTGATTGGTTCCGCTCTTTATCTGATGGGAAATCTCATTAAATTGCAAGGATGAATATCACCCGTTGATCGCAATTTTTTTTGGCCAACAACATAAATGGGTACGGTTAGCTTGATAAGGAATGTGCGCATGTGAGATTCGATAAAATCTTATGATAGATATGTAATAGGATGTAAATAAATAAATTATAATAGAGGTAGATTTTTTTCGAAAAAAAACAATAGGGGTTGATTTTTTGGTACATATAGTTTTTGGCTTCAAGTATACATATATAAAATCCTAACCTAATTTCACCACTGCCTTCTTGATTCATTCTTTCACTACAACACCCTCTTCTCTGTCTTCTTCCTCCCCTATATACGGCTTTCACCCTGCTGGTCTTTCTCTCTCGTACGTGCTTCTTTCTTCTTTAACATATATATAGTAAAAATTTTACGTACTTGAAGCTAATATCTGTGCAGGTTATCATACAAGTATGTCAATGGGTAGCAGTAGTTCAGCAGGGGAACTAATTGCAGGCCGCCATGCATGTGCGGCGTGCCGGCACCAAAGGAAGAGGTGCGAAGACGATTGTGTTATGGCTCCTTACTTCACAAACAAGGATGAAGATTTTAAAGCAGTGCACAAAATTTTTGGCGTTAGCAACATGACAAAGTTGCTTAAGCAATTAGATGACCAAAATCATAGGGGCACAGCCGTACAATCTTTCATGTGGGAAGCCTATATGTGGAAGCAAGACCCTGTGAACGGACCTCTAGGGATGTACAGAAAATTGGAGAGAGAGAATGAACTGCTTAGGAACGCATTGAATGAAGAACAAAAGGCTCTGGCTTTGGCTTTGGCTTTGGCTGCATCCACAATGGAAGAGGAACCACTAGCTTTGGACCAAGAGAACCATAACAATAGTGGCAATATCAATGATAATGTGGAAGGAGTGATACCTACATATGGAAATGCCCTAAATTATGGTTATGCTAATCAAAGTTTAGCAGTTGATGGGTCTACTAATGACACTTATACTAAATTATTACAAGGGCAAGAGGCCACTGAAATGTCACAGGAGCAACAAGTATTAGGGCAAGGGAGAGGCTTTCATCATTGAGCTGCTTTGGCCAAGCAACAAGCACGAGACCAACAAGGAGTCGTCGGCCTCGATTCTTCTGCAGGACATTTTGGGATGGTCGGCTTGATGTCCACCCCAAAGTTTCAGTCCCAAAGGCCTATGCAATTTGAAGGACGCCCTAATATAGGACCTCATATGTATGGGCAAGGAAGAGGTCAAGTGGTTTTTGACCCTTCTGTTGGGCAAGGACAGCAAAGAGCATTAGGCTCACCCGGGGCAGCTCAAATTGGCCCACATTTTGGTGATTTTTCTTTACTGGGCCACACGAGATCAGCTATTACTCAAAGCCTTGATTCACCTTATCACCACCAACAACCGCATCATCCTGTGCACTCGCAGAGACAGGTGATGAACCAAAGGCAAAATCACCCTAACTTTCAACCCTAACTTTCAACCGTACAGCTCGTTGAACAATTGCCACAATTACGACAACTTTCAAGGTCGAGCAAGTGATTAACGGAACTACTTGGTGTCTGTTTGATGTGAACTTGTATCATATCATTGTATTTCTACATTTTGTTTTTCTTATTCAAAGTTTATCATGTCAAATTGTCAATCTTATATGACGGATTTAGGATGAACATTTTGTAGTTGTTAAAAGAAGTGAGGCGGACTGAAATATATTGTCATGAGGCAATATTATTGTAGAATTATGTGAATTGGATTTTAAGTATACAAATACGGGACAAGTAAATCAAGCCTAAGTATAGAAGGAAAGAGAATCCTAACTGGATTCACCCTCATTAATATATTCCTATTTAGAAAATATATTTTGAATAACACTTAGTACTGACTTTTTGTTTTTGACCAATATTGATATTTTAACACAATATTTTATTGTTTTAAAAAATAGGACGTTATTTAATTTGGTTGTTTGTCAGCTCCTGATGTGTTACTTGCTCTATCTTTTATATGATTGTAGATGGAGAGCAGTTCAATCAAGGGAAAAGTGAAAGGCCATGAAAGATCCAAAGTGGAAGGCAGGCAAACTACTCCTTTAATTCTAGCATCTATGGGTTTTTTTGGGGGTCAAAGTTGATCGAACTCCCATGTTCGTCCCCATTACTTTTGAGGGTATATATAGTGGGCAGATCAACAACACACTGTTTTTCTTGAAAATTAGTTGCCTCCATCATAAACTATTTTATTGTCTTGTTATTTTGTTTTTAATTAATGTACGAAGATAAATTCGAACTTAGAAACTCTTAATTCAGTAGTTCTACTACATAACTTTTCTCTTTTCTTATTAAACTTTCATTAACACAATCAGTTTACTTTTTCGACTTGATCCCATGTTAACAAGAGATATTCCATGGCTTATATATGTGCTTGTGTACTGGCGCAAAAAGCATTGAGGTTTTAGGCATTGTTATCAAGTGTAATTATTCGATTGATTGCTGCACAAATCGAATTAAATAGAACTATCCAATGAAGCTATATAAAATTGTGTTTGAAACTTTTGTGTTCGTGTTATGAACTTATTCATTTCCCTGTGCCTTCTTCGATCCTCCCCCTTTTGTATATTCAATCTTCTTCCATGCGATATTTTTGTCACAACTTTTTAGTTAAAATGGTTTTTGAATTAAGATTTAAAATCAATATAAGTGGTCCTTAAAATTGTCCACCAATCATTTTGTCATTCCGTAAAAAATCTCCGTTGGTATTTTTATCAATTTAACCCCTCCACTTGAATGGGTAATTTCTTTACAAAAGGACAATTTGTATCGATTTTAAATCTTAGAGACCAAAGTGAGGAGTTATAATAATCTCAGAGACCATTTTGGCTAAAAAACCTTTATGTTGCTCAATCTTGCATGGAGTCACCAAATGTGCAAAAACTAATGGTGCAAAACCGTAGTTTCGCCATCTCCAATCATAAGTTAGGCATAGCTTAGGCTAGTTTGGATGTGCTTTTAAAATGACTAAAGACATTTTTAGAGAAAATATTTTTGGGTTCCAAAAGCACGTGCTTTCTACGAGAAGCACCAATTATGTGCTTCTTCCAACAAGTGTTTTAAGTGATTTTTCAGGATTTACTAACATTTTTACTAAGGATTATTTTCAAAAATATTTTCACTATAAGCGTTTTCAGTCATTTTAAAAACACATCCAAACGAGCTATGTTTTAACGTATAGTCTAGGCTATATTTTTTCCTTAATAGTTTGGTTAGAATTCATCTTTGATGAGAATTGAATATAAAATTTTTCGAAAAATCACTCTCATTGCAACCAAAATTTTCGATCCAGTGAAAATTTGATTTCTATATTATTGACATCATACTTAATTTTTCCCACTCATCATAAAAGATCTTACAAATACATTCATTGTAAGTAAACATACCTTTAACCAATCAAGCTACAATCTTCATGCATTAGAACTGTTGTTAACAAACGTAAGTGATAGAATAAATTATTCCTACTACCATAAAACATGGAGGAGGATTGTCTGCCCTCCCACTTTCCGTGCCCTCCCGTGTGCCCTTCTGTTTGTGTGGTTACGGTTAAACCACGTCAATATTTTATATTACTATTCATTTTTGTTTTATTATCTCTATAAAAAAATAATATAAAATGTTGACGTGACTTAACCGTGATCACACGAAACAGGAGGGCACTGGAAGTGGGAGGGCAGACAATCCTCCTCCATAAAACATAGTCTTCCCATAATTATTAAATTTCAACGCACGTGCGTTAATTGTAAATCTTTAATTAGGACCTTCCATCTTCCTCAATATTCACAAAAAAAAAAATAGGACTTTTTTACGGTTGCTTTCTGATTTTGAAGTCTTGGATAATTCTTAATGCTGGTTAGACTAAAGTTACAAATTAAATATTGTATTATTAATAAGAAATAAACACGTTAATTAATATTTAATAATCTAATCATTATCTTTTACGTCATTCAATCTCTCTAACATTACACATTCAATCTCTCTAACATTACACATTCTTAAATCAAAGTCTTAAAATATTGTTGAAAAGTCAAGCTAGGGACCATATTGGGTTAATAACGCGACCCACAACCTAAAAAAGTCTATATTACGAACGCCACGACGTCATATACATAAGAAAAGTTGGAGCTGTGATGTATATGAGGCCAAAATCAAATTGCTCGTCCAAATTCCAGCAAGAAACGTCTTCATGCGCTCTTTGCAGATACAGTTACCTTTGTTGACTTTACCAACCCACCCATATCAACAAGCCAAAGTATACATTGCAACTGAATTGCTAAATTAGCTAATTTGACTACAATAATTACATAGATTTAAATAATCACCGTCTCACCGTCTCACCGTCACCAATCATATATAATCATCTTTCTTTTTTGTGCCAAAGAAAGTTCTGACCCCACGTTTGCCCCCCTTTTAGTCCAAAGTTAAATTCAACTCTTGAGCTGCGTACCACAATCTTCATTATCCTTTTATTTTGCCAATTCATTAAGCTTAGGAGGAAGAAATAGCTAGGAAGCTATGGCTTTACACTTCTCGCAACAAACTGAACTCCCGTTGAATGAGAATGATTCACAAGACATCGTCATATACCAAGTCCTAAATGAACCCATGTCTCTCATCCCCTCATCGTTGCCACAAAGATACCCAATCAATCGTCAACCAAATCGCCTCGAACCCACGAAGAACGTCGGAAAAAAGCACTATAGAGGCGTGAGGAGGCGTCCGTGGGGCAAGTACGCAGCTGAAATCCGTGACTCTGCACGACAAGGTGCGCGTATATGGCTAGGAACATTTAACACTGCTGAAGAAGCTGCCTTGGCATATGACCGAGCAGCTTTTCGAATGCGCGGTACTAAGGCCATGCTTAATTTCCCAGCTGAAATTGTGGCTGCATCTTCTTCACCAACATCATCAGTTCATAGAGTCGGCCCAAGTTTTGGTGTAACTTGCAGCTTAAATGGTAAAAACAGTACTAATACTTCAGACTCAAGTGGAAGTTGTAGTATGCTTTCAGTTGGGACACCAAGATCGGAATCTGAGACTGAATTAAGTGCTGTGGAGGTACCAAATATGCAGGGTCAGATCATCTAGAAATGTTCTTTTTAGTCACAAACTTCTGGTTACTAAGCATTAGAAAAGTGTGTAATTTTTCTTTCATTGGCTAGTTATTCTCTTTTTCTATGCCAACACAAATGTACTTCAAGTCTGCAATAAGTGAGTTTTATTGGTTTTGTAATATGATTTGTAATATGATTGAATGAGTTGGAGCTTATTTTGTACAGATACATTCTTAATTTTGGTTTTCTTTCTTTGAGCTTCACAATATTGATAAAGCAGTAGGTAGATACTATTAATCATAATCTACCGGTCACAATTTGCCAGTACCTAATGAGATTAGAATTAATTATCATCTTATCCAGTGCCTAATTTGAATATGAAGAGGACTATCCTTTGACTGTACAATTTAAAATTTTGTTGTTAAGAAAAAGAAATGTAAAATGGGTTGTTGGATTAATTTTTCCTCCTCAAATCAAGGGTTGGTGTCGGGATTGAGGGGTGGGTCCAAAATGGGTATGGTTGTGAGGGAAAGAGGGATGGCAGAGACAGAGGTCATGGAGTTGGGCGTGGGAATTCCACAAATCAAGGGCCGCTGTCAGTGGGTGTTAATATCAGTTGCACAGATGCTCACGGATGCCACCCAAGCCTAAGCATTAGCAAAAGTTTGTTCTCCTTAGTTTGTTCTCTATCATAAGGTCAGCTCCTTAGCTTCCCTTTGTTCTACCGCTACTCGAAAAATTATGCGCTTTTAACTTGGTTCATTGCTATGACTATGACACATTGATTCTCTTTCGACTGATTACCATATCGTGTTGCAATTAATTGACAGTCTCTGTGATTAAGTTGCAACTTGAATGTTTTCTTGCCTACTTCTCACTTTGGGTGTTTTATTCTGCAACACTGTTATTGAGATGACTATGATCATGTAAGCACCAATATTCAAGCTCCTTATGTCTCTGTATACATAAACTCAAGATTTTGTTGAACCTGCACAAGTTTGTTTGCTTTTCAATGATGTGGTTGCAATGAATCCAAAAGTGAGGAGTTTTTCCAATTCATTAGGAGCTTCTGCTGGTAGGCTCACTGCAGGTGATGCTCGGGAGTGACGCTGTAATCCAGTAATTACATTTTGTAGGATTTATTATCAACTGGTAGGTAGATGATATAGAATTTATTAAGGTATTTTAGTTCAATATACATGAGACAGAAAAAAAAAACAATAAAAATATGATTGCGAAAGTAACTTTCTTTTTCATTATTGAAAGTGCATTACAACTATATCATAGTTTGTTTCATGGTCGAGATTGTTCCAGTATTTCCTTTTCTCTTCTCATATGTAGGTGTTTTCATTTCTCAGCAATCAAATCATAAATTACATGTACCTAATATTTTTGTTTAGTTATATTTTACTCAATTATTCTTATAGTTTTTGGTAGTGATTAAGTTTATGGTACATAATATTCTTATAGTTTTTTGTTGACTGCGATTTAGGGTTTTGCAGAGTACAAGAAAAAGCCTTTCTCCGTGGCTGCATGCTTTTCTGCTGAGAGAGGAGGCAATGGCAAGTTCTTATTTGGGAGCTGTTAGTGCTGTTCAGGTCAAGATTCAATCTTTACTATATACGGTGTGTGTGCATTTGTTGTATTTTTGTATAGGTGGATTTGTATTGTGTGTAATGGGTGGTTGGGGGTTTTTGCAGGTGGGTTTGTACTTTGTGACCCAGTATTATCAGATTCTTCAAAAGCAACCTGATGTTGTTCATCAGTTCTACTCTGATGGAAGCTCCATGATTCGTATCGATGGCGATTCCACGGAATCTGCTGCCGGTATACTGGTAATTGGTGTCTTCTTACTCTTAGTAGCACGGAATTGAGTTTCCTGATTCTGTTATTTTTATTTTTCTTTGGTCAATGATAAATCATCCTGTGTTTCTAGGAAATGATAGTCACTATGCATTGGCTTGGTCTTAATTTTTTTACTGTTTTGACCAAGAGGTGTGCCCCAGTTTGATTTTAAAACTTACCTCTCTATTATTATGTTAAGCTACAATTAAATGTTTGTTGGAGTCTGAATATCAGGAATTGGAATGTTGTTTATTGACTTTCTCTGCATATGCACCGTTTGCTCCCTCTAATGTCCCCAATGCTTTCCTTTTATCTTGGATAACTTAAGATTGTTGTTGTCTGTCATCATCGGTAAGATTGCAGATAAGTGGTATTTGATGAGGTTTATCCCAATTACGAACCAAGAACAAATAAAAAAGACACTTTAGATGTATTGAGTTGTTGGAATTTATTATCACCTTAAGATTGTTGTTGGCCGCTCAGGAAGGGGTTACTAGAATCAAGCCGTGGTTGGGTACTGAACGGATGTAAAATGTTGGATCTGGTATAAATTGGATAGTTGAGCAGCCCGGTGTGGTTCTCTCTTTGGTTTTTTCGAGAGAGCATATCTGTTGTGAGTGTGCTGTACTGACTGCTTTAATTTTTTATGACCCGTAACGTTGGAGATTGAACTACAGTGTTGTGGGGTGAAAAGTTATCTGAAAATAATGGATTGAAAATTTTCTGCATCGTAATTCTTTAATTGTATGATAATGTTTCCAATGTTTTAGACTACATTGATCTGGATTATTTTAAAGTATATATAAAGATTAGTTTATAGGTGTATGCACTTAATATTTGGATATATGGTATTTTTCAGGTAATTTGACATACAATTGCATATAATCTCAATTTTCTCATGCAATTTTTGTCTGAGCTTCGGAATCGTTGAAAAATTTGTCTAAATAATTAATTGATTGAAATGGCTATTAGTAATGAATGAGGTGTTTACTATGTTTTTTTGGTATGTACAGAGCCAAAGGCATGTTTTTAACGAAGGAAAAAACAAGATGCAGTTTGCTGCATATAGAAAACGGAGGTTAGTTTGATTCCAACTCCTTTTTTTAATTTATTTGAATAAAAAATTGGTAAGTTCGAGTCCAATTTGATTATTTCTTGCAGATTCTTTAATCAGTTATATTCTTAACCCTCATCACACGTATCCCTTTTTTATAATGAAATAACATAGTTATTTTAGTTATAGTAAGGATTAAAAACTCTCTTTTATCTGCCCAATTTTTCCAAACTTAATAAATTGTTTTTAATGCCTTTTTTATACTGATCAATAAAAAATTTGTTATTCATTTTAATACATATAAAATAAAATTTATTAATCATGTTAATCAGTAATTTATTGTCAGACTCTAAAATCACTAATTTTGGCAATCCTAATGACACACATGAGTCCCAGACTCCCAGTAAACAAAGAAATCACATGGTTGTCATACTCATAGTAAAAAACTAAGAGTTCCTTTTTTATCTCTCCAGTTTAAAAAAAAAAAAGTTTTTTGCTCTTTGCAATCCATTTCTAATCTTTATAAATTACTTGATTTAGTATTGTTATATAGTAAATAAATTGGCATGTTAAGTGTATCACAGTATCAGTCTATTGTTTTGACAGTTTGATTTTTGAATTACTCACTTTCCTTTATGTTATATCTTTGCATTTTACATTGAAGTTGCTTACTAGAGTAATTATGTTTGTTTGATTGTAGGGATCTTATTGAAAAGCAAGGAAGAAGAATTGAATTATTTTATTGCAGACCTCAGGATAAACTATGCTTCTTTACTAGAAAAATTTACGAAATAAGAGTTGGATAAGATGGTAATTAGGTGGGTTTGATATTCAATGTCGCTGAGTTTAGTTAATTTCTGTGGATTATTAAATGTTTGAATATGTCTATCAAGCTGCAGTAGAATCTCTCATTAGGAAAGAGAGGCTAGACTTGAAATTGAGTGATCACGAAATTCCCTCTCGGATGTGCACATGACAATACTAGGTACATTTTTAATTTTCTATGATGAAAATCCTCTATATTCTTATTTTCAGTATTCAAAGATGCAGTCAGCCCTTAAACAATACATTTTTACCCTATTCTTTTTGGGTTTATATGTTCCTCTGGTTTTATTTAGAGTCATGAAACTTGACTGCAGCAAGAAGCATAATAGTAATGGTTGGTTTGTGTTAGAGTTAGAATACCCTGTGAGATGACTGATTCGGTAACCCATTTTAAATAAAACGTATCAAAAGTGTTGAACGGAGAGCGAAGAGATTCTTTGCATGAAAAACAGATTTCACTTTGTTTTCTTTACTCAAAGTGCTCTTATTTAATCTGGTTATGTTTCGGTTGCGTAGTCCGTGGTTCGCAGCGACTAAGAATTGTTTCCTAAGAAATCTATTGAGCTAAGTTCTTTTTGGTAGGAAATTAGGGTTGCTGATGTGAGCAATGGATTTAGTCTTTCTGTTTGGTATAATTATATCTCTGAACAAGCATTAATAAATATAACAATTTCGATCAATAATTTTATTCGGTCAAGATTCAAACTCCCATTGTAGATCAAACTATAACTCAAACTCCCATTGCAGAGCAAACTATGAGTCAAACCCTCATTTAAGAACAAACTGGGAACGAGGAGGCGCAATAGGGCATGGCTATTTCCGAGGCATCGGTCATTTTGAGATTCTGGTAAGCTAGCTTATTTTTAGACCATTGTTTAGGTGTACATAATTGTTTAATGCTTTGTACCTTTCCATTTTGTCAACTATAGATGTTCTAAAAGATACACATACCCCTCCCCGGAGAATCCAGTTCATTATTTTACATTATATATCATTTTTGTAATGTAAGAAACCACAACCATCTAAAAGTTTTAGTGAAGTTGTATTTTAAAGTCAGGTTGGTAGGACAAGTTGCTATATATAGTTTTAAAAAGTTTTTAACTTCGAATTTTGTGATGTGTGATTGCAGAGCAAGGAGAATGTGACCCCGATAAGCTCCAAGCTCGCGGTAAACTTTTTTTTTTTTTTTTTTTTTGTTCAGGGTTATGAGAATTCTTACAAAAAGAACTAGGACAACTTAGATTTTAATTTTCGGTTTAAAGCTGTTTTTAATTTGGTCTGCCATGTTATGTTTGTTAATAGGAACCCAGAAGAGTCTTGAATTCAGTTTCCAAGCTCTGACTGAAAATGGAACTTGGTGCTATTAAGCTATCGTCCTCAGCCCTCATAATTCAGGTAGCCACATGACTTTTACATTGTTGCTTTCGTTTTATGTACTAATTATTGTTCTATGAATTGTATTCTTCAGTTAAATAAATGATTTATCCTCCTTTTCCCATCTCCTTGGTTTTTTAGATTTTTCTGTTTGCGTATTATAATTTTTTAGGGTTTTGGTTACTGTGCACTTATCATGTAAGTCAATTCTCATGTGATTTGTACATCCACATTCCTTACAATTTCCATCTCAGTATATGCAGTCTTTTGCTGATCAATTCAATTCTCATCTTGAAACTCTTCCTTCCAATTATGCAATCTTTTGCCCTTTTTGCATCTCAGTGTACAATGGAACCATTCTTCACTGCATGTATTAATAATTTATAATACATGAACATATTATAGTAACTAAGTTTAATCCCTGATTTTATTATTAAACTGGGATGTAGATTTCATAATTGAAATTATGTTAAATGTGAAATGTTAGTGATTACACTTCACTCAATTATATCAATCCTCTTCAATATGTAGATGTAAGTCCATTATTAGTGCCATTAGGGGTTGATTAATCCTCATATGCGTAGCAATAATTATTAGTACCATGTAGTGTTAGTACTTACATAAATGCATTTTTAAACGAATGTTAATATATTCTTAGGTATGTTAACAACACTACTCTCCAGTTTAGCCAAGTACCTACTTTGGTTTTTTGTTCCCTATGAAAATGTTTCAGATGGGTTTCTGTTCTCCAGTTTAGCCAAGTACCTACTTTGGTTTTTTGTTCCCTATGAAAATGTTTCAGATGGGTTTCTGTAATGTGAATTTCGTGAGTTTTATAACGCTGATTTAGTTTATAATTCAACAAAGTGGGTAATTCCCTGTTTTGAATATTATGTATTTAGCTGCTGCATCTGCATGATCGATCTTTCAAACATAAAAGCATGTTACATCCCATTCTCTCTCTCTCTCTCTCTCTCTCTCTCTCTATATATATATATATATGTATCCTTTTGAATTTGATTGGTGGATCGCATCGGAGTTAGAAGTTCTCTTCTTTGAACAAGTCTAACAATGCAAGTACCTGCAAAAGTCAATATTCCAAACCACAAGTTTCAAAAGCAAGCAAAGCAACCCAAAAAAGTATCAACTAACTTTCACTATGAAACTAGCATATATGTATATGTATTCTGGCATATATAGAATTGTAAAGAAAAAGAAGTTAATTGTGATGAAAAATGACCTCAGGCACAGAGAGCTGTAAACAGAACTTGGGGCCATCATAGTGGTAGAGTATGCACTGCGGGAAGCTGTGCACTT
This sequence comes from Cotoneaster glaucophyllus, assembly GCA_036320875.1. Classification (NCBI taxonomy): domain Eukaryota; kingdom Viridiplantae; phylum Streptophyta; class Magnoliopsida; order Rosales; family Rosaceae; genus Cotoneaster; species Cotoneaster glaucophyllus. The sequence continues at coordinate 3,933,996 of CM070066.1, forward strand.
ACTTCAACAGGAGCTTGAAAGAGCTCAAGCCGACAATTCCAATCTCAAGAAAGGTAAAAAAAATTTAGAATCCTTCAGACATTAAAAATTTAGTATTGTTAAGTAAGCTGTTGAAATGTTAATACTTTCTTAACATGGGTGGTTTAGATTTCACTAGGCTGTGAATTTAACAGCCGCTACTTTCATTCAAATGAATGGCTATTTGCTATCGATTTTGAAGTCAAGCAAGAGTTCAGAAAAAAATCGCGTGGTAATGATGATCCATCAGTGTTGAACGAATCATGTTCAATAAACGACTTGACAATAACTAAATTTCAAGCTAGATAATGCTACAGGTTCTTTTGCTTGCATAGTTATCAAACTCCTATTCTTTTTATTCCCCTTATAATTGAGTCTGTTTCTATTCTCTTGGCATGTCATGATTTAGTTAATTGTTATATACTGCAGCATTTGTTGGCCTCTGTATGACATATCGGCAATGCGTTAGAAAGCAACGTGTGATTTCAATGTATGTGTAAGCGACTAGAACACGAACTTTTAAGCAATAATGAGAATACGGATCCGGTCTCAAATGAAATACTGTCAACTGCAGGTTTGGCAGCTGTGGAGAAAAGACAGAGCCTTAGGAATTATGAAGCATCTCCTCCAGGTCCTAAGCAGCCTGCATTTGTATCCAGAAACAAACCCTGCAGTAATGCTGATCCATCAGTTTCGAAGGAATCATGTTCTATAAACAACTTGACAATAACTAAATTTCAAGCTCGATAATGATGCAGGCTCTTATGCTTGCATAGTTATCAAACTTCTATTCTTTTTATCTCTCTTATGATTGAGTCTGTTTTTGTACTCTTGCGTTACTAAATCAGCTGCTCTCGAACGGGTTCGCAATTCATGATCTTCTTGCCCCCTCATCCTGCACCCATTTTCTCTAGGCCTTCAAGAGGTAATTAAATCTCACTTCTTTCTCTAATTGTGCCTTATTCTCACTGTTTTTCTCGAATTGTTTGTTTTTCTTCGATATTGTGGTGTTTTGATCCCAAAATTTTTCTGGTATCTGATTTGTGAAGGGTTTTTGATCCTTTTAAACGTGGGGTTGTCGGTGTTTTGTCCAGCTTCATATAACTGGTCTCTATTTCTAGAGTTGTGATCTGGGGGGTCGAGTGTTATAGAGTAACAAAATTGTTTCTCATTCTGCATTGTGAAGAAGTGTTTCTGCATTGTGGGTCAATTGTGTTTTTGTTTCTGCAAGGGTTGTACCTCTCTGCTCTGCTACTTAATTTCTCGTTAGTCATAATCTGGTACGTGGTAACCTTAGCATCTGCATCACCAATTCATATAAACCCATGTTCCATTTGGTAGATTTTTTACATGGACCATTCGTTAATGGTAACCTTAGCTTCTGTATCACTTTGCAGAACAAAAGCTAATCCAATTGCACCAATTCACGGTTCACCATCATCTCGCATCTGATTTGAGGCTCCGGCTCTGCGCACTGCAATTTCGTTCAGTCTCCTCTCCTCTCCAATTTCATATCCTCCAAGTCTCTTACTCTATCTGTAAGTTTCTCTCCCCTTCTCTGTCAAAGAAGAGAGATCACATGGAAATATTTAAGTTGTCATAACTAAAATGATCTGAAAACTTATTAGAATTGTTGTAATTTGCTTTTCATTGTAGCGTTACTTTCTTAAACTGATTAGAGCTAAAAATTGTTAATTCCTTAGCATTCAGTGCATATGCTTATTAATGTCTGCTTGTTATCTTAGTGGCATATGGTGGTTTAGTTGCACCCTGCACACGTGCAGCTCAAGGCTGACCCCAAATTGTTCCTCCTGAAATGATGTTGTGCTTATTTGTAAATTTTGCTGCTCATCAGCAATTCACCTTTTGTCTCTTGATATCTTTACAGGTCCAAAACGCCATAGGGTATTTAAACATCATCAGGGCCTTGGATGAGAGCGAGAATCTGACTGTTCTAGGTGGGGAGAGATTTATTATTCTTTTAATATTTCAATTATGCATTGTGATGCTTGCAACTCTTTGTAATGGTTGAGAGTTTAAATTTGAAAATCATTAGCTTAATGCAGTTTAAATCACTTGACAGTTTAAATGCAGATTGTTATATAGAGCATCGGTGTTGTATGTATGCACTGTTTTTCATCAGGATTTTATTGTTTGTTGCTTATACTTAGATATCGGGATTGTTGAGTGACCAAAACATTCTGACGTTCTTAATATTATGTCTTGATCTATTTTGCAACAGAGATGGAATGTATGTTTGAGTTAATTTCCTTATCAAGAATCGAGTTAATTTCCTTATCAAGACAATTCTCAAATTCATCCTGTTAATTCAAGTCATGGCCTTTTGCATTGACTATTTTGTTATTTTTTGGTTGTTTGATCCGATTGTTTTTTTTATTTCAGGTATGGTTGGTCTTCCAATTTTAGGGTTTTTGTATAGAAGTGTGCAGGCCCTTTTCCATTAAGGAATGTAATTCGTGTTCCTCCTGTTGAATTTTTTGTTGAACAAAATTTTAAATTTTTTTGGGTTGTTTTTCGTTTGGAGATCTATTTTCTGTTAAAAAAAAATATTGCGATGCTTCGTTTTTGCTGTTATGTTTGTGTATTTGGGTTTTGGGTGTAGATGTAGGATTTTGTTCATTTTTATATGCGGTTCCAGGTGCTTGAGATGTGCATTTCAGAGTTGTTTGCCTTTTTTTTTCATTGGTTTTAATTCCGCTTTGCAGACTCCGAAAATTAATGGTTTTGTTGGAGTCCGATTGATTTCGGAGGATCGGCGGTGGTTTTTAAATTTGTATTTGTATTTGGTGCTTAATTGGTGCTTAATTTAAAAATTGGAGTGAGTTTGGTGTGGATCTGAGCTAAATTAAGTAATTAATTGACTCTGCAATTTTTTTTTAATTTGAATTTGAATTTTGTTTCAGCAATTTCAGCTCAATTTCTATGTTTTATGAAGTTTAATTTTAATTAATGCTTTTGTGGATAGAAATTTGAATTTATTTTTATTTTTATGTTGTTTAATAGAAAGATAGGTGCTAGGATGGGAGTGGACTCAGGAGCAGGGAGTGTTGTGAGGAGGGGAAGTAGAAGAGGATGAAAGGGGTTAAGAGCAGACCTGTCCAAGATTTGGCTGCAAGTAGAAATGAGCTTCCATTGAAAACAGAGGTGTGTCCTTAATAATGCTGTGAAAACTGAAACAAGAGGTGGAAATGTTGAAGTGTGTTAACGAGTATTTTCAGCAGCATATTAGACAACTAACAAATGTTGATCATTTAAAATATGAGATTACGAACCTGACATGGAAGAATCTGTTTCAGCAACTTTTAACGAGTGGCGTAATTCAAGCCCAACAGCAGGTATACATATGTTTCATTTTCTATTTTGTCAATTGTCTGCAGAAACTTCTCTTTATGTTCACATATGCTCGGATGTAAATTTTGAATGTTTCTTCTAACCTAATTTGTCTGATTCATAGGATCTAATATATTTGATTTGTTGTCTACAGAAAACCAAGGAACTTGATAGCATAGATTTACTAAGTCAGTTACCTGCTTTGCGATGGCTTCTTTCTCCCTTCTTGACTGCCAGGTGCAGATCCATGCATTGTACTTATATTTTTGTAATTTAATCATCCTCTTTGAAATTTCTGTCTAGATATTCATTTTCCTGCATTTTAAAGTTGAAAAGTGTAGTTTTTGGAGTGAACACAATGGAACAATCGAATCAGCTTTCGTTTTCCAAGGACCGGCTCCAACTTTATTGATCAATTTCGTTCTCAATTTTAATCGGTTATCTACTTGAATCCATTTTTCTAATCCTAATTAGTTCATGCAATTAGCGTTCTTTCATGTTTAAATATGCTAAATACTTTAGAATTGAAATTTTGTGTGGTGAATATCAAGATAGAGAAACTTTTCTCTAAAACACCATCTGTCCATTTATGCATTTGTTTCTAACTTTCTGTTATTCCTCTTTTTTTCTGATATGTAGCTGTTCTCATTTATCTGTTAGAAATTGGAAAAATTGAAGTTAATATGAACAAATGATAATTGGATTTGTTAAAGGATAGATTGCATTGAAATGTGGCTAGTATGATCATCGAATTCCCTCATCTGGGTAATGTTGAATCGTATCGGGTTCTGCATGTGTTGGGTTTCCTGGCTATCCTCTGTTTGGATGCTTTGAAAGTTTGGTGGGAATTGGAAATTCAGTTTGGAAGTGAGAATTTGGAGTTGTTTTCTATGTTGGTTATGGGATTGACAATTTTCGGCTTAGTTTTGGCTAAAGAAAGAATTAGACTGTTACTTATTGAGTTAGGAGGATTGCAATGTCGAAAATTAAGAAGGGTTGGTGCTATTGTAATGGCACTTGCATTTGTTTTGAACCTATAAAATATTTGGCCCTTTGATTCATGATCTGATTACTCGAGAAGGTCCATTTCTTGAAATAGCTTGCATCCTTATTACTGGTTTGACAATCATTTTGTGGCTAATTGTGGTTGTTTCAAGTATCGTGTTGGCAGTTTTCATGAATATTTTAATTGGATTGTATGCATCAGTTGTAGTATATCAGGTTTGCATACACCAGACTATAATCATTGTAATCTCCTTGGCCTTTTAGGACACATTATATGTGTGAACTACATGTTTCTTCTGTTTCTTAAGGAAACAGAACTTTTTTGGAAACCATCTCTTTCTAATCAAAGACATTCAGTTTCTTCCCACTCATTGTATAATGTGTTTATATGGTAGCTTACTTAAATGTAAATAAAAGCAAAACTGCTTATCTTATCGACCTCATTCACTCATGTATCTCTCTGTTTGTTTATAATTGTGTTGAATTTATTCAACTTAAATGTATTTTATTCATGCGAAGACAGACCTTTATGTTTTTTTGCTTTTGAACAGTTGTGGTTCTAAAATTAGCTACTTGAACAAGTCCTCGACATCTTATGTTTTAAATTTGGAACCATCTCTTTCTAATCAAACACATGCATTTCTTCCCACTCATTCTACGATATGTTTATGTGCCAACTCACTTAAATGTGTATAAAGGCAAAACTACTTATCTTACCGGCCTCATTCATTTATGTATTCCTCTGTTTGTTCATAATTGCCTTGAATTTATTCAACTTAAATGTGTTTTATCCATCCGATTACGTCTGAAACAACTGGTTCCCGTAGCAACGCACGGGCCTAATATCTAGTAGTAAACTAAAATTAAGATTAAGTTTGTCAAAGAATATAAAATTATTCAGAAACCTGACAACATAAATTACAACATATAATGAGCGGTTATAACATTGAAGCCTTCTGTTTTGTATAAAATCCTAACACTTGCCGATATGTCGACGGGGTTAATTAAGTTGGGGAGCCACTAAACGCTTCTCTGAAATCTTAACAAAGCACACTATAATTGTTGATTGATGATGTTGCATATTACACAAGAAATTGTGTATGTATATCGTGTTCTGCTATCTCTTCTTCTAAGGCTAGTTTCAAAGAAACTTACACAGCATGTTCTTGACTACAACTACAAATAATTCCGGACTGCTAAATTTCTATTTGGGCAGCAAAGAATGTTTTACAGACTCACTCAGAAGCATAGTTTCCTTTCTTATTCTAAGTTTTGTCAAAAAGAAGACAGCAAACTGTCCAAGTAGTCACTTCCCAGGTCTTGGAACTCAAATACATCAAATTCATCATGATCGCCCAACATCTTTTGCATGCTCGCCTTCCTCTTCACTGCAGGTTTTCTTTCCTCAACATTTTCTTCCCAATCTCTCAACCTTCTCCTACGAGGATTTGAACCGATATTTGTGGATGAACAAATGCTGAAGCAATCCGATCCCATAGCCTTTGCAACGGTTTCAAGGGGGAAGTTAAGATGTGCTTTTGAGCCTCTAATTCTCAGAGCTGCCTTGTCATAAGCCAAAGCGGCATCCTCAGCAGTCTCAAAAGTCCCAAGCCAAACCCTAGCTCCTTTTCTTGTTGAGTCCCTAATCTCGGCTGCATACTTACCCCACGGCCGCCTCCTAACTCCGCGGTAGTGCTTCGTAATTTCCACTTTCTTTGCTCTCTCAACCTTTGCTTCGCATTCCAAATTTGCAGCTCCATTGCCTTCTAACTTTTCATTGCAAGACTGCTCCGTATTTTGTGCAGGAGCAACACCACTGTCCAGAAGTTTCTCCCAGGCCTCAGTTCCCATTGATATCCACCTACCTAGACTTGGTAGCCTTTGTAGAACTTCCATCGACCCTTCTCTCCCATCAAGAGGAGGCATATCTTCCCAGGATTGAGACTCTGTTGCGCTTTTCGCTTCTTTTTTCACTCCATTCACACCGATAAAGCTCGCCCACACATCCTCTAGTTGTATAGCTTCAGATGCTGGCTTTTCTGCAGGAATATCACTATGTACAGTCATATTCTCACAAAATATTAAGTTGATACGAGGGGAGAGGGGAGAGAGAAGATTGAGAGAATGGGGAAATATAAAGGTATAAAGAGAAACGCGTGAATAGCTGAGATTACTTGTGGCTCAATCCAGCTGCTAACTTCATGGAGGATTTCAGGATTTTAAGTGCTTATTAATAAAATAAGATGTGGGATTCATATTTTAAGTCTCCCACGTCGACTTGTGTGGTGTTCTAATCATTTACGCGGCTTTATCCATATAGATTCTATGCACTTAGTGTTTTATATTGTTAAAACCTTCCTCAAATTCATGAAGATCACATAAGAAATAAAGAAGACGACGAATTGAAAGCTGTTTATAGAGTATAAGTTGAATTTTATATTGGCATGTTTACTCCTCTCCCTATTAAACAATCGTAATTGTCACTGGAATCCTACATATAAAATCATTTTTTCCTTAAAGTACCCTCTAAAAATAATTGAAGAAAAGTGATATCTGCAGAATTTAGAATTGTATTTTAGGACTCAGCTGAGACACTATAATATCATATATAGATGGCAGATTCAGGTGGAAAAGGATTTGGATCATTTTAGTAGATTAATTAGCAGCAAATCCAATCTGAACATAAATTAATTAGTAGAAATATCCAATTTGAACATATATAATTAATTCTTGCAGATCAGATCCCTTTGACTTGTAATTGAAGCCACTGTATTCACAAGTAAAATCCTTGTGTACTCTTGACAAAAAAATGTAATACGGGATTTTTAAAATCTTTTTACCCACACAGAGACTGCTAAATTGTAAAGTCCAAAAGTACTGCCCTTTCTCCATAGGGTTGTTTTATTGGCATCCCATATATTGATGAATACACCCCACATAAAATTTAAATATCAAATGTCTTGTATGCTCTAATATGAAATGACTTGCATGCCCTAATTCTTATTTCTCTCACCACTTTGGTTTTTGGGTTATTTTAATCATCTAGTTCAGAAAATTTGCCAACAATTTCATCCGGGTTTTGTTCAAGTTGACTAAAAAACCCGTTTAATTTTTGGGAAATTTTGGTGTTTGAATATGTGGGGTGCTGTCAAAAATGGTGACAAAAATTTTGGGGTTGTTGCAAGCACTATATATTGGACTATGTTAATGGAGCATCCATGCATACAAAAAAGACAAGTCTCAATTTTTCTTCCCAGAAGCTGCTTCTCTCAGAGAAAGGGTTTTCAGGAGGCCTTGAGATGAGCAGCTTCTTAGTACATTGCCTCCTGAGAGTCACAATTTAAGAGTTGCATTTCTCATTTTGAAATTGGTTTCTCCTCGGATATGCCCTAGTATGATAGCAACTGGGGTGTGAGGGTAATTTGGGTAAGTAAATGAGGTGTATTAAGATAATATTTAATTTAAAAAGTAAGTGTGGAGTTTTTTCAGTAAGTGGGGTGTAAACAGTAATTTGTGGGGTGCTAATAAAAAAAACCTTCTCCATACTTCAATTAACACAACTAATTTACTAGAACTTTTTCAAAAGATCATTATTTTATCATAGAAAAACCTAACTAAAACTATCCATGACAGCCTGTAAATATAACAACCTAACTAAAACTATACAGATGTAACAATACAGTTATAACAAGAATGATTATCTAACTAAAACTATATGAGCTGTTATGACTTGGCATCTTTATCTTTACACCCCCTCAAGCTGAGCTTGGAAAGACTAGGAGTTCCAAGAGAGAGCTTGGATTGAAGGAAGAGAAACCGATTTTTAGACAGAGATTTGGTGTGAATATCGGCTATCTGATCCTGACTACATACATACTGAATTTTAATCAGATTGGCAAGCACCAGCTCCCTGATATAGTGGTAATCGATTTCCACGTGTTTAGTTCGGGCATGAAAAACAGGGTTGGATGCAAGTGAAATGGCAGAGATGTTGTCGCACCAGATGGTAGGTTGGAGTGTGAAGGGGAAACCAAAATCTCTGAAAACTTTGCAGATCCAGGTAATTTCAGCTGCAGTGTGAGCAAGAGACCGATATTCAGCCTCAGTAGAAGAATGAGCTACTGTAGGCTGCTTTTTAGCACTCCAGCTGACTAAATTTGAGCCAAGAAACACACAGAATCCACTCGTGGATCTTCTATCAAATGGGCAGCCAGCCCAGTCTGCATCAGAGTATGCTGATAGAGTAAGAGGACCCTTATGAAACCAGATGCCATGAGAAGATGTACCTTTGAGAAATCGCAGAATTTTCTTGGCTACTTGCAGATGTAAGTCAGTAGGAGTATGCATGAATTGGCATACTTGGTTGACTGCAAATGAGATATCAGGCCGAGTCCAAGTTAGATACTGAAGACCTCCCACAATGGATCGATACTCGGTTGGATTTGCTAAAGGTGTGCCACTGTGATCCAGTTTGACAGTACCAAGAGGTGTCGAACAAGGCTTAGCACCCTCCATCTTTGTCTTGTGTAAAAGGTCCAACAAATATTTCCCTTGATGTAAAAATAGTCCTTCTGTGGTGTGTTGAACTTCAAGTCCCAAGAAGTAATGTAAGGGACCTAAGTCTTTGACAGGAAACAAAGAACTTAGTTTTTGAATAAACAGATTGCAAGCTGAAGAATTCAGACCACTGACCAATATATCGTCTACATAGACAAGAACAACCACAAGAACTGGAGCTTTGAGAACAAAGAGAGATGCATCAGATGAGGACTGAGTGAAACCGAGAGAATGAAGAGACTGAAACAGCTTATCAAACCATGCCCGTGGAGCCTGTTTGAGTCCATATAAGGACTTTTTCAATTGACACACATGAGTGGGATAGTTCGGATCACTGAAACCAGGTGGCTGATGCATGAAGACTTCTTCTTTTAAATCACCATGAAGAAACGCATTGCTAATGTCAAGTTGGTGAAGAAACCAATTGAACTGGACAGCAAAGGTTAACAGAATGCGAATGGTGACAGGCTTTGCTACAGGACTGAATGTCTCTTGATAGTCTAGACCCTCTTTTTGATGAAACCCCTTGGCTACAAGCCGGGCTTTATACCTGTCAACTGTTCCATCAGGCTTCTTTTTGATTCTAAAGACCCATTTACAGCCAACAACATTCTGGGAGGAAGAAGAAGGAACCAAGATCCATGTACCAGTGGATTGGAGGGCATTAAATTCGGCCTGCATTGCTGATCTCCACTCAGGAAACTTAGAAGCTTGATTGTAAGTTGTGGGAACATAATCAAGAGAGGATGAGAGAGGATGTTTGGTAGCAGTGTAGGCCCGAGGCTTAAAAATGCCATTTTTCGATCGAGTGACCATTGGATGTGTGTTATGACTTGGCAAAGGTGGAGAAGGTGATGGAGATTGTATCGGAACTTGGGAGACAGGTTCACTAAGAGATGAAGCAGTGGTAATAGGGTTGATAGGGGGAGAGCATGTTGGAGCAGAGTGTAAGGTAGAAATAGGAAAATGTAGATCAAAAGTAGGAGAGATAGGAATGGTAGAAGTAGAGGATGAAGATGACTTGGCAGTAAAGGGAAATGATGTCTCATCAAATAGGACATGCCGAGAGATGTAAACTCGGGCAGTGGCTGTGTCTAAGCACCTATAACCCTTATGTTGTAAGCTGTACCCAAGAAAAACACACTGCTTGCTTTTGCCATCAAGTTTAGAGTTGACATAAGGTTTTAACCATGGGAAACAACTACACCCAAAGATCCGTAGGCGAGTGTAGTCAGGGAGTGTGTGAAATAGTAACTCCCATGGAGATTGGAGAAGACCAGAAATAGGTAACCTGTTGATCAAGTAAACAGCAGTGGAGAAAGCTTCAACCCAATAAACTGTAGGGACTTTAGAGGCTACTAACAGTGTTCTTGCTGTTTCTACAAGATGCCGATGCTTGCGTTCTACACATCCATTCTGTTCTGGTGTATGTGGGCAGCTATACTGATGAGAAATGCCATGCAAATTGAGATAAGACTGAAAAGAAGCACTAGTGAACTCACCCCCTGAATCAGAACGTATAGTCTTTATTTGATTACCAACAGATTTTTCCACATAGTTCTTGAAATTTACAAAGGTAGAAAACACCTCAGATTTTCTTCTCAAGGGAAAGAACCAGCTATATCTGGTGTAATCATCTACTAACAACAGATAATACTGAAAACCACTCACAGAAGTCACAGGGGCAGGTCCCCATACATCACAATGAATTAAAGCTAAACTATGAGGAGTTGATGAACTAATAGGAGAAAATGACAGTTTATGATTTTTAGCGATGGCACAATCTGAGCAGAAGAAGTCAACTGAAGATTTACCATGCAGTGCAAGTTGATTACTAGAGATTACTTTCCGAAAAATGGTAGAAGAGGGATGACCCAATCGACTGTACCAAATCTTCACTGGAGCTTTAATACTGACAAATGCTGATGAAGAAACGGAAGAGATACCTCTGGAAGGAAAGCTGTGCAGAGGATAGAAGCCATCTCTAACTGGTCCCCGCAAAAGCATCTTCCCCGTAGAACGATCCTTTACAAGGGATCCATCAGAATCAAGGGTTAATGAACATGAATTGTCATTAACAAATTGAAAGGCAGACAATAAGTTGTGCTTCATTTGAGGAACATGAAGTACATTGTTCAATTTAAAGGAATGATGAGGAGCATGTAACAAAGAGGAACCAGTATGAGTGATGGAAAGACCTTTACCATCACCAATGTAGACTTTATCTTCACCAGTATAAGGAGATGGAGACGAGATGTTGGAGATGTCATTGGTTATGTGAGAAGTTGCTCCAGAATCAATGAGCCAGGAAGGAGAAGAGGACTTGGATTGATAGCGCGCACACATTGCAGCAAGCTTTGCTGGAGGGATTTTACCAGAAATATCTGGATTCATGCGATCAAAGCAATCGATTGCCTCATGACTTGTATTGCCACAGATCTGGCAGGGATTACGAGCACCAGATGAAAAGGAGCCACGAGAGAAGGAATGATGACCACGATTGGAACCAGAAGTGAAGCCATGAGTGTAGTTGCCTGGATGATTGCCTCTGTGTCCTCGATTATTAGAAAATCGATTATTCCTGCCACGATGGGAGTTATATCGAAAAGAGTTATGGAGAGGAGTCTGTTGAGCAGCAAATGCCTGAGGTGGTGTAGGAAGAAGAGGCGGAGAAGCTTGAACCGAGAGAGCATGAAACGGTTCAGTAGGTGCAGAAGAGGCGAGTTGCTTCCTTCGATTCATGGAAAGCTCATTTGTGAGTAATAATCCATGCAACTCATCAAGAGACGTGGAAGAGAGACGAAGCATGATAGAGTCGATGAATGATTCGAACTCATCAGGAAGGCCAGCCAGTGTAGCAGCAATTAGATCTCGATCTGAAATCGAAGCTCCGGCTGCAGTGAGGGAATCTGAAATTTCCTTGATCTGCTGCAGATAATCCGCCATTGATTGAGAGTTCTTCTGAATACACTGAAGGCGAGAACGAAGCTGATGAATGTGCGCATCAGAAACACCACCAAAGCGCTGCTCAAGTTTGAGCCACATATCTCTGGAAGACGAAACGCCGACAGTGAAGGGAATGACTTCCTCAGAAAGTGTTGAATTGAACCAGATGAGAAGATTCTGATCTTTCTTATACCAACTCTCGAAAGCAGGATTGATCGATCGATCTGGCAGAAATGACGCCGGACAGGACTCTGTGCCATCAATAAGTCCGAGAAGCTTGTACCGGCGAAGAATAGGGGCAAAGAGAGCACACCATGGTAGGTAATTCGAACGCTTGAGCTTGATCGGCACCATGCTGCCGATGTTCTGAATCGTGAGAGAAGCGTACGAATGAGACAAATTAGGGTTTGGAGAAGAGGAATTGGGATTCGGAGTCGGAGAAGAGGAATCGGTGGGCGACGCCATCAGATAACAAGATGCAAGATCCAAGATGCGAGATCCAAGAACAACACTGGTAATATCTCACAGATCGGAGATGAGATGAGCGATCGGAGACGAGAGCACGGCAGAAGAGAGGAGGATCGAAGAGAGCCGTGAGGCGGTGGCGATGGATACCATAAAGAAACTTAAGAACAGAGAGATGATTTTCTTTCTGAATAATCCTCTTCTCATTTACTTTTCACAACAACTACTTTACACTTACATTTGGATATATATATATAGTCAAGGCTATGTACCAAACTATCCATGACAGCCTGTAAATATAACAACCTAACTAAAACTATACAGATGTAACAATACAGTTATAACAAGAATGATTATCTAACTAAAACTATATGAGCTGTTATGACTTGGCATCTTTATCTTTAAATAGAACTGTTTAAATAATTGTAAAACTACATCCGATTCAACCTTTGTGATATTCATTTTTTGGACTAGTCCAGTCCAGTCCAAGAAACCCAGAAATTGCAGTGAACACACGATAACCAATAAGCTGGCATATCTTAGAGCCCAAGAAATGCCAGCTTGATGAACAAGTAGATGCATAAATACAAGTTATCAATGTCATAAACTAGCCACACGCTTCACCTTAGAATAATTAAAATAATAAGGGCTGATGACAAAAGGGGAGGTTTGATTGTTGCAGATCAAAGCAAGGGATGTTGTTATGAATATGCGGCGTATGAACAGGATTTGGAGTGGAATAGTTATCAAAATCAGTGGGTGCATTTGAATTAGGCGTTTTAGAAATGCATCAGAGCCAAAGGGTTTGACTTTGATCACTTCTCTTTGCTTCTGTTGATGGCAAAAGGAGAACGTATTCTTGTAAACCTTAAGTTGTTTGGTAACTCTCGCTGATCTTTGTCACTTGTGCTAGGATGTCATGCACTCCCTCAAGCTTCAACTTGATGTCGGTTTTTCTAGACCTAAACATTTGCATTCAAGTTCGATTATACCTTCTTCATAGAGCATAATAGAGCTAACTACATTTTATACTCTCCACGATTTAGGTGGTTTTTGAAAGACTTATTAGTAAAATTGGTCCATGAGATTAACATAACTACTCCTCATTTTAATATCTGACAATGAAAATCGATAGAAGTGGTCCCTGAATTTATCAATCGTGAATCATTTTGATATTTTCGTAAAAAATCTATTAATATCTTATGTCACATGAACAACCACGTAACCTACTTTTTAAGAGTATTTTTATCATCGATCATATAGATTTGGGTTACTTCTACCTAACTTAGAGGATTTCAAGGTGGCTTAGAGCAAAGTACCATGCATTAATACGTGCTTAAATCAATCATAAACTTAATTAAGGCATAACTTCTTTTTGGTTTTTTGATAGCAAGAGAGGAGAAAATGAGAGATAAAAACGGTGTGGAAAATTTATAATAAGACGGGTGAAGAAAAAGTGTATATGAAAACTAAAAACCAAAAAAATTGAAAGAATGTTGAAGTTTTTTTCACTTTCAACTCTACATTCTCCTTCCTCTACTGTTCCACCCTTTTTACTCCTATTGTCTCATGTTGTTCCATCCAAGACAAAACTTACATTTAAAATGAATCACTGAAATGAAATAGCAGCACCTCCGTTGTAGTCTAGTTGGTCAGGATATTCGGCTCTCACCCGAAAGACCCGGGTTCAAGTCCCGGCAACGGAACTTCTTTTGTTACCAATTTTATTATTTCACGTTACAAACACAAACGGCGTCAGTCCGTGGGTATTTGGCGGGAACACAAACGCCGTCAGTCCGTCTCCGGTCTTTGGCGGGAACACAAACCCAATTTCTTTTCTTTTTACTTTTTCCTCAGTCCAAAATACGAATTAGGGTTTCGAAATTCCGGCAGAGGAAAAGATGGAGAAGCCCGGCAGTACGAGAAACGTGGGAGGAATCGAAGAGAACATATTAGCCATCCTCGATTCTTCCGAAGCTAAAGACAATCAGGACGCCTACGAGGATAGTAAGTCTTAATTCTGTTGTTCCCTTTTTGTTGATAATTTTCTGTTTGGTTCCCGAGAAAATTTGCCAAGAAAATGAACATGGGGAACTAAAATCAATTCCGCTATCAGTTGTTTAGATGCCTGGAAAACGAAAGTTATAACCCCATTCTGTGGGAATTTTACCGGTTTATTTCTTTTTTTTTTTCTTCCAACATTTTTGTCATGGATCAAAACAATGGTTGCTTATTTATTTGGAAATTGATGAACAGGAATCACTTTTCTGGAAGCCGTTCGCGCTGCTTCCATTGTACCGAAAGACGGAACTCCACCTACCTAGTCTCTCTCTCTCTCTCTCTCTCTCTCTATCTCTGTGTATTTAAATTCAAAAGGAAGGAAAAATATTGGATCTTTAGAGCAAATTACCTTGTTAATAGGCATACGTTTTAAAAAAGATGGAAAGTTTTATACATTGTAATCGATGTTTACGATATATATCTTTGCCCAAATAAGAATAACCAACTTCTGTTCATGTCAATTTTGTTTGACAGTGCCATGTTTGAGGCAATCTTCTCCATCTTGAGGATTGGGAAGTCTCTAGAATTGACCATGGAAAGTTTTCGGCTTTTGAATGAGTTAGATAAGGTACTCCAACGCTACTTTGAATCTTCAATTTATGTTTTTATACAATCAAATGGTGCAGTGTTTTCTTACAATTCTTTTTCCCGTATGTTTTAGCGTTTTCCTCGGGTATATTCTTCTGATGTAGATAATTCAACATCATCCAGTAGCGTGCCCGAATTAATCGTGGTTGAAGAGGTACTAAGATTTTGTTTTCTTTCCCATCTGTTGATATATGTTTTATGTTGTAACTGATTAATATTGCATCATAATGACATTTATGTGTGCTTGTTAGGCTTGGTATCCCATCGCTTCCTCCGAAAATGCTAGTAATGAGAGGGGAACTACTAATAACTCTGGGGGACCAGTTGACTCCTCTGTGAGTTTGCATTATCTCGATGTTCCTATTCATTAGTAAATTGTAATAAGTTTGTTTAGTGTAACTTTTCTATTTCTCTTTGGAGGAGTCACAATGCATAGACAAAGGGTAATAGATGCACCGTAGACACTTGAGTCTAGTGTGAAAGCTTCTTCCCTTTGTTATGTTTAAGATCCTAGGGAATCTTAATTTCTTAGCTCAGATCTTAAATTACACCTTGATTGAAGTGTTCTCATGCCAATGGTAGGGTTTCCAACTTTTGATACAAGACCTTGCTGATGCAACTGATGAAGCAAACTTCCAAGCATCAGAAACAAAGGTTAGTTTACTTGCACTAAGATAATAGAAAAGGTATATGACAAGATTGTGAATTAGCGTATATCTATGGATATGTCTGATAAAATTGGTTTCTTTATGACTGTTTATGACTTGTGGGACATGTGCAAAACGCAAATGCATCTTGGTCTTGAACCAGTGCATACATGTGATATGTAATTTAGAAACTAAGATAATCTTGGAATGCGAAAATGTGAGGATGATCACGGAGACAACTAATATAGTGTCCATCTGTGTGCATAGTGATTCATGCACAAATATGAGTCAATCAGGTTCAATATGCCTCACTTGATATGTAATTCTGTGTTCACCAAATGTAGGAATTCTTCTTATGTTCAGAAGATTCATTCCATGGTTTAGATATTGGTACACTGTCGTTATTTTCTTTTTAAAGAGGAATCTGAAGAGGTAGGTGTCAGATTCAGAGAGCATCTTATGACTGTATTGTGCATAAGCACTCAACCTGTGGTTATGAGTTTTGACTGAGTTTTATGCTTCTGGTAGTTTAATGCTATAGAATTAGTTAACCTCTAGTCGTGTTTCCCTGGATAAGCGAATTTTACCACCCTTATTTGGTCTTATATGATTTTTTTTTTTTGCAGACTTTAGCAAACATGCTATTGTTTCAATACCTAATTAATGTTTTGGAATGGGACTTTCTACCACGTAACCGTATCTACAAAGGTAAGTTGATATCTGATTATCTGTAATGTTATGTACCACTAGCTTCTGGAAGTTTTAAGGTGCTCTTTATTGTGTGCAGAAACCATGAACTGGGTAGTTCTGAGAGAGTCGTTAGTCAACATGCTTCTGGTATACCTTTCTCTTTCAAGCCATGAATACCGAAGAGGCTGTTTTTCGATTGTGGAATTGATTCTTATACCACAACTCTTACCCTCAAACATATCATTTGAAGGTGTCAAGGAAAGTAAACCAGAAAAGCTTGACGAAGGATTGCTTGACCATTATGTGTAACCTGTATCAAACCCATGCTGGATTCACCGATGATCTGATATGTTCAAAGAAATCTGTGGCACAACCCGCTGAAAATTTTGATGCTGCTGCGGCAATTGCTTTACTCGAGATAGGAAAGAATACCTGCATAGCCATGCAGAAGTTTCTAGTAATTGTAAGTTGCTTAGAAATGTTTATATGGAGGTTTGTATAATGATTTCAGCAGTGGCACTAATTTTGGACTTTTCAGATTATGGAGCTTGATGTGTCCAAGCAGGGTGCAGATATCCAAGGTTCTACTACCCGAGCTGATGGTATCAGGTACTAGTTTTGTGTTCTTGAAAGAATGATGGTTGCTTCTTCTCTCCTATTATTATGTATCATCTTGATACAAAAAATACTTTTGGCATTTGGTGCAGATCTCCTCCGTTGGAGATAATTCTGGAGGAACTAACATACAATAAAGATATTCTTGACCCATTTCTCCAGGTTCATATTTCTTTAATTGCTATCCTCAACCTCTCCCATTTGCGGGTTTATATGTTTCTGTTTCCCCGTATAATCTGTGGCAGAGGTACCAGGCAGGCAGTCCTGTTTTCTTCTGCCAGTATATTTTATGAGGGTGCATTTGCAGGTTTTCGATGAACCTAAATGGAAGCTTGAGATAGTTGTTAAGTACTTGTGGAAATATATTGCTAAAGTAAGTTTTCAGAATGCCTATATATTGTCCTGACATTACTTTTATTATTTATGTTCCCTGTTAATGTCTTCCTGAAGGCATGTTGATATTGTTATGATGGAAGTTGAAGCACACTTTTCCCTCATTGATAATGTCCTCCCTTAACTTCATCATGTTCTACATGTTGTAGCCTTCCATTCGCACTCGTAGGTCAAATGGTCCTCCAGATGATGATGCATCTTTCAACGGAGTGTTGAAGTGCTTTTCAAATATCACCAGCGCAAAAAGTACCATAAAGAAGATTAGGACAGAAATAGTGCAGTTGCTTTTAGCACATGGATTTCAGGTGATTATTCTCATTATTCATTCTAGGGCGATGTTTGGGTTGATTCTTCAAAGGATGTGATGTTATTTTTTTTGTAACATTCATATTGTGTTGGCGCCTGTTTGCATGGATGCAAAAATGTTCATTTGTGGACTGTTTGTAGCACATAAATATAGCTTGGCTTTTCTTGTGGGAGTACCGAACATTGTCAATTACTGTGTGCTGTTGATTTTGAGGTGATGTTCAGAGGGCATTGTGCAAGCAAAATGCCTGAAAATTGTCTGCAAAGACCTTAGATGAGGTCTTGTTTCCCAATTTCATGACACTTGGACGACTGGGATGAATCGAGATACATCCATATCTGATTTGATGGTTAAGAAAACATACTATGTACGACGTGTATCTGTGCATGATCTCGTGCCCGTATTCTATGATAAATTAACACTCCAAATGGCTTTTATCTTATGCTGTAAGGCTTATAATGTTAAGTCTATCAGAGTAGCATATCTTACGCTTCAACCATAAGTTTCTTAGACTTCCCAAGTTTTTTTCAGGCTCATTTGTCGCTGCCATGTGAAAACCTTCTTGTTGGAGACACCTCTACTTCTGATGGAGAAACAAGTAGCGGCTCGCTTGTTGAAATATGTGAGAATATAATATCAGCATTCAAAAATATGATGGCAGCAGACAAGTAAGCTCGAATTAGAATCAGTTTTTACTTGTTTGTTTCTTTATTTCCTCTGCACATGTTTGGTATGCACAGTAGATTTAAGCACGTAGGCTTTTTCTTCTTAACCTCGTATTATAACCAAACATGGTTTAGGCGAATGGAGGTCTTGTCACTTGGAAAGGAAGCACTGTTTACGGCAGCTACGATCATATCAGCAAAGTCATAGTATGTTACAGGTAACCTGGATCGAAGCTCTAGTATCCTTACGTGTATTGGCTAAACTTGAATCTTGATCACGTCGGTTGATCAGGGAAAGGTTCTGATCCTAGTCTGCAACTGTATTTTTCGTCTGAAGAAACAATGACTGAGCTGTGCTCGTTTCCTCTTTTTTCAGGTCAGCTGCACATAGCTATTGGTGAAAGCTTAACAAGAACTGAGGAATGTGCGCGAGCTTTTTTTTTTTTCGGTCAGTCCTAAACCGTCATGCCCGTCTACTTTTGTTTTTGTATTAATCTGCATTAGGTTGTACGATCGTAGTGATATACTACCTGAAGATTCACATGATCAATCAAGAAAGACAAAACCCAGAAGAATGTATAAACATTGACGAATGCCATCTTTCAATGTACCATATATTCTACCTGAAGATTCACATGATCAATCAAGAAAGACAAATATTACACCGCACAAGTTTCAATTTCCAGTCCATTCCACTGCTAAATGATTCTTCACTCGATCCAACCGATTCAATCATGATCGGCGTTCGATCACATCATTCGAGTTCCTGACATGATTGCTGACACAATTAAGTTCAGTATAATTCAAACGCCGGCGGAATACACTGCAAACACCAGGGGAGTACACTAACCTTGAACCCGTGTGGCCAACCAATTCATCAATGCCTTCTTGCATTCAGCAAAAACACTATATATACGTACTATTTTGTGATTATTTGAGATATATATGCAAATTTAATGCATAAGAAGCAAAATCCGTCGATAAAATCATCAAATGTTGGCGGCATTCCTTAGTAATATTACAACGGTCGTTGAACGTGTAGCTAGGCTAGCAATATACAACAAACCAAAACAACGAAAAAGAGAAGAAAAAGGCCGAACCAAGGGTAACCCAAGAAAACAGAGTTACCCAAGATTCAATTGAGTCTTTCCCGTCCTCGAAAATGGTAGATAAACGTGGCATGTCATCAGTTGTTCCCCTTTTAAAAAAAAAGATTCAATTGAGTAATTCAAAACAAATAAAAATATATCATAACATATGCAGGCTACAATCCTTCCTTTTCTCCCCATGCTTTCCTCCTCTTTTCACACCTATTGAACCCATTTTCTCCATAGCCGCCGCAAAAGCTTGAAAGAATTTTTGTTTATCTTGTGCCAGAGCCTGGACAATTGGCTTGGTTCTTGGGTCCAAAGATAGAGCTTGGTCTGAAGCTAGCAATCCCAGTTTAGCCTCTAAATTCCCGTAATAAGCATGATCAAACACAAACGGCGTAGTCACATCAAATGGTGCAACAACGTCGGCATTTCCACCATAATGTGGGCATGACATTCTTAGGGCCCTCAGTAGTCTCGGGTCGATAACTGGGTCGGGCTGCTTCGAGCCCCCGTAGTCATACAGCCTGCTTACAAAGTTCCGGCAATGAGCAAAGCCAAATGTATGTGCACCAGAAAGAACAACCAAGTCTTCAAGTGTTAGCCCTTTTGAATTGAAGAGTTTGAGTAGCTGATCCACTGTGAAATTTGCTTGGGGAATATTAGAGGGCACTCTTGAAGCCATTGATATTTTCCCATCCCACCTCCCTTTCTTAACTTGATAGTACGGACCCCCTGCCTGTCCCATTTAAATTCGAATTAGAAAAATGTCAATATGTACGTGCATAAAATTAAAAAGGTAGCGATTTTGAAACTCCTACATGCGAGTTCCATAAGCTATAGTGAATGTGTCAAATCATGGTATTATGTTATATCAGAGAAGATTTGGTACTGATGTTGGATACTTTCACTTTAGCTTATGATCCGAGTATTTAATAATTATAAAAGTTAAATTGGGAGTGCCGAAATCATAGCATATGCCATATATTACATATGTGTTGGTAATGATTTTGACACTCCCACTTCGAGGTGTGTAA
Organism: Cotoneaster glaucophyllus; assembly: GCA_036320875.1. Lineage (NCBI taxonomy): Eukaryota > Viridiplantae > Streptophyta > Magnoliopsida > Rosales > Rosaceae > Cotoneaster > Cotoneaster glaucophyllus. The sequence goes on from CM070066.1 coordinate 3,954,432, forward strand.
AATTATTGAGTACTCAATTTCGACTGCCAAAAGCTTAATTGAAAGTGCCGAAATCACTACGTTATGTCTTATCACACATAAGAGTGGATAACAACCACAGGTCCACACTCCACATTGCAACTTTTTAGAAATTAGAGGGCAAACAATTGATCTAGGACTTACCAAGTGGACATAATCTCTGGCTGCAATTGCAAGTATGTCTGCACAAGACACGACACCAGGACATCTGCTCTCCACCACAGCTTTGGCATTCATCACGCTTTCAAAACCTTCCTGTCTCAGGTCCTTGTTATCAGCTGCATCCTTCTCGGCCAACGTATTGTTGCCCGGCTTTGAGTTTATGGTTATCGATGCGTCGCAGCCCTTCGAAAAACAGCGTACCAAAAATTAACAAGGTGAATATGCATTAAAAGTACATTAAGACTTACATGCATGCACATTATTAAACCAAACAGATGTGCATTATAGTTGCGTGGAGTTGTGATTACTTCTACAAAGCAGTCGTGGAAGAAAAGGCGAATGGTTGCCGGGCCGGACACAGGCGATGCTTTGAACTGTTGGGATGTGATGGATCCGACAAGTTGTTCGAGTTGAGGACATGATCTGGCATAGTAATTAACCGAGAGTTGGCGGCTTCGATGAGTCACATTGGCGGCGGTTTTGGATGAGGAAATTGCAGTACTATTGTGCAGAATAAGCAGCAAGAAAATGGTCAAACAAGTGAATGCAAACGAAGAAGAAGCAGAAGAAGAGGAAGTAAGGACAGGCATGGTTTTTGGAACTTTGGATTGTGATGCAGCTTAAGACAAAGAGTGGAGCAAGTGGAAGTTCGTTGGGGACAAATTGCCCTTGTTGGACATATAAAGAGAATCAGGACCCGTGAAGTGAAGTGGAAACACATGAAGGTCTAATCTATAAAACGCCAAAATGAAGCAGCCGCTTTGAGGCTTGCAGAGTTAAAAAAATTACACAAGTGGACTGGCTTATTTCTTTAGAAAAGTGATTTACCATCGTTTTATCAGGCATTCATTTTCGTTTCTTTGTTTTCAATTTTGCACTGAAGAAATAAAAAAAGAATTAAGAGACATAACAATAAGATAAATCAGAAGGCGAAAACGAGAGTGTGAATTTGTATATGTTAATTGAGAATAAAATATATAATGAGGTCTAGATGCTTAATCTTACTTTTATAAAAAATCATTCACGCGTATGAAGTTATGAACACCAAATTAGCCAATTATTGGCTAACCACCTGGTTCTCTCTATTGATTCTGTTTAGCCAAATAAATATGCATATTTTCTTATGTAACTGAATAAGTCTATAACAGCGCAGACATAGTTTTAAGCTAGAGCGTTTGTCTTTTTGCACTCAAGTTCAAACTCCTTTTACGTAGATTAGAATATATATTGGTGTAAAAAAAAAAAAAAAGTTCTGAAATATAGCTAACTAGTTTCTAATGGCGATATAAGGTTTGGGAAATGTGTGAGAAGATTAAGGGCAAATGCTCAGTGCCATGGAATGGAACAGTGACTACAAATTTAGCAGTGATTCAGAGGCTGATCAGCAGCTGATGCTTGCTGGGTGCATGCTTGGGGTAAGATGGACCCCAAACCCACTGACCACCCAAACCTGATTAATTCTTTTATTGCAGATAGCATGTGCAAGGAGGGGCCTTATATGTCAGATCATAAATTCCTTTGTACATATATTTGTTTTGATTTGGAAGAATAGCTTATTCATTTGCCCATTTTTGTATGTCTGAATAAATGCAAGCTTTTTGTTGTGAGTGCAGTGAAAGCTGTGGACCATCTGATTTATGGACCTGAAAAAGAGAAGGGAAAGCAGCCAATGGCTGAAGGGTCAAAATTTAAGTAGAAGATTAATGATGGTAAATTGGTGATGTAGGCAAAAATAAAAGGACTTTGTATCGAACCTTTACATACTGTTATGTAAAAAAATTAAAATACATAGGAAATTAGAATTAGATGCCTCATTTTAGATTTTTCTAAATTAAACATCTGTTAATTTTCAACTTTTGATTAAAGTGCTTTTACTTTTAATTAAACTTTATATTCCAGATATATTCTTTGTTTAAGTATTTTATAAATTCTTTTAAATCCATTTCTATGTAAAAAAAATGCACTCAATAATATTCATTAATTTATTGCTATTTTTATGGAATCTCATCCCTTCCTCAATTTAAGGATTCAATTATATCTACTGGGGTTCAAGATTAATTGGATGAAATATAGTTTTTCCAATGTCCAACTCAACATTTTATATAGATTATAACAAAACAAGAGTTCGTTTATAATTAAAATTGAGATGTAGACTAGACTGCCTAATTTCATGCAACTGAAAATAAATTTGAATTTTTTAACAACTACTTATAGTAGAAACGTGAACTAAGAGTTTTCACATTTTTATTTTTATTTAAAATGAGTCCTTATTCCAATAATTAATTATTAAGAGTTGACAAAATATTTTTTAGTGCAATGTTTTAATGTGAAAAGTTATCTTTTTTTGGGTTACACAACTTACACATAACGTACCATAAGTTTTGTACCTACCAAAATAAGGATAATACAACGTACTAATAACTTGGTACATACTAAATAAAGAATTGTATAATGTACCAAAAGCAATATTTTATAACGTATAAAAATACTAATACGTACCCAGATTAAATTTATATAACGTACCAATAACGTACCAAATGATTGGTACGTTATATTTAATATATGTGCATGTTATATTTCATAATTGTATGTTAATAGGATGTTTATGTGTTTTTAGAATTTAAAACAAAAAATTATTTGAATAAGAAAAATTCATTTTGAACGAATTATGATAAAATAAGATAAGATAGGATGTTTGTGGTGATTTTAAGATATTTGTGATATTATTTTCTGAACTAGTTGGTTAATTAAATACAATAAAAATCATAATTTTTAAAAATTAGTAGAAGAATGTTTGATCAAAAGTTTAAAAGTTATAGATATTTGATTAAAAAAATTTAAATTTGAGGTATCTAAATCAAAATGGCCCTAAAATAAACATAACATGATGCTTACTGCGCTATTAGATTATATAATTGTAATTATGGGCGCAGGAGCCCACAACCTAATGCTTATTAAGCCTTCATATTTTTATTCCCCATCAAGTAGGTCCTCTCCTTCCAGATTTGTTTCAGCTTTTTAACAGAAAAATGATTTGTTTAAAACCTGCAGGCTTCTCTTTTGAGGCCAAATATATACAAAAAGACCTGCAGGCTTTGAACTTTGAAGTCAAACTTGAACATATACTTGGGTTTTGAAGTCAGGAGCTTAAAATATGGATTATGTTTGTGGTAGCTAGCGGCTGCCTGAGACTCTGAGTTTCCCATCAAAGTATCAGCTCATCTAGGATTTTGTTTTCTCTTGGGCTTGCTGGAGCCCACCCTGGCACCCCAGCAAAGGGTTGGACCCACCCAATAACCGAGGTTGGAGAGAAACCCTAGCTAGGGTTATATACACATGCAGCTAGGTTCAAATTTAAAAGTTGTAAACTTGTATTTTTGTTGCCCATCTATGAGATTTTGATCATTTAAGCTTCTGTAGACGCAGAGCCTCCAACTCTGGGAACTTTTGTAAAGTTGATCCGAAAATGTGAGATGGGTCAGTTGATTAGGTCTGTGTGTGTCTCTCTACACCTTAGCTCAAATCTCCTTTCCGTAAGTTAGAGTAGTTTAAAATCAAGAGGTATTCATCAATTTATCCCTTGAACTTGTAAGGATTGGCCAATTTCCCCCCTCAACTTTAATTTTGGCCAATTTTCCCCCTCAACTCTCATAATTGGCCAATTTCCCCCCTCTGATCATAAGTAATTAATTGGGATGTAAATCATGTGATCATAGAGTAATTAATTGGGATGTAAATCATGTGATCATAGAGTTACCTTTTCATCTTTGGAGAAGATCAGAGAAGGGAAATTGGCCAATTATGACAGTTGAGGGGGGAAATTGGCCAAAATTAAAGTTGAGGGGGGAATTTGACTAATCCTTACAAGTTCAAGGGGTAAAATGATGAATACCCCTAAAATCAATACCAAAAAATTGAGAGGCTATATGCATCATGAGAGGTCTACATCCAAGTGTAATGTTGCATTACGGAAAGACTATTCCCACATCCAAGTGTTGTAATGTTTGACAAGTCATATCCAAACAAGAGATTCCATTTTTGTGAATAGTTATGTTGATTCATTCCCCCATATCTCAGTAGTCTTCTTTTCTAGTAGACCAATTCCGGAATCTTCCTCTACAGATTGAGGCTGAGGTCTCTTGGCAAAAGCCTAGTCTTCGTGCAGTAAACCCTCCGGCCGAAGACACACCTTCGTCAATATGAATAAGCATAGGAGAATGACCTGAAAGCTCAACACTCGAGTGTCATCATTCAGCTCATAGTCATAGAGATTTCGACAAAAATTCAAAAATTGCAAGTTTGAAACGTACAAAATAGTTCTGTTGATTCATTCTAAAAGACCAATTCAAATATACAAATCCACACGCACATTTTCCGGGAAAATACCGCGTTTTCTCTTACACATAATCGGAATTTTACCTAGCACAAAAAAAAAAAAAAAAATCTTGTGCAACAGTGCAAGACAGTAATCGTATATAAACAAAACATGTGGGGAAGGTTAGATCAGAACAAAATGTCTTTTCCTTTCCCTAAACTTGGGCCCTTCGCTCCTGTGCTCATCGTCTACTTGCTAATTTTTATCTCCCATGGAGTTGGAGCTAACAATAGTAGCAACGTCACCAACATTGGAGCAATCATTAATGCTAATGGCCGTATCGGGAAAGAGCAGAAAACTGCCATGGAAATTGCAGCTGAAAACTTCAACAACCGTTCGAAGACTCATAAGCTAATCCTTCATTTTCGAGACTCTGGCAGAGACCCCTTTCGTGCTGCTTATGCCGGTTAGTATACGCATGTGTTATTATAATATTCATCGTTATGCAATTAATTTGTACATATAAGTACTTAACTCTCTCTCTCTCTCTCTCTCTCTCTCTCTCTCTCTCTCTCTCTCTCTATATATATATATATATATATTATTTTTTATGGTTGCAGCTAAAGAATTGATAAAGGAGAAGGTAGAAGTGATAGTTGGCATGGAGACATGGCAGGAAGCAGCTCAAGTAGCTGATCATGGAAACCAATCGAATGTTACGGTGATTTCATTCGCATCGCCAACTATCACCCCGCCCCTAATCCAGCGCCGCTGGCCATATCTAATACGAATGGCAACAGACGGTTCTGCTCAATTGAAAGGCATAGCGGATATAGTTTCTGCGTACCATTGGAAAAGGGTGGTTGTAGTATACGAAGATGATGGTTACGGCGGAGCTGTTGGGATGCTAGCTGTTCTATCTGAGGCTCTTCGAGACGTTGGTTCGGCGATTGTGCACCGTTTGATTCTCCCGCGAGTTTCTTCGATACATAATCCAAACGGGGATGGGTTTGAAGAGATGCTGAACCTTACCACCATAAAATCCCGTGTGTTTATTGTTATTCAGTCATCTTTGCCTACAGTGACTCGTCTGTTTCAGGTAGCGAAGAAGACGGGACTTGTAGGAACCGACTCAGCTTGGATAATCACAGAGGCTGTCATTAGTAATTTGCCTGACTCTCTTGACAACTCTGATATGGAAGGCACTCTCGGAATGAAGACCTACTATGATAAAAATAATGGTTCTTATATGAAGTTCCGAAAGGAGTTCGAAAAAAAGTTTTCCGATGAAGATAACATTGTGCCAACGCCAGGAATTTATGCACTTCGAGCCTATGATATGATGACAATCATTACACAAGCCATAGGAAGAATGACTAGTAACAACAGTTCTACTACTAGTAGTAGTAGCCTTCAGGAATTGTTAAACACATTGTTGAACAATTATGCCGGTCTAAGTGGGGAAATGTACTTCAAAGGAGGTGAGGTACTTTTTCGTTCTCCAACATTCAGGATCATAAATGTTGTTGATGGGAAGAGACAAAGAGATGTAGGGTCCTTAGAAAGCATTGTCAGCCAAGGAACAAACGGAAGTAATGATGTTGGTATAATTTGGCCCGGGAAAAACATAAGTGCCCCGAAAGGTTGGGCTATGCCTACTAAAGAGAGCCCAATGAAAATTTTGGTTCCTGGTATAACACCCTTCAACACATTTGTAAAGGTTGATTGGTCGCGGAACAATTCAGACGAGAAGAAATTCGATGGTTTCTGCATTGAACTTTTCAGAATGATACTACCAAATTTGACTTATATTCTGCATTATGAAATCGAAGCCTTAGATTGCCCTTATGATTCTCTGATAGAACTGGTCCAAAACAAGGTAACAACTTAAATTTCTATTTCTTTTCCTATATATCTTTGTGCTGCATTTGATTTGTATCTGACAGAGAGAACGTACGCTTTTCATGTTCATCAAAACATTGATAAAATGGAAGACATATGATGCTGTGATCGGTGATGTGACTGTGCTAGCTGATCGGTTGGACAAGGTGGACTTCACTCAGCCATATATGGAGTCTGGTTTGTCGATGATTGTTCCTGAAAAAGATGAGGAGTCGACATGGCTATTTTTGAAGCCTTTCACTTGGCAAATGTGGGCGGTGTCTGGTGGCATTTTACTCTACACAACGCTAATAGTCTGGTTCCTCGAAGGCCCATCAAATCCAGAATTTGGTGATGGGTTGAAGAATCAAATCAGGACAGCAACTTGGTTCACTTTCTCCTCTTTGTTCTTTGCTCAGAGTAAGTAAAAAAAATTCAAATAGGGAACTGATTTCCGTACAACAATTTTATCCATTGCAAACCCTTGTTTTTTTATGACATTTATGTTCCATATATCAAAGGAGAATCAAGGGGGATATAAATAAACAAGGCATTTTGTAGGAGAAAAGGAGTTTGCAGAAATCATTTATCTTTCAGATATTAGTACAATACTATGAAAAGGGTCAGTCCAAAATTGTTAAACAAATAAGATAAATACGTGAATTTTCATCTTGCAGGAGAGAAAATCTATAGCAACTTTACTCGAGTAGTTGTTATAGAGTGGCTGTTTGTTGTATTGATCCTAAGCTCAAGCTACACTGCTAATCTTTCTTCAATGCTTACCATCAAACGGCTGCAACCAAACGTAACAGACATTGAAATGCTGAAGAGAACCGAAGCAAAAGTTGGTTTGGATAGTGGTACATTTGCCAGGAACTTCATGCAGCGTGTTGTTGGATTCAATGGCTCGAACGTCATGGAAATAGGCCCCCTTTACGACGTGGTCGAGTTCAAGAGCAAACGTATATCTGCTGCCTTTCTTGAACTCCCATATGCAAAAGTATTCATGAATCAGAACTGTAAAGGATATACTCAAACCGCGCCAACCTACAGATTCGGAGGATTCAGCTTTGTGAGTAGCAACTACATTAAATACAGCACACCATCTAACGATTCAACATAAGGGCACCAGTTTGTGCACACCGTTGGTTGTTTGTTCCTATTGATTCTCTTTTGATTTATTCAATCCAAAGGACCAAAAACAAACAAATAAGGGTGTGCGGAAATCACTTCCCTCAACTTAAGTAGTTTTTCGAAACTAACAGAATTGTTTTCGTGTTCACCATGCAGGCATTCCAGAAAGGCTCTCCAATAACGAGGGATTTCACTAGGGTCATTCTGGAACTATTGGAAAATGGAAAACTGAAGGAGCTAGAAAATAAGTGGTTGACTACAAAGGAAGCGTGTTCAAGAAATGCGACTTCAGATACCCCGAAGAGCTTGAACCTCAAGAATTTCGCCGGCCTCTATATAATAACCGGCGTTACTTCTACATTTTGTTTTCTAATCTCTCTTGTTAGGAAGTTTGTTTGGCGTGAGTCAAAGTTGTAGGTAGAATAAGAATGTTTTTATTTCCTAGTTTGATTATAATTCTCTATAATATTCCTTGTATCACAACATGTAGATATATATTTTTTCTCCTAAAGGAGAAGAATAATAGAGAAACAGATTAAAATATAAAGATAATTTTAACTTGGTGTCAGAGCAGGTTTCGCCTGTCTCTAAACCCTAACCCCGGTCACTGCCGACTTGAGTGCTTCTCTGTTGGCTGCCTAACAACCGTTTGAAATCCCGAACCCAGGTCCTGAAACCCAAACCCAGAAAAATCGAAAACTTATAACGACTTGGGCCTGCCAAGTTTGGAGCCCACAATCCACCCAAGAAAGGTGATGATGTTGGTGCTGCCAGCAAGGCTGTCGCGGACTCAATTCGGTCCACCAAATGAAAGAAAACAGAAACGGAGCCCAAACCTGGAGCCCACGATCTGAATGTGCATTAAGCAAGTACGGGCAGCAACTTGGGCATGGGCCCGCTAAGCCCACTAGCAGGCATCCATCATAATTTGGGCAGTACAAGTGATCCGGACCCAAACAGTGTGGGCCAACGACTTTCTTTATTAAAATTCCTTGCTTCCCAAGAACAATCTGATAATTCAAGTAACGCGAACAATGCCTTAATTGCATCCGTTAATTCTGATACAGGTTAGATTATTGACGCCAGAGCCACTAATCATATGACTTTTGACCATACTCTTTTGAACTCCACTACAACACCCCCACGGGATAGCATTATCACTACAAATGGAGTTGTTGCCCCAGTCACAGCGGCGGGTTCAATAATACTCACTTCTTCTCTCTCTTTACACAATTGCTTACTTATTCCCACACTCTCTAGTCATTTATTATATGTGGGACAAGTCATCGAGCAATTAAATTGTGCAGTGCTAATGTTTCCGTCTTTTTGTTTACTTTAGGATATCTGGACTCAAATTATCATTGGGCATGGTATTAAGATAAGGGGGTTGTACTATGTTGATGATGTTGCACAAGGTCGTGCTCGTCAAGTTCAAGGTTGTGATAATGGCAAGTTGAAGATTGTTCAGTCGTGCTCGTCAAGTTCAAGGTCATGTTTCCTTTGGCTATCTTGGAAAATTACTTTTGTCTTTATTTAGTGTTGTCTCAGATTCTTCGTTAAAGTGTTTTGCACTTTAGCTAAAATTTATCAAGCTTCTTATTCTCCGAGTTTGAATAAAAGTGCAGCTCATTTTGAGTTAATCCGTTCTGATGAGTAAAGGCCATATCCGGTTACTACTAAGCATGAGGTGCGTCGGTTTGTAACATTTGTTGATGACTGTACTAGAATGACTTGGTTGTACCTCATGAAAAGAAAAAAAAACAATGTGGGTGGAATCTTCAAAGTGTTTTATCATATGGTCTATACTCAATACTCACACCCTATTAAAGTGTTTGGGTCCGACAATGGCGGTGAGTATCTTAATCAGGATCTTTCTCTGTTTTTTCACAAAAAAGGCATTCTCCATGAAACTACGTACCCTCAGTCACCACAACAAAAAGGAGTCGGACGAAAAAATCGCTACATACTTGAGATTAACCGTGCCCTTCTTATTGGTAGTTGTGCGCTCAAGACATACTGGGCTGATGTTGTGACCTATGCTATATATCTCATGAACTGATTCTCATTGTGTGTTTTCTCTTTTAGAACACATTTGGTTGTGATGACCGATCATGTTTCGCTCTCTTATACTCTTCATCTAGAACCACGAGTTTTTGGTTATGTGGCATACATTCCATCTTCACACAAATCAACGAAGCAAATTGAATTTATGTGAGTTGCGGTGTGTGTTTGTGGCTTTAGTTCACAACAAAAAGGTTATCGATGACACGCCTCGACCCTGATATTCCCCGAATACCAGGATAGGCACGTGCTGGCCGACACCTGAGGGTGACGAAAGCCATTAATTGATACAAAAGCTAAGAATAAGAAATAAATAAGGGTTACGAATTCAAATACAATGGATTAACAATTTAGGAACGTGTTCAGAGCATACAACTAAACCTAATCACTAAAAAGAATTAAGATAAAATTAAATGAATAAAGGAATGGGTCCTACATCGAGAGGATTCGAAGATGCCGATGCAATAGTGCCTCAACGCCGGGATTGTATGCCTCGTTTCTAATACCTGAATAGGGGCGCAAAACAAGGGTGAGTGGACCACCTTCAAAAATAGCATGTTTTAAATTAAAGAATTGCATATGTTCCTAGCATGCCTTGCAGATTTATTGATTTGATGAACACTTTACAGGAAGCATGATGATTTGGATATGATTGATTATATACATAATTTGAACTAGTTTCATTGTATAGTATTTTCTACGCAACCCTCATTCTGGTAGACTATCTGATCGATGACGATAGGATGCTAAGAATGTGTTTCAAATGCTTTTAGACACCTCTTCGTAGTATGGGGGGATCGATGAACTTATGCTACGAAGTTGTATTTTAGAAAACTGTTTTGTGCGTACCTAGTGAACACCATGCCGCCAAGGGCGATGACTTGAGTTGGCAGAGGCCTGGAGAAATAATATTTAGCGGAAGGCTGAGGGACCACGGAGTCTGGCATCGGGCCGGAAGGGAGTTATCTCATGGTGAAGGCCATAGAGATTTAGGTGCAGGCACTAGGCCGGAAGTTATTATTATTATTCGGTGATACTCACTAGCAGCACAACTTGTGTTATGCTTCCTGAGATGATTTATGAGATTGATTTACATATAGATATGAATTGTTTTTATGGCATGCTAGAGGGTTTGAAAAACCTATCACTTACTATGCTAGTAGTTTTCATTTTAAACTGTGGGGGTTAGTATGTTCATAATTGTTTTCGTATTACATATATAAACTTGGTCCACTCACCCTTGTTTTGCGCCCCCATTCAGGTATTAGAAACGAGGCATACAATCCCGGCGTTGAGGCACTACTGCATCGGCATCTTCGAATCCTCTCGATGTAGGACCCACTCCTTTATTCATTTAATTTTATCTTAATTCTTTTTAGTGATTAGGTTTAGTTGTATGCTTTGAACACGTTCCTAAATTGTTAATCCATTGTATTTGAATTTGTAATCCTTATTTATTTCTTATTCTTAGCTTTTGTATCAATTAATGGCTTTCATCACCCTCAGGTGTCGGCCAACACGTGCCTATCCTGGTATTCGAGGAATATCAAGGTCGGGACGTGTCAATCGATGTTATCATCCATCCCTGTCGTACTCCTCAGGAGAAGATAACCTTAATTGACGATTATTGAGAGTTCGGTATAGATGAACTTGAGCTTTTTTTATGCTAGCCCAAGTGGGCCCGTTGATCATGCTGCACCATCGAGAGACAAAGCCCAAATGGGCAGAGCCCAAGAAGGGCAGTCCCAAGAAGGCAGTCCTACTGGACCGAAAAATGGTATTCCTGGAATGGCGTTTGAAAATCTTGATCACGGGCCATATACAATCAGCCACTGTAGCTCATGGGCCATGTGAGTGCCCAACCTTGACAGCCCAAGTAGGCCGTGTAACTGTCCAGCCTTTAACAGCCCAAGTAGGCATAACCAATCAGCCACTGTTGCTGCACCGAATACCCAAGTGTCTGAAATTAATGTTGGCCCAAGTGGTCCTGATTTAATAATGGCAAAAGGCCCAAGTGATTGACATCCAGAAACATGTAGACAGATGAGCTGCAGGTTTAGTGAAAAAGAACATGAAACCCCCCTCATACTCCTTTAGTACGTGACCATGATCTAATGGGTATCCCTGAGGTAAGTTTTCACTAAGATTTTATCAAACCATCTTATGTGTTCCCTCCTCGACAAAATCGAGGAAAACCACCAGACAGGTACTCTCCGGAAGGAAAGGTGCGGTATCCCATTGCAAACTATATATTCTCTCATCGACTCTCATTAAAATACTGTGCACTTGTTCAACAAATGGAGACTATCAAAATACCTACCAGTGGAAGAAGCTTTGAATGATCCGAAGTGGACAAAGGCAATGCAAATTGAGATGGAGGCGTTACAGAGGAACAAAACATGGAGTGTGGTTACACTCCCCAATGGAAAGAAATTTGTGGAATGAAAGTGGGTATTTACCATCAAACATAAAGCGGACGGGACGATCGATAGATACAATTCGAGATTGGTAGCCAAAAGGTATACACAAACCTATGGAGTTGACTATCAGGAAACATTTGCTCCGGTTGCAAAATGAATACAAGCAGAGTTCTATTATCTCTTGTTGCTAACCTTGATTGGCCATTGAGACAGTTTGATGTGAAAAATACGTTTTTACATGGGATTTAGAGGAAGAGGTATATATAGATTTTCCAACAGGATATGGCATTGAGAATTCTAGTGAAAAAGTATATGGACTTTGAAAGACATTGTATGGGCTGAAACAGTCACCGAGAGCTTGGTTTGGGTGATTCACTCAAGCTCTGAACAAGTATGGATACCGACAAGGGAACTAAGATCATACTTTGTTCATTAAGCGTATGGATGGTAAAATGACCTTACTCATTATATATGTGGATGATATGACTGTCACAGGTGATGATACTATTGAGATTGAACGGTTGCAGAGATACTTGTCTTCTGAGTTTTAGATGAAAGATCTTGGGGGACTTAAAATACTTCCTAGGGATTGAAGTTGTACTATGATAATCAAGCAGCGCGAGAGATAGCAAACAATCTGGTGCAGTATAATATGACTAAACATGTTAAAGTGGACAAACACTTCATAAAAGAGAAATTGGATGTTAAGTTGATTGACATTCCGTCTGTAAATATAGTTGAACAATTGGTAGATATTTTGACCCATGCAATCTAGGCTAGATGGTTTCAGTAGAACTCACTTGACAAATTGAGCCTAGGAGATATCTATGCTCCAACTCGAGGGGGAGTGTTGGCGTGAGTTAATGTTGTAGGTGGAATGAGAATATAATTGTATTTCCTAGTTTGATTATAATTATCTTTAATATACCTTGTATCACAAGGTATAGATGTGTGTGTGTGTATATATATGTATATATATTTCCTCCTAAGGGAGAAGAATAATAGAGAAACATACTGAAATCCTATAGATAATTTTAACTGTTTGAACACCAAAAACTGATCAGGGCAATGCAAGTCCAAGTCCGAGTGATGAAAGTATTTGGAAGAGAACAGTTAGAGTAGCAGGATTCATTAATCAAAGTCTTGTTATTCCACAGGAAGCTCCATCTTTTGCCAATATAGAAGAATGTAATTCTTCCTTAAGGTGGAACTACACGATTGCTTCCAACACTCCCGATGATCATCCGCATGCCTTGATGCCGCTACTGGAAATTGAATGCATGACGCCGCGGGAAACTGAATGCATTTTCAGAACTTATAGAACAAAGGCAATGGTAGATGTTAGTGAAAGTTATAGATTTTTTATTTTTACTTTTTGATAATACCTTTAGGCCAGATTTTGGATATGTCCATAGCATGACTATTGTATCGTCTCGTTTCTTGATTCCCAAGAAATAGGGAGTTTCTAAGTGCTTCTTTTTCATTGTAATATGCACATTAGTTCAATCGAAAAAAGAAGAAGTTATTTATAAAATCAAACGTGGTTCATGAATAACTAGCCTAGCCCTCGATGAGTGAGCGAAAAATAACTTAAAATGCGTTTATCTAGTTAGTGGTGAAAATTTTAGATGAAAACATCTAATTACGTTGCATGTCTGACCACCTAATATGAAAAAGTATATCAACAGATTATCGGCTATTCACATATTGTCTCTATTATAATACTATTAGTACTTTAAATAGATAATCGTCAAAATAATCAGGAAAAGTTAAACTAAAAATAAATAACAATGTGATAACATTTTATTGGACAGTCTGACAAGACACATAGAATACAATTGCTTGAGCATAGTTGGCCTTATGCATCGAAACCTATCGGCCCTTCCATTGCCACTTCGTTCATATTTAGCCCTCCAAACTCTTTGGGACTCTTGAACTCTCTCTATTTTTCGTCCAGAAAGAGAGATTTTTCAATGTAATCGAAACACATGATAATATACTATGTATAGGTGAAATTTTTATGTTAAAATATTTATAACATAAAATTTCCTACTGTTTATTTGTTTAGTGTAACTTGTGGGCACGACGAAAAATTCCCGTAAGTGTTTTGATAAAATTCCTTAATGTGTCCAGCTCTCCAGCAGCGATCACAATCCCATTTAACCCTCCACTCCTAACACTTCAGAATCTTCCTCCAAAAAAAAAAAAAAAAAAACACTTCAGAATCTTCTAAAATGTGAAGAGCCTCCAGAATCATTACGCTTCCGGCTTCGATCCTCATCGGCCATTCTTCTTCTGCTGGTGCTGTGCACAAGAACTCCTTCACAACTCTGACCCTGCTACAAAATCGCCACAACTCGCAACAACAATCGTTCCCGGGAGATTTTCTGAAATGGGGTTCGCTGGGTTTCTTCAGGGCTTCGAGCTTCGCTACTGGGTTCAATCCCTTGAAGGCTAAGCCGTTGGATTCAATCATTGATGTTGAGAGGGTGAAAGATCGCTCGGCCGAGGACATCGCTGCCCCTTGGGACGATGTAAGCCTCAGTTTTCTTACTTTTCCTCGCCTCCGATTGCACATTTCACTGTAGAATTTTATTTATCTGTGATTTTTTGAATTGGGTTTTGCTTTATTTTACTTAATTTGATTGATTTGCTGCTTTTCTTTCGATCAATTTGATTGATGCAGAAGCTTGTCTTATTTGCTATAGTATTCTATGATTTGATCGAATTGGTAAAAAAAATATCGACTTTAAGCTGCTCAGTACTTGTTGCTGTAAAAGTTCTAGCTTTGTCATAGCTTTAAAGCTTCGTTCTTGAAAATTTGAAGCTCACATTTTTGTGCTGGTTGAGCCACTGTTTTTAATTTTTTCGGACAATGTGATATTTATTCTAACCTACTCTAACTTACGGAAGGGGGATCCGAACACGGGTGCAAGGGAATTCTTGCCACTGCATTTTATCTATCTTTTCCGGTATTATGAATTCGCAATGCATCAAATCTAAGCTGTCTGCTGCTTGAGGCCACTGTGTAGAGTCTTTTTCTAACCCGATTTTCATGATATCCTCATGAACTAAAATTTGTGTTTACCATGCATCTTGCGAATGTATGAGCCTTTTTAACTCCTCAGGCTAAAGTTTGAAACTTGTTTTGCGGAATGAGCCAAAAATTTCTTTACGGCAGATGGAATATAAGTCCATGTGAAGACATCCTTTCCTCTGCCGGTCTCTATGGTCCCTTTGAATATCTTTGGCCTGAACTGTCATTTAATCTGGAAATTTGTATCTGAAGCGTTTTTTCATGTGGATTGATCTTGCGCATCATTTCATTAGTGTCTCGCTGAATGAGTCTTCCGTTGCAAGATTGTTTTCTAATATCATTAATGTTTGGATGGGTTATCTTATATCAGTTTCACCTGGGAAGAGGTCATATTGGTGCGTCCATGAAAGCAAAACTATATAACCTGTTGGAGCATAGAGCGGTAGATTGGTAATCAATTTACGTAATGCTTGTCTTCCTTTATATTATTTCCTCTTCTCGTTGTTTTAACTATCAACTTGTCTATCCTGGCAGCCGGTATTTTGTCATTCCCTTGTGGAGAGGAAATGGTTATACCACAATGTTTGCTCAAGGTTTGATCTCTAGTCACTCTATTTACGACTCTTTTTAGTGATCACTTTAGCACATCTTACCAATGCTGAACAGTGTAATTGTTGTGTAGAAGCGATAATTCGCAAATATAGGACCCCAAATGTAGGGGCAAGCAATACTTAAACTTTGCTTTTATTAGTTTATATCAAGAGTTATCTATGTCCTTCTTTGATGTTGTTATTTTGCAATGTTGAGTGGCAGCATCAAAGAACTTGCTCATTAGATGGGACCTCTCGAGATGAGTGACACTTTGTAATGTTGCAAATCAGCAGAGAACTTGCTCATTAGAGTATAAAATTAAAGAGTTTCAACAAACTTTTTTCTGACCATAATAACTAAACAGTTGGATAGCGCCTTGTCGTATCAAGTTTTTGATTTACAACTCTGTTGCAGTACAGATGCCACACATGATTTTCACCGGTCTTGAAGATTACAAGGCGAGGGGAACTCAAGCTTCTCCCTACTTCGCTGTAACTTACTACAACGAATTTGCAGAAGGCAAGGACATGGTGCTTATCTGAGGGGATGTTGTACTCACAAGCAAACTCACTGACTCGGAGGCAAAATGGCTCGTGGAGACCACCCAATCATTTTATTTGAACGACATGAGGTATAAGCTGGTCGAACGGTTCAACAAACAAACACACGATTTTGAGTTCAAGGATGTCCTGCAAGCATTAGAAATGCCGAATCTGTGATTTCTCCAACGGAAACGAAGCTGTCTTACTACGAGTGATGGAAGGAGATTTGTCAACAAAGGAGAATTAACTTGATTGCAAAATGGGTGTTGTATTTGTGAGAAAGCCCCATACGGGGGTACCATGTTTCATTCTGATTGGTCAAAAGAGTGATTTCCGCACACAATTTTTCTTCCGTTGTACACCCATGTTATTTGTATCATAGTTATCTTGTGAGTTATTCAATTTAAAAGTCAAAAATAGGTATGAGAGTGCAAAAAGAGAAGAAAAAAAATGTGCGGAAATTATTTTCCTAGTCAATACCATGGGTTCGTTTAGAAGTGCTTTTAAAATGATTGAAAGTGTTTTTAGCATTTTGGGTTCCAAAAGTTGTAAGCAGCACATAACTGGTGTTACATGCGAGAAACATATTAAGTGATTTTTTAGGATTTATTTATATTTTTATTAAGGATTAGTTCCAAAAATATTTTTAACATAAGCGCCTTCAGCATTTTAGAAACACTTCCAAATGAGCTTGATCTCTTTTGCATGTTGTACAAAACAAAATTGCAATGAATCATACAATTAGCAAAGTTCAATAACCATATCGATTGACGAAAATAAACTTGAAATTTGGACAGACTAAAAAAAACATATATAAATTTTCAACTCGGTTGCAAGAAAACGGACACACGGTCCCAATCTTCAAGAGCATTAAGGGGTAAGACGGTGCGTTTCTGCGCCAGGAGAAACGTTTTTTTTTAAATTTTTTTTCTTTTGCCGTGAGAAAAAAGCCCAAAGGCCCGGCGGGACGACGTCGTATTAATACGAAAAAGATAAAGTAAAAAGGCAAAGAGAAGAAGCTCGGCTCCGTCTTTTTCCCTTCCCCATCAAACCCTCGTCTTCGTCTTCGTCTTCGTCTTCTTCTTCTTCTTCTTCTTCTTCTTCTTCTTCTTCAGTCACTCTCTATCTCTCTCTCTCTACTTTCTCTCTCTACACTCCAGAGCCAATAACCAGTAAGCCCTCTTTCGAATTCCAGAATAATAACTATGAATTTTTTTCGAAAACCTTTGCGTTATAATAATAATAATTCATTTTTTTGTTCCAAATTTCGCCTCAGCTTCCTCAGAGGGCCAGAAGAAGAAGAGCTCCAATGGCCGACCCCTCCGACGAGGCTAAGCATATCGAGAAGCTTTACGAGTTTGGCGAACGCCTCAACGAGTCCAAGGACAAGTCCCAGGTACCCCTCGCCCCGCCAATTTTCTCTTGCACCCTTTTGGTGTTTTCTATTTTTTAAAATTTGATTTCTAGGGTTTTAATTTTTTGGGATTTTTTTTGTTTGTTTGTGAATTCAGAATGTCAAGGATTACCAGGGGATTATCAATGCGGCCAAGACGAGTGTCAAGGCCAAGCAGCTGGCTGCCCAGCTTATTCCGAGGTTCTTCAAGTTCTTCCCTGAACTTTCGCAGCCCGCCATCGATACCCACCTCGATTTGATTGAAGAAGAAGAGCTCGGGGTCAGTTCATATCTATACCCCAATCATAGTTACTTGCACTCATTGCATTTTTTATGCCCTGGCTATATTTGGTAACTGGAAAATTGTGGGATTTTTTCTATGGCGAAAAGTTTGTGTTTTAAATTTGTTTGTTGTGACATAGTTGAAGCAATTGACAGCATGCCTTATATCTTATTCTTATTCGGGGTCTTGTTGGTTTTAAAATTTAGTCTAAATATTTAGTTTCGATCATCAATGAAATGTGCAGGTACGAGTACAAGCTATTCGGGGCCTTCCCCTTTTTTGCAAGGATACGCCTGAACACATTGCAAAAATTGTAGACATTCTTGTGCAACTCCTTGCATCTGGTACTTATTTTCCATTCTTTGTTGGGAATTGTGATTCTGGGAGTATGGTGGGTATGTTATATGAGTCTGATGTTGGGCTTTGTTGATGCTTTTAGAGGAATTTGTGGAGCGTGATGCTGTGCATAAAGCACTTATGGCCCTTTTGAGGCAAGATGTTAAAGGTATATTTTTGATCTTTAAATTAACTGACAGTGCATGATTACAGATTATATGTTTATTACAGATTAACTGATGTATCATTACATCAAATTTTAAGTTGGCATTTTTATTTAGAAGTAAGTTGTATATATGTACAAATGTATACACATTTTATGTACATTTATGTGTTTTTCTTACTAGCCTTAAGTTCAACACCTGATACATCTTGGATCATTGAAATCTCTCTCTCTCTTTCATAATGTACCTCATCTTCTTGTATGTACAGCTTCTTTGACAGCATTATTCAAGCACATTGGGAGTGTTGATGAACCAAGCACAGATGAGTTCATTCGCGAGAAGGTTTTAAGCTTCATTAGAGATAAGGTGAGAAGACCACTTTTTCAAATGTCCAATATGATTGATATCATGTATCTCTTTAAGATAACTGGATGTTAAATGATCAAAATTGTAGGTATTTCCTATTAAAGCTGAACTTTTGAAGCCTCAGGAGGAAATGGAAAGGCATATTACTGATTTAATAAAAAAGGTATGTACATGAATGCTGTGTCAATTGTCTTCATGCACATGTTTAGATTTAGAGTCTTTGAACTGTCTACTTAAATTCCTATGAATATAGTAGTTTGAAGTGTGGCATGATCGCCTCTAATTAGTAAATTTATATGTTGTTCTCTTCCCCTCATGTTGCCTTCAGTTAAAAGAAAAACCGTGGACATTTATAATTATGATCTCTTCAATTTTATTGTACTTTTCTGTTGCAAGGTTGTATATGACTAATATGATTGAGTTTAATTGTAGAGTTTGGAAGATGTAACTGGTGCAGAGTTTAGAATGTTTATGGACTTCTTAAAAAGCTTGAGCATATTTGGGGAGAAAGCGCCTGCTGAACGCATGAAAGAACTTATTGGAATTATTGAAGGACAAGCTGATTTGGATGCCCAATTCAATGTAAGCACTTGTTTTATTGTGTTGATTTAAGGATAAAGAATAACAGTTTCTGACCAAGCCCAATATGCCAAATGTACTCGCAATGAATAATGCTGAAATAAGCCTTTTTGATATTACTCTGTTATTCCTTAAGATGGCTTGCATTTATTTTGTCATCCTTAGATGTGATGCATTGACTTTGTATTTTGATTACTATTTGCATGTATGGTTGCATGACTCTGGCATGGGCTTAGGGTTTAGGGTTTAGCGTTAATGATAATCATACCTGGACCAATATCAGTCATAGTGATTATATTAATCCTTGTATGTAGTTCTTATTCATGAGACTTCTTACCAGCTTTCTCATCATAATATTGACTGCATGCTGTAGATTTGTTAAGCGATAAATTTGTTTACTTTTCCCTTTTTTGTTGGGATGATCAACAAATCTGTCAATTGTTTGCAGGTGAAGCTCTACTTAGTTATTTACTGTTCCCAGGATCCCAATTAGACCTGTAATCAAACCAGTATATGAGCAGGTTGTTTTTGGTGCTGGGGTAGTCTAATTGGATTGTTTTTCAAGATATGTAGATCCATTGGAAGCTTGATATTCATCAATTTCTTAAAGTATCAGGGCATCTATAACTATGCATGTCTGTAGGGTTGAAAGTTTGATTTAGAAAATTATTTCAAATCATAATGACCACCAGTGTCTTGTTAATGTCATTTAATATAAGCCACCCTTATATATGATATTGTCCTTTTAGGCTAGAAGGAAACAAAAGTGATCGTATTGGAAAAGATGCTTGTACAGTGTATATTCTGCTTCCTTTTTTTTAGATCGTAGTATCAATGTATTCTTTTTAATCACTTTGGTTCTATTGATAACTTAACTCCCAAATGGTTGGGATGCAGGTTTCAGATGCTGATCATATTGACAGGTTGATATCCTGCCTATTCATGGCTCTGCCATTTGTTGTGGTATAGCCTCTAATATCGTAGATTTTTCCTTGTGCTTTTGATGTGTATATTTCTGGGAATCAAGGACCAACCCTGTTAATTCATATTTGATACAGAGGGGTGCATCAAGCAGCAAGTTCCTAAACTATCTGGACAAACACATCCTTCCTGTTTCAGATAAGGTAACATCATCACTTCCGCTGACTTGGTATATTATTCTATATGTGTGCGTCAAGTTTCTTGGTAATCTGAAGAGTTTTATTTCTATATTCTTCCATCAGTGTTGGCCCAAAAAAAAAAGAAAATGTTTACTTTTTTTAGTAAACAAGCTGATATATAATTAAACACTGGGATATAATTTTTTTCTATATTTGTTTGCTTTATTTGTTTTTGTGTGAAATGTTCCATCAGAATTTTGGATGATATATCCTTTCTGCTATTGGTCTTCTAATCTTGCTTTATTTCTTTTCTTGAATCAACTACTCCAATACTAAAGCAGTGTGTAGATCAAGTAGTTGATTCCTTTGTTTCCATATGAATCCAGAAGTTTTTATTGGCTGTAAGTAGTCATACTGTTTCGTACTTGTCTACATTGTTAAGAGGACTCGTGAGAAATGATTCATTAGGTTCTGAAATGAAAACAAGGAAGATATGGAATATAGGATTAAGTAAATAGCTTGGGGATTGCGGTACTTGCAAGCCTTTAGTGATGATAAATAAAATTTTAATTAAATTTATCAGTATATGTGCCGTCTTTATAGCGTTTTGGTGTAATGGGAAAACTCGTCAAGCATTTTTATTTAAACAATTTTTTCTTTGTCAGCTTCCTGATGAAAGAAGGCTAGATTTGCTCAAAGCCCTTGCAGAAGTTTCACCTTTCACAGCACCACAAGATTCTCGTCAGATTCTTCCTTCTGTTGTTCAGCTGTTGAAGGTACAATATTTTTAATCGGTAATGCCATCAGTTTATATATTCAAAATTATTAGATGTTTGGACTATGTGCGTGAAGATCCAACCTGTAAATACTCTCCACTATTAGAATCAGTGTTTGTAAATGTAAATGCATAATGCGAGGCATTTTAGTACTGGCAAGACGAAGAATAAGCCTTTTTGGGACTCAAGTTATTCAATTAAAAAGATTTAAATATATGTATTATTGTACTAATTATCATTCAACCGTAATAGTCAATCCCTGAACTTATCATATTAATTTGTCACTCAAGGTGCATTGCTATGAGGTGAACCTCAATTGCGCCTTTAAAAACTTATTAGAATTGATATATTCACATCCAGTCTTTGGACAGTATTGGCTTTTTTGTTTGTTCCATGGCTGGATAACAAACCATTTTTGGAGTCATTTTTTTGTTTATTCTCGTCGCAAAATAATTCTCATTTTTATTCTATTTTTTCCTTGCAGAAAAACATGCCTCGGAGAAAGACTGGAGAGGAGTTTAACTTCACTTACGTAGAATGCTTGTTGTACACTTTTCACCATCTTGCTCACAAGGTATTTTGAATTCCAATCAACCTTTTGTCAATACTACTGCGAATAAACATTTTTTTATGTGCTTACTTGATTTCTTTATCATATAGGTTCCTAATGCTACTAACAGTCTATGCGGTTACAAGATAGTGACTGGGCAACCATCAGATAGGCTTGGCGAGGACTTTTCGGAGCAATATAAGGAGTTTACTGAGAGGTTGGTCTTTCTTTTTCCCTGTTTTACTCCTTGTATATATTATTACTTATTCTAGTCTATATTATCCTACTTTCTTGTCAATGTATATATTATCAAAAGCCCAGCCTTTTGTTAAAAAAAAAACAGAAAAAAAAAGCCCAGCTTTCAAGCCACAGGATAACTGTAGTTAGTAATTTTCAAAAGATATATTCTTTCATGTTACTGATATCTCAGCAATTACTTTGAAAAGTGGATAATCAAGTGGCCACACCTCTATAAGACTATAACTGGAACTATTATGATTGATTATGCAGGTTGAGCTATGTTGAGGAGCTAACTAGGGCCACCATGAAGAAGTTAACACAGGGAATGGCTGAAAAGAACAAAGCGATGGCAGCTGCAAAGTCTGAAGAAGCAAAGAATACCATTGTGAGTTAATTTTATGAACATTTCAGATTGTCTTGTGGACCTTTTCTAATAGCAATTATCTTGAAAACAATAATTTGATGTGCAGAAAACTGAAAAGCAGAATACTACAACTGGGTTGCGAACCTGCAATAACATATTGTCGATGACAAAGGTGAGGGCAACTGTTTGATTATTTTGAATGGATGATCATTTATTCATGATCTGTAAGAACTTATGTTTAAATTATTTGAAACAATGCAGACTCTGCATTCAAAAACACCCTCATTCATTGGAGATAAGAGCATCAATCTGTCTTGGAAAGAAGCAACAAAACCTGCTGTGCCCTCTAGCTCGCCGACCAGAGGGTAAGAGGAATCCTCTTGATCCCCTTTTTTATTATATTCTCATTGATTTGAAGAATAAATGTTGATTTATGTTATGCTAGACTTTTGGATTCGTTAGTTTTACACAAGTTGGGATAATACATTTTCTTGAATTGCTTGTGCAAACAATAGGATTATTACAGTCCATTGGTTTCAGTTGTCTTGGCTAGGAGAAAAAAAAATCAAACGATTAATTTTCTATGTTTTATCGTATTCTTTTAGTCACAGTTATGGGTTACTGATGGCATGAGCATCTCTTGGAGTTTCATTAAATGATGCTTGTTTTCTTGTAATTTTCCTTCTTTTCCTGATTTTTGACAGACATCTATATTTTTCCATGTTTTCGCAATCACTGACCACTTAGATACCATAGACGTCGACATTTAATAGTTTAGTCTCTATCTATACGAGATGCACTTTGAATCTTGAAGGGGGAGATATAATATGCTGTGAAACCAACATTTTTATTCTTTTGAAATTATAGTTAAAAACGATCTATTCTTATGTGGTTTAAACCTACTGGTGCAGAGCAAAACGACCTGCTAATTTTTCCAATGGATCTGGAAATATGCCTTCAAAAAAGAGCCGTGGAGGTGGCGGTTTACAAAACCAGCTTGTTAATAGAGCATTTGAAGGTCTATCTCAAGGTGGAAGAAGCGGGGGAAGGAGCGGTGGTGGAGGAAGGAGCAAGGGCAGAGGGTGGGGTGGACGTGGAAGGGGAAGGGGAAGGGGTTACAGATAGCTGCACCGTGAGACAATTTCGGAAGATCATGATGGTAGGATATGGATGCACCCCAGGAATATGCAGATGAGTACGCGATGTGCTGAATTATTTCTTCTCTTAAAAAGGAGTTTGAAACAAGTTTTGTTTCATCGAGCAAGCTGATTATAATCTGGATTCATTGTTGATTAACACTAATTATGTTCTTCTGGAGCTTTGTCTAACAAGAGCCTCTCGAGTATTTCCCTCCGTGGTCGAAAAAATACGCAGCATCCCGAGACAGCTCCAGGGATCTATCCGTGCGTTAGTGAATGTATGACCGTTGTTATGTTCGAATATTAAGACTTCTTTTGCCATTTTCTAGTTTTACTAATTACCTCTACTTTTTACTTTGTCATTAAAGTTTGTACAACTATACCGTAAATTGTGGATACAAAGTGTGACAAATGTGATGGATCCAAAGGTTGAAGCTTGAAAGGGTATTTTGCAAACTTGGGCCTAGCCAGGCTGGCTAGGAACAATGTGCTCCGATCTCTGCATTTAAGTTCGAATGCGCCGAAGTATCACTTGAGGGAATGAGTGGACATGTTTCAGCGTAAGATATGCATTCAGTGAGTGGAACTTTGGATGTGTAGTCATATGTCAATGGATACTAGAGAAACCTTAAATTATCACTTTTTATTTTTTAGAAAGAGAGTTCAAAATTATTATAATAATTTAAGAGAATGAGAAACGCATGTATAGAAATTGAATACGTTATTCACTAGGATGTTGGATTATATATCCCTAAAATCACTTGAACAAAAATAAATATGCCAAGAGTACCCGCCACCATATTCTTTATCTTTTTAACTTATATGTATAGTGACTATAGTCCCTTTGCCTCTCTAAATAACAAAGAATTATTCTTTTAAAAAAAATAAAGCAAAGAGCTTGTAACTCAATCGATAGAGAATATTTATTTTCGTATTTGAACAAAAATCGACCATTAATAGACAATATTAGACAAAAAGAGAATATTTATTTTCCTATATTAATAGAAATTATATAAAAAGAAAATAATAGACGATTCTTTTTGCGACGTTCAGGACTCTTAATTTGTTTTTGGTGTAAAAAAAAAAAAAATCAAATTTTGTATTTTTGGTAAATATCCAAAATTAATTTTCTTTTCTCTTTCCTATTTAAAATAAAAGAAAATAAAGTTGGATAGTCCCGCGCGTGTCAAATCCGTTGTATTTAACCGGTTGACGAAACTCCATTTCATTGTCTTAATGAGTGTGTTCTTCTTGCCACGATACAAAAAGCTCACCAAATATTCCGATCAAATCATCCCCAAAGCCCAATCTTTCAATTCAATCCCCCACTCTCAAACCCTAAAGTTCACTGCTTCAAGATCAAAAGGAAAACCCCAATTCAATTAGTTTCAAAATTTCAGTAAAATTCAAACCGAAAGACGATGTTGAACTCAAATCACTACCAACCGC
Source organism: Cotoneaster glaucophyllus (assembly GCA_036320875.1). Lineage (NCBI taxonomy): Eukaryota > Viridiplantae > Streptophyta > Magnoliopsida > Rosales > Rosaceae > Cotoneaster > Cotoneaster glaucophyllus. The sequence goes on from CM070066.1 coordinate 3,979,332, forward strand.
CGTCTCCCTCCGACGCTTCGTCGCCGCTTTTAGGCCAATCGATGGCCGACAACCTTGTCCGCAGCCGGCTGCTCATCCGTCAGCCGCCGCGCCCTCTTCGCGGCGCGGCTCGCTTACTGCGTCGCGCCAGCAGCCGACGCATGATGCTGCGCGAGCCGTCGGTCCGGGTACGGGAGGCGGCGGCGGAGCAGCTGGAGGAGCGCCAGAGCGACTGGGCCTACTCTCGGCCGATTATCGTGTTGGACCTCTTGTGGAATGCCGGGCTCCTTGGGATTGCCGTCGGGGTGCTGTCGATGAGCTGGAAAGAGGCGCCTTCGGTGCCTTTGAGGACTTGGATTGGCGGGTACGCGTTTCAGTGCCTGGTCCATATGGTCTGCGTGGGGGTGGAGTGCAAGCGGCGGAGGCGCGGAGGTCAAGCTGCGGCGGAAGCGAGTTCCGGGTGGGAAAATTCATCTGGGTCTGGGAGTGATGATGGTGAGGACTATGGAGTTGAGCAGAGCGCCGACTACACTGCCACCAGGTTTTTCATTTTTTTTTAAATGATTAACTTTTTTTTGTGGGGTTATTGAGAATTTGAACTGGGGTTTTGGACTATTAATTTTTACTATTTGTAGTATTGTAGCTGTTGCAATATCTATTTTTGGGTGAAAAATTGTTTCGTTGATTAAATTTGGGAATTTTGGACTGGATTTGAGCCTCTAGGAAAGTACCCATTTTCCATTTGAAGAATTTGTTTTGACTGAGATTGATTGATGTGGTGCGTATGTAGAAGAATATTCTGATGGTTTGATGTGGCAGTGTTGCAAAGCATTTGGAGTCTGCAAATACGGTGTTTTCGTTTATCTGGTGGCTTCTTGGGTTCTACTGGGTGACTGCTGGCGGTGAAAGTTTGACACGAGATTCCCCTCAGTTATACTGGTTTGTTTGAGTAACTGTCCCTTTTTGCTACTGTTTTCATTCAAGACATTTCCGTGCATGATGTGATCATCTTTGGCTTATAAAATGTGGGTTGTTTATGCAGGATTTGTATCACTTTTCTTGCTTTGGATGTTGTCTTCGTAGTCATCTGCGTTGCTGTCGTGTCTCTCATTGGTATTGCCGTTTGCTTCTGTCTCCCCTGCATCATTGCCATATTGTATGTTGTGACAGATCAGGTATGTGCCTGTAGGAAATGTTTGAGTTGATTCCATGCGTTAAGTAGCTTGATATTCAGTGATATTATGATGCCACTCGAAAAAATATTTACTATTTGTCACTTTTCTTATAGACACAAGCTCTAGTTTGATTGGTGAACGTTAGTATCGCACAACATAAAGCCTCTGATCTTCCCAAGCTTCAAAGCTATATATGAGGCAAACTAAGATTATATTGTAATGTTCCCATTGTCTAGTACAATTGAATGCAGATAGTCCAATCGCCACTAGGATTCTGAGCTAAGTTCTAAACATGCCATGTGAAGACATTGTCTAGAGTTCATTTCCACTCTTGGAGATTTATAGTGACTTTGTTTTTTTTTTTTGTCAAATTTGACTATCATGTGTTGCATGGTTTCTAACTTTCTGTGTATGAGCCGTTTACTTTAGTTCACTTTAGGAGAATTTTTGAATTTCATCAGAACCTGTGTGAGTTTTATACCTTCCTTCCATTTATATGCTGTTAAATACTGTCCCTAATTTCCTGGTCATTTTTGGTTTCTGAACAGGAAGGAGCAACAAAGGACGAGATTGATCATTTGCCAAAGTACAAGTTCCACAAGATACCAGATTTTGACAAAGTTAATGGTGAGATCCAAGAATCTTCTGGAGGAGTAATGACGGAATGCGACACTACTACACCTACTGAACATGTTCTTTCCGCTGAGGATGCTGTAAGTTCCATGATACATTCTTGATTTCTTTTTACTAGGAAGTCTCATAACATAGTTATTTAAAAAAAAAAAATGGAATATGCTGAAATCGGTTTTTGTATTACCAACCGGAAATCATACCATGTACTTGTTCAGCAATTGAGCCTACAGTACATGACTAGTGTGCTTATTGCCTGAGTTGTTGTGTTAAATCTCAGGAATGTTGCATCTGCCTTTGTGCCTACGAGGATGGAACTGAACTGCGTGAACTTCCATGCTGTCACCACTTTCACTGCACCTGCATAGACAAATGGTTACAGATCAATGCCACCTGCCCACTCTGCAAGTTCAACATTTTAAAGTCCGTTAGCCAAAGCGGTAGTGAAGAAGTATAAAAAGCAAGTTCTGTATAACAGTTATGAGGAGATTGTATGCCGTGCTCCTATGTATATATAGTAGACCAAGAAACATTCCACCATCTGCCGGGAACCATTCTGCCGGAATCCAGATGCAACTTCAAGGTCAGGTTTGTTGCGAGAACATCTTCTCCTCCTAGAATCTTAGTTTGTATATTGAGTTTTTCCTATGAGTCATTTATGTGATGTCTAATAAACAAAATGTTTTAACTACATATGAGTTCCTTACAAGGTATTGGCTTACAAAATAGCTTGGGTTCGATATTGGCTTTCAAAGTACAACCACATATAAGTTCCTTACACCTGGACGCCACCGTGGTGTCCCAAACCAATGGTACAGTCCTATGTCGGAAGTTAAAACACATAGCTTGCATCATTTGGTATGGGACGCCATACTGGCATCTCAGGGACGGGCGTAGGCAAGTCCTTCGCCATGTACACGAGTCACGAGCCTATGGTATAATTGTTTTATTTGTATTTTTCGGGACGCATGCCCTATGCTAATGATGTGTGATTACACAATAGATTGGGTGCCAACCAGAGGAAGTAGATACGCAAAAACAGGGGGTGAATAATGTACTGAGACAAAAAAACCAAAACTGCAACCGTGGCAGGGTACTATTCTACCACTAGACCACTGGTGCTTGCTTGACTTTTAAATTCAATTTTATCGTATTGGTCAAGTGGTTGATTTGCATCCTTATGGAATTTGTCTTCGAAAGCTTTTATGTCTAGTTTTCATGCAAGAATGGTTGTCCCCTTTAATCGCATAATTTTCCAAAGGGAAACGGGAAAGGAAAAAACAAAGTGATCTTTAATTTGAAAGAATGTTGGGCGTTCAAAAATCAACAAACAAAAAATAAATGCAGCGGAGATGAGAGAAAATTGAAGGTAAAGTAGGAGTGGCCGCATGAGAAAGGATATGATAAGAGCGAGGATATCGGATGTAAAGTAGGAGTGATCGCAATTGAGATAAGATTAGAGGAAACCGGGTAAGGTGGTATAGACACGTGAACAGAAGACCTACAAATGCTCCGGTTAGAAGATGCAACTATGAGACGAATGCTAACGTTAAAAGAGGTAGATGAAGACTTGGAAAGAGATCACTTTAAGAAAAGGTATGGAGTACTTGGAGCGGAACACATGGCGTAAAATCGAGGGTAATGACGTTCTAAGATTTATACAGCCCACTTAATGAGATCAGACTTAGCTGCTGTTGTTGGAAACCATTATCTGTAAAAGACTACACGACATGCTTCAATGGTGACACTACTTTCTGGTAAAAATAAGACTATACAGTATTCATCTCTCAATGAGGTATTCTATACAAATTACATGAATTAATCAACTGTATGAAAGAAACAGAAAGCAAAGACAACTGCCTAAACATTAGTCCAAAACTATATGCGCAATTTATCAGCATATACAATCCGGAAGAATATAATAAAATGTACTAAAATGATGATCTATGGATCAAAGGAATTGAACCAGTTGGGTTGATTTCGGTTTAGGCGGATTGGATTGGATTAGATTGGATTGCATTGGATTGGATTGGAATGCATTCAATTTCTGGTGGATTGTAGGTGTGATGAGGATGCTGAGTAGTGGAAGTGGTGGAGTACTCCCACATTGGAGAACTCCATTCTTCTGCGAAAAAAGTAAAAAATGGAGCTCTGGTTGGAACGTCAATCTCTCTAGTGTAAAAAAATTTTGCCATTCTAACTGCCTTGTTCCAAAGCGTTTCTCCGGTCGGGCTCGGACTTGCACTGCCTTGTTGTGCTGCCCCTTGATGCTGAAACCTCCTCAGCCTGATGGTAAAAGAGAGCAGAAAGCATAAGGTGGAAGTAGCAGCTGATATTACATAGAGGCCTGTAAAACTGTTGAGGGTCAAGCTTTCTGGTTCGTTCGAAGTTGCATTTCTTGGACACTCCTTCTTGGGAGTCAACCATTCATTTTGTAGCTTCTTCACTTCCCCATTCTCCAACAGCTCTAGAATCACCTTCGAGAAATCACGCACTATCGGAGAACCTCTCCGGAATATCTGCAAGGTGAACACGAAAACAATTTTATTAGTTTCGCTATGCTGGTCAGAAATATGGTAACTTCTACTGAGATATTTTCGAACAAAAATTTGTAACCAGTTCTATTTGTGCATACTTTCTTATTTTATAAACACAAAAAAGAAATAGAATGTGAACAACTTAGTCACTACTCACAAAGCTCAAGCCTCCAAATCTATGGGTGGGTGCAGTGAGTGTATATCCTTCGCAGTACTCATTCATGAAGACTTCTGCATATGGGAGTTCAAGAAAGGCGGCCGCTATATTTTTGCTTTTGAATTCATTCGGGTAGTCGTATTCGCTTTTCACTTTGATGACGTTTTTGAATCCAAGGACATTCCGCAGGTAATTCATGACAAATGAGTCCCCGTCGCAACCAACTTTCGAGTTGATGTCCACATATGTTGCATTCAGTTTCATTCGTTGGACGGTGAGCATTGAAGAGAGATTAGCGGTGTAGCTTGCGGTCAGGCTCAATACAACAAACAGCCACACTATGACCACCACTCGCGTTAAGTTGCTGTAGATTTTCTCTTCTGTGAAATAAAAACATAGGTTTACAATGAGGGTAAGAATAGTTCTCAAACAATTCTGGACCGACCATTTTCATAGTTAGGCTTGTACTAAAAATTTTAGATTATCGTTGGTTATCATACATTACGAAGAATGCAGGAGCAGTAGGGGCGTTTAGAATGGTCGCTACAAAGCCAAATAGGGGCGTATGTCAGGGACAATCCGCCCCTTGCCTCTAAGAGAAGCGCTTCTAATACTCACTTTTTTGGTAGTGAAATGTACAAAATTGGTACTTACTGTGAGCAAAGAACAAAGAGGAGAAGGTGAACCAAGTTGCTGTGCCAATCTGATTCTTCAAGGGGCCACCGAATGCTGGATTTGACGGGCGCTCCAGGAACCATATGATGAACACTGTGTAGATGAAGATGGAACCAGTCACCACCCACATTTGCCATGTGAAAGGTTTCATAAACATCCATGTTGATTTTTCGGGTTTTGCTGGAACTATCATTGACAAACCAGACTCCATATATGGCTGAGTGAATTCCACCTTGTCCAGCCGGTCAGCTAGCACGGTTATGTCACCAACCACAGCATCATAAACCTGCAAGCATACAGTCAAATCAAAACCAATGAAAGAGCGAAACAGTATTTAAATTCATCTTTATGAAAAAATAGAAAAATAAATGATGGTTTTACCTTTTTATGGACATGTTCCACAAGATGATCGTACGAGCCATCGAAAACTTCGAATTGATACGGCAGAGAATAGTTCAAACGATTTATGACCATATCGAAAATTGCAATGCAGAAACCGACATACTTCTTCTTATCCGAGTCTTGCCTGGACCGATCAACCTTCACAAATTTGCTGAAGGAAGTTTTACCCGGCACCCCAATTCTCATTGGCTTCTCAACAGTAGGCATTGCCCAGCCTTTCGGGGCACTAGTTAGGTTCCCGGGCCATATTACTCCACCAACATCACTGAATCTGTATTTCCATGCTTCATCCGATGAGAACCCAACTTCCGGTTTCCAATAGTTCAATTCTTGGAATCTATTCTCATCCGAAATATTTACAATCCTGAAAACTGGAGAGTACAGTACCTCACCGCCGTTTAACCGCATGTTCGCACTCAAACCTGTATAACTGCTCAATACGGTTTTCAACACCTCAAGGCTAGTTGTGTTATCAGTCATTCTTCCTATGGCCTGTGAAATGATTCCAATAGCATCATATGCTCGTAGAGCGTAAATTCCTGGCTGGGCGCTATTTCCTTCTGAATACTTCGTTTGGAATTTCTTCCGGAAATTTGTATAAGAACTAGTATTAGTGGCATAGTAGGTCTTGATTCCCAGAGTGCCTTTCATGTCAGAGGTGTGTTGAGGGTCAAGCAAACTTGCAATATTCTCGGTAATGATCCAAGCTGAGTCTTTTCCAACAAGTCCCATCTTCCCAGCCAATCGAAATAGATTAGTCACCGTAGGCAACGATGACTGGAGAATGATAAACACCCGAGACTGCATGGTGGGAAGCCTCAACATCTCTTCTAGCTCAACCCAGTTTGGATTAGACAGCGAAGAAATCTGAGGAAGAACCAAACGGTGCTCAATCTTTGAACCGACATCTTGAAGGGCCTCGGTCAAAAGAGCTAGCATCCCAACATCGCCCCCATAGCCATCATCTTCGTATACCACAACCACCCTTTTCCAATGGTAGGCTGAAACTATATCCGCAATGCATTTCATCTGAGCATAACCATCTGTTGCTATTCGTATCAAAAATGGCCATCGGCGTTGCATTAGTGGCGGTGTTATAGAGGGGGATGCAAATGAAATCACCGGAATTTGAGTTTGGTTTCCGACAAGATCAGCTACTTGAGCTGCTTCCTCCCATGTCTCCATGCCAACTATTACTTCTACTTTCTTCTCCTTTATCAATTCTTCAGCTGCAACAAAAATTGAAACGAAACATAAATAAACTCCATCAGTACTAATACATTTCCAAACTAGTTAACTATTATAAATACCATCATGTCATGTGTTTACTGCTTTACTCACCAGCAGAAGCAGCAAGAAAGGGGTCTCTGCTGGAGTTGCGAAAATGAAGGATGAGCTTATGAGTCTTCGAACGGTTGTTGAAGCTCTCTGCTGCGATCTCCATGGCGGTTTTCTGCTCTTTCCCAATACGAGAACTAAAGTTAATGATTGCACCAACGTTGGTGACATTGGTGCTACTGTCAGCTTCAACTCCATAGGAGAGAATGATGAGAAGGTAGATGATGACCATGGGAAACAGAAGCCAGAGTCTTTGGACACGATTCGCTCTGGTTTTAGAGACAGACATTTCGGTATTGATTTTGAAGAAAGAAATAATGACGGAACATTTTCCATATAACTTGTTTATATGATGACATTATACGTATGTGATACGGAAAATATAAGGTTGTGTGTTAGAAAATACGCGGTATTAATTTTTCTTGGAAATTTTGTCCGTGACTTGGTCTGGAATATTGAGAAATGGCATATCGATATATGTGACTTGGTCTTCTATGAAACAGAAACTTAATTTTCTCTTCAAGTTTAGGAATTAGGGTTTAGGTTTAGAGGCGATCGCCAAGGCTCCCAGCAACATGCATACGTCTCTTTTTATCTTTTAGCTGATTACAAAAGGTGCGGCCACTTAGTACTACGGTTTAATGGTATTCCTCTTCATTTGTAAGTGAGAAATTTTAGGTTCGATTCTCGTCTAAGACAAATTTGAACCATATTATTACTAGCCAATTGTGAGGCTGATATTGATTATTCAAAACAAAAACAAAAAAATTACAAGAGGTGCTATTTGGGTTGGGTCAAACCGAACCCTTTTGTGTCTAACTTGACCTTCAATTCGATCGGTTGGGTTAGAATTAGGTAAAAGCAATTCCGAATAAAAAGTTAGGATTGAGTTGACCTACCAACCTGTTTCAATTGCACACACAAATATATTATGAGGATTGAGTTCATTATTGTATGTAACTAATTGCCCAGGCCTCCGTTAGCAATTTACGCATTAAAAGTGGGCTCGCTTCAAAAAGACGATTAGACCGACTCTCGGACCAATTATTTTCCGATGCGATTAGAATACAAGAATGATTTGAATTGTTAAACTTTTGATACTTAATTTAGTAAATCTAAGAATTGATGTTGTCTTTTTTTTTCTTTTATATATATATAATTAGTGGCTCCAAACTTCATGGAGATATTTTGCCAGTAGTTTTTTTTGAATTGTCAAATGATGTCATTTTCCGCACCATATTAATATGGTTGACATATTTTATTGAACGTACGAGTCCCTATTTCTGCCTCATTCATTTTCCGAATGCAAACATTAGACTTGGATCTCAACCTCACTTATTGTCTTGTCTAGCCCCCATTGCAGACCATTCTTTTTAGGAGATGGATTGTCTGCCTCCCCATCCCCTCCCCTTCCCATCCCCTCCTATTTCTATGGTCACGGTTAAGCCACGTCAATATTTTATATTCCCATTGTTTTTTATTTTATTATTTTTATAAAAAAATTAATATAAAATATTAACGTGGCTTAACCGTGACCACATAAATAGGAGGGGATGGGAAGGGGAGTGCAGACAATCCAGGTCCTTCTTTTTAAACCCTTGATAAGACTGCATTAGTGTCACATCCCGGCCCGGGGCGGATCATTTCCCGGGCCCGCTCCACTACCGTAGCACGATATTGTCCGCTTTGGGCCCCGACTACGCCCTCACGGTTTTGTTTCTGGGAACTCACACGAGAACTTCCCAGTGGGTCACCCATCATGGGAGTGCTCTCGCGCGCTACTCGCTTAACTTCGGAGTTCCTATGGAACCCGAAGCCAGTGAGCTCCCAAAAGGCCTCGCGCTAGGTAGGGATGGGAATATACATATAAGGATCACTCCCCTGGGCGATGTGGGATCTCACAATTAGCGTGGATGAATTTCATATATATATATATATATATTTTTTTTTTTTTTACAATTTAGTAAATCTGAGATTAAAACTTAAAATTGAAGCGATTAACCAATTCGTAATTAGAGAAATTGCTAATATTGAAAAGTAAAAAATCACTATAAAATCATCAATAATGAGATTAATAAAAGGGTAATGTTAGGGAGACTAAATATGTAGATTGAATTTTGTAAACTAAATGACATGAAAGTTGATGATTGAATTATTACTTAATTGTTGGTTAACATGTTTATTTTTTATTGATGACATATCATTTAGCTTGCAAATTTAGTCTACAAATTTAGTATTTCTAATATTACTCTTAATAAAAAAAATATTTATCTACACGTCCATAGGCAGACGTCTCGAGAGAATAATTAAAAATTATAATTATGTAAACCATACTTTTACTTCTGGGTATGAAAGGTATCTTTTTTTTTTTTTTCCTTTTTTTTTTTTTTTTTTTTTTTTTTGGGAAACCTCGACGGTATGAAAGATATCATTCCTCATTTTTCATTGAAACTTGTTTGTTTACAAAGTCAATTGTCATGGGTGAAAGAATGATGGAGGCAGATTGTCTGCCCTCCCAATACCATCCCCTTCTTTTTGTGCGGTCACAGTTAAGCCACGTCAACATTTTATATCATTTTATATTTTTGTCTTATTATTTTTATAAAAAAATTAATATAAAATGTTGACGTGGCTTAACCGTGACCGCACAAAAGAGGAGGGGATGAGAAGGGGATGGTTTTGGAAGGGCAGACCAGCCCCATCCAAGAATGATAAGTCAAGAACGTTTAATTTGAAAAATTTACCCATTAAAACTGATAAGCAAAACTCCAATAACACTAACTAAAAAGTAAAATAAATTCTCGCAACTCAAACAAAAATATGAATCCAACCACCAGGGGGTGTTCTGTGGTTGAAGATGTATTCTAGGCCTGCTTTTCACACAAAATGTTTTGGTTCAATTCTTGACGCTGGTGAATCACACGATGGTGGTCAAGGAGACTGAAATGCTCCCGTGAATCTTCTTAATCCCTAGAAGAATGGATTGGCACGACGAATCCACCATCTAGTCCTCTTTTAAAGAAACAAAAATATGAATCCTAGAGGACATAACAATCCAATGAGATAAATTTAATCGACCAAAAAAATAGACAAAAATCTAGCAATTTTACAAAATAACGCAACTATGAACTTTGTCATCACTGAATAAAGCGAAAGGATCAATTGCTATATTTTCATCCATCATCAGCATGGCCATCGTATCCTGCTGTTGCGGCGGTTGGTTATTGGGAGAAATTCTAAGGTCCGTCCACGTGGTCCGACCACACCCACACACAGAGGAAGTATTCTGTTCTGTATTCTCTCCCCACCAAGGGCAGGGGAACAGAAGATCCTCTAGGTTATCAGGATTGCTTACTTTGCATCCTTTGGCGCCGTCTTTTCCTTCTTTGCTATGATTCAAAGCATCAGTGTCATGTTCCGTGTTATTCATCAGTTGCTTATTTTCATGTTTATTTCCATAATGTTGGACTGCATTCCCAAATAAAGACTTACATAAACCGATGATGATTTAAAGTGGAAGTGTCCTAAATCAATCATCCGACGTCAAGTGGGAAATTTAGAAAGATGCATGATAAGCGTCCCAAACACATTCTCCGACACCATGTGGAAAAGTCAAAACAAGTAACAACACACGATAGGTTTGGACACCACCATCTGGACAATATTCTTGCATATCATGCAAATCCTTGAACTAGTAGCACCATTGTGTCGTCACCACCTTGACATTCCTGTTTCATGCAATCCAGTCTTTTACTTATATTTATGCCAACCCATCTCACCAAACCATCATCACCCAGCACCTCTTCATCAGACAAATCGAGGTCGACAAATTTTTTGCCTTTGCCACCACCTTTGCTACTTTCACCAATGACCATGTCCTTGAACTGGTTTTCGAGTTGGTTTTTCGAACCCTTTTGACTTCTCCAGAGCTTCGCATGTTTAATCGCCGTGATGATTTGCTTTTTGTCAAGGTTCCTGTCACAACCAACTTCCCTTGCTCCACATCAACAATCTTACCATATAGTACACCATCAATTTCAGATACAAAATTGGTTAATTTATCTCCACACCATTCCCATGGGCACTTGAAAGTCAGTTTCAGAAAATACGTACAAATCCTCGTGAGCTTAAGGAAAGAGTGTGTGCGTGTGCACGAATGCAATTGCTTGAGGTACAAGAAACACAGTGTGACCGTATGTAACTGAAAATTTGACAGACTGACCTCAAACAATTGTTTATTTAGTAAAGCCAATTAATAACTCTAATTGAAACAAGAATCCTAATTGAAACATAAAACCCAACTTAATGATCGGGAAAACTTAAAAATACGGAATTAGAAAGTCTTCGTTTGTGTTTGACGTTGGTGAGTCGGGTGTCTTTGCCCATTTTTTATGTGTTTTCTTACAATTTATTAGCTGTTCCATTTCTATAAATTTCCTCCCTTCGACCTTAATTAATTGTAATATACTATGAATGATAGAAAGATACGTCAAATTAACATTTAGTCTGCTCTTCAAGTAACACATGACCAGATCCAACGGCTGACCGTACGTAGGGCTCCATGCTTCATGGCCTCGATATTATTAGGTTTGTTGTAATTAATATTTGGGTAAATATCAATTTACTACTCTCAAATTTCGTGGTTTTCAACATTTAGTACATGAAGTTTTTTTCGTCCTAGAGTCATACCTAAAGTGTTAATTTTGGGACAGTCTCATACATCCTTTAGTCAAACTGTTAATTCTCCCGTTAAGTGATGACGTGGCGCCCATGTGGACAATGACTGGACGCCATGTGTCATTAAAAAAATATTAAATTAATTAATTAAATAAAAGTATAAAAAAAAAACCAAATCCCCACCTGTGCCCACTCACCCGTCTTCCACCTCCCTTCCTTCTTCCCACTGCAACACCCTCTTTGGCTCCCCCTTTTCTCTCCCCCATTTTTATCCCCCCTTCTCTACAACCACCACCTCCTCCACCATTCCTCTCCTAACCCCACCCCTTATTCCTCCTCCTTATCTTGCACCCTAACCCAAACCCAGACCGAAACCCCACATTGAACTTCACTGAATTCCCCTCGGAGTCCACTTGCACCTTCAACAGCCGTTTGGAGTTGATGGCTTCCTTGGACAAGTTCTTCATGCATCGCCACCATAACAAGGTACAAAGCTTTTCTCTCGATTAGGTTTATGAGTACGAAGTTGGGGAAACAAATATTGAAAATTGCTGCTCTGTCGAAAAATCTAGGGTTTTGGTGCTGGATAAGGAGGAGGAGGGTGGGGGTTTCAGTTTGGGTTTGGGTTGGGGTGCAGGATAAGGAGGAGGAAGATGAGGGTGTGAGTTAGGATGGATGTGCAGAGGTTGGGTAGGTGCAGAGGAGAGAAGGGAGAGAGAAGGGAGAGAGAAGGGAGAGGGGTCGGGGTAGGGAAGAGATAGGGTTCTGGTTTTTTTTTTTAAAATTATTTTTTTATAACTTTTATTCAATTAATCATTTTAATATTTTTTAATGACACGTAGAGCCCAGTCATTGTCCACATGGGCACCACGTCATCACTTAACTGGAGAATTAACAGTTTGACTAACGGATGTATGAAACTGTCTCAAAATTAACACTTTAGGTATGACTCTGGGACGAAAAAAACTTCATGTACTAAATGTTGAAAACCACGAAACTTGAGGGTAGTAAACTGATATTTACCCTTAATATTTATTATGTAGTTGTTCACTTATAGGTCAATATGTAATATCTGAATAGTTTATCTGAAACACCCCACCCCCATTTTTATTTTAAAAATGGTTTTTGAACCTTAATTGGTGAGCCCAAGGGGCCCACCCTCTGATTTTGTCCTCCGTGTCTCTCTCACCTTTCTTCTTTCTCTCTCGGGTTCACTCTCTCTCCTGAGCTCTCTCTTTCTCGAGCTCTCATCTCATTCTCTCCTTCTTGACGTGGACACTTACACCCATACCACCAGTTCGAAGACACCATCATCATCATCAATCTTTTTCCTCTCGTCTCAGCGAGGACGACAAACCCAAGAAACCTCTCCGGCGAGTCCTTCTTGTCTCTCCGACTAGGTAAGCCTCGGGATTCCCTTTCTCTGTTTTAGGTGGTTGTTTGAGATCGACTCTTGAGATATATATTGGTTGTGGCCAAGGAAATTGCAAAGAAATGGCTCGGGATGGAACCCAGTTTTCGGTGTGGACCGTGGGTTCTCAGACGAAACTCCTGCGAGCTCCGACCACGGCATGACTTGGAAATGGTATATATCTCTTCCTCTTCCCTTGTGCTTCATTTTCGTAACTAGATCGGGGTCGAGGGTCCCCGTTTGCCTCCGGCCGGAGCTGAGAAAGCTCCGGCGTTCTTCTTCATCCACACCCGGCCTTCAACCGTACCCAGACCATCGGGCCTCTGGCCCTTTCCCCCTTTTTCCAAACCCAGGCTCTCGGGCAGGGCCTTGCCAAGGCCCAAACCAAGCCGACAGGCCATTCCCAAGCCTTCGGGCTTTAGGCCCGTGTGTACCCAAAAGCCTAACCCATTCTATTTTTAATTTTAGTTTTATTTTCTTAAAACCCAAAAGGCCTTCGGGCCGTGTAGGAGAAGGACCTTGGGCCGTTTTTATTTAATTAAGGCTTAAGCCCAGCCCTTGTTGTGAGGCATTTGGACCGGCCTCTGTGTGTGTGTTGTGTGTATGGGTTTGGGCCTAAGCCCAAACCACCCCTCTATCCCCTAAACCTATCCAACCCTAAACCCAAAACCCAATAGATCATAATCCTTTTTAACCTAAACCCTAATCCGAATCCAAGCCTAAGACCCGTTTGACCTAGTTTGACCGTTGACTTTTCTGGTTTTCATTTGAAACCCCTCCCAAGCTAAATTCGACGTTCCGAATCCGTTTTCGACGTCTATTTTCCCAAATTAAATCGTTTGAGTAGAGTTTGACTAAATGTACCTTTTTTGTGCTTAGGGCAATTATTGTGACGTTTCCGTATTCGCTAGCTTGCGTGGCTCTTCGGCGGCTAAGTACTGTGAGTGGACCACCTTAAAAAATTGCATGTTTTAATTACAGAATTGCATAACTTAATAGCATGCCTTGCAGAATTTATGATTTGGTGAATACTTTACAGGAAGCATGATGATTTGAATATGATTGGTTATATATATATATTTTAAACTTATTTTCATTATATCGTATTTTCTATAAAAACCACATTCTGGTAGGCTATCTGATGGATGACGATAGAATGCTAAGAATGTGTTTTCAAATGCTTTTAGAACACCTCTTCATAGTGTAGATGATGGATGACTTTATACTATGAAGTTGAGTTTTAGAATTGTATTATGTTTTGTGCGTACCTAGTGAACACCATGCCGCCTGGGGCGAAGATCTGGTGTTGGCAGAGGCCTGGAGAAATAATCCCTAGCGGAAGGCTGAAGGACACGGAGACATGCATTGGGCCGGGAGGGGGATATCTCTGGCTATGGGCACAGAGACTGAGGTGCAGGCATTGGGCCATGAGTTATTATTATTCAGTGAACTCACTAGCAGCACACTATATATGACTTGTGATATGCTTCCTGAGATGATTTCTGAGATTGATTTACAAATAGAATTATGAATTTTTTATGGCATGCTAGAGGTTTCGAAAAACCTATCACTTATTATTCTAGTAGTTTTCATTATATTAAACTGTGGGGGTTAGTACGTTCATAACTGTTTTCGTACTATGTATGTATATAAACTTGGTCCACTCACCCTTGTTTTGCGCCCTCATTCAGGTCTTAGGAACGAGGCATACAATCCCGGCATCAAGACACTTCTGCGTCGGCATCTTCAAGCCCTCTCGGTGTAGGACCCATTCTTCTATTCATTCAATTTTATATTGTTTCTCTTAGTGTTCTAGATTAGATGTGTGCTCAGAACACGTTCCTTAAGTGCATATTTATTATTCTTTTATATTTATAAGTCTTATTTATTCCTTATTCTCAGCATTTTCACTCAATAAATGGCTTTCGTCACCCTCGGGTGTCGGCTAGCACGTGCCTATCCTGGTATTCGGGGAATATCAGGGTCGGGGCGTGTCAGATTGGTATCAGAGCATAGGTTTTGTTCAGAGCATACTTAGGATTCTCTTCAATTCTAGTATTGTGTTGGTCATGATGTCATTTGGATGTCAGGACTTCCGAATTTCGTGCCATTCAGCGCAGTTGTGCAAATTTTTATGTGTTTGAATTGTCACATTCTGGTTGAAATACAAGAATTTGTGTCGGGATTGTGCCTCAGCGGTGACGTGTTTGATTTGTTGGACGACTTTCATATCGGATCGATACTATACCACGTGCATTCCTTGGG
Organism: Cotoneaster glaucophyllus; assembly: GCA_036320875.1. NCBI lineage: Eukaryota > Viridiplantae > Streptophyta > Magnoliopsida > Rosales > Rosaceae > Cotoneaster > Cotoneaster glaucophyllus. The sequence goes on from CM070066.1 coordinate 3,994,578, forward strand.
AACGGGGAGCGGAGTCGGTGTTACTTGGAAGCGACGTGTTTTAGAAATCTTAGTTGAGGAAGTCTCATCAAGGCTAGCTGTAGATCCGAACTGGCAATTCCACTCTGCAACATACGTTCCCTAGGAATTTTGGGCGGAGTCGGCCCTACATCGAAATCTTGGGAAATGGAAAATCTTGGAGGTACGAGTTGGTTAAGACCAATTGGAGTTCTGAAACGGTGATATCACTCTACGACATACGTTCCCCAGAAATGGCGAGCAGAGCCATGTCTTAGTGGTAATTACTCGAAAATTTCGAAGTGCGTGTTGGAAAAAGCGAGTAAGTGTTGGATGTTTCGACGGTTAGTAAGTGGTAATTTGTGGGATCGAATCAATGTTCTCGGACTCATTACCACTAAAGGAAGTTCGTGTGGATCTTTAGGACAATTCTCGGCGATTGTTCTATTGATAACTTTCTTGCTTATTCCAATGACGAAGTCAAGTTCCTTAACCTTTGGCCGTTAGCCTTACACCAAATTATTCTGAGTGTTGACTTCAATTTGATTATCCTTACCTTCAGTTTCGATGACTGGCATGGCAGCAATTCTTGCGGATTCAACAAATACAGGCGTGTGGTTGAGTTCAACAACTGGCCTGACAGTGGTCACTCTGGGTTCACCGAATACAGGCATTTGGTTGAGTTCAAGTCTGAAGCTCTTTGAAAAAAACCACCTCAGACTCCAAATTATTCAATTATTCACTATCTCGTTCACATTTTGAATCATCCATTGGAATTTTATCTCTCTTTCAATTCGGACATCGATCACCAAATTATTCAATTGGAATTTTATTTTTTAAATGGGTGTAAAAATAAATTCACATTTTGAATTGGGTTTGTGAGGGTAATTTAGGTATAAAATTGGGTTTAAAGAGAGATTAATTCTTTCACTAAAAATAATATGGGTGTAGAGGGTAAGTTGGGTGTAAAAAGAAATTATGTGGGTTCAAATAAAATTTCCCTATAAATGGTAGGATATGTGCGTTAAAAGGTTAATAACTAAAAAATTTAAATTTTCCACGACTTACATAAAAACACGTGATGTATCATCCGTGGTCCTGTCACAACTAAAAATTTCTCGTATGTAACTGAAAATTTGACAAACTGACCTCAACCAATTGTTTATATAGTAAAGCCAATTAATAACTCTAATTGAAACAAGAATCCTAATTGAAACATAAAACCCAACTTAATGATCGGGAAAACTTAAAAATACGGAATTAGAAAGTCTTCGTTTGTGTTTGACGTTGGTGAGTCGGGTGTCTTTGCCCATTTTTTATGTGTTTTCTTACAATTTATTAGCTGTTCCATTTCTATAAATTTCCTCCCTTCGACCTTAATTAATTGTAATATACTATGAATGATAGAAAGATACGTCAAATTAACATTTAGTCTGCTCTTCAAGTAACACATGACCAGATCCAAGGACTGACCGTACGTAGGGCTCCATGCTTCATGGCCTTGATATTATTAGGTTTGTTGTAATTAATATTTATTATGTAGTTGTTCTAGGTTAATATGTAATAGTTTAACACTTTTTTCATGTAAACTCTAAAACCTGTAAATAGACTATCTAATGACCTATAAACAGGCTATCTAACGAGATAATAGATACTCTGATTTTTCTTCCCAATCTTCCTCAATTCTCTCTTTCTCTTTGTATCATATTTCCAACAAGGTTAATTTATTATCTCACTAAATGATGTCGGCTAAATGAATTATAAAACGTCACTGCCTTTTGGTTTTGCGTCAAGTCTTCTATTAGCTCCAAGTACTCTATGTCTTGTCTTAAAGCCTCTTTCCGAGTCTTCCTAGGTCTTTCTCTATCCTTTTTATCCTGAGCTTCTATCTCATAATCTCATTTTTTGACCGGAGCATATATAGGTCTTCGTTTCACATTTCCAAAGCAAATTAACCGATTTTCTCTCATTTTATCTTCAATTGCTCCCACTTTATTTCCGATATCCTCGTTCTTAATCTCGCATTTTGTCATGTGCCCATACATCCAAGAATCATTCTCATTTCTGCACACACATTTTTTGCATGTGTTGATGTTTGACTGCTTACTAGGCCCACCTATAGTAATTAATAAATTAATAATTAAACACCTTATTATTGGTTTTAGTTAGATATAGCCTTTAATGAAGAAAAAAAGAAGAAGTATAAAGATCATTATGAAAAAAATATATGAGGGCTCAACTCGACCTGGCCCGCCCATGCAAGCCTGAGAAACCGATCCCTAATGGGCGGGCCAATCCAACTCGAATTGAAAAATAATTTTAAAATGTTTTTTTTTTCATTTCTTGTTTGTCACGTCAGCATAAATGAGGACCCCATATTTGTCACAACATTATTTAACGGTTAATTTAACAAATTTTCTAACGGATGTATGAAATTGAAATGAAACAATAGGAAATGTACGAGATTGAAATATTTTAAAAATATTGTAATTGCACTTAAACATGAGCAGATAAAATAAAATATACCCAATATTTATTTTTATTTTTATATCTAGCTAACAAAAAGTCCATTAAACGAAACTCTCTTTAGCACTTGCACAGAGACAAGTTTTTATTGTACGTGAGTGGGCTTAAGGTTAAGACCCAACTCTTCTATCTTTGTTTTGAGTGGGCTTAGAGATTAGGCAAACGAACCAAACGGGGCGCTTGAAAGTCTTAAACTTTAGGGCAAATATATTTTTAAATCACTTTTTTTGTTTTTGTTTTTGTTTTTTTGTCAGGGATGAATGAAAGATGATATGAGGACTTGCGATGATGGAGTGTATAGCTATTTTGCTGCATATATAGGGATGAGCAATCAGAGATGTGAGATTACATACTTTTGTACTACTCGGATCAATATTTGAAAAGTTGATTGGTCAACCAATCTGTTGTATAAAGGTTGCTAGAGTATTTTGAATAATAAGCATTTCATAATGTAGATGGTAAAATATGGAAGATATTTGCACCTAGCTACTTTACTGGTTGCAGCATACCATGAACCTTGTCCCTTTTGTTCAAATGATACGTGTGCCCAAATGCATTTAAGATTTTCTACATTTACTCGAGATATTTTATATTTTGTGATCTCCAAATACACTTTGGATGATTTTTAGATTTATATATGGATGTAAATAGATTTTAATATATTTCACATGTTTAACACAGTTTTACAACCCGCGACATCGCACGGACATTTTAGTTACTAATGATCTATGAGTCAAAGGAATTGAACCGGTTTGGTTGATTTTGGTTTAGGCGCGTAGGATTGGATTGGATTGGATTGGATTGTAAGGCATTCAATTTCTGGTGGATTTTTGGTCTGATGAGGATGCTCGGGAGTAGTGGAACTTGAAGTGGTGGAGTGCTCCAACCTTGGAGAACTCCATTCTTCTGCGTAATGTGCTAAAGTTGGAGCTCTGGTTGGAACATTAATCTCTCTATTGTAAAAAATTTTTGCCATTCTAACTGCCTTGTTCCAAAGCGTTTCTCCCCTACGACTTGCACTGCCTTGTTCTGCTGCCTCTTGATGCTGAAACCTCCTCAGCCAGATAGTAAAAGAGAGCAGAAAACATAAGGTGGAAGTAGCAGTTGATATTACATAGAGGCCTGTAAAACTGTTGAGGGTCAAGCTTTCTGGTTCGTTCGAAGTTGTATTTCTTGGACACTCCTTCTTGGGAGTCAACCATTCATTTTGTAGCTTCTTCACTTCTCCATTCTCCAACAGCTCTAGAATCACCTTTGTGAAATCACGCGCTATTGGAGAACCTCTCTGGAATATCTGCAAGGTGAACACGAAAACAATTTTATTAGTTTCGCTATGTTGGTCAGAAATATGGTAAGTTCTATTGAGATATTTTCGACCAAAAGTTTGTAACCAGTTCTATTTATGCATATTTTCGTATTTTGTACGCGCAGAAAGAAATAGAATGTGAACAATTTATTCATTACTCACAAAGCTCAAGCCTCCAAATCTATAGATGGGTGCAGTGGCAGTATATCCTTCGCAGTATTCATTCACGAAGACTTCTGCATATGGGAGTTCAAGAAAGGCGGCCTCTATAGTTTTGCTTTTGAATTCATTCGGGTAGTCGTATTCGCTTTTCACTTTGATGATGTTTTTGAATCCAAGGACATTCTGCAGGTACTCAATGACAAATGAGTCCGCGTCGCAACCAACTTTCGAGTCGGTGTCGATGTATGTTGCATTCGGTTTCAGTCGCTGGACGGTGAGCATTGAAGTGAGATTAGCGGTGTAGCTTGAGGTCAGGATCAGTACAACAAAGAGCCAAACTACGACCACCACTCGTGTTAAGTTGCTGTAGATTTTCTCTTCTGTGAAATAAAAAAATAGGTTTACAATGAGGATAAGATTAATTCTCAAATAATTTTGGGCCCGACTATTTTCATAGTTAGGCTTGTGCTGAAAATTTTAGATTGTCATTGGTAGTGAAATGTACAAAATTGGTACTTACTGTGAGCAAAGAACAAAGAGGAGAAGGTGAACCAAGTTGCTGTGCCAATCTGATTCTTCAAGGGGCCACCGAATGCTGGATTTGACGGGCGCTCCAGGAACCATATGATGAACACTGTGTAGATGAAGATGGAACCAGTCACCACCCACATTTGCCATGTGAAAGGTTTCATAAACATCCATGTTGATTTTTCGGGTTTTGCTGGAACTATCATTGACAAACCAGACTCCATATATGGCTGAGTGAATTCCACCTTGTCCAGCCGGTCAGCTAGCACGGTTATGTCACCAACCACAGCATCATAAACCTGCAAGCATACAGTCAAATCAAAACCAATGAAAGAGCGAAACAGTATTTAAATTCATCTTTATGAAAAAATAGAAAAATAAATGATGGTTTTACCTTTTTATGGACATGTTCCACAAGATGATCGTACGAGCCATCGAAAACTTCGAATTGATACGGCAGAGAATAGTTCAAACGATTTATGACCATATCGAAAATTGCAATGCAGAAACCGACATACTTCTTCTTATCCGAGTCTTGCCTGGACCGATCAACCTTCACAAATTTGCTGAAGGAAGTTTTACCCGGCACCCCAATTCTCATTGGCTTCTCAACAGTAGGCATTGCCCAGCCTTTCGGGGCACTAGTTAGGTTCCCGGGCCATATTACTCCACCAACATCACTGAATCTGTATTTCCATGCTTCATCCGATGAGAACCCAACTTCCGGTTTCCAATAGTTCAATTCTTGGAATCTATTCTCATCCGAAATATTTACAATCCTGAAAACTGGAGAGTACAGTACCTCACCGCCGTTCAACCGCATGTTCGCACTCAAACCTGTATAACTGCTCAATACGGTTTTCAACACCTCAAGGCTAGTTGTGTTATCAGTCATTCTTCCTATGGCCTGTGAAATGATTCCAATAGCATCATATGCTCGTAGAGCGTAAATTCCTGGCTGGGCGCTATTTCCTTCTGAATACTTCGTTTGGAATTTCTTCCGGAAATTTGTATAAGAACTAGTATTAGTGGCATAGTAGGTCTTGATTCCCAGAGTGCCTTTCATGTCAGAGGTGTGTTGAGGGTCAAGCAAACTTGCAATATTCTCGGTAATGATCCAAGCTGAGTCTTTTCCAACAAGTCCCATCTTCCCAGCCAATCGAAATAGATTAGTCACCGTAGGCAACGATGACTGGAGAATGATAAACACCCGAGACTGCATGGTGGGAAGCCTCAACATCTCTTCTAGCTCAACCCAGTTTGGATTAGACAGCGAAGAAATCTGCGGAAGAACCAAACGGTGCTCAATCTTTGAACCGACATCTTGAAGGGCCTCGGTCAAAAGAGCTAGCATCCCAACATCGCCCCCATAGCCATCATCTTCGTATACCACAACCACCCTTTTCCAATGGTAGGCTGAAACTATATCCGCAATGCATTTCATCTGAGCATAACCATCTGTTGCTATTCGTATCAAAAATGGCCATCGGCGTTGCATTAGTGGCGGTGTTATAGAGGGGGATGCAAATGAAATCACCGGAATTTGAGTTTGGTTTCCGACAAGATCAGCTACTTGAGCTGCTTCCTCCCATGTCTCCATGCCAACTATTACTTCTACTTTCTTCTCCTTTATCAATTCTTCAGCTGCAACAAAAATTGAAACGAAACATAAATAAACTCCATCAGTACTAATTCATTTCCAAACTAGTTAACTATTATAAATACCATCATGTCATGTGTTTACTGCTTTACTCACCAGCAGAAGCAGCAAGAAAGGGGTCTCTGCCGGAGTTGCGAAAATGAAGGATGAGCTTATGAGTCTTCGAACGGTTGTTGAAGCTCTCTGCTGCGATCTCCATGGCGGTTTTCTGCTCTTTCCCAATACGAGAACTAAAGTTAATGATTGCACCAACGTTGGTGACATTGGTGCTACTGTCAGCTTCAACTCCATAGGAGAGAATGATGAGAAGGTAGATGATGACCATGGGAAACAGAAGCCAGAGTCTTTGGACACGATTCGCTCTGGTTTTAGAGACAGACATTTCGGTATTGATTTTGAAGAAAGAAATAATGACGGAACATTTTCCATATAACTTGTTTATATGATGACATTATACGTATGTGATACGGAAAATATAAGGTTGTGTGTTAGAAAATACGCGGTATTAATTTTTCTTGGAAATTTTGTCCGTGACTTGGTCTGGAATATTGAGAAATGGCATATCGATATATGTGACTTGGTCTTCTATGAAACAGAAACTTAATTTTCTCTTCAAGTTTAGGAATTAGGGTTTAGGTTTAGAGGCGATCGCCAAGGCTCCCAGCAACATGCATACGTCTCTTTTTATCTTTTAGCTGATTACAAAAGGTGCGGCTACTTAGTACTACGGTTTAATGGTATTCCTCTTCATTTGTAAGTGAGAAATTTTAGGTTCGATTCTCGTCTAAGACAAATTTGAACCATATTATTACTAGCCAATTGTGAGGCTGATATTGATTATTCAAAACAAAAACAAAAAAATTACAAGAGGTGCTATTTGGGTTGGGTCAAACCGAACCCGTTTGTGTCTAACTTGACCTTCAATTCGATCGGTTGGGTTAGAATTAGGTAAAAGCAATTCCGAATAAAAAGTTAGGATTGGGTTGACCTACCAACCTGTTTCAATTGCACACACAAATATACTTATGAGGATTGAGTTCATTATTGTATGTAACTAATTGCCCAGGCCTCCGTTAGCAATTTACGCATTAAAAGTGGGCTCGCTTCAAAAAGACGATTAGACCGACTCTCGGACCAATTATTTTCCGATGCGATTAGAATACAAGAATGATTTGAATTGTTAAACTTTTGATACTTAATTTAGTAAATCTAAGAATTGATGTTGTCTTTTTTTTTCTTTTATATATATATAATTAGTGGCTCCAAACTTCATGGAGATATTTTGCCAGTAGTTTTTTTTGAATTGTCAAATGATGTCATTTTCCGCACCATATTAATATGGTTGACATATTTTATTGAACGTACGAGTCCCTATTTCTGCCTCATTCATTTTCCGAATGCAAACATTAGACTTGGATCTCAACCTCACTTATTGTCTTGTCTAGCCCCCATTGCAGACCATTCTTTTTAGGAGATGGATTGTCTGCCCTCCCCATCCCCTCCTATTTCTATGGTCACGGTTAAGCCACGTCAATATTTTATATTCCTATTGTTTTTTATTTTATTATTTTTATAAAAAAATTAATATAAAATATTAACGTGGCTTAACCGTGACCACATAAATAGGAGGGGATGGGAAGGGGAGGGCAGACAATCCAGGTCCTTCTTTTTAAACCCTTGATAAGACTGCATTAGCGTGGATGAATTTCATATATATATTTTTTTTTTACAATTTAGTAAATCTGAGATTAAAACTTAAAATCGAAGCGATTAACCAATTCGTAATTAGAGAAATTGCTAGTATTGAAAAGTAAAAAATCACTATAAAATCATCAATAATGAGATTAATAAAAGGGTAATGTTAGGGAGACTAAATATGTAGATTGAATTTTGTAAACTAAATGACATGAAAGTTGATGATTGAATTATTACTTAATTGTTGGTTAACATGTTTATTTTTTATTGATGACATATCATTTAGCTTGCAAATTTAGTCTACAAATTTAGTATTTCTAATATTACTCTTAATAAAAAAAATATTTATCTACACGTCCATGGGCAGACGTCTCGAGAGAATAATTAAAAATTATAATTATGTAAACCATACTTTTACTTCTGGGTATGAAAGGTATCTTTTTTTTTTTTTTTCTTTTTTTTTTTTTTTTTTTTTTTTTGGGAAACCTCGACGGTATGAAAGGTATCATTCCTCATTTTTCATTGAAACTTGTTTGTTTACAAAGTCAATTGTCATGGGTGAAAGAATCATGGAGGCAGATTGTCTGCCCTCCCAATACCATCCCCTTCTTTTTGTGCGGTCACGGTTAAGCCACGTCAACATTTTATATCATTTTATATTTTTGTCTTATTATTTTTATAAAAAAATTAATATAAAATGTTGACGTGGCTTAACCGTGACCGCACAAAAGAGGAGGGGATGAGAAGGGGATGGTTTTGGAAGGGCAGACCAGCCCCATCCAAGAATGATAAGTCAAGAACGTTTAATTTGAAAAATTTACCCATTAAAACTAATAAGCAAAACTCCAATAACACTAACTAAAAAGTAAAATAAATTCTCGCAACTCAAACAAAAATATGAATCCAACCACCAGGGGGTGTTCTGTGGTTGAAGATGTATTCTAGGCCTGCTTTTCACACAAAATGTTTTGGTTCGATTCTTGACGCTGGTGAATCACACGATGGTGGTCAAGGAGACTGAAATGCTCCTGTGAATCTTCTTAATCCCTAGAAGAATGGATTGGCACGACGAATCCACCATCTAGTCCTCTTTTAAAGAAACAAAAATATGAATCCTAGAGGACATAACAATCCAATGAGATAAATTTAATCGACCAAAAAAATAGACAAAAATCTAGCAATTTTACAAAATAACGCAACTATGAACTTTGTCATCACTGAATAAAGCGAAAGGATCAATTGCTATATTTTCATCCATCATCAGCATGGCCATCGTATCCTGCTGTTGCGGCGGTTGGTTATTGGGAGAAATTCTAAGGTCCGTCCACGTGGTCCGACCACACCCACACACAGAGGAAGTATTCTGTTCTGTATTCTCTCCCCACCAAGGGCAGGGGAACAGAAGATCCTCTAGGTTATCAGGATTGCTTACTTTGCATCCTTTGGCGCCGTCTTTCCCTTCTTTGCTATGATTCAAAGCATCAGTGTCATGTTCCGTGTTATTCATCAGTTGCTTATTTTCATGTTTATTTCCATAATGTTGGACTGCATTCCCAAATAAAGACTTACATAAACCGATGATGATTTAAAGTGGTCGTGTCCTAAATCAATCATCCGACGTCAAGTGGGAAATTTAGAAAGATGCATGATAAGCGTCCCAAACACATTCTCCGACACCATGTGGAAAAGTCAAAACAAGTAACAACACACGATAGGTTTGGACACCACCATCTGGACAATATTCTTGCATATCATGCAAATCCTTGAACTAGTAGCACCATTGTGTCGTCACCACCTTGACATTCCTGTTTCATGCAATCCAGTCTTTTACTTATATTTATGCCAACCCATCTCACCAAACCATCATCACCCAGCACCTCTTCATCAGACAAATCGAGGTCGACAAATTTTTTGCCTTTGCCACCACCTTTGCTACTTTCACCAATGACCATGTCCTTGAACTGGTTTTCGAGTTGGTTTTTCGAACCCTTTTGACTTCTCCAGAGCTTGGCATGTTTAATCGCCGTGATGATTTGCTTTTTGTCAAGGTTCCTGTCACAACCAACTTCCCTTGCTCCACATCAACAATCTTACCATATAGTACACCATCAATTTCAGATACAAAATTGGTTAATTTATCTCCACACCATTCCCATGGGCACTTGAAAGTCAGTTTCAGAAAGTACGTACAAATCCTCGTGAGCTTAAGGAAAGAGTGTGTGCGTGTGCACGAATGCAATTGCTTGAGGTACAAGAAACACAGTGTGACCGTATGTAACTGAAAATTTGACAGACTGACCTCAAACAATTGTTTATTTAGTAAAGCCAATTAATAACTCTAATTGAAACAAGAATCCTAATTGAAACATAAAACCCAACTTAATGATCGGGAAAACTTAAAAATACGGAATTAGAAAGTCTTCGTTTGTGTTTGACGTTGGTGAGTCGGGTGTCTTTGCCCATTTTTTATGTGTTTTCTTACAATTTATTAGCTGTTCCATTTCTATAAATTTCCTCCCTTCGACCTTAATTAATTGTAATATACTATGAATGATAGAAAGATACGTCAAATTAACATTTAGTCTGCTCTTCAAGTAACACATGATCAGATCCAACGGCTGACCGTACGTAGGGCTCCATGCTTCATGGCCTCGATATTATTAGGTTTGTTGTAATTAATATTTGGGTAAATATCAATTTACTACTCTCAAATTTCGTGGTTTTCAACATTTAGTACATAAGTTTTTTTCGTCCTAGAGTCATACCTAAAGTGTTAATTTTGGGACAGTCTCATACATCCTTTAGTCAAACTGTTAATTCTCCCGTTAAGTGATGACGTGGCGCCCATGTGGACAATGACTGGACGCCATGTGTCATTAAAAAAATATTAAATTAATTAATTAAATAAAAGTATAAAAAAAAAAACCAAATCCCCACCTGTGCCCACTCACCCCGTCTTCCACCTCCCTTCCTTCTTCCCACTGCAACACCCTCTTTGGCTCCCCCTTTTCTCTCCCCCATTTTTATGCCCCCTTCTCCACAACCACCACCTCCTCCACCATTCCTCTCCTAACCCCACCCCTTATTCCTCCTCCTTATCCTGCACCCTAACCCAAACCCAGACCGAAACCCCACATTGAACTTCACTGAATTCCCCTCGGAGTCCACTTGCACCTTCAACAACCGTTTGGAGTTGATGGCTTCCTTGGACAAAATCTTCATGCATCGCCACCATAACAAGGTACAAAGCTTTTCTCTCGATTAGGTTTATGAGTACGAAGTTGGGGAAACAAATATTGAAAATTGCTGCTCTGTCGAAAAATCTAGGGTTTTGGTGCTGGATAAGGAGGAAGTGGGTGGGGGTTTCGGTTTGGGTTTGGATTGGGGTGCAGGATAAGGAGGAGGAAGATGAGGGTGTGAGTTAGGATGGATGTGCAGAGGTTGGGTAGGTGCAGAGGAAAGAAGGGAGAGAGAAGGGAGAGGGGTCGGGGTAGGGAAGAGATAGGGTTCTGGTTTTTTTTTTTAAATTATTTTTTTATAACTTTTATTCAATTAATCATTTTAATATTTTTTTAATGACACGTAGAGCCCAGTCATTGTCCACATGGGCACCACGTCATCACTTAACTGGAGAATTAACAGTTTGACTAACGGATGTATGAAACTGTCTCAAAATTAACATTTTAGGTATGACTCTGGGACGAAAAAAACTTCATGTACTAAATGTTGAAAACCACGAAACTTGAGGGTAGTAAACTGATATTTACCCTTAATATTTATTATGTAGTTGTTCACTTATAGGTCAATATGTAATATCTGAATAGTTTATCTGAAACACCCCACCCCCATTTTTATTTTAAAAATGGTTTTTGAACCTTAATTGATGAGCCCAAGGGGCCCACCCTCTGATTTTGTCCTCCGTGTCTCTCTCACCTTTCTTCTTTCTCTCTTGGGTTCACTCTCTCTCCCGAGCTCTCTCTTTCTCGAGCTCTCATCTCCTTCTCTCCTTCTTGACGTGGACACTTACACCCACTCCACCAGTTCAAAGACACCATCATCATCATCAATCTTTTTCCTCTCGTCTCAGCGAGGACGACAAACCCAAGAAACCTCTCCTGCGAGTCCTTCTTGTCTCTCCGACTAGGTAAGCCTCGGGATTCCCTTTCTCTGTTTTAGGTGGTTGTTTAAGATCGACTCTTGAGATATATATTGGTTGTGGCCAAGGAAATTGCAGAGAAATGGCTCGGGATGGAACCCAGTTTCCGGTGTGGACCGTGGGTTCTCAGACGAAACTCCAGCGAGCTCCGACCACGGCATGACTTGGAAATGGTATATATCTCTTCCTCTTCCCTTGTGCTTCATTTTCGTAACTAGATCGGGGTCTAGGGTCCCCGTTTGCCTCCGGCCAGAGCTGAGAAAGCTCCGGCTTTCTTCTTCATCCACACCCGGCCTTCAGGCCGCACCCAGACCATCGGGCCTCTGGCCCTTTCCCCCTTTTTCCAAACCCAGGCCCTCGAGCCGGGCCTTGCCAAGGCCCAAACCAGGCCGACAGGCCATTCCCAAGCCTTCGGGCTTTAGGCCCGTGTGTACCCAAAAGCCTAACCCATTCTATTTTTAATTTTAGTTTTATTTTCTTAAAACCCAAAAGGCATTCGGGCCGTGTAGGAGAAGGGCCTTGGGCCGTTTTTATTTAATTAAGGCTTAAGCCCAGCCCTTGTTGTGAGGCATTTGGACCGGCCTGTGTGTGTGTGTGTGTGTGTGTTGTGTGTATGTGCAGTGCCGTGTGTGTGTGTATGGGTTTGGGCCTAAGCCCAAACCACCCCTCTATCCCCTAAACCTATCCAACCCTAAACCCAAAACCCAATAGATCATAATCCTTTTTATCCTAATCCTTTTTAACCTAAACCCTAATCTGAATCCAAGCCTAAGACCCGTTTGACCTAGTTTGACCGTTGACTTTTTTGGTTTTCGTTTGAAACCCCTCCCAGGCTAAATTCGACGTTCCGAATCCGTTTCCGACGTCTGTTTTCCCAAATTAAATCGTTTGAGTAGAGTTTGACTAAATGTACCTTTTTTGTGCTTATGGGTAATTATTGTGACGTTTCCGTATTCGCTAGCTTGCGTGGCTCTTCGGCGGCTAAATACTGTGAGTGGACCACCTTCAAAAATTGCATGTTTTAATTACAGAATTGCATAACTTAATAGCATGCCTTGTAGAATTTATGATTTGGTGAATACTTTACAGGAAGCATGATGATTTGAATATGATTGGTTATATATATATATTTTAAACTTATTTTCATTATATCGTATTTTCTATAAAAACCACATTCTGGTAGGTTATTTGATGGATGACGATAGAATGCTAAGAATGTGTTTTCAAATGCTTTTAGAACACCTCTTCTTAGTGTAGCTGATGGATGACTTTATACTATGAAGTTGAGTTTTAGAAATGTATTATGTTTTGTGCGTACCTAGTGAACACCATGCCGCCTGGGGCGAAGATCTGGTGTTGGCAGAGGCCTGAAGAAATAATCCCTAGCGGAAGGCTGAGGGACACGGAGATATGCATTGGGCCGGGAGGGGCCGGGAGGGAGATATCTCTGGCTATGGGCACAAAGACTGAGGTGCAGGCATTGGGCCAGGAGTTATTATTATTCGGTGAACTCACTAGCAGCACACTATATATGACTTGTGATATGCTTCTTGAGATGATTTCTGAGATTGATTTACAAATAGAATTATGAATTTTTTTATGGCATGCTAGAGGTTTCGAAAAACCTATCACTTATTATTCTAGTAGTTTTCATTATATTAAACTGTGGGGGTTAGTACGTTCATAACTGTTTTCGTACTATGTATGTATATAAACTTGGTCCACTCACCCTTGTTTTGCGCCCTCATTCAGGTCTTAGGAATGAGGCATACAATCCCGGCATCAAGACACTTCTGCGTCGGCATCTTCGAGCCCTCTCGGTGTAGGACCCATTCTTCTATTCATTCAATTTTATATTGTTTCTCTTAGTGTTCTAGATTAGATGTGTGCTCTGAACACGTTCCTTAAGTGCATATTCATTATTCTTTTATATTTATAAGTCTTATTTATTCCTTATTCTCAGCATTTTCACTCAATAAATGGCTTTCGTCACCCTCGGGTGTCGGCCAACACGTGCCTATCCTGGTATTCGGGGAATATCAGGGTCGGGGCGTGTCAGATTGGTATCAGAGCATAGGTTTTGTTCAGAGCATACTTAGGATTCTCTTCAATTCTAGTATTGTGTTGGTCATGACGTCATTTGGATGTTAGGACTTCCGAATTTCGTGCCATTCAGCGCAGTTGTGCAAATTTTTCTGTATTTGAATTGTCACCTTCTGGTTGAAATACAAGAATTTGTGTCGGGATTATGCCTCAGCGGTGACGTGTTTGATTTGTTGGACGACTTTCATATCGGATCGATATTATACCACTTGCATTCCTTGGGAACGGGGAGCGAAGTCGGTGTTACTTGGAAGCGACGTGTTTTAGAAATCTTAGTTGAGGAAGTCTCATCAAGGCTAGCTGTAGATCCGAACTGGCAATTCCACTCTGCAACATACGTTCCCTAGGAATTTTGGGCGGAGTCGGCCCTACATCGAAATCTTGGGAAACAGAAAATCTTGGAGGTACGAGTTAGTTAAGACCAATTGGAGTTCTGAAACATTGATATCACTCTACGACATACGTCCCCCAGAAATGGCGAGCAGAGCCATGTCTTAGTGGTAATTACTCGAAAATTTCGAAGTGCGTGTTGGAAAAAGGCAGTAAGTGTTGGATGTTTCGATGGTTAGTAAGTCGTAATTTGTGGGATCGAATCAGTGTTCTCGGACTCATTACCACTGAAGGAAGTTCGTGTGGATCTTTAGGACAATTCTCGGCGATTATTCTATTGATAACTTTCTTGCTTATTCCAATGACGAAGTCAAGTTCCTTAACCTTTGGCCTTTAGCCTTACACCAAATTATTCGAGTGTTGACTTCATTTTGAGTAATTGCTTTTGTTTGTACCATACTTGACCAATCCCGAAACTACCAAGCACCGGTCAACATTATACCGCCAAAGATCCCGAAACTACTGAGGACCGGTCAACGTTATACCATCAAGGATCCAGAAGAGTTTCCCTCCAACCTGGAAGCCAATCACTACGCGACACGTGTCAAGATCAGAAGCCAATCAGAGCGCGACACGTGTTGACATCAAGAACCAATCACAAGATGACACATGTCAATGTAACAAAGCTACAAGCTTTCCTATAAATAGGGGGCATTCCCCCACAATATTCCCTAATGTCATTGTATTAAGCAAATCATTAGAACTCACTAAATTGAGAGCTTGAGCCTGTATACTTGAGAGCTTGAACCTGTGTACTTGTGAAGACCCTTCACTATTAATACGAACTCCTCTGCTCCGTGGACGTAGCCAACCTTGGGTGAACCACGTACATCTTGTGTTTGCTTCCCTACCACTGTCCGTTTACATACTCATACATATCAGTGACCTGAGCGATCTAGTGAAGGTCATAAACTTGAACTTTCTGTTGAACCAAAGTCCTTGCTGATTTTGTGCATCAACATTTGGCGCCGTCTGTGGGAAAAGACACTTATTCCTACTCTCTCCAGCTTTGTCAAGCTGGTTTCCACCATTCGTACACTTTCTTTTGATCAGGCATCCCTCTCCAACATGGGAAGCGAAGGAAGCCACAGCACCCAGAACGACACCCCTCTCGCACCTAGTGCGAAGCAACAAAAGAAGGAACGAAAAAGACTTGCTCTTCAAGCTAAAATCGAAGAGCTGGAGGCTCAGAACAACAAGACAGCGATGAAGAATGAAGTCCTCCAAGAGCAGTATGAGAAGCTCTTCGAAATGCTCCACGAAGCTAGGCATGCTCAAACACATGAGCCCATTGCCCCTGTGGAAGTCAACCATCATCTGGGTACCCCCCAACCCGGAGGGTCACCAGCCTCCAACATGGATATGCTTGGCCAGGAGCATGTTACTCATCAATATGTCGATCAACACGAGACTTCTCTCAACCCAGCCGCTTCAACCCGAAGCAAGAGAAGTGGAGGCAGACATCTCCTTACAGAAGGAGTGGAAGGATCAAAAGCTGTTTATCGCGACTGCCGAGACTTCCTGAGGCAACGTCGAGAGAACCCCATCCATATAGGATCAAAGATCAATGACCCAAGGGTTTCTGAAAGACTTGGTCCCCTGCCTCGACCTAGACCAATCGTCAGACCAGGGAATGAACGGCGAGTCCTAGAGGAACATGAAGGTATTGGGGACTCGGAAGTGTTCCGACAGACACACCCTGGAAGCCAATACGGTGAGTCCAAGAAAAAATCACATGCCCTCGACCAAACTTCCCTACTTCCAAGAGGCGATGGACATCTACGAAAAAAGATCCCAACAGTCCATGACTCCACTCAGGACCCCCTTGTCCTGCAACTCCTTGAGGAAGTGAACAAGTTAAAGGCCGAACGTCAAGCTGAGATACCTGATTGGAACCAACCCAGGCCTGGTCCTCTTACAAGAAGGATCCTCAACACCCCTCTCCAGGCAAAGACCAAGCAGAAGCTCGGCTTACAACTATATACCGGAAGAGAAGATCCGATTGAACACCTTAACCTCTTTGAATCCACCATGGCATACCGGATGCACACCGACGAAGAGCGATGCCTTCTCTTCCCCTCCACCCTCTCTGGTGGAGCTCTAAACTGGTATTGCCGTCTTCAACCTGAGACGGTAGACTCGTTTGAGGAACTAAGGAAACTGTTTGTCTCCCAACATATCTTCCAGACCGACCGTTTACATTCAGCAGATGACTTGTACACTATTTGTCAGAAGCCGGACGAGTCACTACGAGAGTATGCCGGCCGTTTCAGCCATGAATATTCTCGATGCGCGGAGGCGGATGACAAGACCGCCCTCAAAGCTTTCACGACAGGCCTGCGTGACTGTTTCTTCAAGTACATGATCAATGCCAACACTTGGAAAACCTACTCTGAGGTAATGGCGCAAGCCTACAACCATGCATCCGCCGAAGCAAGGACATACCAAGGGAAACCCCCTACGACTATTCCCTATCAACAAGTAGGAAGTGGGAACCAGGCCCAACCAAGTGGCCAGACCTCAACCTTCCAAACGGTTGCGGCACCTCCCCACGCCTTACCCAACGCTTCACCAGGGCAACCTGCCTACCAATCTCAAGGCAAGAGGAAGAATTTCCATCCTCAACAACCTCATTTCAACAAGAAGGGTAAGGGACACTATCGCGATAACCAGGGATATCGCTACAATAATACCCACCCTCAGACGGTGAATGCAGTGGGACAAGCACGAGTCAAGACAGGCCCTACCCCAAGGTATGAGACATACACATCTTTGAATACCACATACGCGGCCATTTACCCAAGCATAGCTCACTTGATACCAAAGCCGAAGCCAAGGCAGCCAGATTATAAGTCAACAAAGAACACAGGTGTATTTTGCTGCTACCACGAGTATAACGGCCATGACAGTGAGAAGTGTATCATCCTCAAGGACCATACCGAAGCTTTGGCACGCGAAGGGAAAATTGATCAATTCCTCCTCCACCCCCAAAGGGATAACCGTAACCAGCGCCAGGTGAATGTGATATATTCTATAAGTGGTGGCACACCCCTATCTGGATGTTCGAACAGGGCCATGAAAAACAATGAGCGAACCCTAAAGCCTGGCCATCAAGTGTTTCATGTGGAAGACGTCAGAGGAGGCAAGCATCAAAAACCTGACTGGGATCCAATATGCTTCTACCCTGAAGAAGAAAGAGGTATCATTTACCCTCACAACGACCCTCTGATCGTAGAGGCTCACATAGCCAATTTTGATGTGCGACGGATCTTAGTAGACACTGGCGCTTCAGTCAATATCATGTTTGCCGGAGCCTTCAAGGCACTTAATGTAGCCGAACACTTGCTTGATCGCTCAATTTCTCCTCTGATAAGCTTCTCCGGTGATATCGTGCAGCCTTTAGGGAGCATACACCTGCCACTCACCATTGGTACAGGTCCTTACACAGCTACCATCACCACTAACTTCTTAGTGGTCGACTGCCCAACGGCATACAACGTCATCTTTGGGCGCACAGGCATTAATGATCTCAAAGCCATAGTATCCACACATATGTTGCTGATGAAGTTTCCAACCCCCTCGGGCAATGGTTACATCAGAGGAGATCAACTTAGTGCACGATCATGTTATAACACTTCAGTTAAGCAACAACGCTTAACTATGCCCAAGGAGACTCTCTCTATACATGGTCATGACACAAAGACCAACCCAAACGAAGCCAACTCGGACCTTCATGATGACAACAGTCAACCCGACGACCCTCGAGACGACTCCTTCACCCAGCAAGCACAACCAGCTGAAGATTTGGAGAAGGTCCCTATCTCCAAAGACCATCCAGATCGCATGGTGAAAATTGGCACTACCTTGTCACCACCTCTTCGGTTAGCATTAATCTCTTTTTTACAAGAGAACGCTGAGGTCTTCGCCTGGTCTTACAAAGACATGCCGGGCATCTCTCCCGATATCATCTGTCACCGTTTGAGTATTGATCCCAAGACCAAGCCAGTAAGACAGAAGCGAAGATCTTATGACGCCGAACGATACGAGGCAATGCGAGCAGAAGTTGAAAAACTCAAAGATATAGGCTTCGTCCGAGAGGTCAATTACCCAACATGGGTAGCAAATGTCGTCCTGGTTAAGAAAAATCCGACCAAGGAAAGTCTCCTGCTCCAAAAGGTCTTATGGAGAATGTGTGTCGACTACACCGACCTAAACAAAGCATGCCCGAAGGATAGCTTCCCCCTTCCTCTCATTGATAGGCTTATAGACTCTACGGCAGGGTGTGAACTCCTAAGCTTCATGGATGCTTACTCAGGATACAACCAGATCCTCATGAACCCTCCGGACCAAGAACACACAGCCTTCACTACTGACAGGGGACTGTATTGTTATAAAGTCATGCCCTTTGGCCTAAAGAATGCAGGAGCGACTTATCAAAGACTAGTAAATTCAATGTTCGCCGAACAAATTGGGAAGAGCATGGAAGTTTATGTTGACGACATGCTAGTCAAGAGCAAACAGGCTGACCAACACATCACCAACCTCTCTGAGACTTTCGCTATTTTGAAGAAATATCGAATGAGGCTAAACCCCAACAAGTGTGCCTTCGGTGTAGGCTCTGGCAAATTCTTGGGCTTCATGATTAGCCAACGAGGCATTGAAGCTAACCCCGAGAAGATCAAAGCAATTCTCGACATGAAAGAACCAGTAACTTCAAAAGACATCCAGAGCCTTACCGGTAAGGTAGCAGCTTTGACCAGGTTCATCTCTAAGGCCACAGACAGATGTACTCCTTTCTTCAAAGCACTAAAGGGAAAAAAGAAGTACATTACGTGGACTGATGAATGTGCCGAGGCATTCAAGAACCTCAAGGAGTACATGAGCAAAGCCCCACTACTCTCCAAACCCGAAGTTGGTGACACTCTCATCGTCTATCTATCAGTATCGGCTTCAGCAGTAAGTTCTGTTCTCATTCGAAAGGATGGTAATGTAGAACGACCCGTCTACTATGCTAGCAAAGCCTTACAAGATGCGGAGACACGTTATTCTGATATTGAGAAACTGGCTCTGGCATTAGTCATGACTGCTCGAAAACTTCGCCCTTACTTCCAAGCACACTCCATTATCGTGCTTACTAACCATCCTTTACGACAAATACTCCAGAGTCCGGACACTTCGGGACGAATGATCAAGTGGGCGATAGCGTTGGGTGAGTTTGACATCTCCTACCAACCAAAACCAGCTGAGAAGGGACAAGCAGTGGCAGACTTCATCGCCGAATTCACATATCATGTTGACACTGCTCCTGCACCTAAAACAATGACTTTGCCACCCTCGGAGACTCAGAAGATAAAACCAACAGCCCCAACATGGAGCTTGTACGTTGACGGTTCATCCAACCAACAGGGCTGTGGAGCAGGTCTAGTCCTTACTACCCCTGACAAAGTGGCAATGGAGTATGCTCTTCGTTTCAAATTCAAGGCGTCGAACAACGAGGCCGAATATGAAGCCCTTCTAGCAGGATTACGTTTGGCAAAACACCTTGGAGCCAAGCAAATTGATATCTTCAGTGACTCCCAATTGGTAGTTAACCAGGTCAGCAACAATTTTGATGCCAAAGATAGTTCCATGGCAGCATATCTTGCGCAAACACAACTTTTGCTCAAGAACTTCCACTACCAAATCACCCAAATCCCTCGAGCGGCCAACAGTCATGCAGACGCCTTGGCTCGACTCGCCTCAGCAGTGGAGGATAAGATCGGAAGAAAGATTCATGTCGAGCTATTGGCAACACCAAGCACCATGGTCGCGGAGGTGTACAACTTACAACAAGGGGATAGTTGGATCACCCCGATTTATAACTTCCTTGCTCATGGCACCCTCCCAAGTGACAAAATCCAGGCTAAACAAATTCGGTACAAGTCTGCCCGCTACTTGATCATCAATGATCGACTGTACAAGCGAGGGTTTAGCTTGCCATACTTAAGATGTCTTACGCCTGCAGAGGCAGAGATTGCCCTTCAAGAAATACATGAGGGAGTTTGTGGAGATCATGCTGGATCCCGATCTCTAGCACACAAGGCTTTTCGCCAAGGATATTACTGGCCAACACTCCACCAAGATGCCATCAAAGTATCCCGTTCATGCGACAAATGTCAACGCTTTGTGACCATTCCTCATTCCCCTCCTGAACCCCTCACTCCCATGATCAGCCCTTGGCCCTTCGCCCAGTGGGGACTGGATTTGATCGGCCCAATGCCGGCAGGGAAGGGTAAAGTCTGCTATGCAGTCGTTGCAGTCGACTATTTCACAAAGTGGGCCGAGGTAGAACCCTTGGCAACCATTACCGAGGCAAAAATAGAGGACTTTGTATGGAAGAACATCATCTGCAGATTCGGCATTCCCAACGCTATAGTCACTGACAATGGGCGACAGTTTGACAACAAGAAGTTCAGGATGTTCTGTTCTAAGTTCAACATCAACTTGTGCTTTGCCTCCCCAGCTCATCCCCAGTCCAATGGACAAGTTGAAGCCATAAACAAAATAATCAAGCGCACTTTGAAAACCAGCTTGGATAAGGCTAAAGGCTGTTGGCCAGAATTTGTACCCCAAGTTCTTTGGTCATACCGCACTTCATATCGAACTTCAACGGGAGAAACTCCATTCTCACTTGCCTTTGGTATAGAGGCAGTTGTCCCAGTTGAACTTGAGCAAGCAACATACAGAGTCCAGAGCTACCTGCAAAGTGAGAATGACGAACAGCTCACCCTCAACTTAGATTTAGTTGAGGAACACAGAGATCAGGCCCACTTGAGAAATGTCGCTTACAAGCAGCGCATCTCCAATTACTATGACTCCAGGGTCAAGCCTCGCTCATTCAAAATAGGGGACTGGGTACTAAAGAAAAGACTACTATGCGACAGAGTCCCCAGCGAAGGCACACTCAGTCCAAACTGGGATGGACCGTTTGAAGTCATCGGCATCAGTCGCCCTGGCTCCTACAAACTCAGAAGCTCCGATGGCAAGACCCTTGGCCACCCATGGAACGCTGATCACCTGAAATACTATTACAAGTAAACTCACAGTGTACAAGTGTTGGGTTATAAGCCGTTCGGCATCCTATGTAATAAAGACCAATTGGCAATGAATTCAATAAAGAGGTGATTTAGCCAACTCGGCCCCTCACTCATTTACATTCCTAACAAATAAACACTCAAGTGTCGAAACTTCAACGCGAATGTTTCTAACATGAAATAAATTCTAAGTATGTGTCAACAAGACCATACAAACAAATGAACAACCAAACCATGGGTTATATCCAAACAATGGACCTATCAAAACATGGACAAAGATCCATAAACAAAAAAAAAACTCTCAAGCTTATAACAGGGCACATGCCATGCAAGCAACAAATTAGTACATCTGAAACACACAAGGGAGGGCATCACTGATCATCCTCATCCGAGGTCGAACCCCGGACGATATCACTCTGCGTCCCACCACCATCCTCCGCATCTTCAAGATCATCCTCACCCCGCTGAGTCTGCTCATCAACACTAGCCTCATCACCGGATTCCTCTTCACTGCTGGGGTCAACCTCAAGGACGAAGGTTTTACCCTGTTGGCGATATTCATTTATCTCCTTACGGTATTTTCGAAGAACACTTCCATTATCATAACGATCAAGGACGGCCATCCACTTCCTTTTCTCAAAGTGAACTTCACGAGTGCAATGAGGCTTAATGGCAAGGTGAAAGGCAGGGGAACCTAAGTATTCCTGCACAGCAGCCTCCTTTTCGACAGGAATACTCTTCTTCAACTCAGAAACCTCCTCTTTAATCTTGGATATCTCAAGAATAGTTGTCTCCAACTGTTTCTTAGTTGCCTCCAACTGTTTTTTGAGCCTTAGATTTTCGCCATTTCGCCTCGTTAGACTTGCATGGGTCTCATCCTTGACTCGGAGGGCATCAGTCAAAAGTCCTTTATACCTCCTGGCATCATCCACAAGTTTTTTACTTTCCATTAATTGTGCCTTACATCGTTCAGCATCTCGCAGCCTGTCATCATACTCAGTCATGACCTGCATAACAAGAGGATCACTATTAAAAAAAAAAAAAAAAAAAAAAAAAAAAAAAAAAACAGAGGAGAAAATAAGGAAATGACAAAGCGGCACTTACATAGGAAGACAGCTTCCGCATCCGGTCGCGATCTGATTCATCCTCTACTAATGACTCTCTGAGCTCATCAAGAGTGAGTCGACGCCCGGCCAGACAGTTGTCAGTATACCCAACATTTTTCGACCGCACAACAACATTCAACTGTTTCTCAGAGACACTGCTAGCCTTTTCTTTATCTTTCCTCTTACGGCTGCAACTAGGGTCATTTCCTTGATCGGGATGCTCCATAACTGGAGGAAGGATAGGATCAACAGCAGGAGGAGGAGGCAACAATCGCCTCTCATCCCCTGCAACTACAGTAACAGCACATCCGATGGCCCCAACTTCAGTTTTCTTCGAGGCAGCGGTCTTAAGGCCTTCTTCGTGAGACTTAGGTCTAACGACTTGTTTCACCCGATGCTTACGAGCTTCCTTGTGAAACAAAATGTCTTCCGAGGGAACCAACATGGGTGCTTTCCTCTTTTTAGTGCTGGTCTCACCTCCCTTACTCACTTTCTCCACTGAACAAGGGAAGTCAAAATAAGGAATGCAATTCTATAAAAAAAAAAAAAAAAAAAAAAAAAAAAGTCAAGCGACGGATATGACTTACTCGTTCGTCTTTGGCACTTAGAAGTCAGGGATTGGAAACCGTACTTTTGAAATAAAGGCCGCAGCTTGCTCAAATGTCTATTCTCCTTAGGCACTCTCAGCACTTTCTCCACATCAGCTAGCTCTCTTCCAGACAGGTCAATGGTGCCTCGCGTCACTGCATGAAGAAAAATGTTAGAAACTAGAAGAAATCACAACAAAGAGCAAAGAATGTGAATAAAGGGTACATTACAACCTACAGTCTGGAAGTGAGTAAGAACACGACGCTCAGGTGTAACACCCCTAGCATGCTCCCAATCGTTATAAACAAAGCACCAATGATTTTTCCAAGTGCGGTATGCCTTTTTCTTACCAAAGACAACACGCTCTCTCTCGCTTCGACATGCACACTCAACATAACCAGTGCATGACTTCACCGGGCGCATCTTATAGCAGTAGCGCCATTGATGGAAGGAAGGTTCACCTAACCCACACTCCATCCAAATAATATAAAACCCGATCAAGGTATCCCAGAAACCAGGGTTAAGCTGCCCAGGCGCGTATCCAATGAAAAAAAGCATTCGTTGCAACCACGGATGCAAAGGTAACTTCACCCCTAAGGTCAGTAATATCTGGGTGTAGAACATAACATGACCTTTGGGCGGCTCAGTGGATAATTCTTTACAACTTGCCAAGCGCATTCCTACACTACGGGGTATACTACATGACTGCCTAAGGGCCTCAAGCTGTTCTTCACTATTCAATAAGTTTTTCTCTAAATGGTCCGCTACGAATTCGGAGTGAAATATGGGTATAGCATCACAAATAGCTTCCTCATCCACTGACATGAAGGAGGAAGAACCACTACGGGCTAAGGTTTGACAATTGTGAAGATCATCCAATGTTTCCTTGGCACAAGACTCTAACAAAAACCCTGAAGATTCTGACATGGCAGGTTCAAACCTAGAACTAGAGCTAGAACTAGGGGAACCCTCACCACTAGGACTTCCAAGCTCTGACATCTACAACAAACAAAAAAAAAAACTCTATCACTACGTGAAGGATGGAAACATAAGGAAGTTCCTAGGGAATGAGGAAAAGCTCAACCAATTCATCATGTTCTTAACCAAACAAAGGAACACTCAAACAATTCTACAAGAATGAAAGTACGCAATCTAGTGAAGAAGATCACCAACCTGAAGATGGTGCAAAGCAATGCCGGAATCCTTCTCAAAGAGCACTCTGTCTCCAAAAAATCACTGCAAAATAAGCGAACGAAGGAAATGAGAAGAAGGGAAACTTATCCTACTTATATAGCTTAACATGGCCAAAGAAATTCAAATTCGAATTCAAGTCATGAGACAACCCCACATGGAAGGTCTCTCCACACAAGCGAAAGAATTTCAAATATGAAATCCTCAACCCTCCCCCATCAAAGGGGGGAAAACACAGCAGCTTCATCAAATGGAGTTCAAGTACAATTCTCAAAAAAAAAAAAAAAAAAGCTTCACACACTCTTGATCAAGACAGTGTGAAACAAAACCAACTTATGGGGACCATTTCAAAGCTTCAACCAAAAAGCTTCACCTACAAAGCCTCGCCACAAAAGCTTCACCTACAAAGCTTCGCCACAAAAGCTTCACCTAAAAAGCTTCACCTAAAAAGCTTCACCCACAAAGCTTCACCTATAAAGCTTCGACCTTCAAAGCTTCACCTAAAAAGCTTCACCCTCAAAAGCTTCACCCAAAAAGCTTCACCCTAAAAGCTTCACCTATAAAGCTTCACCCTAAAAGCTTCACCTAAAAAAGCTTCACCCTCAAAGCTTCACCTAAAAAGCTTCACCCCCAAAGCTTCACCTAAAAAGCTTCACCCTCAAAGCTTCACCTATAAAGCTTCACCCTAAAAGCTTCACCCTAAAAGCTTCACCTAAAAAGCTTCACCCTAAAAGCTTCACCTAAAAAGCTTCACCCCCAAAGCTTCACCTAAAAAGCTTCACCCCCAAAGCTTCACCTAAAAAGCTTCACCCTCAAAGCTTCACCTATAAAGCTTCACCCTAAAAGCTTCACCTAAAAAGCTTCACCCCCAAAGCTTCACCTATAAAGTTTCACCCTAAAAGCTTCACCTAAAAAGCTTCACCCTCAAAGCTTCACCTATAAAGCTTCACCCTAAAAGCTTCACCCTAAAAGCTTCACCTAAAAAGCTTCACCCCCAAAGCTTCACCTAAAAAGCTTCACCCCCAAAGCTTCACCTAAAAAGCTTCACCCTCAAAGCTTCACCTATAAAGCTTCACCCTAAAAGCTTCACCCTAAAAGCTTCACCTAAAAAGCTTCACCCCCAAAGCTTCACCTATAAAGTTTCACCCTAAAAGCTTCACCTAAAAAGCTTCACCCTCAAAGCTTCACCTAAAAAGCTTCACCCCCAAAGCTTCACCTAAAAAGCTTCACCCTCAAAGCTTCACCTAAAAAGCTTCACCCAAAAAGCTTCACCCTCAAAGCTTCACCCTCAAAGCTTCACCCTCAAAGCTTCACCTAAAAAGCTTCACCATCAAAACTTCACCAAAAAAAAAACCTTACCCATTAAACTGTTTTCCAAATACAAAACCTCGCTGCAAACAAACATATTTGGTTTACAAAAACCCGATATTCTCTTGAGTCTGTACAAAAACACATGGGTAAACATAAACATTTCCTGTTCTACATTCACAAAGCCCCTGTCATAAGCAAACATACAATTATATATATGTTCCCAAACATATTATAATGGATCAAACAAGAAGCCAAAGTCCCACATTTCAATAAAGGACACAAGTACAAGATATTCACCAATAGTGAAAGTGCTACAAAAATGAAAGTCTTCCCCAGACTAGAAATCCAACCCAAGCAGTTCTTGAGCAGATGAACAACTTTCAAGAAGGAACCGTCTCTGTTTAAGTGAAGGAAATTGGAATGTTGAAACTCCAAACTTGACAGTCAGATTCCCGCGGATTTCAAAGCTGCTGTGACGTTTCGAAGATCTGGAAATATTTAACCATTAGTTCATTCTGAATTTTTGATATATTATGGAAGAGACAATGGGGAACAACTTTGATGAAGAAAGTATGGTGATCTGAGCAGGAGAAAGTGAAGTTTCGAAGCTCACAAACAAGCCTGACAGGTTGACAGACAAATGTTGAACAGTCACTCATCATACCTGAATTTCTGAACTCGTGCTGCTCCGATGGACCTCAAATTTGGATATGTTGTAGTTCACAAGTTAAGGAACAACTCTCATGAAGACGACTTTGCGAGTTGAGCTGTAGAAGATGGTGTTATATTGAAAAGTTACCGCTCCCTCTACACCAACTCCCCCCCTCGACTTCCCAAGCTCCAATAACCCTGCAGCAACTCAGTTGGCCGGTGGAAATGAAATGCAATTCCTCCAAAGAAAAGAAAAGCAAGACAAAATGGAGAGATGGCATATTATAAAACAGAAAAAGTGAGGATTAATGATGGAGCATGCTCCCTTGGATCCGGCCACAAAAGAAAATATGATCATGAGAAATGATGAGAAATGATGAAGAGGCATGCCCACTTTCCTCCCATATCCGGCCACAAAAGAAAATATGATCATGAGAAATGAGGAGAAATGATGATGGGGCATGACCACCATCCTCCCAGATTCGGCCACAAACAAAGCAAAATCATGCCAAAATGCAGATGGGCCGTGGCCCCCCCTCCTCCTTGAATTCGGCTGCACAACAAAGCCATAAAAAAAAAAAAAAAAAAAAAAATATATATATATATATATATATATGTGCATGACCAATCAGGCCGTGGCTCCCACACCCCCCCTTGGACTCGGCAACAGCAAAACATATGCATGTGTACACATGCAAATCGGTCAAAAAGAAAAAGTGGGGCCGAACCCACATTCAAAAAAAATTATATATACATATATAATAATATATATATGTATGTACAATTAGTCAAAAGAAGAAAAGGAGGAAGCTAGACCTCCACACAGTCAAAAAGAAAAAGCTGCCCAGTAAACATAATCATGTCTGGCACCTCAAGAATCTTACAGACCGGTACAAGCAAGTTGTGAATTTTCTTGTCAACAGGGGCATGGGTCTCGGACCAATCTCCCATACTTGGGCTCAGCAACAAAACAAAATCAAAGAAAACTACATAAAAATAAAAAAGGGTCACGGGCCTCCTCCTATCTTTGGGCTTGCCAACCAAACAAACAAAAAAAAAAGAGAAAAGGCCTAGGCATCCACTTCTTTGGGCCTAACAAACCTTCAAAAAAAAAATGTGTGAAGAGAAGGTTTTGGGCTACCACCTAGAAAAGAAAAGAATGAAGTCTTGTTACTCTTGACAACTTGGCTATTAGCAAGACACCTCCCTCGGCAACTCTCCTCACTTGGAGACTTGGGGGACTCCCACCATATGCTACTGTACCTTGGTACTCAAAAAATTTCACAACTACTCGGTGACTCGGATCTTTCAAGTCCCCAACCAAGAACCCTTCCTCACTCGGGAAATTAGGGGAGCACTATTTCAACCTACAAGGATCCACCCACGAAGTTTCAACATGCAAACTTCAACAAAAAATTCAAAAAAGTTCAGTGCAATATGCCGTGATGCGTTTAACACAATACGTTGAACTAGAGCAAAACTTATTTATTGATAAGTCCCGACAAATTACAAACATGTGCGTACACATGAATCAAACAAACAAACAGGAGGGATCCCTCACAAAGATTGGTCAGAAGCAGCCTCGGCACTGGACAGAACACTGGAAGAAGGAGGTACCGACGTTTGGTCAGACGGAGCCTCAGTACATGGTACAGCCCCAGAAGACGAAGGCGGAAAATGCCTTTGGAACAAACCCACGAACTTCTGATGATCACTCAAAATCTGACCATCAGATTCCTGTAGCCGGTCAAGTTTCCTCTTCATGCTCGTAGCATAGCTATGTGCAAGCCTATGCAACTGTTTATTCTCGTGCTTAAGCCCCCTGATCTCCTGTTTGAGGCTTACCACTTCAGCCGACATTGATTCAACTTGGCGGGTTCGAGCAAATAGGCGTTGGGCCATATTAGATACAGAATTGGCACACTGAACACTGAGAGCCAAAGAGTCCTTAACAGCCAACTCATCAGACCGTCTGGCAAGTAATCTGTTATCTTTGGGTGTGGCAAGATTCTTGCCCACCACCGCAGCAGTCATGTCATTCTGCATCACCGAGTCCTCGACAGTAAGAGGACCAGTAGAAGATAAGAATAACGGGCGCCATATGTTGTCTTGGGGAAACAAGGTTGTCTCTTCCCCAACATTAAAGCCCAAATGAAGGTCAGATGGGCCAGACATCTTCAGAAATAACTAAGAAAGAATGAGGTCCAATAAAGCTTAGAAATACAAGGTAAAGGAGCTTCCCACAAGTATTACCTCTATGGGCGTACATCTCGAACACAATTGATACCTTTATAAAAGAAAAGACAACAGTACCCCTTGTTCAAAAATCGAATAGGCACCACTCTCCGAATTCCGAGAAACAGATTTTCCTGGGCAATCGTCACACGCAATACCAGCTCCTCGAATACCAAGGATAACTTTGCCAAAAGAACTCTGACAAAGTTAAGGCACGAGAATTTCGAAGTTCCAGCTACCCTACTATTTCTTACAGGAGTAAAAGAACAGCACCAATACTCGATAACTGGAAAAGCTCTATGTGTGTCAATCTCCATGCCTCGTGGCAAAGCAGACTTACAAAAAAGGGGGGGCCAACTTTTCCCCGCACTCGAGAAAGTACCCCCAACGGGATTGTTTGCTAAAAAAAAAAAAATCAAAGAGGCACCGCTCTCCGAACCTCGGGAGTCGGATTTTCCTGGATAAGATGGTCAACACTGTTTACACGCAACATCAGCTTTCCAGGTACCACAGACCACTTTGTCAAAAATCTCTGACAAAGTAAAAACGCGTGAATCTTGCAGCTCCCACTATATTGCCATAAACAAGAAAGGTAAAGGAACAGCGTTACTACTTGTTGTTGAGAATTTTCTATATGAAGAGTTTCATCCTCCTCAGTCAAGCAGACCTGCCAACATGCTCAACTTTTCCTCACATCCGAGAGAGCATTCCCAACGGAACCTTCTCAAAATGCTCAACCTCCTTCCCCCCGATAATACCTCTGCAAACAAGCTACACTAAAGCAAGAGTATCTCATATCATTAGGGTTAAAAGCAAGAGTATCCCATATCATGCTTTTTCCCTGTCCTTTCCTTTGCCTTTGCCCTTACTCGCAAGACAAGGAGAAAGAACGCAATCAGTCGGAACCTGAAATCAAACATCCGGTCAGGAACTGATTGCTAGGGACCTTTGCACAATTGGTCACCAAGCATTGCTCTCGAGTACTCATCTTCAACTGTTCTCAAGGTCACGAATTCCTTCGACAAACACCTCAGAACAGCTGGTATGACATCGGCCCTTTACACCGAAGACGCCAAGCATAGGTGAGTCGCTGAGAAGCTAGTGCTCTGATGGACCATTTAAATGCAAAGGTTTCACATCACCCCTGCCAGGCAGAAGATTGAAGCAGAAGGTTCAACAACGAGCTGGAGCAGATCACTACAGCACGATGTCCTTCATGCATAACCACACAATCCAGACAGAGGAATCTAGGTCAAACCCAAACTCGGCATCCACCATTTTGCCAACAGTAAAAGTATCCCATATCATCAGGATCGAGCGTACTCGAGAGTTGACGGGTTTGTTTTGACCCTCAAATTCTTGAGTCGACTCGCTCCTCTGGAGGAAACCAGAAAACCCTCCAACCCAGTTCAAGAATAACCTGTGGAAAGTCAACAAGTACTACAAACACATGTCGATTCACCGGCTACTCCTTCGAAAGCAAGAGTATCTCATATCATCTCTTCTCCTTGTCACTTTCTTGTCCTCGTTGCTGAATGAGAGACAAGTAAAAGGAGAACAATCAGATGGAGCCCGAAGCCAAACCTTTGATCCGAGACCAACTGCCTGAGATTCTGATTGCTTACCGTGTCTGTCATCTACTTCGGCAAATCTCCTAGCTTGGTGACTTGGGGGACTCCTACTATATGGTTCGCATAGCACCTGACCAAGCCCGAAACTACAAGTAAGCTTCAAGCGAAATTGATACATTACCTTGTGCATCAACATCAAATAAAAGTCTGCTTATAAAAAAAAAACTAGAGAGCATACTGCTTCTACTTATGGGAAAAATAAGACAAGTGAAAACGGTAGCACATTTCGGTACTTAGAAGTTTCGTGATTACTCAGTGGCTTGGATCTTGCAAGTCCCCAACCGAGGAGCTTCCCTCACTCGGGAACTTAGGGGAGCACTGTTTGTACCATACTTGACCAATCCCGAAACTACCAAGCACCGGTCAACATTATACCGCCAAAGATCCCGAAACTACTGAGGACCGGTCAACGTTATACCATCAAGGATCCAGAAGAGTTTCCCTCCAACCTGGAAGCCAATCACTACGCGACACGTGTCAAGATCAGAAGCCAATCAGAGCGCGACACGTGTTGACATCAAGAACCAATCACAAGATGACACATGTCAATGTAACAAAGCTACAAGCTTTCCTATAAATAGGGGGCATTCCCCCACAATATTCCCTAATGTCATTGTATTAAGCAAATCATTAGAACTCACTAAATTGAGAGCTTGAGCCTGTATACTTGAGAGCTTGAACCTGTGTACTTGTGAAGACCCTTCACTATTAATACGAACTCCTCTGCTCCGTGGACGTAGCCAACCTTGGGTGAACCACGTACATCTTGTGTTTGCTTCCCTACCACTGTCCGTTTACATACTCATACATATCAGTGACCTGAGCGATCTAGTGAAGGTCATAAACTTGAACTTTCTGTTGAACCAAAGTCCTTGCTGATTTTGTGCATCAACAGCTTTTCTTGAGAAACTCCTTAGTAGCAGACGCTACTCTCATCAATTTCCAAACGGAGTTGCGATTTTTGTTGCTGTTGTTGTAGTTGAACTCAGATGATGAAGATCTAGTCTTGTTTGGATAAACAAACTTCTTGAATTCCACCTGAGTCTGGCATTCAGTGGTAAACCCTAATTCCTTATCCACGTACCCTTCGGTATAAGTGAACTTAGACTCTTGCTTGTAGCTCAACTGATCAGTGCTCTAGTCCACTAACGGTTCAGCCTTGTAATTTTTCGATGTAATGGCTAGAGATTCCACCATATTCATCTTTGTATGAAGATTGAGCTTTACTTTGAACATCTATTGACTCATTGAGCTTTGGTTTGTTCAAGGGCATCACTTTAAGGTAGCCAATCGTGTCACTTCATGCATACACAAGCTGCTTTGTATCTTTCTTATTCGTCATTCTATTGATTCAGAGATTCCATGTTTAACTTTAGAACTTTGAAACAACTCTCACAAAGTATTGTGAATTTCGAAATGTCCTTGGCCTCGTCAAACCTTATTAGTGGTTCTTAGCTATTCTTGAGCTTAGACCTATTTCTTTTTGGCTAAGAAACCAATTAGCCTTACTGTGATGATTAACCAAATAATCATAAACAATGACTTCTATTTCTGCATCTTCACTTTCCTTCGCTTGTTCGTTTCTGAATGTAAACTAGATCATGCCGGAACACCTAAAAAAAAAAAAGGGTTTGTTCTCGGCATGGTTTCTCACTCAAACCAGATATCTTGTACTCTAGTTTTGGTGGACTTGTTTTGACCCTCAAATTCTTGATTGTTCTTTTACCTTCTCGACATGGTTTCTCGCTCAGTCAGTAAGGAATTCACTATTGATCTTTTCGACGGAAGTGTGCGCCCAATTCTTATCGTTTCTGACAAGAACGTTAGGAGCATAAATCTTTTCACCAGCCTACTAGGCTTACTCGAAAAAGTTCTACGTGGGCATGAGGTTTGAGCGGTCTTTTAGTAAGAGTTGGATGAAGGTTTTAGTACAGAAGGTCATCATATTGTATCACCATCTTAATACAATTCATAGGCATCACATCGGTATCTCAGGGTACGGTTATCAAGTGAGTTCTTCGTTGGCAAAAATTTTGGGGTTGTTAGTCACATTTGGAGGAACTGAGAAGAATGGAATCCTTGGTGCTGGTTAGAGTTTTGATGATGACAGTTTCTGTTTGTCCGGTTTGAGCATGACACTTTTGCGACATGATATGAGAGTTTTCTACATACAACATTAGTTGGCAGAGGAGTGTTGTGGACTAGTATTCAGAGGATCGACTTGGCATGTGAGATTGTGCACCTTCAGGAAACCACTGCTTGCTTATGGAGACAACAAATGTGTGATCGATATCACGGGCGGCCGACCGTTGTATTGATAACTTATTTGTTGGATTCGTTAAGCAAGTGGGCAAGAAGACTCATCTACGACAGCTAGCACAAAATTGTTATTCTTAGGACTCGACCCAAAGACACATATATTCTCGGAGTACGTGACGTTTCGTATGCTTGAGCAAGAACCACTCTCATTTTCAGTTTTGGTTTTTCAGTAAAAGTATTTTAATTTCCTTTATTATAGTTATTTGCTTTTGTCATTACAAATGTTTTGGGGGAAGTCTTTTTCATTTTCAGTTTTAAGTTCAGCACAAAGTTTTCGAGCTATATGTTAGTACTTATCTATTTTGACGTAATTGTATTTTGACTTTATATCTTATTAAAGTATGTTTTTACTTTTACCCTAATGGGGAAAGAAAGTGTGAGCCTGGAGGCACGAAAGATGGAATCATTGCAACCCGATTGCGATGAGATGGCATTTTCCCTTTTGTGCAACCGCTCTGACTTGATTTCTTCGTTACGTATATGTAAATACATATTTATATATATTATTCTTCCTATTTTCGAGTATTTCAGTTTAAGAAGTGATTTTAAATTTCGAGGACGAAATTCTTTTAAGGGGGGTAGATTGAAACACCCCACCCCCATTTTTATTTTAAAAATGGTTTTTGAACCTTAATTGGTGAGCCCAAGGGGCCCACCCTCTGATTTTGTCCTCCGTGTCCCTCTCACCTTTCTTCTTTCTCTCTCGGGTTCACTCCCTCTCCCGAGCTCTTTCTCTCTCGAGCTCTCATCTCCCTCTCTCCTTCTTGCTGTGGACACTCACACCCACGCCACCAGTTCGAAGACACCATCATCATCATCAATCTTGTTCCTCTCGTCTCAGCGAGGACGACGAACCCAAGAAACCTCTCCGGCGAGTCCTTCTTGTCTCTCCGACTAGGTAAGCCTCGGGATTCCCTTTCTCTATTTTAGGTGGTTGTTTGAGATCGACTCTTGAGATATATATTGGTTGTGGTCAAGGAAATTGCAGAGAAATGGCTCGGGATGGAACCCAGTTTCCGGTGTGCACCGTGGGTTCTCAGACGAAACTCCGGCGAGCTCTGACCACGGCATGACTTGGAAATGGTATATATCTCTTCCTCTGCCCTTGTGCTTCATTTTCGTAACTAGATCGGGGTCTAGGGTCCCCGTTTGCCTCTGGTCGGAGCTGAGAAAGCTCCGACGTTCTTCTTCATCCACACCCGGCCTTCAGGCCGCACCCAGACCATCGAGCCTCTGGCCCTTTACCTATTTTTCCAAACCCAGGCCCTCGGGCCAGGCCTTGCCAAGGCCCAAACCAGGCCGACAGGCCATTCCCAAGCCTTCGGGCTTTAGGCCCGTGTGTACCAAAAAGCCTAACCCATTCTATTTTTAATTTTAGTTTTATTTTCTTAAAACCCAAAAGGCCTTCGGGCCGTGTAAGAGAAGGGCCTTGGGCCGTTTTTATTTAATTAAGGCTTAAGCCCAGCCCTTGTTGTGAGGCCTTTGGACCGGCCTGTGTGTGTGTGTGTGTGTGTGTGTGTGTGTGTGTGTTGTGTGTATGTGCAATGTCGTGTGTGTGTTGTGTGTGTCGTGTGTGTGTGTGTGGGTTTGGGCCTAAGCCCAAACCACCCCTCTATCCCCTAAACCTATCCAACCCTAAACCCAAAACCTAATAGATCCTAATCCTTTTTATTCTAATCCTTTTTAACCCAAACCCTAATCCGAATCCAAGCCTAAGACTCGTTTGACCTAGTTTGACCGTTGACTTTTCAGGTTTTCGTTTGAAACCCCTCATAGGCTAAATTCGACGTTCCGAATCCGTTTCCGACGTCTGTTTTCCCAAATTAAATCGTTTGAGTAGAGTTTGACTAAATGTACCTTTTTTGTGCTTAGGGGCAATTATTGTGACGTTTCCGTTTCCGTATTCGCTAGCTTGCGTGGCTCTTCGGTGGCTAAGTACTGTGAGTGGACCACCTTCAAAAATTGCATGTTTTAATTACAGAATTGCATAACTTAATAGCATGCCTTGCAGAATTTATGATTTGGTGAATACTTTACAGGAAGCATGATGATTTGAATATGATTGGTTATATATATATTTTAAACTTATTTTCATTATGTCGTATTTTCTATAAAAACCACATTCTGGTAGGCTATCTGATGGATGACGATAGAATGCTAAGAATGTGTTTTCAAATGCTTTTAGAACACATCTTCATAGTGTAGATGATGGATGACTTTATACTATGAAGTTGAGTTTTAGAAATGTATTATGTTTTGTGCGTACCTAGTGAACACCATGCCGCCTGGGGCGAGGATCTGGTGTTGGCAAAGGCCTGGAGAAATAATCCCTAGCGGAAGGCTGAGGGACACGGAGACAAGCATTGGGTCGGGAAGGAGATATCTCTGGCTATGGGCATAGAGACTAAGGTGCAGGCATTGGACCAGGAGTTATTATTATTCGGTGAACTCACTAGCAGCACACTATATATGACTTGTGATATGCTTCCTGGGATGATTTCTGAGATTGATTTACAAATAGAATTATGAATTGTTTTATGGCATACTAGAGGTTTCGAAAAACCTATCACTTATTATTCTAGTAGTTTTCATTATATTAAACTGTGGGGGTTAGTACGTTCATAACTGTTTTCGTACTATGTATGTATATAAAGTTGGTCCACTCACCCTTGTTTTGCACCCTCATTCAGGTTTTAGGAACGAGGCATACAATCCCGGCATCAAGGCACTTCTGCGTCGGCATCTTCGAGCCCTCTCGGTGTATGACCCATTCTTCTATTCATTGAATTTTATATTGTTTCTCTTAGTGTTCTAGATTAGATGTGTGCTCTGAACACGTTCCTTAAGTGCATATTCATTATTCTTTTATATTTATAAGTCTTATTTATTCCTTATTCTCAGCATTTTCACTCAATAAATGGCTTTCGTCACCCTCGAGTGTCGGCCAGCACGTGCCAATCCTGGTATTCGGGGAAAATCAGGGTCGGGGCGTGTCATTAACATTTTTTTCACGTAAACTCTAAAACCTGTAAATAGACTATATAATGACCTATAAACAGGCTATCTAATGAGATAATAGATACTCTGATTTTTCTTCCCAATCTTCCTCAATTCTCCATTTCTCTTTGTATTTTATTTCCAACAAGGTTAATTCTTATCCCACTAAATGATGTCAGCTAAATGAATTATAAAACGTAAATGCCTTCAGTTTTGTGCCAAGTCTTGTATTAGCTCTAAGTACTCTATGTCTTTTCTTAAAGCCTCTTTCCGAGTCTTCCTAGGTCTTCCTCTACCCCTTTTATCCTGAGCTTCTATCTCATAATCTCATTTTCTAACCGGAGCATATATAGGTCTTCGTTTCATATTTCCAAACCAAATTAGCCAATTTTCTCTCATCTTATCTTCAATTGCCGCCATTCCTACTTTATTTCCAATATCCTCGTTTTTAATCTTATCTTCTGTCTTGTGCCCATACATCCAAGAATCATTTTCATTTCTGCACACACATTTTTTGCACGTGTTGATGTTTGACTGCTTATTAGGCCCACATATAGTAATTAATAAATTAGTAATTAAACACATATAATTATTGGTTTTAGTTAGATATAGCCTTTAATGAAGAAAAAAAAAGGAAGAAGTATAAAGATCATTATGAAAAAAATATATGAGGGCTCAACTCAACCTGGCCCGTCCTTGCAAGCCTGAGAAACCGATCCCCAAAAGCAGCTCCACCGTATTCAATAGTCCGGTGGACCGGCTGTTGCTCCAACCCAATTGTCCCAGTTAGCAGCCCCATGCAGGCGATTGGGCTCGGGGGAGGCCCGAGTGAGAGGCCCGGCTTGAATTGGTGGCCCGAGAGCCTGAGGCCACATGATGCGAGGCTGACGTCAGCCACATTATAAAATAAATAAAAAATGTAAAAAATAAATACAAAATATAAAAATAATAAAAAATGTAAACAATTAATAAAAAATCAGAAAAAAAATTTAAAAAAATTTTTAAAAAAAAATTCTATAAATATCTTATCATTATCTTCCACCTTACACCACAATTTTATATTTTCTCAAATACTTTGGGTTGTAATTTCTTATTTAATGAAATGTGGTACAACGAGACCAATTAAAAATCATATCCGAAATTTGAAATAAAATTATTTCAAATCATTTTATAAATAAAAAATACTACTATTTTATTGCATATTGTCATGGCTATTCAGTTTAGGGGTGGAGATGCAAAAGGCAATTACTGTTCATTAAAGGCAGTTACTGTTCACTGGAGGTTATTCAATAGGAAGTTGCCCTAGGGGGCCTTGATACACTGGAGTTGCTTTAATGGGCAGGCCAATCCAACTCGAATTGAAAAATCATTTTAAAATGTTTTTTTTGTTTTTATTTCATTTGTTGTTTGCCATGTTAGCATAAATGAGGACCTCATATTTATCACGGTTTAACGGTTAATTTAACAAATTTTCTAACGGACGTATGAAATTGAAATGAAACAATAGGAAATGTACGTGATTAAAATGTTTTAAAGATATTGCAATTGTACCTAAACATGAGGAGATAAAATATAGTTTACCCAATATTTTTTTATTTTTTATATCTGGCTAACAAAAAATCCATTAAACGAAACTCTCTTTAGCACTTGTAGAGAGACTAGTTTTTATTGTATGTGAGTGGGCTTAAGGTTAAGACCCAACTCTTGTATCTATGTTTTGAGTGGGCGTAGGGATTAGGCAAACGAACCAAACTGGGGAAAATTTTTAGTTGTGACGGGAACACGGATGGTACACCACGTGTTTTTATGTAAGTGATGGAAAATTTTAATTTTTAAGTTATTAATTTTTTAACACACATATCCAACCATTTACATAGAAACACGTGGTATACCGCCTCGTGTGACTGGAACACTGAAAAATCTCTCCCAAACTGGGGGATTGAAAGTCTAAACTTTAGGGCAAATATATTTTTGAATCACTTTTTTTTTTTGTCAGGGATATAATGAAAGATGATATGAGGACTTGCAATGATGGAGTTGTATAGCTATTTTGCTACATATATAGGGATGGTCAATCCGAGATGTGAGATTACATACTTTTGTACTACTCGGATCAATATTTGAAAAGTTGATTGATCAACCAATCTGTTGTATAAAGGTTGCTAGAGTATTTTGAACAATAAGCATTTCATAATATAGATGGGAAAATATGGATGATATTTGCACCTAGCTACTTTACTGGTTGCAGCATACCAAGAACCCTATCCCTTTTGTTCAAATGGTAGGTGTGCCCAAATGCATTTAAGATTTTCTATATTTACTCAAGACATTTTATATTTTGTGATCTCTAAATACATTTTGGATGATTTATAGATTTTGATATGGATATAAATAGATTTTAATATATTTCACAATTAACACAATTTTACAACCCGCAACATCGTGCGTGCATTTTAGCTAGTAATGATCTATGAGTCAAAGGAATTGAACAGGTTGGGTTGATTTTGGTTTAGGCGTGTTGTATTGGATTGGATTGTAAGGCACTCAATTTCTGGTGGATTTTTGGTCTGATGAGGATGCTCGGGAGTAGTGGAACTTGAAGTGGTGAAGTGCTCCCACCTTGGAGAACTCCATTCTTCTGCGTAATGTGCTAAAGTTGGAGCTCTGGTTGGAACATTAATCTCTCTATTGTAAAAAAAATTTGCCATTCTAACTGCCTTGTTCCAAAGCGTTTCTCCGCTCGCGCTCGGACTTGTACTGCCTTGTTCTGCTGCCTCTTGGTGCTGAAACCTCCTCAGCCAGATAGTAAAAGAGAGCAGAAAACATAAGGTGGAAGTAGCAGCTGATATTACATAGAGGCCTGTAAAACTGTTGAGGGTCAAGCTTTCTGGTTCGTTCGAAGTTGTATTTCTTGGACACTCCTTCTTGGGAGTCAACCATTCATTTTGTAGCTTCTTCACTTCTCCATTCTCCAACAGCTCTAGAATCACCTTTGTGAAATCACGCGCTATTGGAGAACCTCTCTGGAATATCTGCAAGGTGAACACGAAAACAATTTCATTAGTTTCGCTATGTTGGTCAGAAATATGGTAACTTCTATTGAGATATTTTTGACCAAAAGTTTGTAACCGCATGTATTAGTTTCGCTATGTTGGTCTGATGCATCCGTGGTAGCACTATTTATGCATATTTTCGTATTTTGTACGCGCAAAATAGAAATAGAACGTGAACAATTTATTCATTACTCACAAAGCTCAAGCCTCCAAATCTATAGGTGGGTGCAGTGGCAGTATATCCTTCGCAGTATTCATTCATGAAGACTTCTGCATATGGGAGTTCAAGAAAGGCGGCCTCTATAGTTTTGTTTTTGAATTCATTCGGGTAGTCGTATTCGCTTGTCACTTTGATGATGTTTTTGAATCCAAGGACATTCTGCAGGTACTCAATGACAAATGAGTCCCCGTCGCAACCAACTTTCGAGTCGGTGTCGATGTATGTTGCATTCGGTTTCAGTCGCTGGACGGTGAGCATTGAAGTGAGATTAGCGGTGTAGCTTGAGGTCAGGATCAGTACAACAAAGAGCCAAACTACGACCACCACTCGCGTTAAGTTGCTGTAGATTTTCTCTTCTGTGAAATATAAACATAGGTTTACAATGAGGATAAGATTAATTCTC
Organism: Cotoneaster glaucophyllus; assembly: GCA_036320875.1. Lineage (NCBI taxonomy): Eukaryota > Viridiplantae > Streptophyta > Magnoliopsida > Rosales > Rosaceae > Cotoneaster > Cotoneaster glaucophyllus. The sequence goes on from CM070066.1 coordinate 4,033,879, forward strand.
AAATAGTTTTGGACCCGACTATTTTCATAGTTAGGCTTGTCCTGAAAATTTTAGATTGTCATTGGTTATCATACATTACGAAGAAGAAAAGAGCGGTAGAGGCGTTTAGAATGGTCGCTACAAAGCCAAATAGGGGCGTATGTCAGGGAAAATCCGCCCCTTGCCTCTAAGAGAAGCGCTTCTAATACTCACTTTTTTCGTAGTGAAATGTACAAAATTGGTACTTACTGTGAGCAAAGAACAAAGAGGAGAAGGTGAACCAAGTTGCTGTGCCAATCTGATTCTTCAAGGGGCCACCAAATTCTGGATTTGACGGGCGCTCCAGGAACCATACGATGAACACTGTGTAGATTAAGATGGAACCAGTGACCACCCACATTTGCCATGTGAAAGGTTTCATAAACATCCATGTCGATTTTTTGGGTTCTGCCGGAACTATCATTGACAAACCAGACTCCATATATGGCTGAGTGAATTCCACCTTGTCCAGCCGGTCAGCTAGCACGGTTATGTCACCAACCACAGCATCATAAACCTGCAAGCATACAGTCAAATCAAAACCAATGAAAGAGCGAAACAGTATTTAAATTCATCTTTATGAAAAAATAGAAAAATAAATGATGGTTTTACCTTTTTATGGACTTGTTCCACAAGACGATCGTACGAGCCATCGAAAACTTCGAATTGATACGGCAGAGAATAGTTCAAACGATTTATGACCATATCAAAAATTGCAATGCAGAAACCGACATACTTCTTCTTATCAGAGTCTTGCCTGGACCGATCAACCTTCACAAATTTGCTGAAGGAAGTTTTACCCGGCACCCCAATTCTCATTGGCTTCTCAACAGTAGGCATTGCCCAGCCTTTCGGGGCACTAGTTAGGTTCCCGGGCCATATTACTCCACCAACATCACTGAATCTGTATTTCCCTGCTTCATCCGATGAGAACCCAACTTCCGGTTTCCAATAGTTCAATTCTTGGAATCTGTTCTCATCCAAAATATTTACAATCCTGAAAACTGGAGAGTAAAGTACCTCACCGCCGTTTAACCGCATGTTCGCACTCAAACCTGTATAACTGCTCAATACGGTTTTCAACACCTCAAGGCTAGTTGTGTTATCAGTCATTCTTCCTATGGCCTGTGAAATGATTCCAATAGCATCATATGCTCGTAGAGCGTAAATTCCTGGCTGGGCGCTATTTCCTTCTGAATACTTCGTTTGGAATTTCTTCCGGAAATTTGTATAAGAACTAGTATTATTGGCATAGTAGGTCTTGATTCCCAGAGTGCCTTTCATGTCAGAGGTGTATTGAGGGTCAAGCAAACTTGCAATACTCTCGGTAATGATCCAAGCTGAGTCTTTTCCAACAAGTCCCATCTTCCCAGCCAATCGATATAGATTAGTCACCGTAGGCAACGATGACTGGAGAATGATAAACACCCGAGACTGCATGGTGGGAAGCCTCAACATCTCTTCTAGCTCAACCCAGTTTGGATTAGACAGCGAAGAAATCGGCGGAAGAACCAATCGGTGCTCAATCTTTGAACCGACATCTTGAAGGGCCTCGGTCAAAAGAGCTAGCATCCCAACATCGCCCCCATAGCCATCATCTTCGTATACCACAACCACCCTTTTCCAATGGTAGGCTGAAACTATATCCGCAATGCATTTCATCTGAACAGAACCATATGTTGCCATTCGTATCAAAGATGGCCATCGGCGTTGCATTAGTGGTGGGGTTATAGAGGGTGCTGCAAATGAAATCACCGGAATTTGAGCCTTGTTTTCGACAAGATCAGCTACTTGAGCTGCTTCCTGCCATGTCTCCATGCCAACTATTACTTCTACATTCTTTTCCTTTATCAACTCTTCCGCTGCAACAGAAAAACGAAAAATCAAAAATCTTCATCAACACTTATACATGTCCAAACTAATTAACAATTATAAATACCGTCATGTCATGTGTTAACTGCTTTACTCACCAGCAGAAGCAGCAAGAAAGGGGTCTCTGCCGGAGTCGCGAAAATGAAGGATAAGCTTATGAGTCTTTGAACGGTTGTTGAAGCTCTCAGCTGCGATCTCCATGGCGGTTTTCTGCTCTTTTCCAATACGAGAACTAATGTTAATGACTGCGCCAACGTTGGTGACATTGGTCCTACTGCCAGCTTCAACTCCATAGGAGAGAATGGTGAGAAAGTAGATGATGAGCCTGGGAAACAGAAACCATAGCCTTTGGACTCGATTCCCGCTGGTGAGACAGACAGACATTTCGGTTTGCATTTTGAAGCAACAAATAATGACAGAACATGCTCCATGTAACTTGTTTATATGATGACATTTTACGTGTGTCCTACGGCATATATAAGGTTGTGTGTTAGAAAAAACGCGTTAATAAATTTTCCAGGAAAATTTGTCCTTGACTTCGTCTGGCATTGTGAGAACTTGGCATACCAATACATGTGACTTGGTCTTCTATGAACAGAAATTTAATTTCTAACTTTACCCTTCAAGTTTAGGAATTAGGGTTTAGGTTTAGAGGCAATCGCCAAGGCTCCAAGCAATATGCATGCGTCTCTTTTTATTTTTTAGCTAATTACAATAGGTGTTATTTGGGTTGGGTTAAACCGAACCTGCTCAGAGTTCAACTAAGGTTAGAATTAGGAAAAAATCTGAATTCCGAATGAAGGGTTAAGATTGGGTTGACCTATCAACCTGTTCAACTTGTTTGCATTGCACACACAGATACACTCGTGAGGATTGAGTTCGTTTCTCACTTATTGTCCAAGCTCCACTGGCTGCTTACGCATCAAAAGTGGGGAGATCTCTTCTAAAAAGCAATTAGACCGACTCTCAAACCAATTATTTTCTCACGATTTTGATTTAGAATACCAGAGTGACTTGAATTGTTAAACTTTAGATACTGAATGTAGTTATGTAAAAATTAAAAGTGTTGTACTTTTTTTTAAGTAGCTCCAAACTTCATGGTTACTTTTTTTTTCTTTCTGAATTGTCAATGATATGACTTTCCATACCGAATTATCAGTGCCTCATCAATTTTCCGAATGCAAACATTAGACTTGGATCTCAAGCTCACTTATAGTCTCGTGTAGCCACCATTGCAGACCATTCTTTAAACCCTTGAAAAGGACTGCATTAGCGTAGATGAAAATCTCAAATTCTGGTCACGATTTAGTAAATCTGAGATTGAAACTTAAGATCGAAACGAATTGAATAGTAAAAAAAAACCACTTTAAAACAATCAACAATGCGATTAATCAAAAGAAGGGTTTTTATCACAAATGATTTCTGAAATTTATCCTCACCATCAAGATGGTCTCTGAAATTGAAAATCAATCAATCAATGTAGTCCCTGAAAATAGGTGTCGCTAATCAATGTGGTCCTTCCGTCACAATTCTATTCAAAATTCCGTTAAGTGCTGATGTGGCACATAAATGGGCATCACAAGATTTACGAGTTTTTATCACAAGTGGTCCCTGAAATTGACTCACATAAATGGGCATCACAAGATTTACGAGTTTTTATCACAAGTGGTCCCTGAAATTGACCCACACCATCAAGATAGTCCCTAAAATGGAGAATCGATTAATGTAGTTCTTGAAAATAAGTGTCGTAAATCAATATGATCATTCCGCCACAATTTTGTTAATTTTTTTGTTATGTGCTACTGTGAGTTTAATAATTAATTAAAAAAGTTGTCTAAATACTTTTTTGCACAATAGAATTTTTTTTTCTTATAGTATGATCTATTCCGAAGAGAGATTCCTTTCATAAATTCTCAAAGGCACAAGGCTTAAGAGGGGTTTGGAAATAGTTTTCAACTAACAATAAACGCACCTCGGTTATAACCTCATTATCTCAAGGCAGACCTCTCCGTTCTTTGAGTCACTAGACCAGCAGAGAAGTGCCAAACAAGCTTTCCAAGATTAAGATTGTGAAGATGTTGATCGCCTAAATGTTAATGGTGATGTCCCAGAAGTCGTTGCCAATCAGCCAAGCTGTCACCAAATGTGATCTCGATCCAGGTTCAATTCGGTGAAGGTGTCGAAGTGTGTAAAGATGGTTGTATTGAGATTTTTTTTTTAATAATAGACAGCGAAGGAGGTAGAGGAATGTGGACTGGGATCAGAGGTGATTGCAGTACTGGGTTTTTAGGTTCACAACTTTTTATTAACTATTAAATTGTTAAACCTATTTGTAATTTTTTTAATTTAATTAGACTTGTGTAATTCATTTTTGTGTCACATCAACACATAACATAATATTTGACATAATTGTGACGGAATGACTACATTGATTTGGGACACTTACTTGCGGGACTACATTGATCAATTTTTAGTTTCAAGGACCATTTTGATGTCCTAAGTCAATTTCAGGGACCATTTTGATGTCGCGGGTCAATTTCAAGGACCGTTTGTGAGAAAAAATGACTTATGAGACCCATTTATGTGCCACATCATCATTTAACGAAATTTTTATCATAATTGTAACAGAATGACCACATTGATTTGCGACACCTATTTTTAGGGACTACATTAATTGATTTTTAATTTCAGGGATTATCTTGATGGTGATGGTCAATTTCAGAGACAATTTGTAATAAAAATCCTAAAAAGACTGTTTTCTACACACCTTCGTGAAAAGACATCTCGAAAGAATAATTAAAAATTATAATGATGCAAACCATAATTTTGCTTATGGGTACATAAATATTTTTCAATGTGATTCGAATACGAAGTCACGTATTATTATATAATAACAGGTGGCGTATTATCTGTATTTCAGAAACACTAAAAATTTTCTCGTATGAAAATGTATCATTCCTCAGTTTTCATTGAAACTTGTTTGTTGACGTACAAAGTCAATTGTCATGGTGAGAGAAAGAGAAGTCAGAGAACTTTTAATTTGAAAATTTTACCCATTAAAAAGTAGCATAATAAGCAAAAGTCAAATAACACTGTATCTGAAAAGTAAAATAAAATCTTATAACTCAAACAAAAATATGAATCCTAGAGGACACAACAATCCGAGGAAATAAATTTAATCGCCCAAAAAAATAGAGAAAAAATGTGGCAATTTTACAAAATAACGCAACCATGAACATTGTCATCACTGAATAAAGTGGAAGGATCAATTGCTATATTTTCATCCATCATCGTCGCCGCCATCGTATCTTGCTGTTGCGGCAGTTGGTTATTGGGAGAAATTCTAAGGTCCAGCTGATATGCCGTCCACATGGTCCCAACACTCCCACACACAGAGGGCGTTTCCTGTATTCTCTCCCCACCACCCCAAGGGGAGGACAGAAGATCCTGTAAGTTATCAGGATTGCTTCCTTTGACTTCTTTGGCGCCGTCGTTCCCTTCTTTGCTATGATTCAAAGCATCAATGTCACGTTCCGTGATCTTCATTAATTGCTTATTTTCATGTTTATTCCCATAATGTTTGACTGCATTCTTAAATAAAGACTTACATAAACCGATGATGATTTTAAAGGGGCCATGTTTACAACCAATCACCCAACGCCATGTGGAAAATTTAAAACCACCTTGACATTCTTGCTTCATGCAAATCCTTGAACTATTAGCACTATTGTATTCGTCAGCACCTTGACATTCCCGTTTCATGCAGTTCAGTCTTTTACTTATATTTCTGCCAACCCATCTCCCCAAACCATCATCATCCAGCACCTCTTCATCAGACAAATCGAGGTCGACAATTTTTTTGCCTTTGCCACCACCTTTGCTACTTTCACCCGTAACCATGTCCTTGAACTGGTTTTCGAGTTGAATTCGCCAGTTTTTCGAACCCTTTTGACTTCCCCAAAGCTTCACATCCACTGAAAATTCTGAATGTTTAATCGCCGTGATGAGTTGCTTTTTACCAAGGGTTCCTGTCACAACCAACTTCCCTTGCTCCACATCAACAATCTTACTATATAGTACACCATCAATTTCAGATACAAATTCGGTTAATTTATCTCCACACCATTCACATGGACACTTGAAAGTCACTTCCAGAAAATATGTATGAATGCGCATGAGCTCTTAAGGAAAGAGAGTGTTGTGCGCGCACGAATGCAATTGCTTGAGGTACAAGAAACACAATGTGTACGTAACTGAAATTCGACGAACTCACCTCAAACAATTGTTTATATATACATAGTAAACCTAATTAATAACTCTAATTGAAACAAGAATCCTAATCGAAACACAAAAGATAACACCCTAAAACAAGAAACATAAAACCCAACTTAATCGGGAAATCAAACTTAAAAACACGGAATTAGAAAGTCTTTGTTGTGTTGGACGTTGGTGAGTCGGGTGTCTTTCCCTTTTTTTATTTTTGTGTTTTCCCTTAGCTGTTCCCTTTCCATAACTTTCCTCCTTAACTTCGACCTTAATTAGTTGTAAATTGTAATGTACTTTGAATGATACGTCAAAGTAACATTTAGTTTGCTCATTAAGTAACACATGACCAGATCCAAAGGTTGACCGTACGTAGGGCTCCATCCTCCATGCTTCATGGCCTTGATATTATTATTATGTTCGTTGGAAATAATATTTATAATATGATCCTTCATTTTTTTTGTCAATATCTAATATTTTGATAGTTTAACGCCTTCTATGTAAACCCTAAATCCAATAAATAAGCTATCTAATGTGAATAATAGATACTCTTATCTCTTCCCATTCTCTCTGTACTCTTTTTTTCTTTTTATATTTTATCTCCAACAAGGATTTGTTTATTGGCAAATTATTTACATGGCAGTCTTTGGAATGGATTACATCATTAATGGGGCTTTAACTATGTCCACATATACAATAACAACAAAGCCTTATCTTATTAAGAGAGGTAAACTATATGAATCCTAGAACGTTACTGTCTTCGGTTTTGTGCCAAGTCTTCCGTTAGCTTCAAGTACTCCATGTTTTTTTTCTTGAAGCCTCTGAGTCTTCTTAAGTATTCCTCTACCCTTTTGTCCTGAGTTTCTGTCTCATAATCTTTTCTTTTTTTTTTTTTTTTTTTTTTTTTTTACCGGAGCATTTGTAGGTTTTCGTTATATTTCCAAACCACCTTAATCGATTTTCTCTCATCTTATCTTCAATTGTGGCCACTCTTACTTTATTTTGATATCCTTATTTTTAATATCGTCATTTCTCGTGTGCCCACATATCCAACGAATCATTCGCATTATTAAAATATGTATGAGGGCCCAACTCGACCTGGCCGCCAAGCCAGAGCAACCGATCCCTAATGGGCGGGCCAATCCAACTCGACTTAAAAAATCAAATAGGAAGCAACCAAAAAAAGTCTATTAAACGAAACTGTCTTCGAAGCTTCCAGAGAGGCTAGTTTTTAAGGAAAACCAATGCAAAGTTCAAAAAAAATTTCATTTTAACGAAAAGCCCTTTTTAAAAGTATAGTAAATAGTACCAGGTAAAGGTAAAAATGTGGTTTTTCGTTAAAATTGAACAATACCAGGAGTGTTTCATTAAAAATCCCTAGTTTTTATTGTATATGAGTGGGCTGAAGGTTAAGACCCAACTCTTCTATTTATCTATGCTGGTTTCGAGTGGGTTGGGGATTAGGCAAACGAACCAAACGGGGAGCTTGAAAGTCCAAACGTGAAGGGTCCAGGTGTTGGAGCCCAACAGTTGGACTGCCCTGCGCGCCGAGTTCGAGCGAGCAGCTACCTGTTAAGCTCTAAAACCCCAACGGAAGAAATTGCCGAGGAAAAAACGCAAGAGCACAACAATGTCGCAGTTCTGGAAACCAGGGACCGAGAAGCCCCGCCTCGTCGACGACGAAGAGGGCGGCGTCCTTTTCTTCAATTCCCCTTCTGGGTACGCGAACATTGAGCGGCAGAGGCAAAGGCTGCCCGTGTTCCGGTACCGCACCTACATTCTTTACCTGGTGGAGACTCACGCCACCACCATCGTAGTCGGCGAAACGGGCAGCGGCAAAACCACCCAAATTCCTCAGGTTTGCTTCTTTTTTCTGAAACCCAAGATTTTTTTTCATACCTTTCAATAACCCGAGTGGAGCTTTGGTGTTATTTGTTAGTTTCGAATTCTGAATTTCTATTGAATTGATGAATTGAAGTGAGTTCAAAGTGTTTATGATTTGTCTACCGGAATTGCAGTACCTCAAAGAAGCCGGTTGGGCTGACGGAGGGCGGGTTATAGCGTGCACCCAGCCAAGGAGGCTGGCTGTCCAGGTGATTCATTGGTTTTAGCTATTCCCAATTTATTAAGCATAGCATTGCTTGCATAATTTGTTTCATTAGTTTCATCAGATCGCTATTCCCAGTTTTACTGAAGTGTTCTAAGTCATCTGAAAGTTGTGGTATTCAGCTATTCCCAGTTTTACTAAAGTGTTCTAAGTCATCTGAAAGTTGTGGTATTTGCGCGAATGTTCAAACCTTGAAAATCTTCGCATTGAAGATTTCTTATTGCCTGAATTTCAATGTTGAATTAAATGCTTCATCGAACCCTCTTTATCTTTCTTGTTATGCAGCTTTTAGTTTGTAAATACTTTTTTAGAAATGTCTCGGTAGAAAGTAACTGGTTCTCCTCTCCTAAGGAAAAAGTGAAACTTTTGGCCGCTTTATTTATTTACACTTACATCCGAACCCGATAGACATTAAAGATAAAAACTTTATGAATATACACAACTGACAGTAAATGTTATGGACTAATATTGATGGCCTTAACTAAAGCTGATTCTTAAGGTTTCCTTTGAGTAACACATTTTTTTACAACTAAATGGTGGTACTGTTCTGCAGGCAGTTGCTGCAAGGGTCGCGGAAGAAATGGGGGTCAAGCTTGGGGAGGAAGTTGGCTACACTATAAGATTTGAAGATGTTACAAGTACAATGAGACCCATTATTAATCATTTTAAGCTCTGACTTTCTCTTGATGGATTGCCTTTTCACATACCATAGTATCTTTTCACATACCATATCTCTTGTTGGATTGTCAGCAATGCCATTTATCATGTTTGTAGTTCCATGTCGTGAATGATGGTTTTCCTGTTCTGGCAGCGCAGGGTGTAACTATGATAAAGTTTTTGACTGATGGTGTGCTACTCAGGGAAATGATGGATGATCCTCTTTTGACTAAATATAGGTACTAGCTATCATTTTTGTAAAGTATTTACTGCCTTCCTAGAACTGATACAAAAGTCTCTTTGATAATGAGATATGACATACTCGCTGCCCATTCCTTATGGTGTGCGAAGTGAAATTCCATGTCTTTTTACATTGATAGGTTGTGGCTTGTAGAAAATGAACTAGGACTTCTTTCTTTTTTCTTTTGTTTTGTATTTGTTTTTGGTGAAGGGGGAGTTATTTACATGAAAAAGATGGTTATTAATATTATTACTATCTTTTTATTAACTTTCATTTTCCTCACAATCTCTTCTGATTTGGTTGTCAGCGTCATAATGGTTGATGAGGCTCATGAAAGGTCTATCGCAACTGACATTTTATTGGGTCTCCTGAAAAAGGTATCAGCTAAAAAATCATAACCTGTTGCCTTACAAAACAACAAATGATTTTGGGTTTTTAGTGTTTTCTTTTGGCGTTTTTTTGATATGTCTGTTGAATCCTGAAATTCTAGATCCAACGACGCCGACCTGAGCTGCGTCTGATTATCTCATCTGCCACAATTCAAGCAAAGTCGATGTCTGATTTCTTTCAGCCCAGGTTTGTTTTTAGCATTTGATCACATGATTTTGTTCTTTCGTTCTTTGGGTTACTAGTATACTATTGCCTGCTTGTGATTACTTAGTTTTCTGTGGATTGTAATCACTGCCCTGAAAAGTGAAAAGTCGGCAAATTTATATTCACACTATTCTTTACAGGAGTATATGATTTGTTGATTTATTATGGGGGGTAAAATACACCTAGAAATTCTGCCATTACATTTGTCTGTGTATATAACATTTGTGTATAATAAACTTGAAATGTTAGTGTTGATATCTTGTTTTATGGTAAACCAGAAAAAGTCGTCGCAGACCGGACGGAGAGGATCTTGGACCAAATATGGAGCCAGCAGTCCTATCAGTTGAGGTAAGTTCCCGTAAGATAATGGTTCTCTTTGTGTCTCTCTCTCTCTCTCTCTCTCTCTCTCTCTCTCACACACACACACACACACACACACACACTCACTCATTCATTCATCGCAGAAGAAACTTTATATGGCGGTGCAAAAAGTTTCGAGCTTACTCTACTGTCAGTTAGTGATATAAAAACTGAGACATCAACGAGTTCTTTTTGTTTTCAGGGTAGAGGGTTTAATGTACAAATTCATTATGTGGAGGAGCCTGTCTCTGACTATCTTCGGGCTGCTGTGTCAACTGTATTATTGATCCATGACCAGGTAGCTGATATTTGGATGACACTAAAATTTCTCTTTGTACAACGAAATGACAGGTTTTCAGTTTGTCACATTCATGAACATCCTGCATGTGTACATGCATATATTTTCAGTTCTACTACAAAACCTTACTGATTTTATTGCATAGGAACCAATGGGAGATATTCTGGTTTTTCTTACTGGTCAAGATGATATTGATGCTGCTGTACAGCTGATTACTGAAGAAGCTCAAAACCGCGGAAAGAACTCATCAGGTGCAGAATCTTTAGCAGATTTATTATTACTAATAGTAAATATTTGTTTTAAAAATCCAAGTTCCAAATAGTGTAATTTGGAATAGTAGGGTTTAGGGTTTAAAAATCTAAAGTTTAAGATTCTGCTACATGCATCAATTTTTATAAGGATTATGTCTTCATGTTTCAGGATTGATGCTTGTGCCGCTCTACTCAGGACTTCCACGTGCTGAGCAGGTTTGCTACACTTTGTGTGCTTAGATGAAGTAGACTATTCTTGCTGGCTTGGGAATTTATTTCAAATTCTGATTTTGCCCTCTATTTTTCTGCTTTTTAGGAGCTGGTGTTCACTCCTACTCCCAGAGGGAAGAGGAAAGTAGTGATATCAACCAATATAGCAGAGACTTCAATAACTTTGGAGGTAACACATATGCTAAATAGGATGATAGCTGTAAGACTTAAGTTTTCACTTTGAAGCAATTAGGCACTGCATCATCTTCTGGCCATATTCCTTTAATTGGTACAGGGCGTTGTCTATGTTGTTGACAGTGGGTTCTCGAAGCAGCGTTTCTACAACCCGGTATATTCATCCTCTCTCTCTCTCTCTCTCTCTCTCTCTCTCACATGCACACATTTATTAAAGCGAGTATGTTCATTGCCTAATGTATATACTGACTGCAGGACTTGCCTTCCTGCCACTTACGTATAAGAATTGCTATGTTGAAGATTATGTGCTTTGTTTGGTTTAATCAGAATCTTTGAACTTGTGATTCTTGCTGACACTGGAACATTGATATCCAAGGCCTATCTGACTGTTCTTATTTTTTTGTTACTCTATATCTACTTTTCATAGATAACAGATATTGAAAATCTGGTAGTGGCACCAATATCCAAGGCATCTGCTAGACAAAGGACTGGTAGGGCTGGAAGAGTTCGGCCTGGGAAATGTTACAGGTCTGCACCCTTCATGGTTATTTTACTTCACTTTGTTGTTCCACGAACTTGTGCCATATTGTGAAAAGACCTTATGTAATGTGTTAGTTTTGTGGATGCAATTAGTTCTAAGACACTCCTCAAAATTTTCGAGAACAGGTATATTATTGTTAAAAGATAAAAAGAAAATCACTTGTGAGTTTAAGTTTATAGACAAGTTATCAATCTTATGCGCCTACAAGGTTATTATATAGGGACAGAGATACTTCCCATAAGAAGTAATATGCAACAGATACAGAATAAGTCCTGATAAGACTAGTTTGATGGATGCTTTATAAACTAATAACCATTTCTCTTTAAGCTAATTCTTAGTCCTAACAAAGTTGCTTTTCCCCTTGATGTTTCCATGGCTACAACAAGGCTATATACGGAAGAGTATTTTGCAAAGGAAATGTCTGATGAGGGGATTCCAGAGATACAGAGGTCAAATCTTGTGTCCTGTGTGATTCAGGTATTCTCTTATGGTGCAAGGCCATGCTTTTCATTGCAAGTAGGCCTCCATCTGGAGCACCCTGTATATGTCTCAAATATGTGATACGGCTATCCCATAGTTCTAGGACATACAATAGTCTATGAACTTAATGTTAGAATATTCGTTTCAAATTAATCAAATTTTCCATAAGTCTCATGCCTGCAGACTTAGTGATTCTTTTGTGTGCAATACTTTGATGTTTAATAATTGACTATGAGCTGAGAGCTTTCTTCTGGAACGTAGATGCTAATAGTGTCTTCTTGCCTTCCAGTTAAAAGCCTTGGGAATAGATAATATCCTGGGTTTTGATTGGCCAGCATCTCCTTCTTCCGAAGCAATGGTTCGAGCGCTTGAAGTGCTTTATTCACTTGGAGTCCTAGATGATGATGCAAAACTTACTTCGCCAACTGGATTTCAAATTGCTGAGTTTCCATTGGTATGTTGCAAATGAAATGTGTGATCTTTCTGCTTCCGCACAATAATTCCAGTTTGTTGTCATATTGGATTTGTATGCCACAATTAATGGAATGCAGCATGACAGTTGCATTCGTTTTTTATATCTCCCACTAATATCTTTTCCTGAGCGAACCACCTTCTCAAATGCATTCAGTGAAGCAGTTGTGAAAATACTGGTTTCATATGTCGTTTTTGTCGTCTGAAATTCTTCATATTTTTTTTTTTTATGTTTACACTTCTGTCCTGGTTGCTGTAAATAAGAATTTGACTAATTTGTTTAAATTAAATGTTTTGTAGGAACCAATGATTGCAAAAATGATATTATCTTCAGGTGAACTGGGGTGTTCAGAAGAGATAATTACCATTGCTGCCGTTCTCTCCATTCAAGTAAATCCCATTAATTCTCTTTAACACTACTGAATGTTTTGTACATTTTTCTTCTCTCCAACTCACCATTAGAATCAAATTATTGAAGAACAACCTAAATATGCATATATATTTAGGTTGCACATTCGTTTCAATGAGCCACATTCAGTTTTACAGAAAATATCTCAATTTGTACTTTGTAGACGAATGCTACTTGAAAAGAAATCTTCCATTCAGTACTTCACAATTAAAATGTTCGTCCTGCAGACTATCTGGGTTTCGGGTAGGGGATCGCAGAAGGAACTGGATGAAGCCAAGTTGAATTTTGCTGCCGCTGAGGTACTAAATTTCAAAATTTTTAATGGAATATATATTCCAACTTGTTTAATCTTTCTATGCTCAGTGCTGTCCTGTTTGATATTCTTGATTCCATGCAGGGCGACCACGTGAGTTTCCTAAATGTCTACAAAGGATTTCTTCAGTCTGGTAAATCGCCGCAGTGGTGCCATAAGAACTTTGTAAACTACCAAGCCATGGTTTGTATCAGTATTTGGATTGATCAATTTCCCAGACGGTGGTCGATGCACCTTTTCTAAGTGACATATTTCTTTTGTGCAGAAAAAGGTTATTGAAATTAGAGGACAACTCAGAAGAACGGCTCAGAGATTAGGCGTTGTCTTGAAATCTTGTGAAAGAGACACAGTGGTAAGTTTTTGCCATTCAGTATAAAAATAAGAAACGGTTTTTCTTACAATTCAATTGGTGGCATCAAGCATCCAAAGTTCCCGACCCAAGTATGATTCATTTTCTTATGGTCCTCATTTGAGAGCATACGTTTCTAGAAACCTGGAAATTTTATCTTTTTCAATTTTTTTTGGGGGTGGTAAAGGGCTTTCTTTTTTCTGGTTTCTGAACGTTTCTACTGTTTACATCTTGCAGGTAGTGAGGAAGGCAATTACTAGTGGGTTTTTCGCTAATGCATGTCGATTAGATGTGAGTAATTTTCTTTGTTACTTTTGCACTAATGCTTTATTTCTTTTGGTTTTATGAGTTTCAACCATTTTCTTTCCGGTTAAAACTTTTCTTAAGTTCACCTTGTCCGCTTTTATTAGATTTATTTTTTATTTTTTATTATACCATGATGGCTTGTACAAAATTTTCTTACTGTTTGATAACTGTTCCGTTGTCTGAACTCTGAAGGCATCAAGTCACGACGGGAAGTACAAGACTATTAGAGGTTCTCAAGAAGTTTATATTCACCCATCATCCGTGTTATTCAGGTAAGCAAAGAATTATTTACTCAGGGACTGCTTGCTGTTCATTTGAATCCCCCCCCTCCCATCCGTCGCCCTTTTCTTTAATCGCATATACGTTTCTTAAATTATGCTTCACCGGACCTAAGCAGCGACGTTTCAACTGTTATTCTTTTCGCCTTTCAGTCACTATCTTTCTATTAGAGCTTAGTCGTAGACGATCTTAAGCTGTGTTAATTCATTTTGCTTGCAGAGTTAATCCCAAGTGGGTTCTGTACCATTCTCTTGTCTCAACCGACAAGCAGTACATGCGGAATGTCATTTCGATAGATCCTTCTTGGCTCACAGAGGCAGCTCCACATTTTTACCAGCACCAGCGACTCAACTCGATGGTTCGCTAATCCTGCCGTCGGTGTCGTTGTTGCTCATTATAACCTAATGACCTCGATGTAACTTGGTTCTGGAGTTTTGTTGTAAATAAAACGTGCTTATGTTCTTATTAGTAAAATTTACCCAAAAGGATTAAACACCATTTCAAGTTTGTCTGTAAATTGTATCTTTTACAAGTTTCATTCTTTCTTCCAACCAAATGGACCAATTGTTTCAAACAAAACCATTAACTAATGGATTAGGTTGAATTGGAGTGTTGTTACCTCTCCCACTTGCATGCTCATTTTCAGTTCTTTTATTTATTTAATATTTAATTTTTATAATGACTCGTTTGAAAATGCTTTTAAATTGAATGAAAGCGTTTTTTTATGAAATTACCAGCATGAAGTATTTCAAGTGTTTTTTTAGAATTTATTTGCAATTTAACTATGTTGATTCAAAAAACATTTTTGATGAAAGTACTTTTAGTCGCTTATAAAAACACTTCCAAACGAGCCAAAAAATTTGTTTTTATTTTTAGAAAGAATCGCATCTTGCTCTTATCAAAACATAACAATACTAAAAATAATCGAGAGTCGAGAGCTAAATTGTTGAGATAGTTAGTATTCTCCATAAAATTACGTAAAAGTAAATTTTAATGAGAAGTCATCCTTGACGATATCTCTCTCCTTCCCTATCGAACCGCCTCTCACTGCGGCTTCACCATTGGAGGGTTCTTGGTAAGCCATCGAATTGCAAATGAACTCAGGGCAGATGGAGTTAACTTGGCTGTTTGTGTTTGGTTTGCTTGCTTATTGATACACTTCACTGTGTCATACATGCTGTAACATCTAAATTTTCTTTTGCTCCAAATTTTTTATTAAATGATTTAGAGCTTCTTTGAAAGTACTTATAAAATGACTGAAAACGCTTTTGGTGAAATTGTTTTTGGATTCCAAAGCACTTAAAACGCTTTTCCGGAATTTGCTTACATTTTTACTAACGATTTTTGGTTCCACAAACACTTTAATCAAAAGTATTTTTAATTATTTTAAAAGTACCTCCGAACGAGCCATTGACACTAAAATTTCTAAAATGCTTATTAGACCCCTTACCGTGTGGACATACATGGGTATATAGACGTCTAGTTGGTCCTTGTAGAGCATTGCTTTGACCATAAGATTACTACAATAAGATATGTGGATTGGGCCAGTTAATCGGGGTGGTGTGCATGACTTTTACGTTTGAGTTCAAATTTACCATCTCGTAATTCAGAATAGTTTAGAGTAGCGTTTTGTTTAAAAAGTAACCTTGATTATCTTAACTACTTGTCCTTATCGTGTCATATGCATGGGATACAAAGCTCCTTATATTGATGAAGAAAGAAAAAACTAGAAAGCAAGCTATTTCTTCACTATAAATCAACCCGGACTAGGATTCTTCCCCCTTATCTTTTCATCATCTTTCGTCTTCTCCTCTCACATTCTCTTATTTTGTCTTTCTCTTGCTATAAAAAAAATTAATATAAATGTTGACGTGGCTTAACCGTGACCGTTCAATTAGGAGGGAAAAGAAGGGAAAAGAAAAAAGAGGAGAGATAATCATACTCTAATCAACCCACCTCTACCAATGTGCAGTCTGCAGACCAAGTTGGCATTGAAAATGCTCAGTACTTTGATTATTTAATTCAGATTCCGTAGATAATTAGAACTACAGCTCACTGATGAAGCTTCATAAGGGTTTGTGTTGGTAGCTGGGCTATATTATTAATTCGTTTCTACATACTATGCGTTGGAATCATGACATGTTGGTATGTTAGTCTTCTCCTCGGGTGAATACTTGTTATGCTTTATCTTCAATCCAACTTAACATCTTATCCATATAAAGTATTTAGTTACCAAGTGGTTATTTTAATTGATAAGAGTCATAAGATGACATATATTTTAAAGAGCAAATTGTAGTAATGGTCTATTAATTAAAAATCTGTGATTATTGATCCCTTAATTCATCAAAACATACAGTTATGATCATTTTCGTCAATTCCGTCAAAATAAGTCATCTGCCACACAGATGAGGCTAAGCAGAGTGTATCATGGTTGTGGGGGTACATTATCAGTTTGTCCGTGGAGTCCATCCACCATGGCTCCTTGTCCCCCTCGGCGTGCGCGAGGTTGCTGGAAGATAATTGAGGGAAGTGGTACGAGGGAAGAGGCTGTCAACGACGGGGAAGGAGGAGACAACGCCATTTTGGATGTGTTGAAGGTGTAAAGGAGGCATAGCATGGAGGGTCGAGGGAAGCGTGTCATGGTTGTGGGGTATTTTTGATTTTTTTTATATTTTCTCCTTGATTCAGCTTCATGTGTGTGGCACGTGACTAATTTTGATGGAAATGTTGATTGAATTGAAGAAAATGACCATAGTTGCAGTTTTAATGAGTTAAGGGATCAATAGTCACATATGTGAGGGACCATTGCTCCAATTTGGTTAAAGTTGAGGGACCGTTGTTACAATTTTCCTATTTGATTCTCATATTTGCCTCTTAATTCAGCCACATGTGTGTGACAAATGACTCATTTTGACGAAAAACCTGACTGAGTTGACAAAAAAGACCATAGTTACATGTTTTTACGAGTTAAGGGACCAATAATCATATATTTTTAGTTGAGGCATCATTGCTTTAATTAGGTTAAAGTTGAAGAACATTACTACAATTTCTTCTATTTTAAACTATTTTATTGAGAAGGAGATTTGATCTTTGGATGCAAAAATACATGCACATTATTCTGACCAACTAGCCTAACTTATATGTGCATAATTAGATGAATGTGTGCATTTAAGTGACTCATTACTTATTAATCCAAAACTATGCAATAATTAATGGCATTGTGGAGCAAGTATAGAAGAATATATTTGGTAAAATTATTTTAAAATCCAAATGGGCAGGTAGCTTTTTCTGCAAACCTGCTACATTCTATAAATTACCACTTTTGTTCGTACTTGTTCAAAATCTATAGGAAGGAAAAGAGGGATTTTGCTCATGCCACACAACTTGTTTGAGTTTTTTGTCCATTTTTTCTGATGCCACAATATGCATGGTATTGATCTCCATTCAAACCTAAACAAGTAGCAAGTTTTCCTTCTCATTCACGTTTTTTCATTTACAGAGCTAAGTGTCTCTGGATATGTCTAGACAAGCTTTGTTCATCATTTTCCTGGTCCTCCAACTAGTCCATTTGGGAAGTGGCCGGATTGTCAGAGACTCCGGTCTTATATCCGATGGAATAAACGACGTAATAAGCCAATCTTCGATCCTCGAAGCACTGAATCTTAAAGCAGATTCTGTGACTTGCGAACCAACTTATGGCTTCTTGCCTTGTGCAACTTCAGTTTGGGGGCTGCTTTTCCTGATAATCGTCTACGAGGTCTTGCTCTCCCTTGCAGATCAGTATGTTTCAAAAGGATCTGAATTCTTTTTTGAATTGTTTGGGACTGGTATCTTTGGTGCTAGTGCTTTCCACTTGCTTGGCATGATTCCACAATTTGGAATGGTTCTTGGTAAGCTCCTTAATTTCTTGCTCCTTCTCAAGCCTCAGCATGTACTGTTTGTTATATTAGTTCATCGATCGTCTTCCTCTCCTCCATGAAATCTATTATGCTATATTGTTTGTATGAATACTATTAAAAAATAAGTCCCTCCAAACTTCGTTTCATAGTAATAGAAAAGTAAAGCACCATTTTGAAGAAAAAACAAAAATCGTCCGAGTATTTCTCACTGCGTTAACAAGTGTTAATTTGGGGAACTACAATTATAAGAAAAAGTCAACAATGATACGTAATATGTCTTGTAAATTCATGACAAAGATTCATGATAAATGTCAGAAGTTCTGGTTTTAAATCAAAGTAGAAATACAGATGACATGTAATATGTGTTGTAAATTCATAACAAAAATTCACATTTTGTTCTCCAGTAACCGGAGTTACAGCAACTACAACAACTGTGGAGGAAATGGCAGAAATGAGCATGGGCATGCTTGCAGGATCATCAATCATGATTCTTACCCTAATTTGGGGTTCTGTTGTTGCTTTCGGCAGCTACGACCTCTCGGATTCTCAAACTTCATCAAATCCAGAAAATAAGAAACCCTTCAGTTTAACTGGTTTACTTCTTATCTGATTTCCACAAACACAAATCAACACACTCACTCAGACAAAAAGATCTAAAATATGATAACTTGATGTATAAGTAAACATGGCTGTGCAGGTTCTGGTGTAAGAACTGATGTCAAAACCCGAGATACTGCAAGAATCATGATGCTCTCGTTGATCCCATTTCTCATTCTTCAACTGGCTAAAATCTTGACTTCAACCAGAGCAGTTCGAGTTGTGATCTTAGTTTCTTTACTGATTGCATCTGCATTCCTTGCCAATTACTTCATCTACCAGGTAACACAAAATTTCAAGAATATAAAATTTGCCTCGGCAATACTTAGTTGAACGACTGAAATAATAAGAATCCGAAGAAAACTTTTGATTGTTTAAGCAATGATGAACTCAGTATAAGTTAGAAATGTTGTATTTGTGAACTTCTTAACTGATAGAAAACAATTATGCAGTTCTTTCAGCCATGGATTCAGAGCAGAAGGCATGAATATTTGATGCGTAAATACAGACCGGAAAACATACTGCCAAGTCTTCTGACAGTACGCGGAAACCCTAATGTATCCAATATAAAAGGGTAAGTACCCAGTTTCTGCTTTTAGTTCACTCCACTTGAATCACTGAAATGCCATTATCTCATCATTTAGTCCTTTTCTAAATTTATTTGCAGGCTGTTCCATAGAATAGACAAGAATCATAACACATACATATCAGCAGATGAACTTAGAGCATTGATCCTAGGAATACAAATAGAAGAATTTGGTCTGGATGACGATGATTATGTAGCAGAAGTGATGAAGCAATTTGATATCTCTGGCGACGCTCAAATAGCTGAAACGGAGTTTGTGAATGGAATCTCAAAATGGATTAATCCAGTTATGCCCTCTGCCAACAGTAAAGGTCGTGAACATAAATCGCTTTTCAGAAGAAATAATTCAAAGGTATAAGTTCAGCCCTATAAATATATTTTTTGACAAACGATATTTTACTTTAAACTAATGTAAAACCGCGGGAAGAGGGACTTGAAATTACCTGCATAGGGGAGGAGCACATTTGCTCTGATGCCCACGTTTTCCTGATAGGACTATATTTCAATGCTTAGAAAAACTAGATTTTCATCCGGGTCATTAAATTGCACTTGCAGAATGAGATTACTAAGGAAGATCAGCAGACACCGCTGATCCCTAAGAAAAAGAAGACTAAGGGTGCTGATAAATCGTGGATGAATCTCCTGAAGGCTGTTTTTCTAATTATTCTAGGAACCGCCATGACGGTTTTTCTTTCAAAGCCGCTCATGGTAAGTCTCCAAGAGTTCTCCACAGCTGCAAGCATCCCTTCTTTCGCGGTCTCTTATGTTGTGATACCCTTGTCTACAAACTACAGACTGGCACTAATGTCAGTAACGTCTGCCAGAGACAGAACGGAGAATGCAATTTCTTTAACACTTTCTGAGGTCTGTTTCTCTCCATAAACTCAAATATATTGTTTTAACTACTATTACACACTTAAGCGTCTGATGATGTAAGATACTTACTTTCACCGATTTCTACTCCAAAAATCCGTCCCTAACACTTTTGGTGAGCCAAAACACAACACTGCAACCTCATATAATCAACACTATCTAACATTTGAATTGTTCTCTGCAGATTTACAACGCGGCGTTCATGAACAACATTTCGGGGTTGGTCATATTTTTGGCCCTTGTTTACATACGCAATTTATCATGGGACGTCTCTGCTGAAGTTTTAGTTGTTTTACTTATTTCGACAGCTGTTGGTCTTTCTACCAGCTTCAGCACAAAGTTCCCATTTTGGACAAGCATTCTAGCATACACTCTGTACCCCCTATCACTGCTTCTGCTTTATGTTCTTGTCGCTGTTATCGGATGGTCTTAAGCCAGCAGTTTCGTTGCTAATCAAACACAAACTTTACATGTTCTTCTCTATTTAAATTCAACATATAACCTATGCATTGTATTAGATAGTTGTTGGTGGTAAGTACCAATATTATTGCAGAAAAATTTGCTTTTTGTTGTTGCCAATAACGATATACTAAATGTTACAATGTGGAAGCCAGACTTGTGGCTAGAAGGATGCTAAAATGTTTTTGTGAATCTTTCCGGCCCCCATAATGAGTGGATAACCGTAACTTGCCACCAGTTGTCTCCCTTTTAAAAAAGAAAAAAAGAAAAACTAAATGTTACAGCATATATAATTGGGAGTTTTAACGAAACACTACTGTTCACTTTTAACGAAAAACCACATTTTTACCTTTACCTGACACTATTCACTATACCTTTAAAAAGGACTTTTCATTAAAAGATAAGTTTTTTTGGACTTTTCATTAGTTTCCTTATATAATTTGACTGTTGTATAATTCTTCAGTTAAATATGTTTACAACAGTACTTGTATAAGTTTTTCCTTTCTTTAAATGTCTTTTGTGTTTCCAACATGCCTTTATTTTATTCATTATAAAAGCTTACCTAAGACATTAATAACCATGAACTGGTGGCCTAGTGGTAAATGACGGATTACAAGGCTTACTTCAAACTAAAAACTGGAGGTCTTGGGTTCGAAACCCGTGGAAGCTAGACTTGTGGCCACGGGGAGGCTGAAATGCCTCTATGAGTCTTCTCTGCCCCCGAAATGGGTGAATAACCGTGACTGGTCACTAGTTATCCCTCTTTAAAAAAAACACGTGAAAATTAATTAGTTAATGGCTAATCCATTTAAATTTTTCATTATAAAAGCATCATGCATTCTTTACTATTCCGTGTTAGTGGAGTAGTGATAAGCTCATATTTATATATATTTTACATCAAATTCACTTGTCTTTTCTTAGTTAGTTCCTTATATTTTTGAGCTATTTACTTTGTTTTTGTGTTTTGTAGGATTTGTCAAGAATATAAAATAAAAATAGCATATGTGGAATTTTAAGTAACAAATTTGTCAAAACTGCTTGTGCAGGTCAGCTGACTTTGGAAGCAATTTTCGGACAGCTCAGAATGAATTAGAAAATGATCCTTATATGCTTGGAAAGCTACGGATGTCTATTTTCTGGAACATTTCGCGGATTGTTAATATCATTTTTCTAGAAGAAGTTATGGCCGTTTTAACACTGAAAGGTTGACAAGAGGCTGAGCAGTTTGTAACTGAAATGAAAGCAATAAACCCAATAAATCTATCAGCCAAAATTGATGCAGCCAAGAACAATTCAGCTGAAACCTATTCAAATATTAAAGGGAATGGAATTAAAGATGAGGATTAAGAGGGAGTAATTGGCATAAAGGCTACCCAAAGAGTTACAATTGTTTTACCATTTCCTCTCACTTATTGTCATCACTAAATGGCTATTAGTGGGTGAGTTAAGGAGAAGAAAATGATGCAGCAAGAATTGGTATAAAAGCAGCATTGGGGAAGGAAGGAAATAGGCGAAGGCCTCATGTCTTTCTTTTGGTTTTATTTAAGAATTATGTATAACTAAATTTTTAGTAGTTAGGGGCTGTTTTGAAGCCCCGAATATGATTGCAAGTTTGTTATGACATTTTGTTTGAATTTCTTTTATGAATGGATGAAAATTGCTTCACTACTTGTCTCATTGATGAATTCTTTATGTGTTTTCTACGGATGCATACTTAGTAAGCATATCTAGGATTCTAATGCTATGAATATGTGTGTGCCTGCCCTTGTCGAATGAGGACCTACATATGTTCTAGAGTAGTACTTGTTAATTGCGATTAACATGTGAACCAATTTCTAGGATAAGTAAGACAACGCCAGTACTTACGATGCCTTGTGATGACTCAAACTCTTTTCGTTCTTAATGATTTCTACTTGTTAAATCTATGAACACGCCATTCTAGATTGCATGCTAGGGACTAAGTTAAGTTGAAAACGCCATTCTCTTAACATACTACATAAGAAAGAGTAATAGGTTGAGTTCTAACATTGAGCCAACTTGAGCATCTTCATCCGGAAATAAAAGGAATTTGAATGAAACATAACATGTTTGCATGATTATTTGGTGGTGGATAGCACTTCCCTTAACTCGTTTTCTTAACTTGTGAACTACAATCTATTTTTACTATTTAAAATTTGTTTTTGTCCTGTTTTTGTTCGATTTAATTTAAATATCAAATCAACTCCAAAAATCCCAAAAATTTGTGTGAGTGTAGGTCCGTGTGTCTAGTATCTTCATATAAAATTTCGTAGACTTTAGATAAGTATAAGTTGGTCTAATAATTATTTTTCGGTGGCTGGTCAGTAGGGACAGCAACCCAGTTTTTGTGACATTTTAAGTAGTTAGATAAAACAATCTTCTGCGGGAAAGACCCTTATTTTCATATGCTACAATTGACAAATCTTAGTGTTAATAAGGAAAATCAATAGGATATTTGTGTGCTACTTTGTGGTGTGCTTTTAAGCCTATCAAGTAGCTAAGGAAAATAATCTCTCTTAAGCTTAGTTATTAATATTATAATTCAACTTTGTTTGTATTCCTAATTTGGAGAGATTTTTTATATTCCTGATTTGGAGAGATTCTTAGTTGTACACAACTCTACACGCTTGTATATATATTTGTACTATGAATAGAATTATGGAGATTATAATTTTACATTCCGCCTCAGTGTTCATTCACATTATGTCATAGGTCACTCAGTAAGATAATATCTCGAAGTGCAACAAAAATGGCAGAAGCAACAATCAACCCTCTTTTCCTCTCCCTACTATCAACTTTGTTAGCAGCCCTAATGCTACCACCATGCCACAGAGTCACTGCAAAACCTGATGGCTTGACCCTTAAGCTAATCAGCCGAAACTCCCCAGAGTCACCTTTCTACCAGCCAAACCTCACTTATGAACAAAGAATCCAAGCTCATGCTCACCAGTCTATAGCACGTGCCCAATACCTAAAAACCATGACCACCTTAGCATCTAAAAAAAATCAAACACTTGATCCCTTCACTCCTGAAACAGTCCGTATGATCTTAACAATTTTCAGGACTTGGCATCCTACCACGTCAGAATCGGGGTAGGCACACTTTCTACTGCTCCGCAATACAAATCATACAACCTTTTGGTGGACACAGGGAGCGATCTCACTTGGCTCCAATGCGATGGATGTCGCACCCACCATTGCTTTAAATCGGTATATGAACCGTTTCCTAGCAGCGCTTCTTCTTCATATATGCCTCTGCCGTGCAGAAACCACCCACTTTGCGAGGCTGACTGCGATGGAGAGTTTTGTGCCTTTACAAGAACCTATGGTGACGGCCATACCACTGTTCAAGGTGTTCTTGCATCCGAAACGTGCAGTTTTGAGAGTAGTACTGGCCCTCTGGGCAGTAGAGAGCTTGTTCGAGATTTAGTGTTTGGTTGCAACATGGATAACACTGGGGTACGTATGTTATACAGAACGTCAATTTTTTATTTATTTGGGGGGTTTTGATAATTATTTTTGTTTTCAGTGACACGCCCCGATCCCGATGTCTTCAGGACATCGGGATGGTCACGTGCTGGCCGACACCCGAGGGGTGACGAAAGCCATTTAATTAATGCAAATGCTGAGAACATGTGAAACATGCATATAAATTGGAAATATTCATGCAATAGGAACGTATAACACAATACTAAAGTTCAACTGCTAACAATATAATATTAAGATAATGCATGACATGTTCAAAGCATACGTCTAATACAGAGTACAAGTGGAAATTTAAGATAGAGAGTGCTATTACAACAGATGCCGAAGCAGAGAGAATATAGCACGATATCACTGGTAGGGGAATGCCTCGTAACTCAGACCGTATTCCTTGTGTCCAGGTCCTGAAGGGGGCGTAATACTAACCCCCAAGTTTTATGAAAACGCATATATCATGATAAAAATAGGTTTTTCCAAAACCTAGCATGTTGTGCAATGTCTCAAATCGTAACTCATATATATCATAATCACTAGTGAATGTCCAATATCCCTCTAGGCCCCATGCAAGCTCCCCGTCTCTGTGCCAATTGCCAGAGGAAAAACCCTTTAGGCCCTATGCCAACACCGTAACCGTCGATCGGGACGGAATCTATCCCTTGCCCGTAGCAAAATAGGGACCACTAGGTAAGTACAAAACCATTGAATATACATATATTTGAAAAACAACTTCATAGTATAAAGTCATCCATCATCTATACTATAAAGAGGTGTTCGAAAGCATGTTATCTCATAAAGCGTTTCATAAAACGTAATCATTAAATCATGCTCTTCATGTATGCATTTCTACTATAAAATATGCATTTTTAGAAAGGGTCCGCTCACCGTACACCGTTGGTGCAAAGCCGCGCCAAAAGGAATAACGGAACCGCTGCTATTAATTGCACTTAAGCACATAAATGGTCCATTTAGTCAAACTCTACTCGAAGGACTTAATTTGGGAAAATGGACTTCAAGACAGGTCTAGGACGTTGAAATTAGCCTAGGAGGGTCCCAGACGAAAACCCAAAAAGTCAACGGTCAAAGTCAATGGTCAGAAAACGTTATAATCCCTCGCCGTAAAACATGTATAGTTTCCAGAAAATAATAATGTGTAGGTACGAAAAATTAATGCACAGGTGCAGTAAAACACAAGCATGCCATGCCCCAATATCTCAGCAATAATAAGTGTAAGTCAGGTGTGAAACCAATATAAAATAGTATGCCAGTCGGAG
The DNA here is from genome assembly GCA_036320875.1 of Cotoneaster glaucophyllus. Lineage (NCBI taxonomy): Eukaryota > Viridiplantae > Streptophyta > Magnoliopsida > Rosales > Rosaceae > Cotoneaster > Cotoneaster glaucophyllus. Next base: position 4,059,279 of record CM070066.1, read on the forward strand.
TCACCTAACGTGACCTGTACGACTGGATCTATAACTCATCAATCTAGGCTAGCACACGAGTCGGAGTCACCTGATGTGACTTGTACGACAGGCTAGGTATAAGTATGTACGCTCAAGTGCTACGATCACGTGAAGGTTGTGCGATAAATCGCGGGTCACCTACGAGTCAGAACCACCTATTGTGGTCTGTACGACAGGCTGACACCAGACTTGGATCAAAGGTGAGCGTGAGGTGCGGGAGGTGAACGATCACATGAAGGCTGGCCCTAATCCCGAATGGAGCACTAATACCGGGGTGCAGCCATGATGAGCTCTAAATAAATGTATGCATATCAATGCAATTACAACCCATTCAATCACATAATACTCACCTGAAGTTTACCTGAGTCTCCTCAACATCACACAATACAATTCACAAGTGTAACAATGCAATATTTAAAATGTAACTTATTTACGACATGGCAAGCAAGCATAATTCTATAAATCTCATCATAATGCAGTATTTAAGTATAACACATTTAATTCATGGCATGCTATGCATAATCAATTTAAAACATTTCTAGAAAACAGTAATGTACCCTGTTTTTCGCCCCTCTAGGTTTTAACTGCTGAAAGTTCGTACCGACGAGGATTCTTGGTGAATCTCAATATAGGTGGCTACTTCTGAGGGTATGATCTTTACCCACACTATTGTAGTTTACTTATGCTCTGACGTCGCATGTGAAATGAGTTCATTCTCACTCATAGCGCACTCTTGTCTTTAGGCACTTTTAGGTTTAAATTTATTCACATTTTCCACATCACTATACTTTATGGCTTCGTCACCTTCCAAGTGTCGACCAGCACAGCTCGATTCGGAGTCCTAGTGGACATTCCGAGTCGGGGTGTGTCGGGTGACGTAGCCAAGTGCGCAAGAAAAGTGTTGATAATAACAAGTAAATGTGAATAAATAAAAACCAACTAAAACTTAGTTGTACTAGAGATAATACTAAGTATGCGAAAGTGACCAAATCAAGCTGCAAACGTTTCATAGCATAGGTAAATGAAAGTGCAATCGAACCAACTAAGTTCTAATTATACAAACAGGGAAAAGATCCCTACTTATTTATGGAGATGTCAGAACCGCCGTGAAGTCCTCATGAGCCACCAAGGATGATCAGCTACCTAGAACCTGGAAGGCTGCAAAATAGAAGGGTGAGTAGGCAAAAACAAAGCGTTTGAAAACACATTTAGCTTTTCTGAACATAGTAACCCATCTCCGTAAAACCTGTATAGTTTCCAGAAAAAAATACTTATATATATATATATGCAAAGCAATGCATAAGGGCAATGAAACCCAAAATATGCCATGTCATAACGTTTCAACTCTAAATCATGTAAGCCAGGTGTAGAATCAACATAAAATAACATGCAGTCGGAGTCATCTATCTGACCTGTACGACTGGAACTATAGTTCATCAACCTAGGCTAGCACATGAGTCGATGTCACCAGATGTGACCTATACGACAGGCTGGGTATAAATATGTACGCTCAATTGCTACGATCACGTGAAGGATGTGCGATAAATCGCGGGTCATCTACGAGTCGGAACCACCTATTGTGGTCTGTATGGCTGACACCAGACTTAGATCTAAGGTGAGCGTGCAGTGCAGGAGGTGAACGATCACGTGAAGGCTGGCCCTAGCCCTGGGCAGGAGCACTAATACTGAGGTGCAGCCATGATGAGCTCTAAATAAATGTATGCATATCAATACAATACAACCCATTTAATCACATCATACTCACCTGAAGCTTACCTGAGTCTCCGCAGCATCACACAATATAATTCACAAGTATAATAATGCAATACTCAAAATGCAACTCATTTAAGACATGGCATTCAAAGCGTAATCATTTAAGAAAAACGTTCTGGAAACCATAATATATATATATATAGAGAAAAAAATGCCTACTCACTGATAAGTAGCAGGATCATAGCCCCCTAGCTTCGCTTGTCCACATTCGTCCTCGGGGTATGTCTCACCTATATGCGAAATGACTAAATTAACATTAATTATAAATCACATACACAAACTCTAGGAATAACTTCGCATACGTTGCTCAAATGGGACGTTTGAATATACCAACACGATCTACTCAACAACACGAACACCCCCATATTTTTTGAATAATTTTTGGACGTCACACGTTCCCTCACGCGCTGGCCAAGGCACGGCCACATGTGTCTGGCACATTGATGGAAACCTTAACGGCGTTAGGGTATATTATGTTAAAATAGCAGAATTTTCCGTTAAAAACTAACGGTGTTACCTGACGTCGTTAGAATATTCTGTTAAAGTTAACGAAATATTTTTCTTCTTCTCCGGTGGACTTCACCGGAGCTGCCGCCGGCCACCGTCTGCTTCACCGGTTTCTATTAAGAGTCCAAAAACCAACGGAAAATGGTCGAAAAAACCCTTGGAAAAATCGGCCAAAACTGGAATCCTTTGAACTCGTGTGTCCCAACATCTAACTACTCCAAAACTAGCATAGGGTCCCTATAGAGTCGATTAGGAACCTCATTGAGCCTTAAAACCTGGGAAAAAGGCCACGCTCACGTCGGAGCAAAAAAACACATCGTCGGAGGTTATGGTTCCTCGAGTTAAAACACGTCAACTCACCTAACGAATGGTATCATAAGGTTCTAGAGCTTGAGAGGAGTGTGAAGGTGGAAATCTTGAGTTCGATCCATGAAGTTTTGGTATAGTTTAAGTGTGGGTGTGCTCTCGGGTGTACGGACGAAGGAGAAGGATCGAGAAAATGTGAGAGGGTAAGGGTATGAGTACATGTGTGTGTGTGTGTGCGGGGGCGGATTAGCCAGAAGAAAATAATAATAAGCCCTGATTGGGCTGCCCTGAGAAGGAGAGAGAGATAGAGTTAGGTTTTAGTTAGCCCAAAGGAAAAATAAAACAAACCCAAATTCTGATTGGGCTCAAAAATATAGGAACTAAAATGTGGTGAATAAGTGATAGGCAACCCAAAATTATATTTCTACCCAATCTCGATCTTTAATCGTAGTAACATTTTTGTTAGAAATCTGATTCGACCCTAACTCACGTCAACTTGCTCATGATGTCGAGTACGATTTAATTACGACGGCAGAAATAATAATTTAAAATTGCATATTCACATCCACGTCACTAAGCCAACGAGGGCATATTCGTCTCTTTACACACTCGGGGAGAAAATATATAATAATTTGCGACGGGTCGTCACAATTTACCCCCTTAAGAAAATTTCATCCCCAAAATTTCTACACAACAACACATATCAATAATCAGAAAATAGACATGGATACAAGTCTCGCATACATTCCTCAGTTTTCCAAGTGGCTTCCTCGGCCGAGTGGTTCCTCCACAAAACTTCACCATGCGCACAGTCTTGTTCCGAAGAACTTTATCCTTCCAATCCAAAACCATTATTGGCTCCTCATTGTAGGTTAAATTTAGGTTAATCTCCAGTGACTAAGGAGGAATTACATGTTATAGATCTGAAACATAGTGACGAAGCATAGACACATGGAAAACGTTATGTACCTTTGACAACTCTGGAGGTAGTTCAAGTCTGTAGGCAACTTCACCAACTCGCTCGGTGATTTGATACGGTCCAATATACCGAGGACTTAACTTACCTTTCTTACTGAACCGTACCACACCTTTCCACGGAGATACCTTCAAAAGGTCAAAGTCAAACCGGGTCTGGTCGGTTTAGGGTTTGGTTTGGGCCTTAAGGTTTGGGCCTTGGGTTTTGGGTTTTGGGTTAGGGAAATGGGTTTAGGGAAGTGGGCTTAGGGTTGGGCTGGAAGCCCAAATTCTATTTGGCCCTAAGGCCTTAACCCCTGGGTTTTAAACACACGGGCCCAGGCTTAATGTCTGGCCCAGATAGAATGGTTTTTAGGTTTAGCTTAAAAGTCTTAAGGCCTTAACAGATAAGGCCCAAAGGCCTAAGTTTTAGAAAAATAAATAAAGACAAAAGGAAAGGGTTTTGGGCTGGGTTCATAACGGGCCGAGGGTTTTGAAACAGCCTGAAGGGCCTACTCTTGACGGAGGTGGACACCGAAGCTTTCCCCAGCTCCGGCAGACGGCAAGCAAGAACCCTAGGCTCCGATCTAAGCACCAAAAGGAAGCACAAGATGAGAGGAGTGAAGTGGTACCTGTGGTTCGCCATGGAATGTTCGGAAAACCTCTCGACACCCACCGAGGCTCGCTGGAGCTGGGTTTTCCCCCCTCCCATGCCAAACCAGTGCTAGAACAACGATCCACAAGAAATTTCTAGGTTAGAATTAAGCCATAAGGACGGAAATGAAGAGTTTACAAGTGTCCCGAAGCTTACCTAGTCGGAAGACGAGGAATCTCGTCGGAGTATTTTCTGGGTTTCGCCGTGCCTCGCAACGACGAGAGAGAGAGAGAGAGAGAGATGATGAGGATGATGATGGTGACGGCGTCGTCAATGGGGTACCACGAAGGGTGTGCGTGGGTGAGATCGGAGCGGGTGAGAGAGTGAGGGTTTCAAGAGAGAGAATGGAGTGAGGGCAGAGAGAGAGAGTTGAAAGTGAGGGTAAGAGAGAGAAGTCTCGGGGTGGGGGAAAGAGAGAGAAAAATGGGGAGTCCTGGGGTGCTGCCACATGGCAGTTTGAGGGTAGGGAAAAATCCCACTTTTAGATCCGGATTGGGTAAAGAACTAGGGACTAAATTGATAATCCAATTAGCTTTTGGGGAAATCACGAATTTATACATATAAGTAGGGGTGGGGTGTAACATTCAGTTTCAAGTGCGTATGTGCCTATGTTATTTTTATCCTAATTGTCAGGTTGCATTTGATAAAGACGGCAATAAAATGTCCGGTATACTAGGTCTTGGCTTTGGTTCGCGGTCGTTTGTAACTCAATTGCAATCCGCCCGCCAAAGCGACGGTCTGTTCTCGTACTGCTTCAGACTCGAACCACAAGCGGGCCCTACAGTGGCAGATCCAGAAAATAATATTAGGGGAGTCAGTAAGAATAGCGCGCACACGCAAGCAAATGTTTTTTTATTATCAGAAATAGCATGCATATTGTCATTTCATCAAGTTTTGGTAGGCCTGAAGTCATTTGGAAATGCATACTGCACACCTGTTAATGTATGCAAGCTGACCCCCTGCCTCTCAATGCATCTGCCCCTGGGGCCCTACCTCTTCATTCCTCAAATTTGGCGCGGACATAGAGGAAAAACCCTACATAAGTGTGACGGCATTGAGGAAATACAACGACGAGTCATTGTACTCCGTAAACTTACTAGGAATAAGCATCATGGGCGGTATACGCTTAACATTCAGCCGGAGGTTTTTGCCGTTCAACCTGACAAAACGGGGGAACTATAATTGACTCAGGCCAGCCAATGACTACGCTTCTGAAGCCTGCTTATTTTGTGTTAATGAAGGGTATAGAAGCAGTGTTCTCAGCGATGGGGGAAGCGATCGTGAGGAAGATCCCTAGCGATCGAGAGTTCCTAATATGTGAGATGATTAAAAATTAGTTGAGTGCTTAATTTTCTCCTACTAGGGTTTAACTAGCTAGTTAGCCTTTGAGATTGGTATTAACTACCTAGTGAGCCTTTGAGATTGGAATTAGCTTTAATATGTGCTTGTTACTATCTTTGTTTGGTGGTTTTGGGGTAAATTCAGAATGGGATTTTAGACGAGAATGGTGTGCCTCATTTGTGTTATCCATTTGATGTGCCTAATTTTATTCATCATCTTTAACCATAGCTTAGTCATAATTACGGTGGATAAATACACACGAACACTGAAACACAATGTGTATCGGTTCAAATTATGAGGAAATACAATTAAAGACACAAACACACAACCTTTCGTGATGATTAAAAATTGGCCTCAACCGTTTAAACCATTATAAATAGAGACAATTGTAGCAATTGTCTCTTAGCTTTAACTCAATTGGAGCAATGATTCATGGACTAAAATTTCATTACCATGGTCCATTAACTCATCAAAACATGTAGCTATGATCATTTTCGTCAACTATGTTCGAATTCCGTCAAAATGAGTTATGTTGGAAGAACCATTGCTACAATTGAGTTAAAGTTGAGGGATCATTTCTCCAAATGGATTAACTTTGAGGGACCATTGCTATAATTTTTCTCCTTTAGTTTTCCATATTTGTCCCTTCATTCAGCCTCACGTGCGTGACACGTGACTCATTTTGACAGAAATAACCATAGCTGCACATTTTAATAAGTTAAGGGGTCACAGATTTTTAGTTGATGGACCATTTCTCCAATTGAGTTAAAGTTGAGGGACTGTTATTATAATTTACTCTTATAAATAACTTCATTTTTTAGTATAATAATAGCATTAGTGAATTAAATAGTTCGTTGTCAGGGAGAATGATTAGGAGTTGAAATAGCATCAGTGTGCATAAGAATGATTTCTTTCTGTCGTGAAGGTAAAACATCATCTGCTTCTGAATAACTTTATTTACAACTCGTGAATATAGTTAAACAAGAAAGATTATAAAGTCAAAAATTTGAAGATATATAGGAAAATGTTGTGGCCCTTTCTTTCTATTAATATTTGGAAAAAGTACATAATTTTTATTAATTAATGAAATTCTTTTTGTCAATTAAAAGATGATGAAAAGATTATTTAGTCTTCTATCACAAAAAAAAAAAAAAAGATAGGCAATAATGTAATTTCACAAGTCCAAATTTTACTGTTTTCCTATTGAAGTCTCATCTACAGGTGATGTTAAAATACCTCCAATATTTATAAAAAATAAAAAACAAAAATAAAAACCTCCCACCCCCCCCCCCCCCCCCCACGTTCTCTCCCTCTCTCGTACTCATTTTCTAAAAAAATGTGTTCATACACACAAAGTGTGTAAGCAAATGCTAATTAATATTAAACCCAATACTCGGGTGGTTTTTTAATTGAATCAACCTTATTATCATAAATCACTAAATTTATTTCTAACAGGGGAAAATGCAAAGACATTTATCGCCTTTGCAATAGCCTTTAGCATCGAGACCAACCCCCTTTGCATATTTTTCCAGACACAAGTCATTGCATATCTTTTCTTGGCAATTAGGCATCACCTCTACTCTCCCGCAAGCATGACCTGTATACTCATTTGCCAAAGCCCCAACTCCTGCAATTGCCAGCCACACGTGCATATTAATATAAATTATATATTCTTCGTTAACATAAATTGCACGTCCCGATCCATTCTTATGGTGTTAGACCAATTCTTATTTACGTTGGTAAATAGTCTGACAAGATCATTAAAGGTACGTATTTAACATTTCCAATCAGAAATTAACATACAAAGTAATGGATGAAGAAACATTTACCAACAGTACTGAAGAAGAGAACAACTAGAAGGATAGAAAAGACGTGGAGGGTCTTCATGTTTTTGTATGTCTATATGTTGATTTTGAATAAGATGCATATGCGAGGGAAGTCATGATCTTGTTTATATTTATAAGCAAAAATCTCTTTATATTCATTGAAATGAGATCTAGGGTAAGATATACATTATATATGTTACCAAATCCATGAATTATAATTAATTAGTTAAACTTGCATGAACAATTAGGACTGGGTTCATGTATCTTAATTAGTAAATTTCGTTTCTTGATTCTGCAGAAACGGAAACAAATTTAACAAATGAGATTTACTAAAGATTTACGAATCCACTACCAGTTGTTCATGCTGCATGATGCATAATTAATTATAACGGACGGATTTGGTAGCACAGTAAAAGAGCCAGAAATTCAAACCAGGAGGGATTTTTAATTCTTTTAATAAATTTAGGGGTATTCAATGACGAATTTAAGTGATTCTCTGAAATTCAATGTGTATTCAATCAGGATTTTAAGATAGTTTATTAAAATCCTTAGAAATCCGGGTATATTCAATTAGGATTTTAAAGAAGTTTATAACATTCCAAAGGTATTCAATTAGAATTTGATTTTAAAGAATTTGAAAACGTTGAGGAATTAGAGGGAATTGAAGAGTTTTTGTAGTGTACTTTAAGCATCCACAAATCTCACATCTCCCCAAGAGATTTTGAGGGAATTAAATCAAAATTTTATAGGAACACTACTACAATACAGCCTATCACCGGCGAAGAGAAAACCGACAAGAAATCCATTTTCTGTCGGAAATTTGGCAAAAATCCGACATACAACAATGCAATGTCGGATTAGAAAAGCGACACTATTGCTTGCGTCACAAAAGGGCTTTAACGTCGGATTGGACGCTTAATCCGCCACTAATCAGTGTCGGTTTAAAGCGACACTACCTATAACGTCGCTTTAAAGCAACGTACACTTCAACATTAAAAAATAAAATATGCACATTACGTCGGTTTAAACCGACGTCAGCTAACAATTAAATAAAAAAATATATATACCTTACGTCGGTTTAAACCGACGTCATCTAACAATTAAATAAAAAATACACATTAAACCGACGTTAGAAAACAATTAATAAATATTTTACGCAAACTAGTGGCGGTCTTAACCGACACCACGTTTTTTAATAGTGATGAAAACATTTATATAAATCTGTCTCTTCATTCGTTTTCACCTAATTGTAACTAAACAAAAATTATATAACCAAAATAATAACTTAAAAGTATTTGCCAAAACAAACTTTAATAGTAGGGCCAAAATATACAAGTACTTCACATCTAATATCCCCCACAATATACAAAAACTCATCCGCCATAACAAACACTAAATCCGACATTACAAACATAACATACAAAAACAAAAACATAGAACAATAAAAGTGACATATTTATCCGACAAGAAAGCAAACCAAATAAACTACTCAACCGAATCTGCGCCTGAATGTGGCCCAGATTCTTCTCCTCCTTGAGATCATCCATCTGATCCAAAAACCCTCGTCAAGTCCACATCAAATCCAGCACCCGCAAGCATTCCAGAAAACCCCCCAGCTGGAACTTCAGGACAAAATCCACAGAAGCGGCCATATCGGGTCGATATACTGGCACTTGATAAGGCGGCTGCATCATGTATGGCATGGGAGGCTACTGCATGTATGGCATGGGCGGCTGCTGCATGTATGCCATGGGCTGCGTGGGCATCGGATACATAGGATATGGAGGTTGCTGATTAAGACCAGCATACGGATATGCATGGGGAGGCTGACTTTGCCCCAACTGTTGAGGAGGAGGAGGCTGACTTTGGCCCGATTGTTGAGGATGAGGAGGCTGACCCTGGCCTAACTGTTGGGTTCCCGGGCTAGGCGGTGGTTGCGGCTGAAATCTTTGCATAAACAATGCAAACAACTGATCCTGCTTGTTCTCTAGGTCCGCTATCCGTTTATTATTATTTTCGTCCCTCATTCTCAACTCATTGTTTTGAGTCAACATCACTGCCATTGCACTCTCAGATGACCTCCTGGAGGAATTTGATGAAGAAGATGAAGATGCATAGGACACCATATCAGGAGTCACCCCATGACCATATCCTCTGACTCTATTATGATTCTCAGGACCCATTGTATCAACATAAACTCGGGTCCTAAGTTCTTCATTATCCTCTTGGCCCGCCTCAATCAAAGTTTGCAAATTGCTCTCCATTGTTGCCTTGCATTACAATTTTTAAAAATAAAAATTCCAACAATCGTAAAAAAAAAAAAAAAAAAAAAAAAAGCTATTGATAATAAAAATTAATAACAATGATAAACTAACACGAAAAAATAAATTACCCCTGTACGCTCCGATGTTTCATCTATCCAGCTTTTATCTTTTCGTGTATGACATTCACGAAAAAATGTTACTAGATCTGCCTCTTTCCCATGCTTGTTTCGCTTTATCAAAATTAAAATTTCACATAAAATTAAAATCTCAAAATTAAAAATAAAATTAACTAAAATTTATTTAAAACCAATAACCTTTCTTCAAAATGTACAATACTTACAATTTCTTGCCTCACTCTGGCAAAAGATTTTGTACCAGTAGTATGGTTCATTGTCTTAAATTGCCGATTAATTTTATTTTTTTCAGCAACCTCCTGAAAAAAAAAAAGGAAATTATTAGACAAATTTAAAGTTATAATGAAATAAATCATATACCTATTACCCTTGTTTTTTCTCTATTCCAATATGCCACCAACTCCAACCATTGTGCAGGATTCACATTAGGAGGACGGTGGATGCGCTCCTCCGCTGCTCTTTCAGTATAATACTCTTTTTTTAACTTATTTCTATACTCCTTGTGCGCATGCTCCGCACAATTAAGTGTCATATGGCGGATAATAGGCATTCTTACGATATCTCCATCTTCAAAAAAAATATTTCCCTACATCCATTAAAAAAAAAAAAAAACAAGCTAATCAATTATTATTACAACCAATGACTTATAATTTTATTTTCAAGTCAAAATAAAAATATCTATACCTTTATCCTATTCCAAAAAATTTCCTTAACTTCTTCATCAATCTTACGCCAATTCCACTTCAACGGGAGATTTCTGTGGTCTCGAACCTCCCCTGCAACATACTTTGAAAAAGCACTAGAATTATCACTAATGCATTTTCCGGACGCATCAAACGAACAAAGCTGTTTCGTCCATTTAGGAATTGAAGGTCCGTGCCTTCGTTGGGATGTTCCTTATTAACACAAAAAAAAAACAATTAAAAACCAGGAAACAAATGTAAATTTTCAATTAATGCACAACACTAATTAAAACACAAAACAAAAACGGAAATTAACAATAATTAAAAATAGAACCAAATTCGAACTCCTCTTCCAAATGAAGTTCCTCAGAACGTTGATCTTCCCTAGAATTATCCATAGCAAAATCAGTGGAAGGACGTAGAGAATGGTTGAAATGGGAGAAAGAGAATGGCTGAAATTGGGGAAGGAGAGGGAGGATACGAGAGAGAAATGAAAGAGAATTGGAAGCATGGTAGTGTTGGGAAAGAAGGGCATCTAAATATGGGACAAAAACTTAGCGTCGGTTTAACACCGACAGTATCTGTACCTATGTCGAAATATCAACGCATTACGTCGGAATATGTAAACTTTGCGTCGGTTTAAACCGACAGAATGACTGACACAACCTAGATAAACTAGGCTTGCCTTACTTTTTGACTGAAGGCCCTGACACATTTCTGCTGAAAGGGTTGGCGTCGCAATAGGCTGACATGGCGTCTGCTAAAACCGACGTTGCACTGACATGTGAAGCGTGGCGTCGAAATAAGGCCACGTTTGCGTCGGTAATAATCGACGTGTCTCTGACATAGTTGACTATGGAGCAGGAGGCCTTGAAGTGGGACAAACTTGTGCCGGTTCAAACCGACGTTAGACTGACATGGCAGTATGGCGTCGGTTTAAGGGAAGTTTGCGTCGAACTAATACAGGTTGCGTCGGTTAAAACCGACGCAAACTCTGACACTGACTGAAAAAGTTGTTGTTATCCATTTCCCTGTGCAAAAAAAAAGGGAAAATTCCCGCCCAAAATGTTTCAATTAAACCGACGCAGATGGCATATGCCATTGGTTAAAAACGACAGTAAACAATCATTTAAAAAAAAAAAAAAAGGTTTAACCCAAAGTTAAAAAACAGTTATGTTATCTCATATAATATTTTAATAAATAAAATTTAACTTATATATAATACTTAATAAAAAGCAGAAATATAATTTTATGAGAAGATATCATAACACACGAATTAAAACATGGTATAATTAATACATAAAATAGTTAATATATTTATTCCCTGTCATCATCTGTTAGCTCCTCGTCGGCAATAGCATGACTAACGAACTCGGTAGGCAACGGTAATGATTCAAGAAAAGGAGTCTCTTCCACGCCAACCCTTGTATGGAAATTTTCATTATCAAGAATTCGATCATCCAAGTTAGGTATGGCATAATCATCAATTGCATCATTCTCCTCTAATACGTCAAACAAATCCCTCGGCTGGGTTCGAACAACTATGTGCCAATCTTTTTCAATTGTGTCATCCACGTAAAATGCTTGTAATGTTTGTGATGCTAATATGAAAGGATCCTCTTTAAATCCCAATTGATTGAAATTCACCATAGTAAATCCATATTGATCGGTCTTCATTCCTCGTGGACTTTCACTATTAACCCATTCGCACTTAAATAACATCACAGCTCGACCCCTATCTCCTGCCTCAGTAGGACCACAATATTTAACCTCGAACATATCCATAACTCTGCCATAACAATTCACTTGCCCAATTGCTCCAGGAACATTTGCAGGTACAAAGACACCACAATTTTGATTCTTATGCTTATTATCATCCACATATTTTATACGAAATCTAAACCCATGAACAATGTGACTTTTATATCTTCTCACAACCCTACTAGGATAATTAGCTAGCCAATGCAAGTCTTGAGATATCAATGTGTCATTATCATGACATCTTGAATTCATCTGTAATAAGTATGTAGATAAAAATTGACAGAATAACTATAAACATGTTATAATTAAAATGCAAAACAATAAATAAATAATGTTATTGTTATATAAACTCACATGATGCTTGAACCATTCTGGAAATTCTTTCTTGCTTAGCTCCTTAATTTGTCGCATAGTTAACCTTTCTCGACAATGTTTTGTTTTCAAGAATTCCTCATGTTGCCTAGACAATTATGTCCAAATTTAGATAATTAATTTTTCAAAGTTAAGAAAACTAATAAAACATTAAGATGTATGACTAAACGTTCTTACCTTCTAAATGGCTAACTTCATCACAATTATTTAGAATGTATTTATGGCACTGATCAAGAACATTTAGATCGAGCTCCACATTTTCTCCTGAACCCATATAACATCCTTTCGAGTCAAAAATTGATAACCCACCAGATACTCCACGTCCAATACCATCTTCATTTCGGCCTCTACGGTTACGACGAGACTCAACGTCTCTAAGATACATGGAACAGAAGGACAAACACTCATCCACCAAATATGCTTCATCAATAGAACCTTCGGGACGACCCTTATTACGAACATAACGCTTCAGTGTTTGCAAATACCTACAATTATAGAACGAAATACAAAATATTATAATTATTAATAGAAGTTACGACTATAATTGTAAAAAAATTATAAAAATTTATTCATTACCGTTCAATTGGATACATCCATCTATATTGAACAGGCCCTGCAAGAGCTGCTTCATCTGCCAAGTGAACTGGGAGGTGCACCATTATATCAAAAAATGCGGGAGGGAATATTTTTTCAAGTTGACATAATGTCAAGGCAATTCTTGAATTTAGTTGCTTGAATCCTTCCTCAAACTCCTTTTTACTACACAACTGTCTGAAAATTGCACTCAACTCCAATAATACCATAGTAACAGCTTTAGGCAAAACCGGGCGTATTGCAAGCGGGAGTAATTGCTGCATTAAAACATGGCAATCATGACTTTTCAACCCATGTATTTTTCGTTCATTCACGTGCACACATCGCGACAAATTTGATGAATATCCATCAGGGGCCCGAATAGTAGACAACACTTTGCAAAACGCAGTTTTTTCTTCTCTTTTCAACGTGAACAATGCTGGAGGTCGAAATGTTCTATTTCCTTCCCTACGTGGGTGTTGACTACGTCTTATGATCAAGAATTCAAGATCTGAAGGATGTCTCATAAACTCATCCTTGGGACATTCAGTTGCGTGCCACCTCATATGTTCAGCCATATGCTTCGACATAAAAAATCGTTGCAATCGTGGTTTTAAAGGAAAATACCACATAACCTTAGCTGCGATCTTTTTTCTCGAGCTATCCTCTACGTTGGTAATTTTATATCTTGATTTACCACAAACCGAGCATACGGTCAAATCTGAAGTATCTTTCCAATAGATCATGCAATCATTGGGACATGCATCAATTTTCACATACGACAGACCCAAGTCATTTATAAGTTTTTTTGCCTTATAACAGGATTCAAGCAAACAATCCCCTTCAGGCAACATTCTTTTAATTAACTCCAGTAAAGTGGTGAAGATCTCGTCTGGCATTCTCGCTAAACACTTGCTCTGATACAGTCTTACAACTGCTTCCAATTTCTTAAACTCCTTACAACCTGGCCACAAATCTTGATCTGCCTCTTCAAGCAACCTAAAAAAAGTCGCCACCTCTTCTGGGCGCTCTTCCTTAATAGGGGGTTCAGTAGACGGCCCATCACCTTCTTCTGCTAATGGTTGGACAAATACTTCATTAAGAAAATCATGCATGCCAATCACCTCATCTCCTGTCTCTTCTTCTCCAATTGCCACATTTTGCTCTCCAATATTTTGCCCGCCATGATGTCACCACCAAGCGTTTTTATAATTTTTATCCATATCATACAATATGAGATGTTCAACAATAGTGTTCCTAACAAAAGTATATCGATTACAACATCTTTTTCAAGGACATCTGAACTTATCAGGACCAACACCATTTGCAACTGCTTGATCCAAAAACGAATTAATTCCAATTGTATACGCTTCAAAATTTCGAGGTATCATCAACCAACTCTTATCCATGTTTTACCACTTTACGAGGGCAAAATATTATGTTGACACTAAGATGCCTACAATCTTTCAATCCTTATCATGTAGGCATAACTATTAGATTTTTCAATTTCTATCTTTCAACCCTTGAACTCTATCACGATTGCAATCTTTTAATTTTCAACACCTATTATAGTAAAAACAAATTAAAATAACAACAAAAAATTATCAAAACTATGCTCATATTACCATTCCAGTAAATAACAACCAAAAGTTATCAAAGTTATCAAAATAACAACAAAAACAAATTAAAATAACAATTAGAGTGCAAAACAAATTAAATTAACATAATATATTCTTATATTACTAAATATTATAAGTTTATGTTATATTTAATATTGTTAATTTAATATAAATGCTTATAAATATTATTCATTTTCATTTTCTCATAACAATTCAAATGACAAAATTAACTAATTCAACTAAATATTTATTAATTTAACAAAAATAGTAGAAATTTATCTAAGCACTTAAATTAGAATTTTTAAATAAATAAACTTGTGTATTATACAATTTAAAAACTAAAGAATTTAGTGATAGAAACCTGAATTATGGAAGAATTTCGTCGTCCATCAATGCTTTATGTACTCAACCAGCTCAAATAAATTCCCTGCAAAAATAAATTGTAAACAAAAATTAAACATAAGATGAGAAAATAAAAATATAGAAGCAAAAAAAACTTACTTTTGTGAACAAGAAGAAGTTGGAAGAACAAGTAAGAGAAGTGCAAGAGAGAGAACACGGGGAGGATTTGTAAATTGGAAGAGCGAATAAGTAAAATGCAAGAGAGAAAGAATAAAACACAGGGGAGAGAATATAAAGAGGTTTAATCTGTCGCTTACAACCGACACTAGGTTTCAAAATATTTAAAAAACTAAAATCTACGTCGCTCAGAACCGACGCAGGTTTTAAAATATTTAAAAACAATAGTTAGTGTCGTCTATAAGCGACACTCATACTTTATGTCGCTTAAAAGCGACATTGTTTTAAATTATTACGTCGCTTTAAAAGCGACATTAAATTCTTACGTGGATTAAAAGCGACACTCATACTTTATGTCGCTTAAAAGCGACATTGTTTGAATTCTTACGTCGGTTTAAAAGCGACATTAAATTCTTACTACGTCGGTTTAAAAGCGACGTCATGTTCACTTAGTGTCGCTACTGTCTTATCCGCCACTATACTATATTAAACTGACGCCACAACTGACACTATAAGTCCCTTTTGTAGTAGTGGAAAACTAATGAAAATGGCTTGAAAAGTTTTAGTTTTAATCTAAAACCATGTTATAAGTTTGTTTAATGATTAGTACAAGACCCATATTAAAGTAGTCCAACTAAAAATGGCCCAACTATAATAAATTATGATTTGTCGATTTTACCCCTAACTTTTTTAGGTTGAGTTCCAGATTTTCGTCGTTAATGGAGTTCATCGTTGTTTTGCAAACCTTCTTCTTTTTCTTTGAAACAAAAATATAAATCTATATGCTATTTAATTTATATTTTGTATTATTTCGTTGAAATGTGATCGTCGTTATTATTCATAGTGTATTTGAGGTACTGTTTTTCAATTTTTGTTCGTCAGTGGAGTTCATCGTCTGTGTCTCCAAAAAATAAATTTGAGATCTGCATGCTATTCAATATAACGACGGGTCATTGTTTCTAGACAGTAAAAATAAACTGCTTCTGGATTTTAAGTAACACTGTTTCTGGAATTTAAGTTACTGTTTCTAAAATCTAAGTTACTGTTTCTGAAATCTAAGTTACTGTTTCTGAAATCTAAGTCATTGTTTCTGGATCCAAATGAAATAGACAAATTGTTTCTTAAATGTAAGCTAAAAGAAATAGTGAAATTCACTGTATTTGGATTCAAAGCAAAATAAACACCATGTTTCTTAAATATAATCAACTGACGCATGAAAGAAAAGAAACAGTCAAAGGTTAAAACATAGATTGTTTCTGGAATCTAAATCACTGTTTCTGAAATTTAAGTCACTGTTTTTGGAATTTAAGTCACTGTTTATGGATTTTGGTTCTTTTCTTTCTAGATACAGTATTTGTTTGTGCACAGACAAAACAAACACTGTATCTGATTTTTTTTCCAGAAACGGTGTTATGTTTTGGGTTCTCCATAAACAATTTTATATTTTGGTTTTTTTTTTTCAAACACATTTTCGCCGATTGCTGCCATTAAACTTCTTTGAACTTGTTTGCGGCAGCTTTGTTCCGATGAATGCTTCCTTTTTCAACTTTGATTTGAACTTTGATTTAGTTGTTTTTGAAATGGGGGAATTCGATTTGATAGGAAGACAAAGAGTTATTATGGCGGTTTCGTGCTAGGTTGAGGTTGGTGAAGAGTCAGGACAATATTAAATCATTTAGGAGTATTTACAGAAGTGTAGATTTGTAGCGGGTTGGGCTTGTAAGTTTGACATGTGGACAATAGTTTTGGATGGCTTTTTATTGATCAACTTTGAGCCATTTTGGTTAAATAACATTTTGGGATAGTTTTTGGTTAAATATTTGTTGGCCCAAGCCCTTTTCATTAAAGGTCCTAAATTTTATTTGGAATCTCTACAAGTCAATTAGACTCCATAAAAAATCCATGGATTTATAAATCCATTAAAATCTCTCAAATTCCCAATTGATTACACTCTCCTAAATTAAAGGTTTCTTTTTGTATTGGCATGAAAAATTTTAATCAAACAAGAGTGGTAAATCTTTAAAATGTATGCAAAAAATTTAGTATTGAGATAATTATATCATAAAAAACAGAACTTGTTACGAGTTTTGATAAAAAGTTAACATTAGATTCAAACACAAATTTAAAATCATAATTTAATTCTATTCTTATGAGATTTTTTTTAACATAATTGAATTTTCCTCTAAATTAACCTTGTTTAATATCAAGCAACCAAAAAAGATTGTTTTATATCAACCGCCAAAAAAAGAGGGTTAATTTTTATGAAGTGTTTATGTTTTATGGTTCAAAAACACATTATATGCAAGTTTTGAACCCATGGCGCGCATGAACATTAAAACCTCAAATAACTAATGAGCTGCTCTTTAGTTTAAAACTCACAGAAAACGGATATAAAATAAAAAACAGTTCAGGATGAGCTCATGCCCATCTTGGTCTTCAAGAGGCTCTGCCTATGTGGTAACATATATATTAACTACATTGAAAAATGTAATATGAAACTATCTAAGTCACAATGAAACAAAGAAGAAGAAAATGGAGGCCTTAAAAGTAAAAGAAACCTTGTACAGATATCTTCAAATTAAGTTGAACGGATTACAGAAAATGAGAGAATTTACAATTTATACTTTTCTACAAAATAACTAACTCGACAAAATTTGTACAGGTTTTAACATATTGAATGCTATCAATTTTGTTAATGCGGGCTTGGAACACTGATGCGAAGGCAACAACCATTGTAAATTGTTTTCACCATTGCAAGATCTGGTCAGATATTAAGACAAAATGGTGAAGATGAAGGCATGTGTGATTTGCGTGAAGCCATATATGGTCTATGGTATCGAAAAGTGATGGATGTTGAGCACCTTCCTAGTGTAAATGACACAGTGAAAGAATTGCCTATCGGTAAAGAGATTATTATAGCGAGAATGAATACGCCTACCAAAGACGATCAAGATCCAGATGATCATTGTGCTCACCAACTGTTTATCCAAAAGAGTCATTTCAAGCAGTTGTAACCATGATTACCTACTTGCTACAAAATGAAAAAAAAATATACCAAATGTGGTGTGTTGCAAAAATTAGAGATGAGGTTCAGTTTAGTTTAGGTACAAAGAAATTTTGAGAAATGGCTGAATTGAGAAAATAGGATTTTTAAGTAAAAAGTTCCTAAGTATGTGTTATGAATTTTTTGTGTTATTTTTTGTGTTATGAAATTTTGAAAAATGGCTGAATTGAGAAAATAGAATTTTTTTAAGTAAAAGTTTCCTAAGTATGTGTTTGAATTAATTGATTTTAAGATTTGCGAGAGTACACTGTTTCACGTTAACTTATGACCAAAATATTTTATTATTTAACCGATGATATTACATATGACTACCCTCAACAAGGAGATGATATACAATCATTCTGGGCCCCTCGAACCAAATAAAATCTTGATCCATGCTCCGTACGAAAGACGGAAACGTGCAAGTCTGTGCACAGCTTCATTGGCTTCCTTCTTAACATGCCATATATTGGGCTTCTTGAATGGACATTTGGTAAATGCTTAATTTGGCAATTTTGTAGAGTACATTACGCACCAGTACATATGGTAACAAAACGAATCAGTTACACCAAATAACTTTTTCGTGTGAAATTATATATTATCTTTTAATCGATGGAGTTGGTATATACGTCTCCTAAATCAAAGTGCGTTCTCTCAAGAGATTTTTGTTATATAAATAGAAACGCCAAACCCTCATCCCTCACATATATTCGTTATTCAAAATTGAATAACATCAAGAGATTAATGAATAAAAGCAAGTAGAGATAGAAACATGCAGAGGCTCCACTTCTTTTCCATCTTTCTGTTTGTTCTCTTCTTCGTTGGTAAATACTTCTTCGTGCATCCATTAGTATTGCACATCTCGTTTATGCCATATCATATCAGAGAATTGTCAATGCTTTGACTTAATGAGTGGTTATAGACAATTTTCAGTTTGCTCAAGGTTACTGAAAAATGCTGTTTAAACCCACACATGCATGTTAATTAATTCAGTCTAAAATTGGCATGTAAGAATCGGTGGTTATTTATTTTTTCTTTGGATTCTAATTTATCAACTCCAAAATTTCAAATTTCCACTTATAATCGGCAACCTTTTACGTCGTTTCCGTGGATCACCTTCCATTCCGACCTCAATGCCGATCTGAATTTGGATGCGTCGAATGCTTTCTTTATGGTGACGAATGAAGCTGGAAATATCGAGTTTTGCTTTGCAATGATTCCTGACGATAATCCTCATGATATGACCTCCACTGGAGCGTACCAACAGACGAGTGCTTTAGATGAGTGCTTTAGAGTTTCTTAATTTTCTAGATGATTAATAATTAGATGAGTGCTTCAGAGCTTGTTTGGTTTTGGTTTGTTTATCGGATTTAATTTTTGTTTTGTTTTTAAAATTGATAAATGCAGCTAATTAAATTACTTAATACCTCATTAGATTTTAAAACGAAAAATTTGGTCTAAGAAGGATACCAAACAATCTCTTAACTAGTTTCTCCTACTATGGTACCATATTTGTACTTCTCTAATAGAGATAAAGTCTATCAATATAAGTAGTAACTACAAAAATGGTATATACGAAATGTGTTATGTGTGGCATTTTTGTTTGACTTTGTTTATACTAACTAAATGGATTCCATTACAGTTACAATGATATTTACTCTAGGTATTCTTATTAATTTGATATTGTAACAAAGAATTCGCTGAAATTAATCTATTTTGTTTTTCTTGCTTTATGAGGGGTAAGATTTTTATCCTACTGGCCAGGTGTAACTTTTTTAATTTCCCTCGTACCGTTGATGTCGAGGCTTTCTATAAAAAAAATATCTATTTTGTTTTGATCATTCAATTAATCTAGTTTACTCATTAACAATATATCCATACAGTATAAAAATTAGTCATAATTAAGCAAGGTCAAGAGTTCGATTCCTTCCACTGTAACTAATATATAACAACAATTAGCCACTTAGTGTAGATAATATCACTTGTTAAAAAAAAAAGAGAAATTAGGTTCTCATCCTTCCTTTTGCTACTCCATTGATTAAAATCCTATTACTTTTCAATTTTTGATCAAGGTCCTTGGGTATTAATAACATCATTAATTATTTCAATAATAAATTTTTTTTTTGTTTCTAAATATATTCATTTAATATTAAAAATGTTACAATTAGTATATTTATATTTATGAATAAATTTTTTTATCATATATTTTTAGTTTTAGTTTGTACCCATTTTTAATTTGTAATTCTTTTTTAATTTGTACCAATTTTCTTTTCAATTTTATTTTGTACTCACATATTAATTTCTTTTTATGCCCATATTTTTTAAAGTTTATTTGTATTTGTACCCATATATATTTTTTTTATTTGTACTTTTTATTTTGCTAAATGTACCCATGCTAATTATATGTACCCATTCATGTAAAACTTTTTAATCTTAAAATGTACTCATTCTTAAATATACCAATTTGTTATATGTAAAATGTACCCTTTTTTTATATAAAATCTATTCAATTTCTTTTAATCCATTTTTAAACTTATATGGGTACATTCTTTTTTCTTTGATTTTAAAATGTATCCATGTCAAATTTAATCGAAGAAATTTACTAATGTTATTAAGCCTAATATCTTTCTTTTTTTTTCTTTTTTTTTTGTGATTTTGAAGAATGTACCCATGTTTTGATACAATAAATTTTTTGGTTAATTTTGATGAATGTAACCATGTTTATATACACACACACACACACACACACACACACACACACAATAGTATATTTATATTTTAATATTTTTAATCCCACAAATGATGGGTTTTTTATTTAAAATCTCATTTATATAAACAACTAAAATTTCTAATTTTTAATTAAAAAAATATAGTAACATACATAGAAATAACAACAAGGTTTTAATCAAAGAATATTCATGGTTAAGGACCGCATCCAAAGTCTTCCTAAAAAAAACAAATATATAACAACAATTGTTATCATCGAAAGTGAGCCCAAACGAATGGAAATGAATGCATACTCTGACGAAATTAATGAGGATGGAGTTTGTAATAAAGGAAAAAGCAAGTAAAAGACAACTTGAATTTAATGAGTGAATTAATTATTTCCTGCCTATTCAAACAACCTCCGTTATAAAAGGCATCAATACTTTGTAGGTCTCTCTATCCTTTCAGACTCATTTTCTCTAATACTTTTGAAGTACATGGCAGAGACCAAGAACCCTATTTTCCTGTGCTTACTATCATCCTTGTTAGCACTACTAGTACAATGTCACATAGTCACTGCAAAACCTGGTGGCTTGACCATTGAGCTCATCCATAGAAACGACCCACAGTCACCATTCTACCAACCAAACCTCACCCACAAACAGAGAATCCAAACCCTAACTAACCAGTCCATCGCTCGTGCTCAATACCTTAAAAACATGGCAACCCTAACAGCTGCAAACAATCAAACATTTTCGTATAGTCCTGAAACTGTCCGAATGCTCATGAACCTTAACATGGCTGTGGCTCTGTACAGCGTCAAAATTGGGATCGGCACAATCCCAACATCGTCTCCGCAATTCAAACTGTACAACCTTGTAGTGGACACTGCAAGCGATCTCACTTGGCTGCAGTGCGAAGAATGAGAGCAGCACCGCTGTTTCGCGGTGGTAGATGAACCATTTCCGAGTAGCAGATCAACTTCTTATCAGCATCTACCTTGTAATGGGCACCCGCTTTGTCAGGGATTCTGTATTGGAGACTTCTGTTCGTTTGAGAGAACCTACGCTGACCGTAGCTTTGTAGCTGGCTATCTTTCATCTGAAACTTTCAGTTTCGACAGCAGCACAGGCCCTGGTAGGGAATCCATTCAAGGTTTGGTTTTTGGTTGCGCCATTGACAGCAACCAGGTATTGATAAATTCTATTGGTATCTTGTCAATAAATAATTTATTGCATATTTGGTCCATAATCTCTTGACAATTTGGTCAATTTATTTGGTATTTGTACAAAGATATAGAAAATATAGACAAATGGTTCCCTCTTAGAGATAATTACTCCAAGATCGAGTTTCTTATGTTTGGTTTGCAAAAAAAGCTATATGGGTTCTTTTGTCATTACTTAGTTATTTTAGAAATAATAGCTTGTCATTAAATTTGGACTGATACCATAATGTTAACTGAACTGTTTAATTAATTTATATTGATGAGTGTTTATCTATAACCTAAACCTGTTTTTATTAATTGGATACATTGGTACTAATTTTTCATTCTTAATTTCAGGTATCCTTTGCAGGCGATACTAATCAGATATCCGGCGTGCTAGGTCTAGGATTTGGTCCCCGGACGTTTGTCAGCCAATTAGACCCTCTAGGTCAAAGCAACGGTCGTTTCTCATATTGCCTCAGAAGAGAAAGAGTTGTAGGGCCCATCACCTCATACCTAAAGTTGGAGCTGACATACAACAAAGACCTGATCTAAGTGTGACAGGATTGAGGAGATTCAACACAATAGCATACTACTACATAAATTTACTAGGTATAAGTGTGAACGGACACATGCTTCCCATACCACCGGAAGAGTTTGCTATCCGAGACGATGGGACTGGAGGAAGCATGATCGACTCAGGATCTACATTCACTCGAATCTCAAGACATGCACACGATGTTTTGGTAAGTGCTTTGGAAGCTGTTTTTGCAGCTTCTGGTGAAGGCACTTTGCGAAGGCTCCCAGCTGGGGAGTATGGACCTTCTGAGCTTTGCTATGAGGTGCTGAGGTCAGAAGCGTTTTTGGGCTTCCCTATAATCACTTTTAATCTCCAGAATAATGCTAACATGCATGTGGATCATGAGGCTGCTTTTGTTACTGGGACGCGTGCTTCTGGAAATCTTAAGTTCTGCTTGGCTATGCTTCCTGAAAGCAATCCTATTATGCCGACCTCGATTGGAGCATTCCAACAGACAAACTACCGCTTCATATATGACACCAAAGAGTTCAAACTGTACTTTGGTCCAGAGAATTGCTTTGCAAGTTCTTAATCGGCCGGACAATATATGTGCTATTTATTTTCAACAATGAAAGCAAATAAATGTGATCATATCCACCTTTTATTTCATGCATAGCTTAGCGCTATTATACATGACCTAGTAGTAGCAATACACTCACACACATATATATCATGTGGAGATATGTAACCTCTCAATATATAACATACCCAAGTGATTTCTGTATTAAAAAACTAATCTTTAATTGATAATTGAGAAAATGAATGATGGTGATGCCCTACCCCATTCAGTTGGATGTTTTTAAATTTCGAAAATTTTACTGAAAATATGACTTTAGTCCCTAGAATTCAATTTTACACATAAAAAACCCAACATGACTTTTTTACTCTAGAAAAACCCAGTGACTAGGATCCACATAAGCAATTTCATTAATTACATTCAACTTGACACATTTTACATATTTTGGATGCCGAAAATACCCTTATTGTATGTTTGATTTATAAAAATTAATTACATGCAAATTATATGGGAGAGTTAATGATTTGAGAAATAAAAAAATAATAAATCAAAAGACATTAATGTACGAAATTATGGAGATGAATGCACAAAGGGGCGAAATTAATGTGTATATAAATATAGCCGAATCAATGGTGCATTTAACTAATTACATATTAATATGAAATATGAGAATGAATGTCCTAAAAACTATACGATTTTGAATTTCTTTATGTATTGAATGACTTTATTAATTTAAATGACTATATTAAATCTTGAATATTTATGCATATTATTTGGATATACAATATCTGTTTTAACAAGGATGCAAATTATTTGGATATACGGAAGTGCTGGTGTAATACAATATCTGTATTAACAAGGATGCAAATTATTTGAATATACGGAAGTAGGTAAATTATATGTTTGTCGAATATAACCTTTTAAATATTTTATTTACCATTACCAACCTCCATATAAGGAGTGTTTTGACATAAATGTAGTATTGGATCAAGCTTATAATTTACCTACTCTTGTATTTATTTACCTACATGATATTGTTGGAATGTAATAGTTTTTTTTTAATTTATTTTTTGGAATGTAATATTTTCTTTTTTTTTTTGTCAAATATAATCTTTTAATTATTTTATTTACCGTTACCAACCTCCATATAAGTAGTGTTTTGACATAAATGTAGGATTGGATCAAGCTTATAATTTACCTACATCCATATTTATTTACCTACATGATATTGTTGGAATGTAATAGTTTTTTTTTTTTTTTTTTTTTTTTTTGGGAATGTAATATATTTTTTTTGTCAAATATAATATTTTAAATATTTTATTTACCGTTACCAACCTCCATATAAGTAGTGTTTTGACATAAATGTAGGATTGGATCAAGCTTATAATTTACCTACTCCTGTATTTATTTACCTACATAACCTTGTTGGATTGTAATATATATATATATATTTTTTTTGTGGAATATAATCTTGTTTTAAAACAAATTCAAAATGTCAGTTTATACCACTAACACGACGTGCCTAAGATATAACATATGTATAATAATTTACCTACAAAACACTATATATATAAACTAATATGATTTGGCGGTGTCGTATTACAAACATTGACACTAGTTTACCTACACCATGGTGTTTGAAAGTATCTCTATTGAAGTTGAATGGTGCGATTCAAATCTCAAAAACGGTTGAATTTTCTGATTGTCAATCTCTCCCCATAAACGTGGTAATTATTGAAATCAATGATGTTATGGATGGTTTTCTGCAAAACGGCTGAATTTGAAACGGTCATGAGATGATATTCTGAGTGGCATAGGCGTAATAATATTGTATTTGGTCAATTGTTTTTCAATATGGTTACACATTTCAAATTTGGGTTTATATTAGATGTTTATAGATACATGGGTTTTAGTCTAAGGATTGTAAATTTCAAGGGCTAAAATCGAATGGACCCAAAATTTTATGTAGTGTTTTATACTTAAAATTAGGGTTTCAATCAAAACACAATAAATACTGGGTAAATAAAAAAATAACTAGATTGACTGGCCCAAATTTAATAAACCTCTTTTTTTTTCTTTTTTTCTTTTTTTTTTTTTGGTGTGACAAATTAAATATTATTCCTCTTTTTTTTTTTTTTTAGGTAGCATCTAACCACGACGGTAATCTGATGTCAGGTGTATTGGGTCTTGGTTTTGGTCCGCGGTCGTTTGCAACCCAGTTA
Source organism: Cotoneaster glaucophyllus (assembly GCA_036320875.1). NCBI lineage: Eukaryota > Viridiplantae > Streptophyta > Magnoliopsida > Rosales > Rosaceae > Cotoneaster > Cotoneaster glaucophyllus. The sequence continues at coordinate 4,084,859 of CM070066.1, forward strand.
GGCTCCCCCAGCCAAGGGCCAAGGCGACGGTCGGTTCTCGTACTGCCTGAGACGCGAACAAAAAGCAGGCCCCACCCAGTTCGTTCCTTAAATTTGGTGCCGTGCGTAAACATAGAGGAAAAACCCGACCTAAGTGTGACAGCCTTGAGGAGATTCAACAACGCCCCAATATACTACCTGAACTTACTAGCAATTAGCATCATGGGGGGAAGGCTTAACATTCCGCCGGAGGTTTTTGTGGTTCGACCCGACGGAACAGGGGGAACTATGATTGACTCAGTCACTCATCAGGCGCGCTGGTCACGATTGTAAGGCCTGCTTACGATGTACTAGTAGCAGGTTTAGAAGCAGTGTTCTCGGCGATGGGTGAAGCGACCGTGAGGAGGATCCCTAGCAGTTTTAAGCCTTTGGAGCCGTGATACGAGGTGGCGAACCGGCAACGTTTGACGGGGTTTACATGGATCACCTTCCATTTCGACAACAATGCCGATCTGAATTTGGAAGCGTTGAATGCTTTCTATATGGTGAAGAATGAAGCTGGAAACATCGAGTTTTGCTTTGCAGTGATTCCTGACGATATTTGAGATGATTAATATTAGATGAGTGCTTTAGAGCTTGTTTAGCAGTTGCGTTCTAAGTTTCATACATTCGACTTCACTTAATGAAATAAAGCTTGATTATTGTTGTTTAAAAAATAATGAATGCAGCTAAACTAATACTCATTAAATTCAAAAACAACAAATTGAAGGATACCAACAAACACAGAGAGGCCTAAACTTAAAAAGCAACAAACGCAGAGAGGCCGAAAGCCTAACAACAAGCATTATTGCATAATTAGTTTTTCAATCTCATGTTTTTGAAAGGTAATTTATTTAAGTTCACAAAAAGGTTTAATTAAGATTGAGTCAATCAACATTTTGTAGTTTTAAGAAGAGGTTGATGATGATTAATAGTTGTACGTAATTGCAAACGATCATTTGGTCTAAGCGTTATTTAGTTTTTATTTGAAAGAAAGAGATCCTAAATTCAAATTTCATACACAATGTTGTTGATAAAAAGATAAATGAATTAAGTTAAATCTCCAATACCATATTTGAGATTTAAAAAAAAATTAGTTTGATCATAAACTTGTTTAACACACTAGAAGAGTGCTAAGCCACAAAAGGGGTTGTAGAAGCATGTGGAGCTACATTTGTTTCTCTCCAACCATACTGAAATCACCGGGGAAAAAAAAGAAGTTCACATCTCCTACCAAATTTTCCAACTTCACATCCAATCTCCAGCTTCAGTCGGAAATCCATAAGAAATTCACAACAACCTCAACAGGTAAATTTGCATTGCATTGTGTGCACCTTCTTTGCAATATTATTATTATTATTATTATTATTATTATTATTATTATTATTATTATTATTATTTACAAACAATAGAATAAGGGTAGTGCTACCAACGCACGCATTTTACTTTTTACACACCTCTCTAAATTTTCGGCTACCGGATCAAATAAATTGAAAACAAAAATGGGTGTGTGAATAGCAAAATTCTAGAAAAATCTTCATTAAATTCATCTAAAGAGAAGTGAGATTCGAACACAGGATCTCAAGTGCATGGACAAATGCTCATTTGACTTCTTTGCAATATATTCACCAAGTCATCAATATACACTTTTTAAGATTGAAGCTACAAGCAACTTGACTTCCTAACCAACGTGCAATATATAATATGATGATGGTTTATGCGTTGGATATTTGGGAGTATTATTATTTGGTATCTTATTCTAGTAAAGATTGAAGCTTGATGACGAATTTCAGATCAATAGAAAGGCAGCACATCTCAATCATACAATGCCAAATTGCCAATGTTGGTTTGTTCTGCAATCGCTGTAGCCTGCTTTTGTTGAAGTCTCAAATCCTCCAAACCACCACCACCCCACACGTTGAGTTGTATTAGCGTTGGTTGAGCCTGTGCTGTGATTGAGGTGTGAGAAAATTAAGTAAGGCAAAAATAATAGATTCAATTTTGATATTATATGAAAAAGATTTGTAAATTTGTATTTTGCAAGATTTTTAATTTTTAATTTTGCTTCTTTTTTTTTTTTTTTGGTGAGAAAAAAGGGTGGTGATGGGGCCATGGCAATCTACATTCCACCACACCCACCTTTTATTCTCTCTTTCTCCCCCACCTTTCTTAGGGGTTTTGCTTCTTCCTTACTGCTGCTTTTACAACTGCTGCCCCCACACGGACTTTTTCCTCCAAAATCTTGAGCAACCATTTCTCAAAACAAAACTGATTTCTTGAGTTTTCAAGCTGCTTCTCTGGTATGTGAGACTTACCCAGATGCTATTTTCTTTGGTTTTTCATTGTGTGTCTTAGTTTTTGAGTTGACAACATGATTTGGAGATAACCCTTTTGTGCATTTGGGAGATATGGGTGGGATCTGGTTGCTAAATGCATAAGGGGTTTTTTATAGAATGCAGATTGGTATGGAAGTCAGTTTACAATGTTTGACTTCAACTGGTTTTCTTCGAAGAAGTGATTTTCGCACTTCCTTTTTCTCGTCTTGCACTCCTCCTTGTTCTAGCCTTCGGATTGAATAAACATCGAAGGAAGGAGAATCGAGGGACGAAGCAGAGTGCAGAAGAATAAATGAGGCTGAATAGGCTGTACCGTGAGGATTATCTAGTTTGGTCAACTGTTAGCTTATTGTGATTTTTATCTGTTTGTTATTGGATAATGTAGCTTAATATTTAACTGTTAGATTGATTTTCAGAAGAGAAAAAAAAAAAAGAAGAATTTTTTAATGCTTAAGGTTAATTCTGCTTTTGTTGATGGTGATTGTATTTAGTTGGCAGGGTTATGTTAAATTGGATACAGAGTTTCACCATCAGGTATGGGTTCCGGGTGTTGGTTTAAGGTATTTTTCGGCACGAAGAAATCAAAGGACGACAGTTCAAAACAGTTGAAGGTATAGATCCTCCAAATTGTTTTACATTGTTTAGCTTTTGTTAACGAAATGAATTTGAAGCTGTGAAGTGACCAGCAATTGAAATCAAGTTAGGATATCGGGTTAGGAATTTGGAAATCTTAAATGAGGTGTATGGAGGTTTAGAATTCTAATTTATGCGGTAGCTATCTTGCAATTAGCTTATCTTATAAATGCTGGAAGGCATGACAAATCCATGCTGCAGTCGTAACATACATGAGTTACATTACCATTTTACTTCATGAACAGAGATTTTTACACAAAACCTAGTCATGCGAGTGAAAGCGTGGTTTATGATTTAACGGTAGGTTGCTAGTAGTACTAAAGGCTAGTTGTTTGTATGTAACATTAGACTGATATTGGTATGAAATTGTCATTCCTCACCCCTCATTGCATTTTCTGACAGGGATCTCCAGCTCATGGAAAATCAAACTCCATAAAATTGAAAAAGTCTACTTTTGCGAATGGTAAAAATCTTGGATTGCCAATTGAGGATACAGCTGCAATTCGGATTCAGACTGCTTTCCGTGCATATGTGGTATGTATGTGTGCACTAAAGTCTGCAAAATATAAAATTTCAACGGTGTTTGTGTTCTTTACCCAGTGATCCTGTGGAATTTTGTTTTATATCTCTGGTTTTGCATTCTTCTTATTCAGTGAATGATGTTTAGTTTGAATCTTGATCAGCAATGAGGATTTGGTAATATAGTTGAATGATGTTATTACGTAGCAGCTTTTTCCTTTTCTGATTCAAATGAAAACTCAAACTGTTCTAAATATAATTGCCGTTTCGTGATAGATGAGGAGCATTGTAGACATTTATGCATGAAGGAGCACGTCTTGTTACTCTGGTTTTGGTGTTCCTAAGATTTTCTTTCACCCATTGCAGGCTAGAAAATCTTTACGGCGTTTGAAAGGGATTGTAAGATTGCAAATAATGACCCAAGCTTATCCTGTTCCAAAGCAAACTACAACTACATTGAGCTATCTTCATTCATGGAGCAAAATACAGGCTGAGGTTAAAGCTCGCCGACTCTGTATGGTAACAGAAGGACGGATCAAGCAGAAAAAAATAGAGAGTCAACAAAAACTTGAGGCAAAGCTTCATGACATAGAGGTGAGACCAGCAGCTTCCACATCTGTGAGCTTGCCAGACTTAAAACTTATTTGTATAGGATTCTGCAAGTTTCTTCATAATTTTGGTGCGCTCGTACTACAGAACCATCACCTCATCAGCCTCGGACCCTCGTGACTACACATGTTTGTTTTCATAATAACATTGATTAATTTTCTTACTCGGTGACAGGCGGAGTGGTGTGGTGGTTCTGAAACAATGGATGAGGTTCTTGCAAGGATATATCAAAGAGAAGAAGCAGCAGTTAAGCGTGAGCGGGCTATGGCATATGCATTTTCTCATCAGGTAGACTATTTTCTCATATTTGTACTTTATTTGTTCTCGTAGCATGGAAGTAGAACCCGTTAATTTGACCTTGAATCAATTGAAATTGAAAACATATTCGATGATTTGTAGTGGAGGGCCAACTGTAGTCAGAGCCAAAGCTTGGGTAATTATGAACTCGGTAAAGCTAATTGGGGATGGAGCTGGAAGGAGCGCTGGATTGCTGCTCGCCCCTGGGAAAGCCGTGTGCAGTCACCTAGTCCAAGGAAAGTGCAGAGTAAGCAAGCAAGCCCAGTTGGTAAGAACATAAATTCACCAACGCCAAAAGCTTCGGTTTTAGTTAAACTTCCTTCATCAAATGGTAAGCCAACTACAAAGGCTCGGAGATTGTCTTACTCAGCTGTCGAAGAAAAATCAGCGGCAACTGCAGAGAGCATTAAAACTGAAGAGAAAAACACTCAGAAATGAACATTGACTTTGTTGGTTCCGATCCAATGGTGGAAAAGAAACTAAATAAGAATGTCTTCAGTATCTTATCGACTCAGACAGCAGAAAAATGAGGGAAGAGCCATTTGTTTAAATACGCGTCATTTCTTATTCTTGTACATTTAGTGGTGTGGAAGTAATGTGCTTGTGCGTGCAGTAGCGGGTTATCGAGCAGGACCTGGATTTAGGACTGAACCATCCTTCTATGATTCTATTTTTCCCTTCTTTCTTCATATTAATGTATATTGTGAAAGGAAAAGAGATTATTCTATTTATGTTGTAAATACACAAAATATTTGTTGGAGTGGATTATTCTGTGCTTTTGCACACTGTAATTAGAAGTTACTCTTGGTTGTTCTCTTTCAGATTTTTCACCAGCATGCTTGACTAGTTTGGATTAGACAAAACTTTCAATGAAAATAAAAAGAAGTCCGATTTAGATTAGACTAGAATTTCAATGGAAAGAATTTTTTTTTTTTTTTTAACACCAGCTAAAAACACAATTCAAAAGACATGAAGCAAATAAAACTTGTGACAAGATATATGGCTAATGCAGAGATACATGCGATGAATTGTAAGGACAGATTTCTCCTCCATCACTTGCATTATAATTCCAAGCCACCAAACTTTGAAACCATCCCATCTCCTTGAATTTGGAATCCGATAGACTTGATGCAGAATCAAGGGCTTCTTCGGCATAGTTCAATGAACTTAACTGGTGAAGATCGAAAACCGGTTCTTTAAGATTGTTGACATTGTTCATGGGACTAACATTGCTCATTGTTTCCAGTTCCCCATTGCTTTCCGGGTGATTCCAAAACTTATGCATACTTTGTTCTCCAATTTCTTGCTCAATCTGCTGACCGAAAACATTAGTATTAGTGCAATCGTAGTACTCTTGGCAAGGTTGTTCAGACTTAGAGAGTGCTTCAATGGCTGCTTTGGACTTCTCAATGAGCCAATCAATGGCCTTACCTGGACGGTCGTACCCAAGGCGGTCTTGGACATCATAGAACTGTATAGCAGTATGAGCTGACAGCCGGAACCTCCGGTCTCTCGGACCTTTCGAAGTGTACACCTTGCTGTGCCGGTCTTTTCTTGCCAAGGATCGGACAATGTGGCCTCCGTGAACTTTCACAATCTTTCCATATCTCGCATTGTAGACCGGCGGTTGCTTGAATGCCGATTTTGAAGTAGGCATCAAGTAGTGAACATGCTGATAATCTTCATTCTCTTTTTCTTTATTCTTTGATTCTCTTTGTCGTAACATTCTCTCTCTCTCTCTCTCTCTCTCTCTCTCTCTCTCTCTCTCTCTCTCTCTCTCTCTTATGGAAGACACTAGTTCAAATAGTCCATCAATATAGGCATGAAGAGTCCTACTATACATCAATGTACATTATACAGAGTCTTTTAAGTGGCTCAGGCTCATCCGTTGAGATTTCTCGGAATCTTTAATGTACATCCAGCCGTTAAACTCATTACACAACATACAATATATTAATATTCAAGTACTCCAAAATTTACGAAATGAGAGATGCTTTTGATAGAGATGGGATGACACAGTCTGAGGAAGCAAAAGAGGTCATAAAGATCACCTGTTAAAAGCTAAGCATAGCATTAATGCAGAAAAGTTGGGTTTCTAAATGCTTCTTTCTTGTTCAGCTCCAAACTCTTGTATGAAACAGGAATATTGGCGCCAACCCTAGTTCTAGTTACTTGCTGACTTGATGCAAATGTCACACCTCTTAATTAATTAACCCTTTTCTGCTGCCACTATCGACTTCGAGTCACTGTTTTTTTCTTGGTGGATTTTCAGAAAGCTGGTCACAAGTAAAACCCTACAGTGGTAAAGATAGACGAGATATAGTAAAGATTCCACAAACGGAAGGGACAGGGACTGTCAATCATATGTGTTGGTTTGGTCTGGTTGCTTCTTGGGAGGAGTTCATGTCTCATTTGCTTATTAAGCAAGCAACTATTGCCCTCAAAAGCTAGTCAACTAGACACAGCACCTACCCTCTAAATTCTAGATTAAAGTTAGGAACTACCGATCAACTACATATTATCCCCCGTCGGTGAAGAAATCATTATACGTAAGAAGTATGCAAATGGTTGCTAGTTCTCTTTGCTAAGGTCTTTTGTGATAAAATTTCGCATCTATTATATCATAATCACATCATCTATAAAACCTAAGTAATGAAATTGATGACAATATCGATGCAATACAAAAGTGTGAGTCGCCAGAAGATGTGAACCCTAACTACTAAGATCAATATACTGCACCATATTAGCATATGGACAGAAGTTTGGAAGGTATACTGGTACAGTGCTTGTTCCTGTTCCAAGTTGAGCTCTTGCGATCGAAGAGTACAAATGTTTTGCACCGAAGAAGTTTGTACCAAAGTACAGCATGCGCAGCTGAGTCGCAACAGAGGAGAGGACTAAAGAAAAACAAGTTGGGTACAATCGTACTATTGTCTTGCTGCTGCAACTTTATACGGTATATGGCAAGTGGGAGGAGCACACTTGGTATTAGTGCTATCAACCATTATTTTAAGCACCAGGGCTCGGTCTGCTAGTTAGGGGGCGGCCGCCGGCCGGTTCGATTTGGGCCCCAAACCGCACATTGAACCAATGTAGCGTTAAGAATTTATAATTTTGATCCATACAACTAATTAAGAGAGCTTTGATAATTATTTTGTTCTATTTTTAATTTTTAATTTTTTTGAAAACTAGAATTTTATTTAGTGACTACATTCAGTATTTAATTAAAACAATAAAAAATAAAAAATATTTGCTTGAATTTTAAAATTTAATCTTGAGTTATCGTTTTTCTTAAACTAACCAAATAAATATCAGTTTTCAATGTTGGAAAAACTAACAATTAAAAACTAGAAACAAAATAATTATCAAACACATAAATAATTATACTTAACGAAACAAACCAGTTCATTTGATGATCCATTTGGTTTGATCATTTATCTTTTGAGAAATTTTAAGAGACCATAATTCCAATGGTTTATTAAGTTAGTATTTAAAGATAAATAATGTTTTGTGGAGGGTGGAGGGTGGAGGGTGGAGGGTGGAGGGTGGTGGTGGGGGTGGTTTGTATGATTTAGGAGGTTACTAAGAGTCAAAAACAAATAATTCCAGTTTAGTTCGGTTTGGTCTAATATTACACTAACTAGTTAAATGAGCTTTTTATTGCTATTTTAATGGAAACTCAGAAAATTAAAGCTCCAACAGTTTAGCTATCATGCTAGCCAGTCGTATTGGAGGTGCTTTTAACATCGTTCTCCGAAATACAATATAATTCTTTTGAAGATGATACTATAAATTAAAGGACCCTAAATTGATTTTTTATTTTTTTTATTTTTTTTGGAAACAAGGACCCTAAATTGAATTATTATAACAAGTGGTGAAATTTTTTTTTTAGATTAAACTATCCTTTTTGTGATATAAATTAAAGTAACTTGAATTAAAAAAGAAAATTATATTGTAATTTAAGGGAGAGTGAAATTGTCAACAGGCCTAGCTCAGCTCAGATGAGAACTTTGGGACCATCTCCAGTAGCCTATGCTGACTGCGAGCCAACAAAATCCCGCCGCGGCAATTACTAGTCGTCCACTTCTCCTACTAATAATTAATATGCCGAAGCGCAGCCCATGATCTCAATCCTCAGAAGGCTATCACCACCGCCTCCGCTACTCATGGAGCCGCCAAATTCATGCGGAGGCTCACAGAGACTCATCGCCTTGGCCGATCAGCTCCGCCTCTACAAGCCGCCGCCTTTGCCCTCCGACGACGACATTGAGGAGCAGAGAATCGAGGAAACCGCCGGCAAGGTCGTGTCCCAGGTGGGGTTTGCCGAATCCGACACCCCAGTTGCGCGGGACCCAGAAAAGTTCAGACCCAAGAGAGCCGCCGTCTTGGTCTGCCTCTTTGAAGGGGACGCCGGCGATCTCCGCGTCATTCTCACTAAGCGGTCATCGAAGCTGTCCACTCACTCCGGTTTGCGCATTTTTCGTTACCCTTTGTTTGTTTCCCGAGAAAATTGAAAGACAATGTGAAACATTGGTTTTTTATATTTTATTTTTGGTTGTGTGTTTTTGCAGGTGAAGTTGCATTGCCGGGTGGGAAAACAGAGGAGGGGGATAAGGACGACGGGGACTCGGCGACGAGGGAGGCGAAAGAAGAGATTGGTTTGGATCCTAAGCTTGTCAATGTTGTCACTGTTCTTGAACCATTCCTATCAAAGGTATAAAGTTTGATCATGATTTGTTCTAATTTCTAAACTTTGGTTTGATTGAGCTCAGATGTGTGCAATTTAGTGGACACAGAACTTGGTTAGTCGAATTATGTTTGCGAAGGTGCTAATTGATGCGTTAGTTTCTCTGCATTGGAAGGTGAAAGTTGGGAACTTGATTTGAGACTAGAAAGAAATGCTCGAGTTATCTTATAATTTTTGTTCGCGAAATGAGTTTGAATTTACGGCTTAGAGTATCAGTTTCCGGAAAAATGAGTAATTATATTGGTAGATTGGAGGTGTTCTTAAGAAGTGTCTGGCTGACACGGCCATTTAGTTTGTACTCATTCGTGCTTCATGTTGTTCTGTTGAGTACTTGTCCTTAATATTTACGAATTTTAATCGCGTGTATCTGAATCCTGAGTTCTCACATAAGGCGTTCCAAAATTTCGGAAGTTGGTCTTGGGGAAGAGCAGTGTAGTAGTCTGATTTGTTGAGTAAGTGTTTTTATTGACTTCAAAAATAGGGTACATAGTGGTTAGGGTCGATGTACACAATGCAAATTTCGGTGTTGGACTTGTAACTTGAAAGACTATTTTGGACGAGGAACTTGATTTCGCTAACCAACCATTGGGTTTCTGTGCACAGCACCTACTAAGAGTTGTTCCGGTTATTGGCATACTTAACGAGAAGGAAGCATTCAAGCCTGATCCAAATCCTGCTGAAGTGGAAGCGATATTCGATGCTCCCCTGGAAATGTTCCTCAAGGTTTCTCTCGTTTTAGTTTCATACTCTGATTACAATATAGTTATCTTTTGATTCTCTTGAAGATCGTTTTGTATGCATTTGCTTCAGGATGAAAACCGGATGTCGGAGGAGAGAGAGTGGATGGGAGACAAGTTTCTGGTCCATTTCTTCGACTACGAAACCAAGAACAAGAAGTACATGATCTGGGGTTTAACTGCTGGTATCTTGATTAGGGCCGCATCAATTGTATACAAACGGCCACCAGATTTTGTGGAGCAGAATCCCCGTTTTAAGGTTCCTAGAGTTGTAGATAGAAATACGACAATCCCATAAATTATTTTCAACGAATTGTATCGATTTGTATTGGAAACGATCATCATTCCTGCAATAATATTTACTTTGCTATCCATTTGTATTGGGAAAGATCATCATTCCTCCAATCACGCAATGCTGTGTGAAAAAGTTGAACGGCAAGACACTGCATGATTGGTTTGACATCCCACCACAATAGCATCCCGTTGCAGGAAAATTCGCCTCATACATGGTACAAAGCCGACTATGATAACAAAGTTTATGAACCGAAAGGTCAACGTGCAACGATAAATACATTACGAGAAACCATAGGCAAAAAATTGGATCCATGTATAGATAGTTCAACTGAGCTTCATGCTTCTTTAAAAAATAGACCATAATATAACACAGTAGTCGGAACATATTGATGGTGAAACCTAAAAGTGCTTGTGTAAAAGCGGGATGGGTTAAAACCCGGAAAAGAATTTAAACAAAAACAATCTTGCCAACAAAATTAAAAAAGAAAGGGGCCTTTCAGTATCTCCTTCAGCTAAACACCTCATAGAACTTCTCCATGACAAGTAAACCGGAATCAATCGACTCTAAAGGATCCTTCCGAAGACGATGTCTTAAGCAGTTAGGGATGACAGTGGCAATATCCTCTGGAGACACCTTATCCCTTCCCTTTAGAGCAGCCAAGGCTTTTGCAGCTCTGTTAGTCACTATGTCTCCTCTCAATCCATCGACATTCAACTCTGCGCAAACCCTGGAGATTTTCACCTTGAGGTCCTGATCAATCTGAACAGATGGAAGATAACTTCTAGCTGAGCCGATTTGCTCCTGAAGCTTTTCTTGCTCAGCTTCGTAAGAACCCCGAAATTCTTTAGGGTTTTTGTCAAACCGAGCTCTCTCCTCCACAATCTTCACTCTGAGCTCTGCATCCCTCACAGTCCCAACCTGTGCGTGCATTCCAAAACGGTCAAGCAACTGTGGCCTGAGCTCTCCTTCTTCTGGATTGCCTGAGCCAATCAAAATAAACCGGGCAGGATGTGAAATTGAAATACCCTCTCTCTCCACCGTGTTCCATCCCGATGCAGCAGAATCCAATAAAACATCCACTAAATGATCATCCAAAAGATTAACTTCGTCCACATACAGAATTCCTCTATTAGCTTTTGCAAGAAGGCCAGGCTCAAATGCCTTGACCCCCTCAATGAGAGCTTTCTCAATGTCAATTGTCCCGCATACTCTATCTTCTGTAGCACCCAAGGGTAAATCAACCATGTTGATCTTAGTCTTGATGACAGGAAGTTGCTCCCCCTTCACAATGCTCTCTCTAACTTCCGCACCCATGGACTCCGGATCTTCTGGGTCTGAGTTGTAAGGGTCACCAGAAACTACCTTAATTTCAGGAAGCAAATCGACCAAAGACCTAACGGTTGTGGATTTTCCAGTTCCCCTATCTCCCATGATCATGACACCACCAATCTTGGGATCAATCACATTCAGCAGAAGACACAGTTTCATCTCGTCTTGTCCTACAATAGCGGCAAATGGATATACTGGCCTCTGGTTTTCCTTAGCAGCAACCCTCTGTGCCTGAATACAATTAATCACACATAAATTCCACAACCTAAATCTTTACATAACCTGTATAATTCCCAATAATAAACTACAAACTATTTCTCGAAATTTTCGGCTCAACAAACATCAAGAGTGCAAAAAATCTTTCTTTCTCCAACATTACAGAAAAACTGAACCACCAATTCAAATTAAACTTCATCTATTAGTAATAGAACTTATCAACCAAAACCAATCAAAAATTTGTTGTTAAATACTGCAATTAGATGAAGAAAATTCAGACCTGCTCAGAAGGGCTGATTTCAGTAGCAACATTGGTCACATGGAATTGAGACCTTTTCTTTCCATGAATCCCAATCCCTCCATAAAACTTCCTCCCAAAACTCTTCCCTGCAATGCAAAAACACAATTCCGTTCAAATTAACAGCAATCCACTACTATTGTCCAGCCAAAACCCACATCAAATCTCCCATCAAAACACCAACAACACCAAATTACGAACTGGGTATTTCATATATTCAATCAAATTGCAGAAAACAATCCCAAATCATGGTTCAGATGCTGGAAGAAGAAGTGGGTTTTCTTCTATTTGGTGGGGAATGATTACCTGGGCATATAGAGAGAGAGGGAATTGAAGTCCTGGAAGTGCGAGATGAGAGATGTCGAGGGGCCAAAGTTGCTGCTGTCGAGCAACTTCCGAGTACGGACGCCATGGAGGAAGTGTTTAGGGAATAGGGAGTGGGACTACAACTCTGTATTCGAGTGTATGTATAATTCTTGAGCTTCGGAGGTAGGCATGGTTTCCGACTTTCTATACGTTTGTGAGGCTGAGGATATGTGGATAGATTTTCGGTTGTATCTTACTATCTTCTACGTTTAGTTCGGGACTCTTTGTGTTGTCGTATACCAACAAACAAGAAAAAGAAAGAAAAAGAAAGAAAAGTATTTTAAAGATGGCAGCCACTCGAGATGAGATTTTCTGCATCTATTTTTGTCTGTGGTTTCTCTGTGCTTTTGTTTATTGAACTACACATAATTAATGTTAACTTGACAATAATTAAAATAATAAAAAATAAACCAAATTATCAGCCAATTAAACAAGGCACAGAGGGGCCACAGACAAAAATGGGTGCAGAAAATCTCAACTCCGCCAGCTCTTAACGGATGAATGGATGAAAAATATAACGGAGGTACTATATTGAAATAAAATAGTAGGTGAGGTATGAAAATGAAATGTTTTAAAAAATTTATAAGGAATTGAAATCAATCTCAAACCTGAAGGGATAAAATATAATTTACCCAATTATTAACCTACTCCCCTTTGATTTTCAAAAGGTGCCTTGAAACCCAAATAAATGTTATCATTGGAGCACCCAAGGCAAATGCTCACGTAAACAAATAGCCTGAGAGGTTGTAAGGCCATCTCCAACCGAGGGCTGGTCAGAGGGCTCATTTTAACCTTCTGGTCCTTCAAGATATTAATATTTTAATAAACAATACAGGGCCATATTTGCCTCCGTCTCCAACCGAGGGCTATAGGGCCAAACATAATTTATTATTTAAAAACTACAACTTAAATTCAAATTCAACGGCTAAGTGGCATCAGCTAGCCGTTGCAGCTGATATAATTTTAAAAAAATATGAAACAAATTTTGTGAAATAGAAGTTATAGGAAAAAAAATATAATTTAAAATAAAATGAAACGAAATAGAAGTTATAGGAAAAAATGGAATTTAAAAAATATATGAAACAAATTTTGTAAAATAAAAGTTATAGGAAAAAAAAAGAATTTAAAAAAAAATATGAAAAAAGAAGTTATAGGAAAATTTTTGTAAATAAAAAATAATAATAAAACTGTAAAAAAAAAAAAAAAAATTATTGTTGCATTTGAATTTTAGCTTAAGCATTCATGTCGGTTAAATGTCCTAGCTTATAGACTTCATCTAATAGTAGAGGGTAGAGGGGGAGGGAGGGACAGGGGGTGGTCGTGGTGGGGGGAGGGGGATGTAGCGTATTGTTTGAGTACAAAGAGTTGGTCGGAATTTGTTGTTTTCGATTAGCGAAAAAGGGGTCAAAAGTGTTTTCCAAAGAAAAAAAAAGGGGTCAAAAGTTAAGAGAACTACAAAACACAACAAAAGAAGCATTACAATATGGGCTTTGTGAGGTCCCATTTCCACCCACTTTGAATAATATTATAGCAAAAATCGAACACTTTTGATGGTGTCCAATCTCTATATATATCATACTAACTTGGGGAGTCTCTACAAGCCTAGCATTTTTATGTAACCCTTTCCAGAAAAATGCTCATTAACTGGAGATGTTGTGCCTGCATTGTACTAATGTTGCTGCTATTTTCTAGTGCTGAAACTCGGCGTCTCAGTCCGAGTCGGGAGAAGAGGAATTTAACCAGGTCGAGACAAGCATTGGCCGGAAATGCTAGGGAACTACTAAACGTTTGGTTGAGAAAAGACGCGAACCAAACTCGTTACTACCCGAAGCGATCGAGTCCCGGAGGTCCTGATCTCATACACAATTAAAAAAATCAGTATCTACACTAGCATAATGTTTTGGTTTTGAGTGTATTTTACATGAGTGCATGTACTCAGAACCACAAAATCTGTTGAAACCTCGAGGAACTTGTTATGATCGTTAGTTATCGATTGTGGCATAGAGAAGTTACTAGTACCATACGTAATGATAATTCTGGTTTTTGAAATAAAAATGTACCAGCAGTTGAGCAATATATTTACCTAATTTTGTTCATTATTCAGGATTTTTTTTTGGGAAGTATTATTGGCATTCCAAAAATCTCATTCTACATTTCAAATTTTCTATATTTGGAAAAAAAAATACACTTGTGAGGAGTGTAGAATGAGATTTTTGGAATGCCAATAACAATTCCTTATTTTTTTTTTAATGTAACCAGAATACTTTTTCATCAAGTGGAGGGAAATATTTTTTTTTTTTTTAGGTGTCCCTTCATTCCTATAATGACATATATCGTATGTGCTCGTAATCTGGACATGCGGATAAATATATCTTTTTCAGTTGTAATGGTAGGGAAAAGAGTCAAAGGAGTATCATTTTCCACAAAATCATGATGATGGGAAAGAAATCTGAAAAATGGAAGGGTTGGAAAGGGGAAAGGATCATCTTCGGATCCTTTTCACCAAGTCCATCAAGACACACAATCAGAGCTTTTAAATTTTGATCAAACGGTTAAAGTTATTATAACTTTTAAAGTGAGTCCCTGTTTGTAGTCGTTGGATTAAATTTCAAAGGCCCAGATTGTGTGCCTTGGTATACTCGGTGAAAATGATCCGCTGAGGATCCTTTTCCGTTGAAAAGTAGTTGGATACATGATTGGCTCACATGCAACATGCACTTTTTAAGTTTTATATTGGTGAACAGAAAATGATAGCTAATGCTCTTATATTAGGAAGTGACAAGGGATAAGATAAAATGTACTAATTATATTTAAAAAGATATTTAGCTTTCCCAAGTGGAATGTTTCTCTTATCAAACCAAATGTTAATTTCCTCACATTGACTTCACATAGATTTTGAAGTCACATCACAGTTAGAAAGTCAAGGCATTAGGGTTTGATCAATGATCAATGTCTTCTAATTTCTACATGCAATAACAAAGCTTGAAGTTGAACTCGTTCTGGGTTGCAGTGTTTTTCTTTTTCTTTTCTCAGTCCATATGAAATGCAAGTAGGTATGCTCATATATGTTATCGAGTTCAGTAGTCATTTTTTAATTTGTGTTTATGCTTGAAGCACCTTTATATATTAAATTAAGCTGCAAGTGTTATACAGGGAAAATGCAACCATCATGTACAAATTAACAAAAGTCAAAACTCTTTTCTACTTTGAAACTATATAGTAAGTGGCCATCAATAACACACACAAAAAAAACAGCATATATATATATATATATATATATATATTTGTCCTTTTGAAGTTGGAATGCATGATACATGTGTATATGGAATCATTAATCTACTTGTGGCAGAGATCGATTTGGGCCTGTGACGCCGTTGACTTCAAAACAGCAGGTTATGGCCCAAATCAGACACCAGAATTCAAATTTACAAAGTTTTCTTCTTGCTGTCAAATTTATGTCTTTTGACTTGATCGTCCTATTCCGCAATATATGATCTACATCACATTTACAGTCTTTCTGAGACCCTTCTAAATTGCCCCAAGTACCAGCTATGCATCAAATATATATAATTTATGCAAGCCTTCTCCTACATGGACATGCATGCATGTGCACGCCGCACATTCTTGCGTGTTACATCTGTATGGTCAAAACTCTCAGTCTCAAATATTCAAATGCTATCATTTTTGAACTAGTTGATGTCGTTTCGCGCGTTTCTTGATCGATTCCGTGTATTTTCCTGGGAAAATTGCTTAATTTCTTGTGAATTTGAATGCAAGTAGCCAGCATAACGTGATCGATTCCGTTGTTTGTTGAGCTTCTGGTAGATCGTAGAGTTGATCGAATTTTGAGCTCCATCCTGAGTATTTTCCAGGAAATTTTGCTTATTTTTCCGGAAAATTTTATGTAAGTAGAATGGAATCGATTTTGTTTGTTTGCTGAGCCTAATGTTGAGCTTCTGGTAGGTTGTAGATTCGCTTGAATTTTGAACTCCATTCTGTTCATCTTGTAGCTCGCTGTTCGGAATATTAGGGAGGATGACAAGTCATCCAGTTCTGTTAATGTAAAACACTTTAGTAAAACTAAATGTGGTTAGTCTAGCTAGTAAACAATGGTTTGTTAGAATAGTTAAAGGGTTAGTTAAGGCAGTCAAGGGTACAAATGTAAAAAGCCAAAGGCTATATATATTAACATCTGTGTAATTATTATTATGGTAAGAAATACAATCAGTTCTTTGTTTCATTATGGTATCTCGCCATTTTGCTTAACCGCACAGCTCCCACCTTCCGCTTGATCGATCGATCGATCGTCTCTTGATCGAATCTTGCTTTCTTCCCTCTGATTCTTTAATTCTTCTTCTCCGATTCTTCGAGTTTGTTTTTTGATTGTGTCATGGCTTCTCAATCTGAATCGCCACCGACTGGGTCTTCTTATCCGATTCGAAACCCTAACCCTAATTCTTTCACTCATTCTTCTTCTCTGCAGTCGTATGCTTCTCTTACGATTCACAATATTGGCAGCATGGTGCTGATCAAACTGAAAAGCTCCAACTATCTCCCATGGCGTGCGTTATTTGCCCCAATTCTCAAGCGTTACAAGCTTCTTGGTGTGATTGATGGCACTGATATTTGTCCACCGCCTTTCTTGCCTGATCGTTCGATGAATCCTGCTTTTGAGGAATGGTATGAAAAAGATCAAAATCTTTTGATTTGGTTAAATTCCACACTTTCTGAAGAGATCATCCCGTTCACAGTTGGTGTTTTGTCTTCTCGCGAACTTTGGGTGAAGCTTGAGCAGCGTTTTGGTGGAGTCTCAGAGGCTAACATTCATCAATTGAGATCGCGACTTCAATCGATTCAGAAAGGGTCCAATTCCATCCCTGTTTATCTTCAACAGATCAAAGAAATTCCAGATTCCTTACATGCTGCCGGTGCCTCCATATCCGATCGTGATCTCATTGCTGCCACTCTACATGGTTTACCTGATGAATTTGAGTTCTTCATTGATTCCATCATGCTACGACTGTCTTCTACGTTGCTTAATGAACTCCACGGTCTTTTACTCACCAAGGAACTTTCTATTGCTCGACGAAAGCATGTCCCCGCAGCCTCTGCCACTGAACCGTTTCAGGCCTTCTCGGTGAAGTCTCAACCTCCTCTCCCTCCTACTCCATCTGCCTTTGCTGCTCAGTCTCCACCTCTTCACTCTGCATCTCGATACAATTCTCATCGTGGCAAGCCTCATCGGGGTCAGTACTTCTCAAATCGGGGCAATCGACATTCTCACAACTTTCGTGGCAACTTCACCAACACTCGTGGAAATAGAAATTATCACGGCTCTTATAATCATCCCAGTCCTTCTACCTTCAAAGCACCGTGTCAAATCTGTGGTGGCGATTGATTGCTTCGATCGTATGAATCCGGACATCTGTGGTCACATTCCTCCGGCCAAACTTGCTGCAATGTGTGTGGATCATTCTGCCAAACCATCTCAGTCTTGGTTAATTGATTCTGGCGCCACCTCCCACATCACCAATGATGTTGCTAACATCTCTTCTCCCACTCCCTACACTGGAGAGGACAAAGTGTATATTGGTGATGGTAAAGGTTTGTCCATTCATAATGTTGGTTCATCCTATCTGCACACTCCTTATACTTCCTTTAAGCTGCAAAATGTTCTACATGTTCCTCACATGAAACATAATCTACTGTCTGCTTACCAATTTCTTAAGGATAATGACTGCTCATTAACCCTTGACCCTTATGGATCCATTGTCAAGGATCGTACTTCGGGGAGGATGCTTTTGAAATGACATGTTAAAGATGGATTCTATCCACTCCACAGCTCAAATCATTCTCCTACCAGCTTACATTCTGCTTTCCTCAGTATTAAAGCTCCTGTCAAAGTATGGCATAGGCGTTTGGGTCATCCTTCTTCATCTATATTTCGCAGGGTACTATCTACTACTAATCTTGCAGTGCAAGGCCAGTCTACTGTTGAATTTTTCTGTTCAGATTGTGCATTAGCTAAGAACCACAAGCTGCCCTTTGGAATGGCTTCTTCGACGACAACTCAAAGCCTTCAACTTCTTCACTGTGATTTGTGGGGACCTGCATCTGTTCTATCTAGTAGTGGTTTCAAGTATTATCTACTTCTTGTTGATGATTTCAGCAAATATAGCTGGTTTTTTCCTTTAAAGGAAAAATCTGATGTATTTTCTACATTTGTTGTCTTCAAAAGCTATGTAGAAAATTTGCTTAGTAATAAAATCAAAGTGTTGCGTTCAGATTCAGGGGGTGAGTTCACTGGTCACTCTTTTACATCATTTCTCAATACATATGGTATCCTACATCAATTTAGCTGTCCCCATACCCCTGAACAAAATGGCTGTGCTGAGAGAAAGCACAGGCATCTTATTGAGACAGCTCGGACATTGCTTGTTGCTTCTCATGTCCCTCATGTATTTTGGGTTGAAGCCTTCTCCACTGCTATATACCTTATCAATCGTCTTCCCATATCTGGTATTTTCAAGTTACCTTGGGAAATTCTTTTCAATCAGTCTCCGGATTACTCCAAACTCAAAGTATTTGGCTGCCAATGCTTCACATGGCTTAAACCTTATGTTCATAGCAAATTGGATGCTAACAGCAAAAGTTGTGTATTTTTGGGTTATAGTTTGCAGCACAAAGGCTATAGGTGCCTTGATCCTATTGCTAATCGAGTCTATATATCAAGACATGTACTCTTTGATGAAGGCACTTATCCTTTTCAGTCACTGCCGCTTCAGCAAGTTAGTTCAAGAAGTGTTCCTCCCGTACATTCCACTTCTATGGATCTTTACTTTGGCAAGTACACTCAATCATCTCCCCCTGGTGATGCATCTCCAACTTTACAGTGTACCTCTCCACCTATCACTACTAGTCAAAGTTCTTCTCCACCTCCAAGTGCCTCTCACTCAACTTCTGTTCCTGCAAGTTCTGCCTTGCCAACAACTGGGACCAGTCATCTTCCTATTTCTGCAAATACACATCCTATGCTCACAAGATCCAAGGTAGGGATCTACAAGCCTAAGGCTTATGCAGCAACCAAGCATCCACTCCCAGTTGATCTTGAATTTGTTCCCAGCACCTATTTGCAAGCATCAAAGTATGCTCACTGGAGAGCTGCCATGCAGGATGAATACAATGCACTATTGTCTACAGGAACTTGGTCTTTAGTTCATTCTCATCCTTCTCACAATGTAGTAGGCTGCAAGTGGGTGTTTCGTGTTAAGCACAAACCTGATGGCACTGTTGATCGTTATAAAGCCCGGCTAGTGGCCAAGGGATTCCATCAGCAGGCAGGCATTGATTTTCAAGAAACTTTCAGTCCAGTTGCAAAACCGGTTACAATTCGAATCCTTCTTACTCTTGCTGTTCAATACAATTGGTTTTTAAATCAATTAGACATTAGCAATGCCTTCCTTCATGGTGATTTAAAGGAGGATGTTTATATGCAACAACCCCTGGTTTTGTTAATCCTCTCTCTCCCAGTCATGTGTGCAAGTTAAGGAAATCTTTGTATGGTCTCAAACAAGCTCCTCGAGCTTGGTTTGATAAACTGTTTCAAGCCCTGCATACACTTGGATTTCAACAGTCTGCATCAGATGCCTCCTTGTTCGTGCTTAACGGTCCTCAGTTGGTTATTGTCTTGGTTTATGTAGACGACATTCTAGTCACTGGACCTAATCCTCATCTCTGCAAACAGTTCATTCAACAACTTAGTGATCAATTTCCAGTGAAGGATCTTGGTCCTTTACACTACTTCTTAGGATTGGAAGTTCAACGCTTTTCCAAAGGGATTTTCCTTCATCAGACCAAATATCTCCTTGATCTTCTTAAGAAAACAAATATGGAAGGTGCAAAACCTTGTTGCACACCCCTTGGTTCCAAGAAACTGGATCATAGTGGGCCATTCATATCCAATCCTACTGAATACAGATCTATTGTTGGAGGACTTCAATATCTCACTTGGACTCGCCCAGACCTTGCTTTTGCAGTCAATCAGATATGTCAATTCATGCATGCTTCGAGGGAACAACACCTTCAAGCTGCCAAAAGAGTCCTTCACTTCCTTAAAGGCTCTGTCTCTAATGGTCTCTGGTTCACAAAGGGTCCTGTTGAGCTCTCAGCATACTCAGATGCTGATTGGGCTGGCTGTACATTTGATCGCCGTTCCACTAGTGGATATTGTGTGTTTCTTGGTCCTAACCTCATCAGCTGGAGTGCCAAGAAACAAAGTACTGTTGCTCGTTCCTCTACCGAATCTGAATATCGGTCTTTGGCTCACACGGCTGCAGAACTCACTTGGGTTTGCAAAATCCTTCGTGATCTTCACTATCCTCTTCCTAAACTGCCTACATTTTGGTGTGATAACATCTCCGCAATCTCGTTAGCATCTAACCCCATTTTTCATGCTCGAACTAAGCATGTTGAGATCAACTACCACTACATTCGAGAATTGGTTCTGGCCAAACTTATTAAAGTGCAGTTTGTTTGCAATGAAGACCAATTGGCTGATCTTCACACTAAGTCCCTGTCAACAACCAGATTTCGCTATTTGTGTTCCAAGCTTCCCATTGGCATCAGTTCTGATTCCCCTTCTCGCTTGAGGGGGTGTATTAGGGAGGATGACAAGTCATCCAGTTCTGTTAATGTAAAACAGTTTAGTAAAACTAAATGTGGTTAGTCTAGCTAGTAAACAATGGTTTGTTAGAATAGTTAAAGGGTTAGTTAAGGCAATCAAGGGTACAAATGTAAAAAGTCAAAGGCTATATATATTAACATCTGTGTAATTATTATTATGGTAAGAAATACAATCAGTTCTTTGTTTCATTACGGAATTACTCCGTTAATCTCTAAATTCATGTTTTCTAATGTGCTATTGTTCCCATTTGCTAACCTTTTTTTAATTCAAATTTAGGCGAGAGTTATGTTTTGGCTAGTTCCTTTGGTTATCGTTTCGATTTGACCCCTTGCTTATCATCTGATTAATTGTTGCTGCTTAAGATCATACTTTGTTCTGTAACTGGATTTTCCTAATGAAAAAAGTTCACAGCAGTCAACAGTTTTTACACTAATTCGAGGTGTATTATGTTTAGCTTTGCTCTGTGATATACTGATCATTACAATGTTTCGTAGATTGAAGCTCATAGTTTTCTCAGGCCTCTTTAAATTTTTATTATAAGAGTGTCAATTTGGTGGATGGAAAATACATAAAATGTGGAAAAGGACTGAAATCCTTCTTCCTGATTTGGAATACGCAGTGAGCCGTTGACAGTTAGTGTAATTTGCAGAGATTATATTAAAATCTACAAGTCTGAGACTATGGCAGAATCAGAGAAGGCAAAATCTTCCTCGGTTAATCAAAAAGGAAAAAGTTCATTTCTAGGTATTCTTTTGGTCCCTGACCTTTATCTTTGCTGTGTAAGTCATCGTATGCAAGAAGAGTGTCCGAGTGAGGGTTAATAGCCTGAACTTTTCATTTGACATGAACAATGTAATCAGATCCCATGTTCCTCTTATAACAGACGAGGAAATCGGAGACGAATTTCTCACCTCCTGGAAATCAATATCAGTAATGGAAGATGACGGAATGGATTTTAGCTTTGATACAGTTTCCAAAGGCTCCAAAGGCTCCAAAGGCAAGAAGAAGGTGTTTGACTTCGAGAAGCTGTAAATACTGCAAAGCGTTTTTCTTTAACTAAATTATAGAACCATCTTTGCTAAACATTAACAGGTTCCTTATATTTAGAGATTAAAGGTTTGCATGACAGTTACTTTTCGCTTCTGTATGGTATCATGGGTAAATTGTCTACCATTATGCGTTTAGTTGGTGTATCTGGTACTCGCGGCAATATTGTTTTGAAAAGGAGGATAGAATTTGGGATTCAAGTATGCTTATTCCAGTTATACAGATACAGCTCCAATAAATGTATGCTAGTTTGAGTCTAGAAATCCCAGACAACTCTTATAAGAATCATTTTGCCTTTTCTGTTCAGGGATACGGATTTCAATCTGGATGGTGACTTTGGCAAGATATCCTATTTCAAAATGGACATGCCAGACCTTGATTTCTCAAGCCCGCCCAGAAAAGCTGCAAAAACCAAGGAGAGATCTGAAGAAGAACCTTCCTAAGGAAACCGTCAAGGGAAACGAGACCCTTTTAAATTCTCTTTTGATTTCAATGAGTAAGCTCTGTATTTTCATTTTGTTTCGTTATTGGAATTACGTAAGCAATGTAAGTGTACTTGTACGCTTGTACCTGACACTTTCTTTCTTGGAAGTGGGTTGGATGATTTTGATCTTGATCCAAGCTTAAAGAAAAGTGAAAGGAGTTTAAATAAGAACCAAGATAGCAGAAAAGAGGTTCTTTCTGACAGAAGAGGACCTCAAGGCTCTAAAATTGACCTGGCTGAAGATATTAATACACTTGATGGTGGTTCTGAGAGAGTGAATCCTTCAAAGCTTGATACTTCGTTAGTTGTTTTACGAAAGGTTAATTCCATCAATGATAATTGCCCATCAAAATCTAGATCAGAAAATCTGGAACTTCCACATGGTCCAAGGTCTCCAGTAAAAGTAATGACTAAGAGCGTTGAAGAATCAGATCAGCGAAGTCATTTATCTGAGGAGTTGGCCGCAGAACCATATGCTAAGCCGGCAACAGATGACTTGTCCGGTCAACTTGTAGGAGGAGTTGATTCAAATGGAGGTACCCTTTTTGAGGGAGAGAATGATGGTTGTCTTCAGACAGATTTTAATACCACTTCAAGTGGAAAAGAAGATGTTTATGAGAAAATGTCAGCAGGAGACGGTCCTAATAGTGAAGACTTGCCTTTGAAGGATTCATCACCAGTAAACATTGATAGTCCAGATAGCAAGAATGGTGATGGGTGTAAGTCAGGCAGTGATATATCTACACAAAACGCTGAACCAAAGTTAGGCACTGATATCTCAACTGAAAACACTCATCTGGTTCCAAGGGGATTGATACCATGCGTCTACGTCCTGCAATTGAGGAAAGGTGAGTGACACAGTGATACTTTTCCCTTAACAAATTGAATATTAGGCATTTAAGTTATAAGCTGTCACATCCCGGCCCGGGGTCCACCACATCCCGGGCCCGCTCCACCACCGTAGCACGGTATTGTCCGCTTTGGGCCCCGACTACGCCCTCACGGTTTTGTTTCTGGGAACTCACACGAGAACTTCCCAGTGGGTCACCCATCATGGGAGTGCTCTCGCGCGCTACTCGCTTAACTTCGGAGTTCCCATGGAACCCGAAGCCAGTGAGCTCCCAAAAGGCCTCGCGCTAGGTAAGGATGGGAATATACATATAAGGATCACTCCCCTGGGCGATGTGGGATCTCACAATCCACCCCCCTTAGGGGCCCGACGTCCTCGTCGGCACACCACGGCCAGGGTTAGGCTCTGATACCAAATTGTCACATCCCGGCCCGGGGTCCACCACATCCCGGGCCCGCTCCACCACCGTAGCACGGTATTGTCCGCTTTGGGCCCCGACTACGCCCTCACGGTTTTGTTTCTGGGAACTCACACGAGAACTTCCCAGTGGGTCACCCATCATGGGAGTGCTCTCGCGCGCTACTCGCTTAACTTCGGAGTTCCCATGGAACCCGAAGCCAGTGAGCTCCCAAAAGGCCTCGCGCTAGGTAGGGATGGGAATATACATATAAGGATCACTCCCCTGGGCGATGTGGGATCTCACATAAGCTGTTTTGGATAATCTTAAACAGGGTGGTTACTAATGCTCATGATGCACAAATTGGAAGCAAAATGCCTGATACTCCCGTGTTAGTTGATAAGGAAACAAAAACCAAACATGTAATATCGGGAAGGTAATGTAAAAATTTAGTATTATCAGCTGATGACTCTAGGCACAATGTTCCAGTAATCTTTTTGTTTTGAATACATAGATTTGTAAACTTTTTACACTGATATTGTATTATTTTGAATCACTCAAACAATAAATGACGTCATTTTAGTTCGTAGAAAATACAGTAAAGCTATTGATGATGCTAAATAGCAGTGTCCCTTCCTTTGTAATCATCAACAGAGAGGACCTCAAGTCTGATGGTGTACCAAAAAGGGCCAAACTGGTTTGCAATTCACGGCTGTCTGACAAAGAAGTAACAGAAAGGGAACCTGTCCTGGGAAGTGGACTGAGAAAAAGTCTTCATGATCCAAGGTAAGGCATTTATAAAAGACCTTGTTCCATCTTGTACTTTACTTTGCATATCTTATCATTAAGAATGTGGCTCTTTTGACTGATGTTCTCATGCAAAGATGTGACTCTGCTTATGCACATGACAATTTATTTTGTACATTGTTCAGCAACATTATCAATGGTCCAGCAAATCCTTCCAACGCAATCGAGAAGACTATAAAACCTAGTGCTCAGACATGTGTAAATCCTAAATCCATGCTTTCAAGCCAGGAGTCTATGAGGAACTCAAAGATCATTACAGCTGAAGGGAGTAAACTTTGTCCTGATAAACCTGCCCAAAAGAAAACCGACCTTTCTACCTTGAACATTTCAAAGTATGGTGCAAGTGTAATTCTTCCTATTCTTCAGTTCTTTTCTGTGCAGAAATGTTTTGATTGTGATGTTGAATGTTTTAATGTTTCTAAATGTAGGAATATTGGTGGCAGTAAAGTTTCATCGAATGCTTCCCTGAGGAGTCCACAGCAAAACATGGAAGTGCAACGAAATGTGGAATCAAAGACTGCCCAGATTGTTGATCGCAGTGAGAAACAAAAGCCACCAAACTTTTCCTTGAAGCGAAAAACATTTGAGGTCTTCTATTATTAACCCATTCCTTTAACTCCCGATTTCTCTTTGGAATGATATCATGACTTTAGCATTCTTATTTGAAGCTCTATTCTATTCTATCCAAATGATTTGTGAAAATTTTATTAAACTTTCTCGATTTCTTACACGAAGCTATTTTGCAGGGATCTGCTTCAGGTTTAGCATCCTTAAAGCCTCTAACGCGCCTTTCTCAGTCACCTAAAGAATCCAGGTCCTCTTTTACTAGCAGATATGTGTTTTAACTTATTGTCTGAATCTTTTTCCAGCCTATCTCATTTTTCATCGCAAACAGGTGCATAAAACACTTACTATTTACGTTTTCAAAAGTGGCTACTGGGAATCTGCTGACATATCACATTCTTTTTCCAAAAATGCCTGCAGAAATTTCAAAGAACCTTCAAAAGAAGTTGTTGCAGAACAGGTTCTCAACTAACTCTATAGAATTAATGAATTATAATGACTGCTAAGTGTATCTATTAAGTGAATTATAGGTGGGAGCCTGTACTAGATAAACTTACTAAAATATTCTTTACATTTTCGCTAGGTTCGCATTCATGAGAGTCATATGGAGAGCAAGACTAACAGCACTTTTCATGACCATCGGACCTCTGAACTCGGTAGTCCTTGTGCGATCAATGTCATGGAACTTGATATTCCTTCACTAATAGAAAATGATGGAAATGTTGAAAAGGCTGAAGCATACGCTAAGGAGCTTGAAGATGTGAGTAAATTATCACTACTTTTACTGTAACGTTGTGTGTGCATTATAAAGAGAATTAGGACTGCAAGGCATCATTATCTTCTGTCATAATTTGAGTATATAGCGCCATTTCGAGTGATTGTGCATCGCTAATTATCTTCCTTGCAGATATGCAACGTGCTGAGAAAGAAACACGAGGAAGCCAAGGAATTGCTAGTTAGAGCTATTGTGAACAACAATAATCTACTGATGCTTAACCATCCCATTTACGAAGCAAAGATATCCTTCAGACTGTTTTAGATGTTAATTTCCTGTTCTTCTGTCTACCGTTTTGATCGTCGAGATAAAGTTGCATTTTCCTTAATAATTAATCACATCCATAAAGTTCAGAAATTTGCCGCAAAACTGGTGTTCAAGGAGCTTCTGACATGTTCAAGATCGCCGACAGTTGTTCAATGACAGGTTGGCCTTGCCTTATTTTTCTTTACAAACTTAAAGTAGTGCATGTAAAACTGTGGTTATACTGTTATAGTGATGATTTACTATGTTGTTTGAATATCAGGATCGTGTTATGCTTTCTATTCAGACAACGAGAATCCGCTACACGAAGGATCATCTGAAACCTAAATGCGACGCTTCAGAGTTGAATCGGGCCTTGAGTTTACAACTTCTTACTGGCATATTACGAGCTGTTCTTCTGAAGTCGGACTGCCAGTTCTTCAGAAGCTAGCATGAGTTGGGCATCTCTCTTTCATATTTTCCTTCCTATATACATATTTTCCTTCCTATATACATATACTCGATTCTGTATATAAATCTTCCGTCTAAAGATCGTATATACGGGTGTTCTGGTTAGATTTCTTCTATACTTCTGAATTACCATTGGCATCTGAATGATAAGGCCATGAAAGATCGATCACTTTGTAAACCATAGCTTCCCTCTATCCCCATTAATGTAAATGGTATTGTCTTCTTTCTAGTCTAGAAGGCTTCATTGCCACTCCCCAATTTATTTGAAGGCACTTGTATGCCCAAAACACCCACTACATAATTTGAAATTCATGTAATAACTAAAATCACCTACCCAACTTATCCGAGATGCCTGTGGCAATTATCCACCAATTATTGAAAAATACATTACAAGACTCAACACATCGATTGTTTTAGCTCAACCTGTGAATTCCCAAAATAAAACGACGACGACAACACTGAAGTTTTCAATGGCGCTCGACATAACATCTTACGAATATTTTGAGGATTTTCGGTGGCTTCAGTTGGTAATGTTATATATGGACCTTTTGCTTTCCTTAGCCTATTCCTTCGTTGATGGAAAGTTGAGGAGAATATGGACATGGAGAGCCTATAACTCTACTTTACTTGAAGTATAGAGAAAGAAAATCCGGCCGGCCACACATAATTTTTAGCCGACTAAAGCCGGCCAAATTATTAACCTACTCCCCTTTGATTTTCAAAAGGTGCCTTGAAACCCTAATCAATGTTATCATTGGAGCACCCAAGGCAAATGCTCACTTAAACAAATAGCCTGAGAGGTTGTAAGAGATGAAATTTTATTCAGTTTAAATGTCCCAGCTTATAGACTTAATCTAATAGTAGAGGGTAGAGAGGGGGGGGGGGGGGGGGGGGGGGGAGGGGAGGGGGAGGGGTGGGGGGGGGGGGGGGGGGGGGGGGGGTGGGAGGGGGGGGAGGGGTGGGGGGGGAGTGGGGGGAGGGGGGGGGGGGGGGGAGGGGGGGGAGGATGGGGAGGGGGGGGGGGGGGGTGGATGTAGCGTATTGTTTGAGTACAAAGAGTTGGTCGGTATTTGTTATTTCGATTAGTGAGAAAGGGGTCAAAAGGTACAAGAATTCAACTACAAAACACAACAAAAAAAAGCATTACAATATGGGCTTTGTGAGGTCCCATTTCCACCCACTTTGAATAATATTATAGCAAAAATCGAACACTTTTGATGGTCTCTAATCTATATATATACCATACTCACTTAGGGAGTCTCTACAAGCCTAGCATTTTTATGTAACCCTTTCCAGAAAAATGCTCATTAACTGGAGATGTTGTGCCTGCATCGTACTAATGCTGCTGCTATTTTCTAGTGCTGAAACTCGGCGTCTCAGTCCGAATCGGAAGAGGAATTTAACCAGGTCGACACAAGCATTGGCCGGAAGTGCTAGGGAACTACTAAACGTTTGGTTGAGAAAAGACGCGAACCAAACTCGTTACTACCCGAAGCGAGTGAGTCCCGGAGGTCCTGATCCCAGACATCATTAAAAAAATCAGTATCTACACTAGCATAAGTATGTTTCGGTTTTGAGTGTATTTTACATGAGTGCATGTACTCAGAACCAGAAAATCTGTTGAAACCTCGAGGAACTTGTTATGATCGTTAGTTATCGATCGTGGCATAGAGAAGTTACTAGTACTATATGTAATGATAATTCCGGTTTTTGAAATAAAAATATACCAGCAGTTAAGCAATATATTTACCTAATTTTGTTCATTATTCAGGATTTTTTTTTTTTTAATGTAACAAGAATACGAACAGTACGTCATATGTTTTTCACCAAGTGGAGGGAATTTTTTTTTTTTTTTCAAATGTCCCTTCATTTATATAATGACATATAACGTATTGTGATCGTGATCTGGATCCGCTGATAAATATATCATTTTCCACAAAATTATGATGATGGGAAAGAAATCTAAAAAACGGAAGCGTTGAAAAGTAGTTGGATACATGATTGGTTCACATGCAACATGCACTTTTTAAGTTTTATATTGGTGAACAGAAAATGATAGCTAATGCTCCTATATTAGGAAGTGACAACTGATAAGATAAAATGTACTAATTATATTTAAAAAGGTATTTAGCTTTTCCCAAGTGGAATGTTTTTCTTATCAAACCAAATATTAATTTCCTCACATTGACTTCACGAAGATTTTGAAGTCACATCACAGTTAGAAAGTCAAGGCATTAGGGTTTGATCAATGATCAAAGTCTTCTAATTTCTACATACAATTACAAAGCTTGAAGTTGAACTCGTTCTGGGTTGCAGGGTTTATCTGTTTTCTTTTTCTTTTCTCAGTCCATATGAAATGCAAGTAGGTACGCTCATATATGTTATCGTGTTCAGTAGTCATTTTTTTATTTGTGTTTATGCTTGAAGCACCTTCATATATTAAATTAAGCTGCAAGTGTTATACAGGGAAAATGCGAGCATCATGTATAAATTAACAAAAGTCAAAACTCTTTTCTACTTTTAAACTATATAGTAAGTGGCCATCAATAACACACACAAAAAAAAACAGCATATATATTATATATATATATATATATATTTGTCCTTTTGAAGTTCGAATGCATGATACATGTGTATATGGAATCATTAATCCACCAGAAGACTTGTGGCTGAGATCGATTTGGACCTGTGACGCCGTTGACTTCGATACGGCAGGTTATGGCCTAAATTAGACACCGGAATTCAAATTTACAAAGTTTTCTTCTTACTGTCAAATTTATGTCTTTTAACTTGATCGTCGGTCTATTCCGCAATATATGATCACATTTACAGTCTTTCTAAGACCCTTCTAAATTGCCCCAAGTACCAGCTATGCATCAAATATATATAATGTATGCAAGCCTTCCCCTACATGGACATGCATATGTGCACGCCGCACATTATTGCGTGTTACATCTGTATGGTCAAAACTCTCAGTCTCAAATGTTTAAATGCTATAACTTGTAAAACCCAAGCATGCATGGTAGGTCCGCAAGAATTTGTCAAGGAGCTTAAAAGCAAAACACATATATGAACAAATTTTAAAGCTTGTGCAAAGTATATATATATATGAGACAGAGCTCGCGTGGAGATGGAAAGAAACCAAAACTACGAAGTCTCTGTCATGCCCCATAACAGATGGGGAAACATTAAGATTTAAGAGGAGAAAGCTTTAAACCTCCGTTTCATTAGCTGGAGCAATTTAAGAAACGCGAAAGGGCAAACCAAAATCTCCTGAGGACAAGATTAGATTACTGTTTATGTGCACGAGGCTTAGTCTAACCACACCATTGAGGAATCAATAGAATGCACTCAAACGTTAGCCCCCAGTGTTTTTTTGTCGTTTGATGGAGGACGCCATCCCACATGTAATTATTTATGGATCAGTTTTTTGGTGTTTGTCTTGTTATGATAGTTTATTGCCAACGTTGTTCATTACGGAAGCAAGTAATTAAAAAAAAAAAAAAAAAAAACTGACCAAGGCGATTGTTAAGTGCCAATCATATTATTAATAACGTGTAAATTTAGAACAAACTGAATATATTGCCACAAAACGGAAACTCCTACAAAAAGTTCTAGCATTGGCATTACTGCTAATAAACAGAAACACCTAGGCCTAAGGTAAGGGTTTTGGCCCTAATCTCAAGACTAGGGCATTCCTTTTCTTGCCCTAATGATCCCTATTTTAACTCAACGGAGTCGATTTCAACTGAGTCTCACCCCATGGCTATTAAGTCAAATATATTATATATAAAGACAATGAAAAATGTGAATAGTGATAATAAGGCATGGACATTTCGTCATCCTAAAATAATGCATCAAATAAGGCATAAGGCATGGACATTTCGTCATCCTAAAATAATGCATCAAATAAGGCATGGACATTTCGTCATTTTAATAGTATTTTTTTAATAATTTACTTTTTCGTGTTTTTTTTAATTATTACCTCACAATAGGCTAGCAATAATGTGATTCAATTTCTTTATTTTTAAACATGTTCAAAACATCTAAGAGGCGTGTAATGGCGGTTATAAAAAATATTTTTCGCACGCGGATAACAATGTGATTAAATAAGTTGTCAAATGATTGTTTGTTTTTTTTTTTAACAAACAATATTATCTACACTAAGGTGGAGGGGATAGGCTTAGCCTCACAATGAGCTAGCAATAATGTGATTCAATCAATTATTTATTAAATATTATTTTCTCTATTTTTAAACATGTTCAAAACATCTTAAGAGGCGTGTAATGTCAATTATAAAAAATGTCTTTCTCACACGGATAATAATGTGATTAAATTAATTGTCAAATGATTTTTATATTTAAATAAACAATATTATCTACACTAATGGGGAAGGGGTAGGCTTAGCCTAACAATAGGCTAGCAATAATATGATTCAATCAATTATTTATTAAATATTATTTACACTTATATGAATTCAGCTGCTTTAATTGGTTTATGAGGAGTTTCTTCTAACATGATCTAAAATTATTCATTTACTTTAAATATTTAACTTTTCTTTTGTCAATTTACACATATAAATATATTTAAAACATGTAAATCGTGAGTAGCATACCGTGATTCAAAAAATATCTTCTGAACTCGCTCACGTGAAAATAATCTAAGAAAGTTGCGTAGAAAGTGTAATGCTGAAAAAAATGGAGCGAATGATGTTTTATCCCTTTGAATAATAGGGTTAAAGTTGTACACTGGTTTGCTGCAAAAGGCTGCCGAGAGAGTTCTCAAAAAAAAAAAAAAAAAAAAAAAAAAAAATGCTGGCTGCAGAGAGAACCCTCTGATCCTATCCATAGGTTACCGTTGACTGAAAATTGGATCAAAGGACAACGTAGAAAATAAAATTAAAGCCATATTAGATTATTAGGAATTTATTACTATTGGTTATTGGAGTTTGATGGAGTTTTCATCGATTCTAGAGACATATTTTGACTGAATTTTCTCCAAAATTGTGAGAAGCTGAATTTGTAAAAGCATAAAGTAGATTGTGAAATTCTTACCAAAATTCTATAAAATCAAATCTTAGGGTGATGTATTGTATGTGGGGCTTGATAAACTTTGCTTGACTCTGAAATTTAGATGTATTCAATATATACTTTTAATGAGTCAATAAAAGTCATTATGTATTGAATAAAAAGCTTTTATGACTTATGAAAAGTCTATGAAAATCTTGTGGTATTCGATTATGATTTTTTGTGTGTCTACAAAAACTCCATTGTACTCAAAATTTCATTGCATTTAAAAAAAAACAATGTAATATTTCATCAATTTTGATGGACTTTTACTGCATTATGTTAATCCTTTTGTCATATCAATACCAACATCTTCCCTAAGATTTTGATGGATTTCAATGTGTCTCAATTCCCTAATAATAAACTCCACCACTGCAGGTGGCCCTTTATCACAGTGGTGGAAAGGAGTTGAGCTCTTGTATCGAACCCTATCGGTGGCTAATCTAACACCTAATCTAACAAAATTTATCACTTGACCCAAAAAAAAAAAAAAACAAAAAAACAAAAAAAGTTCCACCACCCACCATTATCCAATTACTATTATTTTTATCACTTTCATCACCATGCCGCCACCATCACCTTACCATGACCCCCTCCACCCCCACAACCTCCATTGTCACTATGACCACCACCATAGCTGCCATGGGCATAGCCGCCAACCTTACTATGATCACCATCGACACCATCATCACCATGACCGTTACCTTTACCACCATCGTCACCACCTCCCCCATCCCTAGTCCTCCACCACCCCAACAACACCCCGCCATTCACCACAATGATTGAATCACCACCCCTACTATTATTGCTGCCACTAAAGACACCAACTCTAATACCACCATCTTGCTGGCAATAACTGTGTGACACTTCCACCACCATCGTTATCACCATTTTATTACCAACACGCGTGCATGGCGAGTGCACATACCATGTTATTGAAGATCTAATTTTAGCTAGAAATTATATATTCACAAATTTAACACAAGATTCACAACTTTAACAATATAACATGCTAGACTTTAAAGAAAAATAATCTCGACATTTATTATACATAATCGTGCTTTCTTGGTAACCTGATGACCAAAAATTCATATGATTGCCTATCTTTGAATTCAAAATCGAAGGAAGAGTTAACATATATTATGGTCACCCTGATGAATAAAAAAGCCTTTCTATTATCAAACAAGATTTACTTATAATCATATCCAAAATTGTCCCTCCCAGTTTAAGCCCCCATTGCCCTTTTCTAGGAAAAGTTTAGCGCCACTTCATTCCATAATAGGCTAAGTATTAATTAACATGCCCAAAACGTATTAAGACAAGGGGAAAAGGATAAAAAAATTAACAATTACCTTTAATATGTAGAATGGGATGACTTGGGGGATGACATATTTGATGTAATTCGACCATTGATCGAATGTCATATGCAGACAAAATTGCATGTAAACAATAGGGGATGACAGAACAAAGGATTAACAAACCATAGTTTGATTGGCAGCAGAGAAAAGGTTATTAGGTTACAATTAGCAATGTAGACAGTGCATGAGGCCAACGATAAAGACGATCCAGTCCACGTAGGATAACAATAAGTTGAAGCACTATCATCATATACGGGCGTTCATACGAGCAAGTTCACCCATGACCCAAAAGGCAGAGCAAAGACTGAAATTACCCTTGATTGAAAAAAAAAAAAAAAACCACTACTTCCACCGGTCTATTTTTTTTTTAGGGTAATTGATGGGCCAACACATGCCGGAATTTGAGGTTGGCTTTGTGCCCGTGGGCAAGACTAACATCATCATGACATCAGTTACATTTTTTTTTTGTCTGGTACGGGTAATTTATATACGCGTGAATTGGGCGAGTGGGTTGATGGCTCCTACTGTCGTGGGCCTCACTGTCGCAGGTGCAAAAGAAATCCCAACGGATGCTTGACGTGGCACGATGAGAGCCGTTGGATTTTCAACATTCTGGAGCGTCGATTCAATAATAAGAAAAATCAAATTGTCATGATTAATCCAATCGTTAAAATGCTAAAAAAAAAAGGGAGAAAGAAAGATGAATTTTTAATTTTTAATTCTATATATCTGATCATCTACTTTATTTGCATTTTAATCTTAACTATTATGCTTGTTGTAATGTGATGCTTTGTTTTGTATTTGAAATTAAACTATCAGAGTTAAACAAAGAGTTTTATTTTCAAAGAACAAACTTATAAAGTTCATACTTAAACACACTTACAAGGCATAAAAAAAAATATTTGTGAATAGTACTCGCCCTTGCCCAAGTTTGGTGGGTGGAGTTGCGCAAAGGCACTCACCTTTTAGAGGGCAATTTAAATGCCCTGCCTTTTCCTTGTCATTACCCTTCTAAGAGCACTTCCACTGTGGGTTATAGCCCCATTGATGGGCAACCCAATCCATTCCCTCCCCCCTTCTAAAACATTCCAGCCCGTTCTGGCAATTGGGCTCAAGGAAAACCCGAGGACTCAATCAGGCGAAAATCCACGGGCCTGGAGCCTAAGCCATGTGACGCAAGGCTGACATCAACCTCGATTTAAATTATTTAAAAATATTAAAAATACATAAAAATATTAAAAAAATTATAATTTTTTTTTTGTAATATACCTAACCATGCTCATCCACCTTTGGTTAAAAATCTTATCCGAAATGAAAAATAAAACTATTTTAAATTATTTTATAAAATAAAAAATACTAATATTTTAATACAAATTGCTTAGGTTATTCTGTTTAGGGGTGTAGATGAACTTAGGCAGTTATTGTTCACTAAAAATAGTTTCTGTTTAATCAAGTGGATTGAATTGCCTATTGCTCAGGGAGGCCTTGCTACACCAGAACCACTCTAAAAGCAAGTCCACTCATTTTAGGATTGAAAGGGTAAAACAAGGGAATGGGCATGTAAATTGCCTTCTGAAATGTGATTGCCTTTGTGCAACTCCACCCATTGAGCTTCGACAATGACAAACTCGATTATAAATAATAAGCCATCATTCTGCCTTTTGGGTCATGGATGGACTTGCTCTAATGAAGATGAAAAATCTATAAATACCACAACCATTCATACTTTAAACCAACCTTAATTGGGTGAAGAATATTCAAATCATCTTATTATCATTGCCTTCTTTTATCCCATCTGCAAGGACTGAAGTAAACTACATTTTAAAATTAGGAGAAGCTGAATTTGTTAAAACATAAAGTACATTTTAAAATTCTTACCAAAATTCTTTAAAGTCAAATCTTAGGGTGGTGTATTGTATATAGGGCTTGATGGACTTTGCTTGATTCTGAAATTCAGGTGTATTCAATATATACTTTTAAGAAGACAATAAAAATTACCCTGTATAGCCACTTTGTAATACGGTCTAATGATATTTCTCTTCATTTGTAAGTGAGATGTCTTAGGTTTGATTCTCGCTAAAGGCAAATTTGAACCACATTATTGCTAGCCATTGTGAGGCTTAGCCCACTCCCTCATCCTTTATTGTAGATAATATTGTTTGTTTAAAATTAAAAAAAAACATCGCCCAATATTAAATAAAGAGATTTTATGACTTCTAAAAGGTAATGTTAGGGAGACAAAATTAATAGACAAAATTTTGGAAACTAAAGGACATAGAAATTGATGATTGGTTTATTACTTAAGTTTTGATAAATGTGCTCGTTCCTATTGGTGACACATCATTTAGTTTGCAAATTTTGTTTATAAATTTAGTCTACCTAACATTATCCCTTCTAAAAAGCTTATGAAAAACTTGTGGTATTCAATTATGTTTTTTTTTTGTGTCTACAAATATCCAGGTGTATTCAAAATTTTATTGAATTTAAAGATTTTAATATGTCACGGATTTTGATAAACTTTTATTGCTTTTATGGTAAGATTTTGATGGATTTCACTCTTTCTCAATTCTCCAATGATAAACTCCACCATTCACGATTATGCAATAACTATTGTTATTATCACTTTCATCACCATGTCACTACCACCGCCTTACCGTGACTACCTTCCAGCCCCACACCTCCATTGTCACCATGGCCACCACATCACTGTCATGGGGATAAAAGCCAACCTTACTATGACCACCACTGACACCACATGAGTCACCTTTACCACCATTGTCACCACCTCCTCTATCCGTACTCCTCCACCACCCCAACAACACCCCGCCACCACAATTAATCACGACCCCTACTATCTGCAACCATTAAACAACACCGACTTTAATACCACCATCTTACTGACAATCACCACGTGACACTTCCACCACCATTGTTGCCACCATCATACCACTTTCGTCATCACCATTTCAATAGTAAAATAATAATGCTTATTAATAAATTGGTCATTAAAATGTATAGAATTATAAAACGTTCTAGCATCAAACTCTCTAGAATTCTACAAAAGTATATCATTAAACTTTTATAGAGTTCATAATAGTTACTAAAAGTTTACTAAGTTATTAAAATTCTATCACTCAACAATAGTGTTGATTCATCCACTACCAAAGTCGAAGATCACCCACCACGTGAAACCGTTCATGGTCTAATTTCATTCAAGATCAAGCCTCGACGACCCTTGATGAAATCACAAGTCCGATTCAAGATCAATTGTCCACCACCCTTGAATCAAATTTAGCTCCAGAGAAATGAGGTAGATTCAAACCTTTGGAGGAAACCAGAAAGCTCTCTGGCTAAAGCAAACATCCCTGTTCTTCATCAAGCTTGTGGAAAATGAACAAGCACAAAAAATACGTGTCGATTCATCCCCAACAAAGCTGAAGATCACTAGCCACGTGAAACTACTCGTGGTCCCATTGGGCATACCAAATTTCAAAAATCATGTAACAAATGAAACTAGAACACGTGTACAAAAAATATTTGTATTAATGTAAATGTTTAGGGTTACAATCTCTTTACAACTTGATCCTCTAATTCGATCTCCGAAATGTAAAGTGTGTAGTGTTGTTGATCTAAGGGTCGCGATAACTTCATCTTGGATTAACGGATGCCGCAAGGTTTTGGCTCTTGGCAATGAAGGAACCAGCACGTGTAGGGGTGCTTGGTGGTTCTTCACGAGTTTGACTAAGAACGCAGAGAGTTTTCCGAGTCTTCTTGAGTGTTTGAGAGGTTTGAGTGCTTAAGAGCTTTAGAGTTTCAAAGCTTTAGCGTCTGGGCGTGACTGATTTTCTGGACCTTTTTATTTGTCTTAAAACCTCTTATTTATAGACTCTCCAAGTTTAGACTACAGATGGACTTGACCTTGATTGTGGGCTTGATCAATTGACGAAAGAACCATGATTCGATTTATGGGCCGATTCATGATTTGACTCCATCAATTAACATTTG
This sequence comes from Cotoneaster glaucophyllus, assembly GCA_036320875.1. Classification (NCBI taxonomy): domain Eukaryota; kingdom Viridiplantae; phylum Streptophyta; class Magnoliopsida; order Rosales; family Rosaceae; genus Cotoneaster; species Cotoneaster glaucophyllus. The sequence continues at coordinate 4,122,009 of CM070066.1, forward strand.
ATTTAATTAAATTAAAATCAAATAATTCCTTTCCGCCAAGTGTTGACACATGTCTTTTTTGATGACTCGTCCGATTTCGATGAGTCGCATCTATGTGTACGATTTATGAGATAAATAGCACATGCCACGTACTTCCTGGCATGTCGAAACTTTAATGTGTTGGTGAACATTTATTTTACCGAAATTTCGATGTCTAGAAATAGTCCATATAAATCTTAATAAACTACACCCTTTAATTTTATAAATCTGTAGTTTTTATACATTCATTTAAAATTACAATTAAATGCATCTGAATTTTTATGTACTTTTATAAACTTTTTAAAAAATTTGACTGAATACTCTTGAAGTTTTCAACTTTTCTACATCCCATAAAAGTTCCAAGTGAACACACCGCCTTTAAGTAAAAAATCTATGTCTAATTGATCTTATGACTTATCCGTAATCCACTTTAGGTCGATTCATCCAAGGTGGAGGGCTGGTTTGGTATTGCTGTGCTTTAAAAAAAATTGCTTCTGATGTGCTGTGAGAATAAACAGCTGTGAAATAAAGCAGCAGAATGTTTGGTAAATTTTTTTGTAAAAGTGCTTTTGGAAGAAAAAAAAGCAGTATTATAGAGTTTGATAAACTTTTATGTAAAACAACTGTGATCGTATGAAATGACCAAAAAGGTATAATACTGAATGTGTCATTAATTTAATTTTCTTAACAAATAAACGTGAATTAATAAATATACTTTATTTTTAAAAGAAAAATATTTATAAACTTTATCTTAAATTTTAATGAGTATGACAAACTAATTCAATTGAAATATTTCTAAAACCAATTCCCAAACAATCAAAATAAAGAACAAATCTCGAACATAATTCAATACAAAATTTAAAAAGAACAAGTATATATGTGGTGCCTCAAAATTGGGAGCTCAGAATCAAATTAATTTCTTTTACTGAGATTGCTAATAAAATCAACTAATTCACCAAAATTGATATATAATCACTTTAGAGTATCATTAATTTTTAGTCTGTACAACTGAAAATCATGAGATCCAACAAAGCCAAAACCTTCTTCACACCATCTGATTCATCACCATTCGCCCCAACCCCAACACACCCCAAAGCCTCGTTCAACTACACCGCCTCCTTAATCCTAGCCTCCCACAACAACCCTCTATAAACCCACTTCCTCACACCGCCTCCCGGCACAATATTCGCACCCAGCATTGCCCTCAAAACCTTCAAACCCTCACAAACCATCCGTTTCCTACAAAACCCATTAGCCAAAACCTCACAAACTCTCTCATCGAGCACAAACTAGGACCCTGGCCTCACCAACCAGTTGAATATCTTGAATGCCTCTCTATGCAATTAATACATTCATCATTTCTTGCATATACTTCCAACATATACCAGACAATCTTATACCAGACACTATGACCAACTGAATAGTTCACGGAAGATTATAGACACGGTTCGAACGACTCGAACGACAAGCTTCGTTGCGGGCAGAGAAGTAATCATTTTTTCTTACTTCTCTCTCAATTTTTCTTTCCTCCACAAACCCTAATTTTTTCACTCTACCATCCCTAAATTTAAAAATCCAAAGGAAGGACATCGAGCCAGAGAAGCTTACCGGAGGGATGACGTCGAGCCAGAGAACATGACCTGGAGAACGAGAGAGATCACTGGGAGGAAGGAAGAAGTTTTAGGTTGGCGGCTGCTGGGAATGAATGAGTGAAGACAGGAGGGAGAAAAGTGAGATGCAGGAGCAAGGAAAAGAAGTGAGACGCAAGGGATGAGGGGTGAGGGTAGGATCACCATTTGAAAATTTTCATTAAAGGTTACTATTCACCCGTGTTGTTGTGAAAAAAAAGCTGATTTTTGAAAGCAGCAAATAGGGGTGGGTTCAAAAAACCGAAAACCGAAAAAAACCGAAAACCAAACCGAACCGAGGCCGAAAAAAACCGAACCGAAAAAAAACCGAACCGAAACTGCCAAACCGAACCGAACCGAATCTGGCTGGTTCGGTTTCGATTTTTGAGGTCCGGAAACCGAACCGAACCGAAAAAAAAGCATATATAAATACAAAAAAAAACTTGGCTTCGTCAGGGTTTGAACCCCTGACCTGCAGATAGGGGTTAGCGCCTGCAAGCCAACTTGACTGCAGGCTTTCCATTGTTATTATTGTACCGGTAATATATTTATAGGTTTCTTATGTTTAATGCTTTATAAAGTTTCTTAACTTTACAAACCCTAGCCGTCTCATTCATTTTAGTTTAGATCTCAAATATTTTTGAGATACCGCTGCTCAGTTTCTCTCTCCCTCCTTCTCTCAGTTGCTTCCTCAGTCTCTCTCTCTCTCTCTCCCTCCTTCCCTCTCCTTCCTCTCTTCCTCCAAATCACTCTCTCTCCACTCTTCTCCTGTCCTCCTCGCGGATTCCTTCTTCCAAACTATGATTTTCCCTCGGCCTTTTCAAGACCCGACGAGACCCGATGAAAAGAGGGAATTGTAAGAGCTTGCGACGATCATGGCAATATCCCTGCAGCAAAGGTTGTGGGTCTTATTTATTTTTCAGTTCATACCCATTTGAAATTTATGTAATTTAAGGTGAAAAAGTTTGTATTTTTCTGAATATGTTTTGGAATTTTCTAGATCTATTGTGGACTTGACTATGAATTTGAATGTGGGCACTGGGCATGTGTGGAGTCCGATTATGGCATTTAGACGAACCCGTTTACTTTTTTTTTTTTTTTTTTTCGATCTGCATCTATCAACTAATTTGTTGAATTATTTCATGATTTTGTAAATTTTAAAGTTTTAGAATTTTGAATCTGGCGATGTACATTTCTTTGAAGAATATATGTTTCTTTATTTCCTTAGTTTTGAAAATTTGAAATCGATGCTTAATTACTTGAATATATTCAGGATTTTAAAGCTCTCAATTCTCTGATATATGAGAACTATGAGAACTGGGAGGTTGATAGGTAGGTTGCTTCCATTTACATTATTTAAAAAAAAAAAAAAAAACCTGAAAAAACCGAAACCGAACTGAAAAAAACCGAAACCGAAAAAAACCGAACCGAAAAAAAAATGAACCGAACCGAACAGAACCGAAATTTCGGTTCGGTTTCGGTTTTGGCAAAAAACCGAACCGTTTGGAACCGAACCCAGCCCTAGCAGCAAATAGCAGCTTTCCATTTTCATCTGTTTCTCGCAGCAACTTTAGAAATAAGCTGAGTTACCAAACACAATATTAAGCTTAACTTTTTTTCATCGCAATTTCTAAAAAAATCTAAGCAGTACCAAACCAATGCGGAGTCCATTGGACAGATAACGAATGCAATCAGCAGCATCAGCCTAGCTAGCTAGCTAAAGACCCCACCCAATAATCTTTCTAGTTTACCTCAGCTGACATCAACTGTCAGAGACGGTGGCAGTTGTCCTTAATTGCATGGGTTTAGAATGACAACCACAATACCACGTCACTATTGCATTGGATTTAGTGTGATCGAAACACGAAATAGTATATCATATATCATTATATAAATAGTGAGATATGTTTATTAAAAAATTAATAACTTAAAAAGTAATATTTCTCATCACTTACATAACATGTAATGGACTATATATGTTTCTGTTATATGAAAAATCTCTCGTCATTAAGATCAGAAATGAGCTGTTACTTTTTGGATCCCCGGTTTTTTAATTAACCCTCATCATCTGCATGGCCAAATATGTATGGCAGGTAAATAAAGTAAATCTTTGATAAAAAATAAAATAAAAAATATGTATGGCAGGCTCGGACTGTATGATATATTGGGGCTCTGACTTTATATGTAAGGGATAGTGATATCCAGGCAACTGAAAAACGACAATTCATCACACGTAGAAATTATAACACGATCGACAACTGACTACATACGCCTTTGTGGCTGGCAGGCACATACAGGAAAATATTGGGATTGCACATGAGATGTTTCACTTTCTGAAGGGGAGGAAGGCGAAATGTAAGTTTGAGATGGGAATTAAACTCGATATGGAAAAAGCCTACGATAGGGTGGAGTGGGACTTCCTTGATGCTGTGATGGAAAGGATAGGTTTTAGTACCCTGTGGAGGCAAATTATTATGAGGTGTGTATCTTCGGTCAGTTTTGCGGTTCTTCTCAACGGACAGCCTGGAAGGCAGTTTACTCCTACTAGGGGGCTCAGGCAGGGGGACCCCTTATCGCCGTATCTGTTCATTTTAGTCAGTGAGGTCCTTTCGCGATTGATTCAGGGAGCTGTGAACTCTAAGTCGCTGGAAGGGGTGCGGATCAGCTGTTCAGGTCCGGTTATTTCCCATCTGCTTTTTGCTGATGATACTCTTCTATTTCTGAGGGCTAATGAAAACAATTGTAGAATTTTAATTTCTCTCTTGGAGCGATACTGCCGTGCCTCGGGTCAGAAAGTAAATATCCAGAAATCGAGTGTGTTCTTTGGAGCTAATGTCCCTCGGCGGGTTGCTGGAAATCTTGGGAGGATGCTTGGGATGTCTGTGGTGGAAAATCCCGGAATTTATTTGGGGGTTCCGGCCTTATGGGGAAGATCGAAGAAACGAGGGTTGGCTTACATCAAAGGGAAAGTCTTGGGAAAAATTCTGGGTTAGAAGCAATGCTTCTTATCCATGGCCGGGAAAGAGGTTCTTATTAAAGCCGTGATTCAGGCACTTCCCTCTTATACGATGAGCATATTCAAATTTCCTTTGGCTGTTTGTAAGGATTTAGACGCTTTAATCGCCAATTTCTGGTGGGGTAGTTCGGGTGAGAAATACAAGACGCATTGGGTTTCCAGAGATGTTTTGGGTCTCCCCAAAAGCTTGGGTGGCTTGGGCTTTAAAAACTTCCAACAATTCAATGATGCTCTTTTGGCCAAGCAGTGTTGGAACCTTATCAACAATCCGAATTCTCTGTGGGCTCGCTTGATTAAAACCCGTTATTTTCCCCATTGCACTTTCTGGGAGGCCAAGTTGGGTTGCACTGCCTCTTGGGCGTGGAGCAGTCTTCTCTCGGGTCGGGACTTGCTTTATGAAGGATCACACTGGCAGATTATGGCGGGGGCGGATGTTCGAGTTTGGGTGGACAAGTGGCTGCCCTCGTTGCCGCTGGGTCACTCGACTCCGCTTGGGGTGGCTGCGGTGACTCTGCGCCTGAAGGTGAGCTCCCTTTTTGATCACTCTAATCTCCGGTGGAATCTTGATTTTTTGGAAAATATTATCTCTGACGTGGATATGAAGGCTATTACCGACACTCCTATTGGGGACGTTCAGAGGAAGGACCGGTTGGTTTGGGGTGCTTGCAGAAACGGGAGGTACTCTGTTAAGTCCGGGTACTGGACTCGCCGCTCGTTCACTGACGTTTCGAGGGATCCTAGGCTGCCAGGAGCTCAATCGGTTCCGGAGGCAGTATGGAAGCTCATTTGGCGATTAAATGTTCCCCCAAAAATTAGGCATTTCCTTTGGCTTACCTTACATAATGCTCTCCCTACCAGCGACGCTCTGTTCAGGCGTCACTCCTCCAATTCCCCTACCTGCGCGCTGTGTCTTGGTGCGGATGAGACTGTTGAGCATATGTTCCTTAGCTGTCCGTGGGTGAGGGCTGTTTGGTTCGGTGGTCCTCTCTCCTACAAAATCGATAGTGTGGTTGTTCCCTCTTGGGTCCATTGGCTTAAGACCATTTTTGAGTCGAACTTTGGTCCCCCGGCGTCCCGTAGGTGGGCTTTCTCGTATGTGGCGACTACCTGCTGGTTTATTTGGAAGACTAGGTGTGCTTTTGTGTTTAACAAAACCCCCATATTTCCTGCTAAGGTCATTTTTGCTATTTCTGTGGCTGTGGACTCTTTTTTGCTTGCGGGTTGTGATATTCAGGTTGATGCGCATCCTGTTAGGGTGCCGGTGTGCCGGGGTGTGCGGTGGAGTCCTCCGCCTGATTCTTTTTCTAAGATCAATGTTGATGCAAGTTGGTCCCGTGATTCTCAGAAGGGTTTTGCCGGGGTGGTTATTAGGGATTCTTTTGGGCATTTTGTGGCGGCTGTGAGGTATCCTATTTCGGCCCCTTGTGTGGCAGCGGCTGAGGCGCTGGCTCTTCTTCGGGGTTGCGAGCTTGGTGTTTCTTTAGGCATCAGCTCCGTTATTTTGGAATCGGATTCGAAGGAGGTTATCTCTTCTGTTCGGGATTCGCTTGATTTTGGCAGATGGGAGGCTTTTCCGTTCTTGGCTAGAGCTCTTCGGCTAAGTGGTGCCTTTCAGTTCTGTCGCTGGTCTTGGGTTCCAAGATCAGCCAATTTAGCCGCCGATGCTCTTGCGTCAGCTGGTTCTCTGGAGTTGTGCGATGTGGTCTGGGTTGAGAGGCCCCCTTCGTCGTTGGCTGGTGTGTTAAGAAACGATGGATTGCCTTGTCCTCATTAATCCTTTTGGTGGTGTATGGGGTGACCCTTTTACTAAGTAGAAGTGTCTGTTATTTTACCCTTTGCACTGTATGTCTCTTTGGTTAGTCTGCCTTGTGCTTTGCCTTGGGTTGGCTTTCTGTTGTTTATTTGGCTATTTGCTGTGGAATGATATTTCCTCTTCTCCAAAAAAAAAAAAAAAAACAATGATATGTCCACCACCTCATCCACCGAGTTAATCAGATAAAAACAAAAATTCACTATATCCAAACCCTAACCCTAATATATAAATAACTACAAAATTAATTGTAATGAACACTCTTGCACACTCCTAATTTTGAGGATGACGAAATTTGTATGCTTCCTCTTGTGCATTGTTACTCTGGTTTTGCTTTTATCAACGAGGACTGCAGAAACTCGGCCTCTCACGACTAGGAATAAGTACGCAAGCCAAATATCTTTCCGGTCTTCAATTCACGTTGTCCGCAAATCAAGCGAGTTCGAACAGCCGATGAGAGTGAGTCCTGGAGGGCCTGACCCGCATCATCATTAAACCCTAATCAGTTTCCAGCTTATATAGTTCTCTCTCGCTCTCTCTCTCTCTCTCTCTCTCTCTCTCTCTCTCTCTCTCTCTCTCTCTCTCTCTCTCTCTTATTGAATTAGATCGATGTGTGGTAGAACGAGTAATTCCTGCTTAATCGAGGATTAATTTGTAGGCGGTGAACCCGTTTTTGTTGTATGCGAATGAAAATAAAAGGCACTCTAATTTTTGGTATGAGAACATTGCTAATCTATAATGGATATTATCCCACTTTATAGCTGTTCATGTATCAAAGGATCAATTTCAGTGTATTAGGAACATGAACGATTACGTAACTTTATTATTTCAGTTAAAGTATAACGCGTTGATTAGTATTTTTTTTATTAATAAATTTAGAAGTAGACCATATCAATCATGTCGTCCAATCAGTGAAATGGTAAACTATATAATTAACTTATGCTCCCGTAGCTCCCGTAACTCCCTTAAATTTATGGTATCAAATATTGTATTGGTGGTTTGAAATCTGAGTGACAATATGTACGACTGATATTGTATACACTGCATAGAGCATGTGCTACCTTCAATGACAAACAATACATATGAGGTTCTCATATATGCATCATGCATATATATCTTGTCTCTAGAAGATCCGACTTCCTTGGAGATTGTACAGTACGTTATTAATTTGTTATGAACTAGTTAACAAGAAGTTCGTACATCCCTTGGATATTTCAGTCAATGTGCTTATGTTATAATTGTACATGAACCAATAGAAAACCGAAATACCTAGTTATAGCCAGTTCCTATAAATTTCAAGTTTTGAAAGATGTACAAGATAATTATAAAATAAATAGAAGATCATAATGCACCAAGAGTCTAATAAAGACGAGTACCGATTCTGATGAAAAAGTTTAAAGAGTGATTGCTAACTGTTATTATATAATTATATACTGAACCGACTCAACTGCTCTAATCACATTTGCTGAAAGGGATTAGCTTTGAGCCTTTGGAGTTAGAGGATTAGCTTATTAATTAAGTGACAAGAACTACACAAATCGAAGAAGATAAAGTCATAGCCAAAGGTTTGGCACACAAGGGTGAACCCTATATTTTAACACTTTTACACCATTTCATTATTAGCACGCGTGCATGGCCGGCAACGGCAAGTGCACACACCATGTTATTGAATATAGGGAGTTTTAACGAAAAGCCCGCAGTACTGTTCACTTTAACGAAAAACCACATTTTTACACTAAAAAGTCAAACCTGTTACTATTCACTTTACCCTTTATTTTGTCCTTATCGTTAAAACTCAAAGTTTTCAAGCCCTTTTCGTTAGTTTTCCTTTGAATATATAATTTTAGCTAGAAATCATATATTTACAAATTTAACACAAAATTCACAGCTTTGACAACATAACATATTACACTTATAAGAAAATAATTTAAGTCGGCATTTATTATGCAGGATTTTGTTTTCTTAGTCACCTGATGATTAAAGTTCATATGGCTGCATCTCTTTGGATTCAAAATCGAAGGGTGAGTTAAAAAATTAACAATTACCTTTAATAAGTGCAATGGGATGACTTGGGGGATGACATATTTGATGTTCCAACATCGATCGAAACATCTGCAGACAAAATTGCATGTAAACAATAGGGGATGACAAGACAAAGGATTAACAAACCAGTTTGATTGGCAGCAGAGAAAAGGTTATTACGTTACAATCAACAATGTAAACAGTGCATGAGGCAAACGACGCAGACGATCCAGTCCACGTAAGATAACAGTAACTTGAAGCACTATCATCATATGTTGGTGTTCATAAGGGACAAGAAAAATCTAAAATACCACACCCTTCGTACTTTAAACCAACCTTAATTGGGTGATGAATATATTCAAACCATATTATTGTTCAGAAGGTCAGATGTCCGTTACGGTTGAGAACATCCAGTATGGCTGCAGGTCCTTGTGGACTTACCCTCAACATCAAACTTCTCTCTTCTTATTTACGGGGATACCCTTAAGTTGAGATTCCATCATAAAATTAATTGATAATATGAAAAATAGCTGAATTACTTATAAGTACATACAATGTCTTCTCCCGGCAATGTGAGATTCATTCTTAACACACCCCTCACGTGTTGGGGATTGTCAAGCCTAACACATGGACAATACAAACGGGGTGACATGGAGATGTGGGCCAACCTGCTCTGATACCATAAAGAATCAAAAGTTGAGGTTCCACCATAAAACCACTTGACAATTTGGGGAGTAGCCCAATTACTTATAAGCACATGCAAGATTTCTATTTTCCCGATGTGGGATGAATACTCTCAACACGCCTCCTCATGTCCAATGAATTTTCGAGCATAGCACGTTGATAACACAAATCAGATGACATAGAATATGTATGGTCGTTGGGCTTCACACATGGGATAACCTGATCTGATACCACGAAGAAAGTTAAGGTTTCACCACAAAATCAATTGACAATATGAGAAGTAGCCTAATTACTTATAAGCACATGCAATGTCCCTATACCATCAATGTAGAACTCATCATCAACAAGTCCCATCACTATTATTTCATATGGAGCCAGTGTTAGTTTTGGTTTTGTCTCTCTTGTTAATGTTTTCACTGAATTGTAGGAAAATTATTAAAAATTAGCAAGGTAATTAGCAATGAACTGAGGATTATTGGGCTTGCGTTGACTACCTAATTTCGGCACGGGTCCCTTGTAATCCGACAAAATCTGAAACTAGACGCACCTTAGCATCTGAGTTGGCCCAAGTTCAGGTTGGGTTTGCATTCGGTTACGGTTACCAAATCTTTCTTTGTACTTTTTAATTTGTACAATGTATCCTTTTGTATAATTTGGCTTTGGCTTCGTACATGTAAGGAATGATTCTTTATTTAATGACAACATGACATCATGTTACCATACTAAGTTTATAGCTGGAACTGTTAATTTTCTTTATTATTATTTGAATATTATTTGTAAAAAAATTCATTCAATTTGAAAATGGCATTGGCATCTACATGTGTGGAACAAATTGCAAATTATGATAAAAGTAGCACTCTCTTGATAAACCGCCAATTTGTTTAATTCATATGAAATGAATTTTTCTAGTTATTATCTTTACATAATAAAATAGAGTAAATTGTTCCGCTTATATATTTGTACGGTGAAATAATATCATGTCGTCGTTGAAAAAGGAATGGCAAGCTCTCCTGGTGGGAGATGTGGAAATTCATGCATAAGAGGCTAGTCAAATTTTGATCAATGTCAGTTAATTTCAAATGTGCAGAAGATGTGTTGTCAAATAAACCGATATGTCACTACTTGGAGGGACTTTGGATGCTTGATGCTTGGTGGACAGAAAGTCAAATTCCTTGATGTTCTTTCTCGATCGGCATCAAGAATATAAGAGGGCTTAAATTAGATACTCGGTAAACTAGTTGAAGAATCCGACTAGAAATGTGGTGCAAGAAGTGAATAGCTCATGGTTGAAAAGAAAAGTAAAGCAACTTTAAGTTTTGATTAACGAATGAGGTTTGCTTTCATGTCTCAGATCACTACCCGAATATTTTACGAAATTTGTGTAGGACCGTGAATATTTTACGAAATTTGTGTAGGATCGTGCACAAGGCTACCCATGGACTTGAAGACGAATGATGACAGCAAACTGCCAAATGTTGAACGTAAAAAACGAGTTTTATATATTTACGAACTTGTGGACACGACGGCAAATAAAAAGTGTGGCGGAAAGACATAAAATCTTCCAAAACCCTAAAAGTGGAGAGAAACAGTGGCCAATATACGTTAATACGCGGCGCCTCACCTGTATTAATTAAAAGAAGAACCACTGCACGCATGGCAAAAGAACCTTTATGGAAAGGGTTAATCTATTTTCTTAATCCGTGGTCAAAGAATCAAGACTCACTAAATAATTTGCTTTCATTCTTATCATATTTTTACACCACATTTACATATCACTTTATATGACATATGATGTGGACAGTCACATCATTTAAATTAAAACTATTTAATAAACCAATAATTAAAAAAAGTTGGAATTAAATGGTAATTGTGGCATACGAGGAGTCTTCTCCTTCCTTCCCCATTCAATCCTGCTTCTTCTCCCGTTTCTTCTCCCACGCCAGTTCTTTCACGCCATATTTTTTCACTCCAATTTTCTTCAGGTCAGTCAAATCCACCACAATCTAAATTCTAAATTAAATCTCATACGGCAAGGTTCATGCCCTCCCCTGTTTGGATTATTAGTACGCATCTATCATTTTTTTCAATGAATTTAAATTTGTTTTTAGTCTGTTTATTTCTTCTTCTTTCTCTCAATCTCCAGATATTTTCTTCTTCGGGTCTTGATCAGAGTTGACGTTAGTGGTGTCGTGATGAGGGATGAAGGTTTCCTGACGACACGTACTTAAGATTCCTTTAATTTGATTATAGGTAGGAACAAGATGGAGTCCTTAATGACTCAGAGTGTTAAATCTACAACCCCCAGTGTCATTTTTCTATGAACAGAACGGGAGAAGAAGCAGGATTGAATGGGGAAGGAAGGAGAAGACTCCTCCTCGTATGCCACACTCATCATTTAATTCCATCTTTTTTTAATTGTTGATTTATTAAATGGTTTTTAATTTAAATTAAATTCTGATTAAATTAAATGATGTGTTTGTCCACAACAAATTCCACATAAGGTGGTATATATAAATATGGTAAGAATAACATTACTGATTTGCTTTTAGCAAATGATATTATCTACGCTAATAAGAAAGGGTGAGCGCTTAGCCTCATAATGAGTTATTATATATAGAACATAAAAAAGTAAAAAAATTTATCGGACTCACTACCTCATTTTGGCAGTATTACAACATGACGTTAACATTCTACCTCTAAATTTTACAATAAAGGTAATGTTATATTATAATAATGGTAACATAGTAGTTAATAACAAAGAATGATATTGTTATTAGTGTAACAAGGTTAGTGTTTATGTTGCAGGTGTCTTAGGAAATATTTTTGTTCACTACTATAAAATAATGGTGATGCTAACTATCCCTATTTATTACCGTTTGATGAGTTTGATTTAATCTATCTATTACACAAATCTTAAAATTTAAATTAATCTAACGATAATTAATAAAGTGATGAGCATTTTCACCACCTTTGTGTGTGAGCAAAAATAACTCTCACACTATCAAAATAAGTTAGGGTAAATTACAAAAAACTACTACCTCAACTATTGGGTCATTAACAGTTTCATACCTCGTCTTTAAAAAGTTTCAATGTTATACCTTATCTTCGAATTTGTTGCAATGTCATACCTTCCGTCAGCTGTCAGTCAATTCCTCAGTTAAATGCTGACGTGGCACACTTTATATTAAAAAATTAATAAAATATTATTAAAAACTTAACAAAATATTAAAAATATTAATTAAATATTAAAAAATTAATTTTTTTTTCTTCTCTCTTTTTTTTTCTCTTCTTCTCTCTCCTCCTCCTGCTTCTTCTTCGTTCGTCCCCCCCCCCCCCCCATCCCAATCCCCTGCAACCCAGAAAGAAGAAGAAGGAGGAAGAGGAAGAAGGAGAGAGAGAGAGACAAAAAAAAAAACATCGAACCCCTTGCAACCCAGAAGAAGAAGAAGAAGAAGAAGAAGAAGAAGGAGGAAGAGGAAGAAGAAGAAGGAGGAAGAAGGAAGAAGGAGGAAGAAGGAGGAAGAAGAGGAAGAATGAGGGAAAAAAAAAACGAACCCCCTGCATCCCAGAAGAAGAAGAAGAAGGAGGAGGAGGAAGAGGAAGAAGAAGGAGGAAGAAGAAGAAGGAGGGAAAAAAAAAAAGGGAACCCCCTGCAACCCAGAAGAAGAAGAAGAAGAAGGAGGAAGAGGAAGAGGAAGAAGAAGGAGGAGGAGGAAGAAGAAGAAGAAGGAGGGAAAAAAAAAAAACCAAACCCAACCTAGTTCGACGCCCCGCACCCCCCCCCCCCCCCCCCCCCCCCCCCCGCCCCCTGCAACCTAGAAAGAAGAAGGAGGAGGAGGAGGAAGAAGAAGGGAAAAGAAAAAAAAAAAAAAGGGTCCCCCCCTCCGCGGCAACCCAGGAAGAAAGAAGGAGGAAGAGAAGGAGAAGAAGGAAGAAGAAAAAAAAAAGAAAAGGAAACCCCCCGCCCCCGGGAACCCAGAAAGAAAGAAGGAGAAGGAGAAGGAAGAAGAAGAGAAAAAAAAAATTTAATATAAAGTGTGCAATGTTAGCATTTAACAGAGGAATTGACAGACAACTGACGGAAGGTATGACATTGCAACAAATTCGAAGATAAGGTATAACATTGAAACTTTTTAAAGACGAGGTATGAAACTGTTAATGACCCAATAGTTGAGGTAGTTTTTTGTAATTTACCTAATAAGTTATTATGCACAGACATAGTTCCATTATAAAACTATTGTTCAAATTAAAGGATACAAGTACATTTTTTTAGAAGGTACCGTAAACTAAAGTCTGATAAAAATAAGGGTGTGCTATACACACACCATTTTTTTACTTCTCACATATTCTTTGTTAATTTTTGTCATTTGATCTTTTTCAATTTACTCGGTCTGACAATCAAAAATTAAAAAAATCTACGAGAAATAAAAAAAAGGTCCCACAAAAAGAAGGAAAAGAAAGAGCCAAAGTTCTTATCCTTTTTTTTTTGTCAAGTGCAGGTGGCATTTTAGCTAGTGCGTTGTTTATAAATCATCCTAAGAAGATTTATCTGTACACTTTTGATAGAGATATATAATCTAAAATAATCAAAGGAGAGCTGTTAAGATTGAGGAAGAGCTGAAAAATGAATTTGAGCACCATATCATAAAACGACATAAAGACGTATAATGCCAATATTAAGAAAAGCAGATGGTACTTGTTTATTAATAACCACGTGGAAAGAAAATTTGCAACATCCAAAGTGGGAATTGGTAGATATCTACCCAAAGACCTTAGAAGACAATGTCAATTATCTAAAACATTTAAACACATTATCAATTCAAATAAGAACATTGACAAATTGGTTTATGCTTACCTGTTTTTACTCCAAGTGTACTTCATCAAGAAAATCGAGTTTATATTATAAAATCAATTGACAATACGAGGTATAATTTAACTTACAAGCTTATGCAATATTTCTTTTCCCATTAATGTGAAATTCATTATCAACAGGTCCCCTCGTGTGTGGCCAATTTTCAAGCCGTTAACACACAAAATGGGTGACGTGGAGCATGTGTAACGTTGAGTTTCACACATAGGATAATCCGCTTTGATAATATAAAGAAAGTTGAAGTTTCACAATAAAATCAATTGATAATACAAAGAATAACTCAACTTACTTATAAACTCATACAAGTCTTTCCTTCACTTTGTATTAGGTCTATGGTAAACTTTCGTCCATGATAAGTGTCAACAACTGTTGGATTATTAAAAGGAAGTTTTCCATTATTAAACTGCGGTTGTAAATATTCGAGGTGACTAGACCAAAATTAATGATTATGGTTCAACTGGATATGCAACATGATAAAAGAAATGTTTCAACATGATCGTGATAGATTCTCGAAAAGTGGGGTCAAATTAGAAGCAAAAGGGCAGAGAAAAGACAAAGTTCCACATTGGCAATATACTCTAATCCACATCCGAGTAGTGCTATAAATTTGGGCTTGTCAGCTTGTCAGCTTGTCAGCATGTCAGCATGTCAGCATGTCAAGTAGTGCTATAAATTTGGGCTTGTGAAGCAAGGAGTTCCACTACTTCTGTTCACAAGCACTTGATCAGCTAAATCGCTTATAACAGTCGTTGCTAGCTAATATTATGTCTGCAGATTCAAGTGTCTTCATGAGAGCATCAGTGCTGATGATCATACTTATTTGGTCATTGCATGTCAGCGGCTTGGAAGCGACACAATATTATGGCGGGCGCAAGTCGATGCAGAGAACTAGGATGAATAGCGCTTATATATTACGTGGATTACGCTATGATTTGTCTAAAATGAATCAGCAGCAATATAAAAAGAGGATGAGGAATTTGACTGACAGAGTCTCACCAGGAGGGCCAGACCACCAGCACAACAGTAGTCCCCCGGCACTGGACTGCAAAGATGATCTTCAAAGGAAGTTTATTACTCGTAGGTGCTAATTCCAGATCATTCATGAAGTTCACCGTACCTACTGATATATGTTAGGTGCAGCTTACTTGAGTACAAGATCATATGGTAAACGTGGGAACGTTTTCATGTTTTTCTTTTTTTTCATTTTTTTTTTCAATGAGAGATCCTATGAGTCTGTTATCCTAAGTGCACTGCCTGCATGTGTAAGAGAAAATAAAATACGCTATATGTACTAATCAGTCGACCGGTATGCCTGTAATATGTTTGTAGACTTGATTAGAAGTAATAATTATTGGGAGTTTTAACAAAAAGCCCGCGATACTGTTCACTTTAACGAAAAACCATATTTTTACACTAAAAAGTCAATCATGGTACTATTCACTTTACCCTTTATTTTGTTCTTATCGTTAAAACTGAAAGTTTTCAAGCCATTTTCATTAGTTTTCCTATAATTAAAAGGATAATAGTGAGTGTGCTATGTGTTCACTATCTGATTTGGCCCAATAAAAAATTATCGCATGTTTCTTAATTTTTTTTTTTGAATAAACGATATTATCTATACTAAAGGAGAGAGGGTGGGCTAGCAATAATGTGGTTCGAATTTGCCTTTGGAGAGAATCAAACCCTACCACCAGGAATACTACTATATCGTAGTACCAAGTGACTTGTTTTTTAAATCCCAAAAAAAATTAATGACACGTCCATTATTTTTTAAAATAATAAAACATGTGTTAAATATCACTGAACAAAATCAAAAGGTGACTACTCACTATTCAGTACCCAAATTTCATCCTCGGTACAATAGCCCAATTTACGTTGGCGTGGTAGAAAAGCTGTGGTTTATGTGAGAGGATGGGAGGGAAGGGAAGGGAAATAAGAGATGAGAGAATCCTCCTCCTCATAGAATTAGAGGCTAAGGTAAGCTAGGGTTAATTAATAGGGCAGGAAGGGAAGAATATTATATAGGATAGTGTTATCTATACAATCATTTTTACTTCTTGCACATTCTGATTGTCAGATTAATGAACTAAATAGGATTAATGATCAAAACTTAATTAGGATGTGTGAAAAATAAAAAATGGATGTGTGAATAACACTGTCCATTATATATTGTATGCCTTTCTTTATGTTCTTCATATTTCACCTCTTCATCTTCATCAGGTTTCTCGGTCTCCATAAACATCGCAGAAATTGAGAGTTTCTAGACTTTTATGTCTAGGAAAGAAGTGGCCGCAGGAACAATGACATACAAAAAGAAACCACAAGAAGATCAAAAGAAAATGTCATGGCCGCCCACTTACCCGACATCGCTAGCCACCACATCCTCAAATTCCTTTACACTAGGGATGCAATCCGAGCCAGCATTCTTTCCAAGCAATGGGAATGCGGGTGGTCTTTTGTTCATGCATTAGATTTCGACGAGGAAGAGCACGACCCCCTCGACAAGCTTTATCATAAAGATTTTATGGACTTTGTGACAGAAGTGTTTGAATTTGAAGCGCCGCAATAAAGATGATATCATAGATAAATTCAGGCTTCGTATAAGATACCTTGTCGACACTAATCTCATCAATCCGTGACTAAAATTTCATTGAGAGAAACGTACGTTAGAGAGTTATTGGGGTTGTCACTCCTGCTTATCCGATACCGTTCTCAATGCCGAGTCTGTAACTATTTTAAATATGGAGTATGTGACAACGACGTCAGATGATTCAATATGGCTTCCATCCTTGAATTCTCTGTCCCTCGACAAAGTACAGTTGAGTGACTTGGGATTCGTTCATTTGCTTTTCGTGCCCTTCCATTGATAATATTTCGGTAAGTTCATGCTTTGCCTTTTCGAATCATACAGTTTCAAGTTCCTTCCTCAAATCTTTGGAATTTGGATGAATCAGCGAGCCTTCCGTATTTAAAGTCTGTGTCCCTTAGAAAAGTATGTTCTGGTCTTTCCAATGTTATAGTATAGGTGATAAGGTGGCTCATATTGAAGTTAAATTTGAAGTTGTGAATCTTGAATCTTTTAGATTGGAAAGTGTTGAGAATGAGTCCCACATTGATGAGAAGAAGGATCTTACATGGGCTTATAAGAGGTTGGGCTACTTTCCATATTGACAATTAGTTTTATGGTCGAATCTCAAATTTCTTCATGGTATCAGAGCAGGTACGTCACCCCGTTTTGTTGTCCATGTGTTAGACTTGAAAATTCGTCACATGTGAGGGGGCATGTTGAGAATGAGTCCAGCATTGATGGGAGACAGGGACAAAGCCAGAAATCTGTATGGATGGGGGCATTGTTAAACAACAAAGTCACAAAATAAAAAGCTAGAGAACTAAACAAATGCTTATTTATTAATCCATAAGATTTTTCATACAAAATATTACAATATCCCTCGCCGCGTGTTCATGATTTGAAAGCGTTGCATGACAACTTCATTACCAATACCATCAAATATCTCTCTATATAAAAGTAACCATGTTATCATTCATCTATTTATCTCCCATCCGATTTCTCAATCGATTCTTCGGAAATTTCATGGCCGAAAATGCTCTTTCAACATTGGTAATTGCAATTGAAAGAGTTAATACTAATGTCACAAGCAAGTAAACAAGTTATACATCTTACTAATATCACAAGCATATACTCTTCTTTTTTTTTTGCCAATAAACTGAGTGGACACATCCGCCCCCTCTGAGCCCAAGTTGGCTCCATCCCTGATGGGAGAAGGGACTTTGCATGAGCTTATAAGATGTTGGGCTACTTCCCATATCATAGTGTGAGCTGCAACAATATCGATTTTCCTTCTTGTGGGGCACTTAGATATCTTGATTTCATGCACACAAAGTTTGTACACGGATGCTTTGATTCGATTCAAGATTTCCCCTCCTTGAGAGTTTGATCTTAAATGCATGCCATGCCTCGAGACATATGGGCATCAAGAGTCAGCATCTCAAATCCTTGAAAGTAACTTCGATTTCTGTAGAGTATGATATTGAAGTTGAAACCGTGAATCTTGTAGATTCGGTTGCATTCCATATATTGGTCTTCAGAGGTGCAAAAGTGTCAACATTTTTGTATGTTGAGAAAAACAAATATTACATTTGTTTTTCTCAACAGAAGTCGATCCACAGAACGGAGCAGTGTGACCCTCCAAGTTGCAAAGTTGACAGATTTGAACCATTGGAGATGAAGAAGGGCTACCAAATTGTGGACTCGGGGACTGACCAAGGATACCAGGGTTAGGGTGAGAGAAGACATTAGTTGGAGGAGAAAACCCAGTTCGAGCATTATAGAATCGAGATCCTTGACCAAATCTGCCTTTGCCCTTGTTCTTGTTTCCATGAAATGACTTGAACCCACCAGTAGCAAACTGAGCTTGACCTTGAGAGTGAGAAAAGCCCCGAGATTGAAGATTGGAATCTTTTAATGGAGGAGAACTTGTATTAGCAACCATAGCCGTCATGAAAGGTGCAGTTATGGAGTTCTCAACAATTGCTTCTTCAGCAAGCAACTGTGACCGAAAATCCTTAAGAGAGATCACACTTTCACGTCCCCTAATTACACACCTAAACGTGTTATATTCCGCTGGAAGACCATTTAATGCGAGTATAATAATGTCCTCATCTGCAAAATGTACACCAGCAGCAGAAAAATAATCCCTAGCTTCGTTAATGCGATACAAGTATTGTGAAACAGAGTCAAACCCTTTCTTAATTGTCTGCAAATTAGACTTCAGCTGAAAGATACTGGTCCTAGAAACGGTGGAAAACTGTTCTTTGAGCCTAGTCCACAAATCTTTAGAACTAATGCTACAAATAGCACAAGACATAGCAATAGGTGATAAAGTGGCAGTAATCAGTTGCATGATAGCTCGATCATGCATTTTCCACACAACATATTCATCATTTAGAGTAGAAGAGGAAGTATCAGGAGAATGAATACCAGATTCACCCGAATTCGAGACCTGTGGAGAAGGACAAGGAGTCGAGCCATCGACATACCCCATATTGTCATTGCTTTCAAGTAGAAGCTGCATCTAGAAGTTCCAATTGAGGTAGTTGGAGTCGTCAAGTTTGACATTGACCGACGTAGAGATGGACGGAATCAGGGCTGTAATCGGAGATTGGAGCAGCTGAAGTTGCGAGGCGGTCACCATTACGACGTCTGAGTCCAATTGCAGATGAAGAATTACCACAAACACGTTGTAGGCAGGATTTGATAGAAAGATCGATCAATACAGACGATCGATACCGAAACCCTAGAAATTGTCACGAACAGAAATCAGAGAAGACGAAGTTGGAGAAGACGAGATCAGAGAAAATGCGGAAGCAGCAAGGATCGAAGCTTAAGCGTAAGCAACAATGGCGATTGATACCATGTTAATCTATATCATATGATCATTCATACACTGCAATCTTGTGTATCGAATGAAGAACAAGAAGAGTTTTAGAGAGAGAAAGAGGTAGAGGGAGAGATAGAGAGAGAGAGAAGAAGATCTGTTATATTTCTTGATAACTAAGTAATTACATCAGATTAGCTTTATATAGCAGCTAGAGAAATATCTAACCAACTAACTAACTACTTCAACAGGATTATGACAAGTGTCTCAATCTTACACCCTATACTCTTAACAGTTTATACCGAGTTTGAAGGCCACTGGTTTGAAGGCTTTGTTTCAGGATTACACTCCTTGAGAGTTTGACCTTTAAAAAAAATGCTGCATCTCGGGACATATAGCTTCACTAGTCAAAAGATGAAATGTTTTAAATTAAGGCAGTGTCCCGTTGGGAGTGGCACAATCGATACTCCAAATCTACGCTGTTTTTGGTTCGGGGGCAAGGTAACTATTTCAGAGTGCAAAATTTGTATAAATGCTCCAAATTTATCGAAGGCTATAATCATGCTCAAGAAGGACTGGGATCGATACACCACTAGCAGCTTCCAAGCGAGTTCTTGTATAAGAAATTTCCTAGCAAATTTCGGTTGCTGCGAAAAGTTACTAACAGTATATGTGACTGACCCTGAGGTATCTATAATTACTAACAGTATATGTATTTATCAATCCTAATTGTGTATTTCTTGTTAATCTTCTTGCTGTGGTTGTGAAATTGATGTAGGCTCTCATCTTTCCGGATAGTATGAGACAGGAACTCTCCCCACCATTACCTAGACTCAAGCATCTTAAGGTACTATCCGAGTGCTCTTCGAAACTCACCAAGGATTATGGCTTGACAGACTCCTTGCGTTGGATGGCACCTTCTCTAGAGTTTTTATCAGTTAAAAAGAGTTGTGGTGGTATATGGGAGAGAAGAACGTGTGCAACAAAAGAAACCTTGTGTTAGACCTTTTCCTTTTTCTGCTTCTTTCAGTTCGTGTAATTCGCTTGTGTGCTAATCTTGCATGAATAACGGGAGTTTTCTTTCTTTCAAGTTTTGACGTGCAACTTATTTGATTACTTTATTTTTAGGAAGTATATTTATCGATATCTCTCGCCATGGATTCGTTGAATATCAAAATGTTTGCTGATAAGACTCTAAACTGTAGACTGAAACACGATTTGGTGGAAAAGAAAGATAAGTAGCTATTGCATAAAACTAACATAACTGAAAGAAAGACTTAAATTAATTCGACGAAAGCGTGTTTTTACACCAACAGAACCAGATGTGAAACAACCAGAGCAAAATGAAACAGCAAATTAACATTCATCTCACGACCTTGATCAGTTTTGTATATATTAGCCATGGTACACAATTTTTTTCTTTCAAATTTGGAAAGCCTTAAGAGGGTCTTTAGTGTCGATGTCCGATATAAGCGGGAGATCAACTGGCAACGTTTCTAGACTCAAGCCTTCACCCTTCAGCTTTAGGACCACCTCGTCAAACACAACCCTGTTGCCCCTGGAGCTGAGGTGCAAACCGTCCCTGCAATTCCAATCACCAAAACAAAATTACATGTCGGTAATGCCAATGCAATCATGGCTGAGGGAGGGAGAGAGAGAGAGAGACCTCAGGAGAGTTTTTTCCCAGTCAGGAAACTGCTGCATTTTGGTCCAGAGATCTATTACCGGGATCCCACTTTCTCGAGCTACAGAAACACATGCTTCTGAATAAGCCCCAGCAGCTTTATTTGTCCTCTCAGGCTGATTCAATGGATTATCAATATAGGGAAATCTGGACCATAAACACATAAACTGAAATCAAACTCTTCTATTGTCAACCAATTTCGCATCTTAATACTGTTAAAAAAAAAAATTTCACATCCTAGTATTTAGCAGAGTTATTTACATTTGGTTCAAGAATGAGAGAATATTAAGAAAGCCAAGATAAAAAAACATATGATATACTGGAACTCAAAAATCATAAATAGTATAACCATACCGGAGGCGCCCATCTTCATCGATTGGAGGTGGGGTGATAAGGAGAATGTGAGTTGAAGGCCATCGCTTCTGAAAGAGAAAAGATATGAAGAAAATATATACATATGTGTAAGGCATGAACAAAAGGGTAGTTTTATGTGCTGACACCAACAGCAAATAAGAAGTAGAGAAGCATCAATATACACGTGCTTCACAAGTTTCCGAATAATGGTCACTCCATACGAGTGCAGGTGCACTCGTACAATAGCAATCATACAAAAATATACAACTTAGCTTCCAATTGTTTCTCATGTAACGGTCCTAAACTTACACAGACGTCCTCAAATGTAATACATGAAAATGAAAACCACATTTGAGTAAATCGATGATCCCACCATCACTATCAACCATTTTTAAGTTGCCTTTCAATACGAAATCGGTGCCTACACTGATGTGGATATTAGGTTCATGATTTGTGACTATGAAGGAAACCTAAAGAAAGGATCAGATTCAACCTAATCCTGCGAGAATTTATTCATAACTTACAGTCTAGCAGCCTTCGTTTCTTCTATCATTTCCACTTTATGATTGCAACCGCCACCGACATATAAACGATCCCTATTAGCCTAAAATATGAAATAGAACTCAATACCTTTTTTTCTCTCCCTCTTTTCCTTCATTTCTCAGATAGATTAAAGCTCTCATGCAAAAGCAATACCTAATAGCAGGACTTCTGCTAAGGTTACACCCATTAGGCATCAGATTCACATGGACCACATGCGATGAGTCAATGACCAATATGCATCACCGAATCGAAAATATCTAGTACTCCCGGACTACATTTTATACTAGAAGATTTTGAGCATGAGAAACAAAAGCCTCACGAATGTTGGTTGTCACGTTTCTGACGTCTCCATCCGAACAACCCACGATTCTAAGAACTTCCCGGCAAGGTTAGCACCCGGACGACCGGGTAAATTCGCTTAAGCATGCTGGAAGTGACCCATTGAAAGTATAATATCAAAGGTTATGCCATATGAGAAAT
Source organism: Cotoneaster glaucophyllus (assembly GCA_036320875.1). Taxonomy (NCBI): domain Eukaryota; kingdom Viridiplantae; phylum Streptophyta; class Magnoliopsida; order Rosales; family Rosaceae; genus Cotoneaster; species Cotoneaster glaucophyllus. Next base: position 4,144,514 of record CM070066.1, read on the forward strand.
CAATAAGGTACACAAGAATTGAGAAACAAAAAAACAATGAAGAAACAACCAGGCTAATGGGGAGGAAACTAAAGGCATACAAAACCCAACAACCACGTAACTTGTGAAACTGAGGGTCTTGAAGCTAAAACAACATTGAAATACTATTCAAGTCCTTTTTGAATTATGTGCCAACTTTTAGGGTCCCTAACTTAGATAAGAAATAATAAATAAAAAGGTAAACTTTAGGGTCCCCAGCTCCCAATCCTTGAAACAAAATATAATACTCCCCCCTATACTATACAATACGTTTACTATTATTAATGTGTCAGAAATTAAGAAAGGCCACCAATCCATCCATTGCTCCTGTTGGCGCAATCAGCAATGACTTCCCTCCTTTTATTTAAAAAGAAAAGGAAAAGCTATTTTCACCTTCTCGTTTTCTCTGTGGGCCTTTTTCTTTTGTTTTTATCAATTTCTTTTTAGTCTATGCAATCCAAATGTCAGAAAAAGAAAAAAAAAGAAGAAAAAAAAGAGGGTTGGGAGAGAAGGAGTGCGGAAATTATTTTCCAAAAAGAAAACCATCTAGAGGAAGAAGTAAACTCAGCAGCAAAGGATCCATTTTTCTGTGCAACAACGGCCAAGTGGCTAGAGGGCAAAAGACACAACCATACATCTTTCGATAACCTTATACAATTTATACCACCTCTTCGGATCACTATGTTTGATTCTATAACAAATTCACGATCCCATTTTATTAGTCAAGGGCAAAACCACAAGGCTTGATTCTACAAATATTATCACTTCAACAAACAATGATCGCCTTCTCGCGTCCATTTCTCCTATCCCCAAAAATCCGGGAAAAAATGAATGACACTGTAGCGATATTCCAAGCCAATATACATCTTCAACCCAAAAATGAAGATTTTGTGAACCCTTTTTTAGGAAATTAATCAATATACTCTGCTATAATATGATTCAACTGAAAATCTGCACCCTTATTATGTTTTGTGTGTGGTAAGAGACAAAAAGAGGGTACCTTGAGAAATGAGACAATCGAGAGGAGATTCTGCTTGTACTCGTCGAGAGGAACGTGTTGAAAAGCAGAGCATCTGTCGGGAAGGCAAGCGTCATTCGCGCCAAAGAAAACGGTGATAGCAAGCGGCGGCTCCTCCTCACCTCCTTCTACACCGCCACCCGGAAACACCCTCTCCAAAACTTTCAAGGCCCACCTGGTGTTGTACCCACTGTACCCTCTCAGCACCACGTCCACCTAATCAAAACCCAATTCACAAATCGCACAAGAAAAGTCAAGGGCTCCGACTTCGGATCAAAACTGCAGTGCCAGATGTAACTTTGACGAGTCAGAAATACCGCGCGGGAAAAGTGGTGGGCGAGAGAGGCCCCCCAGCCGCCGTCGCCGAAGGACTCCTCGGTGATGGAGTCGCCGAAAAGGTAAATCTTTGGCCTCATATTTTGGGAAGAGTCGATCGCGGACCAAAATTGAAACCTTTGTTTTTGCGAAGTTTGTGGTTTCCAAGGGGATGTTATATTATATGTAGAAATATGACGATAGCTAGTACTTGTTGATGTCAAGTTTCATGTGGCATGCAAGACGACAGCTCAAACCTCATCTACTTCCATTTGTGAGGACTGACTGTTGATGCGTTAGCCTCCTAGCTCTTCTCTCATACATAGATCGATAGTCTTTTCAATAAATTGCAATGCACCCAAACCAAAAAGTTTGGTATGGAGTGGTGAGAGAGAAAGAGGAAACAACATTATTTGTGGATTTATTCGAATTACGATAACGTTACAAAGTTCAAATTTTAGGTTTCAACAAAAAAAAAAAGTTCAAATTTTTAAATTAAATTTATAAGTTAAATAATGTGATTATTAATGATTAGATAATTACTTAAATATTGATGAACGTGTTTATTTTTTATTGGTAACAATCTGGTTTGCAAATTTAGTTTAAAATTTTGGTCTCATTATTTGGATTATATTTTGTAAATCACATAATATGATAGTTGGTTGAGTTATTTTTTTTTAAGTTACTAAAAAAAAATTCAATCATCAACCATCACATTATGCGGTCTACAAAATTTGATCTAAAAACATAATTTTTCTAGCATTTTCGTTAGTGGAGTGATTGATACTGATGGTATCAAAGGAAGCTTTGGTACCACTAAAATCAACTAGTAGTAAGAAGAACATATAAAGGTTTAGTAATTCTCAGCGTGAGATTTATGTTCTCAACATGATTTTTTATATGTAGGGTCATGATTTTAAATGTGGAATTTGCACTCTCTCTCGGAGATGTAGAGTCATTTAAACTTAACGTCGACAACACACACTTATATTAAATGATGTGGGAACACGTGAGTTGTTAATTGGCTCAAAATTTAGGTAACATGCTCTGATATCATAAAAAAAAAAGTTGAGTTTTTACCATAAAATCAATTGACAACTTGAAGAACATCTCAATTCCTTATAAAACACACAAAATCCCTTAATTCTCTGTTGGTGGTTTTCCACTCTCAACAAGTATTAGAGTAACGATCTTGGTGCTCATCTTTTAGAAAGATTCTTGTATACGATTGCTAGACCACATATTTGTTCAAGCATATACAAATCGAGACCCTCCTATATTTTCTTATCCTACAAATATAGTCTACATTTCAAATTAAAAATCTTACTATTTTCTCTATGCACTTACAAAAGGAGTGGATAGAATTAAACAAGTGTGTCAATTTTACCAATTTTAATCTACAATATCTAATACATTATCAATATCTGACCAATTTTACCAATTTTAATCTACAATATCTAATACATTATCAATATCTGACCAAATTATCAACATATTTTTCACTATGACTTGCTCATCTCTCTATTTTGTTTATTTAGCCTTTTAAGACTTCACACATCAAGAAGTCAAAAGCTTTGTCTTTTTCTTACAAAGAATTTATAGCTCAACATGATTATATATTCTTGCACTGAAGTCTTGTGTTTCAATCTGGACAGTTAAACAGTATTCAGATATGATATATTTGCTGAACTGCTACTGATGGATTGGTGACATGACCCTGCTTGACTTTACATTAAATTGTTTGTAATGCGTGGTGTCATTTGTGGGTCCTTTGGCCTCTCTTCCTGTCTACCTTCCCACCACCAACACCCCCGCCCCAACCCCCCCCCCCCACCCCCCCCCCCCCCCCCCCTCCCCCCCCACCCAACAAAAAGAGGGCCCGCCCGCAAAATTAAGAACTTTATCAATGACTTCAAACTCATCGACATGGGAATGAACTGAAGGATCATGCATCAACTTTAAAGAGAGCAACTCAAATGCTAGCAAGTTTTGGTAGGTAAACATATCTACCAAACAATTATAGAAGTTTTAACGAAACACTCATGATACTGTTCATTTTTAACAAAAAAATCATATTTTTACCTTTACCTGACACTATTTACTATACCTTTAAAAAAGACTTTTCGTTAAAAATGAATTTTTTTTGAACTTTTCATTAATTTTCCTAACAATTTAATACATATATTCATTCTACATCTAGCAGATACTAATATTGATCGAGATGGTCAATTATCTCTTAATTATTTAGTGATATTTCTCTTCCCGACGTAGAAAAAGGTCTCCAGCTCGACTCTATGCTCCCGTGTTGATGAAAAAACTGATCGATGTGGTTATGCCATCGTCAAGTTCAATATATATTTGTCTCTTGAGGCATCTGAAGAGGCAAGAATAACTCTCTTGACCTATTTTAGTAAACCTAATGACACACTGCGTAAAGCCATACTAGGGTTTAGAAGTCAGGGGCAAAAAGAAAATTATCATAGGCATGAATCGCAGTAGATACTTGCAGATAAATCAAAATAATCTGGATTAATATTCATCATTTCGAATTGAAAAAAGTGTTTAACCATGTGTTGAACGTGTGGAGATCAACGGCCTTTTTGCAAGATTCTAAAGTTTCCTTTCCTCTTATATGCCTTTCCCATCTTACTATTAACATGCACATATCAATGATTCAGTAGCATGATTAACGAATGCCTTTTTGTCTAGTTTTAGGATTTACTAATTTGCACGCCCACAAAGCCATTGTAATTATGGCATCACATCTCTATTACTCAAGTATATGTAAGCATAAATGACTGGTCGTAATGCATTGCTAAGTAAATGAATATTGCATATCAACAATTATCCACATATGTAGAGCTGAAGTATCAACAAATACATGCAAGTTTGTGACGGACGAGTGGGACTCAAGAGTGAAAGCTTTGTTTGAATATGATATTTTTCTCCAATGTCGATTCGTGGATCTCGTTTTCATTTGTTAGGTTTTATGAAAGAAAGTCCACAACAGCCCCACTTGTTTAATATCAATCATCAGCAGAGCTATAATTATTGGTTAGTGCAATCCCAAAAGTTTGAGTAAAGCAAAACCGGCCAATTGGTTTGTAATTTACGTAGCTTTGTAATGTTACGTAATATAAAGGATAATGATAAGGAGATCAATTATTTAGATTAAATTTTGTAAAAATATATGATGTGGTTGTTGATAATTTGATTATTACTTACGTGTTGATTAACGTGCTGATTTTTTATTTGTGACAATTCACATCATTTGTAAATTTGGTCTAAAAAATTGATTTACTTACCATTACTCTTTTTTAAATGTGGGAAAGCAAAAGGTTATTGAAATCCAAGCAATCCACTCAATAAGGGTTTGTGTGTGAAGGATCTAGAATCAAAATGGAAGTTGTTTTCCCTATCCCCACAATGAAGAAAAGTTCCTCATGCGTAGTCACTTTTCTTCTTAAAATGACAGTTGTAACTTGCTAGTGGGGTTGCGCCAAAGTAGCTACACCAGTGGCGTTAAAGCTATAAAATTATAATAACGTGATTGTGACTCAGTTGGTTAAGAATATGCATTCGGTTTCTGAGATCACGAGCATATTTTTTCTCAAAAACTTGCTTGTAAAAGAAGGGTCTCCAAAAGCTACCTCAAATTATGCTAATTATTTCAATGTGGGCAATTGAATATTAAAATTCCACCATGCTAAGTTGCTAACGTACCCAACATCCATGTTGGTTCACCTCTATCCGCACTGACTTAGTGGTAGCCATTTCCTTCCCCTTGAGGTGGTTTCAGTCCTCTAGTAGTGCTCAATGACTCGATTGTAGAAGTTGCATGGTGAAACAAGGTTTTGATAAGAGTCGATTTATAGATTTTGCACCTAAAAACTGGCTAGGAAGAAGTGATGGCCAAGAACTCTTAAACCACTCCATAATATGCTAATTCTTTTGAATATGGGGCCATTGGGTCCTAAGCATTATATGTTTGGACTCCCGCACTCCTAAAGTTGTTTAAAAAAAGAAGAACATAGAAAAAAAAAAAGAAAAAAAAGAAAATAAGAAGAAGTTATAGAATCATCAAGAACAAATTAAAGCTAGATACATTTTATAAAAATGAATTTAGCATATTTTTTTTGTGTGCACACTTCTATTTATTTGTCTAGTACCGAAGCAGAAAGAGGCAGAGTAGCCACCGAAGTGGATATTTGGTGGGCTGTGTGCACGCAAAACGAGGTGGGCTTCTAGCACGAGAAATGAGGCTGAGTCTGCACACGCAAAACAAGGTGGACTCCGCTCATACAAAACGAGGTGATGTGACACATAGAAAACGAGGTAGGCTTGCTCACGCAAAAAGAGGCGGGCTCCATGCACAAAAAAACTGCATGCAAAATGAGGCGGGTCGACGTATGGAATGCGAGGCGGGCTCGGTGCACGAGTCAACCATGGTTGGCGGGACGAAGCATTGGTGCCGAGATTTGGGCATTTATAAGCTGCTGTCAACCACGATAGAATTCACACTAAAGTCGTCACTTCCATTTTACATGAATTCCCAAAATCTCACGGTGAGGCGGAGGTGAAAGCAAATGGGTGTTATGATGAACTTTGTACAAAATTGTAAACCCGACTAAAAATCATGAGAGTTAACACACAAGTTTTTTTGGTAAAAATCCAAATTTTTATTTTCACGAAATATTTTCTCAAGCATTAAAGAAAACTTTATAAAGCACATGGAATTGATTTTACCATTTACGAAGCCCAAAATGTATTTTTAATAGAATATTTAAGTCGAAAACTAAACAATAAGTGGAATAAATAGGAGCGATGCCCAAAACGTTGCCAAAATAGTGTTTCACTCTCAAGAATGTCAACGAAAAGTCTTACATAAATTCTCAAAACCTCACAGTGAAGACGAGATGAAAGCAAATGGATTTTATAATGAACTTCGTACAAAATTGTAAAAACGACTAAAAACTATGAGTGTTAACACACTTTTTTTAGGAAAAATGCAAATTTTTTATTCTTAGAAATATTTTTCGTGCTTGTTAAGGAAAACTTTATAAGGCACTTGGAATTGGTTTTACCATTTATTGAGTCTCAAATGTATTTTTAACATAATATTTAAGTCGAAAACTAGACAATAAGGGGAATAAATAGTAGCGAGACCTCAAAACATTGCCAAACTAGGGTTCACCCATTTTGGAAGGGCAAAGGCAATAAGAACATTTTTGAGACGCGCCAAACACGTAGGACTCTCACCTCATCAATGGCGTCAAATATTCTCGCAACCATGGGGGAGCTTTGCGGCGGCATGCCGAAGCAGAAAGAGGTAGAGTAGCCACCGAAGGGGATATATGGTGGGCTTTGTGCATGCAAAACGAGGTAGGCTCCGCTCATAGAAACGAGGCGGGCTTTCAGTAGGAAAACGAGACGGGCTCCATGCATGCAAAACAAGGCAGGTTTCGTGCACACAAAATGAGTTTGGCCGGTGCATGGAAAGCGAGGTACGCAAAAAAAGTCGGACTCAAAGCACATGTCAATGATTGCTGGCTGGACGAAATATTAGTGCCAGGGGTGGGGTATTTATAACCCGTTATCAACCACGATAGAATTCACACTAAAGTCATCCCTTTTAACATTGTAACCGCTTCATAAAAAAAATTTGTGTTATTTTTTTTTGGTATTTTAAAGGATACTTTGATTTAGGTCCAAAAATTTGAGGAGTTATTGGATTTAGTTCAGTTTTTCTATTTTATGAAATTAAACTTATATCAAATTTACTTTTAAATCCACATATGCCTGAACAAGAGGAGATTATATTTGTATAAACAACTTTTCTTTTTCATATTTGAGAAAGAGAAAAGTTTGGCTCCTTAAGGTTAAGGAGGAGTTTCTCCTCAAAACACTTTGTGGCCTATTGTTTGGGCCCAAAATAATGTTGGGCCGAATTAGGACCATCTTCGGCCCAATGTCTACTCAAAGGCACTGAGGATTAATGTCATGGGCCGAGAGGGTTCAGGATAAGCCGAGTATTAACCGGAGTAGGATGATGCAGATAAGAATAAGAATGTGATAGAGGCCGAGACCCATTAGGAGAAGGAGTCCCGAGAAGAAAGCGAATCAAACCCGCGATTGGACGCAAGTTCAGAGTCGTAGTTGGATTGAGATCGGCTGAGATAGAATTGGATTAGTATCGGCTGAGGTAGAGTTAGACTAGGAATAGGATTTCTATCCAAACACGGTTTGGAATATTTGCGCTACTATAAATAGAGGGGGGAGCATAACATTTACCCTCTCCAACCCAACACACAAAACTGCCCTGCGCAAATTCTCGCTCTACGCGAAACCTCTCAACTTTGAGATTTTTATTTTCTTCGCCAACACATCTTCAGTTTGGATAAACAGCACTGTGAAGGCAACCGGTGGTATCTTCAGTTTGGATAAACAGCACTATCGCCGTAGAACCAGCCAATCGCGGAGCACCTTCAGTTTGGATAAACAGCATTGCTTCGAGGTCGACTGGTTACCTATCCAAGTCTCGGTCGAGAAGGACTTTCGGGTTCTCATCGACAGAGGTCATCTCACCAGCCTTCTTGGCGAAGTGAGGTGTTACGAATTACCGAGCTTGGCGCGTTGAACGCCGAGTTATTTTATGATTGGATACTCACAAGTTAGCTTTAGAGTTCGGCATTCCGACGGCCGAACCACTTTCACCGTCAAGACATATATCTGTTTTGAGTATCTGTGCCCCTATACTTTGGTGTCGATTCGGCGTGCTTATACCTTTACGAATATAATCATTGTGACCGAATCTGGCGCCGACGATTCGTGAACTTCGCAAGACTAGCAGCCTTGTCTTCAGGCTCTAGAACCCAAAGGCCGAGGCGTGTTCCTTCCTCGACCGCAGTCGCAAGATTCAGAAGTCAGCCGCGCACACAACGCAACATCAACATTTTACTCACCGGCCAAGTTCGACCGTCGAGTTGGCACGCCCCGCATTCAACCGAAGGACGTAGTTAGCTTATTAGTTACTCGGCCTGCGCGCCACGTAGGCTTGGTAGTTTTTAGGGTCAACACCTATATACATTATATAGTGCTTAAGATGGGAACTGTAAATATTATAATTTACTCTATAAAGATCATCTATACAAAAAATAATTAAAACTAAGATTGTTTAGTTACGGAATTGTAGCAAATAAATAGAGAATTCATAATACTTTCACCGAATTCGTCCATCTGTTTTTAAATAGTTCGATGATTAAATGATCTTAGTTTTAATTAATTTTATGTAGAGATAATCTTTACATAGTAATTTATAATATGAATTGTACTGATCATAAACCATGAAATATTTTTAAAAAAGTTGGTCATCATTTCTTAAGGAGCCAAGTATTTCTCAAAAATGACATGCACCCTTTGAAGTTGATGGGCCTATTGGCCATAACTTTTGGCCCAAAAAAATTACATGACGAGATCGAAATGGCGAGAATATCCTACTCAGTGTTCCATGAACAGCTGATATCAGATCCAACGGTGAAAATGAAAAATGGAAAACTACTCGCAATCAGACCGTCGATTTACCAGAAAATGCCTCCCCCACCAAATCAAGTTCTCCCGCCACCACAAGGCTCCGTCTCTCAGTCAATTGCCACCACTTTATCATCTGCTCTGCAACACTTCATCAACTCAGATAACCCTTCCCATGGCCAAAAGATCCATACCCATATTCTCAAATCTGGGTTCCGACCCAATGTCAATATTTCCATCAAACTCCTTATCCTCCACATCAAATGCGGTTCATTGGCTTATGCACGCAAAGTGTTTGATGAATTGCCTGCACAAACTCTTTCCGCTTATAATTACTTAATTGGTGGTTACCTCAAACGTGGGAAGCTAGAAGAATCGCTTAGTTTGGTTCGGAGACTGGTTTTATCTGGTGAAAAGCCTGATGGGTATACGTTTTCGATGATCTTGAGAGCCTCTACTTGTGCTGGTATTGTTGCATTGCCGTGTAGTTTGGGACGACTAGTTCATGGCCAGATGATTAAAAAAGACGTTGAGCCTGATGATGTACTTTATACTGCGCTTGTAGACTCTTACGTTAAGAATGGGAAGGTCCAGTATGCGAGGACTGTGTTTGATATGATGTTGGAAAAGAATGTGATATGTTCGACGTCCATGATTTCTGGATACATGAATCAGGGCTCCGTGGAAGATGCTGAAGATATATTTAGGAAAACGGTTGAAAAAGATGTGGTGGTATTTAACGCAATGATTGAAGGTTACAGCAAATCGGTTGAATATGCGAGGAGATCACTTGAGGTTTATATTGACATGCAACTGTTGAATTTCCTACCTAATCTCTCTACATTTGCTAGTGTTATTGGAGCTTGCTCAGTGTTGGCATCGTTTGAAGTTGGCCAACAAGTCCAAAGTCGTCTTATGAAGACTGGATTGTTTTTGGACATAAAGATGGGCAGTGCTCTTATTGACATGTACTCAAAATGCGGAAGAGTTGAGGATGCTTGGAGAGTTTTTGACCACATGCCTGAAAAAAATGTGTTTTCATGGACTTCAATGATCGATGGTTATGGGAAGAACGGATATTCTGACAAAGCACTTGAGCTCTTTCGTATAATGCAAAGAAAACACCAAATTGAACCCAATTTTGTAACACTCCTCAGTGCTCTCTCAGCTTGTGGACATGCTGGGCTAGTAGACAAAGGCATGGAGATCTTTGAAAGCATGGATAGGGACTACTCATTAAAACCAAGGATGGAGCATTATGCTTGCATGATTGATCTCTTGGGACGTGCAGGAAGTTTGCGTCAAGCGTGGGAGTTTGCAATGGAGATGCCTGAGAAGCCCAACTCCGATGTTTGGGCTGCTCTTCTTAGTTCAAGCACACTACATGGTGATGTTGAGATGGCAAATATAGCTGCCAAGGAACTTTTTAAATTGAATCCTGATGGCCGACCAGGGGCATATGTTGCATTCTCTAATACTTTGGCGGCCGCTGGGAAATGGGAAAGTGTAATTGAGCTTAGAGAGAAAATGAAGTTAAGCGGGATATCTAAAGACACTGCCTGCAGTTGGATTGGTACTGATAGTGGTTGATGAGCTTCCGTATGGTTGAGAACAAGTTCACTGCAAAGAGGAGCGCATGATGTTGAAGCTGTATGGAGCCTGTGGAAAAGCCTCCTAGCTCAGTTTTGAACTGACAAACAAATTAACGGGTGCTAACTCAGCCGGTGTCTCATTGAGTTCGTGCAGTGGGACTGCTCAGGCTTTCGGGGAGAATAGAATGTTGCTCAATTTGACAAGCCATAACCATGTCCAGAGGTAATTTTCTTTGGAAAGGGGATACTTGTTCGTGTGCACCAAGAATCGGATTGCAGTCTACTGTTAAGTTATACTTTAGCAGTCAGTAATTCAAGTTTGTTCACTCTCAAAGCTAAACCACAGTATGATTTGCTTATCACAAATTAAATAATTACCTAATTGTAATTTTATATTGAAACGCATAGGGTAATGTTAGAGAGACTATTTATTTTGACTATATTTTGAAAACCACGCCAACTGTTGATTAATGTGCTTATTGTTTATTGGTGATACATAATGTGATTTGCAAATTTGATCTAAAAAATTAGTTACCTAGCATTCCTCAATAGACAATGTGACAATCACAACTTCTTTCACCATCAAAATGTCAATTTTAATGGGCTTCTACTAGTCAAATACAAGTCCAACAGCTATGGAATTCATGTGCACAGAACTTATAGCTCAATTTGTCATTTATCTTTTCATCTGAAGCCTCGAGTTTTCCTTCCTCTAATATCGTTTATAATTAAAAAAAAAAATTGAATACAGCCGAAAAATAAGAGTTATAACAGCTATTGGATTCCTTGAATCATTATAATTTATATTTGCATAGTAAATGCAAGTCCATGTGGAGGTTGGAGTCGGAAAAGGAGGTTCGTTGGTCAAGAAAAGTGGGAGAACGACCTGGGAATGTGTTATTGGTTGGTTCTCATCCAACAGGATTATCTCCGGATCCTCTTTGTGAGGATTCCGGAAATCTGTGAATCGTATCCGTTTATCATACATCATGCGATCAATTTTTACCAAGTACTATTTTTGTTCAATTTTAAATAAAAAAAATTAAAATAATTTCTGATCACACAATGTACGATGAAGGACACAATTCACGGATCCTCAAGATTCTCACAAAGAGGATCTTGATTCAATTCTCATGTTCGAAGAATTTTTTTTATTTTTTATTTTCCAAGGACTTATTTATTTTTACAGACCTGAGTTTGGTCAAAGTAAATAAATCAATGTGTTCTGATCTATGAATATAGGTTTGTATTTTTCTTATTTGGATAAATATATTGCACGTTTAATTCCAATAAATAAGAATGTAAATTTTAATTCTTGAGTTTTATATGTTTACAAAAATATGCCCTTATCGTAATTATCAAAATGAAATAAAAAACCACATTGAGGATAAATAAATTGTGTGGAGCAGCTGATCTTAACCGTTGCTACTGTGAATTCCACAAATATGAACAACCAGGATGGGCTGCACGCGACAAGGGTAATGCTAGAGAGACTAAATTTGTAGACAAAATTGGTAAATTAAATAATGTGTCACCAATATGAATGAACATTTATCTATGCCTAAGTAGCAATTCAATCATTAACTTTCATGTCATGTAATTTACAAAGTTTTGTTTATAAATTTAATCTCTTTAGCATAAAATGTATAGGAATTCTTTGTTGTTTAGAGGAAAGCCGGCAATAGAATACAAGTCCTTGTTTGACTAGATATACCCCCAAACTCTACCTATTCCGTAGTCATATCGTTTCCTACAATCAACAACAAACCAAACGAAGTTGCCTTCCGTAGTTATCGTCTTCCGCAACCTACAAACTTTAAAGAAGTAGAAGAGAGACAAGAGCACCAAAAAACAAGCGATGAGCTGCTGCTGCGGAGACGATTGTGAATGCAGGCCGTTAGGGTTTCTCCTTGGCCTGCCCTTCGCCTTCGTCGCTCTCATCCTCTCCGTCATCGGCGTCGTCATCTGGATAGTCGGGTTGGCGTTGACTTGCATATGTCCGTGCTGCTTGTGCGTGACGATCATAGTTGAGTTTGCTCTGGCGTTGATCAAGCTTCCCTTTTCGATCATGAAGTGGTTCACATCTAAGATTCCTTGTTAATTACTCTCTGATACGTAGCGTGTAATTTAATAGTGGTTTGTTCATTTTTTCAACCACAGTTTTATTTATTTATTTATTTATTTTCTCGATCTTTCCACTTTCTGTTGATTTTGTTGTTGAAGATTTGTTCAAACATTGCAAAAGAAAGCCTTAGGAATCCTTGTTCGATGAATTTGTTAGGGTAAATTTATGAAATTTGGGTTGGCAATCAGAAAGTTTCATTAATTATTTGTTATTACAAATTTTCATTATTATTCTTTTTTTTTTTTTTAGAAAACTTCGACAATACAAAAGAAATTTTGTTGCTCGACTGAATTATTTTCCATAGCGTGAGCATTTGTTTACTTACTGCAATTTTATGCTATCATAGGAACATTATTTGTGAATTCTATTGGTAGCTATACAATTTCAACATAATATTATTCTGAACTTAATTGGGTGAGATAAGACTCAATGAATTCATTCAAGTGTAGAGTTTTATCCTAAGAGGCTTCGTTGATAGTTCACAAATTTTACTTCATAATTTGCTGTCGTACTTTTCTAATATGGAGTTCCTATCCTGGTAGGATTAGGAAATAGTTACCAAGAAACATGCAATATTCTTGATTTTGGGACATAATACATTTTTGTGGTTACGGAAATGATAAACACACTATAGTTTTTGCACATATATTCATGTTTAATCATGTCCATTGTTGCAGCGTCTTCTGACTTGTACCCCCTCACACTGCTTCTTGTTTAATCATTTTTTGCTTGTTTAGAAGTACTTTTAAAATAATTGAAAATGTTTTTGATGAAAATGTTTTTGAAGCCAATCCTTAGTAAAAATTCAAGTGGATCCTGAAAAAATACTTTAAATGCTTCTACAAGAAGCAAATATCTGGATCATCTCTTCCACATTTTACAGTATGTATAGAGAAAATTCGTTTCAGAACACTTAACTAAATGTCCCTACGGGAACATCCAATAAAATTTGTAATTACACAAACCACAATAGTATGGCCCATTTACAAAGATGACATGTTAAATTTCTTTGGCTTAACCCCTTTTTATAGAAGTAATATATTAATCAAATCTACAACTTAAACTTTTAATATGATTTGCGAAGTTCTACAAAAATCATCACTAAATCTATTTTCATGATATAATTGGTTTTTCAAATTTCATGCAGTAGGAGTAGGACATGTTGATTATTCTGTATTACAGCATTGTATTCCGGGCACTCATGGCTTTGCCACCAGCTACTGAAACAATGTTTCCGACCCGAAAATACCAATTCTAAACTACATCAGTGCATGACTGGATGTCGCTGAAAGATCCAAGGGAATTTAGTGGATCAATTTGAACTGCCAAAAATGCAAAGCATATGTAAGACTTTTTATCCAAAATGATCCATGAGATTTGCATAACACATTACTTTGGTCTCTGAGATTGAAAATCAATAGAAATAGTTCCTGAGATTGTCTAACATACATTATTTTGGTCATTCCGTTAAAAACTCCGTTAAGTGTCCCGAAGCTCTTGGCCGGAAGTTTGGGTAATTTTCAAAGCTTCATAACTCAATCGTTTCTTAACCAAATTCGACCCATAATATATCAAAATGAAGATAGGAAAGTGTAGAACAAGATTATACCCATTTAGAATCCCAGTGGTTGTCGAAGATGGCCGGAAAAATAGCCTGGAAGGTGACTGGTCTGCGGGAAAACTAGAAAACTCGCTGGAAACTGGGTAAATTTTAAACATTCATAACTTATTCAATACTCAACGAAATTGAGTGATTCAAAAATGAAAAATCATACTTCTCGACTAGAAAAAGAGAATGGTACCTTTCTTAAAGGCTAACTCGCCGTGGTTTGGCCGAAAAACGGCTATATTGGTCGTCGAGTTAGCCACTTTCGAGACGTTTTCCAGCCAAACCACAACGACTTAACCATCAAAAAAGGTACCTTTCTCTTCATCTCATTGAGAAGTATAATTTTCATTTTTGAATCACTCGATTTCGTTGAGTATTGAAGAAGTTATGAACATTTAAAGTTTACCCAGTTTCTTGCAAGTTTTCCAATTTTCCCGCGGACCAGTCACATTTCAGGATATTTTTCGGTCATCTCCGGCAACTATTGGGCTTCCAAATAGGTATAATCTTGTTCTACACTTTCCTATCTTCATTTTGATATATTATGGGTCGAATTTGGTTAAGAAACGATTGAGTTACGAAGTTTTGAAAATTGCCCAAACTTCCGGCCAAGAGCTCTGGGACACTTAACGGAGTTTCTAACGGAATGACCAAAATAATGCTGGACAATCTCAGGGACCATTTCTATTGATTTTCAATCTCAGGGACCAAAGTGATGTGTTATGCAAATCTCAGAGACCATTTTGGTTAAAAAGGCCATATGTAATTATTTATAGTAGGAGGACTTGTAACCGAAATGTACATCTGATATTTGACAAATTAGAATATAGCATAGAAATGAGTGGCTCCACTTCTAGTAAACCTCACACCTACTTGGACATGCTGTTCGGGCAGGAAATCCCGGGTGGCGGAGGTTCCTGGCTCGGACACACAACTCCTCGAGATCTGGCACTTTGGTTGGTTGTCGGGCTCATGCGTAAAAGAGGCTTCAACATGAGTTTTATAGTTAGTTCTGAAAGGTGCCTTTGTGGGGCCTTAGGTATAGGCCTTGAGGTTCACAATCAATACTAACTATATGCGGAGGCGTGCCACTGCCATCTCTTATATGGCAGACGTAGAACAAGTTGACTTTAGTTGATTACTTGCGCCCCAAGTTATCTTAACTTCTTCTTTATCAAAGGATTGTCGTAGATGGGTTAAGTCTACATTAAGTTCTTTTCTATGCCTTGAGATCAAGGACTTTTGTCTAACTTGTATGCTCGAAGGATGATAATCAAATCTGATCAAATCATGAGTTATAGTCCGTTTTGTTCTCTTATGATCACAATGACTTTAGATCTGAAATCCTATGATGCTTTGAACAGATAAGAGTTTAGAGATGGCTTGCATATATACTGAGGAATACATTATAAGGCTAAATCTACTAATTAAAAGACAACACAAAGAGAGTCGGGCAAGGTTGAATCTTAAGCAGCTTTTCCTCTTTTATGATTGCAAAGGTTTCTAAGCGCTAAAGGGAATGGAAAGTGAGCTGATCTATATGCGGGAATCGATACTACAACATTTGGGGAAATGTAGCAGAGCTTTTACACGGAAGGAGGTCATCCTAGTCTGGGGGTTCTAAGGTTTCAAGGAGAGCAAAGTCTGGGCGAGGCGCAACTTTCTGAGTAATTTGGCTTGACTGAGAGAGACAAGTTGTATGTTTGTTTGATTAGTTGAGTGTCCTTGTCTTTAAGTCCTCTTCTTCTTTTTATAGGCAAACTGGCTCAACTGCTGGTGGTTTGATCCTGGCCCGAAAGCTACTGGAAGTTATCAAACTGCTGGTTAATTACTGGCACTGCCCTTGTAAAGTACTTTTTGGGTTGGCAGCTGGTGGGTCTCCATCACTTGTCTTTTCTGACTGCAGGCCTGTAGTCTATGCATTAATGGGGGCCGTCAACTTGCCTCGAGGGTCTGGCACGGGCTTGCCACTAGGCTTCGGGCAAAACTCTTCTTTTTATCTTCCTTATGGGTCTCTCTCTCTAGGCCCAAAGTCCAAATATTAACCCAAACACATGCATCTGGTTAAGTTAGGAACAATGTCGGTGTTACACAATACACAATAGATTGTGGTTCTGTCTTTATACTTTTCCCTTTTGTTATATATATTCGTGAAATGACTGCTGGAAATTGCAAACGTTAATATCTAGTTGGTCTTGCTGGAATAACCATTTTTCCTCTGTTTTCCCAAGTAAGCTTTTGTCTTTCTCTCTAGCTCTTTCTTTTTTACTTAAGTTGGTTCCAGATGTTGAATGCTCGTTTGTGCAATCAAGCGTCACAAAATTGCCTTTCTTTGCCTCCAAAGTAACTGATTAACCAAGTCGGACGCTCTCCTAACTTAGTTTTATGTTGTTACGTGATGTTATGTTGGAATAGTTTCCCTAGTTAATTTCATTTGTTACAATTGTTGCAGGTAATGCTAGGGAAGAATGGTGCGATGAAGTTCTTGGATTGGGATCGTTGTCCGACTACGAGAAGCATGGCCTTGAAAGTCTGATACCCGAGCTTAAAGCCTCCATAAAGAAGGGAATAAAGTTAATTTGCCAAAGAAAGTTGACCTTTCCTTTGAAAAAAGAAAGAAAGTTTGACATGAAGAACTGCACAAGCTTTCTTCATGTTGGGAATCATGGATTTGGATCCCTTCCTAAGCAAATAGTGGGGATCCTCATGACCCACTAACAGGGGTCATTGGATTTCGATCCAACGGCTACAATTATTATAACTTTTAGAGAGACCTCCTGCTTGTAGCCGTTGGATTGAAATCCAACAGCCCCTGTTAGTTGGTCATGAGGATCCCCACCATTTGCTTAGGAGGGGATCCAAATCCGGGAACCATAACATTTTTGTTCCTAAGTATTTGAAAATGACCTGGCTTCTCTGCCCTCCCGCTTCCCATACACTCTTATCCCCTTCCATTTGTGCGGTCACGGTTAAGTTACGTCAACATTTTATATTACTATTATTTTTTATCTTATTATCTCTATAAAAAAATCAATATAAAATGTTGACGTGGTTTAACCGTGACCGCACAAAATAGGAGGGGATGAGAGTGTATGAGAAGTGGGAGGACAGAGAAGCCGGATCCATTTGAAAATGGGATTTAATTTCGACGCGTGGCGACGATTTTAGACGTTACCAATTCCGTCCGTCATGGTGTCAAATCAGAAACTTTTTTACACTGTTTGTTCAGAATACGAATCTTTCCTGATCCACACTTAATAAACCATTGTTTTTACAGAGTAGTTAATCCACTATCTCTTGAATTGTTGTAGGCAGATCAATTATTAATCCGATATGATTTCTTAATCCACACTTAAAAAACCATTATCTTGTCCTAGTCCAGTTAATAATCCTCCATAGAGAAGGGAATAAAGTTGGCTAAAGAAAGTCAAGCCAGCCTTCAACCACAATATTCGTTCCCATACGCTAGTTTAGACGCAAGAATCTCTCCCTGCAACAGAGACGTTGGCTAGAGATCTTTCAATTCTATGGGTTCATCTTTCCAACAATATTATTGGATGAACTTCCTCCTCTTATTAGTTTTCATACTCATCCCTCATGCCTCGTGCTGCTTCAGTTCAATTTTCAGCTTTGGCGATTCACTGGCTGATACCGGAAACTTAAAGATCAGTTCCCCTAACGAGACTGTCCACTTCTTCTTCCCTGCATATGGGATGACCTACTTGCATCGCCCCACCGGGCGCTGCTCCGATGGTCGCTTAGTCATAGACTTCATTGGTATGCATCCACTTACAGTATATCTTACGTTTTCAAATTTATCAGTTTCTCAATTCACATTATCGTTTTCAGCTGAATATCTCGGACTTCCGCTTGTTCGACCTTATCTCGAAAGCCAGAAAAGTATCCAAAACTTTGAAGGGGGAGTGAATTTCGCCGTGGCAGGAGCCACGGCGCTTGACGCCACCTTTCTTGAAGAAATGGGAGATTCTAATCCACGTACCAACAACTCTCTGGGAATTCAAATGGACTGGTTTAAAGAAATTCTTCCATATTTTTGCAACATATCTTCAAGTAAGTTTGGAATTCCTTCCCATGCTTATCGTAAGGAGAATAGTATTTGCATTCCCCTACTGGAGATAGCTCGTTCTCTCACTTGCAAATACCATATTTTTACCATATAAATTTCGTAATCGAAATAGTTCAATTTTTTAATCTTCATTTGAAGATTAACCTTAAAAAAAAATTATTCGGATCAGAGATTGTTTAATCATTCAAATGTATCAAATAAATCAATATTGTAGGTGCTAAGTAACATATTCATGATTGACTGTTGATTTATTTGAAACATTTGAATGACTTAACGATCTCCGATTTGAATGATTTCTTCTAAGGATGATATTCATATGATGATCAAGAAATTGAACGGTTCTGATTATGAAATTTTTACGATGAAGATACATTATTTATAAGTGGGGGCAGAGGGGAAGAAATGAGCTCAGTGACGGAGATAGGATTTGAACTCACTAGGGTCATGATAAAGAAGTAGATGTGTTAACATTTTGTTACTTAGATATATAATTCACGACTGGTTCTTATATTTGACTTGTCATTGTACGATATTATTATTAACAGTGTCATTATTTATTTCGATGTATACCTCCCCTCCGCTACCGAATGAACCTAATTATTGGAAATTCTTAGGTTGGGGTGTGGGGATCAATAGCAAAATTTGTGCGGAGTAAAAGTTGTTGGTGGGTCATGCGAACTCATTGACACTTTGACCCCCCATCGGTTGGGGTGTGGGGATCAATAGCAAAATTTGTCTGGAGCAAAATTTCTTAATCCCCACTTAAAAAACCATTATTTTATACGGAAGTTAGTTTGCTAAAGAAAGTCAAGCCAGCCTTCAACCACAATATTCGTTCCCATACGCGCGTTTAGACACAAGAATCTCTCCCTTCAACGGTGACTTTGGCTAGAGATCTTTCAATTCTATGGGTTCATCTTTCAAACAATATTATTGGATGAACTTCCTCCTCTTATTAGTTTTCATACTCATCCCTCATGCCTCATGCTGCTTCAGTTCAATTTTCAGCTTTGGCGATTCACTAGCTGATACCGGAAACTTAAAGATCAGCTCTCCTAACGAGACTGTCCACTTCTTCTTCCCTCCATATGGGATGACCTACTTTCATCGCCCCACCGGGCGCTGCTCCGATGGTCGCTTAGTCATAGACTTCATTGGTATGCATCCACTTACAGTATATCTTACGTTTTCAAATTTATCAGTTTCTCAATTCACATTATCGTTTTCAGCTGAATATCTCGGACTTCCGCTTGTTCGACCTTATCTCGAAAGCCAGAAAAGTATCCAAAACTTTGAAGGGGGAGTGAATTTCGCCGTGGCAGGAGCCACGGCGCTTGACGCCACCTTTCTTGAAGAAATGGGAGATTCTAATCCACATACCAACAACTCTCTGGGAATTCAAATGGACTGGTTTAAAGAAGTTCTTCCATATTTTTGCAACATATCTTCAAGTAAGTTTGGAATTCCTTCCCATGCTTATCGTAAAGAGAATAGTATTTGCATTCCCCTCTTGGGATGAGCTCATTCTCTCACTTGCGAATACCATATTTTTACCATATAAATTTCGTAATCGAAATAGTTCAATTTCTTAATCTTCATTTAAAGATTAACTCTAAAAAAAACTATTCGGATCGGAGATTGTTTAATCATTCAAATGTATCAAATAAATCAATATTGTAGGTGCCAAGTAACATATTCATTATGGACCATTGATTTATTTGAAAGAACGGTTCTAATTATAAAATTTTTACGATGAAGATACATTATTTGCAAGTGGGGGCAGAGGGGAAGAAATGAGCTGAGTGACGGAGATAGGATTTGAACTCACTGGAGTTATGATAAAGAAGTAGATGTGTTAACATTTTGTTACTTAGATATATAATTCATGATTGGTTCTTATATTTGACTTGTCATTGTATGATATCATTATCAACAGTGTCATTATTTATTTCAACGTATACAACCAGATTATAACCATACAGTGATCTTAAGTTCTTAACTGTGTAATATTAGATTATTTTTTTCTACTCAAGCAGCCACGACCCTTAATTTGACTCCCATAAGTAAATACACCAACGTTTGTGAAATATTATTGATCAATCCTTTCAATTGATTGAACTCACTATGAAATACTGTTAATTGGTAGAGTGTTTTGATAAATAATGGAAATCAAAAGCATGCAGGCATAAACTTAAACTGAACCTAAATATTGGAAATTCTTATTGGGGTGTGGGGATCAATAGCAAAATTTGTGTGGAGTAATATAAAGTTATTGGGGTCAATGTGAACTCATTGACACCCCCCTTCCCCCGTCCCCTCCGCTACTGAATAAACCTAATTATTGGAAATTAGGTTGGGGTGTGGGGATCAATAGCAAAATTTGTGTGGAGTAATTTAAAGTTGTTGGTGGGTCATGCGAACTCATTGACACTTTAACACCCCACGCCCACCCCCAGGAGCAATATAAAGTTGTTGGGTCCCTATGAACTCATTGACACTTTACCCCTCCCCCTCTCTCACTACTGAATGAGCTCATCTCCAGCTTTGTAAATGAGAGATATTAGGTTTGAATTTCGTGAATAGCGAGTTCGATACTATTTTATTCTCACACCTCTTAAGGTAAATGTATCCTTGTATCAAGGAAAAAAAAACATAAAATTTCATTCCAATCCTTGAAAAACTTACTCTTAGAATAAAACCTTGTGTAAGATTAAACACTAACTCTAGTTCTTGGCATTGAATTGTAACTTTTGGAAATTAATTAGATTGTACATGATGCCTGTCTGATCGATTCTTATTGCAGATTGCAGTGAATTCCTTTCGGGCTCTCTAATTCTCATGGGAGAGATTGGAGGCAATGATTACAACGATGCCTTGCTTGGCGGGAAAAGTATAGAACAGGTTCAAGAATATGTTCCATTGGTGATAGAAGAAATTGGTTTATCCATCAATGTAAGAGTTTGAAAAGCTTGGATCACAATGGTTCTAAAAAACGCGATCTCCTTTAGGCTTGTCTAACTTTTTGTGGCTGCATTGCTTTGCAGGAGTTAATCGAGCTTGGGGCCGCGACGCTTTTGGTACCTGGAAACCTTCCAATTGGTTGCCTTCCCATCTATCTTACAAACTATGAGGGTTCAGATGAGAGTGACTACGACCCTTCAACTGGTTGTTTAAATTGGTTAAACAAGTTTGTTGAGTATTACAATGAGCAGCTTCAGACAGAACTAAGCCGGATTCGAAGCCTTCATCCTCACGTCAACATCATTTATGCAGATTATTACAATGCTATGATGTACTTATATCATTCTCCAGAACAATTTGGTACTTCAACTCTCAATTAATTTTATCCACGTTTGTTTTTATGTTTTGTTAAACGAACTTCATGTGCATATATTTTAGTCACTACTCAAAACTTAGCTTTTTCAATAGGCCTTGTGAAATAGCTTGCGGATTTTTGGTGCATTGTTTTCAAATGCTGAAGCTGAAGCTGAACCTGTTTACGATAAAAAAATTTGATTCGTGTAATTGCAGGATTTATCGGGGGAACTCCAAAATCGTGCTGCGGAGGAGGAGGGACATACAATTACAATTCATCAGCACAATGTGGTATGCGACAGGCAAGTGCTTGCCAAAATCCTGCGGAGTTTATCAGCTGGGACGGTATCCACTTTACTGAAGCAGCATACAAGTGGATAACAAATGCTTTGTTGAAAGGAAATTACACCGATCCTCGTATTAGTTCCTTGTGTGTTTCCACATTGTGATATGTATTGTGTACTTCTCCACCTGTGCTTATAATTGTTAGTTTGGTTTTGTTGGTGACACATTATATTGTGTAGATAGTCTCTCTAATTTTTTTTTTTTAATAAATGTGATGAGTTGTTCTTATCGAAATGAGAGTGAGTCCTATCTTTAATAGAAAAGTGTTAAAAATGTTTGGAAAAGAATTTACTTTTCATTGAATAATAATATTACAAGGTAGTTGTATATATACAACTCATTTACATGTGTCACTACTAATCCTTAACTGACTAACAACTATACAACCAAACAAACAAATCAATATCCAACTAATTCTCTAAACATTATTCAACTGATTCATTTACATAATTTCCCTTAACATCCCCCCTCAAACTAAGCTGAGGAGTTCGAAGTGAGAGTTTGGATCGTAAAAAATGAAATATGTCCTTTGGGAGAGCTTTAGTGCAGATATCAGCAAGCTGTTGCTGCGTGGAAATGTAGTGAACAGAGACTTCTTTGGCTAAGACCTTTTCTCTAATGTAGTGGTAGTCGATCTCAACGTGCTTGGTGCGAGCATGAAATAATGGATTTTTGGCCAAAGAAAGTGCAGAAATATTGTCACACCACAGTTGTGGAATAGTAGGAGAGTGGTAACCAATATCAGTTAACAGTTTGCAGATCCAAGTGATTTCTGTAGTAGTGTTGGCAAGGGACCGGTACTCTACTTCAGTAGAAGAGCGAGCAACAGTAGGTTGCTTTTTGGCGCTCCAACTGATAATGGATAAGCCGAGAAAGATACAAAAACCTCCAGTGGATTTTCTGTCAATAGAACACCCTGCCCAATCGGCATTTGAGAAAGCCGTAAGAAATGGAGTATAAAGGCTTTTGGAGAACCATAATCCCATATCAACAGAACCCTTAAGATACCTGAAGATTCGTTTGACTGCTTGAAGATGAGATTGTCGAGGATTATGCATGAATTGGCAAACAAGATTCACAGAGATCGGGCCTTGTCCAGGTTAGATATTGGAGAGCTCCTACCAGAGATCGATATTCTGCAGAATTTTCCAGTAAGGGTGATGTGTGATCTAGTTTGGATGTACTCAGAGGAGTGACACATGGTTTGGCTCCATCCATTTTAGCTTTCTTCAGCAAATCAAGTATGTATTTGGTTTGGGAGATGTAGATGCCTTTGGATGACTGTTTCACTTCAATGCCAAGGAAGTAGTGAAGAGCACCTAAATCCTTAATAGGGAACATGGCACGGAGTTGAGTGATCACTTGAGTACAGGCAGAAGAGGATGGTCCAGTGACAATAATGTCATCAACATAGACCAAGATGAATACCATTGGATCAGTTTTAACAAAGAGATAGTGATCGGACTGAGAACCAATGAAGCCCAAAGATGTTAAAGCTCCATGTAGTTTCTCATACCAAGCTCGGGGAGCTTGTTTTAGACCATATAGGGATTTTTTAAGATGGCAGATATGCTGAGGGTGAATCGGGTCTTCAAAGCCAGGTGGCTGGTACATGAACACTTGTTCAGTGAGATTGCCATGTAAAAATGCATTGCTGACGTCTAACTGATTCAAGAACCAATCATATTGAGCTGCCAATGTGAGAATGAGTCAAATGGTGATAAGTTTAGCAACTGGACTAAATGTCTCAATATAGTCCAACCTTCTTGCTGATGGAAACCCTTAGCCACAAGACAATTGTTCCATCAGGTTTCCGTTTTATTCTAAAAACCCATTTGCATCCCACTATATTGCTGGAGGAAGATTGAGGAACTAAAGACCAGGTGCCTGTTTGTTGCAATGCAAGAAATTCATCCTGCATAGCTTTAACCCAATGAGGATGTTTTCAAGCCTAAAGATAGGTGTTGGGAATATAATCAGGAGAAAGATGAGAAGGTAGAGGATGCTTAGTTGCAGTTAGTGCTTTGGGTTTATAGATACCAGATTTGGATCTAGTTTGTATGGGATGAAGGTTGGTAAGGCTGCTTGATGATGTTGCTGTGTGTAGGGGATGAGTGTTGGATGGTGGTGGAGATGCACTGAGTGATGTAGGTAAGGCTGCGGAAGTAGGCTCAGTTGAAGCATTTTGTGCAACTGGATTTGTAGAAAATGTCAATTGGGTTGGAATAGATGGATTGAGATGAACCCTGGATAATTCTGAGGTTGAAGTGGATGGAGTTGCAGGAACTTGCTTATGAAAAAGGAAGCTTGATTCATCAAAGACAACATGGCGTGGCACATAGATCCTGTTGGAGCTGAGATCGAGACATTTGTAGCCCTTGTGATTGAGACTGTACCCCAGAAAGACACACTGTTTGCTCTTAGGATCCAACTTTGATGAAGAATAAGGCTGCAACCAGGGAAAACAACTGCAACCAAATATTTTCAAGGTGTGATACGATGGAGATCTATGGAACAACAATTCCCAGGGAGAAGCTTTGGATGCAGTAGGCATTCGATTGATCAAGTATGCTGCAGTAGCAAATGCATGATCCCAATATAGATGCGGAACTTGAGATACTGTGAGTAAGGTCCTTGCTGTTTCAACCAAGTGTCGATGCTAGCGCTCAGAACAACCATTTTGTTCTGGAGTGTGAGGACAGCTTAGTTGGTGAGTTATGCCATGGACAGCAAGAAATGTAGATAATTGAGAGCTCAAGTATTCACCACCAGAGTCAGATCGCAGAGTCAAAATTTTGGAACACAACATATTCTCAACATGAGCTTTGAATTGCACAAAGATATTGTAAACATCAGATTTGTATTGCATAGGAAAGAACCAACAATACTTTGTGAAATCATCAACAAAGATTACATAGAACCTATGGTGATGTAATGAAGAAACAGATGCTGGCCCCCAAACATCTGTATGAATTAGTTCCAAAGGTTTCCTTGTGCGACATTGCACAAATACAAAGGGAAGCTTAGAACTTTTACTTACTGCACAACCATTACAGAAAGTGGTGTGTTTATTATCAGAAACAGAAATACACAACTGAGAGTGCAACTTAGTTAGAATTTTAGCAGATATATGGCCTAGTCTTTGATGCCAAACATCCTTTGAGGCATGAACAGTTGCAGATAATGCATGAGGATGAGCAAGCAGTGAATCAGAGTTGGTGGCTTGTAGGGGATAAAAGCCATTTCTCACTGGTCCTTTAAAGAGCATCTTCCCCGAAGAAATATCCTTCACAGTGTAGTGAAAAAGATAAAGATGCATAGAACACCAATTATCAATAAGGAATTAATTTGCAGAGAGCAAATTATGTTTTAAAGCAGGAACATGTAACACATTGCTAAGCTTAAAATTGTAATGAGGAGTAGATAAGGAAGAAGATCCAGAGTGAAGAATAGGCAAACCTTTGCCATCTCCAATATAGACTTGGTCAGGGCCTGTATACGACTCTGGATTTTGAAGATTTGTATACGAATTGGTTATGTGAGTGCTTGCTCCAGAATCAATAAGCCAAGTTGGAGAAGATGCATTCGTACTTGCAACCATAGCAGAAGGAGAAGAGTGATTGGAGAAATTTGGATTCATACGCTGAGGACAATCGAATGCCTCATGACCAAATTGTTGACATATTTGGCAAGAAGCTTTCTTGCTAGAGGTGAAATTGGAACGACCACCACGATGATTCCTTGGATAACCTTGTCGAGAGGAATACTGGCGAAAGTTGTTGGATCGAAAAGTGCCTCGATTCTGAAAGTGCTTAGGGTTGGAGACAAAACCTCGATTTTGAGAATTATTGCGATCCACACCACGGCCTTGTGAAAAATTAGAGTTGAGATTGTGTGATGCCATAAAAGCCTGAGAATTTGGCGTTGGAAGAAGACCAACAGAAGAATTGAAAGCCTGAAATGGCGAAGACTGAGACGTTTTCTTCCGATTGGTCAATTGGATTTCCTTATTGAGAAGAAGGCCATTGAGTTCATCAATTGTTGTGAAGCCAATGCGAAACTGAATTGCATCAACGAACGAGTCATATTCCGGTGGAAGGCCATGAAGAATGACAGAGATTAACTCAGAATCTTCAATCGGAGCTCCGGCGCGAGCAAGAGCATCAGCGATCTCTTCAATTTGTTGAAGAAATTGAGCAGCAGAGGAATCGCCTTTGGTGACACTGCGAAGACGAGATCTGAGCTCATGAATGTGTGATTGAGAGGCAGTCGCAAGTCTTGATTCCAGTTTTGCCCACAGTTCTCTGGAAGAATTGATTCCAACAGTGTAAGGAATCAAAGAATCAGAGAGTGTAGAGTTGAGCTAGATGAGAATGTTCTGATCATTCTAGAACCAGGTGATGTAGACTGGATTTACAATGCGATTTCCAGATGAATCTGTGAGGAATTGAGGCGGTGGAGGAACGGAGCCATCAACGATGTCAGTAAGGTTGTAGCGATGGAAGATCGGAGCAAATAAGGAGCTCCAGGTCAAGTAATTCGTTGTGGTCAGCTTGATTGGCACCAGAGATCCAATGTTTTGGATTGTAAGAGAAGTAGTAGAGAGACGAGAACCGGAATCGATAATCGGAGAATGATGAATTTGAGAATCAGAGGCAGAAGAGGGAGAATTAGAGGTCGCCATTGAAGAATACAGGAGAAATTAGGGTTTCGGGTGCAAGAAGCTTCAAGAAAATGGAAGCTTAGTGACGAAGAATTGGGAAAGGCGTAGCAACGGGGTCTACGAATCCAGTCGTCAGACAGAGGCGGTTGATACCATGTTTGGAAAAGAATTTACTTTTCATTGAATAATAATATTACAAGGTAGCTGTATATATACAACTCATTTACATGTGTCACTACTAATCCTTAACTGACTAACAACTATACAACCAAACAAACAGATCAATATCCAACTAATTCTCTAAACATTATTCAACTGATTCATTTACATAATTACCCTTAACAAAAAATGTGGTACATAAAATATGATAAAAGTAACATTTTTACCCTTGAATAGGATTTTCAGAACTGTTTGGTCATAATGGCAATTCCCAATGCTGACATGCTTTGCACAAGCCAGCTCCAAGTTGCAGTTTTATCCAGGACTAGGATTCTCTCCCATTCCACCCCTCTTCTCATATTCTCTATTTTATTTTTCTTTTTCTATAAAAAATTAATGTAAAATATTGACGTGGCTTAACCGTGACCGTTCAAATAGGAGGAGAGGGAAAGGAAGAAAAAAAAGAGAGAAGATAATCCTACTCCTTTTATGCAATAGCCTTGAAGAGGCAGGCCCCTTCAGTATACTACGTTACTTTTTAAACGGCGGAACACAAGTATCTTTCTCTGCATGAGAGACAGCTAGAGATCTATCAATTCTATGGATTCGTTCTTTCCACCGTATGATGCGACGGACTTCCTCCTCATATCAGTTTTCATATTCATCCCTCATGCGTTAGGTTGCTGCTTCTCTCGAACCTAGTATCACATATTTGTAACTAAGTAAGATATTAAAATGATTGGTTATATGAGATCGCTGAGTTTGATACTATACCCACATGAAACATCATACTCACAATGGATAGGTAGCTAATAAACATTTTTTTTCTTGAGTAAGATGATATATTTTACACTAGGAGGAGTGAGATTTCAGTTAAACCACACAATGAACAACCTAATTTGGTATCGAATTCGCTATCCACGAGATTCGAATCTAAGATCGTTCACCTACAAGTGAAGTGTAAATGAAATTGAAAACAATTTGGCATCGCATTCGAGTTCGGCTAATAAACATTTGATATTGAAAACAATTGTAAGTATATTATAGTGAAATTGGCTGTCTCCTCGGATAGACTTATTACTTATAGTTGCAAGGCACATTTATCAAGTGGATTAGTTTTTTTTTTCTATTTTTTGTCACCTGCTGTTATTTGACAGAAAGGTGGAGACTTGTTGATTCTTGCACGCTAGGACAAGCACCAGTATTTTTCTAGCTACTCATTTCTAAGGTCATCTCTAACCGAATAGACTATATTTAGCCTTCGTCTAGATTATAGTCCTGTAATAAATTATTTTTTTAATGAACAGTGTCATACCATATTTATGTATCATCTCTAACCACAGGGGGCTAAGCCCCCTCAATTATTTATTAATTTAAAATTGTTCTTTTATTTTATTAGCAAATTGAATTAAATTACTATATTAAAATAAGATTTTCAAACATATTTTGTGTGCCACTTATCGTTAAATGAACAAACCTCCAAACATATTTTGAGTGCCACTTGAAGATGTGGCCATTTGAAAATTATTGAAAAAATTAAAGGAAAAATTATGGGAAGATGTAAGAGAGGGGTGTGTATGAAAAGAGTGTTTGAGGTGAATAGAATGTGAAGAATTGAAATAAAATGAGGTAAGATAGTATGAAAGAGTGAAAAAGGTGTGAGAAATGGTGTATAAATGTCTTAGGTATTTATAAAAAAAAAAATTAGAATTTTAATTTGGTCTTAAAAAAAATCCAGCTAGCCCAACTGAAGGGGCTAGCTAGCTAGCTAAAAATGGTCAGCCCGTTGGATTTTAGCCTATGGATGCCAATAACTTTTTGTCCAGACTTCTGTTGGAGATGAGTTTTGTGTTAAAAATGGTTATCCTTTGGCCTATACTTATTGCTGGCCCGGTTGGAGATGTCCTAAGGAACCAGCGTCTGCTATAAGTTTATTTTGACAAAAATCATGTTCATTTTCATAAAAAATTAGTCAACCTTGAAAGAGAGGGAGTGTGTGTCTCTCTCGATCGATCAGCGGTAGAGAGAGAGATATTTCCATGGCTAGGGCAAGTTTGGTGAACGTCGTGGTCGTCTTCCTCGTAACAGTTGGGATCATCCCGCATGCGAATTGTTACTACACATCAATCATTGGGTCTGGAGATTCACTTGCTGATACTGGCAACACATACATACACCAATGCCGTTGACCGCCATGGCGATCCTTTCCACTTCTTCCCTCCATATGGGAAGATCGACCTACTTTCATGGCTTCAGCCACCGTGCAACTCAAAGCAGCACTGCTTTGGCCTCAAAAGCACAAATTTTTGTTATGCTTTTTTCAGGGCTTCAGCTACCTGGCAACTGAGAGGCGCAGAAAAAGCAACCCCGCCCAGAAACGTTCGGAGCCCGGCGGGAAAATGAGAAAACCCCCATGGGAAAGAGTTTAAAGAAGGCATGAAAGGGAAGAGAGAGAATATCATATAAAAGTCAATTTGGAAGTAATTGATTGAAATGAAAACTAATGAAAATGACTTGAAATTTTTTAGTTTTAACGATAAGAACAAAATAAATGGTAAAGTGAATAGTACATTTTTAGTGTAAAAATGTGGTTTTTCGTTAAAGTGAACAGTACCGGGAGCTTTTCGTTAAGTTCCGTTGATTGAATTAATTAGAGCAGAATAAATTAAAAAAATTGGGATTAACTAGGATTATTGCGAATTACATGTGGCAATCTTTGAAAGGGATGGTAGCATACCTAGAGTTAATGGTGGTGAGCAAAAATGCTTGCTTATGCAATACATCTCCAGGTCAATTGCCAAACTATTTTTTTGGGTGGTGGTGTTATTTGTATATATACTTGTCCATGCACAATAGTAAGTACACATGTTATTAGAGAATGTGTTTACAAACTTGTTTGTTTTATGTGTCTAAATATTTTTTTATCATTTAGATTTAGGTCGGGGTGGGCACATGTTGGGTCGGGTTTGAAATTGGAGGAACCGAACATGACCAGTTTGTAAATGAAACGGGACGGGACAGTGCGGAGCGGGACGGATCGATTTTTTAAGAAATAGAACCGAATCTAACCCGACTCATTTCATACGGACCAGTTCCTGCAGGTCCACGGATCCTTTTGTTTTTTTGTTTTTAATTTTAGTTAACAGGCCTTTGGCCTTTTTCCACATGGGTCCAGTAACAATAAAATTCAAGTCCAGGGTAACAACATTTTTTGCTAACAGGCCTTTGGCCCTGTGGTTCATTTTAAATCAGAGGCTACAGCCTACAAGCCTACAACCAACAGAAAGTTATGTCCACTGTCCAGAAGCAATTACAAAGTTCACTGCAACAACCAAGTTGCAATTACAAATTTATGTCCAGCAACAACCAAGAAGCAAGTTCGGTTCAGTGTTCACTGCAGGAAGCAATTACAAAGGTCACTACAGGTTTCTGTAATCTGTCTTGCTTTGAAAAACTAACAGCAGCAACAAAATAGAGGTGGTTGTGGAGGACATGGTGATGTAGCTGTTTACATGGCTGGCACGAGATTAAAAATGACATATACTCAAAGCCTATGTTGATATTCAAGTAGGCACTTTATTGATATAAATGCGTCCAAAGATGCGGCCGTAAAATCAGATATTTGCCTGTGTAAATTGCACAGATACATATTTGATCCAGAGTTAGACATAATATACAGCGGAGAATCGGGAAAGGACATTGCTACTAAATGAGAAAAGCACGTCCAAAATATACTCTCGTAGCATTTTTTAAGGAGTGTAACGAAGAACTCAAACATCATGCCTTTTTCCTTGTAATTGCGTAATCCCTATTTTGGGCCCAAACAAATTGATTTGTGTTATTGCCTGTCTATAGTTGTTGACTAATAGGTAAGCTTTGTATAAAGAATATATATTTAGCATCAATGAAAATATTCTTGCAGAATAAATTCAAGGGGAGGGATGATGAGATGAGCTGCTGCAGGGGGTGGTTTTCGGGATATGGAGGTTATGGAAGTGCAGGAATGATAGAATTTTTAATGGGGTATGTTGGCATCCATCTGATGCTCTCATGCTTTGGAACCGTAGCCTGGGTGAATATCGTGAAATGGAGATGCAAATAGAGGAAGAAGATGTGGGAGGGAAGGCGAAGAAAGCTGCTGATGCAGTGCAACCGAGTGGTCAGAAAAAATGGAAGAAACCTCCTTTTGGTACAGTGAAGATAAATTGTGATGCGGCGTGGAATGCCAAGAGAGGGTCTGGTGCTGTGGGGTGGGTGATTCGTGACTTTGCGGGACTGCTGAAGGCGGCGGGAGGCACGACTTTGATTCAAGCATCTAATGCTCAGATGGCTGAGGCGGTGGCGGTAAGGGAAGCGCTAGGAGGCTGCGGGAGAGAAGGATTTACAAAGGTAATTATCGAGTCAGATGCTCGAGAGCTTGTTCGTATGATTAATCGAAGAATGGTTATTGATGCGCAACTGGAAGGTATTTTGCACGATATATGGCACCTTGCAAGTAGTATAGAATCTGTGGAGTTTGTGTTTCTCATTGAGAAATCAACAGAGCAGCGTACGTTGTTGCAGTTTTCATGCAATATGTAGAACTTTTATTTGGGATTGTACTGGTCCCGTTTTTCTTTTTAATATTCTTGCTGAAGATGTGAACTTATCAATTAAACTTGATTGAATAAAATCTATTGTTTGACAAAAAAAAAAAAAAATTCTTGCAGAACATATTCAAATGATCTAATTTTACATGGTATCAGAGCTAGGTTTTTCTTAGCTCTGCTCTACCTGGCTTCCATCAATTTTCCTCGAGCCTATACAGCTAGTTATTTTTTTCTTTCATTTTTCTTACTTTGTGTCGTCAATTCCAGCCATGGTAATAACGACCAAAGCTCAAATGGAAGCAAACCAAAGAGCTCTGATCCCATTTTCAATCATATATTCGTCTCCAATGGAGACATATATACATGCAACGTAGTGCATCTCTCTCTGACACCCAATTTCAACAGATTTTTCTATCATGAACAACAAGTGGACTACGCCGTTAACTGTTCCTCAAACCAATGTCGCAGGCAGTGAACCAATTTTTATCAAAATCTTCAGAGTACCCTCGTCAATGGCTGATTGATAGTGAAGCGATGGACTACACGTCCTCCCAACACTTGCTCGACACCACCACCAAAACTTCACTACCACTGGTTGTGTTACCTAGTGGAGAGAATACTCCTGTTAACTACATTGCAAAAGATGAAGTTGGTACAGAGGAAGAGGAAAACAATAGAGAGAAACAAGAGAGATTGTATTGATTGATTAGAGAAAATGTATACAAATGAACTTGAAGAAATGATAACTATACAGTCCCTTATATAGCCATATATCCTAATTACAATAATACCCTTCTAACTATATTAACAAATTCAATCACTAGAATAATGTCATGTGGCATTTCTGTTATATCAGTTTTTACTCCCCCCTCAAACTAAACTTGGAGTATCCAAGTGAAGTTTGAACTAGCCAGGTATTTGAGACTGATCTGGAACTGCAAGAGCAAGATGTCTGCCGTGCTTCAAGAATCAACCTGTTGCAAACAAGAAAGCACCCACTGACACCTTTGTAACTGTTGACCAAAACCTCTACTCACCCCATTATCATCACACAAGACTGCAACTTTTGTCGTTGGTGAAGCCATGATGAAAGCCACAAGTACAAACCTACTTTATCATTAACATACCCAATACATTTTCGACTTTGAACTGAGAAGCCATAGTATCACACTCACTGTATATGCAAATTACCACTCATAAATCTTTACAGAGACTGGTACCAAATCAACGAAGGAGAATGACACTCCAAGAAACCAAATCAACGAAGGAGAATGATACTCCAAGAAACCAAATCAACCAAGGAGAATGACACTCCAAGAAACCAAATCAATGGAGGAGAATGACACTCCAAGAACCCAAATCAACCAAGGAGAATGAGACTCCAAGAAACCAAATCAACCAAGGAGAATGACACTCCAAGATAGCTTCCTAAATCTTCCCAGATACCAAAATTAACCAAGGAGAATGACACTCCAAGAAATCAACATTATAGGCTGTAATAAGCTTCTGAACAATTCAAATCCAATAAAGAGACAGTAGAATTTCAGTGAGGCAGAGAGACAAAATTGGACACCATAAAAATTGCACAGTTCATGGTTCGAAAATCCAGCAAACCAAATGAAGTCCATGACAAACACTGATCTTGAAGCAATGAAGAATCTTGAACCCAAATATTAAAAACAACTTGAAGAACCCAGAAAAGACGCACTAGAAAGATGATTTCATGCTTTTAAATCTCAACATCTCCACTTAAATGGCTTTTTGCCCATAACAACAAACTAATTGATTTACGCAATACTAAAAGAATCAAAGCAAGTAACTGAGAAACTTAACCTTCACATAAAACTTTTGAGCTGGACATTTCGTCAAACACCTGGGCTGCACATAGGTCTAAACTTTCATAAATTGATGACCCAGATGTGATCCTTCGAGAATTACAACATACCAAAGAGAGATTGAGGGTATGGATTTTATTGACAACTAATATACCCTTTGATGTCAACTAATCCATGTGATCATTTTCACCCAACAACTTTGCGGTAGTTACCCAGATGAGCAACACGCACACTCGCCTCTCATCAGCAAGAGAACATGAAGAAGAAGTAGTGAATCAACGGTGCAAAGAAAGCAAACTCTGCTCTCAGTCGCAGAAACCTGAACCAGAGTGGACCCGAGCCATTGAAGACCTTGATGAAAATATGAAAAATCCCCAATTCAAGAACAGAAAATCTCAAACCATGATTGCGAAGTTCTCTCGCAGCCCAACAACGTCGTTGCAAACGACGAACAGAACGGAGCACCAAAAATCAACCCAAGAACAATAGCAATCGTGATCCCAACAATCACAGAAAAATCAACCCAAGAACAATCGCGGAAGCACCGAAAATCTAATGGAAATTTGAAGAGAAACTAAACCAGGAAGAAAAAGAAAATGTAAACTACGACGAAGAGAAACCACCAGAATCCATGGCGTGAGCATGGTGGTTCTGATACCATGTTAACTACATTGCAAAAGATGAAGTTGGTACAGAGGAAGAGGAAGACAATAGAGAGAAACACGAGAGATTGTATTGATTGATTAAAGAAAATGTATACAAATGAACTTGAAATGATAACTATACAATCCCTTATATAGCCATATATCCTAATTACAATAATACCCTTCTAACTATATTAACAAATTCAATTACTAGAATAATGTCATGTGGCATTTATGTTATATCAGTTATTACCTATCACTTATATTGGCAATTTATCTTTAAATACATATATTCAATTGAAAAATGTTTTGGGTGTTTCTAGCTTTAAGTTGACCTTATGTCCGTCCGTAAGCAAGATTACAAGAGGATTGAGTTATTGTGACGTTTTTTCCATATTGATGTATTTTGGAGGACTTAGTTACGAAGAAGACGATTGGTTTGGGTAAACAACATGGAGACCTCTACTATTTTGTGGTGTTGGAAACTAAACAGTCCCATCCTTAAGCCATCTCGTAATCTTGTTATCATTTCTTCCGATTTTTGGCATCATCGTTTGGCCACATTTCTTCTAGTCGTTTGAAATTCTTGTATAACTTTATTAAAGCTTCATTATAATCTCATAATAAAGTATGTGATATTTGCCCTTTAGCTAAACAAACACGACTTCTATTTGTGACGAGTGATCTATTTCTACTTCTCTAGTCCCTTCTCCCTTATACATTAATGTGACATTTGGGAACCTCACATAACCACTTCTCTTACTGGATCACTTTTTTTTTTTTTTAAACCATTGTCGACGACTTTTCATGATATACATGAGTGTTTCTCATGTGCCATTTATTGATGTCACTTAGTCAACTTAAGTCGCATCGATAATTTTAAGGGGCTTATACTTCAAGAAGTTAATCGTGTTTAGCTTTGCATCAGAAGCTATATTATCAAATCTCAATTCACATGTGTTACTTGTATCATTTATAAAAAATGAAAAAAAATGAAAAGGTAAAAAGGACCGTTTCATTAATATGGTCGGCTGAATTATTAGAGACTCCATGGCTCCATGTCCCAATTTGGGAGACACAGAGAATCAAAAGCAAAAGAAATATAGCTTGTGCATACACGGTATGGTGTTATATTTTAGAGAGACTTTAGGATATTCTATTTATATTAGAAAAACTTTTAAGGGTTGGCTAGAGAAACACGTGAGTCGCTTTGCACACATGATTTGGAGTCGGTTTAGCTTTTGGACAATTTTGAAAAATAGGAAACTTGTAGCTCTATCTCTTAACTTTCGAAGCATATATTATTGAGAATATAAATAACATATTGGGAAAATGAGGAACCTTATATGTGCATATAAGTAATTGAGATACTTTCCTTATTGTCAATTGGTTTTATGGTAGAACCTTAACTTCGATGAGAATTTGAATGTTATGAGACAAAGAGGAAATTTACCACTTTACAAGTAGACTTTTGCATGTATAGGCCACAGATATGTATAAGTGGCATAGACAACAATGCTTTGTTGCGTGCCATATTCTCTCACGTCTCTCCTTTAGTCCCTTTTGTCCCCATCGCCATTTCATTTTTTTCCAACCCTTTGTGTTGAGAAATAATTATGATGGATGGTGTTGGATCTTTGATGGACTAAAAGAGAGCAATAAGGTTGACTCCTCAACAATGGAGTGTGAACTGGCTATTGCACAAGGGTCCCATTGTGTTTCCAAACTTGCATACACCTCTCATGACATGCCACACATGAAGAAGCACCTCTCATATATTTTTACAACAAAATTATTCGAATGCACAAAATTGATACACTTATTAACATAATGTTCGAATGCACAAAATCGATACACTTATTAACACCATGTTTAATAAATGTGAGCCTTATCATTATATGTAAGATTCACCTGTATTAAAAAGTGTGTTAGCAAGTGCATTAGTTTTGTGTTTGTGAATAAATCACATGTACTTTTATGTCCAAGTATTGTTGTCCTGGCTTTATTTGCTTCATATTCATGGCATGGTATATATGCTAAAAAGTGTAAAATTAAACTAGAGTCGATATGTTGGAGTAAAAAGCCGTTCGTTTTTTGTACGTATATATGTGCATACATGCACGCTTGCAGCTTGTTGGGTATAAAAGGTAAGGATGAAGTGCCGATTTAATCCCTGAACAATCTTAGTGAAAATTAGGTCCCTGAATTATTTTTTCGGTAAAATAAGTCCTTAAATTCATTAAAAATTGCTAATTTCATCCCTACTATTATATTCAAAACTATTTTATCCAATTTTTCCATCAACTTAAGTCACTTGACACACTTTAGAGTGTAATACCATTATTTTCTTGCCTATAAGACCTTAACATTTCATATAGGTTGTGCATCACTTACACTATTTCTTAAGAAAAACTACCAATTTACCCTCCAAAGCTAACTCCATACACTATTTCTTTATGATAAACTATCAATCTACCCTCAAATGTGTATCATATGCAAGTAACGTGATTTAAATTAACGGAAAATTGAATATAGTAGCTTCAAATATAATATTAGGGATGTAATTGGCAGATTTTTATAATTTAAGAACTGATTTTTCTGAAAAAAATAGTTTTGAGACCTAATTTTCATTGAGGTGATCATTCAGGAACTAAATTGGCAGTTGACCCAATAGGTGAAGAAGGAAAAGCTTACTCGTACCAAAAGAAATTAGGATGAGTGAATGTGAATGGTTTAAACTTGTTTTCGAATTTGAACTATTTGCATGTAGTTTTGTCGTGGCCGTGACCTATGAGAAGAACAATGCTTTTTCGGGCCATTTATACTACCATGTTATATATATAATTGCCGGAGAAGAATAACCTTCTACTCTTTGCATGTACAAGACAATTTTATAATATCTTACTAAGATATATAATTATATTGGATTTTTTTAATCAACGATATTATTTACACTAAGAGAGAGGGGGTGAACTAGTCTCATAATAGACTAGTAATAATTAAGAACTACTTAATTGATTAATTAAGCATTCAAATATACGGTCGAATGATATAACAAAAGAGGTTATTTTAATACAAGTATACAAATTTAGTTTTAGTAACAGGGATTATAGTTGTAATGGTAGAGCACGTACTTAATATATCTCGCATCAACCATCATAATTCATTCTTAGGGTTTATCTTAATGCTAAACGAACCTTATCTTAATGCTAAACCAACCTCAAAATCTAAACCATAAACATATTAGTTTCACACGATACATCTGTATATATATAAAACTAGATTAATGCATGATCATACATCTGTATATGTATAAATATCAAATTTTGACTAATTTTTGTCGATCACTAAACTTCGGGAAGAGATCCTCTCCGGATATCCTCCACCAAGGCCACCAGATCAAGTGATCCAGACCTTTAAAATTTGATCCAACCGCTAAAATGAGCCCCTTTAAAAGTTATAATAATTTTAGCTGTCGTATCAAATTTTAAAGGCTCAGATCACTTAATCCGGTGACCTTGGTGGAAGAGATTCGGAGAGGATCTTTTTTCCTAAACTTCAATCTTCTAATTAATATTATAAGCTTGTAGAGTCTTCTTTTCTTTTTTTAAATACCTAGTCGATCAGTCGAAAATTTGGACTTATTCTTTTCCCATTCTTATTTATGCTAAGCACAAAATTATAAAATAAATAAAGGAGAAAAACACAACTTTATATATTCTTTTCTTTCTAATTTTGGGAGATGGATACGTAACCTACTTAATGTGATTCATGTGATAGATTAATTAAGAGAAGTGAAGGGAATGTGCACACGTTATACGTTAAAAAAATTAGATTTAGTAGATGAAAATCTATTAAAATAGTTATTAGTTTAATAACTTAGTTCCTAATCATCTTTTAATTTCTTTGGTTAACTTAATTACGATTCCAAATAAATGGCCAACAACTCCACGATTACTAATATTGTAGAAGAAGTCTATGAGAGCTTAAGCACAACCTCCACCTAACCTAATAAAATGATTTTCTATTATTATTTCAACAACCCATAATTTACTTAAACTATTTGAACCACATTTTCTTGCTAGGGAAGAAAATTGAAATGACTCCAAGGAAACCTAAGCCTAAGGGCCCAAAAGTTGAAAAGATGTCTCCTCCCTCCACAAAAATTTCATGCCTGAACTGATTCGTTCTTTAAATCTGTAAATCCCATTGCCGACAAACCCTAATTTTTTTTCATATCAACCTAACCTTTTTGTCGTCTGTGTACCAACTATCTTTGAAATCTCAGGATGATCCTCGTCTTGTTTCGAGTTCTTCCGACATGTCTGTGGAGTCCTCAGGTAACTGTGATTAGGATTTTAATATGAATAGTGATGAAACTCAGTCTGGATGGATCATTGACTCTAGTGCCATAGACCATATGACTTATGATCCTACTGATTTAGCTTGTGATACTGTTCCACTTCGACGTAATATTACTAATGCTAATGGTGTAACCTCACCGGTAACTGGCGCTGACACCGTACGCCTCACGCCCACTCTCTCTTTGCCTTATACATTACTTGTACCTTCACTAAAGCATAAATTGATGTCTCTTGGCCAAGCTACTGAACAATTGAATTGTTGTGTGCTAATGTATCCAAAGTTTTGTCTTATTCATGATATTCTCATGAAGGAAATAATTGGTCATGATACTAAGATAGGGGATCTCTATTTTGTGGATGATGTCAGTACAGGACAAGTCAATCTCGCCCAAGGAGCCGTTGATCACAAGCTGCGTCAGATTTGGTTATGGCATCACTGTTTGAGTCATCCATCTTTCAGTTATTTGCAGCATATGTTTTCGGATTTATTTGTTGGTTGTTCGATTTCAGACTTTAAATGTGACACTTGCATACTTGCCAAGAGTCATCGTGTTTCATATCCGTTGAATTCTAATAAAAGTGTTATTAATTTTGGCCATTTTCATTCAGATGTTTGGAGACCATCTTCGATTACTACTTCATCTGGTATTAGGTTGTTTGTAACTTCCATAGATGATTGCACACGGATGCCATGGTTATACCTTCACAGAATTCTTCACAAAACTACATGTCCTCAGACTCCTTAACGGAATAGGATGGCTGAGCGCAAAAATCGCCATCTCTTATAAACGGCTTGCTCACTATTGATTGGGCCACATGTTCCCCATTCCTCTTGGGATGTTGCTCTTAAGACTGCCATTTATCTTATCAACCGGCTGCCATCCAAAGTCTTGGATTATCTTACACTCTTACAAGTCCTTGCTACATTTGTACACCTACCGTTTGTTTTGGTACTCCCACCTCGAGTTTTTGGTTGTGTTGCATTTGTTCATCTTCATAAAAATCAATGGACGAAACTTGACCCATGTGTTATCCGTTATATTTTTATGGGGTACAAACTTCATCATAAAGGGTATCGTTGCTACCACCATCATTCACGTCGGATGTATGTTACTTTTTTAGAGTCCGAGATGTATTACCCATTGACTTCTTCCAATCCTCATCCTCAGGGGGAGACACTGCATGACGAGAAGGATTAGACCATGGATACTACCATTGATCTTCCGCTGCCACTAGCCGAGCCAATAGCTGAGACTACATCAGATGCGCTGCCAGCCCAGCCAA
Organism: Cotoneaster glaucophyllus; assembly: GCA_036320875.1. Taxonomy (NCBI): domain Eukaryota; kingdom Viridiplantae; phylum Streptophyta; class Magnoliopsida; order Rosales; family Rosaceae; genus Cotoneaster; species Cotoneaster glaucophyllus. The sequence goes on from CM070066.1 coordinate 4,184,003, forward strand.
CATCAGCAACAGTGTTGCCCACGGAACCAACGGCAGGCACGGCAGTGCTGTCCTCACCCACGACAACAGTGTTGCCACTTGCCAATTTTAAGACTTCTACCGATCCTACTCCTCCTCATCTCAAAATATAGTACCACCAGATAACCATACTCCTGAGAATATTCTTGAGGTAAGCTCTACTATCCCTGTTGATGTATCCGATGTTCCGAATTATCAATTACCTTTGAGGCACAACCGGGGAAAGCCACCCAATCAATATTAACCGGAAACAACGAAAGGCTCTACATACCCCATTGCCAACTATGTGTCGTCATAAAAACTATCAGAACCCGTCAAAGCTTTTGTACAACAAATATCCAATAATAGCACACCAAGTTCATTGAAGGAGGCACTATCTGACGATCGATGAACCAAGGCAATGGAGGAAGAAATGGATGCACTTCAGAAAAATCAAATGTGGGATTTAGTTCCACTATCCCGAGGAAAGAAGAGAGTCGGATGTCGATGGGTGTACACCATCAAGTACAAAGCTAATGGGTCCATTGAACGATCCAAAGTACGATTGGTGGCCAAGGGATACACTCAGACATATGGTGTTGATTATACAAATACATTTGTCCTGGTAGCGAAGATTAATACGGTAAGAGTGTTGCTTTCGTTGGCGGCCAACTTAGATTGGCCATTACAACAATTTGATGTGAAAAATGCTTTCTTACATGGTAATCTTAAAGAAGAAGTGTATATGCATCGGTTTCACAACCCGGAGTAGTGTGCAAGTTGAATAAAGTATTGTATGGATTGAAACAATCACCTCGGGCATGGTTTGGTAGGTTCCGAACAGCTATAAGGATATATGGGTTCACGCAGAGCAATTTTGATCATACACTTTTCTTGAAACGTCGAATGGGTAAATTGACGGCACTTATTATTTATATGGATGATATGATTGTTACAGGTGATGATAAAGAGGAAATCTCAAGGCTAAAAGATTACTTAGCAACCGAGTTCGAGATGAAAGATCTTGATGGATTGAAATATTTCTTGGGTATAAAAGTAGCTTGATCTAAGTAGCGTATATTTCTATCTCAAACAAAATATGTTTTGGACTTGTTGGCCGAAACCAGAATGCTTGATTGCAAACCGGCTGACACTTCCAGAGTCCAAAATCACCATCTTGTCGTACACCCTGATCAAGTCCCTACTAACAGAGATCGTTATCAAAGGTTAGTTGGGAGGTTAATTTATTTATCTCACACCAAGCCTGATATTGCGTATGCAATAAGTGTTGTTAGTCAGTTCATGCATTCCTCGAGTGATACTTATATGTGTGCGGTTGAATGCATTCTACAATATCTAAAGTCCTCCCCAAGTAGAGGCATCATGTTCTCCAAGAATGGTCATTGTCGGATAGAAGGTTATACCGATGCAGATTGGGCAGGGAATATTACTGATCGACAGTCCACATCTGGATACTTTACATTTGTTTGAGGAAATTTAGTGACTTGGCGAGTGAAAAACAGAAAGTGGTTGCTTTATCAAGTGCAGAGGCGGAATTAAAGGGTATGGCAAAATGAGTATGTGAATTATTATGGCTTCGGAGGTTACTCGCAGAACTTGAGTGTCCTTCAATGTCGGCTTCAAATTTGTTTTGTGATAATAAATCAGTAGTTGATATCTCACACACTCCAATCCAGGATGATCGTACGAAACATGTGGAAGTTGACAGACACTTCATCAAGGAGAAGTTGGATGGGAATATTATTTAATTCTCGTTCGTAAAGTCAGAGGATTAATTAGCAGACATCTTGACTAAAGCTTTTGCGAGTCAAGCGTTCTACAACTCTCTCGTCAAGTTGGGCATGAACGACATTTATGCACCAACTTGAGGGGAAGTGTTAGAGTGTTGACCTTTGTAATTAGTTTAGTTACCCGTTTAGTTCCTCGTAATCACGATGTGATTAGGATATATATTATTTTATGTTTCTTTCCTTGTAAATCAATCTTGTACAATATATATTTTCCTTCTTGGTGAGAAGAATAATATTAGAGAATTAAACCCCAAGATAAGCCCTAATTAGCATCTTTGAGAGTTGTTGTATTGTACAAGTAATTTGTTTACTTGTTTTGCCTCTCCAACACTTGGGTTAGAGTTATGTACTTTAATTTTTCTTCAACATTAAAAAGCAAAGGTGTATCAGTATATAGAATTCCTCTAATAGACTTGTAGTTGGAAGGCTGCTACCTCCTCGCATAGACTTACTGTTGCAAGCTGCCGTTGTCGTGTGGCACGAGAATAGCTAGCTACCTCCTCGCATAGACTTACTGTTGCAAGTTTTTCATTACATAATATGTATATAAATAACTCAAGCTGCGTGTAAGTGAGAGTAGGAACAGTTGTAATCATGAACGTCCTCCTCCTCGTCGGAACAGTTGTGATCATCCCACATGCGCTTGGTTGCTACACTTCAATCATTGGCTTTGGGGATTCAATTGCTGATACAGGCAACTCATACCTAAACGCCCTTGACCACCATGACGAGCCTTTCCACTTCTTCTTCCCTCCATATGGGGAGGACTTCTTTCATCACCCCACCGGGCGCTGCTGCGACGGTCGTTTAATCATAGACTTCATTGGCATGTGCAATACATCCACTTATCTATATCTCATACCATTAAAAAGCCATACTAATCATTTTTTTTTTTCATTTAACAAATAATCAGGTTCTTTTTGGCTTCATCTTTTGCAGCTGAATCTCTGGGACTTCCTCTTGTGCGACCTTATTTTGAAAACCTGAACGTCAATGAAACTGCGCGCAACTTTGAAGAGGGTGCAAATTTTGCAGTAGTAGGAGCCACTGCACTTGACACTGACTTTCTTGAACAAATTGGACATTATAATGAATTTACAAACTTCTCTCTAAGAATTCAATTGGATTGGTTCAAAGGAATGTTATCACCTTTATGCAATACAGCTTCAGGTCAATTACCAAACTTTTTATGAGCATTTAGATTATGTGTCTAATTTCTCTAACTTTTAACACTAAACGACATTATTGACCAAAACAAAAAAAACACTAAACGACATCTCTAACTTTTTGCTACAATTGTGGTGCAGTAAATTTTAACTAGTTTTCTTTCTATGAAGTTTCAATGATTGTGTTAAAATGCAAATTTACAATTTCAAGTTGTTTCTTGTCCCCATTTAGTAATTTACCACATAAATAACAACTCCAATTAATAATTGTACTTGGTGGGCCTGAATGTGAAGGTTTCATCTCGGATGTGACTGATCAGTTACTCTTTTTTTTTTTTTTTTATCTTTGATTTGCAGACTGCAGGGATCTCCTCTCAAGTTCTCTAGTTCTTATGGGACCGATTGGAGGCAACGATTACACCCATGCGTTGTTTGCAGGAGACCGTTTTCAAAGTGTTCGAGAATTTGTTCCAGTAGTGATAGAAGCAATGGCTTCAGCTATCAATGTAAGAGTTGAAATCATATAAATTGTAGGCTTCTATGATTTAATTTTTATGGTTGCATTGCTCTGCAGGAGTTGATTGAGCATGGGGCATCAACACTTTTGGTACCAGGCAACTTTCCAATTGGTTGCCTCCCTGCTTATCTTACATTGTATGAGGGTTCAGATGAGAGTAAATACGACCCTTCAACTGGTTGTCTTACTTGGTTAAACAAGTTTTCTGAGTATCACAATGAGCAGCTTCAGATAAAGCTAAGTCAGATTCGAAGCCTTCATCCTCATGCTAACATCATTTATGGAGATACTTATAGTGCAACGTTACAACTGTATCAGTCTCCAAAACAATTTGGTACTGCAGCTCTCTAGCACTCGTTTACTAATCATTTTAGATTTTAGTTTTCGTTAAAATTTTTAAAAACAAACTAAAAACTAAAAGCAATGGCCACAAATTTTCAATTTTTTTTAATAAAAATATTGAAATGATTATCAAATGTCCTTAATGTTTTTAATTAATTTACGATTATTGTTAAAGGTACATGAAGTTTGGAAGTGTTTCAAATGTTGAACCTCTCAGTTATCATAAATCATCGGATTCATGTTACTGCAGGATTTACTGGGGAAACTACCAAAGCATGCTGTGGAGGAGGGGGGACATACAATTACAACTCATCAGCACAATGTGGTCTTCCAGCGGCAAGTGCTTGTGCAAACCCTGCAGAGTCTATCAACTGGGACGGTCTGCACTCTACTGAAGCAGCAAACCGGTGGATAGCCAAGGCCTTATTATATGGAAATTATACCATTCCCCACATTAGTACCTCCTTAGTGTCACAACTGTGACTTGGCCTCCGATTTATTTTTCCATTTATATCACACAAGAAATTATCTTGTGCCATTTATTGATGTCATTTAGTCGATTTAATTCGCATCAATAATTTTAGAGAGTTTTAACAAAACACTTCGGGTACTTTTCGCTTTTAACGAAAAACCACATTTTTACCTTTAACTGGTACTATTCACTATACCTTTAAAAATGACTTTTCATTAACAGACAAATTTTTTTGGACTTTTCGTTAATTTTCCTATAATTTTAAGGGGCTTATACTTCAAGAAGTTAATCGTGTTCAGCTTTGCATCAGAAGTTATGTTATCAAATCTCGCTCCACGTGTGTTACTTGTATCATGTATAAAAAATGGAAAAAAAAAATTAAAAGGGACCGTTTCATTAATATGATCGGCTGAATTATTAGAGACTCCATGGCTCCATGTCCCAATTTGGGAGACACAGAGAATCAAAAGCAAAAGAAATATAGCTTGTGTATACACGGTATGGTGTTATATTTTAGAGAGACTTTAGGATAATTCTATTTATATTAGAAAAGCTTGTAAGGGTGGGGTAGAAATTTTTCTAAAACAAAACAAAATCCTAAATAGCTAAAATGAGAAATTATGAAAGAATCCTTCTTGGCTAGAGAAACGCGTCAGTCACTTTGCACGTATGATTTGGGGTCGGTTTAGCTTTTGGACAATTTTGAAAAATAGGAAACTTGTAGCTCTATCTCTTAGCTTTCGAAGCATATATTGTTGAGAATATGAATAACACATCGTAGAAATGAGGAACCTTGCATGTGCTTATAAGTAATTGGGCTACTTCCCCTATTGCCAATTGGTTTTATGGTGGAACCTTAACTTCGTCATAGTATCAGAGCAGGTTGTCCAATGCATAAAGCCCAACGGTCACACATGCTTCATATCACTCGATTTGTGTTGTCCACGTGTTAAGCTTGAAAATTAGCCACGCATGAGGGGACATAATGAGAATATGAATATCACATTGGTGAAATGAGGGACCTTGCATGGCAATTAGGCTATTTTCCATATTATCAATTGGTTTTATAGTAGAACCTCAACTTATGTTGCTAAGAAAAATTGGGAAACCCTTCAAATCTTCATTGTCCCACATCTGTGCAGTTCTGATAAGAATGTAACTTACATAGGATTGATTTGCAAAATTAGAACGTTTTACTCCATGAAAAATTATGAAATTTGGACACAATGACCTTAGACATCGACCTCTTAGCTTCCTTCTCCAGTTCTTCGGAAAGTTAATAAACATCCTAAGTGACTAAGTAGATTGGCTAAAATTGAGAAAAGGAAAGTACTAAAGCTCTTTATAATTCACTTTCTTAACAAAATTTAGAATAATTGACATGAAAATGGAGAAAATAATACACCTATATATGCTATATAGTTTAAAGGTGTCCTACTATACCACATTTGATATTAATGGTGTTGAAGCCATTTTTGGTTTAGTGTACGTACGTAGTAGCGTAACGAGGGAAAGCTCCTGCTCATAGCTCATAGGACCATCACCAGTATTATTTTAATTGCAATTTTCCTCAAATCAGCACCGACACTAGAAATTCAGCAAAATGTCTAGCTGAAGACGTCTATAATATTTAAAGCTCCAACTGCAAAAAAGCATCATAAACATGTAGCTAGAAATGTATTATATACAGGTCGGAAACAAGGGTTTGCGGTGAGGGGCCAGAAACTGTATTATAAACATGTAGCTAGAAATGTATTATACGATGGTGAGCTACTGCATTAGACAATTGGAGATGTTACAGTGTCAATATTTGATCGGTATGTCAACAACACGATTGGCCAAATATAAAGTCAAAATCAAGAAAGTATCAACACTAAATATGTCATGCTTTCGCCTTTGAATAATCAAATAACTAACATAAATTGTTAACCCTACTTTGTTGCAAACATTAATCAGCATTGTCGTGACGAGTATTGTAAACACAAGAGGCAGAATTCGACGACAGCCTGTTTTTAGGTATACAATTAATCTAGCCATCTACCCACAACTAGATCGGCCAGTACTCTGTAAAACCCATTCCTTTCACATTTAAAAGTTTCCAGAGACTGAACCACAGACACGTTTCTCGTTGTGGTGCAATTTCCGTTTCTGGGTTTGGGAAAATTTTTAGTTGTGACGGGAATAGAGATGGTACACTAAGTGTTTTTATGCAAGTGATGAAAAATTTTAATTTTTAAATTATTAACCTTTTAGCATACATAACTCACCATTTACATAAAAACACGTGATGTACCATCTTGTGTGATGGTCACACTGAAAAATCTCTCCTGGATTTGCTACTTTGCTGACCACATACGGTATGTTTGACGTTTAAAAGTCAAAGGCGGTGGAAGGTCTGGTGGTGCACAAACTAACTAGTAGTAGTACGTTTTACTTTTACAAGTCCTTGGTGGAAGGTTTGGTGGTGAAGAGATAAACGACAACCTTTTAACAAGGTCTAAAATATCGATGATATCGGAAGTATCGGTAGTCTAAAAACACGGAAATTTTGATGGAAATATCGGGATATTATCGATATCGATAAAAATTGAGTAAAAACCACGGAAATTGTAAGAAAAACTTGGAAATTTTTATTGAAACTTTCCAGGATGTTTATTTAGTCAATTATCTATTAGTTTATCACAAAAAATTGGAAGGAAATGCATTGCATGATGGATTTAACTGATTTAAGTTGATTATATAGCGAGCTGACAAACATTGTGAGTGTAGAAAATATGTAGTAATTAATTAAAGAAGTTTAAACACACCATAATCATTTATATATAATGAATTAGTACAATATTTTACACTTTATACATTGCATGGTAAGATACATGAGTGACTTAGTACCACATAGAGTTCCTATGAGGTTCAAAATTTTCACTATCTTCATCATCTCTGTGTAGAGTAAGTGTATTGTGAAGAGTAGTCATCAAATGATAAATCCCCAAAAGTTGTCAAAATTATTTGGATGTTTTGTTTTTTTCTCTCGGATAACACACACACACACACACGCACACACGCACACACACACACGTTTTGTTTTTTTTTCTCTCGAACACACACACGCATAGGGCTGGAAAAAAATCCCAAAAATCCCAAACCAAACCGAAAAAATCCCGATCCCAAACCAAAAATCCCAAAATTTTCGGGATGTAATCCCAAACCAAACCGAAAGTTTCGGTATGGGATTCGGTTTTGCATTTCATTTTTTCGGTATTCCCATACCGAACCGAAAATAAACATTTATATATATATATATATATATTTTTTTTAATATAAGAGAATTATTTCAACCATTCATTGTTTTGGATTTAATCTATGTCGTTCATTTGTTTTTAGGTCAGAACCCCATTTCACAGTTCACTTCCTTTCCTTCCGTTCCATCGTTTCTATCGAACAACCCTCTCTCATCTCTGATCTCTCCCTCATCGAGTCGGCGAGCCCTCATCTCATCTCTCTCTCTGTGACGAATTCCGACCAGCCACGGGCCCATCACCACACGTGACTCTCCAGCCTTCCTTCTCTAGAATTCCGGCGAGCCCTCATCTCATCTCTCTCTCTTCAAATTTTCTGTATTATTCAGCGAAAAAATCCAACTGGGTTCTAGAATTCGTGAGCTTTTTTATCAAAAGGTATGTGTTTGTTCGATAAAGTTCATTGGGTATGCCGTAAATTTGCTTTTGATTCTGATTGTTTTGATGTTTTTGCGATTCCAGTGTATCGATTTGTGTGAATCAAATTTTTGTTAAGGTACCAGAATGGAATAATTTTCCTGTATCTGAATCCATAAACTGAGAAGAAAAAAAAACAAAAAAACAAAAACAAATAGAACGGCATGGTAAGGCTGAGGCATATGATTCGTGCCGGCGGCTGTAGCTGAACACTAAAATAGATGTGGCATGAAAATGACCATTGTTATTTGGACTTACTAGTTCGATAAGATTTGATTTCGTTCGAAAATCGAAAAACAACTAGCGTTTGCCGAGTTCCAGGTTGCCTTGGTACTAGTTGATCTTATGCATCACTTTCTGGGCTTTCAATCTGCAACACTCCAATATTTATATGTCAATGGAATCAATATGCATTTATGAGTTATAGATCTTGTATACATTTTTTATAGACAGCTTTTTCATAATAAAGTTACTTTGTTTATTAGGTTAATGCCATCTTTATTGCAATGATATTAGTATTGTAAGTTGTAACAATCTTGCTTCTGATAAATATTTGGATCAGATCCGAGTGTACAGCAGCAAACCACTCCACTCCATTACCCGTTGTAAATATTTGGTACTTAATTTATTTTTATTGCATGAATGTGTAGTATAAATTGAATAGGCAGATTAGTAGAAACAAGCCAATAAAAAATGGACTGAATGCGCTATAGCCTCACTGTTTTTGTCTATAAAAATTGAATAGGCAGATTAGTAGAATTAAGCCAATAAATTTGTATTACATGTGTAGTATAAATTGGATGTATCCATTGCATTCAAATTGATTGGCAGATTAGTAGATTGTAGAAACAAGCCTTGTTTGATTGGCAGATTAGTAAAAAAAAAATGGCATATTGGGCCCAAAAATATAATATGTCAAATTTTAGTCCAAAAGCCCAAAACTATTTCGGGATTCCCGATTTTCCCGAAATCCGGAAATTATTTCGGGATTCCCGAAAATTTGGTTTGGGATTGGTATTGAAATTTGGAGTCCCGAAAATTTCGGTTTGGGAATTGGGACAAGGGTTTCGGTATGGGATCTCATACCGAACCACCCCTACACACGCATAGATCTTTACATAACAGGTAGGCATGCCCAGTGCACGATCTACTGCCACAATTGCTCGGATAGGCACAAATGCCGACTTGGACATTTGTTTTAGATGAACCATCATGTCGAATAGGCACAAACGTTTGCAAGTGTCGGGTTTTGCAAGTGGAGCAAAAGCCACATTCTGAGGTTATGGACAGGGGTCCGTTGAAAGCAGAACTCCAATCCTGTGAAACCCCACCTCCATATTAATTTATATTTTCACTCTTTCCCTGAAATTATATAAATTGTGCAATTGAGTCCTTTATCCTAATCTAATATGGACCCTCCATCTTGATTCTCACTCTCCGTCACGCTGCCACGTGGCAACCCACTAACCCTCACCCTATCTCTCTCTCTTTTCCCGAGTCTCTCTCGGACCCCTTACTCTCTCTCAGTTCTCAACTCTATCCCTCTCTCGAACTCTCGTTCTCTCACTCCATTTCCCCGATCGCACCCACACCCAGGCACACCCAAATTCGTCCACCCCGATGCCAGCGCAGCATCTCCACCACCCTCCTGAACTCTTCCTCCCTCTCCTCCGTCTCTGGGAAGCACGGCGACTCGCAGAGGAACCCCGATGACCCCAAGGACACCCAACCCATATTCCGGCCACCTCCGAAGAAAAGGGATTGCTCATTTTGATGCATTCCCAAAGCCAAAGGCTTTCCCTTTTCCTCTTCTCCCTGCTGGTTTTGCTCCCCATTGCAAGACCAGATCTGGCTTTTGACCGCGCCGCTCTGCTAGCCCTGCGCTCCGCCGTCGACGGCCGAACTCTGCTCTGGATGTGAGCCAGACCAGCCCATGTTCGTGGGCAAGCGTCAAATGTGAGAACAACCGCGTCACGGTGCTTCGTCTTCCCGGCGTGGCTCTCTCTGGCATAATCCCCAGTGGTATTTTCGGTAATCTGACTAGTCTCCGCACTCTCAATCTCCGTCTCAACGCTTTAAGAGGTCCTCTGCCTTCAAATCTCTCTGCCTGCGTTACTCTTCGTAACCTTTACTTGCAGGGCAACCTTTTCTCCGGCGAAATCCCGAAGTTTGTGTACGGTCTGCACGACTTGGTCTGGCTGAACTTGGCCTCCGGCAATATTATCGATAATATCGCGATATATTTACGATAATTAAATGGATAAGTGTGAAAATATCGCCATCTAAAAAAAACGATATTATCGGCGATATCGATATTTTAAACCTTAATTTTAACACACATAACCCACCATTTACATAAAGATACGTGGTGTACCACCTTATATGACGGTTACACTGAAAAATCTCTCTTGGATTTGCTGCTTTGCTGACCACATACGGTATGTTTGACGTTTAAAAGTCAAAGGCGGTGGAAGGTCTGGTGGTGCAAAAACTAACTAGTAGTAGTACGTTTTACTTTGACAAGTCCTTGGTGGAAGGTTTGGTGGTGAAGAGATAAACGACACGACGCTTTCACAAACGACAGTATCTTTGATGTCGTTGGTGGACAGGAAATAAAAAGGAAAAATGAAAAACAGAATGAAGATGCGGGGCATCGATCCCCGTACCTCTCGCATGCTAAGCGAGCGCTCTACCATCTGGCATCTGAGCTGCATCCCCGTTGACTTTCAACCTTTCCATATAACTGAAATCAAAATAAACAATGTTTTTTCAATATCTACGCTACATATTAAAAGAATATTTTTTGTCAACCAAAAGAAGGTAAAAATGCTATTTAGTCTTCTATCACAACAAAAAGGTTAAGGACAGTAATATAATTTTACAAAACAAATTTTTGCTGGTTTTTTTTTGTTTAAGCCTCACTTACAAGTAATTTTAACATCTTTAATTAGACGAAGAAAAAAAAAAAAAAAAACCTTCTCACTCTCTCCCTCTCTCCCTCTCTCCCTCTCTCCTTCAATTCTAAAAGCAAAATAGAAAATTTGATTAAAAAAAGACTTCACCATATAAAAAAAGACTTCACGTCGTTAATTAATTGTATTAAAAGTCTTAATCATGTACGTTCATCTTAATTTGGCCGTCCGACGTCCCATCTTCATCGTCACCTTGATCATCACTAATCAGTTTAATGTTGTTTATGTATCAAATCCTAGCCTTTTATGTATGCTGTCGACTTTATGCACTGTAATTTCAGCAACTACCGTTCAACCTTACAAGGCAAAATTTTGCTTCAAAAAAGGTGACAATATCAGCATTCCCTGCAAGAAAAAAGCATTAATAGGCACATACTATGAATCAAGATAGCGTGACAAAATAAAATTTCTGGGTTTATTGAGCACACGCACTGTTAACTGTGTGTTGAGTTCTTGAAGACAGATACTGGTCCTTGTAGGAATGTCATCTTATTCCATGGATATTGGTGTCAGAATTCATTGACGTTTTTTTCTTTGTAATGTTCAGGAAGGAGTAGAAAGTTTAGTAAACCCGTGATTCTATCTATACTCTAATTTCTTAATACATTTCATTTTTTACCAGAGTGTGACAACTACTTCAGAAAGGTACTTTTTCTGGTGGAAACGATTACGATTACGCTTTATTTTCTGGTTGAAGCTTTGAACAGGCCAAAGCTTTAGTACTTCCTGTTGTTGATACCGTTTCTAAGGCCACAAGTGTAACCATATGTGTGTGTGTGTGTAAACAATAATATGTTACTCGCTTGTATTAGACACACACACACACACACACACACAAAAAAAAAAAAAACTGACCACAATATTGTATGCACGTACACTCACCTGTATTAAAGAGGACGTCATCAACGTGATTAGTTTTATGTGTTTAAGTAACATTATATAAATTCATGTCAATTGCTAGTAAATAATACACATACAAAATTTGTCACATAATTAATAAATTCTATGGGTTTCTTTTTTGTAGTGACTGCAGGCATTGATAGAAGTAGGACAGTGGAGTTGGTGGTGCCTGGAAAATTGCCGACTGGGTGCTCAAGTTAATTTGTACCTAATTATGATCGAAAAAGGGTGTTTGAAATTGCACTATGATTTCTCTAAGTACCATAACAAGGAGCTCAAACGTGCCTTGGGGACACTCGGACAAAAATACCCACCTGCAAGGATTCTATATGCTGATTACTATGGTGCATCCATGCCTTTTTATCATGCTCCTCAGCATTATGGTCAGTTTCCATCTTCTATTTCGAGAAATTCTTCAGGGTGATTGTACTCGCAACATTTGGTGTGAGACAGTTCACATGTTTTACTTATTAATAATATACCCCAATTAAAACATAGACTCTTTGTCCATTCATATATATTATAAAATATATTAGCAACACCAAGTAATTGTGTTACGCTCGAACCATCTGTTTTTGTTGGTAAATTGGGCTTGTTTTGATATATGCAGGGTTCGAAAGTGTTCTAACGGCCTGTCGCGGAGGGGGAGGACCGTATAATTACAATTGTTCGGCACTGCATGGAAGGCCATGTTCAACAACCTGCAAGGATCCCAACTCGTATGCACATTGGGATGGGATTCACCATACAGAAGCAGCCTATCGCTACATTGCCATGGGTTCCATCCTTGACCATTTTACTACGTCTTACGTATAATTTTATGATTATATACTCCGGACAAAACGTACTTGAAGCATGCATCAAGACATTTCACTGAAGTTTCCTTGCTTTCTTTAGAAATGATATGAAGAAAAGGAGAACCGAACACAGAAATCTGACTGCATAGATATCAAGTAAATTTTCTAATATGCTTAACCTACAAGCCACTTTCATTTTCTTAGTATTACACAGTTTATGACAAAACAATCAGAAATATAATATTAATTGATCAACTTATAAATACTAATCCACCCTAGCACTCAAGAATTTAAATATAATTGGAATCGGTCATCATCCTCATGGTGCATCAGCACCCAAGGACACCTTCCAATTGAGTATACTTTTCCATTTCCTAGTGTTAAAAGAAGAATTCCATATGAGAATCATCGCCGGATCCTCTTTGTGAGGATTTTGAGAATTCTCAAATCATATTCGTTCATTGTACATCATGCGGTTAGAAATCATTGTAAATTTTTTTATTTAAAATTGAATATAAACAGTACTTGACGAAAACTGACTACATTATTTACAATAAACGTATGTGATTGAAGAATTCTCATAATCCCCTCTCTTAAAAGAATTGATAGAGTTGGTGAAGATTAAACAACTTTATGAAGGGTTTCAGAGTTGACAAGTAATTGAAACGACTAAGGACAATTAACATATACTATTTTTGGGGTTGAGAATTAAAGGGACGTCTGATAATTATTTTGATATTTAGTTTTAAAAAAAATTAAAATTTTGTTTGGTAACTATTTTCAGTAAAAGAAAATTAAAACTTCAAAATTAAAAAGTGAAAAATCAACAATAAATTTTGAAAACTCAAGAAAGTAATTTTTAGTGTTCATTTTTTTGAAAATTAATACTAAAAGTAGTTACTAAACAAAACTTTTATTTTCAATTTCAAAACAGTAAAAAAAAAAAAATATTATCAAACGACCCCTCAACAATTTAACATAAGCAGTAAGATACGTGGATATTCCCCACGTTAGCTAGCATAGCAACATGAGTGTTTGAGAGAAACACTATGACATGATGACATTTCAACAACTACACAAAAACATGTCTGCTATCTTTAGTTTCAATATTGGTCGGTTCCTTGATTTCGTGTACGTAATATATTTTACCATTTGACCTCACCGTTTAAAAACAAAGTTTAGTTGGAAGGTAGCTCAGCTGTCCCTAACCTTATTTGCTGATATTGATCCCCATAAGACCACCACAGTACTAATTTAGTTCATTAATTAATTTGCTCTAGTCCCATCTTTAATTTAAAGGAAAACTAATAAAAAGTCCAAAAAAACTTCTCTTAAAAAGCATTTTTTAAAGGTATAGGAAATAGTGTCAGGTAAACGTAAAAATGTGATTTTTAGTTAAAAGTGAACAGTACATGGAGTGTTTCGTTAAAACTCCCTTAATTTAATTATTCCATCTTATTTGTGTACTATATAAAACGCGAACAAATTAAGCCGATCGAATTGCCAAATATTATTAGTTTACCTCTCATTTCCATCTTCAACTCTATCTTCACCTTGTATTGCTGTTTGGCTTCTGGGCTTTACCCGTACATACTATGCATGGCAATATAGTAAAGAGTAATACTTGGAAGATTAAATTTGAAATTAAATAATGTGTCACCAATAAGAATGAACACGTTTATCAACGTGTAAGTAATAAACCAATTATCATCAACTTCCATGTTCTTTAATTTTCAAAACTTTGTCCACAAATTTAATCTCTCTAGCATTACTCTATAGTAAAAGTATGTGACAATTGATATATTGGTTGTAGCTGAGGCATTTCGGGTACCATATTTGCCTCCCTATCTTGCCCTAAATAATGGCCAACATTATAATTGTGATCATGGAGTAAACTTTGCTGTTGCTGGAGCCACTGCACTTTCCCCGGAATTTTTTTACCAAAGAAAGATAAGATCTAGTTTGTGGACAAACGATTCCCTGAGCACTCAGCTTGGTTGGTTTAAGAAGCTTAAGCCCTCACCTTGCAACATCAAACAAGGTAAGTAATTTTAATGACTATTAGAAAGTATAGTTCTATGAGCGCGTTTGATAACTATTTCATTTGCATTGAAAGCGAAATAGTTATCAAACACGCCTTACATTAACCCATAATTCTATCTGTAATCTAATTTTCTTAAATTAACTCACATTTAATTAACAGAGTGTGACATCTACTTCAAGAAGACACTCTTTCAGGTGGGAGAGATAGGTGGAAACGATTACAATTACCCTTTCTTTTCTCACTAAATTAATTTTGTTAATTATATGAGCATTTTTGTGTGTTGTGGTTGCAGGCATTGATAGAAGAAGGAGCAGTGGAGTTGGTGGTGCCTCGAAATTTGCCAATTGGGTGCTCAGCTATGTACCTCACAATATTTCAAAACCCTAATAAATATTTTTTGGGTAAATTACAAAAAACTACCTCAACTATTGGGTCATTAATAGTTTCATACCTCGTCTTTAAAAAATTTCAATGTCATACCTTATCTTCGAATTTGTTGCAATGTCATACCTTCCGTCAGTTATCTGTCAATTCCTCTGTTAAATGCTGACGTGGCCAGTGGCGGAGCCAGAAATTCATGCTAGGAGGGGCCTTTAAACTAATGAAAAAAATTAGAAAAAAATTTAGTACTATCATGGAAAATTTGAATCAAACAAGAGTGATGGAGCTTTAAAATTTGTATGAAAAAATTAGTATTGAGAGATGTCATAGTAAATAGAACCTGCGTTGACATCTAACGCAACATTGATAATAACGTTATAATTAGCTCAAACTATTATTACGATATATTTCTTTTAATATTATTGAATCTTCCTCTCGAATATATATACCTTGTTTTATATGAACTAACAAAAAATAAGCTATTATTACGATATTTTTCTTTTAATATTACTGAATCTTCCTCTCGAATATATATACCTTGTTTTATATGAACTAACAAAAAAATAATTGGTTTAAAAGAAATCAGAATGTTGGCAGAAGGGTAGTTATATATGGTAATTGGTAAAAAAATACGAAAAGGTAGCTTTCCGTCAGCAGGCGTCAACCCCAGAACCTAATGAAACCTCTAAAACCTGATATACCAACACACCACATGCACATTCTTGCAAAATTCACAACACAATCGATATAAATTTAATTCCAAGATGGGCCCTGGACTACCTTAGTCTCCATGTGGCTCCGCCACTGGACGTGGCATGTGACGTGGCACACTTTATATTAAAAAATTATTAAAATATTATAAAAAAACTTAAAAAAATATTTTAAATATTAACTAAAGATTTTTTTTTCTCTCTCTCTCCTTCTTCTTCTTCTTGCAGGCCGAACTGGGTTTGGCTTTTTTTTCTCTCTCTCTCTCTTCTTCTTCTTCCAGGCCGAACTGTTTTTCTCTCTCTATCTCTCTGTCTCTCTCTCTACTTCTTCTTACCCCCCCAATTTGCCCAGAAGAAGAACAAGAAGCAGGAGGAGGAGAGAGAAGAAAGAAACAAAAAAATATTCGGCACCCCCCCCCCCCCACCCCAACCTGCCCAGAAGAAGGAGAAGGAGAAGGAGAAGGAGAAGGAGAAGAAGAAGAAGAAGAAGAAGAAGAGAGGAAGAAAAAAAAAAAAGTTTCGGCCCTACCCAAAAGAAGAAGAAGAAGAAGGAGAAAGAGAAGAAGAAGAGGAGGAGGAGAAGAAGAAGAAGAAGAAAATGGTTTCGGCCCTGCCCAGAAGAAGAAGAGGAAGAAGGAGGAAGAGAAGGAGAAGAGAAGAAGAAAAAGAAGAAGAGGAGAAGAAGAAGAAAAAGATGAAGAGGAGAAGAAGAAGAAGAAAAAAAAAATGGTTTCGGCCCTGCCCAGAAGAAGAAGAAGAAGAAGGAGAAGAAGAAGAAAGAAAAAAAAAGGTTTCGGCCCTACCCAAAAGAAGAAGAAGAAGAAGAAGAAGAAGAAGAAGAAAGAGAAGGAGAAGGAGAAGGAGAAGAAGGAGAAGAAGGAGGAGAGAGAAGAAAAAAAATATTTTTTAATATAAAATAGGTCCCGTCACTTGCCACGTCAGCATTTTAACCGAGGAATTGACGGAAGGTATGAAATTGAAACAAATTCGAAGATAAGGTATGACATTGAAAATTTTTAAAGACGAGGTATGAAACTGTTAATGACCCAATAGTTGTGGTAGTTTTTGGTAATTTACTCATATTTTTATGACCGAAATGGGTGTTTGAAGGCCTTTCTCCAAGTACCTTAACAATGAGCTCAAACGATCCTTGAGGAAATTCAGAGAAAAACACCCACATGCAAGGATTATATATGCTGATTACTATGGTGCAGTCATGCCTTTTTATCATGCTCCTCACCATCACGGTTAGTTTTACCTCCACCATTTCGAGAAATTTGGTGTGGTCATCACAATATCATGTGGTGTTACAAGCCATCAATATTATAAACATGTTTTGATATTGATAATATATATTAAATATAAATATGTTGTCCATTTATATTATAACTCGTACATTAGTATTAACACGTAACTTTGTTGACATATACAAATGCAGGGTGTTCTAACGGCCTGTTGTGGAGGGGGAGGACCCTACAATTTCAATATTTCAGCAACGTTTGGAAGACAAGGCTCAATGACCTGCAAAGATCCATACTTGTATGCAAGTTGGGATGGAATTCACTTAACAGAAGCAGCCTATCGCTACATTGCCTTGGGTTCCATCCTTATCCACTTTAGTAATTTTACCACTCCCCACTAGCATCAGCAAGTTACTTAAAGCCATCTCTCCCAGCCAAAAACAAAAACAAAAGTGATTATGTATTCCTTTTTTATGAAAAGTTAATGTATTATATAATTTTAATTTTAATTATAATGAATAATATAACCTATGCACATATTTTGGATATAACTTACTTGAAGGGCATTTTACTTTTCCTTTGTTTTGTTACATCATATCAAGGAAGGGGAAATCGAACATAGAACTTCAAATGTACAAATTTAAAGTAAATGTCTTTAATCACTTGAGTTACACGCTCTTTCTTGTTATTTCATGAATTACACAAATTCATGCTATAACTTTGATTTTATTTTTAGCTTTAGCCAAATAAATTAATTCAAATGAAAACTAATGAAAATGGCTTGAAAACTTTGAGTTTTAACGATAAGGACAAAATAAAGGGTAAAATGAATAGTACAGGTTTGACTTTTTAGTGTAAAAATGTGATTTTTCGTTAAAGTGAACAGTACCGTAGGCTTTTCGTTAAAACTCCCTTAATTCAACCTTCGTAATTCAAATATTCCAAGGTTTTAGGACAACCAACTTTTCAAATAAACACCCCACTTATCTATCACGTGACAAAAACAATCAAGACACACACAGAACTGATATCTTCTAAATATCCACCCAAGAAATCAAGAATCTAAAGCATTCAGAATTGATCATCATCATCCTCATGGTCCATAAGCACCCAAGAACCATCTTCCAGTTGAGTCATACACTTGTTCTTCTCACAACGCCAAGACGCCGGTATAAGGTACTCCTCCTTCAAGGCATCAGCACTTTTATTTACCAGTGCTATGTCACGCTTAACTTCCAACTTGAACCCTCTTTTACTCCCTTGTGTTCCTGCAACTCCATGCAAGTACCCTTCCATGTTATGCCAACTCGCCACTCCTCCAGGACTCTTCAGGTACTTGGATTTTTGTGTGTCGATTGCCAACTCTTCTCCCACGTCGGAGTACCCAAAAAAAATTGGGTAGTTTGGGACAACATCTAAGGCATTACGAACGCGTAAGGCTCGAAGATCTTTGTAGCCGGAGAAGACCTTCTCAAAGTTTGAGTTTCCAACTCGAGGGCTTGCGAACAAAATGGCTGTAACTGGGCAGGCTTTGTTTGGCAGGTCCTTTGGCCTGTTACGTCCATTGGCAACAATGTCAATTGCACTTAGCGTGGCAATTGCTGCACCCAAACTGTGCCCTGTTATGGTGATACTAATTTCCTCATCCTTGTATTGCTCTACTAGTCTCCTAACTTCTTCAATGACCTAGATGCATAAAAACCAAAAAACATTAAAAATAAAAATTATCTCATCTATGTGTAACATTATCTTACCTAATTTGGCATGCATATTATGTTGGCAGACTGTAATTCAAATTAAATGTGATCTTACCTGGTGTCTGGCACTGGTTTTGTTGAAAGGCGAATGTGAATCATCTGAAGTATAGATGGAGTACCAACCTTGGTGCACCTTTGGATCACCTTCCTCGCCAAGTATGTTTGACGCAGAAACCAAATTAAATTGCAAGTCATTAACCCACTCCAAGGACTGCACAGTGCCTCTCCAAGCAATCACAATGTCTCTCCTGCCCAATGCAGCCTTCCCTTGATCTGTCGCCACAGCAACATACGCCATCCAGTTTGATTCCTTGCACCAAGACTCCCTTGACAAAGACTTAATCAGGAAGGCCTCAGGGACTTGAATCTGTGACGTCGCATACACAAACTTGGTCACATTATACTTAAAAGGGTTTCCTTTCTCTAAACCAACTTTAGAGAAGAAGTTCTTTCTGGCATATCTGCTGCTTCCTGCATACTTTGATGTCTTCTCTGTGTTGAAGGCATCATAAGTAGCTTGAGCCATTTCTCCGTAGTGAATTATGTATCGACGGAGATCAATGTCTAGAGGATCCAATAGGCCCTCCCAGTTGTGTTCGCCGCTTAGGTGCTTCCATTTTTTGGCTATGCTACGACTGCTATCCATCTTTTTCTTCACTCCAAGCATCCTTGTGAGGAGGATGAGCTTTATTGCTTTCTTTATATAAACTCCTCGAAAAAATCTTGAATGCATTTAGAACGACAGATGTTCAGTGCATCACCTTAGTATACACCGTGAAAACATGGATTGATAACTGCAGTGTAGAAGTTCTGAAATCTTAGAAAAGTTCAAATGTTAGGTTTTGATCCGTTTTCGGGGTGGTGGTAGTCTCATAGTCCAAAAGAAAGTGAAAGTTCACCATTCTTGGCTTGGAATTTCACCTTTCTTGGCTTGGAATTTACAAGCAGAATCTGTTTACTCCACAGATTTGGTGGTTGGAAAACTTTTAAGTTCAAAACTTGGTTTTCCTAGTTTTCTAAGCATCTTTTGCCAATGCAGGCATGAGCTTGAATAAATTTAGGGTTTACTTAACGTGAAAAAGATCATCACTTTTTTTTATTTATTCGCTTTCTATTTTTGGCTTCATAAAGAGATCAGATGATTACTTTTGGTTTTGCTAAAAGGAAAACGTGCATATTTGGGAAGAGTATGATGCCGGCAAGTTGAAGAAGGCCAATCTTGTACATTTTGGATGATAAGAACCAGGAAGAAATAACCAACCGTCCAACTGCCTTGACCCTTCACACTCAATAAACTGTCCCCATACAGAGAAAAGATAGTGAAATCAGCAGTATGGGCCAGCAGTTGTAACTATATTGAGGCTCGGAGCAAAATAATGTTCTGGAACAGATCGGTTACATGGGCCATATTTATGCACACAAGGTTGAAATTCCAAGCACCAGAGTTGGTTTTTTTCCCTTTTGATCATGTTTTTTCTCAACATAAATGGATTAACTAATCATGGGTTTTCATTTCTTTTATCTAAACGATATTCTTTAAAGAGATCTTTTGATATAGGCGCCTCATTTTTGAATTTTTTAGATTAAACATTCATGCCTTTTAGTGATTTGATTAAACTTTTTTTTGTCATAATTTTGGTGCTATATGCACATTATATTGTAACAAATTTCCTATAATCTAGCCTTTTAATTACATTCTCATCCGTTAGAGATAATTGTAAAAAAAAAAAGTTGGTTAGATTCAATTTATTTTCATAATAATGCTACAATTTAGCAATAATTATCTACGATTTAAGATATTTTATTTCCAAAATAGTTTAAAATATTTTTAAATCCCACAAAATCAAATGTACCGAAATAAGTTTTTCTTTTAGTACGTTAAGAGAAAAAATGATTGAGAATAATATAAACGTACCAATACACAATGTGTACAAAATAAAACGTACCAATATTAACAATATGTATCAAATCAAACGTACCAAAATTACAAATAAACGTACCAATTAATGATTTTTGTAAATTCAAACGTACCCGCAGATAATATATACGTAATGTATTGTACCTAATAATAATTCGTCAACAATTATACTTAAAAAAACAGCAAAAAAATATATAATTTCACAAAAAAATTGAAAAATTACACGGAGTTTTTATGTTGATCACCAACTATTGTGATCGAAAAAAACATATCTGGAAGAAGAGAAAATATAGTTTAATTACTAATATCTTCACTAAATAAGGAAAAGTGCATCATGATGATAAAAGGATAAATTCAAAAATTATTTTAATTTTAAAAGATATAATAATGACATGTAATTTAGTTTGAGGTGATTATTGGTCAAAGCACTTTAATCAAATTTTAAAAAGACACAGATGTTTAATCTAAATGATATAGAAAAACTGTAGGGGATTCTAATTTTCCCTTCTTTAAAAGACAGGGAAAGAGAGTTAAATTTAGGTGTAGAGAAAAGCAACACGGTGGTCGAGCCAACTTGAATGAACTCATGTCTTCATGGGCTTTCAGTCCTATCTAATGTAAGTTCTTTTCGCATTAGGGCATATTGCAGAGCAGGTAAAAGACTTTTTATGACACGGGTACATTTGTAGAAAAGGAGAGACCAGCAGAGAGAGCAGCGGAAATAAAATAAGTGGAGGAAGTAATAAGTATGTAATTCAGAGAATAGCTTGATTGATCATCTGCTATATCAATTGGTACATATATAAGTATATACATCATTGACTTTTGTATAACAATTAAAGGTAAGTAATAATACATCATCATCTTACACGTTTTGCGTCAATAATATAATGTTATGTAAAAATGTTCTCTACATGAGATTGTATCATAAGATTATATAGCATAACGATATATGCACAAGTCCAGTCTTCTGTTTTAAAGAGTGGTACAACCTAACTTCCAAACCATCAACAAACTCTGTCAGCGGCTCTGCTGACACTTGTTTTGCCGCACACCCCATGGGAATCCGGATTCTCACCAGATCCTCCTTGTGAGGAGAATCTGTGAATCGTGTCCGTTTATCATAAATCGTGGGGTCATAAATCATTTTAAATTTTTTTATTTAAAATTAAACACAAACAGTACCTGACAAAAACTGATCACACGATTTACAATGAATGGACACGACACGATGAACGAATTCCTATGATCCACACCAATGGGATCCGGAGAGGATCCTGTTGGCACCCCATGGCACTCTACTGCAATGCACTATGGACTAAGTTCGGACAACACAGTAGTCCATCTAACTTTTTACATATTTTTATTGGGAGGTGAAAGGTGATACCTAACTCAAATCTTACAGGGGGGATATTATTCTCCAACATATATACAGACATACATGCATGTTCTATGTGAAATGGTCAAGTCCCACCACCATGGTACTATCCCATCAGAGTCCGTGACTAGCCTCTCCAACTTCACGAGACCGCTTTCCTCTGGACAAATTAGTGATCAGATAATATTCACCTGATAATCATCACCTCCCTCTTTCCCAAATGCGGGACCAACACAAAACACAGTCACCTCATTGGCATTAGGGTTTTATCTCAGCTCTTACACAGAAGACTTGTTGTAGTTGTAGGAAGTTTTCTCATGTTTCAAAAATTCAAAGTTTCTCTCTCGTTTGATTTTCATACCTGTGAACTGTTGTAATTGCAGCACCGCTTGGAATTACTTGGTTTTTTACGTTGGACCCAAAATTTGACGGTGGTCACTCACCAACTCTTGCTTAATGCATTCAATTGAAGCAAAGAGACCAAAGCATGAAGCAACCATATGTGTCATTTTCCAATGACTCCAAATGTGTATGTGTTTGTGTAAAATATATATCTTCTTCTATATATCACATATGTTGTTTCTTCACTGTACCAGATAATATACCGATTAAATGTCTCGTGGAGGTCATGTCAATGCATGCCATGTGAATGTTCATGGGCACCAATTTCTTTTACGGTGTTTATATCCTAAATGATCGATGAGTCTCTACACATGTTAGAGTCTGTCTTACTAAAAGTAAATGAGGTATAGAGTGAGCTCATATTTGAATAAGAAAAATAGTTTTCGCACACTAACTATTATTTATTTGTGTTATTACCTGATTCTCTTTTAATTAAATTCAATTTAAAAATAGGACAGGCGGGAGGTTTATGGGTTCAATGGTCTTTTCTCTTTCGGAAGAGGGTTGGTGCCTCGCACACGACTGTTGATGAAGAGCTAATCTCGCCTATTCTATTTCTACAAAAATTAAAATAAAATAAAATAAAATAACATGATTACAAAAAATGCGCATAAATCACTTTTTTCTTCTGGAGTAAATAACAAAATGACATGTAATTGGTGAATGGGTAAGTTAAGCATTGGTGGCGTAATGAATTGTTGTTGGACTAAATTATACATGCAAGCAATGGTGGCTAATTATTAGGTTAAGTACGACCAATGGAGCCCCAAAATAGATGTACATACTGCATGCTTTTCATTCGTGCTTCGTTGGCCTTGGGGTTACATATTTTGTATTATGCAAGAAACTGTTGCCTATTACTCATTGAGGTAATACTAGTAAGATCATTTATTTAAATTATATTTTTGCAAATTATATGACATAGTTGATGATTGAATTATTAATTGAGTGTTGGATTAGCACGTTTCTTTCTTATTGATCCGGATTCTCTCCTCTCTCATTCTCTCTCCAGTCCCATCCTATTTAGAGGGGAAAGAATCATATACTCTAATTCTTATTGATTGCACATCATATAATTTTAAAAAGTGGTATAAAAAATTGGTCTATCTAGCATTATTTTTATCCTTTGATTATATATATATATATATATATTTTTTTTTTCCGTTGATTATATTTGAAGGCACATATATGTGGGTGTGTGCATGCATGAAGTCGGAGAGGACCACTTTCGATCACGTTAGCATTTAATGCCGCGGGCCTAGGGTTTGCTTGTTACATTACTTTCATTTCATTTTCATATCTGATTTCCTACAAACAAACCACTCCTTACATTATTTTTTCTTATTCATGAATCATAATACATAGCTTTTGTAAAATCTAATTGTTGTATGATCTATCTAACAATCAATATGTTTGCCACCCCCATAATATACATGCGGGGAAAAACTTTGTTAAAATGGTCTAAGTAAATTAGCTTCGAGTGTGATTATTGAAGTCAAATCAATGCGACCACCAAATTACAAAATGCTCTATTTTGGGAGTGCAATCTGAGTGTCCTAAACAAGTTTTTCTCTACATTGTGTGAGATCAAAATTGCGAGACATTATTTCTTAAAAATTAGATAAACTTTGTTGTATTGAATTTTGAGACTGCAGTATTTTTTTTAACAAGGTACATTACTATGAGTATTTCAATCTAAATTCTATATCTATAATTCTGGCCAAGATGTTTGTATTTCAAGTCCCTTAATTAGCTAAACATGAATCAGCCTCACAAACGTAAATTGAACGAAAATGGCTAAGCAAGAAGATTGAGAAGGGTACTGACTCACTGAGAACGTTATATACATTCTAATGTCAACCTCAGAGCAGCTGTAACAGCTCAAACCTCTCTCTCTCTCTCTCTCTCTCTCTCTCCAAAAGTGATCACTGTTGAAATCTAAGCAAGAAATTACAGTGACTTTACCTTCTCCGGCCTGCTCCTATATGCAGGTGAAGTCTTTTTTTTGGCCAAAGCTCAAGTCACTGCTGCAGCATTGTGAGAAAATTACCGAAAAAAGGGATGAGAAGTTGGTTTTTTCTGGTCGAAAAGAGGAATAAGTTAGCAACTGTACAAACGCACAAAAACAAACGAGTTCCCAGATTTTTATTCGCAGTCACTTTCCCTCCTTGCTGCGTAACATTTTGAGCCTTTGATTTACCAAAACAAAGTATATTTATGTTTATATGTATAATTGGTTTTCTTTTCAATTGAGAATTCAATTTTTACGCAATAGCTTTGATAAAAATATAGCTAGCGTTACAATGTCGAGTCACATAGACTAACCAAGCTAATCTTCGGGTTGAGAAACTTCCAGATATTATTGTTGATATTATTTAAGATGATAGAAGTAGGCTAAGTCTAAAATTTGAAATTCTCGAAATGTAACAAAAATAAACAACTGATTCCTTTGTTGGAGTTATAAACAACGAATTGAAACAAAACAGTCGAGAAACAAAAGCAAGGGAGATACCGCGAGATTATGGCGAGAAACACCGTACAAAGCCGACCGTTGGAAGGGCCTATGCAATTTCCAAACCCCAACCCCCAATCCCACGCGCCATTTTCCCAAACGCCCTTACTAACTCATAAGATATTTCAAAATTTCCCTACCAAAATCCCTCCTCGCGCGTGAACTCCCTCTTTTTTAATTTATTAATTTTTGCTTCCATTCTTTTTCCTATTTATTTTTTTAAATAAAAATTTTGGTCGCAAGCTTCAAGTTGGAGGGTTTGAGCTTCACTCACTTTCTCCAACACAGAGAGACAAGGACGTCTTTGTAAGTAACCCCTTCACTCTGTGCTGGATTATGCAAGCTAATCACACACCCCAAATCCTTGAGAGAGAGACAGGGTGTTGAGTGAAAGGGAGAGGGGGTTTTGCAATGGTTGCTGGGAAGGTGAGGGTGGCAATGGGGCTACAGAAATCGCCGGCGAATCCCAAACCGGAAACTCCTTCAAAGTCTCCGTCGCCGTCGTTGAGCTCTGGGAAGACACCCCAGAAGGGGGCGGTGTTCTCGCGCTCCTTTGGTGTATACTTCCCACGCTCCTCCGCGCAGGTGCAGCCTAAGCCGCCGGACGTGACGGAGCTGCTCCGACTGGTGGAGGAGCTCCGGGAGCGAGAGTCGAGGCTGAAGACGGAGCTTCTGGAGCACAAGCTCCTGAGAGAGTCAGTCGCCATCCTCCCCGTCCTGGAGAACGAGATTATCAGCAAGAATGAAGAGATTGACAGAGCGTCGAAGCGGGTGGAGGAGCTGGCGGCGGAGAACGAGCGGCTGAGGAGTCAGGTGGCGGAAGTAACGTCAGCGTTGGAGGAAGAAAGGAGGGGGAAAGAAGAGAAATTGAAGCGATTGGAGGTTGAAATTTCGGAGCTGAAGAAAACGACGTCGGATCGTATGATTAATTTCGAAAGCGACGAGCTTTCGTCGTCACAGAGATTTCAGGGACTGATGGAGATCACCGGAAGGTCGAATCTGATCAGAAATTTGAAGAGGGGAGTGAAATGCGCGGACATTCCGACGAATCCGGAGAATCAGAAGCTCGACGGCTCCGAGTCGAAGAGGGAAGAGCCGGAATCGGAGAGGCCGAGGTTCTCGCGGTGTAACTCGGAGGAGTTCGCCGAGTCGACTCTGGCTACCATCAGATCTCGCATCCCGAGGGTTCCTAAACCGCCGCCGAGACCGTCGACATCCAACGGTCAAAAGACTCAAAACAAGGCCTCAACAGAACAAGGAATTGCATTTCCACCACCGCCTCCGCCGCCACCAAGTCAGACAAAATCCGCACTCCCACCGCCACCTCCGCCTTCTAAGGCGGCTCCACCTCCACCTCCTCCGCCACCGAGAGGTATAAGACCGGCCACGGCGAAGGTGAAGCGAGTGCCGGAGGTTGTCGAATTTTACCACTCTCTGATGCGAAGAGACTCTCGGAGGGAGTCGGGCAGCGGAGTCTCCGACGCAACGGGAACCGCCAATGCCCGCGACATGATCGGCGAGATCGAGAACCGGTCGGCTCACTTGCTCGCTGTAAGTCCCGGTTACTGGTATTTTTTTACTCTAAATTACGATTTTGCCACTGGCTTTTTGGTTGTGTCAGTGACCGGTGGCCCTCGTATTTGTCTTATTATCTAGCTCTACGCTTTTTCCGTTGGATTTTATTGTTTGCTTGACAGACAAGACAGTTCGCAGATTCCAACTACTTTTGTTTAGATGCCAAAAAGGTGTAATTTTTGTAAAGTTTAGGGGCAAATCTTCATCGCCTGTGAAATTGGTGTGTTTTATGTATTTGCAGATAAAAACGGACGTAGAAATGCAGGGAGATTTCATTAGGTTTTTGATAAAAGAAGTTGAAAACGCAGCGTTTACTGACATCAACGATGTGGTGCCTTTTGTGAAATGGCTGGATGATGAGCTCTCATACTTGGTAACATTTCAATTTTCCATTTCCAAAAATCTGTTAATACTTTCTCTTAATCGAAAATCGGGGTTGCAGACGTGGATTAGAGTAGTTAAGAATATCGTATTGTCAAAATAAAAAATAAACTTTCAAGCTGGGGTCGTGACATTGATTTTGTTTGTTTAGGTGGATGAAAGAGCTGTGCTGAAGCATTTTGACTGGCCGGAGCAGAAAGCCGACGCCCTGCGCGAAGCGGCATTTGGGTATTGTGACCTCAAGAAGCTTGAATCCGAGGCCTCCTCGTTCCCTGATCATTCTCGCCAGCCCTGCGGTCCAACCCTCAAAAAGATGCAGGCTTTGCTGGAAAAGTGAGTAGATTTCTTCATTTCTTGGTCTTGTCCTTCCAAATTGTAGCCCTTTTTAGTGTGGAGTTCTTATATGGTTGGTTGGTGTAATTTGAACAGATTGGAGCATGGTGTTTACAATCTCTCGCGGATGAGAGATTCTACCACTAAAAGATACAAAGTTTTCCAAATTCCTACAAATTGGATGCTCGATTCTGAATTTGTAAGCCAGGTAATTCATTGTTCCAATCCCTCATGCTTGCAATGTATGCCAATTTTATGAGAACTTACATGCAACGAGAGAGCTAATTACAAAGAAAATTAAAATACATAACGATGCATGATTAACTTAAGATACCGTCATAATAATAACATCTGACTTCGTGGAAGTTTCTCTCTAGTCTCATCTACACTCAATCACCCACTTGGTCATCTTTTACTATTGGCTGTGGAGTTTTTTGATGGTGCTCTTTAATGACTCACATACTTCTTGGCGATAATTGACTAATTGAGAAATCTTTGACACAGTCTACAATGCAATCTAAGCTTAGAGCTTAGGGCTTAGGGCTTAGGGTTTAAGGCTCATAAGATGGAGAGATTTTTTAGTGTGTTGATACACGGTCTGGTGTAGTATGTCTGGTGTAGTATGTATAATAATATAATTAATTAGAAACATAAAAAAAAATAATAATAATAACTCAACCAATTGTTCTATACACTTGATGTACTAAGCCGTGTTCTAGACACACTGAAAAATTTCTTCACAAGATGAAAGACATTAAAGTATGACCTAAAATTTTCCACATTTTCTAGTCCCACGCCTGCCCGCATGCGCACATGCGAACTCCTACAATATGTTTGTCTTCTTCCCTTTCTATTTCGGAGTGGTTGGTAGGAGGAAAGAATCAAGTAACAAGATTCTCCGCTTTTGACTTTATAGGAGTAAACAAGCTAATTAATTAATTAGGCTCTCTGATTTGTACATTATATTAAGTTTTTGTCTCGAGACTGCCCCTCAATGTGATTGAATCCTCACCGTTGAATAGAATTGGATTGGATTTTCTGTCTTGAAAGGAAAATGATTTCCACACACTGTCTTTTTCTGTATATTTCGTGGTAATTTATGTCATATAATTTTTATATTTATTCAATTTAAAGAGTCAGAAATAAAGAGGGGTGCGTACAAGGAGAACACACGGTGCGAAAATCATTTCCTCTGCGGGAATACACCACTTGAATGTTATGTTGGGCAGAAAAATTGAATGTTTCAAGAAGCAGATATAGGAACCCGAAATATGAATGTGATTTATAGTACACCAGCAAATGTTGTTTAGCTTGTTATTGTACTGACAATGTTGGTACACGTTCACAGATCAAGTTGGCATCGGTAAAATTGGCAATGAAGTACATGAAGAGAGTCTCTGCTGAGCTTGAAATTGTAGGTGGTGTTCCCGAAGAAGAAGAGCTGATAGTTCAAGGCGTTCGATTTGCCTTCCGCGTACATCAGGTAACTAAAAAAACACTCACCTCAACAGCATCGATCATTTTACTGTGTCATATGTTCGCGTTCTTACGATGTGATTGTGATTATTCGCTGCAGTTCGCCGGAGGATTCGATGCAGAAACAATGAGAGCGTTCCAGGTGTTGAGAGATAAAGTGAGATCGTGCCATGTACAATGCCAGAACCAACAGCAGCAGAAAATCGTATGCCGATCTACGCCGTGCTAAATCTGTAGCAAGCTCAGCTACAGAAATTGCTCTGAGAGTTTTTTGTTGTAAAGGTAGAACTTCTATATGGTATGATTGCTCATTACCTTCTCGGCTAGATTGGGTATCGGTTTAATATGTTCCATCCCATTCCGTCCCGTCTACGTATCAAACGGTACTTAAGTTCACTAACATGTATAATAGCTTGTAAAACAATGTAGTAATGCTACAACTTCGTCATCCTCTCATTCAATCACGAATAACATCAACTTTATTCTTTTCGTTTCAATACTTTGCGGTATATTAATGATTAAGATTCGATTCGGTTCAGTTTGGTTTTGAGAAGTTTCAATGCAAATGAAACTTAACTCGGCTTGACCTACACGTGTGTGCTGTGTTGGACCGATTTTAAACTGACCTTACTCAATTTGGTGAACAATGCAAATTTTAGTTTAGATAAGTTGACTAAAGTAGTATATTTCTCTGTACCCAAGTTCGAACTCCGAAAGCCCTCCCAAAGAATAATTTAATGTTGAACATCCTAGGTATAAAAAAGAAAGAGAAAAAGAAAAAAAAAGTGTGTGATCATTTTCCTTCCACCTTTTCATTGTTGGATAACCGTCTTTATTATAGAAAAACAAACATATAATTGTGATGTTATTAACACTCCAAAAACTCATTGTGCACGTAGCAATGATGCTCATGCACCCTGATGCAGTATCCATCCCCATTGATCCCCTTAAAATAAAAAACTTATAGCACTCTAAATTTTGTATATTTAAAAAGAAAAATTACATCTGCTCAAGCTTGGGAATAAGACTGATGAATGTTACATAGTGAACGCAGCAGTTTACATTGGGTTACTAGCTTCTTCTTTCCTCCAATTCCCCACCATAGTGGCTTTAAGGTTTGGTCCTTTTTTATCTTGTACTGACAACGAACCCTTCGAGGAGGATCATGGCTGGTGCATCAGTGTCTTCATCCGTGAGAGGAAGTGCAGGATCCATCAACATATCTTTGACTTTTTCTGTACCAAGGGCTGTCTTCCTGTCATTTTTGTGGCTGATGATTATTTGGCGAATCCCCGAATGCTTGGTATTTCATGCTTATTTATATTTGGAATTGAAGATATATGATGCTACCGACGATTGCTTCTAACAAAATCCTAAATTTGTGTTCATATTTGCTTGTCATCTGTTTTTTTTTTTTTTTATATCTCTGATCTCCATTTGGAACACACTGAAGTTTCTTGAAATCACTTTAGCTTTCGGCTTGAATTGCAGATCGAAATACTGTGTTTCTGTTGCTCTTGTACCAGTATAGTATCTTCACACATTCAAGAGCTTAAAGGAAATTATATTGATCACAATGCTGGAAATTTCCACATGTACATTTCTTCAATTAGATCACAGAGCAAATGAACAAGAAAGTTCAAACTAGTCAATAACTCTCTAAGACTTGAATATTTTTTGCTTTCTGTAAGCACACTTACACCCTCATTTGGATTTCAATCTGTTCCTTGTCTATCTACGAACTCGAAACCATTCTTCTGGTTAGTTACAACTGATTTTGCCACCTTATTGTCGTTTACTAATCGATGTGAATATGAAAGAAAGGAAACTAGAGGAAAATGATTTCCGCGCTGTCTTTTTCTCCCTCTTCAGTCCTCTTATTTCTAGCCGTTGGATTGATTAAATTCAAGGAGAATCAATGGGAAACAACTAAGAGAGGATTGCGGAAGGAGAAAACGTGAGCGCGCGAATCATTTCCCAAACTAAAAATGGTTGCTACTGTTGCTCAGTGTTGACCTTCACAATTCACATGATGAGAGCTGCATATAGGAGTTGGTTCCAGGTATCAGGCAACCCGGGCAGGCACCAGTGGCTGCAGTCATTGCCCGAATGATCGCCGCTATAAGTTGAGGGATGAGCATCCTTTCTCAACTGCGAGAGCGTTGTAATATCGAGCAAGTAAACCGGTTTTTTAATCGTGCTTAGCACCTTATAGACAACAGCAGCAGATGGAGGTGCCCCTGCTGGGTAGGTTGATCCCGATAACGGTCCAAGTTCTCCTGAGCAAGTCTTCTTTGGCGAATTCCATTCTTTTCCCCTGGTAATTCAATACAATAACAACGTTGTTAATTATGAGTAAAGTTACATAATCACTGTTAATTACATCTGCTAGTGTGAGTTTGTACTTACTGATAATGTGTTGGAGAAATGCCCTGGAAGAAGACTTTGGTTCTTGAAGTATCAACATTTGAGTCAACCCATTTAGCCCATGTGGAAAGCCCCTTGTAATATGCTGTCAAACGATCCATGTCTTTGTACAGTTTTGTCCCATCACGAAAATAATCAAATCTGCACAACACAAGCCATCCAAGACATAAAACCTCAGATCAAATACAACATCTGGTAAAAACAAAAGTTATGCTAATCTTAGTAGCCCATCCGCAATGAGCTATGAGCCATTGGTGCATCATTGATCATTCACTATCATTTTGGGACTTATAGCGCATAAGCGGCTCACATCCATCCACGATCCATAGCTCATTAATTTCAGCAGAGATTGTGAGCCGTTAATGCATTGTATGACTCAGAATGCATGAACGACTCATAGTCATCCCCACATTGCCCACTTGCTCGACTGTAGTGAGCTGTTATTGAACTGTGGGAAACCAATGAATAAGAATCACTTAAGTCACTCATAATCTACTCATCGATTCCCACTATGCATAAACAACTTAATAATCACTCGGGTTCATATAGTCACTCGCATTGGCGACTAACAAAAAAGGTAATGGGTTGAAACGTACGGCTGAGAATTGCCGGTGTGGGTCCACCAATGCCAAGAGTTGAAGATCAGGACGTCCATCCCTTTCCATGCATTTCCGGCGTTGATGGAGTTTAGGTTTAGCACACGGCCAACCTTTTCTCTGACTATATCTACAAGGTATGGTGTCCGGAACATAAACAAAGTCACTCCATAGTCCTGCACATAATAACACAATTATAATTGGGATTAAAATTAAAATTTGTATGCCTGGGACTTTGTAATAATTAAACCATTAATTAAATTAATTAAATCATAAAGGTGGTGATAATACTACAAGAAGCTACCCACGTGCATGCTTTAATTAAATTTAAATAGTTTTCAGGATCATATTATTTCGACAAGGACAAATTATAAATTAAATTTTTGAAACCCCATTGCAGAAGGATTATTGAACAAAGCGGTCCATTACAGGTTGGCTGGTTGTTCATCACAGCCTGTAAACCTTCATGGCTTTTTAAAGATCGACGTGGAAATTAAATAATAATGTAAAAGAACATGAACAAAAAAAATACAAGAACATAATGAAAATTGAAGTCCTCGTATAATTTCTTTTCGTGGTGGGAGATCCCTCCTCTTTCTGACTTTCAGTTCTTTGCCTAGTTAATTCAAGGGTATGAAATTATGTCCAGTGTCTAGCGAGTTATCCAACTCAAACAAAATGCGCCCGGAGTTTCATCTAATTGCGTTTTCTAGTTCACTTATATGGTTTTCTATATGCTTTTTCTATTTAGGTAGTGATTTTCAAACTTTCGTTTTTCCCTTTGCACTCTTTCCTTTGATTCTCTTTTGAGTTGCTTAATTTAAATGTTGGAGAATAAAACGGAAGGAGTATGTGATGAGAAATTGTCTGTACGAAAACCATTTCCCTTTCTTTTTCTTTACCTAGTCATAAACTAAAAGGGAAAAAATATAAATTTTATAACTTAGAGGACAATGAAGGGGGGAAATAAAGGAGGACAAAGTTTGTCTTTTAACTTTTTTTCTCTTCCCCACCCAACCCCACAACAATCTTTATTGGTATCACCTATAGTTTGTTACAACAAGAACAACCTCTACTAACCCATGTCTTTTCACTCCTTACCCACACTAAACCAAAAAAACTTACGGCAAATTGTCACTGTAAAGATAATTTAAATCAATCACGCACTGTTAAAATTTAAAAAAATTACAATAATTTAAATCAATCAGTTAAAGTTTTAAATTTTTAACACGGTAGCAGGTGATTGGCTTTATGAATGTCCAAGTTTCATCCTGAGTGCTATACAATTAAACAGATGTGTATATATATATACATATATGACGGAAAAATAATGAATACAACAGTGGGGAACAGCAAAGTACGGAGAACTAACCTTCCAAAAATATTATAAAATCGTAAAAAAGAACACAACTTGTTGGAAAAAGAGACAAGGGGTCCAAGAGAAAAATATAATAATAAGCGAAGACAAATAATTACAAAGAGACAAACATGCAGAGAGAGAGAGAGAATTTTGAAATATGGGGGAGAGAGAGAGAGAAATAAAAATAAAAATAAAGTGTGAAAAATCTCTCACCTCAAAGCTCACAGAATGGGCTTTTTTGAAGGTGGTCTTGGCATTTGGCACCGACGCATGTATCATACAAGACAACGATTCCCACATGTTTAGACTCAGTGAGTCGCCCACGAACATTATCTTCTTTCCCCTCCACCTCCTCAGAAAATCCACCCCGTCAAACCTGTTTCAACAATAATAATAATTAAACAACTAATATTATTGTTTAAGCCAGGTTGTTAAACATTAATCTACTGGTTTTTTTCCATTTAAGGAAAGCTCGGGTATTGGTTAGGAGGGCTAAAAATACCATCCGTGATTTGGTGGTGGCAGGCGTTCACAATCAGTTCAAGAAGATTAGTACTCATCATGCACATCTCTCTTTTTATTTATTTTAGTATGGACTATGGAGGAGTGTTGTATGACGGTATTGAAGCGTTAATAACAGTTTCCGGTTGTATTAGAGCAATAATTTTACAAAAATGATATCTAACGGTCATCATGCATAGAGAATTTTTGATACCGGACCAAACGTAGCATCAATGTGTACCTGGGCAAGTTACAGGAGTCAGGCTTCCAGGCATACTTGAGGAACTGCTTGTCAGGTCTGCCATACTTGATGCAATCAAACTCAGGATCTATGAAGGGACAGCTGGCGGAATCATAGAGCGGGTAAGAAGCATCAAAAACCCAATTGCCTTGGAACAAATTGCAGCCGCTCACTTGCTTCCTGTGGACTCTCAAGCTGCTGCCATGGCTGTGTTCTGCTGCTTCTGCTTCCTCTGAGAAGAAGACCAGAACTTGAAGAGCTACAAGGCACAGCAGAGCTTGGAGCTTGAAACCCATTTGGGATTTTGAGCGAGAATGAAATGTGGGATGTGGGGATTTATAGTAAAATTTCAGACTTTAGGAAGGAGAAGTTTGGATTCGGCTGTTCACATGGCTAGAGTTAGAGCCAGAGGATGTCAAATATTGAAGTTGATTGATATTCTTTTATGCAAAAGTATTTTACTTGACTGACATAGCAGATTATACGAAGTCACACAATGTGTCGGTTATACTAATATTATTCGTTATTGTACAATATCGCAAATATTATACATCAATATCATCTATGTAAATTAACTTGAGATCATAAATAAAAAAATAAAAAAATATATATCATTAAAATGTAGGTTGGTAATTTTTTGTACGACCTGTTAAACCAACATGATACGTACAAAACTAACATATTTCGGATCAATCTCATTAAACGACTCGAGTCATTATTAGGTCATATGTTAATAATGTATTAACGAGTCGGGTCATTATCAAGTCATCCATTTAGGACTCCGTTAAGATATCATTTTCAGATCTAGATATTCAGCATAACAATTTTTTGCATGACTCGTCAACCAGACGTGACCATTAAAAATTGAGTCGTTATCAAATTACCTGATAATAATCTGTTAAGATAACGAATTTAATACGATCCATTAAGATAAGACACGATAAATACGACTCGTTTGCCAAACCTACTACGTCGTAATATTAATTGTTATTAAAATTGATTAATTTTTTTATGTTTTTTATTTTTATTTATGAGGTGAGTTGGGAAAAAGTTTGGAAGGACTCGAAAATAGTGGGTTTGGAGGGTGGAATGGGTAGAGTATTTTAATAGGGGAATTGTTGGAATAAGAAAAGTTCCTTCAACATCCGATTGGTGATTGGTCTGCATGGTCACGGACTCACGGGCATGAAAACCCGTGTAATGTCACTGTGTGCAATGCGTACTCTCAAGATTGCAAAATTGACCATCACATGGTTAAAAATCAGGAGGCAGATTGTCTGTACTCCTATTTAGGTGTACTCCTCATGCCCTTTTATTTGTACGGTTTCGGTTAAGTCACGTCAATATTTTATATTCTTATTGTTTTTTGTCTTATTATCTCTATAAAATAATCAATATAAAATGTTGACGTGACTTAACCGTGATCGTACAAAATAAGAAGAAGACATCCAAATAAGAAGGCAGACAATTTGCCTTCTAAAAATCATGTGTAGCTCTATTAAATATGTAATATATTTTTGTCAATTTGGGTGCGTGTTAAGGGGATCCTCGTACATTGAACCGTATAGTTTCAGGATCAAGATCCTCCACTGAGCTTAGGAGGTTGAGCTTCCTGAGCAAATCACACGGGGCTGTTGGATCAAAATTAACAATTACAATTATTATAATTTTTAAAGGGGCCTTCTGTTTATAACCGTTAGATTTTGATCCAACGATCCGTGTGATTTGCTCAGGAAGCTCAGCCTTCTAAGCTTAAGAGAGGATCATGATCTATAGTTTCAAATGACTATAGAGATAAATTTTATATAAATTCAAAGATCGATAACCCTCCGGAGATGACCTTAAATTCTATGAATTTAAGCACAAGAGGAATAATGAAAAATTGAAACAACCAAAGGGAGTGAAACAAAAGGGTGGGCTCCACAGGCTGTTCTAGTCTGCCCTTGGCATTAGGTAATCCATTTCACTCCGCTGGGTTTGATTTAACTGTTTTGGACTTTTCATCAAAAGTTAAGAAAAATATCAGGTCGCTCTTGGTAGCCAGGCCCACCACTACACTTTGGTTCTGAGTTTGCGGCCCAGATTTCAAAACATTCTGTTCTAAAAAAGGTGTTTTAGCTCCATTTCCCAAGTTTGGGCCCACCTTAGGTTGGTCCCATGACCCCACAACTCAATTTCTCACGCCATGACATGCTGTAGGTAAGGAGTCCATTGTGGAATCTCTTGGAAGGTGCTTGCAGAAGCTCTCTCTAAAATCATCCGTTAATAAGAGTGCTTAAAAGCTAAATTCTTCATCCATGGAATCTCATTACTTAAATAATCAACCTCTAAATTTTTCATCCAGAGAAAAATTTTCCGTGACTATTTGTTTCGTTTTTTCGATTATATATCATTTTGTGTCTTATTCTGTGACTCAAAAGATTTCTTTCTGTTATGGACGACAATCTTGTCTTGTTTCAAGTTGATTGGAATCTTCATTTTGAAATGATGTGATTATGATAGACGTGATCATGGTGATGTCTTGGTCCTTCCCACAATCATTAACGTTATCCTGAGTAAGTGATGAATAGCAGCACTAAGCAATAACAAATGGGAGAAAAGACATGGCACTCTCACACGAGTAGTGGATTAGAATTGGTTGCCATTGGAAGCTGAAAGAGTTCTCTGTGGTGGGTTCCTAGCTTGAGAAAGTTGAAGATGAAATGCAAGAAAAGGTCTTGGTATGATTAGAAAATGGATTTTCAGAACCTTCATGGCCATTGCTGGACTAGTACGTTCAATCTCACTCTACAAAAACATGTCTCCAATCACATATTTAATGATGAAAACGGGTATAGGTGGGGGCTTTGTGTCTCTCATCTTTAATTTGTTTTGTGTCTTAAGAATCTAAACCAAGAAATTTCAAATGTTCATCTCAAAATGGTTAACCCCTCAACCGACTTGGCAAGTAGCAATCTTTGCATAATTACATGCCACTTATGATGCAATACTTCTGTTTGGTCGTGTATTTCATATCTAACATTTAATCGGATACGATACTTCTCTGATACTTTCAGGTACTCTTCTGATACGTATCATAGTCAGTGGACACGACTTTGTCTTGATGGATACGTGTGTCCCACGTTTAGGATACATGTATCTAACTTTTAGGATACATTCATTTTCAAAATAAGATAATGAGGAATTGAAAATGAATAGGAGACAAGTATAATTGAAAGTTGATGAATACAAAGAGATTCCCTCTAATTAAAACCATGAATGCGACTCTCACACTTCTTCTATTGAATATAAAGAAGATTAGATTTTCAACTTTTCTTCTCTAACAATTCAAAATGAATTTAGAATTTGAATTTGAAAGATGAATCATTGTTTCAAATAGTATATTTAATTGCTATATATATATATATATATATTTATTTGTCGTATCGTATCTTAATTTTTAGAGATTTTTCATATTATCGTGCCGTATTGTGTCATATCGTATTATCGTATTCATATTTGTATCCATACTTCGTAGATGCCACTTAAAAAGAAGATTAATGTTATCATACTCTCTTATAAGAAAGCTCAAGAAGTAAGAGTTGTTGACTCCTGAATTTCACTTGAAAATTCTAGAAGTGATCTTCGCGCTCTCTATTCTCGTATTGCACTCTTCTTATTGTTTTTTATTTTAAAATTAAATGAATCAAATAGAAAGAAAAAAAAGGTACGCAAATAAGGAGAGAAATGCATAAGAAGAAACTGGAAGTGTGAAAATCATTACCTTAAAAAAAAATTATGTTGTAGTTTGAGTCTGTTTTAAAACAATAAAAATGAAACGTTACAGATACCAGGAATTCTCCCTCGATTGAATTTGCTTTTGAAATAATGTAAATAACATTTCTCAATTAGAAGAGTGCAAGACACCCTTCTGACTTTGTAGAATTGAGTGAGAGAGCGTGAGAGATCATGGATTTGTATAGTTGGCTTGCACAACTTGTGCCAGGGGACCCCTACTACCAGCAGCCTTTCATGACCAAGGTATTGCTTGCAAACTCCCACTTTACATTGATTAAAAATTTAACACGTTCTTTTTTGTGTGTTAATTGTGGATAAGAATCATTGATTAGACAAGTTGATCTAAGATCCTAAACCCCATAACTGAATCGAAAATATTGAACCGAAATTGAAGAAAACTGAACCGAACAGTAATTTCGGTTCAATTTCGGTTTTAACAAAAAATCAAACCGAATGAACCGAACCTCCTATATGCTATTTTGAATGGTTTCATTATCCAAAGATATACAAAGACACATACATAAAACCAACTTTTTTTTTTTTGAACTGTATTATAATATAAATGATTAGATAGAACATTGCATGACGATGTTATGATCATACTTATTTTTGCACATAGAAGGTGGTAATATAGTGGGTGAGAACTGGTGAACTAGTACAGAGAGGATCAAACTTTGGCCAACGTGGAAGGTGGTTTAGGGTTGGCAACAAGTTGGGCAAACGAACAAACGGAGTCCCACTTGATTTCCTTTTCATATAAATTTCTTTTGCCCATCCCACATGCGGAACTTGGAGCCTGCATTTGCTTGGCTTCCACTTCAAGTAGTGGAAGACATTGGGAGACCTGTATATGGCAGCTAGAGGGTTTATGTCTCAGTTGGAAGGAATAGTGGATGCCGACATTGCAAAACCACACCCACCATTTTTGTATCAGAATATATGGGATATTGACATTGACCTCTCTCTCTCCGAGTCTCTTAATCTAAAGCAAATAATTGAGTACCAAATATCACATTATGCACCCTAATCTAATGATTAGGTAAATATATAGCTCATCTAAGTTTTCCTCAAGCAAGAAAGGTCTCCTGTCCCTAATTTAGTAGTTTGCCTTATCCACATTTGTCAATTTAGTGGTTTGGAGACTTTGTGATGTGATTCATTTTTACAATTCCGCTTTTCTTTTTGCACTCTTTCTCTTGTTTCTGTCTCGTAATTAGTATGTTGATTTATTGCAAACTTGTAACTTTACTACATCCTTCAACTAAATAATTTATAGGGAATAAATCGTGGTTCATATATTGTTTAGTGTCACCAAGTACTCTTTATATATATTTCTCCAGTCTAATATGCAACATAAAAGTGCCCACCGGTTTGACGTGGCATAAAGCAACGTTTATTAGAACATTGTATGTCACAAACAGAATTCATCTGCACTTTTAAATGAGAGATTTTAAATTTGAATCTCGTAAATGACAAATTCGATACTAATTTATTTCTCACTTAATCTAAATGTATTATTTATATAAGAGAATCATCTCATACCTGCTTTAATACATTTTTGTAGGCCTAACCCATAAACTTGTGATTTATCTAAAGGGTTTTTATCACAAATAGTCCATGAAATTAACCTATCTCATCAAGATGGTCCCTAAAATTGAAAATCAATCAATCTAGTCCTTGAAATTGGATGTCTCAAATCAATGTGGTCCTTCCGTCACAATTCCGTTAAAAATTATGTTATGTGCTGATGTGACACATAATTGGATCTCACAAATCTAATTAAATATTACTATGTGAATATAAAAATATTTAAATAATAGAAAACAAGTTTTAGTTTTATATAAATAAAAATTTAAAAATGAAAAAGTAAAAACGAAGAAGAAGATGAACAAATCTTCTTCTTCCCAGCACTCGAGCAATCACTAGAGTCCCACCCCACCCCACCCCGTCCCGTCGCACATGTAACCGCAGTGGACAATTTCCATGTAGGTGCCAGTGTGGTCGAGATGGAATCGGGTCCGGGTCTGATCGGGCTAAGGTCGAGTCCACGTCCTGGAGCGATTTGAGAATGGATTTCAGGAAGGCGACGAGGAGGTGCGAATCGTCGTCACCTTCTGAGTCGGAGTCTGAAAACAAGCTAAAGTAAAATAAGCCATTGTTATATTGCGATAAGATTCTGCTTGTTCATCAAATGATTGGCCAATCCAACAGGCAAAGCTCTCCGCAGATCTTCGAGTAAAAAAAAAAAACATAAACAGAAAGAAAGAATGAAGAAGGAAAAACAGTCTTGGAAAACTTGGGATTCCATAAACCCAATCCCATACCAGCGAACGACTCAAAACCGAGCCAATTTGAAGCCACACAATTCAACACGATTAGAAATTATAAAAAATTAAATAAATAAATAATATTTTTCCATTTCAGTCGAATCCAGCACGAACAACAAGTCAGAAAGCTACAAGCTTGAAGCTTGAATCCCAATTTATTCATCTACTTCATCATCTTCTTCTTCTTTTTTCTTTTTCATTTTTAAAATTTTAATTATATAACACTAAAAACTTGTTTTCTATTATTTAAATATTTTTATAATCACATAGTAATATTTAATTAGATTAGTAGGATCCAGTTATATGCCACATCAACACATAACAGAATTTTTAACGGAATAATGACGGAAGGATCACATTGATTTGAGACATCCAATTTCAAGGACTACATTGATTGATTTTCAATTTCAGAGACCATCTTGATGAGATGAGTTAATTTCAGGAACCATTTGTGATAAAAATCCTTATCTAAAACTTTCAAACTTTGAAGCCCAAAAAGGCAAAGCACAAATAGGCAGAAAAGAAAGGAAAAAAAAATATGGAGATGCAGGGGATCGAACCCTGTACCTCCCGCATGCAAAGCGGGCGCTCTACCATTTGAGCTACATCCCCATTTGATAACTTGAACACAAATAGATTTATAAGTAGTCATTAAATTTGGTAGGCCAGTTATAGAAGCGTAATAGGCCGGTCCAGCCCAGTGCATTTGAATTTGAAGTATGGATAATCCGGTCTGACTCGAAAGGGTCCAAACCAAAATCTGCAGACGGTGGATTGGATAAGGCGAAGGCACAGAAACCTCATCTTCTTCGCCTTCTTCCTCTTTGGCGATAACAAAACACATAAAGAAAGAAGAAAGCAGAGCTACAGCAACTGCAGAAGAAGGCAAAAGGAATAATGGCCTCAGTTTCAGCAATGGCGTGGTCCCCGTACCCTTCCACTCGAGCCTCCACACCCTGTGCTTCTCTCACATTGCTCACTTGCTCCACAACTAGGAAGAGCTCCGTGTCTCTCAGCGGTGGCGCCGCCGCGCGTTCCCCTTTGCTTCACTGCTCCTTCATCTCTTCCTCCTCTATCGCTTCCACTTCCGCCTTCTCAGGTAATTTACCTTCAATTGTTGTGCTGTTACTCTGGATTAAAAATGGATGGTTGAAGTATTATTACTGTTTTTTTGGGTGATTTTGGGAAATGGGCGTTTGTTCTTTTTTCCTAAGATGGTGAATTTATGCTTTTTCATTGAAATTTGTCTCTAAGTTGAAATGTAGGGTTTTTGTGGCTTAAATTTTGGTGGGTTTTATTTTTGTTGATTCATTTGGGTTTGAATTTGATAAGCTAATAGGTTGTACATTCACATTCCACTGTTTACTTGAATTCTGTTCAGTACTTTGTTTGGTTAGGTACTCTAGCTTCATGAAAGTAAATTTCTTGCTTACGATTTCCGTAGTTTTAGCAACGTAAGTACTTCGATTGCCAATCACAAGATGCTTTACAGTTTACAGCATAGTGAATGGGAGTTGAATTGGTTAGATAGGTACTTGATATGTATTGTTTAGAGGAATGTGAGTTCTTTGTCAGTCGCAGGATGCCGATACTTCCATGGTAATGATACAAGTTGGCGTCTTTATTTGGTTTCTGAAAATTAAGCTGAAGGGCTCGTTAAAGGATATTGATTCAGGCCTTGAATTGATTAGAACTTGGTTTTTGATTTGAAGGTTTATCTTTGGGTTTGGATTTGAGCTCTAATGTTGGGGTTGGAAGAAGAAGAGGCTCTGGCTTAGTGGTGAGGGCCGGGAAGGCTGCCTTATGTCTAACCAAGAGAAGTAGGTCCAGGAAATCCTTGGCTCGAACTCATGGATTCCGTAGGCGCATGAGAACAACTGGCGGGAGAGCAATGATGAAGCGCCGACGTGCTAAGGGGCGGAAGGTCCTCTGCACGAAGAGCAATCCCAGCAGTGGAAAACGTGCCTGATTGTGCCTTGTTCATGTTCAGTTGATTAGGTAAGTGCAATGGCATGTAATGTAATGATGTCTAATAGCCTATTCTTGTGAACAATGGCAGAATTTCAAACTTATTTCTCATGATACCTTCTGTATTGTTCAATTTGGAAAGGCTAATTTTTGAGATTGCTTGTATGATTCCTAGAACACCTGTGCTCGGTTTTGCGACAAGTTTTCCATTAGCTTCAAGTACTTCATATCTTTTCTTACAGTCTCTTTCCAAGTCTTCCTACGTCTTTCTCGGCCCTATACATGTCATTAAATTTATCAATACCAAAATGGAATGTATAGAATATCTGTTTTCAATTTATAAGATCTCGAAAATTTATTGAAAAAATCGAAAAATAAGTGGATTGACTCATTTTCTGCTTCACTGTGATGAAACACAATTTTAGTATTAGGTCACTAATCGCTAACTTCATTGCTTTCACTACAAATTCTGGATATAATACTTGATAAATGCGCGTCATGTCGAGTTTTATCATACCTGGCTAGGTTTACATAAGTTTAGTGAAAGTTTCTTGTCGTGCTTCGTCCGTGGTTGTAAGCTTTTATGCCGAACCACATTAATCTCTTGTGTTCTGATTTTGATATTGTTTGTATCGTTTTTGCCTACGATGGTAATATTTGGTACTTTTGTTAAAATTTGCTTCCATTTGCGCATAAAAGTACAACAAATCAAATGCAGGAAAGAACACAAATGAGTCAATTTCATTGTCCTTTCTACTTTTAGTAGTTTAACTTGTAGCACTCACATTCATCTCCTTAGTTGCTGGTTTAGGTACTCACTGTATATTACATGATATGGTTCTGCATTGGACCGGATCTTATTGGCGATAATGGTAATGCAAGAAGAGTATGTACACATACATAAATACGCATACGATCCTGTAATATCTGATTTTTAAACTTTGCAATTACTTGAAAATAATGTTATAGATACGAAGTACTAATCGGAGCAAGTCTTGATGTATGAAAATAAGTGTTATGAACTTAATTTGGGTTGCTTCTGGAATGGCTCAAAGTAGGGTTTGATAATCAAACTCACTTATGAGTCTATGACTACGTCTAGCACAAAAGCTTAAGATCACTTTTGGGTCGTAGAAGCACTTTTATGAGAAAACGCATGAATTTGTAATAAAAAAAATCCGTATGTTACAATAAAACCAGTACTTCTAGCAGAAGTGCTTATATAAAGTTCCTGATGAAAAGTGATGCAACCCCACGTTAATTAATAAGAACACAGATGTATATTGACAAAGTAATTTGCTACTAATTTCAAGCTGTAGGATAAGAAGCGTTCATGGCAATGCCACAAAGGCCTTGCGGCCCTTGCCTACTACGAACATGTCTTTGCATTCTCACATATCCACCCTCGCCCTATCCTCGACCCCATGAATTTTTCACTAACCAATACTTAGTGCCATCGGCACCTGTCATACCCTACCACAGCAACACCATGGTTCAAATCAGTTCCACAACCTCCTGTGAAGATCCCACCTGAGTAAAACTGGAATGTTGCTCCGCCGGCGTCAATTGCAACGGAGACGGGCAGCCTTCAACAAAGCCAACTCATTGGCTGGTACATCTTCATAGCCTGTGATCTTGGCTGCATGATATGTATTGGCCTCGTTCTTGTTGCAAGTTCCATCAACTCCTTCATAGGGGTACTGGGGTAGTGTGCTTCAGCAGCAATGCCTTTGTTGGCAGTATAAACTTAAACGCATCGTGGCAACCTTGATTCTCATCCTCGGTATCACAATCCGTTGGGTCTGAACCCAGCCCTCAAACAGAGGCCCAAAATTACAAAAGCCGATGAGATGGATTGTATTGGGCGTTGCTTAGGGGGTGTGAGCTGGGTATTTCTCTTGGTGTTAATTCAGTTATTATTGAATCGGATTCTCTTGATGTAGTTTCTGCTCTGCGTGGTTCTATTGAAAATGGCAGTTGGGAGGCTTTTCCAGTCTTGGCAAGGGTTCGTCGGCTGTGCGAGGCTTTCCAGGACTGTCGCTGATGCTATTGCGTCGGCTGATTTTTCGTTAAAATGAACAGTACAATGAGTTTTTTGTTAATGTTCCATTCTTTTTAACAAGAGGGGGCCGTTCACTTACCTTGATTGAACAAAAGGAAACGGGTCAACAACAACAATAATTGCAATGATGTTAAACCAATAAAAAATTAATAAAAAGCATTCATAATTAATTTTGAAGCTGCTGTCGCCACATAGGATTTGACATTTCGATTGGAAAACATTAGTATGTTCTTTTTTTACTGTTATAGCTTATATGGACATTTTACCATCTTATTTGTAAATGCTCTGAGACTCTTGGTAGATTTCAATAAATGCATAAAGCCTTGATTACTGCATCATTTTGAAATACAAAATAAATTTTACTAAAAACGTTTTCAGTCATTTGAAATGTACTTACAAACGAACCCTATAAGATTCATTTATAAAAGGCAATCAAACCACACCCTAACCTAATATATGTTTTGCCACCCAATTTTGATCCGACACAAGGCTCAAATCTGAAAGT
Organism: Cotoneaster glaucophyllus; assembly: GCA_036320875.1. Classification (NCBI taxonomy): domain Eukaryota; kingdom Viridiplantae; phylum Streptophyta; class Magnoliopsida; order Rosales; family Rosaceae; genus Cotoneaster; species Cotoneaster glaucophyllus. Next base: position 4,228,562 of record CM070066.1, read on the forward strand.
ATGCTAACTCTAAAATTAAAAATTCGACGGGTTAGAGATGTTGGGTCAGCTTATATCAGGGAAAAGTTGTGAACTCATTATGGATTACACTTTGCCATCAATAATTAAAAAATTGAGGACAAATATTAAACTCAATCAGCATTCCGTCCACACAAATGGAAGCGTACTTTTTACAGCCTTTTATTCACCTCGGTGTTTTCAACTCTACAACAAAAAGGAAGCAGAATGGTAATCCTCTTAAACTTGCATATCAACTATCAAGAAACAAAAAATGGTACTCTAATTTAAACTATCTCCCACTACGACTCAGAAAATTCGTAAACCGGTGAATTAGATTTCTCAATGACTGCGGTGGTTGTGAAATTTTTTCCTTTCTGTTGATCAAATCCTGCATCAAGATTCCCAGACGGATCTGCCGGCTGCTTATGGTGTTGCATCTTCAATAATCTCATTTTCGAAGCAAACGCTTCCTTCAATTTTTTTCTGAGAAGCAAAAGAAGAAAGAAATCAAATCATATCAGTTGTGTAAATGTGAGTAGAGAGCTTGAGTTCAAATTCTTATGATGTATTATCACTTCCGAGATTTATCAAAAGTTCCATCAAAGGGTTTTTGTACCTTGTAAGACCTGCATTTTGCCTCTTCACAAGAAATGGATTGGATTCTGGTACCATCTACTTTAATGCAACTTTCGTCAAGCTTTATATTCAATGATTGCAAAGTCTGTAAACCTGACTTAGCAATGTCATTATCCCACGCTTCTGAAATGGAGCCATGGGATCTTTATGAAGGAATAGTTGAAAACATATACTTCCTTAATACTACTGCTAAAACATAATTTGATGTAATCAAAGAAACTGCCGATATGCATCAAAAGTCTGTAGGTCCTCTATTATAAATTACCACTTTCTGGAAAAGGCATGGTAGACTGATCATCCAAACTATTGCACACTGGCAAAGGCACGGCAGACTTTAATTCATCAAAACGATTGTGCAGTACAATACCATTGGGAGGAGAAAGTGTAGCATCCGTGGTCAAGCAGGCTGCACCATTGTCCGAGGCAACACAAAAATTAGTAGAAAAGAACGCATAAATGAAGAAACATACAAATATTGGGAATACGAGATGTGGCTAGACTTACAATTTGATATTGAAAGGGCATCAGCAGGACAAGATCTAATACCCGCGGGGTTTCTCTTACATGGTTCTACCAAGTTAAAAAAATCGGAAAATTATATGTCATCTGAAATATTAGAAGACATGTCGGTGTGTGTGGTTACTACTTCTGTAATCTGTTTCCACAAGAGAATTGCACCCTCCTACATCATCCAAGGCTGGGACTAACATATTGTCTCCACCATCCAATTCAAATTCTTGACTTGCATGATAAATTCCATCGAACTGAAATTTATTCACCATGATATCATTAGTTTCTTCCAATGATAAACCACACGATATGGTCTTAACAAATTCCACAGAACCTAAGTGGACTCCATCATCTGATGACCTTTTATCGCGGTTTTCATAAGTAGCGTTTTGTACAAGAGATGAGTCAGAAGCCGCCCCTTGCTCTATATATCCACTGAAGATTGAGAGAGTGCATCTCCTACAGGTTCTGACGAGGATAGAAGGTTTTCAACATTCTCACAAAATGTCTCCAACTGGCTTATAGCAGGTTCAATTACTTCTTACAAAACAAAGGAATTTTCCATAAAATTAAGTCAAGCAACCGTGAGAGTGGAGGTGATATAGCTGAGCTTGAAAATAACATAGCCACATTGACTTAACAATTCGGAAAATGTAGATGTTAACAGAAACTTGTGGCATAAGGCAAAACAAGAACTAGATGATTGTACATAACAAGAAACAATACCTGCTGCATTATTTCCTCCACCTCCCGGCACATAACTTCGAACTTCTGGTGTATGTTCCCAAACCATGATATGCCTTTACAACTCGTATCCATTTAGACCACAATAATTTATAACTTTTAGATGCAATTGAAGGTGTAACTTCTCAAGCTCCTCGGTCCAAGAAGAACTCAATATAACTGCAGTCATATAGATATAGGATGGATGAGTACAAACTCAAATTTTCTTGATCAAGGGAACGCTAGGCAACACATTATCTATTCTAAAATTGAGGAGGGATTTGACTGTAGCTTAGCTACAGTCAATTTTTTGTCCCTTGATTTCATCTTATTTACAACAAACCCATGAGATTTGGGATGGGTTTGAAGGGTAATTATTAGAACTTAGAAGGGTAATTTTGTCAGCAGGGTTGACGGATTGCCCCTTCATTTCACATTATTTACAAGAAACCCATCAGATTTGGGCTGTGTTGGAAGGGTAATTATTAGAACTTAGAAGGGTAATTTTGTCCGTAGGGTTCGCTGCCTTCGACTTCTTCTTTCTCTCTTTTCATTTCTCCCAACCTCTAGCCCCAACGCCGCTCACCCCCATGCTTCTTCATCTTTCCTACCCCTCGAGAACTCTCTGCTCTCTCACCTTTCTGCAAAAATGAAAAAAAGAAAAAAACCCTAGAAATCGTTTCGTTTTTTGGGTATCGGGAGGGCTTCTCCTTATTTCTCCCTGCTCTTTGCTTCCCCCAACCCTAGAATCCACCCCATTTCCCCTGAACGAGAATCTGAAACCCGCAGCCCAAAACTCACTCATACGTCGCCCCTCACCTTGGTTTGCCACTTTCCTCTTCTCCCTGTGGTTTGTTCTCTCCATTCGATTCAATTTCGGTGAGTTCTTTCTCTGATTTTAGGGGATTTTATTCTCTTCCTGGTTGCTCTGATAGAAAATCATGATTGCATGACTTTTTTTTTGTTTTTGTTTTATCACGACAGTATACTTTCTCTCTCACTCGATCTACTTTTACGTGATTGAAAATTGGGTTAGTCATTTTTCATGGTTCCAATTGAAATGCAGCTGAATCTATCTCCATTCGGCAGCGTTTTGGCGAATCCGTTTGTGTTCAATGGCGATTTGAGCGAGGGCATTGAGAGCTCTGGGGATTCGTTCTTGGTCCCCTTTTAAGGTGGTGCGATGGATTTGTCAAAGGTTGGAGAGAAGATTCTGAGCTCCTTTAGGTGTGCCAAATCGCTCGGCCTTCTTCCTTCTGCTTCTGATCGCCCAAGGTGATTGAAATTTCAGTTTTTGCACGCTGCTCTTAAGTCCTCCAATTAGTTGTGTGAAATTTGATTGTGTCGGAGTAAAAGCAAGTTGAAATTGCATAATTAGAACATATAATTTGAAATGTTTTTTCCAAGTGTTTGTAATTTGCTTTATATACTGAATAACAGTTTGGTTTGGGTGATTATCTGCTGTTTTGTGTTAATTAAGAAGAAGGTTAAGTTTAATAAGTATCATTTTAAGAGCAATGCTTATTTATCTGGGTGGTAGGTATTTGTATTTACCCAGAGTTCTCATTTTTTTTTTTTTGGTTGGAACAAATTGCTTTATTTTAAGGTTAATTAGTTACTTTCAGTTTTTTTATGTGCTTTGAATTATTGGAGCTCTGGACTGCAAATTGTTTATGGTGGCTATTTTGAATGAAGCATAAAGGTGTGGCCTTTTAGGTGATGGTTGTTTTAGTATAACTATAAGCAGCATAACTATATTACTTGCTACTAACTGAGATGGTGCACCTGCAATTCAAGCCCTTAACGTGTTCTTTATTTTTTTAATTGAAAATCACGTTTTCGTACCCTATGTTTCCACCTTTAATTAAGGAAGTGGTGAGATGTTGGATCGTCTATTGATGTGTTACCTGATTCAGTGTTTGAGTGATGCCTAAATCAGTGTGGCTCTTGCTGATTGTTCACATGTTCTCGAGCATAAATCAATAAATCTTAGAGAAAAAAAAAATTTCTTTGGTACCTGACACAGTTGAACTTTTTTTTTTTCATAACTTTTTTGGGTGGTTCTTTTCTGTGATTTCAGAAATTGAGGATCCATTTGAAAGACAGTAGTACAGATAGACACTTGGACACCTATATATATGTAAGTTATTGTAAATATGTTAGTCATTGTAAATGTGGTTGTGAATAGATTTTCACATGCATGTAAATATGTTAGTCATTGCAGTTTCTGGTCTTTTTTACTGAAATTATTTTGGTCCCTGCCACTAAACTCTGATTTCTGCTATTAATTGCTGCTGAAATGTGACTTTTGCTATTAAATTTTTTCCCTTCATATTTATGTTGCTTTTGGATTCCATTCGAATTAAATAATGTAGTTAATCTTGATATGAATTCTCTCTGCAACAATAATTAGGGATTTCAATTTAAATTATTACTGATTTGTTCTTGATCTGGCATTGAATCTTTCTTAATTTGGACTGCAGGTGGTTTTGACGCGGAGGAGAATCTGTAAGAGGTTATGATCTTGCTGCACTTAAGTACAGCTGTTCTTCAACTCATATAAACTTTCTGGTAGGGTTCAAACTGTTAAGAGTTTTATGATTTTGTAAAAGCTTTTTAGCAGCAGAAGCTTGGCCTTTTGTAGTTGCGTTATTACACTATACAACTTGAGTTATATACTAGTGGTGAACATTTAGCATATTGGTTGAGACAGATTTTTCATTTTCTATAAAATAAATCTTCATTCTCACCATGTTGTTAGATGTTTTTTTTGTAATTTGAGTTTATAGTGCTTCTAAATGCTGTTTTAATTTTAGGAATTTGAATAATTGTTTTAATTTCGGTTAATGCAGGATTTGAAATTTGTGATGATCGTTTTTATATTTCTAGAAATTTTGAAACAAAAAAGCATGTGAAAAAGCACATTAGTCTATTGGTATAAATCACATTAGTCTTATTATGGCTAGGATAAAAAACGATGTGATAAACTGTGGCTTTTCAATTATTTTATCATGCATCTGTAAACCAGAGGTCCGATTAAAGCGAAAGAGAAATAGAATTGCCAGAAACACAACTACATCGTCGGGTCTAAATCTTTAAGACACAGTTAGGTTGATTTAGGAAAAGTTTAGGACAAAGATAAGTCTTCATTCTTCAATGATCAGAAATGTGACAATGTAGTAAGGGTGTACGAGTTTCCCAGGATGAAGCAAAAAGAGGAATACATTCAGCATTTACACACTAAATTAGGCCAAGAGTGAAAACCAACCAGCAAAGATTATGGTAATTCACTAATTTAGACATAAACCAGCTTTGAGAGTGATACTCACCCATTGTCGGTTTTCCTTGCGACCATATTTCCTACCCAAATTTTCCCAAACTGTTCTCAAACTGCTGCATCGGCATATCTTTCCAACTTCTAATACTCTGGTGCTAGAACATCTTCTAACTTCATTATTAAAAAAATAGATTTATAAGTAAAGACATCTAAAAGCAGGTAAGTAAACTGTTTAATGGTAAACTGTTTAATGACGAGGAAATTCAGAAGTAGAACCAAATAAACCACAGCCCAACTTTCTGATACCCTCCGATGTAATTTAATATCAGAAACTGTCTCATGAATTCAAGTTTGCCTACAGGTTCTAATTGTGCTTGCCCATCGTGTCTTGATTTGTGCCTCAAAAATAGATAGTTATCACAACCAAACAGTTGATCACGATGATGCTTTTTGCAATTTGAGTTTATAGTGCTTCTAAATGCTGTTTTAATTTAGGACTTGGAATAATTGTCTTTGGAGTAGGTTTTTTCAACTTCTAAATACTGATTTACTCTTTTCTTGGTATCATTGATCCAACCAAACTAGGTTTTTGCATCTTGTACTTTGATAAATATGATTGATTCATATGTTGATTCTTTTTATTATTCACGTGATGAGATGTTGCCTGGAGAATGCATCATCTCTTGCAAAAACTTTTTTAATATCAGATTGTAGTTGTTGAGATTGGAGAGCTATTTTGCTCCTTACTTTGTAGTTGTTTTTGGTTTTTATAGTTTGTGGCCTTTACTGTTTAGGGAAATTTTTGAGGTTTGTTGTTGTTACTGGTAACGGATTTGCTATGTTTGTGAATTTCAGAAATTTGGATACTCGGAAGGAACACTTGGAACTTTGGCTTTTTCAGATATATTCATTTATAGAGATTTTGTAATTGTGTTGTTAAAATTTTTATGCATAACATGTATTTTGTCATGTTGCATGAACAAACAAAATGTGTAAATAGCATGGTACTTTAGTTTCTGATGCAAAGACATTATATTTTGTCCTTGCAACTTTTGTTCAAGTAATTTTGATTGTATATTGACTCTCGATGTCGGCTTAGTAGAGTAGCAATGTAAATTAAATTGCTTATTTTATGAATCAATTCACTCATCTCTTTCTGTTTTTTTCATTTGGAGATAATTATGTAAATGTGTGGTTTTGTGAGCGTTACTCATGTAAAACATACGTTCTCTGACTTGCTACATTTATGAATGCAATTGTATTGCTGTAGCTTTTTTAGTTATTTTTTCTATGAATATTATTCATGGTCTGAAAACCCGCAGCAAAGCGCGGGCATTCCTGCTAGTACTACCGAAAGTAAACCACACCAACACTTTACACAAGTAACACTTAAGTAAACTCAGATGCTATATCAATTTCAGACCAAACCCTAGTATAAAAATATAAGTTTTCATTCCAAAGGCTGTTGGAATTTTTAAGATCCGGGGGCCCCACTCTAACAACACCGATATTGTCTTCAACTTTATCACATGCCCAATCCGTCAACTTTATCACATGCTCAATCCGTCAGGTGTGAAGTTTTATCATAAAAAACCTCAATATTAATTAGAGTGAGGTAATCATATTTAAACCCATTATATTCTTTTGCACCCACCGATGTGGGATTCCAACAAAGGCAACTGGGTTGGGTCCGAATTTACTGAAACAGCGAGAAACGCAACGCAAAATCATCACTATGATTTTGTTGATGCTAGTTTGACAGTGGTTAGATATATATTAATGCCAAATTGTATAGCCTAAATTGCTAAACAGAGGGAACAACAGACAAGGAAAACTTAAGTAAACATAAATTATTAAGCTGCATGCATGCTGTATCCTGTATGGGAGCTTAGAAAATTCTACGGAAAAATCTTAATGGCTTTCAAATTATTGGACACCTTAAATTGAAAATTGCCTTCTTCAAATCATTAAAGCTACAGTTCAAATATATATACATATACATGTTACAATTATTCAATATATAGCATCTTTTTCCTGCGTTTTTTTCCTTCTTCGAGTTCTCAACAACCAAACACACGATAAGCAGAACAGCATGAAATCCCAATAATCGTAGGCAATAAAGACTGAGATAATGAACACTTAAAAAGACTCTCTACGTAATTTACTAAAAGCTACATGAAAGTTGATGAAATTGAGGTTCCACCATAAAACCAATTGGTAATATGAGGAGTAGCCCAAGACCATACAAGCACATAGCAAACCTCGTCCCTCACCAATGTGAGACAACTCTCAACATGTCCCCGCACGTGTTGCGGATTTTCAAGCCTACACGTGGACAACAATTGGGTGACGTGGAGAGCGTGTGGCCGTTGGGCTTCACACGTGGACAACCTTGCTCTGATACCATGATGAAATTGAGGTTCCACCATAAAACCAATTGGCAATATGGGGAGTAGCCCAAGAACATATAAGCACATAGCAAACCTTGTCCTTCACTAATGTGGGACAACTCTCAACACGCCCTTGCACGTGTGCCGAATTTTCAAGCCTACACGTGGACAACAACTGGGTGACGCGGAGCGCGTGTGGCCTTTGGGCTTCACACGTGGACAACCTTGCTCTGATACCATGATGAAATTAGGGTTCCACCATAAAACCAATTGGCAATATGAGGAGTAGCCCAAGACCATACAAGCACATAACAAATTTTGTTCCTCACCAATGTGGGACAACTCTCTACAAAAGTAACCTACTTTCATTGATCAACAAGCAAGAGGCCTCAAAAGTTCAGACCTTCTAAAAATCAAGCACACTAAAAAAACGAGGCAGATAAAAAGTAAAAAGCCCATGAATTTGATCACTTACAAGCCCCAAGGATGGACGAACCCAAAAGCTAAAACGACGAGAAACCGAATATTCCGTCCACGCCCAGTTGAAATTTAGGCTCAGTAAAGTGCAACAAGGAGGTCCGTTGCCTGCATAATAAAGTTAAAAAATAAAAAATACATAAAAGTTGGTTGCAGAAGCATACACTCACTAGGTTTCGGACTTGTTTCTGAAAAAGGTTTCCTCTCCTATTATAAAACAGTTTATAAAGATTATTGTTGTAAAAATTAATAAAATATGACATTATTTAGTCGTCAAACTATATAAAAATAAAATATTTTAATTTAGACTTAAATCATGTTTATTTAAATATTTTGATCGAAATCCTTAGCCTCATGAAAGAGTAACTCCTGCATTTATGAATTCAATATCTCACAAATTACGCATTTATGAATTCAATATCTCACAAATTACGCAATTTAAACAAATCCAATAATAAAGTAATATGGTTCTTTACATAATTCTCGCAAAGCAATAATGTACCCACGTAAGTATTAATATTTAAAAAATAATAACTATTGAGATATTTTAAAACATAGAATAAATACATGTAATTAGCATGAGTACATTCAAAATAAAAAATATGGGTACCAATTAAATTAAAAATTAGAGAAAATTAGGGTACATAATTATGAATACAAGTCAAAAGTCTTTTTAAAAAATATGGGCACACAAAGTTAAAATATATGGGTATAAACTAAAACTCAAAAGAACATTGGTACAAATTTAAAAAAGGAACAAATTAAAATAGAAATATATGAAAAATACTAAAAGGATACATTTGAAAATGATTAACAATTTTTAATTTTAAAATTGGAATATGATGGCATATAACTTATTTAATATTCAAATAATGATGGGGACGAAGTAAAACAACCTTAATCAAAATAAAAATAAAAAGATTTTAATTATTAAAAAAATAAGAAAAGAGAACCTAATTTATCCTTTAAAATATAACACAATTAAATTAATAATTCACAAGATATGTGTGTGTCTATATATATATATCAGTGACTATTTCACATGACAATATCCCAGAAAGTCCACTAAAAAAAAAACTCTGGTAGAATGTTTATATCAGTGGCAGGCAGACAACCCAACATAGTAACAAAAGAAGCACTATATCAACGACTCAACGACTATGAAGTTTGGTGGGATGTTATTTTTGCATTAGCCAAAAACTCCACTTAAATGGGCACATTTGAAATAATTTCGTTTGCTTCAATCTGTTCTTTTAATTTAGAAATAATAAATAGCTTTTTGACTAAAAAACATGCAAAGCATCTTTCTTGTATTCTAATGAATGATTGGTTTTGTTAAAGAAAACAAATAAACTAAAAACATGAGTTCGTTTGAAAGTGTTTTTGCACATCTTTAATAACAATTAATCAAAGAACACAAGCACAAAAATGCCAAATCATTGCCAAACCCATAACAACCCAAATAGAAAAACAATAACATGATTCATCACTTGTATGCCAACCTCAAAACAAACAAGGAGAAAACTCATTATAAATAAAAATAAAAAAATAAAAAAAAAGGAAGTTATCTCCACATAATTTATGATTTCTCAATATTTTAAATATTCATCCAAAATTTAAATATTACAAGTTGTATTTAATTTAGAAGTATCTTGGATAAGTTGAATCTGGGCCAAGAACCAAACAATATACGAAACGAGGGTGATATTCACACACCCATTTTTACTTCTCACACATCTCTTATAAATTTTTATCATTTGATATTTTTCAATTCATTCGATCCGACGGCCGAAAATTAAGAAAATGAGTGTGAAGTAAAAAATGATGTGTAGATAGCACACCCCAATATGAAATAATTTATTTGTAGCTTTTCCTTGTAATTTTTGTCTCTTAAAAGTATGAAATAAATTTTTATGCCACATATTAAATAATTACCTACTAAAGATGACAAACACTTGTGTGTGACAAAATTCTGATGTGGAAAGTGAGGACCACTTTGGTGGGCAAAATGTGACAAAGCAAGACTTCGATATGCTCTTAAAGAAGCAAGTCTTTCCAATAAATTATTGGCATTTTCTCAAGCAAAGTTTTATTTTTTCTTTTCTGTTTTTTATTTTCTGGAGGGAATCTCATGTATGTCGAAGGGAAGGTTGTAGAAGGCAAATCATTTCTATATATTATTCTTTAAAGTTTCGATCGACCTTCAAAATTTTACTAATCCCAAACTAAATGCCAAAAGAGTTCATCCAAGAGTGGGGCTAGGAATATATTATGGGAGTTTTAACGAAAAGCCTGCGGTACTGTTCACTTTAACGAAAAACTACATTTTTACACTAAAAAGTCAAATCTAGTACTATTCACTTTACCCTTTATTTTGTCTTTATCATTAAAACTCAAAGTTTTCAAGCCTTTTTCATTAGTTTTCATATATATTAATGGTGGACTAAGTTTTTTTTCTTGTAGTATGGAGTGAATTTAGGTGTTGGGATAGGCTAAATTTTCATTATGTGCAATATTAGACTTAATTTTTCGAAACATACTTATTCTAACACAAAAAGTATTCATCTTCTAAATCTTGGGGTGTGCTTGAGCCCAAGGCAGCCACTAACTGGCTTCGTCCTTGTTCACCTATTTATTGGAAAAAGACCGATGATCAATGAGTTTACTTATTAGTTATACTATCTTTTCCTCTCGCTTTAACGCTCTACTACTACAAAACCATTTATTAGTGTCGCTATAAAAACCGCCAAAAAAACGTATAGTATTGTCGGATTTTAAGCAAAATTCGACAGAAAATGAATGCAGCGGCGGATATAATAAGTGACAGAATTGCCGACGTCAGGAAATGAATTTTCCGACAGGGGCGGATCCATTACAAGACTTGGGTGGTCCCAGGACCACCCGACTGCCTGGTTCCGTGCTGGTTTTGGAACTCCATGAATTTGCAGCGTAGAACCCAGCAGAATTTAGCGAAGAAGAAGAAAGTTTAATATCGTTTTTAATGACCTGGCCTAAACGGTGTCGTTTTGAGTCAGACCATTCAAAAAATTAGAACTCTCTTTCGTCTACAAACCCGAGGCCCATTCCCTCTTTTAATTAGCACAAAGCCCCAAATCCACCCATCCAATACAAACCTTACCCCGGAACCCCACCACAATTATTCCACCTCTATCTTTCCATCATCACCTCATTACAATATTAAATTTCAAATAAATTTTATGATTTTGGTCTTATGTATATTAGATGAAAATATTCATATGATTATTGTGATGTAGTTTATAATTTTTTTTTATAACAATTTGATCATTGTTGGTTAATTTATAGAGAACTTTTTTTTATCTATACTCTAAAAATTACATTTTGCACTCCTCGCAAGTATAGATTTCTTTCTCATTTTAGAAGTTTGAAATACAAAGTGATATTTTTAGAGTGCAAATAACAATTTCTAATATATATATATATATATATATATATATATATATATATATATATATATATATATATGCATATATACGTATATATTTTATGTCTTTGTTAGTTCATATGATTTTTTATTTTGATTATATCAAACAATCTGATCTTGGAATGTTTCTCTCCAACATCGAATAGTAATTTATTGTAAAATTTGTCAATGTTATTTTCGTTTTAAGTTTTTTTGAAACTTTTACAATTAGGACCACCCAATGTTGAAATCCTGGATCCGCCACTGTTTTCCGACATAAATATTCTAAAACCGACAGAAATTGTGTCAGATATAAATAACCGACAGAAAATATATTAATAATGAATAAATTAGAGCATTTCTGTCGGCTAAAATCGACAGAAAATACTAAAACCGACAGCACTTCTGTCAGATTTAATCGACAGATACATTATTAATAACAATAAATAAAAGCATTCTTGTCGGATAAAACCGACACAACATATATTAATAATAAAAAAATATAAACAACCACTTTCTGCATTCTTCATAGCCGCTCACTTTCTGCATTTTACATATCCCTACATTCACTACATTTTCCATATTCACAGCAAGATCAAACATTCACATTCCATTAGAATCACTCAATCACAGCAAGCATTACTCATTCAATTGAATCTCTCCCCGAAATCGAATGAAAATCAAAATACTTATAGTGTTGATGAGATCCATGATAATGGAGAGCTCCTGGTGCGCCAGCTGCAAGTTCTCCACCATGCTCTGCCATTGCCACTGCGTTGCCGCACTCTCTTTCGAGCTCTCCTTCTGCTTCTTGTTCTCGTCCTTCTCCACAGCCCAAACGAAATAAATTCTCCGAATCAAATTATGCCGCTTCTCGTCGTAGCCTACATCACTTTAATCAAATAAACAGATAATTAGGATTTCCGAGAAATCAAAAGTTGATGCCTGTTTGGTTGCCGAGAAAATAAAATCAGACAAAAAAAATTGCTTCTGCATCTCCTTCATTCGATTATTGCGCCCTAGACCTTGTAAATATAACATGAAACCCATAATTTTCTTCTCAATTGAGTCGAGCGCTTCTTGAAAATATAACATGAAACCCAGAATCTTCTTCTCAATAATTTTCTCGGCATCCAAACAGAAAACAAGACTAAAGAAAATAATCAGAAAGACGAAAACATACGACATGTATATAATAAAGATGGAATTTTTCTCTTTAAGACGGGATTACCTTGAGAAGCAAAGTGAGCCTACTGGCAATTTCAGTGTTCTTCAAATTTGCAGGAATCCCGTGCTGTTTACAAAGTGATTGAAGTTGCCTCCTCTTCATCGCATGGAAATCCATCTCTCTCTAATCACAAATTCAAAATTAAGGATTCAAAATTGGAAACACAAATTGAAACCCACATCTTAGAAAGCACAAAATTAATATATGAAATAACGTCAGAAGCTTACTGGCACCGGTTCTTCTTCGCCAGTGCGAAATTGGCCTCCATAAACGTCTGAAGCTTTCGGAGGAAAAGAAAGTAAGAAAGAGAAAGATAAATGTAATTAATAAGAAAAGGGGGAAGGAGGAAGGGAGAAGGCACCGGCACAAGGAAGAGATGGAGGGGTATTATATTGGAAAATTTACATTACTGTCGGTTAAAACTGACAGAAACATTTTTTTAAAATATAAACCGACAAAAAATTTCATTCATGTCGGTTATAACCGACAGGAGAAAAAAGGCAGAAAAAATCCCCCCAAAATTTTAAATTTCCCCCCCCCCCCAAATTTTGTTACGATTTAAAAAAAATAATAATAATAATTCTTTAGTTTAATAAATAAAATGTATTTAAATAGAATACGTTTTTAAAAATTAAATAAATAATTACTTTTTTTGTTGAAAATAAATAATTGTTTTGTTTAATAGATAATAATCCGTGTAAAATATGCAATAAAGAAACAAATTAGGCTTTGTGTTCTCTTATTGCACTGAGATTTAATTAAAATATCGCGTTGATAAAAAGAAACAAATTAATTAAGCCTATAAGTATTGAAACTAATATTCGATGGGGAATGGTTGCTGATTGCATTCTAACTATGTGTGTCTTGAGTTTTCAGTCAAACGTGAACTTCCATAAACCAAGATCAATTGAACACATAAAAATTGGTGACCATTGGATCGGCTTAAATATACATACCATTTAATTTTTCAAGTGCTATACGTACAAAATAAATAAATTCAAATCTACTTAATATATATATATATATATATATATATATATATATATATATATATATATATATCATTGAACTTGATGGGATACGAATTCTACACTCCTTGACCCTATATGAATACAATGATTGAATTCGATCTTCAATTTAAAATATTTACACAAGTAGATACCACAAAAACTTATGTTATGCTTAATGAAAGTATAAATAAACTCTAAGTGTTAGTGAATCTATTATTTTGATGGGATACGCATCATACGAAATTAATTTCAACGATCAAACCGTCAAAATTGTTTGTATATGCTTCGAGATCGCATATGCCAAAAATCGCAAAAAACAAACATTCAGAGATCAAGTAACGGGATAAAAAATTTTGACGGTTATAAACGAAAAATCACGATTTAACGGTTATTTCAACTCCGATTTTGATGATTTTTTACAGCTATACTCCTTGACCCTATATGAATACAATGAATAAATTTGATCTTCAATTTAAAATATTTACACAGGTGGATACCACAAATCTTATGTTATACTTAATGAAAGCATAAATAAACTCTTAAGTGTTAGTGAATCTATCATTTTGATGGGATACACATTCTACGAAACTAATTTCAACGGTTAAACTTGTTTGTATATGCTTCGAGATCACATACGCCAAACATCGTTAAAAAAACATTCAGAGATCAAGTAACGGGTCAAAACTTTTCGATGGTTATAAACGAAAAATCACGATTTAACGGTTATTTGAACTCCAATTTTGATGATTTTTTTACAGCTACCTTCCTTGACCCTATATGAATACAATGAATAAATTTGATCTTCAATTTAAAATATTTACACAAGTGGATAGCATAAAATCTTATGTTATACTTAATGAAAGTATAAATAAACTCTAAGTGTTAGTGAATCTATTGTTTGGTGGGATACGCATTCTACGAAACTAATTTCAACGATCCAACCGTCAAACTTATTTGCATATGCTTCGAGATCGCATACGCCAAAAATCGTAAAAAACAAACATTCATACATCAAGTAACGGGACAAAACTTTTCGACGGTTATAAACGAAAAATCATGATTTAACGGTTATTTTAACTCCGATTTTAATAATTTTTTACAACTACACTCCTTGACCCTATATGAATACAATGAATGAATTCGATCTTCAATTTAAAATATTTACACAAGTGGATACCACAAAAATCTTATGTTATACTTAATGAAAGTATAAATAAACTCTAAGTGTTAGTGAATCTATTGTTTTGATGGGATACGCATTCTACGAAACTAATTTCAACGATCTAACTGTCAAACACGACAGACACGATCCGTTTGCCAGGTCTACATAAAACAAACTCAAACAGCACATAATTTATGCGGTTCAATCAAATCATATCTACTGTAATGGATGAGAGAGAAAAGTGAGGTGGAGAGAGTTTGGAATTAACATGAACATTTTTTTTGAAATAATGCCTCGTTTGTCAGAGACGATTGTCTTATATAGGATTATTCAATGTGATGAGGTATTTTAAAGAAAGAAATAGATGTTTATTTTGTCCAAATTAAAGGTAATTTTCAACTTGGGCAAAATATGGAAGTTGTCATCCATTTCTTTTTTCAAAATGTCTTCAATATAGTGCATAATTTTATCCATGCCAATCCACTACAAGTCTACAACAAACAAGCTTATATGCAAAGTTATGGACATACACACACACACACACAAACACACACACACACACGCTTCAATTTGAACATACATATGATCGACCTTGATAAAGGACTTTATTATTTGATGAGTCTTTAAAATGCGTAATTTTGAAAGTCATTTGTTTAGCGTAGTTGTAGTGTTTTAGTATTAGCGTCTGTATTTTTCTTAGGACTTTGAATGTCTCTCGTCGGAACATACCCCCAAATTAAAATTAAAATAGTCAATTTCCGTCGGTTATAACCGCCACCATTAACTTAAAAACCGCCAGAATATGTCAAAAATATTAAAAAAAAAAAGATTCAAAAATACTGTCGGTTATATCCGACAGGATTTTTTTATATCCGCCACTAAATATCCGCTTGGAATTTATGTCGGATATAACTGACAGGATTTTTCTAATATCCGCCACTAATTAAATTATGTGTCGGATATAATTTATCCGACAAGATTTTTCTAATATCCGCCACCTAAAGCTAATATTGTAGTAGTGCTCATACAAATACACTCTTCTTAGCGCGTAAATTGCATTAAGATTAAACCTTATTGACAATAGTTGGAGTGAGAGTTTAATCTAATTAGGGTTGAGAATTACATGAGAGAGTATGACTATATGTATGAGATAAGGAAAAGATAAGTAATTTTCATTTCGTTTTGTTGAATTGAGCTGCCAACTTCGAATATTTTAAACTTCTCAAAAACAATAATGAGAAACAAAATTTAGATGCGATGTTGTATTTTATGTCTTAACAAAGCATAACCTATTTGCTTTTTAGCCAAAATGGTCCCTGAGATTTGCATAACACATCATTTTGGTCCCTAAGATTGAAAATCAATAGAAATGGTCCATGAGATTGTCCACGATCCATTATTTTGGTCCTTCTGTTAAAAACTTTGTTAAGTGTCCCATAGCTCTTGGCCGGAAGTTTGGGCAATTTTTAAAGTTTCGTAACTCAATCGTTTCTTAACCAAATTCGACCCATAATATATCAAAATGAAGATAGGAAAGTGTAGAACAAGATTATACCTATTTGGGAGCCCAATGGTTGCCGGAGATGGCTGAAAAATAGCCTGAAAGGTGACTGGTCCGTGGGAAAATTGGAAAACTAGCCGGAAACTAGGTAAACTTTAAACGTTCATAACTTCCTCAATACTCAACGAAATTGAGTGATTCAAAAATAAAAATCATACTTCTCGACAAGAAAAAGAGAATGGTACCTTTATTGACAGCTAAATTGTCATGGTTTGACCGGAAAATGACTAACTCGACGACCAAGACAGTCACTTTCGATCCATTTTTCGGCCAAACCACGGTGAGTTAGCCTTCTAAAAAGGTACCGTTCTCTTTGTCTCATCGAGAAGTATGATTTTCATTTTTGAATCACTTGATTTCGTTGAGTATTGAAGAAGTTATGAGCGTTTAAAGTTTAGCTAGTTTCCGGCGAGTTTTCCAGTTTTTCCGCGGACAAGTCACCTTTCAGACTATTTTCTGGCCATCTCCGGCAACCATTGGGCTTCCAAATGGGTATAATCGTGTTGTACACTTTCCTATCTTCATTTTGATATATTATGCGTCGAATTTGGTTAAGAAAGATTGAGTTACAAAGCTTTGAAAATTGCCCAAACTTCCGGCCAAGAGCTCCGGGACACTTAACGGAGTTTTTAACATAATGACCAAAATAATGGACGGTTGACAATCTCAGGGACCATTTCTATTGATTTTCAATGTCAGAGATCAAAGTGATGTGTTATGCAAATCTCAGAGACCATTTTGGATAAAAAGCCTAACCTATTTAACTAAAAAAAAAGAAAGACAAACAAATATAACTTTTAGAATAATTAAAATTTGCATTTATTTTTTCATTTGCAAACCATTAATTCTTAATTATTTGATTAAAATATGCATAATTTTTACGTGTGTTTTTCTTTGACGAAGATAAATAGCCCCACGTGTATCAAATCTCTAAACGGCTAGCTAGTGTGGTTGTCATGATATTTGCTAGGGCTGGATTTGGTTTGCCAATTTTGCTACCACCTAGTCACATATACATTATTATCGAAAATTAGTTATCGATGGCCAACCGACTTCTTGCGGTTGCCAAAAATCAGTTTAGCCGAAATTATTGGCTAGTTCGGTTGGTTAATGGTACAACCGGTGGTCTACAATATCATTACTGTAAAAAAAAGCTATAACCACACAACACACCGAATGTGAAGAACAACAAACTAGAAAATAAAAATAGAAGCTGTTACAATATTCTTTCAATTGATGGATAGGCCAACATAATCATAACTTAAAAGTTAAAATGGGAATCAAATAATAACTTAATAAGCCAACAACAATGTCATCAAACATAATCCAAATAGTTAATAGTTCACAAACTCAAAAGTCTAAATGATATAATTGTCTAAATCCAATGCAAAAGCAAAAACAAAAAAGTCAAAAGTTTGGTTATGATTATAGGATCCCTTGATCATGAATTAATTATTCGAAACACTATTTATATGTATATATGTTGGTACCATATACTATAGGCCAAAGTCATACCATTAATAGTCGATATGTTATAGTGCTAACTGATTATGAAAATGTGCCAAAACTCTGCCATACCAATACGAGCCGAAGGGTACGGTTGAGTTGGTACGTCAGTTTATAGCAAAATTTCCCCAGCCCTAATGTTTGCCACATGAAAGAGGTATTTAGCATGCACTCTCGACCAGATTATAAGAAGTATTTGTCCTGGAATTTGCTACAATTTTACCCCAACCAGATTAAGCAAATTTGACAAATGTTCAAAGTATCAATTTCATTTAATTATTTTTATCATCTTACATTGAATCTAAAAAAAATGTCCCTTTTAAGATAAAACAATAAAAAATATAATGTTAGTAGTTTGAATACTAACTTTTAGTCTAACATAATTTAATTCTCAATGTTAGAAGAGATGCTCCAATTTCAATCCTCTTTCTCACGTTGATAAAAAAAATATTAGTAGTTTTTCTCACATGAAAACTATTAACAAACGATTCAGATTTTGGACACTTCACTCCTACGTGTTACACAAATATATTTATTAGAAAATTGTCTTAATTTACGGCATGATTTGCAGGTAGAACTTGGAAGTAGGTATATATTTTGTCATATACATATATTACAACAAATCATATTTTTATACAAAATGACAACATAATTATTTTATGAAACCAAATTTGGCATTTCTCATACTATATGCTAAAACTATTGCTATCAGTGTGATAATATTTTCCTTGGATTCGTTATTATATATAGGGGTGGGACTTTTGCGACCTTACCATCTCAAACTCCACAAACCATTTGTTCCCATCCTTTCATCTCCTTCCAAAAACACCTTCTTCCAAAGCTCTCCGTGAACCAGTAACCCTTTGACTCTCTGTCTGCCCTTTTCCTTCTCCACCTCCATCGAAAACCTAACAAAAAAGCTTCCACCTTTCACGTTTCTATATAAACTCCACTTCCCAAAACTCTATATATTTTCACTCTGTATTTTCGAAATCCTCGACTTTGATGACCATGCGTAGGAAAATGTGGATGTTTTCTCATTGATCGCCGCCTCCAACCCCCCCCCCCCCCCAAAGCTTGTCTTTTGCGTGATGGAAGGTATGAAAAAACCTGCAAGAACTGCCACTGCCACCGCCACAGCCACCATTATCAACGCCTTGCTCAGCAACAAAGCCTGTTCACAAAGTTTCCCTCTCTCCAAGCTCTCCTTCTGGTTCGCCCCAACAACTCGCCCTCCCGGTCTGCTCTTCTCCACCTTCGGTTCATAGATTTTTGCAAATACAAAGGGCGTAGAAAAATTAAACAAACAAACTAAACCCAGATGGACTTTTACGGTTTTAACTCCAAATCTTCATTTAATCCCAGCTTATTCGACCCTTTTAAGCATGGCGCAAGTGGGTTCGGCGGGGCATTGCAGGGCGGTGCTGCGGCGGCTGTGCCTCACTCTCTGGTTTTGGACAGTGAGAAAGGCGAGCTCGTTAAGGCTCCTGCGAGAGTGGAGAAAAAAGGGGTGTCTGAGGCTAAGGCTTTGGCGGCTTTGAAGAATCACAGTGAGGC
This sequence comes from Cotoneaster glaucophyllus, assembly GCA_036320875.1. Lineage (NCBI taxonomy): Eukaryota > Viridiplantae > Streptophyta > Magnoliopsida > Rosales > Rosaceae > Cotoneaster > Cotoneaster glaucophyllus. Next base: position 4,248,041 of record CM070066.1, read on the forward strand.
TGAAAGGAGGAGGAGAGAGAAAATCAATGCACATCTCTATACGCTTCGCGGTCTCGTGCCCTGCACTGAAAAGGTAAAGTAATTTTTATGGAGTTTGCTGTCAAATTATATATTAGTTAGTCCTAATCAGTTTCAATTATGTTAGTTAATTTTAATTAGTAATACATGGATTTGTTGGATTGTGTTCATAGCTTGTTAATTTTTTTATTGGTTGTTAGTTAGTTGATATTTGTATCTTACTGAGTTTTCGATTCTTTATCCAATAGTTACACAACGTTTTCTTGTTGATTATGAAGTGGTAATTTATGATCTGAAGTTTAGGTTCTTTTGAACTTTTAGGATGGTAAATAGGTAGTAAACAAAAATAGAATTGAACATCTCAATTTATGATTAACTACGAAAAGACTTGAGAAAAGATTTTGATTTTGTTTGAGCAAAATCGAAGAAACTGTTACTATGATTTTTCTTTACGTAGCTTGGCAAAAAGGGGTTTATCAGAATATGTAGCAAATTAAATGGAACAGGCTTACCGGGAAGAGCTGATAGTTTTTAGCTTTTTTATAGTCTAATTTTATGCCAAACATCAAACATCTTTAAGCAAAATTTTCGAATGTTAAGAGTTTCTGTTGAAGAGTTATCAAAGACATTATGAACTCGAATAAAATTTTCTGTGTACTAATATACTTTTATGCATCATGGATACAATGTTTTTTTTTTTTTTGTTCATAAGAAGCAAAAAGGCGATCGGTATGAAATAGTCCTTCTCATGTCACACATGATTATTATCAAGTTATGAGATCATGTAAGAGAAGTTCATTCGTTCGTTTCGTGCACATCATTCAAATTAACACAGCTTTTCTTTACATTATTTGCGCCCTTGTAGAGTCAACTCTGTATGTAGAGTTTACAAGGTCAACTCAAAGATACGTTATAAAATTTGAAAAGTAAAATCCATAACATCTTCCATACTAAGAACTTCAGAAACTATCTGTAAATTGGATCTGCAGTCGCTATCTAGGTTGCGTTTTGCATTTTCAATTAAATTAAGAAACTAAGCACAACAGCGACCATATGGTTACTATTTTCATATGCAATGAATCAAAACATAAAAAAACGAAGAGGAAGGTAAAGAAAGGATGAATCTTCCACCTGTTAGGTACAGCACACTATGCATTATGATGGAAGAAAAATTAGAAATTCTTGTCGGCAGAGAACCTTTGACTTTATATATTTTATATAATCTACGAAGTCAAAGGCGTCTATAATAAAATTATAATTAAGTAGGCTGAATATTGTTTCATGCTAACCTCATCTTGCTTAATAATTTTCTAATCCTGTGGTTGTTTAACACTAAGTATATATATGGGATGCTTTGCTGTCAACTGTTACAGTCGATAGCAGACGATTCTATGTGTTTCGGGAAATATTGATGTTTATGATTGGATGATTGGGGTAGAGTGGCAGCTGTGTAGTAGATTGCATCACAAGTTCTGCATCTGGATTTATATTTTATGGCCTTAGATGTATCTTGCTCAGCTGTTTAATTATGCAAATTAATTAATCTTAGTTATATCAAATTAGGGGCGCGTGGTAAGCAAGAAACAAATGTCCGGGGACGGTAACCACTAACTTTTTTAATTTGAAGCTGAAGAGAGTATCTGTATCAATTAAATAAATATTTTTAATTGCTTTTGTCGTCGATCACGCCTTCTTCTAGGCTGAAACAAATCGGAAGACTAGCTCTATAGTTTCTGGACATAGTCTATGCTATGATGACTTGTAAACATGGTTTTGCTGAAGTTACTATAATTAGTAATTAATTATATATTGAGTCTACCTAAGCGAGCTTGGAAGTATGTGGAAACTTGTATTCGAATCGCTAGCTAGGTGTCTGTTCATGTCTTCGTCAAGATTAAGTAGTTAATCTGCGTATTACTTGCATAAAATGACCGCCAATGGTTCCGAATGGACCCTAATATTTGTATTGTACTATTATATATGCATGGTACATCTGCGTATTGAATTTCTTGTGTATGTATGTGTTCATGTATTATGATCACTGCTTATATTTTCTTTGTGATAGTTATGCAGTTTATGCTGTTGACCAGTACTGCAACATAGCTCTAGTTGCTTGTATGAAAAGTAACAATAAATTTCGGTGTTTAAAAACATGAAAAAAGCTTCGATGGCAACAAATTTGTCTTAACTTTGACCTAATTGTTCATTACAGATGGACAAAGCCGCGTTACTTGCTGCAGTTATCAGCCAAGTGAAGGAACTGAAGAAGGATGCCCTAGAATCCAGTAAGGGGTTTCTCATCCCAGTTGATGACGATGAAGTGAAAGTTGAACCCTATGTCATTGGGGCAGGGGATGGAACCATATCTGTGAAGGCATCCGTCTGCTGTGAATACCGGTCTGAGCTTCTCTCTGACCTAAGAGAAGCCCTCGACTCCCTCCACTTAAAAATGGTGAAGGCAGAAATAGCGACTCTGGGAAACCGAGTGAAAAATGTATTCGTTCTCACCAGCTTCAAAAAGGACAGCAACGATGCCAATACTGAAGCATACGAACTTCTTGCAAGTTCGGTTCACCAGGTCCTGAGTTCCGTCCTCGATAAGGCTTCGCCCTCACCAGAATACTCCCCGAGAACAATGTTGCCGAGCAAAAGGCGAAGGCTCTCTTACTTTGATAAAATCGATACCTCGAGCTCATCCTCGTGAGAGCAAAATTTGTGTGCGTTGCCACTTGCCGGTGATAATGAAGATGAAGATGTGCGCATATTGTAATTTCAAATATGGAGTTTGTTCAAAAAAAAAAAAAAAAAAATCTCTATTTATATTTTCAGACATGGAAGCGTGGATATATCGATTATTACTACATCTACACATTGTATATTAAGGGAAGACAGCTGCTTGGATTGTAATTTAAATTGTAAGGGCTAGTTTGATATTTATATGTGTATAAGGTATTTAAGTATTTGATAAACTTTAGTTGTAAAAGTGTTTTTAGCCTTTTAACAATAAAATCAGTGTCTGAATGTTTAGTAAAGTTTTATGTAAAAGTGTTGTGATTGTGTAAAATAATTAAAATGGGTAGGTTGATGAATGTGATATTATAATATTTATCTTAATCTTTTTTCATAATCTTTTATCTTCTCAATCTTCACTTAACAATCAAAGAGTTTTCCAAAAAAAAAAAAAAAATCAAATAATCTAATAGAATATAAACAAAAATTTGATTTATTGAAGAGAAGAAATGAAGAATATTATTGAGAAAAGTAAAAGAAAAATCGTGATGTAAACAATTGAGATGGAAAAGATAAAAGTTTTGGGTTGCAGAACCTCCCCTTCTCCCTGCATATGGCCACGAGCCCAACTTCCCAATCTCTCTCATCCAAAAGGGTCCAAAAGGGATAATTAGACTTCGATCAATTCCACTTCGCTGGTAGAACTTCACCCCCTCTGTGCCACCATGAACACCGAAAATGTAACGATATCTGTGCTCTAATTAACTTGCTTCTCATCTGCTCATCTGATTAGTTCAATCTAGTGACCCGAGACATGAACCCAGCACCCATATCACAATTCGTTCAATCCGTCAATTGCTTTCTTGTGTGGAAGACGAGAGAGGGAGAGATTGAGCTGGGAGACAATAAAATGTTTGATGCGCAAAAAAAAAAAAAAGGACGGTGGAGAGGGAAGATGAAAATTTCATTAATAGCTATTGTTTCAGATAGTTTTTGAATTGTCATGATTTTGAAAGAAAAAAATGATTTGCTTGAGTTACCAAACACAAATTAGACTCTAACTTTTTTTTTCACCTTTGGTTTATTAATTAAGGGAGAAATTATGTTTCCATTCTTTTTTTTTTCTACTCCATTGATTAAAACATTATTCCTTTTCAACTTTTGATCAAGGTCCTTATGTTTTAATGAATGTCATTATTTCAATAATAAAATATTTACATGTCAAGATAATTAAATTTTATTACTAAATATATTAATGTAGTAATATATTCATTTAGTGTTATAAACGTTACATTTGATATATTTATATTTGGCTAAATTTTTTTCTTGATCCCTATGGTGAGACACTACTTTTAAATCGACCCCTGTGGTGAAAAAAAAAGTGTTAATCTTAACCCTGTGGTGAAGTTCGTTATCAATCGTAGTCCAAATTGAAATTTATGTCAAAATCTCAATCCACATGCAGGGGTAAAAAGGTCATTCCATTCTTTTTTCTTTTCTTTTTGGTAATTCTACTTTTTTATAATCAACAAAAAAAAAAGGAAGAAAAAAAAAAAAAAAATCCCTCCCCAATCCCTACCCTTGTTAGCCACAGCCACAACGACCACCCTTCCCCCCCCTCTCTCTCTCTCTCTCTCTCTCTCACATAGCCCTAGCCATCCTGTCCACCACTGTTCTTCTTAAATGAAACTAAATTCAATGTTTGCATAATAACTTATATTATAACCTAAACGCGGCGAGGTACTTTGTGATTTTTTAAATCTTGAATTTGGACACTAAATTCAATGTTTGCATAATAACTTATATTATAACCTAAACGCGGCGAGGTACTTTGTGATTTTTTAAATCTTGAATTTGGACTCTTGGCTCTCTTGAAATGAGAAAGTATGATAATATGAACCTTGTAATTTTATTGTTTATTTATTCTTTTATTGTAGCTCTAAAAGTTTTAAAAATAAAAAAATTTATGTCCATATAGCGTTTTATGATTGGTTGATGGAATCAATAACAAACGAAAATACCAATTTTGCCCCTACAAATGACAAATGAATGAGGAAAATTTCAATTTGGACTATGATTGATAACGAATTTCACCACAAGATCATAATTAATAGCTTTTTTTACCACAGGGGTCTATTTAAAAGTAAGATATCACCGCGGATCACGAAAAAAATTTGCCCTTTATATTTAGGACTAAACTTTGTATTATCTATGTTTACCAAAAAAAAATAACTTTGTATCATATATTTCTATTTTTAGTTTGTACCCATTTTTAATTTGCAACCCTTTTTTTAATTTGTACTAATTTTCTTTACCGTTTTAATTTGTACCCATATATTAATTTTTTTGTTCCCATATTTTTTAAATTTTTATTTGTACTCATAATTTTTTCCCATTTTATTTGTACCCATAATTTATTTATGATGTACCCATGTATCTTTAAAAATATACCACTTGTTATATGTGAAATTTACCCATTTTTAAGGTAAATCTATTTATTTTTTTAATCTAAAATGTATCCATTGCCGTTTATATAAAATGTACACATTATTTTCTATATAAAATGTACTCATTTTTTTTTATATATAAACCTTCCCTTTTTTGTATAAAATGAACCCACATTTTTTAAATTTATAATTACATGCACCATTGTACTTTTGTTGTTAAAATTGAAAGAGAGAGGAAGAGGGTCAGTGAGAGAACGTGGAGAGAGGGAGAGAGATTGTTTTTTTTTTTTTTTAATTAAAGATGATAAAATTACATATAGATGGGGTTAAAAAAAAAGTAAAATTTTGTCTTGTAAAATTACGTTTTTGTTGCGATAGAAGATAAAAATGTATTTTTATTCTCTTTTGATAAATGTAGTTTTAGATAATTTAAACTAAAAGTAACAAAATAAAATACTTATTGCCTTGTCCGTCAGTGGGTCCACCATTTGCTGATTTGGCGATTTATCATTGGCCGATATGAGAAAAGGAGGGAAATCAAACCGTGGAGAAAACAATGGGCCTGTCACACTCCAACCGCAACGAGGTATCTTCTTCTTCTTGTTATCTTCGAACTTGAACTCTTCACTCTCTCTGACAAACGATTTATAATACTTTGACCCTTTCTTACTATTCAATTTACGAAATCTTACCCCCCCAATAAAGGAACAAGTTAAAAAATAAAGAACAATAAGAAGAAGAAGGCAAGCTTGCAAGTTGCAGCGAATCGCAGCAGAAAAATCATGGAGGGAGGCAGTGGTAAATCCATACTCCAATTCGCACCGTTTCAGAGCTCCGTCGACGAGGGTTTCTGGCACAGACTCTCTTCCTTGAAGCTCAACAAGTTCGGCGTCGACGATTCGCCTGTTCCCATCGCCGGTTCGTTCTTTTGTTTCCCTTATTTGTTTAATTTCCGTAATTAAATTGTGCAACTTCTGGGAAATAAAAAAGATAGAAGATTTCTGGTTTTTGGATCGTGGGTTTTGGAAATTCTTGTACTTTTGTTGAAGAATTGTTTTAGTTGTGGATTATGAGGAAAAAAAAAAGTTGAATTGTTGACTTTGTTTTGGATGTGGAATTGTTATTTTTCGTATTTTGCTGAGAAAAGTTGGAGGAGGAAAAAGCAGCCAGATTTGTAAATTGGGTTTCGAATTTTGATTAATTGGGACAACAAAGATTTGATTTTTGTGAATTGTGACGAATGCTAGTGCTATACGATGTTGTTAAATTCTATGATTAGAATGTGAATTTATGTGTGATATAAATACAGCGCTTTCGTGTAATCTGAGATATGGACTGACACTGTTGCAGGTTTCTACACACCGTGCTCACATTCTCAAGTGTCTAATCATTTAACTCTACTGGCCGAGTCTTTGCCTTCGGATTCAAGTGAGGAATCATCGGTACAGGCAGTAAGTCGAGGCAATAGGAACAGATGCTCCATTCCCGGAATCATTTACAACACCAATACTGTAGAAGGGTTTCATGCACTTGATAAACAGGGCTTGCTTAAGGCAGAAGCACAAAAGGTATTGAATGTCGCTAGAATGTTTTACTTTTGCGAGTTGCAGTAAAATATATAGTACTCGGTTGAAATATCATGTAGGTGTATTGATAGGGTTGGATATCAATGAATTTAAATGTTGCTTAACACGTCTGCTTCTTGTTCGTAATCAGATTTGGGAGGATATTCGTTGTGGAAAAGCATTGGAGGATAGTTCAGTGCTTTCGAGATTCCTCCTCATCTCTTTTGCAGACCTGAAAAAATGGAGCTTTCATTACTGGTTTGCATTCCCTGCTCTGGTGCTTGATCCTCCAGCAACCTTGGTTAATTTGAGGCCAGCTTCACAATGTTTTAGCTCGGAGGAGGTATGTCGGTTGTGTTTTTTATTCGATGTACAGTAGAAAGGTATTTAGATGTTACTTATATCAACTCTTACACCATTGTTATATCTTTAGGCAGAATCTGTTTCAGCAGCGTTTAATGAGTGGCGTAACTCAAGCCTAACAGCAGGTATATATATGTCTCATTTGCTATTTTGTTGATTGTCTGCTAAATCTTCTTCCTATGTGTACATATGCTTGGATGTAAAGCTTGAATGTTCCTTCTAACCTATTTTGTCTGATTCAGATGTGCCATTCTTCCTGGTTCATATTGATTCAAATTCACACGCAACTATTAAGCATCTAAAGGATTGGGAAACTTCCCAAAGTGCTGATGATGGTCACAAGGTCTGTTTGCATAACTTTTTATTTTGAACCATTTAGGTGTCAGAAAACGGGAATAATTTTTTAGATTGTGGTATTTCTGGTTCAACTTTCTCAAAGTTACTTTGTGTGCCATTGCAGTTACTCTTTGGTTTTTATGATCCATGTCATCTTCCAAACCATCCCGGTTGGCCTCTTCGCAACCTCCTTGCACTTGTTTGCTCGAGATGGGATCTAAAGTCTGTTCACTTTTTATGCTATAGAGAGAGTCGTGGTTTTGCAGATCTGGGATTGTCTCTTGTTGGGGAAGCCATGATTACAATTCCGCCAGGTAGTGCTGCAGAAATTGGGTAACAGTTGGGTTTTGCTTTAGTTTCTCTTCTACAATTTGAATATGCTTGCATCTGTAGGTACTCTAACTTGGATTTTTATATGTTTTTAGGATGGAGAGATCATGATCATGTACCGAATGCAGTCGGGTGGGAACTTAACAAGGGGAGAAAAGTACCCAGGATAATTAGCCTTGCTAAATCTATGGATCCAACTAGGTATGTTGTCTCTATTGGCACTCTATAGTCGATAACATTACTAGTCCATTGTTATCTTAGTGTCTTTTGATAATTTTTACAGGTTGGCCATATCTGCTGCAGATTTGAATTTGAAACTAATGAGGTGGCGTGCTTTGCCTTCTCTGAACTTAAATAGCTTGTCTTCTCTCAAGTGTCTCCTCCTTGGAGCCGGTACACTTGGATGCCAGGTTGCTCGCACGCTTATGGTGAGTGCTCCAAACTCCAAAGTCCAAATAAATTCTGGTTCTTTCTAAGCATCTATTTGGTGACCGAAGTGTACATGTTTTACAGGCTTGGGGTGTCCGGAACATTACGTTGGTTGACAATGGCAGGGTCGCCATGTCTAATCCTCTGAGGCAATCCTTGTATACGTTAGATGACTGCCTAAATGGCGGTGAATATAAAGCAACAGCAGCAGTTAATAGTCTCAAGAGAATCTTTCCAGCTGTGGTAATTAATTTCATCTCCGTCCTCTAAAATACATGGATTAAACCGATAATTTGTTGATTTTCTTATACTGCCTGTCCATCTCTTTGTTCTTTTACCAGGAAGCAGAGGGTGTCATCATGGCTATACCAATGCCTGGACATCCTGTTCCGAGTCAAGAAGAGCAGAGTGTGCTTGATGATTGTAGACGACTACATGATTTAATTGATTCTCACGATGTAGTTTTCCTGCTGACTGATACAAGAGAAAGTCGGTGGCTACCATCTCTCCTTTGTGCAAATACTAACAAGGTGTTTTGACTTAATCTTTTAACATCTTGCACTGCGGTGCGGTGTAATGTGGCTATTTCTCAGATATAATTGTAATTCTGAGTCACGTCTAAATTAAGATGATCTAGTTACCGGATTCAAAAATATTAGATATTTGAATTAGCATTCTTACCAAATTGACATTCATATTATCTAATGATAAATCTTTATTATTTACTTGTTTGCAGATTACTATAACTGCAGCTTTAGGGTTTGATAGCTTCTTGGTTATGCGCCATGGAGCAGGTCCTTGTAGCTCTAGCCATGACTCAAAAACTGAAGCTGAATATTCTTTATCTGCGGATATGAGCAACCTTGGCCTTACCGATGGAGACGGAGGGAAAAGATTGGGCTGTTACTTCTGCAATGATGTCGTTGCGCCTATTGATGTAAGTTTTTAGAATGCAATAGCTATGATATTGAACTGTTCTTCCATGTATGTTGAATCCATAAATAAGCCTTTCATTCCCTGCGCAGTCAACTTCAAACCGCACGTTGGACCAGCAATGCACTGTTACACGTCCAGGCCTTGCTCCGATTGCCTCAGCTCTTGCAGTTGAGCTCTTAGTGGGGATCCTGCATCACCCTCATGGGTAAACCCTTGGAAATTTTTTAAAATTGTCACTGTCTACTAGCTTTATAAGTTTTTCATATTTTGATTTGTCACGGTTAAGAGCTAAATAGAAGGTCCACACTGGATTTTCCAACGGTTGACCTGAAATTTTGATGTTAAACTGCTTGTTCAGGATATTTGCGGAAGGTGAGGTGGTGAACTCCAGTAATAGTGGAAGCAGTGAGCAGCCTCTTGGTATTTTACCCCATCAAATTCGAGGTTCCCTCGCACAGTTTTCACAGATGACACTTGTGGGCCACTCCTCAGACAGTTGCACAGCTTGTTGCAGCACCGTAAGCTTTCCCTTGCTTGGTGACTTTTTTGTGGTGGTCATGATATTTTGCTGGATGCCATGTTACGCACTCCTTTTACCAATGTGCATGGTTAATGGTTTCAGGTGGTGTCTGAATATCGGAAAAGAGGAATGGAATTTATACTGCAAGCAATCAACCATCCTACATATCTGGAGGACCTAACTGGACTGACAGAGCTCATGAAATCAGCTAGTAAATTCGAGTTGGACTGGGACGATGGGACGGATGAAGACGATGATTTGGTTGAAGTTTGATGGAAGGGGTTCTAAATTATCTATGCTGCAATTCATTCTCAATTGTACATATATGCTCAGGAAAGTAATATTCAATCATGTCATATTCGCTGATGTCCCTTTACCGTTGTGGCAGAAAACAAATCATGCCTATGCATCCTGGTGCAGGTTCGATTCCCTCCCCCTTAACAACTAACTATTTATCCACTAACGCTAGCGTTTGTAAAAGAAAATCATGTAATATTCAATTTGTTTGTTTTCGATCGCGATCGATTCTAAATTGTAAGCTGTACCGCTCTGTGAAAGAGTATATTTGAAGTTCAACCCAAGTTGTAGTTGTTTGTAACGATTTTTAATCTACCAAGTTGGGAGATGTTGTTCCCCGTAAACACGACATTGTTCCTGCTATCATAAAAGAACAGCATCAAGTGTGTGTGAGCATTTTGAAACAAGTACGGTAAAAGTATTGCTTATTGAAACCGACGACTAGAGTACGTAGCGTGACCTGAAAATTTTGGTCACGCCACAATGCGTGTTGCTTGTTTGAGCATGTAGCACAAGTTTAAACAGCCTAAGATTTGGCTCAGCTGGTCTTAGTCGTTGCAAGGACTTCTGAAAGTTTGAATAGTGCGGCAACCGTAAACCTGATCTGGCTTTTTCTTGTCCTTGAAGCACGTTGTGCCGGCGCCGCCTCGAATCACAAACCTTAAAAATGCAGACCACTTTTGAAACAAGTTCAAAGGAGCTTCAAAAGGCAGAAAAAGGCAACAATTTTTTCTCTCGAAAGAGTCGATGAGGAGAAGTTTCAAAATCAAACTCAAAATCTACCACTTTAGAGTCTACCTAGACTTTGCCATAAGGTTGAAACTTAGTGGGGTTTGCACTTTTCTTCTTAAAAGCCCATATCAGTTATTTTCAATAGCGAATAAGTCGAGAAGAACGTGCTTAAACCTTAATGTAACTGCGGCGATGTCTCAAGTAAATCACCTTGTATTATGTGCAGAAGTTACATATAGCAACGCTTAATTGATTTACGATACTATCACATGGTACGACTAGGGTAAGTTTAACTACAATACGCACTTATTGTGCAGCTGATGTTGGTTATGCATATTGACGTTGTATGACTAATCTTCCACCCGATCTCATAAGTTAGTGGATTCTCCATTTGGGTTGCTGGCGTGTGTGTATCATGTTTTGAGTTGCTGGCGTTCCACGGGGCAAAAACTAGACGAACTTCGTTGCAACGACAGAGAATTACATCATTTGGAGACTTCAAACTGTATTGCGTGTCTGTATTTTTGTTATCCTTCTTTTTCCTGGAACAAGGATATATTATTGTGGTGGTCTCCAAAAATATTGTCACGTAGAAAAGTAAAGCGTGCAATAGGTTATGGTTAGCGTGGAATACTGCTATAGTAACATCTTAGTGTAGATAATTTTTTATTTTTTGGTGAAAAAACATATTGAAATTATGCCCCTAACACTTTTCCATTAATTGTTTTGGAAGCAAAGCAATGTTAATCTCGACAAGTTAGAGCATGCATCCAACTCAAAACACGTATAAATCGACGAATACCAAAAGGATTTTAAATATTTAACAAACCCTCTTAAAAGGACTGCACTGAAATGATAGCTGAACACAAAATGCTAACATGATATAATTAATACAAAGTTTGTTATTGTGAGTCGCTAAACTTTGACCGTTAATGCATTGTGATTTATGCATGTTGAATGAAAGTAGATCCGTAGTGTATATACTTCAAAATTTGCTCACTGTCTCAGAAGATGTAGCAGCAGCTATATAATTCATAAAGGAAGAACTGTGGATGGTGGTGGGCGGTACACATCAGAAAGCACTAGTTTCTTGTCATATTTTTAGCTAAACACGAACACAAACACCTCATGATACAATAATCGAACTAATAAACCCTATTACGCTTGATGTGACTACTGTTTCACACGTTGGAAAATTCAAGGAATTTGTGGTGGAACTTCCACGCCATCATATATATATATATATATCATATCTGATCTCTCTGCGTGCTATTGGGGCCGCAATGCAACTCCACCAAAACGAAGATACTTTGAATGAAATGATGAAATGGTCAATACTGGTGATCAATGCGTGTGTCTAAGTGGTGCACTAAACTCTTAGATATATGCAGATTGTCCCGAATAGTTCTTGACCAAGGGCTAGGGTTTTAAAGGAAGGAAAAACAAAATAGATTGTTTGGCAGAAGTTTTGGTGGCTGTAAAAGGCCACATATCAGAATAAGAGAGATGGAAGAAAATCTGCGCAGTTTTTATACCAAACTCTTTTTTTCTAATCCGGTAGAAGATGCGTTTTTACTTTCTCACATAACAATGCATGATTAACTTAAGATGCTGTCACAAGAGTATGTGTAGATTTTAATGCCAAATTATTTTCCTCTAATCCAGTAGAAAATGCGTTTTTATTTTCTCACGTAACAATGCATGATTGACGTAAGGATACAATCATAAGAGCATCTCCTTCCGTAAAAATTGTCAAAGTGGAGACAACTACCATTAATAACAAATAGTTGGCGTGAGGCCGAGAAGAAATACCATTTAACCAATACTTTGACCGGCATTATAGACGTTCAAATATCTTAAACAAAGAGTTCACCATCTTTGTTCCCGAATTTGGACGCCAATTGGTCTTTCTCTGAATTCATGGTATGGGATATAACCTAACTAATTATGGAGTTTAGATAATTTGCACTCTGCAGGAAAATGTAGAAAGCCAACGGTGCAAGATGGCCAAATATTTTGGACTAGACCAACCAAATTTGGACCTAATTATTCAAGCATAGAATCCAACTGGAAGGAAAAGGACACAATTTTGAGTAAATTTACATATTAGCATATCATAATTTAATTTTTCTTATTAAAATAAGTGTCACAATTTTTAAGTTCACTACTAAAGTTTTATGTAAGCTTATCATGTGGCTTACTCTTCCCTACTATTTTAGTGTAAATATCATTAAGTATAGTGTTTACTTTAACAAAAAACCACATTTTTACATTAAAAAAATCAATCCTGATACTATTCACTTTACCATTTATTTTATACTTATCGTTAAAACTCAAAGTTTCCAAGTCATTTTCATTAATTTTTCTTTAAGTATAGTAGTCTATAAGCGTGTGGGTGAGCAGAATCCCAAGCCAAAATCAACTTCTTTTAACGTAACAAGCCATAGCTTAGCTAGCAAAAGATCAAACATCATTAATTTATGTAACATTGTTATCAAGATTAGAAATGAAGATATGTTTTTCTTGCTGCAACATACAAATGGGGAGATCAGATCCTTCCTGCAACAGATCCACCAAAACGAAACCATGCATGTGAGAAAATCTCAATCACTGAGATTAAAGAAAAAACAAATGCTAGATCTGAGAGGATTAATAGTGCAGCAACCCATTAATCCTCCGCATGGAGGACACCTGTATGAGATCAAAATTTTCTGACCTTGCAGGAAAATCAGTGCAGGTGCCCTCTTTCCCTGATTCCCACATGCTTCAAAGTGTAGCTCTAGCTCACATCTCAGAACAACGATAAATATTAATTACGATTAGTCTAAAGTTTTAAAGTGCCAACGTAAGAGTTGAGTCAATTTATTATAATAGTGTATAGTGTATTTGTAATTTTGTATTTGATTTTAAATCGCTTTCTCAGTAAATTAGAGTGACTTAAACTATCACTTTTTATAAAATTAAAATATGAAGTTATTGATAATAAAAGAAACTTTACCTCCAAGCAACTTCCCCACAGTGGAGTAGGTGATGTATAGGGGACCCTCCTTCCCTCTACACAAGTAACACAACCCCATATAATAAACCCTAATCTAGAAAACAGGTTGGTCCAACACATGCAAAAATAATTCATTAGATAAAAAAAATAAATTATATATGCATGTGTGTGGAATTATAATTTGTTTGTAAATAGAAATAACGTATTTTAAAAGAAGAGTCAAATTTTCATTAAAAAGCTCATAACGCGCCGTCCAAAATAACATTCTTGTAATTCAAGATATTAGACAAGGGCCATACGGGAATACGATTGAAATATAATTAATACCAATGTTAAAGATCATATATTATACACAAATATTTCATTTAAATATCTGTCACGGTTTGTGAGCCCCAATAATCAGCTTATACTGTTTCCTGTGCATGTGCTTTGTGCTCCCTTCAGTTTCTTTCATCTTTCTAAAGTCGTCCTTCTTCGTCCCTCTGATCCCATAAAGCCACCAACACCTCTCTCTCGTAAAAGTCACACTCCCATAGAAATTTGCATAAACAAACCAAAACCCCGCACAGTTTCTCAACCTCTCTCTCTCTCTTTCTCTCTCTCTCTCTCTCTCAAACATGTCTGATTCTAATTCTACACCTGCTTCTTCTTCTTCTCCTTCTCCTCTATGGGTATATTCTTACATAAAGCTTAGGTTTTTCAACCGCGTCCGACGGTTCCTACGCTCCAAAAGCGCCCGCAAGCGCCCTACTCCGTCCGATCACTTCGACACATTGTCAAAACCCTCCAAAGTTGTAAGCAATAGTAATGAAGTAACGGTACGACAAGTCGTTATGGAGAAGGAGAGTGGTGGTGATCATGAGGATTCTGTGATGCGATTGCAAAGGGCAGTGAAGAAGCTTCACTTTGGAATTAGTTGGGAAAAGAAGGAGTTGGCGGCTATGGAGATTGGTACTTTGGCTAAAGAAGATGTCAAGGTGAGGAAGCTGGTGGGCGGGCTAGGTATTATACCGGTTTTGGTGTCCATGGCGGCGTCAGAGGTGGTTGCTCGCCGGCGAGTTGCGGTTTGCGCCTTGATTGAGCTTGCTAATGGAACTTACACGTAAACTTCCATTTTCTTGTCTTATATTTTGTTTAGGAGCATTTAAATTTTCTTGGATAAGAGTTTTATTTTTATTTTTTAATAATCGAAGTTGAGTTAATTTATGAATTCATAACTTGAAAAATAATATTAATATATGTGTATTCATCGCATATGGATATAATGCCAATTTGTTTTGCTCATATATATAAAAGTATAATATTAAGGGAGCGAAGCATCGAATATAGGACTTTAGGCATAGAGGGAATTATTTTAATTTTTTTTTTAACTATAAGTTTATCACTTAATACAATTTTGTTTATTAAGTTCCAGTGGCCACATTTGACTTCAATATAAAGTTAAGTGTTTGTCTTTAGGGCAATTAAGAATGAATTAATTATAGAAGGAAGAATGACTCCATTTTCCAAAAGTAGGATTAAGTGTGTTAATTTTTCATTTGACTCTTGCCCAACTCAAGTGATACTGATAGTGACATAAAACAGATATCTTGCTAAAAGGCAATGGCATTTTAATGGTAGGGTAGGGTTTAAGTCGTTTAGTGAGCAGACGCAAGAATATAGAACAACAAATTTGAATTGTTGCTATTTGTCAATCAACCCCATCAAGAAGAACTTATGTCACGAATAAGTTATGATGTTATCGTAGTGTCATGAGCTAGTAATCATATAACGTTGTATTATTAATACTACGATACATTGTATTTATAATATACAAGTTTGAGATCCACTGTGTATAGTCTGTAGATATGTTATCTCAGTGGCTGCAGTTATTGTCCAATCGACTTGCCCAATAACTTGGCGCATTTTTGCATAATGCAACTTAATTAATTAGTTGTTAAAAGGGGTTAATGGGATTTACCTATTAGTTTATTTCATGGGTTTGATGCATTATTTGAAAAATATGAAACATAATTAGACAACCTGCCACTGAATCAGAGGAGGCCGGCCGCAGGCTGCGGTGGCTGTCGACCATAAAATACATAGTGGTTGGAAGAGTTGGAGGGGGAAACAATATAGCACCTGGATTGTCTGCTTTCTCCCATCTCATCCTCTTCTATTTTTGTGATCACAGTTAAGCCACGTCAACATTTTATATTGATTTTTTTATAAAATAATAAGACAAAAAGCAATGGGAATATAAAATGTTGACGTGGCTTAACTGTGACCACATAAATAGGAGGGGATGAGAAGGGTATGGGAGGAGGAACAATCCATCTCCAACAATATAATGGAAGCTAACGTGACCCCGTTTTTCAAACGAGATGACTTTGTTTAGGGTTTGTAGGATTTTATTGTTAGTTGTTCAGTTCCTTTTGATTTTCGGACAATAAAAAACCCCCATTTTGTTGGCCTTCACAACACAATACAGATCTAAACTTTGGAATCTCATGGACTTGAGATGAGATCACTCTTCTAAAATTCTTTTTTTTATTTTTTATTTTTAATTATGTGGGTCATCTTTGCATAGGAGAAGTTATTCTGTACGGCCGGTCTCATGGGACTTTTCTCTCAAGCACCAAACAATAGAATATGTTCTTTTGCATAAGCACTTCTAATTTTCTCTGTATCAGCAACGAATAATTATCAACTGGTCAAATTTTAAAACCATTATTTGACTTGAACTATATAGTAATTCTTCTTGTCATCATTAGGCAAGACAAAATAAGTTTGAGATATTTTGAGCTTCCATGTTCTAATTCTCTGCATGTTCTTGATTTCTTCAGGAACAAGGCTCTCATGGTGGAGGCAGGAATATTCTCAAAGCTACAAAACGACATCAACATTCTTGATGGGCCAACAAGGCACCAATTTGCCGAGTTGCTCTTGTTGTTGTCCTCACTTGCAAATACCCAATTCCCTCTGTCCTCATCAGAAATTGTCCCGTTTCTTGTTGGCATTATTGAGTCAAGCACTTCAACCATCGAAACCAAAGAGCCATGTTTGGGAGCTTTGTTCAACCTCTCCACAATGTTGGACAGTGCAGCCAGTTTGTTCTCTAACGGGGTGGTCGAGGCTCTCCTGAAGCTATCCACGACCAAAGCGCTTTCTGAAAAAGCACTTGCGACGCTTGGGAACTTGGTGGTTACCCTAATGGGGAAAAAGGCCATGGAAAATAGCGCGGCGGTGCCGGGGAGCTTGATAGAGATTTTGACATGGGATGAGAAGCCCAAATGCCAGGAGCTCTCTTGCTACATCCTAATGATTTTAGCTCACCAAAGCTCAGATCAAAGGGAAAAAATGGCCAAGTCAGGAATTGTGCCCGTACTTCTAGAGGTGGCATTGCTGGGAAGCTCTCTAGCTCAAAAGAGGGCACTCAAACTTTTGCAATGGTTTAAGGATGAGAGGCACGCAAAGATGGGCCCACACTCAGGGCCCCAGACAGCTAGGGTTCCAATCGGTTCACCTTTAAATCAAAGGGAGGCACAACAAGGGAAGAAAATGATGAACAATTTGGTGAAACAAAGTTTGTACAAGAATATGGAAATGATTACAAGGAGGGCTAGTGCTACTGGGGACTCATCCAAGCTCAAGGCTTTGATCATTAGTACAAGCTCTAAGAGCTTGCCTTACTAAACGGAGATATACACACTATTCTTAGCATACTTCCTCCTCAGTTGTTGCCGTCAGAAGCAGAATCTCGTATTTCTTTGAAAAAATTTCTTAGTTGCTCACTGCTCAAGAACAACTAGGAGATTCTCTCGAGGAGGAATAAGCGAAATCCTTGAAACAAAAACAAAAAAAATTGCATTTGTTGTGCACATAGCTTTTTACAATTGTAGATTTGAACAAATCTTATCCAAATGGGTAAATCCTAAACCCTAAACGCTAATCCGGGTAAAGATGAACCCTTGCATGGGATCCAAAGAAATGTAGTGACTAGTTTTTTTATTCCTTTGTTTCAATGTGCTAAGGTGTGCCATTCTTTGTGTGAAAATAATAATAATACAATTTTCTCATTTGAATAATATAATATTTTTCATCCAATATATTATTTTCTTGAAATTTATACTTTGTCATGAAACCATTGGCTATAATATATATTAGTCTGAAATTTCCAATTTTTTTTGGGTTAAAAATGGTTTAGGGGGAGGAGAAGCTACCCAACCCGAGGTCCGGGCATACCTAATTTTCTAACATTTTAAAAAGAAATCAATCTCTTTTTCAGTAAATTAGAAAAATAAAGTCCTAATAATCATAATTAAAGTGTAATGTTATCCAGTGTTTAAAATATCTATGAAATATTCTAAAACTCAAGGATCATTTCACCCTATATCAGCGAGATATAGAAAAAATTTCATAATTTTCGTCGAAGTCAACCATATCGATTTTTCTTTCCTATATTGATATTTTAAACATTGATGTTATCAAGAATTTACATGAAAAAAAGTCGTTTTAGTGTTGGATCCAGTTCACCGATTTAATGGTAAAATTACCCATACAGGTTATTGGGCCAACTAGATGGCATTCAGTAAGAGGCCCATCCGAAACAACCACCATGGAATTCACAAAGAAGCGCAAAACCGAGCCAAACGGCATCGTCTCGACTTCTCCTCCTTCCCAGTCCACCTCTCTAACCCTTGAAGATGCCTTGAAGCTCCTCCAGCCCTTGACTCATCGACATCCTCCAAAACGCCGTCGTTCGCCACCCTGACGCCCTCGAATCCGTCCGCTCCGTTGCTGACAAGGACTCCACTCTCCGGAAACTCTTCATCCGCGGCCTCGGCGGTGACACCACCTTCGACTCCCTCCGCTCCCTCTTCTCCACCTTCGGCGAGCTCGACGAGGCCATCGTCATCCATGACAAGGCCACCGGAAAATCCAAGGGCTACGGCTTCGTCACGTTCAAGCACGCCGACTCGGCCCTCCTCTCTCTCAAAGAACCGAGCAAGAAAATCGATGGCAGAGTCACGGTCGCGCAGTTCGCCTCCTCCGGCTTAGCGGCGTCGTTTAACAGCAGCAATCCTAACGCCGCCAACGTCTCCGCCAGGAAGATTTACGTGGGGAGCGTCCCGTTCGATATCTCTTTGGAGCGACTGTTGTCGGCTTTCTCGGCGTACGGAGAGATTGAGGAAGGGCCGTTAGGCTTTGATAAAGCCACCGGAAAATCAAAGGGGTTTGCTTTCTTTGTGTACAAGACGGAGGTGGGCGCCAGAGCTGCGCTTGTTGAACCTTTAAAGACCATCGACGGTCATCAGGTGACTTGTAAATTGGCGGTGGATAACAAGAAAAGCAAACCCGGTGCGGTGCAAGGAGCTCCTGTTGATAATTCCGGCGTTCGGCCACAGCAAAATTCGATGCCTCCAGGGATGTATCAGGGCCCGCCGCCTCAGACAGGTCCTTATTCGGGTTTTCCAGGTGGGGCATCAGCCGCTGCCAGTGCTTTCGGGTAATAATTTTGGTGGTGCCAGGTATAATCCGAATATGGGAGGTGGATATGGTGTGCCGCCTCCAGGTGAATTCGGAGCTCGATTGGCGCCAAGTTCTATAGGAATTGGTCATGGAGGATACTCAGATGGTCCACATTATGGTTTAGGATCGTCCGTGGGGCATCCTTCTCAGAATCAACAGCCTCATGTGCCTCGAATTGCGCCTGGTGGACTGTACCAGGGCATGCCGCCTTACTGCTGAGGTAACCTTTGTATTCATAGTTTCTATTTTTAGTATACACACGTATATATACATGCTAAATGCTAATACACTGACTTAGGAGTTTAACTTGCTATAGCAGAAGCGTCACGGTGCTTTATGTTGTAAAATGTCAAACTCGAATAGAAAGGTTGTTTTTTTTTTTTCTTTATCTTTTTCTAATTTTGTTTTACCTGTATCTTTGGTGTATTCGTTGTTGCCTGAGTTAGTTTCATCACGTGTGCTATACGCGTAGTTGCTTATGATTGCAGAAGCTTTTTGGTTTGTTTAGATTTGTTTACATGTTTGAGTGGTGAATGGGTGTTTGGTTCAGGTCGTTGAGAAGCTTCTTGGGCGCAAATGGTTTAAATTGTTATCGTGATTTCATGAATGCAGACAGTGAAATCTTTGGATTGATTATATGGACTCCTGTGATTCTGTTCCTGCTTCACTTCATCTGCTTCTATGAGTTGTGCTTTGTTTTCTGATCGCTGTTGACGTACATGTAGAACTTATTAGAAAGGATAGTATACCTTTTCTGATATATCGTATGCTGAATAGGGATTTTCTTCTTTGCTGAGTTGATGACAATACTTCCCCTGTTTTTTGTAAACTTGGCATTTGTTTATGCTATAATGCTGATAGTTGTTTTCTATATGTGATTATTCGTGGCTTTACCTTTGTCTGTGGATCATTAAACCTTCTACTTTCGGTCACGATATTAATAGTTGTTGTTTCTCACTTGTTCCATAGTATCAAATGTTCATTTTTTGAGGGAAAGCAGTCAGTTGTAGTCGTTTCCTCACCGGCCACTTTTTTACGGCCTAGCTACATAACTGAGCAAGTTGTGGGGTCTTTGCGTACTTGTTTATGCGTAAAAGAGTTGATATCATTCTATCTTATTTCCTTTAAAAAAATTCTTGTCGAGGGCTTTCGCTTTACCCTTATTTCAAAGGAAGCATAAAGGGAAGATTCTTGACATGGTTTTCCTTCCTTGGAAACGAGAGGGTTGTAAAATTTCTCTGTGTCGTAATGTTGCAGTGTCGTCTTCTGGCAAAGTTTGTTTTGTACTTTGCGACTGGTTGATGTTTGAAGAAACCATTTTTATGTATTTAGTATACATATTGTGCCTTGCCTTGTGGTTTCTGTTGGCTCTTGTGTTGTCTGCACCATGACTCAGGCTTACGCGTTCTCGGCTGCTTACAAATGAAGTCGGAGGTGGCTAACGCATTCTCGTAAAAACTTGGATCGGAATGGATGTTGCCGGAATCCCAAATGTTTACGTTGGAGTAACTTGGAATTGTAATCTTCATTATATGTTGTAGGTCCTCATCTATTTGTAACATTTTGAACTAGGGCAGGCAATTGTAATCTTAACAAGAGTTTTTCTTGTTTTTCGTCATCAGGCTTTGGTTATTGATTTGTCTTGAGAGTAATCAAAGTAGAAAATAACAATAAAAAGCATTCCAAACTCCAAATTCATTGATTGTGTATTTCGTTGTGGTTAATTACTGATAGAAGTTTAAATTGGGAAAAGAATATGCAAGTTGGCTTATGGAATAATAATGGGAGTTTTAACGAAACACTCATGATATTGTTCACTTTTAACGAAAAATCACATTTTTACCTTTTCTTGGTACTATTCACTACATCTTTATTTGTCATTTTTCATTAAAACTAAAGTTTTTTTGGATTTTTCGTTAGTTTTTCTAATAATATAAGGTCGTGTCATTGTTGAACATTTCTACATCCTTTATAGCTAGGATTATTTTTTTTCCTTTGTGACTTTTGACCTCTTGAGTTAGCCACTATCGAGCCGTTTTCCAGCCAAACCATGACGATTTAGCCATCTAAAATGGTACCATTCTCTTCGTCTCGTTAAGAAGTATGATTTTTGTTTTTGAATCACTTGATTTCGTTGAGTATTGAAGAAGTTATGAACGTTTAAACGTAGTATTATCTACAACTTCCTCCATATAACCCACAATTCATCATAAGAAATCACACATTTAAATCAAAACCTTTCAAAATAGTGATAGTATTCGTGTTTAACTCTAGAAATAGTATAGTACCAATGGTTAGTTTTAAAAAACAGTACCCTTGTTCAGTTCCAGTAGTGATAGCACATGTGCTTAGTTCTAATAACAGTGGTAGCAACTTTTTTAGACGCACAACAATCGCAAATTGACTCTTTATAAATAGCTTATATGATATTTATATTTCAATCCTACTTTGATAAGTTTGATTATATAAACATTTCAATAAGCATTTTCAACATGAGTATGATTTTGAATTTTCCTCGGTCTAAATCCTTGTCAATTCAATTCCTTGCATTTGTAGCGCGTGACGCATGCATGGAAACGTTCCTATAAGTGTCCATGGTTGAAATTTGAAAATCCAATCTATTCATAACTTGTAAAGTCTACTCCTTGTAGTTTCAAACAATCAATGAATCAATCAAGGGCGCCTCGCAGCCTGCAGACCATGATGATCTGTAGCTACATATAATTTGATACTCGATTGAAAATTTGGATTGCGAAATCAATGTTTGCTGTCCAATTTTGCTAACAAGACTCGCTAGGCATGTATGACACTAGACCTCAGAGTAATTACCGGCATGAGTCCCACAGACTCCCGCTGATAAAATTCCTCCTCGTCTTCTCCGAAGAACCCAGAAGCAAAATATTTGGCTTCGTTAAACGTTTGTCTCCCCAAATCTCCAGTGGCCGGCCTCAAACAACAAATTAATCACCATGGCCTAAAAAAATCCATATTTGAATATGTCAACGAAAGAATTACAAAGAATAACAAGGTTGGGAGGGAGGGAGGTGGAAATTCGACATGAGTAGGAAATTAAGTCTATTCTGTTGTTTGGTTGGCCATATGAGGCCTGAAAAAAATGAAACAAAAACAACAATTCAACAATCCGAAGATCTGCAGTAAAGGGAGGCAAATGGCAGGCAATGCAACTGAATCAAGAAACCTCCCCCCCATCAATAAGCAGCTTAGATTTATCCGAGCCCGAACTAGCCTGTGTCAAAACAATGAACAGCCGCGTGTTACTTTGCATTACAATGGAGTAGGTCAAGCACGACAGTCGGGGAGAAATCTCAAACTCGAGCATTAAAGCTTTTAACAAAACTCACACGGATGTTTTAAGTTTATCAATAACAACCTCACTAAATTCTGCAACAGAAGAAAATTTCTTACCGAAAACTTGTCAATCTCTTTAATTAGAGGTGTAAAGATAGAGCAAAATTTCTTCATATCACCCATCACATCACCATCGCCTTCGATCGCCTCCATGAACTTCTCTCTGTCCGTAGAATTCGCCGGGTAGACCTGTCATTATAGTGATTAATAGTTAGATTTCATCACCATAAAGAGTTCTTTTTTGCCATTTCTTTCAGCGAGGAAAAATGTGAGAATAGTAAAACAACCAAGTATAATAATTAAATCATAGAGAACAACCAATGATAAAACCAGTGGATAAGCTAAGCAGACTTTTGCTGCAAGTTTTGACAATTTTCCTCTATCATTCAAAACAGTAACGATATATTAAGGAGGACTTTTCTCTTAACATGGGAAAAACACAAATGCTTTCAGATTTAATAAGTGTAATAGCTTCAAGCTTGATCAGATGAGTTCTGTACTTTCTACAGTGATTAAATTCTTGAACAAGAGAGAAACTTGCATAGAAGAAGTGCTTTCAATGGATGGAGAACATGAAAATACATTGAAAATGAGGTCAGCCCCAGTAGTTAAAAAAATATATGCAACTAGGCAGCAGAGGCAACTTGCAGAATATAATTGCCATAGTTGTATTTAAGTCGATCGCGCATAGAAATTTAATTCCAGCATAGACATTCAAACGACCAGTTAAGTACGAACAATATGATTGAGCACCAAATATTTTAAGGGCATCAAAGACATTACCTTATGTATTGAATTTTTTGGATCAAACCATTTCTGTCGTTCAAGCCATATTTTCAGCTTCTTGCCGTAGGCATCTTTACAAACCTCAATCGTAAACCACCCCGGATGCTCCAGCAAGTTCCGAAACAGTTCCACCACAAAATCCATGTTTCTGATAATACATCAAGAAATAGTATCATGCATATATCACATTTCTACCAAGTGCAAAGGCATAAAACAAAA
The DNA here is from genome assembly GCA_036320875.1 of Cotoneaster glaucophyllus. Classification (NCBI taxonomy): domain Eukaryota; kingdom Viridiplantae; phylum Streptophyta; class Magnoliopsida; order Rosales; family Rosaceae; genus Cotoneaster; species Cotoneaster glaucophyllus. The sequence goes on from CM070066.1 coordinate 4,271,627, forward strand.
ACAAAACAAAAAAACATACGAGTTTATGATTATATTGAGTACCTTGTTAGAATATTAAGAGAAGATGTTCCAGTCTCAAATTGAACGAAACTGTACAAGTAGTTGAACTTGGAAGGATCTGATGAATATCTAGACTGCAATATCTATGCAAAGCCAAAATTGGATAGAGTGAGAACACTAGCAAGCATTCAAACTTGATAAACAAAACATACGACCTGAATTCACATGCATATTAACCATAAGATGTTCTGAGCGTACGGATGCAAAGAGTTTAGATTAGCATTGCCATGTCCAAGTTGGACAATGCAAAGCGTTCTAATTAAGGCAGAATTACAAAAGCAGAAAGTATGAGACTCAAAGCAGAAAATGAAAGGGAAAGGGGAAAATACATGAAACATCTTACCGCTACACGACCACGGATGTTATGATTAACAGAAAACACAGCATATCCAAATGCAGCTGCATCAAGCCCAGAACCAAATCATAAAGCTCATATTGTACAAATAAATAACAAATGGTCATGTAGCTTTATGCTTAACAATCGTTATAAACGCCAAGTGTCAGGTGTGTGCCTTTTTGAAAACTTAAAAATGGTTCAAAGCTTGGAATCAAACAAATGAAAGCCACTATTCACGGGATGAAATAAATGAGAGAAATGAATGAACCTATAACAGGCAAAATCTTCTTGCACGATTCCAAGAAATGCTTCGTCAGAATCTCTTTTGATTCAGACTTGACACTCTCCAATTCTTCCAAAGCAGGAGCAAACATAGTCTTCCCCATCTTTCTTTTTTTTGGGTATCTACTTGGTACCTTTGCTACAAGGGTAGCACCAGATAACTTCAAATCATCCATTTCAAGACTAGCCTGTCTCAAAAGTGTAAAGTTCATGAGCAAATATTTTAACATTTTACAATAACAAATGATTTAATAATTCATTGCCTCCTTTTTCTATTTTAAACTTCCCTTTTCTTCAGAGAACCTCGACACGGAAGGGAGGATTTATTGGCTCCTACCAGCTGAGAAAGGATTATTAAGAGTAAGGAGCCTAGTAAATTATGCAACTGAAAAAATAACTTACCAAAAACTCGTGATTCTGTTTAAGTAGAGGAGTAAAGGAAGTGCAAAATTTCTCCATGTCTCCCATGACATCACCATTGCCTCCGATCACCTTCAACAACGAGTCTTTTTCAGGAGCATATTTGCGTCCAAGCTATCATTCCAGTGAACAATTAAGTTAATTTTTCTAACCAATAAAATTTCACTTAAGAGAGTAGTAAAACAATAAATCATAGAGTACAGCCAATGATAAATTGCTGGGAGTTTTCCGAAATTTCCTCTATTGAAGCAGTAAGACTATACTAAGAAGAAAGGCGTTTCTCGAACATGGGAAAAAGCAGAAATGCTTTCGTGTTTAATAAATGTAATAGCTTCATGCTTTCATATGAGTTCTGTACTATATACTAAAAAGAAAGAAAACTAGTTTGAGTATATGGAGAACATGGAAATACATTAACGTGTTGCCAGGCCAAGTAATTAAAAAGCAACTAGGCAAAGCCGGCAACTTGCAGAATATAATTGTCACTAGTGAAGCATAGAAATAGGACATTCAAAGGGAAAGATTAGTACGAATAATCCTAGGTCACCAAATAAATGAAGGGGAATCAAAGTCGGTACAATTTTTTCATGATGCCATTTTATCAGGGTCTTGGCATAGGCATTATAAACAGCCCGAATCGTAACCCAATCTGGAGGATGCTCCCGTAAGTTCCGAAACAGCTCTACCAAAAAATCCATGTATCTGAAAATAAATCAAGAGTAGTATGAAAAATGTGATGTATCGCATTTTGACAAAGTGCAAAGGTGATTCTAAAGCCAAAAGAAGATAATGCAAGTTTATGATTCTATCGTGTACCTTGTGAGCCAAACAAGACAAGAAGCGGTACTCGAGCATTGTTGAAGAATAGAAGTATTTAATTCCACAGAGTTCACCAAACTGTACAAGTGTTCGAACTTGGAAGGATTGGATTGATATATTCTTTCCATTGTCTACACACAGGAAAAAGTGCAGAGAGTGAGTATAATAACATGCATTTCAAACTCAAGAAACAAAATATATATCATATGTATATAGATTATACCCACAAGACAAAGACAAAGACAAAGACAAAGACAAAGACAAAGACAAAGACGAGTAGATTTGAGCCATAATGACAAAAGCAAGCAGAAGGTAGCAAAAACTTGCAGCGAAAATAAAAGGAGAAAATAAATGAAAATAACATCTCACCACTGCACAAGCATAGATGGTCGTCCTAACGCGATTCAAAGGGTCTTCAAATTGAACTGGATCAAGTCGAGAACCAAAATCAGGAAGTTGATCGATGTTATACATATAAAAAATCACATGGGTATGTAGCATGCATTAAGCTCAAAAAACCATGTGCAAGCAGCAAGCAACAAAGTGTTAAAGTCCCACATCGGTGGTGGGAAAGGAAACCAAGGGGTTTAAATATGATTACCCCACTCTAACTAATACTGAGGCCTTTTGTGGTAAAACCCCACACCTGACGGATTGGGCAGGTAGTTAAGTTGGGGACAGTATCGGTGTCGTTAGAGTGGGACGGGTCCGGCAATCCAAAAATTCCAACATGGTATCAGAGCCCACGGTTTCGGGCCCGTACAAGCCAATGAGCTTGTGTGCAAGCCAATGAGCTTGTCATCACCCATAAGGAAACAAGTCTGAGCTCTTGATATAGAGACGACCGCTGAGAGCTCTTGATATAGAGACGACCGCTGAGTTCCAATTGAAAACAAGTGGGCCCAACGTGAGCCGACCTCTGAGTTTCAATTACCGATGTGGATCTCCACGTGTGAACCACTAAATGAGGTTACACGTGAGGGGGAGTGTTAAAGTTCCACATCGGTGGTGGGAAAGGAAACCAAGGGGTTTAAATATGATTACCACACTCTAACTAATACTGAGGCCTTTTGTGGTAAAACCCCACACCTGACGGATTGGGCAGGTAGTTAAGTTGGGGACAGTATCGGTGTCGTTAGAGTGGGACGGGCCCGGCGATCCAAAAATTCCAACACAAAGTTCAACATTTCAAATGAAAGCTATATATATACACACTAAAAATTGGTGCGATCAATCTTTCAAATGAATAAAAGCAATGAATAATGAATGTACGTGTAATTGGTGCAGTATGCCTGCACGCTACCAAGAAAGGAACGGTCCGAATCTCTCCACTTGGGGACCTGACAAACTCCAACATTTCCAAAACAGGAGCGAAAAGGCACTCCCGATCCGGAGCAGGACCGCCCAACGGCCAGATAATTTTATAATTTGCCACAATGGATTCCTGTTTCCTTTTCCATGCCGAAAGGGAAACGTCTGTTTCTTTTACTTTGGTTGTCTGCGAACTCTCTTTTATTTGCCCAGCCGCTGCCGCTTTTCTCTTTGACATTTGGTTGTCTGTAAACCCAAGTGTCGATCTGTGAAGGCGGTCTCTCTATGATGACGATGAGATCTGGCAAGGGAAAATCAAGGAGAAGCAAATTGTGGCTAGGGTTTGAACGAATATATGAAGAAAACCGTAAGACTAGGAGAGAGAGGAGAGATTTTTAAGTGTGACCGTCACACGGGGAGGTACACCACGTGTCGTTATATAAATGGTGTGATATGTGTGTTAAAAAGTTAATGATTTAAATAATAAAATTTCTCATCACTTACGTAAAAACACATGGTGTATCATTCGTGTTCCCGTCACAACTAAAAATTTCTTGAGAGAGAGTGTCTGTGTGCACCCAATACTATTTTAGTGGTTCGTGAAAGCACCAAAAAACTAGAGAAAAAGAAAAAGAAAAACTAATGAAAAGGGTTTGAAAACTTTGAGTTTTAACGATAAGGACAAAATAAAATGAAAAATGAATAGTACCATGATTGATTTTTTAGTGTAAAAATATGGTTTTTCATTAAAGTGAACAGTACCAAGAGCTTTTCGTTAAAGTTCCCAAAAAAAAATGTATTAATGTAATATTCAATTTCTCTCTATTCCTTCCTCACTGAAAATTATGAGCTCATCCACCCTGAAGCCACCAAATGGAAAAATATTTTTACAGACGTGTATTCAGTTGAGATTTTTGAAAATTTTGTTAAATTTTTGAAATTTATGGATTTTGATCGAGTTTAATTATTTTGTAGAAACTCCGTCTCAAATTTTGATTCAATTTTCTCCAATTCTTCTACTTTTTAAAATTGATGAGTTACAGTTTGCACCCTCAAGTTTTGATGCAATTGAAACCTCATACAACATCTTTAAAACATTTCAATCTTACGTACAAAATTATGTTTAGTTGCAATATCATACATCTGTTAGTCAAATCCGTTAAAATAACCGTTAAGTGATGACATTGCAAATATATGCTCCACATGTTTGTTGTTGTCGATCAAAACTCGGTGGCGCAACCAGCAACGAAATCGAAGGTTAGAGATCTCAAATCTGGTTTTGACTGGTCACTTATTACAATCATAGTCGCACCGAGAAATAGAGAGACAAAGAAAAGGTAGAGTCATCATTGCAGTCACACGAGATGTTGTCGCCGCACGAGCTAGTGGCGAGAAGGTTGGGGATGTCGGATATGACGACGTTCTCAGTGAGGAATGTATGAGAGGACGCTGAAATTTAGGGTTTGCATCATGTTAGGAATGCTGTGAGATCCCACATCGCCCAGGGGAGTGATCCTTATATGTATATTCTCATCCCTACCTAGCACGAGGTCTTTTGGGATCTCACTGGCTTCGGGTTCCGTAGGAACTCCGAAGTTAAGCGAGTTCAGGCGAGAGCAATCCCATGATGGGTGACCCACTGGGAAGTTCTGCTCGCGTGAGTTCCCAGAAACAAAACCGTGAGGGTCTGGTCGGGGCCCAAAACGGACAATATAGTGTTACGATGGAGTCGAGCCCAGAGTGTGGTGGAGCCCGGGCCGGGATGTGACAATTTGGTATTAGAGCCTAACCCTGGCCATGGTGTGCCGACGAGGACGTCGGGCACCTAAGAGGGGTGGATTGTGAGATCCCACATCGCCTAGGGGAGTGATCATTATATGTATATTCTCATCCCTACCTAGCACGAGACCTTTTGGGAGCTCAATGGCTTCGGGTTCCGTAGGAACTCCGAAGTTAAGCGAGTTCGGGTGAGAGCAATCCCATGATGGGTGACCCACTGGGAAGTTCTGCTAGCATGAGTTCCTAGAAACAAAACCGTGAGGGTCTGGTCGGGGCCTAGAGCGGACAATATCATGTTACGGCGGAGTCGAGCCCGGGGTGTGAGTGATCCTTATATGTATATTCTCATCCCTACCTAGCGCGATGCCTTTTGGGAGCTCACTAGCTTCGGGTTCCGTAGGAACTCCGAAGTTAAGCGAGTATCGCACGAGAGCAATCCCATGATGGGTGACCCACTGGGAAGTTCTCGTGTGAGTTCCCAAAAACAAAACCGTGAAGGCGTAGTCGGGGCCCAAAGCGAACAATATCGTGCTACGGTGGTGGAGTGTGCCCGGGATGTGGTGGACCCCGAGTCGGGATGGGACAATTTGGTATCAAAGCCTAACCCTGGCCGTGGTGTGCCGACGAGGACGTCGGGCCCCTAAGGGGGTGGATTGTGAGATCCCACATCGCCTAGGGAAGTGATCCTTATATGTATATTCTCATCCCTACCTAGCACGAGGTCTTTTGGGAGCTCACTGGCTTCGGGTTCCGTAGAAATTCCAAAGTTAAGCGAGTTCGGGCTAGAGCAATCACATGATGGGTGACCCAATGGGAAGTTCTGCTCGCGTGAGTTCCCAGAAACAAAACCATGAGGGTATGGTCGAGGCCCAAAACGGACAATATCGTGCTACGACGGAGTCGAGCCCGGGGTGTGGTGGAGCTCGGGCTGGGATGTGATCCCACATCGCCCAGGGGAGTGATCCTTATATGTAAATTATCATCCCTACCTAGCACGAGGCCTTTTGGGAGCTCACTGGCTTCGGGTTCTATGGGAACTCCGAAGTTAAGCGAGTAGCGCACGAGAGCACTCCCATGATGGGTGACCCACTGGGAAGTTCTCATGTGAGTTCCCAGAAACAAAACCGTGAGGGCGTAGTCGGGGCCCAAAGAGGACAATATCGTGCTACGGTGGTGGAGCGGGCCCGGGATGTGGTAGACCCCGGGTCGGGATGTGACAAATGCTATTTGAAGCAAGAATGGGTATCTTGATTGATTGATCGAGAATTTACATAAGCCTCTAGCATTTTTCTAGGAGTTTTAATAAAAAAAAAAAAAAAAAAAAAACAAGAAGCTTCGGCTAAGACTAAACTCAAATAAATTATTATAAATTCTCAAAAAATCATATAAAATCTCAATTCAATTTTCCGTAACCATAAATCAATTTATTTCTGACTTTTCTTCACATATTCATAATTATGAATATACAATCTGTATCTTTAAATTTTCGGGGTATTACAATTCAGAATATCAAAATTAACTGAAAAAGATAGCATCGGCCCTCTGGCCACGAGCCACCGCAGGTAGGGGTGGGCAAACGGGGCCATAGGCCCGCGGGGCGGGCCGGTTCTATGTGGTTCGGGCCGGGTATGGGACGGTTCTAAAATTTGTAAAGATAAAACGGAGCGGGCCGGGGCGGGTTCACAAAATTATAGGGGGCGAGGCGGGTTCAAAAGCCTTAGGAAACGGGGCCCCGGTTGGACCCGTTTCTCTTTAACTCTGGGCATTTGGGATCACAGCCCATTTGGGATTCAAATCAAATAAAAAATAAAATAAAGAAAAAACAATTAGAAGGTTGGACCCGTTTCTCTTACTCACCCACCTCAAAAGGAGCTGCTTTTCTCTGTCTCATCAGTTGCTTCCACAAGCTTCCTTTCTTTATTTTTTGGCTCTTTGTTCCCTTCTTTTATTCTTGTCCCTGTTTCTTTCCTTTTTCTTTGCTGTTTTTTATTTTGCTTTTTTTTTTCCTACACTTTCCCTTTCAATCCGGATCTGCGAGTAGATAAAGAATAAGAAGTTGGTGTCGAGCTCCGGTTAGAAGCTTCAACAGCGGCGACAGCAAACAACGGTGTTCAAAGGTGGACTCCGCCAAGCTGGAGATGCTGAAAACCCTCGTTAATCCGACCCATTTCGGAAAATCGCTAAATCCGACGAATTGTTCCAGGAAATGGCGGATTACATCGTTCTGCTACGGACCCAGGTCGTGATTTTGTAGAGACTCGTCGAGTTTTATGGATCTAGTGAGAAAGAAAATGTTTTTGCTGTATCATAGTGGTTCAATATCTTTTAATTTGTCAATGCAAAAAAAGAAAAGGAAAAAAGATGGGTTTTTTTGGGATCAGCAGATGGGTTATAGCCTGGAGAATTTGCTCAAGAAGTCAACGAAGACGCTGGGAGGGGAACGAACGAACAGAATGACGAAGACCGGCCTTAGGCGTAGGTGAAGATTTGGACCCGTGGGGACCCGTAGGAACCGGCCCGTTTCAACGATCCGGGTTAGGTCCGGATCGCGTTTTGAAAAATCCAAAGCCCGCCTCCGGTTCTTTCAATTTTGGGCTCGGCCCGGCCCGTGCCCACCCTTAACCGCAGGCAGCGATTTCCCGCGAACGGAAACCCAGTTTTCCGATGAACTCCAAAAATTACCAAATTTTATAGGGTTATAGAACACAAAGATGAGAAGAATTTTTAGACCTAGGCCGAAGTCCAATTCGACTGGGAAACACCTTAAATCGACCATGGATCACCGGAAACCCTAGAATTGGGTGGTCGTCGATTCGACTCCATGGATTCTCCGACACCTCCACCACTGCTTTGGATTTGTTCCTGAGTTTTTGGGGAGTCGATTTGTGGTGGTGGTTAATGGTGAGGGGTTGCCGGAGTGGCGGATCGCCGTCGTGGTGTCCCCGGAACCTACGGTTCCGTTCTTTGTGATACAGAGCCAAAACCCCGTTGAACTTAAGTGTAAAATGAAGAAGAAGGACCGGGGTGATGAATGGTGGCGATGAGTGGTCGTGATTCGCCCAAAAAAAGGCCAAAATCGCGTCGAAAAAACGAAGAGGAAATCGGACCAAAGTCGGGTCAAGAATCGGATCAATAATGGGGTCCGGGTTGGGTGGATTTCTTTCCCTCATTTCCCCTCATTTCTTCATTTCCTCATTAGCCTGATCCTTCCTCTCTCATCCCCTCACTAGTTCCCTCAGTTTCTCTCTCATTTTCCCCCTCTTCTCTGGTTGGTCCCCCATCTTCCCCCTAGCCACTCACGTGGCTGCCTTTCACCAAAACAAGGCTCCCACAAATCTATAGCAAAATGACCATTTTGCCCCTACCTTCGTTCGTTTTTATTTCATTCGTTATAACTCCGTTTGGCAAACGGTTTTCACCTACACACTCGTGGAATCGTCTTCTATCTAATTATGTCAAGAAAATATGATAAAATATATGAGGATGTCCTCGTATAATCACGTTGAGTCCCCTAGGGGCATTTTCGTCTTTTCATTTATCGATAAATTTTACGACGTAAATATAATAAATTCCGGTAATCAAATCTTAAAATGTCTCTATTAAATTTTCATATCCATAAATCGATTTATTTTCGATTTCCTCCATATAATCATAATTAGGAATATCAAATTCATATAATTAAATGTCCAGGATATTACATAAACATTGATGTGCACTAATAGGTAAGTAGCAAGCCATGCATGAACATTTTTCTTAGATCCAATTGATCGATGTTGAGAGAGTACCATATCAGGAGGATGTAATTCATAGTATTAGAGCAACCTATATTTTGGTATGGAGGCTCTACATGTACATATATATCTTATTTCATTTTTTGTTGAACATATTAACACAGTTTTATGTCAACGAGAATGTAACGACCCGTCCCAAAAATTTTTAATTTTAATAAGTGAATATACGAAAATGCCCTTCGAGGCATATGCTTTGACTGTTGTTGACCGTAGTGTCGTGTCACGTAAGGTTCGTTTTCTTGGGGTATCCTCGTAGTACTCGTTGCTACGAACGCGTGGGCGTAAACGGTTCGTGTTTTGGAGTTATAACGAAGGAGATATTAACGTTTGAAGTTTGGGGCATTTCAATAATTTGATTATGTTTAGAAAATTCCAGATTTTTTTTAGTAAAATCTGGTGTGCCACGTGTGTGGTCCAGATTAAAGGAAGAAGAAATGGACGGTTGTAATGCAAAGGAAAGGAAATATAAAGCGGTTTGGGCGCTGCCCAGTTAGGGGAAGAGGGAGAAATGTTAGACCAATCAGAAACAGAAGAAAGAAGGGGAAATGAGGGAGAGGAGACACGGGGGATCAGGACCCGGGTCTTGGTGACCCAACCCGGTCGGCACCCATACACGGTTCCGACGGCTTTTCACCCTTTTTTTCTGGCAAATTGCTTCAAGAGAACCACTTGGAAACTCTTCCATGACCTTCCCTCTCCATGTTACACCCCAAAAATCATGAAATTTGGTTGTGGTTTGGTGAAGAAACACCCGTGGGTGTCGCGGGGAACGTTGTTCGAAATCCACCAAACCTGAAACATTTTCTTCCAATTACCACCACCCATAGCATCCTCTTGGGGCCTGGAACAAAACCCAAGCAATGGTTGGGACGACGGAGTTGTTTTGGAATTGGATTGAGCACACCCAAAACCTAAGGTTTCCGAGAGGTTTTGGAAAAATTGAAGCTTTTCCAGGCCAAATTGGTCTTATTCACAGGTATGAAAGTTGCTCTACTCATTGAGATCTTCATTTCCGCAAAATTTGGTAATTTTTTGAAATAGTTGGATTTTCCGGCGAGTCAGGGCGACCAACCGCCACCCACGGCTGCGCGTGGCCAATGGGCCGCCAACACTATTTTTAGGCTATGTTAAATGCCTTGAGTTCAGTTTTGATATTTGATTAACGTAGGTTGATCATTTGAACCTAATTTCATTACGATACGTGGTTAGGTCAATATATGAATCGACGATCCGACCGTTGGATCGTCACTAAACTTTGATACGTTGTAGTACGTAATATTTGAAGAATGTAGGAACTTACGGATCGGGAATCTGACATAGGGATCTTCCCGAATTGGATTTGTAAGTTCATAAAATAAAACATTAACCGCCACTCGGTTTGGGAATTGGCGGAGATCCAACCGTTGGATCGTAACGAAACTTTAGTCGGTTGTTCTAGAGGTATAATTTGGACCTCTGAAAGTTACATATTAAAGATTTGAGTTACAGATCTTCTGGATCGAGTATGTGGGGTTGTGGACCCTACCGTCGAACTTTGATCGACGGTTGACTTTTGATCAATGAGTCTCAAATGATTCTAGAATATCCTTAAGGATATGTTTTATGTGAGTTATGTATTCTATTGATAAGAGTTATGAGATGTAGTTTGATAATTGTTCTAGGCGCCAGGGACGCCTCATTACTGGTATTAGGGAGTCGTAGCTCGGACTCCAGGTGAGTGGGCATTTTGGTTTTCTATATATGTATATATGCATTGCGTTCTTCCCAGAAAACTCCTTTAAATGGTTTATTACTTTGGAAATGCCATGCCAAATGTTTTATATTTTAGAATATGCATTCAGTAGCTGTAGTTGTTATGGTTGACGTTGCGGACGCTCAGGTAAGTATCACGTGAGTTTATATGTTGTGATTAGTGAGTTGTGTGATTATGATGATGTGTGGATACATTTAGAGCTCATTAACATGCACCCCGATGTTAGTGTTCCTGCCCCGTAGCCAGGGCACAGTCCTTCACGTGATGTTCACCTCCCGCACCATACGCTTACCTTGGATCCAAGTTAGGTGCACAGTCTTGTCGTACAGACCACTATAGGTGGTTCCGACATGTAGGTGACCCGCGAGTTATCGCATAGCCTTCACGTGATCGTAGCACTTGAGCGTACTTATTACACCTAGTCCTGTCGTACAGACCACTTTAGGTGGTTCCGACTCGTGTGCAGGCATATTAGATGAGCTATAGTTCAACCGTACAGGCCACATTAGGTGGATCCGGCTGATATGTTACTTTTCATTGAATTACTTCGCCTGGTTTACTTATTTTGTTACACTGAGATATTTGGCATGGTATACATGTGAATTTTGCTATCTCGAGCATCGTTATATATATATATATATATATATATATATATATATATATATATATATATATATATTCTATTTTCTAGGAAATTATACAGGTTTTACGGCGAGGTGTTATTACTATTTGTGGAAAAATAAATGTTTTTCTAAAAGCTTTGTTTTTGTCCACCCACATTTTCTTGTTTTGCGCCCCTCCAGGTTTTAAATTGTTAAAGGTTCTTATTGACGAGGGTTCTTGGAGAATCTCAATATAGGTGGCTGCCTCTGAGGGTATGACTCTTATCCATACTACTCTACTTTACTTATGCTCTGACATCGCGTGTGAAAGGGGTCCATTCCTGCTCACCGCGCACTTCTACCTTTAGATACTTTTAGGTTTAAAATTTATTCACATTTTACACATCATCACACTTTATGGCTTCGTCGCCTTCCAGGTGTCGGCCAGCACAGCTTGATTCGAATTTCTAATGGACGTTCCGGGTCGGAGTGTGTCAGAGAAAGTAAACGTAATAGACCAAAAAAATTAGGGGTAAATTATACATTTCTTGTCACAGTGTCAGTCATGCGCGTGAGAAAAGAGATAAAAAGGGGAATACTCACCATGATAAAAAAAAAAAAAAAATTATTCTCCTAAATCACGCGAGGAGTGATTTATTGAGAGAAAAGACTATGATACGGTGACATGAAAGTTTTTCACTAAAAATATGACGAAATCCGCTGACAATAACGGTCCTCCCTTGTTTACTTTGGGATATTATAATTAGAAGTCTTAATATATGATCAGATATGGCACGGTTCATACGACCACATGCTAATAGAGAGACAGAGAAAAGGTAGAGTCATCGTCGTAGTCACACGAGATGTTGTCGCCGCACGAGCTAATAGCGAGGGGGTCGGGGTTATATGTGTGTTAAAAAGTTTATAACTTAAATATTAAAGTTTTCTACCACTTATATAAAAACACGTGATGTACCACTCGTGTTCTGATCGCAATGAAAAAGTTCTCGTCGGATAGGACGTTGTTCTTGGTGCGGAAGGCATGAGAGGACGCTTAAATTTAGGGTTTGCATCATGTTAGGAATGGTATTTGGAGCAAGAATGGGTATCTTGATTGAGTGATCGATAATTTACAGAAGCCTTCAGCATTTTTCTAGGAGTTTTAATAAAAAAAAACTTGGGCTAAGACTATTTTAACCAAAAATCATCCTATAATTTTATTTAACTAAAGACATCTCAAAATTAACCATAATTGGTTAGGTGCGTTACAATTTGAAAGTATATATTAAACCATCTTACGATCATATATATAACTTATGTTAATTTATGTATTTACATACATACCCAACCGTAAAAATGATAATTGTATTCATCATCTGCCATCAAAAAATTCTAAACATAATTGATTGACCTAAATTTTGTCATTTATTTTACTCATTCCTCAGGGAAAACAAACGTTCTTATACAAATTCTCATAACACTTTATTAGGGTTTTAGACTCTAAAATTCCGGAAAGGAAAAAAAAAAAATCTCTCTGTATAAATTGGCCGACGGAACACTGAGAGCCTCCACCACCGCCTCGATCGCCGACTCCAAAACATGCCCGTCTGCAGCAATTGCCGCGGCAAAACCTTCGTCCGCGATGACGTCACCGAAAACCTCTCCTGCTCCACCTGCGGCAAGCTCCAAGAGTACGACAACTACGTCCACCAATACGGCGGCGTCTCCGGCCCCACCGGCACCTTCGTCTCCGTCGGCACCACCGGCTCGGGCAACGTTTACAGCTACAAAGAGACGAAAGTTTACGAAGCCCTAAAATTTATCGAATCCATGTCGCTCCGCCTCGGCCTCTCCACCGCGGAGGCCGACGTCGTCAAAGCCATGGCTAGGGAAGTCACGGTAGGTGAGTACGGCCAAGGTAATTGGTTCAATATTTTCGTTGGTGCTTGCGCGTATGTTGCCATGAGAAGGGACAATAAGCCCTTGCCGATCGCCGAGGTCGTTTCGGTGATCGGCGGCACGGATGTTTATGAATTGGGTAGGATGATAATGCGTGTAGTAAAATTTTTGGATTTGAAAAAACCCGAGTTTCCGGAATTCGATATTGTCAATTTGTTCGAGCGGACGCTTAGGAATTCGTATAGTTTCGAGGGAATTGAAGGAGATAAGAGGGAGAGAATGAGAAAACAGGGGATATTTCTGCTAAATTGTGCAAAGAAGTGGTTTTTGACAACCGGGCGTAGGCCGCTTCCGATGGTGGCGGCGGTGTTGGTTCTTGTGGCGGAGTTGAATGGTGTTGGGGTTAGGATTGAGGACTTGGCTAAGGAAATTCATGCTGTTGTCCATACTTGTAAATTGCGGTATAGGGAGCTTTTAGAGGCGCTTGTGAAGGTTGCGCAGGCCTTGCCTTGGGGGAAGGATGTTACGGTTAAGAATGTGATTAAGAATGCGCCGTTTGTCATTCAGTATATGGAGAGGAAGTTGATGTCAGAGCCGAGTGGGAAAAAGGATTTGGTGGGCGGAATTTGTTTGGATTTGGGACATGTTAGAGAATATTTGAGGAATGATAGTGGATACGCAAGTGATTTCTGTTTTGAAGATGATTTTGATACAGAAATGGATAAGTTAAAGCTTTTACATGAGTCTCGGTACTTTGAGGTGGAAGATGGTGGGTGCAAATTGGGTGTTGAGGATATGGATTCGCTGAAGCTTTCACACGAATGCTTATCAATGATTTACTCAAAGTTTTTGGATGAGGTTCACAATGTTAAGTCCTCTAAGGGGTTTGAAGAAGTTTGTGGAACAAAAAAGAGGCGAGGTTTTGCGCTCCATGCTTGTGCTGAGTGGTGGAATGGACAGTCAGAAATGAGCAAGAGGCTTCTGCTTAAGGAGATATTGGAGAAAGATGTAGGATTGGATGCTATACCTCCGTCTTTTGTTAATGGTTGTGTAGCAGTTAAGAGGAGGAAAGAAAAGATAAATGCTGCCAAGCAGCGAATTGAAAGAATTATGTGTCCATCAAATGCTTGTTCAGGTGACAGCAGCGACATTTGCATTTCTGAAGAGGTACATAGTAGGAAGAAGAGAAAGAGAGGACGTGGCATTGATTGGGAAGATTTAATTATTGAAACCCTCCTCCTTCATAAAGTAAAAGAGGAGGAAATCGAGAAGGGGTGGTACAATGTATTACTGGAATTATATGTATTTAACTCTGGGGTTGTGTGAGAGCTTCTGCACTTTGGAACTGAAATATGAGGAATGTGCCTGCACGCCTTGGCAACTCCATGATCGAAGCGACTTTTTTTAACTGAATTTGCTAGATTTTGTAGATCTTACAACTGATACAATCATACGAGTTACAAAAGTTTTGTTTCCTCTTTTTGAACAGAAGATTGGCAATTATATTGATATACATTTGGCCTAATTCTTTGTCTCAATTATTACTTATTAAGTAAGGAAATTGTCTCAAAGGGTTTATCTTTTCTATACATGTAGTGGTTTTTATGTTGCCTGGTTCATAGACTAGCGTTTTTCGGTCATAAAGGATAGAATCGATACCGCATGGGCCATTCTTCAGAGAATGAAAGTAGTGTATACCATCTGGAGTGATAGATATAAAGCTGTTTCCTTTTTTTTTTTTTTCTGGACAATTTAACGCTGCTTTCTTTTTCCTCATATTTTGTTTTCTGCTGCAGTGAAGTGTATTAGTTTCTGCATTTCCTGTATGAGTAGGCTAAACAGCCGAGAAAACTAAAGATGGTTGAATGAAACCATGGAAGCAGTGGAATGCAGGTTCCGCTGTACGAGTAATGCTGATCGTTTAAGTAATTCAATATGCTTTAACTCTTAAATAAATACAGTAAAATCTGTATTGCTTCCAGTCCCCTCTTTTGTTGCTTCTTCCCTGGTGCTTTAAACTGTTTTTTATGACTCGTTTGATGATTGATGCTCATTTTATTGCTTACATATCTTGCTTACCAGAGAACAGGAAAATAAATTGTCTGTTTCGAAATTTAGTATTTTGAAAATTCTGTACTGCTATCGTCATTTTTTATGGTCTGAAACTGGCATTAAGAGAAAGCATGAAATTCTTAAAATCCACTTCATATAGTATTGACTATCATTGTCTAAATTTTTATTTTTGTAGCAGGATACCGCAATCCAAAACGTTATCAAAATAAAGCCATTGATTTGGACAGCAATGGAGAGAAAATAGAGAGAGATCAGCTTCCCCAAATAGGAACCGAAGTTGTAAGCTGATGAAATCTAGGCACCTATTGGATCTTGTCCTGCTTGGTGGTCAACATGAGCTTACTGCCCAGCAGCAAATGCCTCAACGGGGAAAGTCTTGGTGATACCTGCAAGACTCCTGAAGTTGATTTTTCCGGCAGGCTGATCAACGATTATTTCACTAACCGGAGGCCATAGCATAAGCTCCTTAGCCTTCACTCCCTTGAGCTTCTTAATCTTCTGCTGCTCAACATAGCCTTTGATTTCAGTGTCATAACTCACAAGCTTACTGATCAACTTGAAGTTGTGTTCGACCTTCTTCTTCTGGACGATCCACATGTAGCCAGTGGCTCTCACAAAGCCAACTTCGATCACATCAGCAAGAGGCAAAAGCCCTAGCGGAAGTTCAAACTCTTGGAGCAAGGCAGTAGCCAATCTCAGTCCCTCCTCGTGGCCTTTCTTCACGATTCCTCCTTCCTTCTCCGCCATGGTAAACTATTATATATCTTTATTAAAGTTCCAAAGTAGTTTTGTGAAGTTGTAGGCACTTTGGGGTAAATGGGTTTAATTTATATCAAGTTACGACATGCATAGGACAAACAGAATGGAGAAACCAAGGTGTTTTTCTTTGTAGTAATCACCAAAATTTCCCTCTAATCCGGCGTAAAATTTATCCTTATTCTACGAACAACTGTCAAAACCGCCGAAGCTACTATGTGAGTTGTGGTCATCACCCATTTTGCCGGTCTTGTTGTGTCCTATTCTTCTTGTTCGTTGAAGACAATTGCAACTTGCCATTGAGTACTATATGCAGCTTGGACAGTACAATTCCACCTGTTTATGTTAGTGAGCTCTGTACTTAAACCGAAATGACGATTACGATATTGTATATCGATTAAAACTAGGAGTCTAATGGTCTTCATACTTGGATAAATCAACCCTCATTACCCCAAAATACTTATAACTTCTCTGCTTCATTCGAAAACTTTCAAGGATATAAATTTTTTTATCATGGCGGAGAAGGAAGGAGGAATCGTGAAGAAGGGCCACGAAGAGGGGCTGGCATTGGCGACCGCCTTGCTCCAAGAGTTCGGACTTCCGCTAGGGCTTTTGCCTCTTGCTGATGTGATCGAAGTTGGCTTTGTGAGAGCCACCGGCTACATGTGGATCGTCCAGAAGAAGAAGGTCGAACACAGCTTCAAGTTGATCAGTAAGCTTGTGAGTTATGACACCGAAATCAAAGGCTATATTGAGAAGCAGAAGATTAAGAAGCTCAAGGGAGTGAAGGCTAAGGAGCTCATGCTATGGCCTCCGGTGAGTGAAATAAATGTTGATCAGCCTGCCGGAAAAATCAACTTCAAGAGCCTTGCCGGTATCACCAAGACTTTTCCGGTCGAGGCATTTTCTGCCGGGCAGTAATGCGTGGACTACTAAGGTTCAGTAGGTGCCTCCATTTCATAAGTTCACTATTTTGATATGGCTTCTGATTGTGGCCTCCTACTAGAGAAATAAAAATTCACTTCATGATATTTAAAATTTAGAGACTTTCAGAAAAGTTAAGTAATATTATTGAAACGAAAAGAATTATTATGCTCAAGCAATACAACTTAGAAAAGCAAAAGGTTCTCCAACCCAATCGTTAGAGAAATTACAACAAAGAGCACACATGGCGTAAGGGTACATATTCTCTAGTGAACAATTTGATCATGGATTTGGATCCTTGCCGGATCCCCTCCATGGGGATCATAGGGATCAACGCATCTGTACCGTTGATAAAAAATCGTGCGGTCACAAAATTTTTTTTTTTCACGCAAAACAATGTTACTTTATTTTTAAAATTATAAAAAAACATTTAATTAGGACCGCACGATTTTTTATCAACGGTCCACATGCATTGATCCTTAATATTCCCATGGAAGGAATTCGGCGAGGATCGAAATCCTATACAATCTTTGAGATGAAAAGAACCGCGCATAACGAGTGAAGGTATATATTTTTATTTAGCCACTAAAATTATACATGCCACCAATACGTAACATTTAGAGACTTCGACATCATTTGATGTTTATGCTAGACTTGACTTGGATAACTCGTAGATTTAATGAATGTTGCATGAAGAGATGAACGTTCTTTAGTTGCATTAAAATGAAGGTAGAAGATCGATTAGCTACAGATAAAAGGGTTGGACTGGCAAGTGATAAGTTTTCTTTAGACTAATTCATCTAATATGTTCAATTAGACAATATACAAGTTTTTTTATTTAATTTTTATTATTATTAAAGGGAGAGAGAAAGTTTGAATGTGGGAGTTTCGAACTCGGAACGCATGCATGAATAGAAACTCAACATCCTATCCCGTATTCAATATTACAAGTTGAAGTATATTTCTCCAATCGTCATTCATCAAATGTAGTGAGTTATACATGCATACCAATACTAAACTCCAAACAAGACCTTAAATAATCTCTCTTTCTTGCTCAAACCTTGCTTGCAATCTATGGTATCATTGTGTAACTTTCACACGTAGGACGTTATTATCTTCATCAATTAAATACAAAAGTCGTCTACTTGAAAGTTCCCGAATCATATAGAGATCACGGTGCACATGAATTTGGAGTCACCTATGGTCCTGCAAGAAGCAACTAGGCCTACTCTATTAATATCTCCCTGCATCTTTTATGGGAAAGGAAACCTTGATGTATGAATCGGGAGACCAATTCAATTCCACCCCCATTTTTCCTTTTCGAATCCGACTACGCCGATTGTGATATGATATGATATGATTTCAATTCTTTTCTTTTGGTAGTTAGAAAGTGATGTTTACACTTTCTGCATCGAAGAATCATTTACATGACGCGAATACACTGTTTTAATGACTTTATATGCTAATGTATTGTAGTAAAGTACCGTGGAAAAACAAAAATGGAATATCTTACAGATGTAATCAACAATTGTCAGAATTATGCTAGCATCGTACTCTGGGATGGAGATTGTCTGCCCTCTCATTTCTCATCCCCTTCTCATCCCCTCTTATTTGAGCGGTCACGGTTAAGCCACGTCAACATTTTATATTGATTTTTTTTATAGAGATAATAAAACAAAAATGAATGGGAATATAAAATGTTGACGTGGCTTAACCATGACCGTTTAAATAGGAGGGGATGGAAGGGGATGAGAAGTGGGAGGGCAAACAATCCCCATCCCATACTCTGATGCGTGGCATGGGTGATTGTTATATTTTGTGAAAGGATTTTTGTCAAAAATGGTTCTTGAAATTAAACCACACAATCAAGATAGTCCCTGAAATTGAAAATCGATTAATGTAGTCCTTAAAATTAGGTGTCGCAAATCAATATAGTCATTTTGTCATAACTCCGTTAAAAATTCTGTTATGGGCTGATGTGGCACATAATTGGGTTCCACAATATAATAAAATATTGCCATGTGGATTAAAAGTATTTAAATAATAATTAAAAAACTATTTTATATATTTAAAAAAAATTAAAAAAAAAAAAGAAACAAGAAAAAAAGAAGAAGAAGATGATGACTGAAGCCTTGCGGCGCGCGCAGAGAAATCCGAGCATCACCGGAGACTTGTGAAGAAGAGGAGAAGGGGTGTTGATATTGGATAAGCCGCCAAGGGTGATGGAGCTTAAGCTATATGTAAGAATAAAGTTAAGATCAAGTGCAAGTCATATGAACTACCATTATCAAAGCATAACCAATTATACGTCATACCAATGTAACAAAAGAGACGTACCTGCAGATGAAGCCGAAGAACCAGCCATGATCAAATTCAGCAATAAGATTGCAGTGCACCTTCTCCTCTCTCCAGTAATCACAGCTCCTAACTAATAATAGGTCTTAGTCCAATAATAGAGCATATTAACTGTGAGAGCAGAGGCCACTATATATACACAATATAATCCTCGCCAAGTTCTATAAGAATTCCCCTATTAGAATCCTTATAGACAACCAACATAGTGTTTCAGTATAACATGGATTACAAATCCATTCTCAATAAGACTTCCTATCCAAACTTGAACCAAATAACTTAATCCACGAATTCATACTCATGCTCATATTCTAACATTCTCCCACTTGAGCAAGTATGAAAGTAAATCAGTTCTATCAAGTTTATAATAGGGTGATCACTAAGTCTTTTGAGTTTCATCATAAACATTCTACCCGTGCATTTCAAAACACAGGACAAAAAGCTGTCAATTACAATCATTATGTAAATGCTAACTTTAAATCACATATATTCAATTTGCACTTATAACATTATGACCAAACTGATACGAGCAGACCTTAAACTGTCTACTCCCACTATTTTTCCAACTTAATTCGAAACAAATTAAGTCTATCAGATAGTAGAACTATCAACTAGTAATTCATTCCAATATAATGAATTACCAATGTATGAATTCAACCAATTGCTCAAATCAAATCACAAAGATTCTTAAAGCATCAGAACTGAATCCAAAACACATATATATATCAGCCCAAAATCACTAGTTTCAACAATGATCAAAATCAGAATAGCAAGCACAATATTCTTGCATTCAATTTGATCCTAACTAGTTCAATACCCATCGAGCAAGATCAACGAAAATTTGATAATGTCTGGATATATATCACAACAATATGTCTTGATTAAAACGAGATAATCAAGACCACTATTTCTTCTGGAGAACTCGAAGTTCATCTTCCTCCCTATTTGTGATTTCAACCAAAACATAATAGCTGAAGCATGCATCATAAATGAAATCACAAATATACATATAAAAGAAGCATGCATCAATATGCAACGTATATGCACAAATGCTATCTCCATGTACATATAAGAAATATCCTACATGATACTCGAACCAAAACTGATGCATTTAGTTTATGTATCATAAATAGGAACAATGCCATCCAAATTCCATTAGTTTAATATTTAGAACCACTTAGTCATTAAGCATATATACTTGCCAACATTCATTTAGACAATACGAATTTATGGAGTACACGTGCAGTCAAAATGATTCCATCCCAAGTTGATATTCATCATGTATGTCCCAAAACAAACAGACAAAAGAGAACGATGGGTGCTGTATATGAACAAGTTTTATTCTTCACCAAGACTAATTTAATCAGAACCATAGACTCTTTAATGAAAAATAAAGAGGATACATAGACTAAATGTTACACTAACTTATTTATGCAGCAAAAGATGATTTCAGACATCCCACATAAATCACAAGTTGGCATCCATAGGGATTTCGAGTTTAATCATGCCCTCACAGTATATAATTAAACAAGCATACTCGAAATAGCAAAGCCCTAATTCATCATGCTCAAACTCATCACACTATAATCATGCATACAAGAGAACAATTAATCATGCATGATACAGTGAACTAAGTTACCTGAATGCATCACTGGACCCATACTTGTCAACCCGATTGCAATTCCTTGGCTCCATTGCAAATTTTCAAAGTAAATTCGCCATTGTTACAGATGCGCCGAACCAAAATCATCGCCAAAGTTATTGGCCAGAATCTCGTCGGCACCAATTCCAAGAAAAAGATCATTCCCGTTCAAATTTCAATAATATAAGAGAAAACAATAGAACAAGGAATGAGTCAATATCAATATGAAGAATCAGAAAGATAACACGATCTTCATTCAATTAAGACCTTCATGTTTTGTTATTGAACTTTTGACAAAATCAAACAAAACCCAGATTTTAAATCGTGCACCAAGACATATATGCATACATATATTTCGCAAGGTATAAAGCAATTGCAGTCTCATTCATGATTGATCATTCATGGTCTCCAGATTACTTTCGATAATTTCAATAGGATTAGTTCTTCGTGGGTTTCGTTATCGTAATTTTAATTTTTATTAAAAACCTTAACAGAAAACCTTGACCCAATCTATGCATTGAAATATAAAGCAAACATTGACAGAACAATACGAATTATTAAACATACCTCCTGCAGATTTCAATTTGGAACAGCAGAAGCAAATCACAAAACCCAAAACATGTTTTGATCGATAAAGTTGCTAATCAAAACCTGCCACACCAGCTCTTCGAACTTCACAGTAGCAGCACTTCACAAACTTTATTTTGCAACTGTCCTTAATGCAGCAATTGCTCTTTGTAAAACAAAATAACAAACTACTCCTACTGATCAAAAGACTCTTCACATACATTAACTACCTCTTTGCCATTAGCTCTCAGAAAACCAATGAAAACACATTATGAACTTTCCAAGTTCCTGATTTCCTTTTCTTAGTTTATTGCACATCATGACATAAATTCAATATCCATATACATAATCTTAACAACCAAGGTTGAAAAGCACATATAGAATAGGTGAATTTCACAGAAGGTAAAACCCAAAACTGAATGCGGATCATTTATAAACAATCATCAAACTCGGAAGAAAAGATTTATCCCATATATAAACAGTCAATTAATGACATGCAAATTTCCTTTTAATTTTGAGATGCATGTTATCTAGTTCGAATCATCAATCTAACATATGTTATTCTTTATCAAAACAGAAGGATTCAAACAGAACTGAACATTATAATTTCATACTTCTTCTCGGAGTTTCAGAATACATACCTTAAGATGAAAACCCACATCGAGCAGCGGAAACTTAAATTAATAGGGATTAATATGGGTTTGTTTCTTAAATTCCCAGATCCTCACTTTAAAACACCAAATCGAAAAACAAGAGGGGAGAGCAATTGAAAAGGGTAGGTTCTCTTTTCCCAGAAAACCCCAAGACAAAATCTGAGGGATTTTTATCGGTCGAAAACTCATATAATTATCTTTTAACCGAAACGCACCGTTTTGTATAATTTATATGCAACAATAGACAACCAATAGATGTCTCATGCATAATGATTCAACATCAAAATAATATCATCAGAATCAGCAGATCGTGATATTACACGATATGGAAAAATTATTAACATATATTCGATTGTTCATCCACTGCTTAAGAATTCCCAACTCAAACAAAAACTTCGATTTAATTTATGCATTAAATTAGGTATGTCAACACTGATAAATCAACATAAATCATCAAACATACCTCTGCAGATGATTTCAATCTGAATGGCGCAGCGGAGATAATCATCCAAATTGAAATACGAGTTTAGGGATTTTTGGGAGAAAGCCCAGAACAAAAGTAGATGAACACTCTGTGAAATCGAAACCCCAAATTGGGGATAGAACCCCAACCAATAGTTTTGTAGGAATTCCAACGGAAAAGGTGGTTTTGGAAATTTTAAAAGGTAATATTTTAACAACCCAATTTGTCGTTATTTACAAAATTACATACCAAAACCCGAGTTTGATTCCTCCAGTTCGCAACATAAGGCATATCTATTCATAATTTATTCAAGCTTTCAAACTCATTAATTTTAATAACAGAATTCATAGACATGCAATCATGGCTCTGATACCACATGTAAGAATAAAGTTAAGATCAAGTGCAAGTCATATGAACTACCATTATCAAAGCATAACCAATTATACGTCATACCAATGTAACAAAAGAGACGTACCTGCAGATGAAGCCGAAGAACCAGCCATGATCAAATTCAGCAATAAGATTGCAGTGCACCTTCTCCTCTCTCCAGTAATCACAGCTCCTAACTAATAATAGGTCTTAGTCCAATAATAGAGCATATTAACTGTGAGAGCAGAGGCCACTATATATACACAATATAATCCTCGCCAAGTTCTATAAGAATTCCCCTATTAGAATCCTTATAGACAACCAACATAGTGTTTCAGTATAACATGGATTACAAATCCATTCTCAATAAGACTTCCTATCCAAACTTGAACCAAATAACTTAATCCACGAATTCATACTCATGCTCATATTCTAACACTATACACCCATTCAAGCTAGAAATTTGGAGAAGTAGCGTATACATGTCAGAAGAAATGATTTCGGTTGGTGGCTGCCGCCATGGTTAAAGGTGATGATGATGAGATTGTCTCCTGAGGTTTTTGCGAGAAGCCAAACCGCTGGGCTTTTCACGAGGAAAATGTGAATTTTTTTTTTTAATATTTATTTTATTATTTTATTTATTTTTGGTTTTTGTTTCCGAAGTTTGTGATATTTATTTTTGTAGGTTCTTCCCCTCCTACCCAGCGACCCACCATTCTCCTCCCCTTGAAACGGCACCGTCGCATCCCGTTCCCGTTGTCCTCGTGTTCTTCTGGCACACATATTTACAAACCAGGGCAATAGTGACTCAGTCAGCCGGTCCATGACTGCTGGCCTTGTGGCACTCTGCGGGGCTTCATGTTTTCTGCTGAGTTTCATTGACAGCTTAAGGGGTGCGACGATGCCGTTTCAAGGGAAGAAGAATGGTGGGTCGCTGGGTACGAGGGGAAGAAGATGATGAACTTCTTTTTCTCTTCTTTTGTTTTTAATTATATAAAATAGTTTTTTAATTATTATTTAAATACTTTTAATCCACATGGCTTATATTGTGGAACTCAATTATGTGTCACATCAGCACATAACAGAATTTTTAACAAATTTATGACGGAATGACTACATTGATTTGCGACACCCAATTTCAGGGACTATATTGATCGATTTTTAATTTCAGGACCATCTTGATTGTGTGGTTCAATTTCAAAAATCAGTTGTGATAAAAAAAACCCTTTGTGAAATGCATATGCATCGATGACTGACAGTCACACATATCCATATTCCATGTAGCTTGGGTGTTCACTAGCATATACCTCCGATACAGTTGGATGAACCTTAACTAGTAGACCAACTTGCACATAAGTTAAACAGAAGGTGATGTATTATGCTATCCATGAATACAACGACTATATATATAGATGATGACGATAGTTCAAGAACATTTCAGTGCTGATGACGACGGTAAATGGCGTTGACAACTATTCAGACGACCAAAAGGCTCAATAATTGCAATGAAAATTTAATATAACTGTTGCTACTTCATTTCCACACTTAACTACACGTTTGAGTCCTTGATAAATAATACATAATTAAGAGATTAATATAGCAATTAATTAGATCAGCAGACGAGCCAGGCTGCAATTCAACTTCTGTGCATTTGCTGTGCACTTTCATTCAAAGCAACAAGATTAAGAAAACGAAAGATAAAAAAGAAAGGATGGTTGTGGGGACTACTCACTTTTTAAAAATATTCTCACTTATCTTGCCATCAAATATCTATATGACTTCTCTGCAATCTTTTGCTATATATATTGAGTGCAATTGCAGTTTAGTTTCTCATTCCAAAAGAGTTCGAGAGAGAGAGAGAGGCTCAAAGATCTATATATCTTAATATTCTAACATGACGGTGAGAAAACCACATAGCTTAGCCTCACCCTCACTCTTTCATTTCTGTTTGCACGTCTAAGTTATTATCATGCATGGTAACATATGCTGCTATAGCCTTTTTTTTCTTTACTTTAGTAAAATAGAAGACTAGGCGATCTTAGCTCCTTGGAGTTTAACGATGCAGACCGCAAAACGTCCACTCTCATCCCTCTGTTGCCCTCTGTGTGTGTGTGTGTTTGTACATGTGCCTGTTTTTGAAGTTTCACATACAGCTGCATGAATGATTCGGGTTATAGTTGACAGCATCCGCATATATTATCTGGCCTTCAAATATGCATGCCATGTATTTTTGTCAAGTGAATGCTTCAACATATGCAATCTTCTCCACCGATCGATCGCGCATTTTAATTAGCCAAAGCAACATATATGTGTTTCACTCTGGTCTTGTGTCCGTGCATGAACTGTAATTTTTAAAGTTATCTATTGATTTTGTGCAGATAGTAGAGATGATAGTGACCATGGATTGTGCTGGCTGCGAGAATAAGATTAGGAGTTCTCTAAAAAAGCTGAAAGGTATTGTGCAAGTTATTGATCCTTCTACTTTTTCGTGTTCTAAATATCACGTTTGATTGAAACTTTTTCTCATAAATATCTAGATTGTAAGGATGTGAAGAAATGTCTCACACCAGAAGTTTAATTATCTAACTATGGCTCGATTATAAACCGAAGTACTGGGCTGTCGTATAAAATTAAATAAAACTAATTACAAAAGACCAAGACCAAGGCTTTTTTCCTATAGTTAAGGTCCCAGATAACCAGACTGCCAGTATGGTTAATTATAAATAATAACTAATTAACAATATTAATTATGATTACTATTGTGATTCTGACATTATTGTATATATGTACCAGGAGTAGATGCTGTTGATGTGGACTTCAACATGCAAAAGGTGACTGTAATGGGATGGGCTGCTCAAGAGAAAGTTCTGAGGGCAGTGAGGAAGACTGGAAAGAGAGCTGAGCTTTGGCCTTACCCTTGCAACCCTGACTACCACAACTTTGGCCTTGACTACTATCAACAACATCAGCCGCTTGATCTGGATCATCATCATAATCATCATCATAACCGTCAGATTACCACCCACCATCTGCCCATCACTACCTACATTTCAGTACCTAAATCTTCCTCCTCATCATATTCCTACAACTACTATAAACATGGCTCCACTAATCAGGACCATGGCTACTATCAACCCCCTCCTTATTCCACCATGTTTAATGAGCAGGACACTTCTGTGTTCAGTGATGACAATCCTCATGCTTGTTCCATAATGTGAATCAATGTGACGGTGTACCTTAAAATATGTACAATTCTGGTTGTCCCGCGACCCTTTTTTGCGGCACGTTTAGTTTGAAGAATATATATATGCGCTAATGTTAGTCGCTTACGCGCTCGTTCACTCTACGGAGTCATCATTGCGCAGGTTTTGTATGTGTGATGCAACCCATCTTAATCTACAGTTCATGACGGGGGCAACGATGTTTGGATTTAATGGATTTAATTTGAAGGTTTTCTTCACTGCCTTTGTAAATAGGATAGAATCATGTACATCATATTATTTGGTTCCTGGTTTCCTTATATGATTTACATGTTATAATATAAAAAGGCTAGTGTAGTGGTTCTAACTAACACCAGTGAGTGCAGAAAATATCTTTAACATAGTCAGTTTACAGTGCTAAATTAAATGGTTATTATAAGACAAGTGTCAAATTCATTGTCCTATAGTATATATAATAAAAATTTAGGTACTCCAAGCGTATAATCGGTCTCCGATTTGTAAACATAGGCCTTGTTTGGCACGCCGTAAAAAATTACCAGATAAAACCACTTAATATATGAATTCTGTAAATAAAGAAATTGTTGAAGCGTAAATTGGCTAGCTCAGAATAAGTAAAACACTTTTCCTCGTAAAACTTTCTTCTCCAAAACAATATATAACCACGTTTATCAGAAGCACTACAAAATTCTTATCAAAACTAATTTATAAGGAAAAAAAACTTGAAATAAAAACAAAAAATTAACATGAACGACTATGAAAGCATCAGGGTAAACCCTATCTTTACCTTCTCCTTGGAGGAAAAGATATCTGGGAAAAAGTCTCATATTAGGAAAAAGTTGTTCACATTTTTTCTCATTTATTTATTGTCTGTCAAATGATCATACACACTTCTTTCCTCTATTTTTGTTTATTTTGGACTTTGAATTCAACTAATTAAAGAAAAAATAAGAGACAAAAATAAATAAAGCGGTGCACAAACAAAGAAAAAAGTGTGAAAATCTTATTCTTAAAACAAATAAAACTTTTATTTTTCAAGTCATTCTTTAAAAATCATATCCTTAAAGTTGTAGTTTTGCAGAAATAATGACTTGAAAAATTGGTGAGATAATAATTCTATCTTGAAAAGAGACGCACCCTGATGTTGGAGTTCTCGGAGCCAAAGGTTCTTCGACTTAAACTCTAGTTTAATTTCACCGTGCAACATTGCAGAATCGAAAGAAAAACCGAAAGGAAAGAACTCAGAAGGTTTAAATGATAACTTTGCTAATGACTACAAGTCTACAATCCTCAAAATAGGCATATCGGGAGTGGAGAAACCAAGGAGCAAAATGGTTTGCAATCATCAAGGATGGGCACTGCATGTATCCACGTAGCAGTTGGCCACTACCACACTCAGTCACCTCCCAAATAATTGCCTCCGTTTGGCGCCATTCGACATTGAGCAGCTCACCAAATCTGACATCATCTCCCATTTCCTGCCGTTTAATACATATCTTCATCTCGTCCGTTAGCATATTATTGTGTTTGTTCATTTATCATTACAGACGGGAGGAGAAGATTCGAACACAGAACAGTAATCTTACTCATTTCAGACGCATAATTATACAACTATTGTAATTAACGTGTTTTATATCTCTTTTTATCTTCTTGTTTCTTGGGTAACAAAAGGTTTAGGAGGAGATTGGTTCCTGTAACTATCAGAGGTAATATCCATCTACAACCTCGAGTTGGAATAATTTACGCGTGACATCTAACTACTAACTATAGCCGGTATAAACTTACGTAAGAATTTACAAATTGCGCACAAATGAGGATTGCTGACAACAAAACTCGAACTTTAGTAGGACGACGTACAAAGTAAAGAACTTGCCAACCAAACCAACCGTTGAGACACCAACATTGCACATTTCAAATACGTAGTTATACACTCATTGCAATCGTCTACTCGGCAAGACCACTAGCTGCTCGAGTCAATGAATCTCCCACTCCCAGAATCACTGGTCAAGAAAAGCTATTTGTAATAAAATAACACGATTTTCTCAGATTATGTTTAGCAATAATACCAATATTTTGTTTAGACCAGATTATTCTACTTCTTTACCATTTATTATCTTTTCGTTAAGAAATAGTACGAAGTGTCAATTACAGTTTTATATATTTTACGTAAAAAAAGAAATGTGATTTTCCTATTACCATGAAATAGGCCACATTGCAAATAATAATCTTGTAATTTGCTTGTATTTTCATTTTTCTTTCCTTTGGTGTTTTTACTTGCATTTAATCTCTATACTTTCAATTTGTTTTTGGGTTCATTTGTTTTGTCAATTAAGTTGATTTTCCCGTTTATTTTTTTTGCGCACATCTTCTCATTAAAAAAAACAAAAAAAAACGGTATCTTGATAGAAATTTTGTGTAACTTAATTTTATTTTAACGGACTAACTAACAGAACGAAACTACAAAGACGAAAATGCATTGGAAAAAAAAAAATTTAACGAAAAGCTCCCGGTACTGTTCATTTTAACGAAAAATCACATTTTCACACTAAAAATTTACTTCTGGTACTATTCACTTTACCCTTTATTTTACCCTTATCGTTAAAATTCAAAGTTTTTAAATCATTTTCATTAACTTCCTAAAAAAAACAAAACTACAAGGTCAAAAGAAAAAAAAATGTAAATTACTGGAACAATTAAAGTGTTAAAGTGGGTATCAATCCTTGAACAAAAGTATGTTTAGTTTAGTAGTTGATTAATTAATTAATTAAAGTTGGTAATTATTACCCAGAAAATAAAGATCGGATCGCCGGAGAGAGGAAGAAAGAGACATGGGTGCCTCGTATTTGTCAGAACAGCTCTCAGAAGGATAACAAGAAACATCACCACATTATTGCGTCGATGCCGACTTCCATCCCTTTGATTCAACCGAGAAATTAGGATCCCTCTCTCTCTCTCTCTCTCTCTCTCTCTATATATATACACATACATGGCTTCCGCTTCTCTGATTCACGCGCGCTTTGGGTACTTACCGAGTTTCAGCGGCAATCGGCGGAACGACTCCCAGGGACCTCTCGGCTCTTCGTCCTCCTCCTCTTCGTCTTTCAGCTTCGGTTCCGGTAATCAATTCTGTCTCTGTCTCATTTAATTTTCCCGGGAAATTTTTGGCTCAAAGGTGTAATGTTTGCTTAATTTTCGTCAAATTAACGGCATTCGATGATATTTGAATTAATTTCTAGTCGACATTTTTTGTTGCAGGCATATATAGTAGTTTGAGAAATCAAGGTCGTCGAGCTCAAGCTATGACTAGCCAGGGAAATTTCGGATCCTCAAGGGGTGTTGCAAATGCAGAGGAGAAACCCGTTCATCTTCTCGTCCTTGTTCATGGCATCATGGCGAGGTATATCTTGTTCCTAGACTCATGGAGCTCTGCCTGTGATTGTAATTTGTTCTTGTTTCTATAAAGTTTACTCCTTTACGGAAATTTTTTACTTTTCATTGAAGCAAGTGTAAATGGTAAAGGAAAATTAGGTAGAGGATTATGTAATGTGCTTGATTTTGTTTACTTGGCGCAAACCCGAGTGCAGTAGCGTTCTAGGATTCATCCAGCCGACGGACCCCACTTGGTGGAGTAAGGCTTGGGTGATGTTGTTGGATATCTTTGAGTCTTTTTAGTGCTACTTACTACAATTTTCGGGTTCTACATGTTTGACGCTTCCAATAGCGCTGTCTGTGGTTCATTGCTTTTGAACTTTTGTCTCTGTGGTGCATATCTTTGGTTACTTTTTTTCCCCAGATTGATATCGAATTGACTGATTCTTAGTAATGCAGCCCAAGTGACTGGACATACGTGGAAGCAGAGTTAAAAAGGCGTCTAGGAAGAAATTTCTTAATCTATGGTAAATTTATCTTATTTACTTTCAGGCTTTCAGCTTAGTTTGTTGACGGCTTTTAGACTAGGAAGGACAATCAGAAACCTCAACTGAAATGACCTAAATCTTATGCATCTACTGAGAAGAACAGATATTACGGTCATTAAGATGTGACAGTTGGTGACTCGACATCAGATTGCTTTTTGCAGTTTCCATGTCTTTGAAATGCATGAATTTGATATTAGGCTGTTGGTCTGTGAGTGTTAACATCGTGGTTAATCAATTTGCAGCAAGTTCATGTAACACGTACACCAAAACGTTTTCTGGTATTGATGGAGCTGGGAAACGATTAGCAGATGAAGTGAGTCCTGACGTTTATGAGCCACTGTTTAAAAGTTTTATGCTTTAAGTTTTGTTCCGAAATAGCAGATTATAGTTGCATAACCTTGGCATTCATGATAAACAGGTTATGCAACTTGTACAAAAGACAGAGAGCCTGAAGAAGATCTCATTTTTAGCCCATTCTCTTGGGGGCTTATTTGCAAGATATGCAATTTCTGTCCTTTACACACCCAATGATAGTGCCAGTTCAACTACTGCAAATTCACAAACGGCAAACTCTTTGAGACGAGGAAAGATTGCTGGGTTAGAGCCTGTCAATTTTGTAACATTGGCAACTCCACATCTTGGGGTGCGAGGGAAAAAGCAGGTCTGTCTATCAACTTGATTTTATTGTATCTGTGAATTGATGCCATTTTGGACTCTTACTTCTTTACAAAGTCAAGGTTTATTGTAAAGATAGTCCTAATACTGATACTTTGAATGCGAGAATGATAAATTGTAACAATGACCGAAGTGAATTGTTGACTATGTGTGTTCGACGCTTTGCTGTTGTATGATGAATTAAGATGGCTGTAACAGACTGATATCCAGTATATGGATATACTCAAACCTTACCTTGAATAAGAA
Organism: Cotoneaster glaucophyllus; assembly: GCA_036320875.1. Classification (NCBI taxonomy): domain Eukaryota; kingdom Viridiplantae; phylum Streptophyta; class Magnoliopsida; order Rosales; family Rosaceae; genus Cotoneaster; species Cotoneaster glaucophyllus. Next base: position 4,302,535 of record CM070066.1, read on the forward strand.
AATTTAAATTCCTTTGATTTTCTTTTTCTGCAGCTTCCATTTTTATTGGGAGTACCTTTTTTAGAAAAGCTGGCTGCGCCAATTGCTCCTATTATTGTTGGTCGAACTGGTAGTCAGCTGTTTCTCACTGATGGTAAGCCCGAAAGACCACCACTTCTTTTGAGAATGGCATCCGATTGCGAAGATGGAAAGTTTATGTAAGTAGAGGTTTTATATTGCTTTGCTGAATTTATTTTTCACCAAATTGTATAGTGGTTCTAACATGTTTCATTTTGCAGATCTTCTTTGGGCTCCTTCAAATCTCGGATTATTTATGCCAATGTATCTTATGATCGTATCCTACTTCATATAATCCATTTTGTTCTGTAGTTAGATGACCTTATTAACTTTCAATTCATTTGTCCTCTCTCCACACATCAATTTCCTTAACAATAAACAGATATGGTTGGCTGGCGTACATCATCCATTAGGAGGGAGACAGAAATATTTAAGGTGACAGATCATTCTCTGCTTAATCCATGCCATAATTAATTATTTTACTGTCGAGCAAGTTAAAAAGTTGTTTGCGTTTGCAGTTTAAATCTCACAAAACTTGTAAGCGCCTGTTGTTAGTATATGCTGTATGCAATACGCATACGCAATTCTATCTCAAAAGATGCCAAATAATGTTGTTACTATTTGACTTGGCTTAAAGTAGGAGAGCGTTTTTCTAGCCAGGGGCAAAGCCAGTTTTTTACGACGAATGTTCTTTTTTTCCTAACCGCAACTATATATTGGTGACAATTAGTCGTAAGTTGACAGGGCCAAGGAAATTATTATCAGTTATGATGATGCTTGGAAGTGTCAATACTGTGCTGTGGGCGGGATGCATGATTGAGAGGGTGTAATCAGATAAAAAGGGTCATTCTTTTTGGCACATTTTCGGATTTCATTACTAATTATATATGGGAAAGAAGCATGCCTATGTAAATACAGTATCTTCTTTTTGTAGCTGCTTTGATATTGTGATGTAAAATTGTTCACTAATCAGTGGTTATATGTAACTTTATTGGCAGCCTCCTCGTGGGTCTTTGGACGGGTACAAGCATGTTGTAGACGTGGAGTACTGTCCTCCAGTTTCCTCTGATGGTCCCCATTTTCCTCCCGAAGCAGCTAAAGCAAAAGAAGCAGCACAAAGCAAACCTAACATACAGAACACATTAGAATATCACGAAATTGTTGAAGGTACGAAAACGATAATTGCTAACAGAAATCTAGGATAGGATGATTGCTGATGAAGTCTAACCTTTTCCCGTGAACAGATGAAATGATAAGGGGATTACAGCAGTTAGGATGGAGAAAAGTTGATGTCAGCTTTCACTCGGCGTTTTGGCCCTTCTTTGCCCACAATAACATCCATGTACCCCATCAATGGATCTTTCTTTTAACGAGATTTTCCTTCTCTGTTGTCTGGTTTTCTAAATCGATTGCTATTTGTGAATCCAGGTGAAGAATGAATGGCTTCACAATGCTGGCGTCGGGGTGGTTGCTCACGTTGCCGACAGCCTGAAGCAACAAGAATCCTCCTCCTCATTCATCACTGCCAGCTTATAGCTTCAAATCTGTATGTAATATTTAGTGCAGAGTGGAGCTGAAAACATGTAGAATAAGTTAACCTCACCATTTATTGGTCAATTAGTGTAGATCCCCTTCACCTCTTTGTTGCCTCGTATAAGCTTTAACATGTCCAAAGATGTATGGGATGTACATTTCACATTTGTACATGTAATTTGCAATGTGATCAATAAATGTAGTTCGCTAGCTTCGCTCTCGCGAAAAAATAAAATTTATATAAAGTGACTTGCAATGAACATCAAATTACACACAGAACCTCAGTCGCAAATTGCAATTTACACTGGATACTATTTCTTCTCTCTTTAATTAGGCTTTTTAGTCAAAATGATCGTTGAGATTAGTTTAATTCCTTACTTTGGTTCCTTAGATTTAAAATCGATAGAATTGATCCTTGAGTTTGTTTATCGTCAATCATTTTGATCATTTTGTGAATATCTCTGGTAAATTAGGATGAAATGACAAAAATATCCTTAATTTTTATGAAATCATTTTGGCCCATTATTCATTAAATTAAGGGTATTTTTATCTTTTTGGTCTTTGTTTAATAGAGATTTTGTATGGAATGACCAAAATAATTGGCCTTGTACAAATTTCACAAGCACTTCTATCGATTTCACACCAAAGTAAGGAGTTACGTCAAGCTTAAAGACCATTTTTGCTAAAATGCTTATTAAATAACCAACACCGTTGTTTCGTTTAGATTTGTCTTGGTCTCCTTCTGAGTCATTATGTTTTTATTTTGTGCATATATGTCAAATTGTTTTTGGTTGTTAAGTAACTTTCGTGTAATGAGTATGCAAATATAACTTATTAAAAATACAAAATAAATTTTTTTGCACAAGTATCAAACTGTGATCGACGGAGAAAGAGAAATGCGATTTCTCAAAAGAATATTTTAAGACGCGTCTATCTAGTAGTTATCAGTCTTAAATATATTTAAAGGACGTCAAAAGAAAATTTTGAAAATTGGAAAAAAAGGTGCATTGCAATTTGCATCCCACGTTCAACTGCTTTCCCCCGCCACAATTATTTTCCCAAGCCCGTCTAATCCACGCGCCCTGCCTAAACCGCAACTTGATATTCTCACGCGAAGCCAACAGCCAAGCAGTGCGTGCGCCCAACGTTTCGACCAGCGCGTGGATGTTATACGTCGGATTTTGTGCCGGCCCAATCCGGGGGCGTATCCGGGTCCCACCCCCGAACCGGTCCTCACCCACCCAACCACACCAAATGATGCCGATGCCTTTTTCATAAAACAGCCATTCTAGAGAGAGAAAGAAGAGAGAATTTGAGAGTGCACAGAGACCAGAGAGAGAGAGAGAGGAAGTGAGAGAGTGAGATCGGCCATGGCTTCCCCAAAGGAGAGAGAGAACTACGTCTACACTGCTAAGCTCGCCGAGCAAGCCGAGCGTTACGACGGTATCATCTTATTTCCCTTACTCACTAATTTTTTTATTTTTTGGATGATTTTTTCGCTTCAGATTTCGTGAAATCAAAGCCTTATAATCTGTTTGGCTACTCAGAAAATCAAAGAGACCAGAAAAGAAAATTAACTTTCAATTGTCTTTCCCTCTCTATTTATTTATTTAATTTTTTTTTTCTGTAATTTTATTTAATTCTGAGAATCTGAAGTTCTTAACTTGGACACTGTTAGGAAGAACTTCTCGCAGAATTGATTTTGTTATATTAAAAAGAATGAGATCTGAGCGTTGATTTCTCTATTTTTCATGGAGTTAGGGTTTTGACTATCATTTACTTTACCTTCTGCACTTTTTTTCTTTGCAGAAATGGTGGAGGCGATGGCGAAAGTAGCGAAGCTTGACGTGGAGCTCACCGTAGAGGAGCGGAATCTGCTTTCGGTTGGGTACAAGAACGTGATCGGAGCTCGCAGGGCTTCGTGGAGAATTCTGTCCTCGATTGAGCAGAAGGAGGAGGGGAAAGGGAACGATCAGAATGTGAGTCGTATCAAGGAGTACAGGCAAAAGGTTGAGTCCGAGCTCTCCAGCATTTGCAGTGACATCATGAGGGTTATCGATGAGCATCTCATTCCCTCGTGCACCGCTTTCGAGTCCACTGTGTTTTTCTACAAAATGTGAGTGGTTTTATGCTTTTGATTGAGTGTTTCGGAGTGGATTAAAGTGGTTGGCTTTTGAATGGTTTATTCTGTGTAATTGCAGGAAAGGAGATTATTATCGCTACTTGGCGGAGTTTAAGACTGGTGATGACAGGAAAGAGGTTGCTGATCAGTCAATGAAAGCTTATCAGGTATAGTAAGAGATGGTCTTTAATTTAGAACTCTAATCAGTCAATGAAAGCTTTTGGCGTATGCGGCGTTTGTTCGCTACGTATGGGCGACTTTAAGAGAAAAGAAATCGGCTTTATGAACTTTTTGTTACTCAAACAAGCGAAAAGTAAAGCGAATAGTAAACCTTTTATCTGCTGTTAATATTGGTACTAACTAAACTGGTATCTTCTTGTGTTGAAAACGACTAGTAATGGTATGATTTTATTGCATTAGCTGGAATTGTGTTTCAGACACGGCAGCAATGCTTGTCCTTGCATTGAACTACGTGATGTAATGGTGTGGCCGGCTATATCTAAGTATTAGGTTAAGTTCTTTTTTGTTAGATTATCGAGATGTGCGCTTATCGTACTGGTTCACATTTTGAAGCTACTCCCTTTTTTCTGAACAGCCTATTATTGAAATGAGGCGGCTATGTCCATTTTCTCTCTTTAAACTATTGCTTCTGGCTGTTCTAATTAGGATTTTATATCTGACACTTAACATTAATATGTGTGATCTATGAGCAATGAGGATTGCGCAGAGGACGATTGAAATGGTTATGCTGATTTTGTTCTCCGGGCTCCTGTAATAAACTGTTATTACCGTTCTGTAGAATATTAAGATGATTGTATACATGTACAAATAATTGATTTGTCACTTTGGGTGGTTTGTTATGTTTATCAAATTTGCAGGCAGCTTCTAGTAAGGCAGAGAGTGACTTACCCCCCACACACCCCATCAGACTGGGTTTGGCCTTGAACTTCTCTGTCTTTTACTATGAAATATTGAACTCTCCAGAAAGGTATGCGTGCTTATGTGACCAAAATCCATGATATAGCTTTTTTTCTTCGTTGGCAAAAGCAAAATTTGAATGAAAGAAATCTTATTAATTGCACATTGGTGCCTTGCTCCAGGGCTTGTCACCTTGCAAAGCAAGCTTTTGATGAAGCTATCTCAGAATTAGATACTTTGAGCGAGGAATCGTACAAGGATAGCACCTTGATCATGCAGCTTTTAAGGGACAACCTTACTTTGTGGACCTCTGACATTCCAGAGGATGGAGGTAATGATTTTATCTTTGTTTCCTTGTGGATTGTGGCTTTCTGGATAATGTTAGTCTATGCGGTTTAATTGTTCCCGACTTGTTATGTAGTTTCATCAAAGTCATGCTATGCTTGTTCTTGACTATTTAACTTTTGGGTTGTCTTTTGAGGAATCAGTATATGAAATTGTGATTGTGAGATGTTTGTCTCGCTATTGGTATATTAATGTTTGTCTCGCTATTAGTATATTACAATCATCAACACAATGAGCAATATTATAAGTAAAAGTAGAACAGACTTGTGAAAGTAGTGTGTTGTTATGTGTCAATGATGTAAATTATGCATACGTTTCCCTTCTGTTTCCCATCTCGAGTCTGGTTAGATGTTCAATCGCCTTTCCGTTTTAAATTACATTTTGTGAACAATCCAGAGATATCGGGTATTAATATAATTCTTTGCTACAGCCGAGGATATCCAGAAGGTGGACGGTGCTGCTAAACCTGGAGGTGAAGATGCAGAGGTATAGCTTATTTGGTCATCCCACCCATCATTTTGTTCTTTCATTTTTCGGCCATATCTAGCAAGCGTTATAATTATTTGGTTTCCGGGTCTTCAACATCCTTCTGTTCCTTTTCTTTGTGCAGTGAATGGAAGCTGCCTATGGCTGGCCAGGGGCTTGTGTAATTTTACGGATGGAGAAAGTCGATGCAGGGTCTCTTTTCTTATGGTGTTGTTAATTTTTCTCCGGTGAGATTCTAGTTAAATGTTGTTGTTCTGTTATTGTTGCGGTTGTAGTTCCCGCTACCCCGAAACGCAGAATTCATCTCTCTGTGACTTAATGTAAAAGCTTTCTTCTAATATCTAAATTTCAATCCTCTGTTTGTGGAGAATGTGATTTATTTGCTGAATGTTTAATTTGTTTTCTTCCTAAAATTAGAAACGTTATACATATGTTTTAACCGACTGAACTTTGTTTAGCCTACGTATGGGTCAATAAATGATGGGAGTGTTTGGTATCCTATTTAATTTTTTTATAATTTCTCAAAACATTTCGTAAGAATTTTTCTTGAAAACAATTTTCTTTAAGATTGAAGAACTTGTTTGGTATTCTATTTAAAAATTCTTAATCTTATAACTTAAACTGGTCAAAGATATCCAAAAAGTAAAGGATGAGAGAGAAATAGGATAGAGGATGAAAGAAAGTAAGGGATGATTGGAGGAAAGAGAAAGAAGTGAGAGGATTAGGGGTGATAAAGAGGATCAGGTGTGAGAAAAAGAACCGAGAGAATGAAGAGAACGGATTGGAGGAGAGACGAAAAATGTAAAAAAAAAAGAACGAGAAGGGCGAGAGAGAGAATAAAAGAGAGATAGATTTGGAGTGAGAGGGGAGGAGAGAGAGATAAGAAAGAAGTGAGTTTAAGTTTAAAAACTCAAATTTTGTGTTTTTAGAGAGTAGACTATATTTTTGAGTTAGTCTTGAGTTCAGTTTTTGAAAATAGTCCTACCAAACAAGTTTTTAAGGTCTAAAACTTGAAAATTGTTTTTGAGTTTAAAAAGTTGGATTCAAGTATACTACCAAACAGACTCTAAATTACTTCTGATACTTTTATTATTGAACTAATAAAAAGATTTTATGAAAACTCAATAATTGCATTATTCGCAAAAAAAAAAAAAAAAAAGGCTATAACTCCACTGCTTTTGGTTGGTTTCGTGAAATGGTACAAAAATCATCATAAAATCTATGATTTTATTTTCATGTAACCCTCGCTACATCATAAGCTTCGTGTAAAGTTATTTAAAAGTGCTCAAGATGACGGAATTCTGCCCTGGCTATTATCTCTTTCATTGATAAGTAGTAACTAGACGGAGAGAGTTTCAAGGATCAAAGAGCGAGTCAAAATAATTATCTTAACCACAAGTAAACAAGGTAAGAAATGACAACCTCAGAAAAACAACTGCTAACAAGAAAATCAAACAAATCCCTCCTCCTCTCTGATATCCAAGTAAGAAAAAACAAAAAAAAAAAACACAAAACACAAAATTTAACCTAACGATGGCTAATTCTAATAGTATCGTTCTTGTCTCTGTCCTCTGCTTCTTGTCACTCGTCGGCGTCGCCTACTGCGGCGAGGCCCTCAATGTGCACGGCGTTGTTTACTGTGACAACTGCCGCATCCAGTTCATAACTAGAATCAGCGAGACCCTCAAAGGTACGTATGTTCAACCTACAGTACCTGATGCATTGTCTATATATAGTTATAACTTAAGTTGCTAAATATAAAACAAACTAGATTGATACTCGATATCAGACAATTTCTTTTCTCTTCCCTGACATTGCATTGCATGCATGGAATGGTACGTATTTGCAGGTGCAAAGGTGAGATTGGAATGCAGAGAGAATGAAGGGGGAAAAATAACTCTAAGCAAAGAGGCAGACACCGATGACTTAGGAACTTACTCCATTCCGGTGGAAGGAGACCATGAAGAGGAGGTTTGCGAGGTGATCTTGGTGAAGAGTCCCAAGGAGGACTGCAGCGAGATCAGCAACGAGCTTCATGTGAAGCTCAGCGCGAGGATCAGCCTCACGAACCACAACGGCATCACCGGGCCTCATCGCATGGCGAACCCTCTCGGTTTCATGAAGAAGGAGGTTGATCCTAAGTGCGCTGAGGTCCTCAAGGAGCTCGGACTCACCCCCGATGGCGACATTGATGATGGCGGTGCTGAATAAGCCATCAATAATTTTACGTACTTAGACGGTAGGAATCGATATCCCAGCCTTCATTTCTCGATCATGTGTAATCAATAAATGGGTTTTTATTAATATTTTCCCCTGCTAATCCAACGTGATATGTATGAGAGATGTAAATTATACACCGATCGATCTATCGATCTACGGTAGTAGTACTTAATTAGGGGTATATTTTTGTTAGGGTTAGCTGCAATATTCTTCAAATCTTGATTAATTAAGTGGCTTGTGCTCAGCTGCTACTCTTTTTTTCTACACACACACACACACACACTTGGTCTGGTCTGGATCATTTGCTTGAATTATTGGTTTCAGTACATATTCATTTTTTTTCCTTTTAATCACGACAAGGTTTCACGCAATCTCCTTAATTAATTATCTGCATTAGTTTTTCTTCTTGAAATAATAGAGGTTAAACCCCCTGATCAAAGACCTTAATGAATCTTGTTCATGTTCTTTGCAAGGCCTAACCATAAATTTGAGTTTGTGATATATATTACCCAAGTTTCTCCTCCTCAATTGGTAGCTTGTGATCATAAAGTGCGTATAAACAATAAAGCAAATTCTATTAATCTATGATTTCTAGCCATGAAAAAAGTATATGATTCCTTCGCCATTCGCAGCAATGTTATCTTTTTCTTTCTATATGAATCTGAATATGATACTATGTGTATCGAACTTAAGACGACGGAGGACAAAGTTTGTGTTATTTTAGATGTGGAAGAGTTGAAAGAAGGAATCGTCATTTAATTAAGAAAAATGATTAAAGAATTGGTAATTCAGGGGTTAAAAGATTATTTATCGCTATTATGTCCCGAAAGTAGATGTTTTGCACTTTTCAGGTTATTCGGATGAACGTTACTTTTATCATTTGACGTGTCAGTTTAGGCCCGTAACATATGAATTCGAAGAAAATGCAACTTTTGCAGAAAAATGCTCTCCCTTCTCCCACAAAAGTGGTTTGAGCCATTTTTCATAGAAATCTGCAATTTACTAATAAATGAGGGTTCTTTATTATTTGTCTTTTGGGGTTTGAAGAGGTTTTATTGCTTGTCTTTTAGTTTCCTCAAGCGAGCTTTTATAATAAGTTCTTAGGCCTCGTATTGGGCATCTTTCATTCAATAAAAATTCAAAAAACGAGAGTTTCTCTCACAACTTCTGGTATTTCAGAAATTCTTTCCAAGGGTAACTAAGGTTCGTGATTCCTAAACCTAAACTTCCGTCAAGTCATAAGAGGTGGAGGAATAAATTGTTTTCAAACTCGTCATCTATGAAATTCGAATATAAGACTTATTAGTTACAATTACAAATGAAGAATAAGACAAATAGATATGTATAAAGAGAATCCTCGTGCTAGTCAAACAGAAAGGTAATATGGTCACTAAATAACCATTTGCCACAAACTTTATCTATCACAAACATTCTACTTTCTCCCCCAACTCAACTATAATAAGTGAACAATGTTGCAGATCAGCTAATAAAATGGAGCTACAATCTAGACCTTGGGTTGTGTTCTTTTCAATTTCATCTCCAATGACTTATGTAACATCTAACGGATGATATTGTAGGTGCCCTTATGGGCATCTCTATTATTATTAATGATATGTATTAGTTCGTTTAGAGCATCTTCACCACTTTATTCACCAAAGAAAAAACTCTGAAAAATAAAGGTTTGTTTGTCATATGAAATATAAAGGTGATATAAAGTCACTGAACAATCATTTGCTATCACAACCATTTTTCTTTTCCTCACTCTATTATAATTTGAGGTAACTTTCAACACATGAAAACTTTTGTAGGTACAAAGCTTGAATACTCTTGCATGCGGTTCAATATCTTAACGAATAAAATATTGGATATCTACTCATGATTTCTGAGTTTGAAACTTCTTATTTTTCTAAATTGTTGTAACAGTTTCGAACCATCTTCATCTTCTTTAAAATAATAACAATATATATATATATATATATATATATAACTGCTCGTCAAAAGGCTGTGTTCTATTAATATGGCTACATTTTTCCTCATTACATCACAAACCCAAAGAATTTGAGAAGTTGTGAGTGACCATAATATCTTCATGTCGTGTTATTAATTCACGTGCTATAATATAAGTGAATATAGATAAACGATAAAGTTGATATGTCTTATTTTTAGAGGATATTAATTAAATATAAAAATAAAAATATATTTGTTATAATTTGAGTAAAATAATAATACTACCTATTGTTCTGAGTAGATTCAAAATTCTTCAACCATATAATTGATATGCTATAATTTAAAGTATAATATTAATAAAAGCGTATATATGTATAAATAAATTAATATCACGTGACGAGATGACTGTAGTCTAATATATAAAGTGTATACTTCTTGAAGTGGACAGTCCACTATGACCCATAAACGAAAAATAACCCGATTAATCTAAGAAACCGGGTGCCCGCTTCCCAAATTATATCACCCGCATACGAGAGAAGAAGCCAAACCCACTTGTGTCGTTTTTCTACCGATTTAGCCGCGCTCCGTCAATTAGCCGCCGCAACCCGCCGTCAGTGTGGTTCTCTTTGCCTTCCACCGCTCACTGCTAACAAGTACGTACCTTTTCTGGTATTCAATTTTCCTTTAGTTTTCTTGTTCGTCGAAATATTTCAATTTTTTTTTTATTTCTTTGAGTTTTTAATTTCATCATTGAAGGCCATGGCGGCAAGGGCTTCCAGAAAATTGCTGAGAGACTTTTTGTTCAAAAGGGCATGCGCAGCTCCTGTTGCATGTGCCAGACATTGTTCTTCTGCTGCTCAAACTGCTCCAAAGATTCCTCATTTTTCGAAGAAAGTACGCTCTCTTTCTCTCTTTTGTTGCAAATAATCAGAGGAAGAGCTGTGAAACTTAAAGTGTTAATTTTTTCCAGTAAATTTGCAAACCCATCTTGCCAAATTGCTGTTTTTCACTTTTCCTTGCTTACTATTTAATTTTTGGTCGATTTTTGTTCAACATCTTGCATGTTTTAAGAGATTTTTGTTTGATTTTCTGAAGTGGGGTGTACTTGTTTTGAACTGTAGGGGAGGTTGTTGACGGCAGCCACCTTAGGCTTAGTTATCGGTGGCGGAGCTTATGTGAGCACTGTGGATGAATCAACTTTCTGGTACCGAATTTCATTTTTCGAGTCGAAGTTTTGCTCTGTTTGCATTTGAACTTTCTTTCGGTTTACCTGTTGCGGTGTTCACGTTTATTTCCATTGACTGTTATCTTAACCAAGCATTCTATCAATGAGAAGATTATAATCGTAACAGATGTAGAACTCTTTCAAGGCAATCTTGGATGCTTGGAATTTGTATATTCTAGTGCTGCATTGTTTGAACCTGTGTTAGTTTTGTTTTGGAGGAGGGCGAATTTCTGTAGATTTCTCGTAGTCACCTAAAAACTTTAGAATTAATACTCTTTTAACTGTGAAATCATAAATTTCTCTTGCCAAGTTTATAGGCGTCTTGAGGCATTAAAGAATAAACCTTCTGTTTCCTGTGATGCACATTACTTATTGGTCAAAGTGTAAGGGTGAAGCCTTTCACAAGATATTTGTATCTGTTTCTTTACGGGTTTAACTAAGCACCTAAAGGATCAGTTAAAAGCACGAGCACTTAATTCTCAATTCAGTTATCTTCATATTTTCTTTTGCCAAGATGGTATTCGCCACCATCATGATGTCTGGGTCTTGGTGGATGCACTAAAGACTGAAATTGGAATTTCTTAACTCAGTAGTAATTTGATGTTACTCATTAGGTAATAAATTATGAATTGCCATCTCGTTATGTTCTGCATCATTCTTGTCATGGCAATATGTTTTTTTCTAGTTTGTACTTATTTCTGTGTATGAAGCAGAAACCACGTAAGCCAATTCATTTATCAGTTTGTTGAATGGTTTAAGTTTTTGTGAAATATTGAACTTAAAATTTAGTTACATTTATTGCTAATCTTTGGATATCAACTTTTTGAAGTGGCTGGCTATTCTCAGCTACAAAAATTGTGAATCCATTCTTCGCTCTTCTGGATGCTGAGGCTGCTCACAGATTGGCTGTCTCAGCCGCAGCACGTGGTTGGGTTCCTAGAGAGAAGAGACCAGATCCATCAAATTTAGGGCTAGAAGTTTGGGGAAGGAAGTTCTCCAACCCTATAGGTCTTGCTGCTGGCTTTGATAAAAATGCTGAGGCAGTTGATGGTTTACTTAGTTTAGGCTTTGGATTTGTAGAGATTGGCTCTGTAACCCCTGTTCCACAAGAGGGCAATCCAAAGCCTCGTATCTTCAGATTGTGTGAGGAAGGGTAAGAATATATTTTATGTTCTTATTATGTTGTTCTGATTAAGGCCTGAATTTCCTCGAGTATGTTGTGTTGAGTCACTTTTAAAGGTGGTGTAGGTACTTTGGCTCCTGAAAGTTTTCTTTCTGATAAATTGGGTTGGTTCCATTTATTTTTTCTAACTTATGTGTTATCAATCTACCTGATTATGTGTTCAGAGCTATCATCAATCGATGTGGCTTTAATAGTGAAGGAATTGTTGCTGTTGCGAAGCGATTGGGTGCTCAACATGGTAAGAGGAAGTTGGATGAAACTACAAGTTCATCTTCTTCAGGTGAAGAAGTCAAACCTGGAGGCAAAGCTGGCCCCGGCATACTAGGTGTGAATCTTGGGAAGAATAAGACAAGTGAAGATGCTTCTGCTGATTATAGACAAGGGGTTCATACATTGTCGCAGTATGCTGATTACTTGGTAGGTTTTTCTCTACCAACCCAACTTGTATAACAAGAATTCACCTTTTTCCTTGGTACTGACAAATGCATCAACTTCATTGTGATGCCTGTATTAGTTTAGTGGCCAACATCTAATAAGATATGTTGTTATTGTGTTGGTTATCCATGCGGAAAAGCAAGGAGAGATGAATTTTGAATAGGGCTCCTGCTTGTGGTCTTTTAGTTGATTCATTCATTTGAAAGTTGCATACTTTCATACCATCTTTAGGGCCTTTCAGATCTCACAAATTATACCACGGAATTGGTCAGGTGGGCAGCAATATTTAGGAAGTCCAATTGTAATTACTTGAATAGGATATGAACAATCGAACTTGTATCTGGAAATGATTCAGATTAAATGTTATAAAAAAGTAAAAGCTGTTCAACTTAAGCAGTGAAAGCTGAATTTGTAGTCGGTTGGAATCTGTGATTGCTGAACATCCAATTCCATATCATGATACATAATCGTCCATGATTCTTTATATTAATTCTCAGAAGTTAAGTTGTCGGTAATAATTTCCAAACTAAAAGCAATGAGGTTTTAGTTTCTGTGGATATGTATCGAGTTCAATTCCTGTTGCATTAATTTGACCAAACTTATGCTTATCTGCCTGCAGGTGATAAATGTTTCATCACCAAACACCCCTGGGTTGCGTATGCTTCAGGGAAGAAAGCAGTTAAAGGATCTTGTGAAGCAGGTATGGAGCTCAAAGCATGAATTTTCTATTTTTATTAATCACAATGTCTGCAAACGTTAGCTCCTGTAACACTTTCTTCCTATCAAGGTTCAAGGCGCTCGTGACGAAATGCAATGGGGTGAGGAGGGTCCTCCTCCATTGCTTGTGAAAATTGCTCCAGATTTGTCTAAAGAAGACCTTGAAGATATTGCTGCAGTATGTATCCATGCTCGTAATTGATTTTCTTATTCACCCCATTAACATGGTTTTCTCATGGTTCTTTGTTTATGGATATAGGTTGCCCTTGCCCTTCGCTTGGATGGATTGGTACGTTTTCTTCCAATCACAAAGTTACCTATTATACTAGATTAGCATTTCATATTTCTTAATAAGAAGAACCTCTACTTAGTCCCTTTCGTTCCTAAAGAAAATGGAGAAAGTTAACCTTAGTCAGTTCACGCTGGGTGTGGTGTTCTGCATGTTGATATGTTGATGAGGTTGTGATTATACATAACATATATATCTTTCAGTTATTGGTCTATACTTAAATTCACTGCAATCTCTTCAACTCTTTATGATGTTTATTTACTCTTTCTTCTAGATTATATCAAATACAACTGTTTCAAGACCAGAATCTGTTCTTAAACACCCGGTGGCTTCTGAAGCTGGTGGCTTGAGTGGGAAGCCACTTTTCGATATGTCTACCAATGTCTTAAAGGAGATGTACATTTTGACGAGGGTATGTTGTCTCTTCGTAACTCTTATAACCTGTTATTCACATTATTTACAGATTGCACTTCTTTATTATGTTTGATTACTTAAATGTTTGAAGATGCATGAAGAATTTTGGCCGGATATGTCATTTCTGTAATTTCATCCTGCTGTGGCTTGACTACAAGAAAAGTTGGACTATTGATAATTCTTCTGTCTCTTACACTACAAAGTATAGAATTATGAAAGTAAAAGACTTAAAATGGATCGTATCCTAGTTTCATGTAGAGTAGCTTGTCATTGTTTTCGGGTCTGATGACTATGTGACATGCACTGTAATTCAACTGCTGCCAAACTGATTTTCGTTTATTTACTTTCTATGGAAGGAAGTTTTTTGGCTTGAAACATGTAGTCCTCTTTCGGATCTATGTGAACTATTTGTTTACTGTCAATATTCTTCCCTTTTTGGTTTCATTTATACGTTATATATCAGAGCTTGACCGTGTTAATGTAATATCATTCAGGGAAAGATTCCTTTAATTGGGTGTGGAGGCGTTAGCAGGTAAGATCAAAATCGTCCTTTGATCTTGTCTTCGTTGACATCTATTTATTCAGAATTAGAGATTCTCCTATTTCAAATCTTGATTATTATTTTGTCAAACTTGATCTTGTTTATGCCATTAAATTAGCGGTGAGGATGCTTACAAGAAAGTACGAGCTGGTGCAAGTCTTGTTCAAATTTATACAGCATTTGCCTACGGGGGACCTGCTCTCATCCCCCAGATAAAGGTATATTCTGATGCGCTCGTTCTGCATAAATCTTTTTTTCTTTTTTTTTCGCCTAACGTCAAAGACGTGCGTATAATAATCTTATAATCTTGTTAGGCTGAATTGTCCGAGTGCTTAGAAAGGGATGGTTACAAGTCCATTGGCGAAGCAGTTGGTGCAGATTGCAGATGAGTTTGCCCCAGGTATGGCAACGCCGAAAGTATAACAAAATATATGGTGCAGTGCACTTATTTGCGGAGCAAATTTCTACGTTGCATGGTGTAAATTTTGGTTTTTTTAACCGATTTTATTTTATTTTTCGAGAGGGGGTCGGAGAGGACCCGTAAAGTGCGAGAAATTTTGGAAAGAGGCATTATTTGCATTTTGTACCATAACCATTGAACTGTGAATGCTAAATTTAACTGCATCAAAATGGAAAAGAAAATCTGTTGCCTTAGAATTTATATGTACAGATTCAAATCCATTGTGTTTTTTTACTAAGTTATTGCAGGCGTAGACGTGCTAACACATCCAGTGAAGAATAAGAAGTTTTCGAACTCTGAACTTCGAATGAATGGATAAATGTTCTTAATTAACTGACCTATAAAACGCTTTTCCTGACTTAAATTTCTGTGTGCACCTACCTTGAATAAGCAGCCTCATTTTAACCTTAAGAGAAAATGCTAAGGTTCATGAACTCTTTGCTACTTCACTGTTTAATGTCAAATTTCGTAGCAACAATTATAAAACATTTTGTAAAAAACATGAGGTGGCGTGCATGGAGAGTTTCACTTTTAAGAGTCCACTTAGCGTTTTTCTAATATTAAACAAATTGGTTGTACGATGTACATGGTGTAACGGAAAAAGACTTGCAATCATTTGAATGTCCTTGGATCTTAGTTTATTTATTTATTCTTTACCAAACGATAGACCTTAGTTTATTTAATTTGACCTAATTCTACCAAAGAAAAAAAGGAAATACAAAATTAATTTTTGATTTTTCATCAACCAAAATGGACCTAAATAATAAGTTCTTCATTGACGGACAAATCTTGTAGAATTGCTGCGGGATTTGAGAGGGGTTAATGTTTTGTGCCTGAACACTAGCTACTCATATATGCCAACTATCTCTTATTTGAAAAAACCCTTTAAATATAAATAATGTTTTTCCCCTATTACTAGTATGTCCACCACACTCAATCACTTTGAACATATTATTTATTCTCAAAATTCTAATTCCGACCGTTTTTCCCTCCATGTTCTACATTTTTTATTGGAAAGAAACCTCAATAGTATTTTTTTATTAGGTCAATTTTTACACTAAGTAAGACTAGTATGACATCAGATCAGACTAAAATTTAACAAGTCTCATACTTTTGTGAATAGTGCCCTACGGATCAGACGGTTCATAGTCATAAACTGATTGAGTTTTCATCCATGCCGTTGGATTCGATTGTGCGGCTGAAAATGAATGACTGGATGACTTGCTAGGGACTATTATATTGGCAAGTAATTAAAATTTGAGAAGTTAGCATTTTGGTGCACAAAAATGGTGACAAGTAGGTTGTTTTCCAATAAGACACCAAAACACCCGACTTGAAATTCTCGTGTGTTTTTCAATCTCAATGACGATCTGGTCCAACCTTCCTGTGTCTGAGTCTCCATCCATAGTTTCTCACTTTCTTTGGTACCTCGTCTTGAGATTTTTTAAAGTATCGGATCGTGTGCCTAACACACTGAAAAATTTCTCGTACTTAATTTAAGTTTTATGGTCACTCAACCAATCATATCCGTCCACTTGGTACATGGTCAACTGTTTTAGGCCGCATAAAATATTTATTTATGTGCTCATTTGCATGATTGAGTTCGATTCCACATTAATTTCTGTGAATTTTTTTCTTTTCCGAGCGATATTAATTCCATCCACATATTAATTATATATAGGGATTGAAAGATCGCAACACCAATTTGTATATATATACACACCAATAATTACCATTTGGCTAATTCACAATACACATATTTTTTCAATTTCTTGAAATTACTTAATATATACATATATATATATATATATATATATATATATATATATATATATATATGGAATGAAAGATTAAATTAGGACAAAATGATGATTCAGCTGCATGGTTGACCACCTGAGGCGCTCCTCCGCCTCTTCAGCACCGGGAAAACTTGGTGAAAACCGCCTTGTTCTGCCACCACATGCCACTCTTCCACCACCCCATCCAACTCAAACTGGTGCACCACATCTGAACCCTCATATATACAACCCTCCGGGAACCCGGCCATCCCAGGACAAGGCGCCTTGGTTTTCCGTCGGCCAGCCCCCACAGGCACGTTCCGTAGGGCTCCGCCGGCCGTCCAATACCTCTGGCAGCCCTTGCAGAAGTGTCTAGGCTGGTTAACATTGTAGTTATTGAAGTAACAAAATTTAGTCTCCATGCTTTTGCATCTTGGGCATGGTATGATCCTATCTGGCCGCTTCTCCACCATTTGATCATCTTTTTTGGGTTCTTCTTTTACTTGTGGTGATCTGTTCTGCAGTGTAATCGTTTTCCCGAAAAGCTTAATTCCATGAACATCTTGGCCGTTTTGGACCTGAGCCATGGGATTTTTTGTGTGTGAGAGAGAGAGAGATGGTTTATGATTTGAGAGACATACACTTTATATGGTTAAAGGAAAGGTGGTTTGCTACTGCAAGTGCTTATGTATTTATAGGGGAAGTGAGGGGATAAAAGTGCTTAAATTAAAAGCAGGATTGTATGTATAAAATCCATGTGACAGCCGCCAAGAGCTAGGGCAGGTGGTTTGGCAAAAGTTGACGGTGAGCTTTTTGTCCACATCATTACTCCACGTCATCATCATGAAGTCTAAAAGTGGATCCCAGTCCAGGTAGGTCGCGTACAAAGTGTTAGTGGTTGATGGATGGGAAGCATAAAGAGATCGATTAAAGCATGTTTTGCTAATGAAAGTTGTCATTGTGTACATATTCTACCCTAAAATTTAAAGTTATGGAAAAATAAAAAGCGATAAAGTAAAAGTGCTTCTTGTTTTTGCTTTGAGAAATCTCCACGCATTAGGGTTTTTGCTTCTTGTTGATCAAATAAGTATCAATGCGATATCTAATTAGCGACTTTAAGCAGTACTGGTGAAGCAGAAGCTTTGTATGTGGGGAATCCTTTAAGGGAAGAAATTCTCATTTTTTTTATAAAAAAAGGGATTAATTGTGAGGTTCACACCACATCGAATTTTAATGATCCAAACTATCTATTTTTCAAGTTGCACCTCATAGATCATCCTTGCAAAATATTAGCCAAATCAGAAATATTTAAGACATCTAATTGGGTTCAAAAAAATTAACGAATACTTTGTTATATAAGAAACAATGAAATTTTATCTTAATAAGTAAATAGGCAAATGATTTTGGATTGAATTGAATTTTTGTAAAGATGATCTATGAATCGACACTTATAAAATGAACAGTTCGTTGAAATTCAATGTAAAGTGGGCCCTACACTTAATTCCCATTTTTTGAAAAAAAATGGGAATCCCTTTGCATAAAGGGTCTGCTGCTGTATGTGGAAAACTTTATATATACTTTCTAAGAAAAGAGAAAGGAGATTTTAGTTAGGTGGTCTTAAAGCTACAGCTTTTTTTGAAAGCATGGATGGAGAACAAATGGGTTTCGATATGGTGCTAGCATGATATTAAAGGTGTCAATTACAGTATGTTTCATCCAGATATCAGTAATCACTTTAAAGATCTATATATTGGATTATTTAATGGATAAGAGTCGATAGTAAAAGTCCAATAAACGAGAAAACATTTTTGTATGGTTATTCAATCACGTTATTCTTATATATATGTATCTTTTATAAAAGTATGAGATTCTCTGTATTTAAGTCTCATTTGATCTAGCGCTTGTCTTATTCAGAATGAGAGTTGCTCTAATCAAACGACGTTACCAAAATTTCTATCTAGTTGAGCAAGTTAAGATTATTCAATCTTAAAAAGAAAGGTGAAAAGAGAAAAACTATACGCATCTATGCATGCCTTGAATGATTTTTGTTGTCCTATCAGATTCTGCCAGTGGTGAGCCAGCATATATGCCTCCTAGGAGGGGATGCACATGTCTTACATATATATTACCTCAACGAAGTTTTATAGCAATTAGGCGATGTTTAAGGCATGTTATTGGGTCATTCAAGTAGGATATCACTTGTGCTACTAATCTAATGTTATTGCTAAACACTTTGTTTCAAAGCCATCTTTTCAGGTTCCAATGGATTTGATGATTAACTTTGTTACTTCCTTTTGATCACACTTTGACACTTGACATTGTAGGGTTTGTGGTCCTGGGCACCTTTCAGTTTGCAATAATAATAATAATAAAAAGCAATGTGAAAATGGATTTTTCTTCTAAGAAATGTTAACGGGACTTTCTCAAAAGTCGGACTCTTTATTTATTCTCTGCCATCTCATGTTTTTGGCACAATATTTTATTTTGTTGGAACGAAAAATTGATGTTAAATTAAGAATTGTCAGATCAAGAGTCCCTTAGCATGCCCTTTTTCTTTAATAAAGGAATCTTTATTCAATTTAAATTATGCAAAAAAGGAACCTCACTTCCAACACTTTTCCTAACCTGCATAATGCAGACAGACAAAGTAGCACAATTCAAAAGTCCCTTTTAGTCAAAAGATTAAAGGATATGTAAAGAACAAAGTGATTTAATTGGGTGCATCTTTTTGATGGTTTGGGGTACCTCTTTTTAGGGGAGAAAATGCCTTTTTAGTGTGCCTGTAAAGAGAAGAAAAAAGCATCACAAGAATAATATTGGCATTTCCTTTCTCATACCCAATTTTGAAGTTGCAATGTTGAAATTATTCCCTTAATTAGTCCAAGGTAACTTTCATTTGACAGGCAATTACTTTGGAACTAAACAAGGTTGGAATGTTAATCCTAGGTGGCAAATGAATGTATATAACTTGCTCCCCCCCCCCACCATTCGACAAAAACTTAGATAGAATCATCTGACAATGTCATACGTATAACACTTTTCACAAAAATGTAAGATATCAAGTTGTTTTGTGTCCAACGCAATTTAAAAGTAGTTCTCCCAATTTAAGATATGCCTTAATCAAGCAACTCCACTCGAGTTTCTGTTCTACACTTCCCATCAAATCTCGTTTACTGTTGTTAATTTGTAATATCACATCTCTCACTTTTTAAGAGAAGAGATGTGATATGTCCTCTATTATCTAATTGCATATCCCTTCTTGTTATATCTTTTTTAAATAAAGCCAATCTAGGGTGAGTTGGAAAGATTAGTATTAAGCATTGCTCGTTGCTTTGCTGTTAAGGGTTTTTTAATCCGTGGCCAAGTTGCTTTAATCATAATGAAAAAGAAAGTCTTCTTTTCGTGTTTCACTTATAATATACTAAATATTGAATTCAGTGTGCCGGTTGGCTACAGTGCCAGCCCAACACCAGATTAATTAACAAATCGTGTTCTACAGATATTTTATATAACATATATATATAGAGAGAGAGAGAGAGAGAGGAGATATCTTACATAAAATATACATATATATTAATGAAACTGTAGAGATATTATACAGATACGTTGTAGAAGAAAAGAAAGAAGGGAAAAAGAAAAGGGAAAAGAATGGGGGACAAAAGAAAGAAGTCGTCTTTAAAAAGTCTGATGAATCGGAAACGCAGTTATATGTGTTTTTAAAATTCTGAATCCGACAGGAAATTTACAGAAAGTTGATCTCAGACTACTACTCCATCTGCATGCATGGACTCTTTCTTATTTTGTATAAAATACTCGTACTTTTCACGTTTATGTTTCTGTTTTATTAGTCTGGTTGGTAGTAGTTTAGCTGCACACAGAGCGTTAGTTTGGTATTCCTATGCTTTTAAAAAAAACTGCTTTTAACTGTAGAAATAATCAATTGTGAAATAATACGTCTGAAAAATCAAGGCTTTGGATTTTTGGCCGAATATATTGGACATTCTTTGTTCATATGATGTGATAATCAGTTGAGTGACAAGTCTTTTGCGTTGTCATGTTAATTCGTGTTCAAGGTGGATTCTTTCAGGAGAAAAACGGTTGCATCAACCTAAACACTGACAGTTATTAATGAGGCATTTTTTGCCAAACCCAAACACGTACAATACGATTATTAAACATAATACACGGTAATAACACGATTTACCAGTTTAACAAGCAAGGTATAAATTTTACATCATGTCATTTCGTCTTCAATTTAAATAGGTTTTATCATATTATACAGTTTCTATGGATCAAATACGGATTAGCAGGTTATACGATTACAAAAACAGTTTATTAATCGTGCTAAACAGGTCGAAAAATTATGACGCAAACACAATTATGGCCAATGTCGTTGTAAAGTTGTGTTCTAAATTTGGCACTCATAAGTAAAAATGGTTTACTTAAACTTGATTAAGAAAGCAATTTCTCGAAATATAATCAGACAGCAACAATTTATATATTCAGGCATTTTATATAGGGTGGTGCTATCCACGCACATTTTTTTACCTTCTACACACCTCTCAATTTTCGATCGTCAAATCGAATAAAATCATGAAGATGATCAAAGGACAAAAATTAATATGAAGTGTGTGAAAGGCAAAAGGACGCGTGGATAGGACCACCCTTTACATAAATGGTTGCCTCAAAAATGTAAAGGGATCAATCAAAATTACTGCACTGGATGGATACAAGATTAGCACCTACACTTAATTACAAAAGAAACTGAAGTTATTCACATATATATAACACAGCCTCGGCCAAGTTTGTGAACTCCAACCAACAAAGCGGATTGCTTTTCCCAGGATGGCATAGCCACGGTCGAATCAAGTGTCACTCCAGGTATCGTCGTCGTCACCTCCATCGCTCCCAACAGCCTGATAAGTTTTGATAAATTGTCAATTTGGTTGCTGCGATGCAAATAATGAGAATGGACAAAAGGCAACGGAAAGTAAAGAGACAGCGGGAAATGGGGAACCTGGCGAATGGCGTTTGCTTTCTCTAAAATTGCAGTGACTTTGACATTGGTGGTGGGTACTGGCGTGTCGGCTGTCTTAGCTGGTACTGTGCGTCTCAGGTTGAATGACTGGAAGGGCGTAAGAAGAAACGACCACAAAGTTAGCAATAGTTTCTTTGTTAGTTAGTCTACTCTAATGTGGTTTGCAAGGTCACAAAGTTAGCAAAGCTTTACTACGAGATAAAATCAATCTATCAAGATTTAGTACAACCAGGCCTGCTCTGAGTAATAGAGCTTATATGGATCCGCGGCAGCAGAAGAGATGAGAAAAACCTCGATTTGGCACGTTTTACATATGAGTATGAAACGCTCCAGTACAAACACAAAGTGACTTGTACTTGGAAAGCAGCCAAATGACAAGAAAAAATGGTGAACTCACCTTTGTTCTGATTTGTTGTAGGAAATCTTCTTTTTCGTCTATCCCTTTGCCATTTAGAGCCTGATCAGCTTCTTTCTGCCCATTCAAGTGCTGGTCCTGCTGCAGTTAGAAGAATTTGATAATCTGTCCTTTAGCAGTTTTCACTCCCCCCTATTTCTATTTGAATACCTTTCATGCCTTAAAATAATAGGATTTAATTAAACAAAATGATACCTTGCGTTTCGGTTTAATGAAATCCTCATTCATTTGTTGTTGCTCTACTGGTGGCTTAGGTTGCTGGAGGGTGATAGACCCCAAAAGTTCTGCATTTAATGCATGTCGAAAACCTTCGAATGCATCTTGTTTTTCTTCTGTAACATTCGAGGGAGGTTTTGAAGCACGCCATTCCACTGGAGGGAGAGGTGGTGGTCCTGGTGTATAATCCACTGAACATCTCAAACCAGGGAGATCCTTTGGATCTGAATCATCTTTTGTTTCTTGCTGAAGTACAGGTCCCAAAGCATCGAAACTTGGAAGATCAAGTACAGGATCAGAGAGAGAATGTTCCAGACCATTCTCGTTGTGCACACTTTTACTTCCACCGTCACCATAAGTGGCATTATGGGATATTCCGCCCAGTTCTGGGGAGGTGGATATACGTTCCTCTGATGAGATTCCACATAAACCATCATACAGTCCATGGTTATTTCTTTCTAGAGTTTCACTAGATTCCCATTGTTCAGAATTCGACTCCGAGAGTTGGCTATGACAATCATCTGATATATATGGAGATGATCTACAGAATGTGTCATCATCGGAATCAGAAGCAAATTCATGCAAAGGAATAGCAGGTTCTGGGATCAACTGAAACGACTGAAACATGTCTCTTACGCTTTCATGGCTTTGATTGCCATCAGATAATTTCAGTTTGAGTATGGAAGTTTCAATGCCATCTACGGGATGGAAAGATATTTTCATATGTTCAAGTGGTGGTGACGAAGGAGATGAATCAATACCAGTTCCATGCTCAAACTGATCTCTGAAGGATGTCTCCGGAAATGCTTGGTACTCTACTCTGTGCTGCTCATTTTTCTGGTCCAGTACACCAGCATTTGAATAACTAGCAGGCTCAGATCCGTCATCGTGAGCCTGTGCAGCTTTTCTACCAAAACCATTCACAAGTAACCTACGGCCAAGCCCAAAAACCCGAGAAGAGCTTTCCTCATTCTCCTGATTCGCTTCATTGGAAGTGGATTTTCCATATGGAGCAACTGGCAACACAGTCCCAGGTTCCATTGTATCACCAAGATTACGAAGCTTTGGATACAACTCAGTGGGTGAAAATCCGTTAGGTATTTTCTTGAAAGTGATGCCATCATCTTGATTCTCCGAGCATGATATGGAGCATTTAGAACTCAAACCCTTATCATTACCACCAGCATTCTCAACCAACGGACTATGTTCACATTCGTGCTCATCAACTATAAGCTTGTAAGCATGATTTGAGAGACCAACTGTCTCAGTGTGACTTCTGTTAGCAGAATCTTGACTTATAGGACTTGGCATGGTGAAATCAGGAGGTTTTGCTGGCTCAAGTCCTAATAGACCACCATTAGTCCAGAAATTTATGGAATTATTCCTAGAAATGTCAGCAGGGGATTCTTGAGACTCGCATAAACGGCTTGTGATTTCATCTTTCACATTCGTAGTTCCAGAGCCAGAGGGTGTTGAATTATTCCTGGAAATGTCAGCAGGGGATTCTTGAGACTCACATAAATGGCTTGTGATCTCATCCTTCACATTCGTAGTTCCAGAGACAGAGGGTGTTGAATTATTCCTGGAAATGCCAGCAGGGGATTCTTGAGACTCACATAAACGGCTTGTGATCTCATCCTTCACATTCGTGGTTCCAGAGCCAGAGGGTGTTGAATTATTCCTGGAAATGTCAGCAGGGGATTCTTGAGACTCACATAAACGGCTTGTGATCTCATCCTTCACATTCGTAGTTCCAGAGACAGAGGGTGCTGAATTATTCCTGGAAATGTCAGCAACGGATTCTTGAGACTCACATAAACGGCTTGTGATCTCATCCTTCACATTCGTAGTTCCAGAGCCAGAGGGTGTTGAATTATTCCTGGAAATGTCAGCAGGGGATTCTTGAAACTCACATAAACGGCTTGTGATCTCATCCTTCACATTCGTAGTTCCAGAGCCAGAGAGTGTTGAATTATTTGTGGAAATGTCAGCAGGGGATTCTTGAGACTCACATAAACGGCTTGTGATCTCATCCTTCACATTCGTAGTTCCATAGCCAGAGGGTGTTGAATTATTTGTGGAAATGTCAGCAGGGGATTCTTGAGACTCACATAAACGGCTTGTGATCTCATCCTTCACATTCGTAGTTCCATAGCCAGAGGGTGTTGAATTATTTGTGGAAATGTCAGCAGGGGATTCTTGAGACTCACATAAATGGCTTGTGATCTCATCCTTCACATTCGTAGTTCCAGAGCCAGAGGGTGTTGAATTATTCCTGGAATCGTCAGCAGGAGTTTCTTGAGCCTCACATAAAATGCTTATGGTCTTGTCCTGCTCGTTAGTAGTTCCAGAGGAAGGAGATGTTGAATTGCTCCTGGAAATGTCAGCAGGAGATTCTTGAGGAATATATAAACTGCTTATGGTCTTATCCTCCAAATTAGTAGTTCCAAAGCCAGAGGATGTTGAATCACCACTAACAAATTCTAACCTTGAACCATAAAAAATGTCAGCACTATTGGTGCCTGCAGTGTGGTTTGGATTAGAAGGTTCCATGTCTATCTGAGGCATCTGCTTATGTGTAGGACTCTCTGACAAGGCTGAGTTTGGCAGATCTGTCGGCACTTCTGCTTCGAAGGAAATGTAAGATGTTGATGTATGAAATTCAAAAGTTGGAGTTTGAAGGCCTGAACAATCGAGGCTAATGTCATGCACCCCGTATGGTTCTTCGTTGCTGACAACAGAGGCGAAATGTTCAACTTCTCGTTTTGTTTGACAATCTAAATCGGTTTCAGATTCTGATTCAATGGTGTTAAGAGCATCCATGAAATTGTCTGGTTCACTTTCAATTTCATCAGTCTGGTTCCTGATCGAAATTGATTCCACAATGTTTTCATCAACAAAGAGGGCATCCATTCGCTCAACAATTCTAAAGTTACCAGCTCCGGCTTCATGTGCATCCAAGTCATCTTTTATTGGATGTATCTCTGTAGTTTCATCTATACCATTTTGTTGACATTTTGGATCCACTATCTCTGTTTTCACATCCCAGTTAACACAAGATGCACCAGAGGTAACTTGATCCTGTAATGAACTTCCAGGAGAGTTATCACCGACAAATCCAGTTTGATCAGCAGGCGAAACAGAATCAATAGTATCATCATGTTGCACCAATTTAAAAATAGGTGATTCCTTGGATTCATGTTCTTCGGCTTGCATGGAGGAACTTGGATGGGCAGCATACTCAATATATCCTGACTCAGTTCTTGAATCAAAAGAAATGGAATTGTCTCCCAGGTCAGATTTTAATGCCATGTCTGCTGTGGAGGCAGTTTGAGAAGATGAGCTTCGCCCATTTACAATGGGAGAAATATGTTTCATTCTGCATAGTCAGACATCAAGTATTTCAATTCCATTCAGTCAAAGATGAGAGCCATAAGTCACTTATACATTATGAATTAATTAGAGAATTCCTCTAAGTATGTGTGTGTGTGTGTCTTTGTAAACATATAGGATACCTGCTACTGCGATTAGATGCTGATGCACCACGCAATACATCTCCATTACGTTGTGATCCTCTTTTCTTCTGTCCATTTCAACATTTTAATTAGACAAATCCCAACTGGCAGAACCATTGAGGTACTTAAGAGATAGAATAATCCAATAAAGCATTGCATACAGATAGCAGAAAAAGCTCTCTCAAGAAGAAATTGTTAACAATGATAAAATATGCCTGCATCTATCTCTCTTGAGAAAACTTTGGAGCCCTACTCATCCACAATATTGCATATGAAAGCATGAGCAAAGTACGTTGAAATATGAAATACAAATTATCTGCTTGGAATGGAGCACTAATGTCTAAGAGTGGGCAAAGATTTGGGATGGTTTAGGTTGCTCTCCAGTCAGAACTGACCAGGTCGAGGCTTTTCAAACCCAAAACCAAACCTAACATGGGTTGGCAATAACTAGGTTGCAACTTATGCTTATTTGGGCATTCTTTGATTCACTATCAAATAGCCACTTCTGATAACGGTTAACAGTTGCTTATTGTGTTTCCTCAAAACGTAGGTGCATACCTTGCTTCTTTGAGCTTTCCTAGATCTTCGGACTTTTTCAACATTTTCTTCATCAGGGATAGCTGATGCTTTTTTGAAAAAGGTTGGATCTGAATATCTCTTCAAACAAGATCCTGGGCCACCAGTATCAAATCTGAACGGTAAAGGAAAGGATTCCATCATGTGACAGTTACTTACACTACTTGTATGCTAATTAAGCTAAATAAAAAAATTTATCCATGAAATGTAAGCCAATTGAGGTAAAGATTGGTAAAGAAAAGATTTCAATCATACTTGTCCAGTAAATCCAAACGTGGAGGATCCCTACATTCTTCGTATGAATCCATAATAAAACGTGGCAAGTCATTGTAGATCAAATGATTTTTCTCATTTCGAATACGAGGATGCCACTCTATACCTGCAAAGCAACTGCTTTCTATTAATGATTCAATTATCTGGTTAATGATGTCACATCCATGGAATAAGGATTATAGAGTATATAACAAAACTATATCCACAATAAAGAATAGATGAAACAAGGTCAATCACGAAAGGTTTGTACAGAAGTAATCCCCTCAAAATTAACAGTCCATGTAATGCTGTCCCACGTGTAATTTGCCGCTATGGTCAGTAGTGTTCTCCAAGGTTTCCAAGAT
This sequence comes from Cotoneaster glaucophyllus, assembly GCA_036320875.1. Taxonomy (NCBI): domain Eukaryota; kingdom Viridiplantae; phylum Streptophyta; class Magnoliopsida; order Rosales; family Rosaceae; genus Cotoneaster; species Cotoneaster glaucophyllus. The sequence continues at coordinate 4,329,582 of CM070066.1, forward strand.
AATTTAAATGCAAGATTGTATATGGAAAAAATAACCCACTTCTGAGAAAATTGCAGTTCTCTTGTTTACAAACCCATAAAAGAATACTTGCACCAAATATGAATCGACATATAATTCTATCTTCCTAGACTTTCCTTTACGGATGATTTTAGGTTTCAATATCTGGTCCTTTAATGGTTGTCAAAACAAACTTATAATAAAATTTGTAATGAATGTAAATGGTAGCTAAAACTAACTATAGACAATTTCGAAAGCAGTTGATGATCGGTTACCATGACGTGACACGCTATCGACACCATTAAAATGGTAGCTAAAACTAACCATAGACAATTTCCTTTTTACACCATAAAATCACCAGGACAGAACTTTATGAGAAGAGCAGTTTGCACAAGAGAGAACGACATCTGTTGATACGAGTTGTTAATAGCTAGCATATGATATACAGACATAGAGGTAGAAACAAAAGCCATACCACCGGTGTAAGCAAAATGTATGTGACTTGTTTGAGCAAGTACTGCCTTCTCGAGGGAAGGAAGTGCAGCTTCAATGTGTTGCACACGAACCATCAGTTTATGGCTTCTAGAAGATGTTGTCATCACTTGCTCTTGCAAGCCATGAAAGACCTCTGCTGCAAACCTACATATTTTAAGTTACTTTAGTACTGTTAACAACAGTTGTTATAAAACAATAATCACCATCTTCAACCTATTGCGTTCTAAATTTCAAACTTGATCACCTATATCAAAGGTCCAAATTTTTGCTTCATAGGAACTGAAATACGGGTCCACTACTTAAAAAATATGAAACTCACAGCATCTAAATGTCCCCAAACAGGCCACAAAGTAAAGTTCACTGGCAACTAAGTTTCTTTGACCATGATAAATTGTTACATTTTACCAACAGGAGCTACCACGAAATCTAGTAGCACCCCAAAATGACATTATGCTGAAAGTAGCTGCAACACAAAGCTACCATATTTTGCAATGATTTAAACACCATAACCCCAGAAAACTACAAAGATTCAGGATCCAGAGCTTTTTTAGAAACCGTCAAGTGCCTTAGGAAAGTGATAACTCATGCACCCCAATCCCCAAATAGCGCAGTGAGGCATCATACTTAAACAGCAAGGAAAAAACACCTAACATTCAACTTATAATCCCACAACGTTTAATCCAAAAGAAAATGCAATTACCAATGATTTGTAAGCTAATTTCAAAAAATAATAACCATTAAGCAAAACCCAATTTGCCAAATTACAAAAGTTACCAAATTGCATTCACTTCAACCCCAAAAGATGTAAACTTTAGAGTGAATGAGCTGAACCCAGATGGAGAAACAGGCAGAAAACTGAAGAAAATGCAAAAGGGTAGCAAGAAATGAACTGCCAGAGCAAAATTGGAAGGCAAACTTACTCGGCAAGATCGCCCAATTGGCGCAAGATCCCGACGAGGCCAGCGACGGCGACGCCGTCAAGCACAGCTTTGGGATCTTCTCTGTTCACCTCCTTGTACAGCTGAGGCTGCCCCAAGCTGTACTCGTTCCGCACCTGAAACTTCACCAGCGGCATCTTTTACTTCTTTCTGAGCTGATTTTCTCTTTCTCCTCAGAAAATCCGAGCAAATGGTTTCATAGCAACAAAACAGCTTCAAGCTCTACAAGGAACAACTTGCAATGAATGAAGGAATGTAATGGAGAGAGAGAGAGTAGGTGGAGAGATTGAAGCAGCTTAACTGCCGAGAGAGAGAGAGAGAGACTGTGATTTGTGAGTGTGCGAGTGTTCTTGTGTCGTTTGGAAATGAGAAAGGGAGAGGCGACATTGCCAACCCTGCAAGCCATTCTTCGGGTACAATGGACAAATCATTGTGTTCGCAGAGGGTCGAACTACCTGAACTGCCCTTATATCTTGATATAATTACGCGCTGACTTGACCTTTGAGAACTCGGATGCGTTTGAAAAGAATAAGGGTAAAAGTGGAATTTCGATTGGGTTTTTCTGGTTTTGTATCTTTTTCAATTCTGGCTACAAAAAAATTGTGTGATGGGAGGGTGGCTGGGGATATCAACGTGATATTTCCAAATGTCAATTGAATGGGCGGCAAATTAGGATTAAATGCTAATTATCTCAAAAAAAAAGAATTATAAGTTGTACTGTCCACAAAATTAATGATGAAATGGACTGCTGCACTTGCCATATTCACCCTATTGAGTCGTTAATATGAACCACATGATGGTCAGATTCTAGGTTCGTATTTCACATATTATTTTTTAGTTTGATTTCTGATACTGGTAAATCATACGATGGTAGTTAAAATGAGACTGAAATGCCTCTGTTATTCTTTCCGGCCTCCAAAAGAATGGACTGTCGTGACGAAGTCATCATCTAACCCTGAGAAAAGAAACATTAACATGAGTTCATGAGTTCATGAGTTATAGATCAACGTATGGTACACATTGTGTTTCAAGGGATTCAAATTCACTGGTTAAAAAAGATTATTGCAAATTTAATGATTAAATTCAGTAATGTATGTCTTGCATTGATGTACTCAAGAACCTTCTCACTAATTTTCGAGTTTGTTAGCAACAACAGTCGCCCAATCACCCTAAGGCAGTTTATGCATGTGACAACTGCCAATCTGTCACTAAACACTCTCTTTGCAACTTTACAGTGGCTAAAAAAACATAGGGTATATTTTTTCATTCAGTGATATTCTAATCTAATCTATTACAATTAGTAGGATTCAAAACTTCTATACAAAGAGAAAAATACACTAACTTAATCAACTTGAGTACGTTCAATTATGCTCAGGAGGATATTCGCCGGATCCTCTTTGTGAGGATCCTGAAAATCCTCCAATCACATCCGTTCATTGTACATCGTGCGGTCAGAAATCATTGTAAATTGTTTTATTTTAAATTGAATATAAAAAATATATGAGAAAAACTGACCGCACGATATACGATGAACGGATGTAATTGGAAAATCACCGAAATTCTCACAAAGAGAATCCGACGAGGATCCTCTCTCCAAATACACTACACAACTAGATTTTTTGTTTCTCCTTGTTTTTATGCTTATAATCGACCTAACTCTTTGTCCTTGGTACCCTGGAAATTCATTGTGCCTTTAATAATTGATGATCAAAGATTATATTTTCTTTTTTTCATGTTCCCTTTAACAAGTGATGAGATGATCAGATGACCTAAGATTCTCATCCAAATAATATATGAACAAACATTTAGGTCCCCATCTTCTGTCAGTCAGTAGGGTTGACTCGCCTCTCAAATTTGGTGTGGTATTGACCTTCAGCCAGCAACCCCAGAATCCTAGTTAGCTTCCACTCCACCCCCAAAATAATGTAACAAATTGAAGATTTTTGTAGGCTTATTTAACCGAAGAATTATAAAGTCGAAGAATTATAAAATCGATGAATTATAAAGCCGAAGAGAGAGGGGTGCGGTAAGCAAGAGAGAATTTGGTGTAATTTATATTATCTCATCACCTAAAATTTGGTGTGGGATTGACGTTCAATCAGCAACCCAGAATCTTAGTTAGCTTCCACTCCACCCCCCCAAAAATAATGTAACAAATTGCAGATTTTATTATTCAAAAACCATTTTATATTTATATTTTTAAGAGTATTTTAGTATGAAGTTATGATACCGAGTCCTAGCACATTGCAGGTCATACCTAACCTAAAATATAAACGAGATCACGAGAGTTATATTATATTTGAAGCAAAATAAATACAGATTACTACTACGGTAACGGCACTGTCTGCAAAGATAGTAGCGGCTTCGTGGCGGGGCTTCCACGCTACCGCCGTGAATAACCACCACCAACATCGGTCTCCGTTTCAGTACAATGCTTATAGGATGAGCAGCGTGGCAGACCGAGTAGATCATTGATTTCAAAACATGCTTGCTATGATGCAGTACTTTAGGCAAGTATTTGCATAATAATTAATTAGGAATAAAAAAGAGAAAGTAAAGCCGGATATACTGCATGATTAGAGCCGTTGCTAAGAGAGAATTATTTTCTTATTACAAATGATAAAATAAGGTTGATTATTCATATATATTAAAGAGAAAATTGTAATAATGATTTCTTAATTTTAATTTAATTGTAGCAATGATTTATTGACTAAAAATTCGTAACTATGTTCTTAGCTTATCAACACATGGTTATTTTCGTCAACTTCGTCAAAATGAGTCATGTTAGAAGAATCATTGCTACAATTATGTTAAAGTTGTAGGACCATTGCTTCAATTAGGCTAAAGTTGAGGGACCATTTTTCTAATTGGGTTAAAGTTGAGGGACCGTTGCTACAAATTTCTCATTTGGTTTTCTATATTTGTCCCTTGATTCAGCTCACGTGTGTGATAGATGACTCATTTTGACAGAAATTATAACAGATTTAACGAAAAGAATCATAACTGTATGTTTTAATAAGTTAAATGATCAATGATCACGAATTTTTAATTGAAGGACAATTGATACAATTTCTTCTATATTAAATGATGGGATGCCCAAAAACAATTTATGGTGATTTGCAGGTGACTCCTTTTACAAAAAGGAAAAACAGAGGAAGTGGACTGTTTTGTTTGTATACAATGACCATATGGGACTACAAGGAAGACTGTATGAGGTCTGCTGCATACCCAAGGCAGTGAAATTTTAAATTTGATGGTCCATACTTCATATGGACCTATAACTTGCCAAGCGCCCCATGAATCAAAGAATTTTTTTAATGTATTCGGAACACGGAGTGGTTTTAAGCTAGCAAGCAAATGTTATCTTTCAACGAGTGCAAATTGTTCTTGTTGACATGTCGATAACAATATACTTCTAATTTTTAGCTCGTGAACTCTTCTAATAGTTATTCCCGTCTTTCAGTTTAACTTCGAGTTATAGCATTGATAAACTTTCCTAATCGTTCGGAAAAAAAAAAATGCAACTCAAGGCATAATTCAAGAACGGATCCAGTAGTGTTTGTAATATATTGAGGTAGGTAGCAAAGGTTTGTACTGGGACAGCCTGGTGCCATCTTTGTTTCAATAAGTTGATCTTGTCAGCTTTCAGCTTTGTATGGACTGCAGATTGCAGAGTTGGTGGTATAAATATTTGCAATTAAGGGTTCTGGGTTCTCTATCTGTCACACGTGTATGTACACACGTTTATGACCAGTCTAAAGATGCCCTGCTCACATGCATGAATCATGGTCATCGTGGTCATCATCAATGAACAAGTTTTTTACTCTAAAGTTCCAAACTCAAGGTTTCAAAATTGTTTAATTTTTTTAACAATCGATACATGTATATGAAAAGATATGGAATGAATTAGTATCAAATTTGTCAAACACGAAATTCGAACTTTTAGGACCAGGATCTCCCGGAGGCTGAGAAACAAGCATGTGAAGGTCCTTCGAGGACCCTCTGAATGTATACTAAGCATATACGGGAAGCACTGAGCAGGTTGCATTGACAACACTCGAGAAATGCTCTCGATAGCACTCATCAAATCGATTCGCCAAATGTCGATATTTGTTGACATATGCGCAACACAGTTAGACTGACGACAACAAGCCTACCGAGTATTCGTTGAAATGATTTCGTGAATAAACTAAAATTTGTTTGCGCACTTCGATATGTTTCTATAAAAAAAAACTTGGACCTTAACATTGGGACCCCCAAGGTTCAAATCTTGAATTCGACAATGTCTCTCACTTATAAGTAAAGATGAATATCATTACACTATAATACTAAATGACTTTTTTCTGTTAGATGTTGAGAAAAGCTAGAATATATATATATATATATATTCTTTTATATAAAGAGTAATATTATGGAGGAACATCATGTTAATGGTAGAGAGCTTAACATGCAAAGTACACAACTAACACCGGATCATATTAGTGATCGACTGAAGAAGAGCAGCATAGGTTTTTCTACAATTATTGAACATGCAGTTATTTCATTCACACCATATGCAATGGACAGTTATTGCAAGAAAGAGTTTTCTAACCACCACGGGAAAGGATTTCCCCCGCCAATGGGCTGCCACACAGTCCACAAAAGAAGGCCATGGAGGATGAAGCCAAGGAGCCCCACACCCATCAACACATGCTGCCATACACCTTCGGTAAAGGGGCATTCAAAGAAGAGGTGGGAATGACTATATTTTGAAATTTATTGGGTGTGACGAATTTATAGGATGCAAATAGAATTAACTTTGAAACCGATATGTGTGGGCACACACAGTGCTATGTGTGGCTATCCATTTCAGAATTGGGCCGGCAAGTACTCTCCTTCCTTTGTTTTATGATCAATTTAGGAAGTTTGGTGGCTCCATTTATCGGGGACACAAAGCCACATTGCCTCTTTTACTGCGAAACTTAACTGAAACCGAGCCAAACCGTGTTAATGCGATAAGTTTCCGGTTTGACAAAATCATTACCGACATGATTGATTTAGGCCTCAATTTAAGCTCTAAAATCGACTCCAACAGAGTAATTTCTAATGGAAAATTCTTGCGTACGATCGTTGTGTCACATTACTTGTCTACTTAAGACATAAAAAAATTTAAATTTGAGCCACCAAAATGGACCCAACATGAGATTAGGGCTGAGTTTGGTTCCATTCGATTCGGTTTTTAGCCAAAATCGAAAACCAAATCAAAATTACTATTCGGTTTAGTTTTTAAAATTTACTAAGAGAAACTGAATTATTCGGTTCGGTCTAGTTCGTTTCCTTTTTTTTTTTAGTTTTTATTTTATTTGTTTTGTTAACGTAGAAATTGGAGAGAATGAAGAAAAAAAATATGGGGAATAATGTTTTCAACATATTTGGGGCCTAAAGTTGGGTTTACCTAATCTTTGGTTGAATTACCCAAATGTTTGACTTAGAATTGGGCTTGAAAATTGTTAAATCTCATTCAGTTCAATTCGGTTTATGAACCACCAAAACCAAAAACTGAACCAATAATTTTCGATTCAGTTTGGGTTATTTAGTTTCATTTTGATTTTCAATTGGTTCGGGATTTTTAGGACGGTGCAATCTCCACACTCCTTTTTATATCCTAAACTTCTCTCTTAATTTTTGGTTGTCGGATCGAATGAATTGAAGAAGATCAAAAGATAAAAAATTAACAAGGTGTGTGGATAGCACCACCCTTAAGTATTCGGTTCGATTTTTTTCAATTTTTTTATTTTTCGAGCCTAGCCCGGGCCCCTATGTGAGATCCTTGCAGAGAGCCTCCTCGTGTGTGTCCTGTGCCTCCTTGGGATTGAGAGACCAACAAGCGTGACTAAGAAAACAAGGTTACTAATGGGCTTCTAATACCGAGCCTGCTCTCAATCTTAGGGTCGGCCCAAAATCTTTTGGATCGGGTGGCAATCAATCGGGTAAATAAATTGACAGGTTAAAGTCAAACTCAAATTTTTAGGGTTTTGACCAGTATGTACAATCATAGAGAAATTGGACAAGGAAATGGGGCCAATCACGTGTCCATGCTGTAAGGAAATTAAAAGCAAAAAAATGGTAATAATTCGTTTGGTCGCAACCAGAAGCCACTCTTTTTTATGGGTATATTTTTGCTCACCACACTATTTATTACTGATAGATGAGTCTAAACTTTGAAATTTGTATCTACCCATATAAATCTCGAAATTTAAACTCATTTAACAATATTAAATTAGATGGTGAGCATTACAGTAACTTTTAACTAGTAATATAAGCATTTGAAAAAAAAAATGGTAATATAAGCAAGCAAGCATCAACCTACCCCTAAGTTGATTTTGTTTGTCTTGTAAAGCAACTGAGATTCAGTGCAAATGCAATACGAGCATAACCCACTTTCCTTCTTTCCATTTAAAGTGACCCTTCTGCGCTGCAATTCATTGTGCATCACACAAGCTTGATTATACCACTAATTCTAAAAAAATAGAGAAGAAACATAGAAAGGTTTGATTCTACCAAATGTAAGGTAAGGTAAAGGGTTGTTCTCATTTTGACATTCCCTCCCAATACTAATATGCTTATATACCATTACGGGACATGTGAGCGAGATATGCAAATGACTATCTAAAAAGTGTTATGTACGCATCCCTTTTATATACCTTTGAATGCTCATGTAGATGCATTTCTGTTCTTTCCTATCTAACTAATTGCGATACATTTCTTCATCACTTTGTCGAAATCTCTTAGAATTTGAAAGTTCCTCAACCCAACATACGCTTGTGGTGTGTTCAGAATCTTCAGATAAGGGACTTTAATGTTTCACAGAATTTGGACTAATTTGCTGACAATGCACTGCACAAATTAGATAGAGAAGTTTGAAAACAAGACGCATTATATATTTTTAGAGAATCTATTGTTTAAAAGTTATTTGTTTAGTGCATTAGTAGTGTTTAGTAGTAACTTTGTAATGCTTGAGTATTTATTGCATTTTTAACAATTGAATCTAATAAAGTTCCTTGGTACTTTGAAGTTCTTCATCCAAACTTCGTATTAAGCTCGTCAATTTTACTTTGTATGAAGTCAATCAAGACTCGAAAGTCGAAAGTGTATTAAAAGGCGAGCATTCAACTCAAAACTAATTAATAGTGGGTGGAGAGGTGCAAAATCGTTTAAACTATTAGGCAAGCATGCTTTAGTTATTCGATGTAAAATTCACACTCTCAGTCGAGTGGGACTTACTATAATGGTTAATAGCGTGGCCTTAATTAGTGTAACCAATACTTCATATTAGAGGGAGAAGTACTGTACCAAGCATAAGTTAATTTAGGGTTCGTTTTGTACCCATCTAATTTTTAGCTTTTAGTTTTCATTTTTTAGCTAGCTAAAGTAAAAACATTTTGAAGAAATGAGAGAGAAAGAACTAAAAGAAGAGAAAGAAGAGAATGGAGGATAGACAAACCCGGAAGATGCATGAAACAAAAACTTAAAGTAAAAATCATTTCAAGTTGCTTTTAGTTTTTAATTGATAGAGAGCTTGATAGATCTGAGAGAGAGAAAACGCATCTACCATCACCATCACGCGTCCACCATCACCAACACGCGTACACCAAGGGTGAAATTGTAAATCCACTATGCAACACAAAAAAGAAGCTGGACATGGACAGTAATTGAGGGGCAATTCTGTCAAAAATATTATTCACCAAGAATATTTTTGAATAGTCTTTTAGTATAGATATAATTTTCATTATGTATAACATTTAGAATAAATGAGAGAGAAAGAAATAAAAGAAGAGAAAGAAGAGAATGCAGGATAGACAAACCCGGAAGATGCATGAAACAAAAACTTAAAAGTAAAAATCATTTCAAGCTTCTTTTAGTTTTTAATTGAGAGTGAGCTTGATAGATCTGAGAGAGAGAACACGCGTCTACCATCACCAACACGTGTACACCAATGGTGAAATTGTAAATCCACTATGCAACACAAAAAAGAAGCTGGGCATGACCAGTAATTGAAGGGCAATTCCGTCAAAAATACTGTTCACCAACAATGTTTTTAAATAGTCTTTTAGTATAGGTATAATTTTCATTATGTATAACATTTCATTACAATTGCTTTTTACTCCATTATCTTTCCTCTTATTATTTTCTCTCTATAATTTTATCTCATATTTAGTTAAAAGACCGAATATTAGAAATAAAATGGTTGCTAAACGAAATTTAATTCTTTTGTGGCGACTATATTGAAATTTACAGTAGTGGTGATATAATTCATTGATAAGCAAACACTTGGTCCCATTGTCCACGTTGAGTGACGGAATAATATACCACAAAGTTATACTACGCTGTCCCACACAAAGATCTTCTCATATCTCAGATATCATAGCTAGATAGTTTGTGTGTAATGTCTTTCATTCAATTATTTGAGAAGAACTTAAATAATAACTGTAATGGGTTTTTTAAGTCAAAATGGTCTTTGGATTTGGCATGATTCTTCATTTTGATCATTGGGAATGAAAATTGATATAAGTGGTCTCTGAGTTAGTCCATCATAAATTATTTTGGTCAACCCATGAAAAATCTGTCAATATCCTTGTTAAATTGTCACGTGAACGACCACATGACCATCTTTTAAGGGTATTTTTGTCACACTAACCACCTCCACTTAATGAGCATATTGACAACTTTTTCATGGAATGATCAAAATGATTTACGGTGTACAAACTCGGGGACCTCATCTATCAATTTTCAATGTCAAAGATCAAAATAAAGAATTAAGCTAATCTCAAAAACCATTTTAGCTAAAAAGCCTTTAAAATATAGTTATATATAACTTGTTTGGATGTTGGAACACACACACATATATACATATTTATAAAATGAGCCTCTGCATCAGGTTATAATAATTATGCGTTTTTATTTTTCATGTGTTACTTTTGAATTGATAATCCATGTGAGGATGTGGATCTTCCGACTGAATTTTTTTTCAATAATCTTATAAAAAGTTGGATACCTCGCTACATTGATTGTTAGTTGGTTTGTGAATAAAAACCTTAATTAACAACGTTCTTTGTAGTAATACAGTAGCTTCACTCACGTGTGTGAAACCATCACACGGTACCACGTCAATTGATATATATTATTTAGGTGTCTACCATGCTTATAACCAAGGAAGGTGCATGTGAGGATGTTGAGAGTTCCACACGAGAGATTTAAGAGATCTTGTGACTACTTATTGCCAATCTATTGGTAAGGTACCTTAACATCCTTCACTTTCCATATATAATGTTGCTAAAGCGACTCTTTAAAAAATGAAATTCCTTATGGACTTTTTTCACTTAATGTTTGTGGTACAATAATTTATTATATTGGCACATGAATTGACATTAAACTATGATACAAATTAACATTAAAATGTAAGACAACAAAAAATCCATAAAAATCTCACTTTGAGAGTGAATCCCATAGCATTTCTCCGTTGCTAAAAGCCTAGAAACTTGACTATTCAACCTTTATATGTTTGGTCACTGGTCAGAATATATATGACAAAACTTGTTTTGTTTGGTTCAATCTACAAGAGAGAGAAGCAATAAAATCTTCATTTTCAGAGAACTTATTACTTTGGCCAGACAAGACAAAAGTGCGAACAATTATTCATTAAAAAAAATGAAGATTTGCATGAAAGAATCAAACTTGATGTTTTTACAGCAGATCATCTGTAAATAAAGTTATGTTGAACACAACCTTTCCTCATCTTTGGGTGTCTAAGTGTCCACCGTAAGTCTTTTCTCATTTAAACTTCATCTTTAACTTTATTAAGGCTATGCCATCCCTTAAGGTGCTACTAAATGAAAGGATCTTATGAACATTCATGAATAATAAACTGAAAAAAAAAAGATAGTCAAGTTTCTTCCTCAAATTTAAAAGAAAAACTTTACCAACCGCACCAATTAGCGACTTCTGAATTAGTATCATAGGATATATATTATATAGAATGATTGTCTCAGTGGATCTCTGTAAAGCGCACTGCTGAACTAGTCACCGGATATTTTTGTTAGAAAAATATAGGGAGATCGAGTATGTAACCTGTCAAGTGTCAAGGGGACCAGCAAAGGGCATACCAAAATCCCTAAATATATAATCCAAAGGATAAATTAAATAGTATTTGCATGTACACGTAAAATTTTGGTTGCCGATAAAGTTTTGTTTGCCTTTAGTACACCATCATCTTTGGCGGAAAAAAGCTGAAAGCAGCATAAAGGTTTTGATCAATAAGTCACACAGGCTCCCAAATATTGTTTGATCGAATAGAATATATCCACAGGCTCCCAAATTTGTTCTTCGTAGTCACCAGAAAATATTTTACGTCAATCGATTGATATGTGTCACAAATTTTTTTTAGGTCAGGAGTCCATCCTCGATTGGTGGTTTTGATATTCCATCACGGGTTTATATGCCCGTTGTAACTTAGTCACTTTTAACAACGGATCAAAATTTGATTGTTTAATGCTATTTACCACGAGTTAAACTAGACAATGGTAATTGAATAGTTTTTATACCATGAGCTTTACATGCTCGTGATACAATTGATGTGGTAAATATGTTGTTATGTCATAGGTAGCCGATCGATCAAAGGTAGCCACAGATCGAAGGTAGCAGATCGATTAAATTAATATTCAATTAGATAGTTTTTACCATGAGCTTAGATTATAATATTCAAGCTAAAATGAGATGAGTAGAGGCAGACACAGATCGAGGTAGCCGATGATCATATGTATTCTTGAGTCGTCTACTAAACAACTTAAACCCTAGCTCACTCTGATCCTCACTCACTCCCTTCACCCAGCCAATCAGCCCATCTAAAAATAGAAAAGAAATTATATGAAACAGCTTAACTCTAGCTCTCACTCCAACCCTAACTTAAGTGGTTTGTCCCCTAGCTAGGGCCGATGATCTATAATACGGAATGTAGTCAATAGCAGCTTCTGTGTATAAAACCTAGAATGCCAAACAAGTTGTATCTATAAAGCCGGTGTCCATACTCCAAGCTGCATTATTTATTCGGAACATAAACTTAGGGTTGGACCCATCTCTCAAAGATGTCTTTGCTTCATCCCCTCTTTTTAGTGTCTCGTATTCTTTACTCTTGATATGCATATAATCAACAACAACAACAACAACAACAACAAAGCCTTTTCCCATTAAGTGGGTCGGCTATATGAATCTTAGAACGCCATTGCGCTCGATCGTGTGTCATGTCCTCCGTTAGATCCAAGTACTCTAAGTCTTTTCTTAGAGTCTCTTCCAACGTTTTCCTAGGTCTTCCTCTACCCCTTCGGCCCTAGACCTCTGTCATGTGGTCGCATCTTCTAACCGGAGCGTTAGTAGGCCTTCTTTGCACATGTCCAAACCATCGTAACTGATTTTCTCTCATCTTTCCTTCAATTTCGGCTACTCCTACTTTTCCTCGAATATCCTCATTCTTAATCTTATCTTTTCTCGTGTGCCCACACATCCAACGAAGCATCCTCATCTCTGCTACGCCCATTTTATGTACGTGTTGATGCTTCACCACCCAACATTCTGTGCCATACAGTATCGCCGGTCTTATTGCCATCCTATAAAATTTTCCCTTGAGCTTTAATGGCATACGACGGTCACACAACACGCCGGATGCACTCTTCCACTTCATCCATCCAACTTGTATTCTATGGTTGAGGTCTCCATCTAATTCTCCGTTCTTTTGCAAGATAGATCTCAGATAGCGAAAGCGGTCGCTCTTTGGTACTTCCTGATCTCCGATCCTCACTCCTAACTCATTTGGGCCTCCATTTGCACTGAACTTGCATTCCATATATTCTGTCTTTGATCAACTTAGACGAAGACCTTTAGATTCCAACACTTCCCTCCAAAGGTTAAGCTTCGCATTTACCCCTTCCTGAGTTTCATCTATCAACACTATATCGTCTACGAAAAGCATACACCAGGGAATATCATCTTGAATATGTCTCGTTAACTCATCCATTACCAATGCAAAAAGGTAAGGACTTAGGGATGAGCCTTGATGTAACCCTACGGTTATGGGGAAGCTCTCGGTTTGTCCTTCATGGGTTCTTACTGCCGTCTCTGCTCCATCATACATATCCTTTATAGCTTGGCTATATGCTACTCGTACTCATTTTTTCTCTAAAATCCTCCAAAGGATGTCTCTTGGGACCCTATCATATGCTTTTTCCAAATCTATAAAGACCATGTGTAAATCCTTTTTCATATCTCTATATCTTTCCATCAATCTTCGTAAGAGATAGATTGCCTCCATGGTTGAGCGCCCTGGCATGAACCCGAATTGGTTGTCTGAAACCCGTGTCTCTTGCCTCAATCTATGTTCAATGACTCTCTCCCAGAGCTTCATTGTATGGCTCATTAGCTTAATACCCCTACAGTTCTTACAGTTTTGTACGTCGCCCTTATTCTTGTAGATAGGCACCAAAGTGCTATTTCGCCACTCATTTGGCATCTTCTTCGTTTTCAAAATCCTATTGAATAGGTCTGTGAGCCATGCTATACCCGTTTCTCCTAGGACTTTCCACACTTCGATCGGTATATCATCTGTGCCCACTGTTTTTCTATGCTTTATCTTTTTCAAAGTTACAACCACTTCTTCCTTCCTAATTCGGCGGTAAAAGGAGTAGTTTCTACACTCTTCTGAGTTACTCAAGTCCTCCAAAGAAGTACTCCTTTCATGTCCTTCATTGAAAAGATTATGAAAATAACCTCTCCATCTGTCTTTAACCGCGTTTTCTGTAGCAAGGACCTTTCCATTCGCATCCTTGATGCACCTCACTTGGTTTAGGTCCCTTGTCTTATTTTCCCTCGCTCTAGCTAGTTTATAGATATCCAATTCTCCTTCTTTGGTATCTAGTCGCTTATACATATCGTCATAAGTCGCGAGCTTAGCTTCTCTTATAGCTTTCTTCACCTCCTGCTTCGCTACTCTATACCTTTCACCGTTTTCATCGATCCTATCCTTGTATAAGGCTTTACAACAATCATTCTTAGCCTTCACCTTTTTTTGTACCTCCTCATTCCACCACCAAGATTCCTTTTGGTGTGGGGCAAAGCCCTTGGTCTCTCCTAATACCTCTTTTGCTACTTTTCGGATACAACTAGCCATGGAATCCCACATTTGGCTAGCTTCCCCTTCTCTATCCCAAACACATTTGGTGATTACTTTCTCTTTGAAAATGGCTTGTTTTTCTCCTTTTAGATTCCACCATCTAGTCCTTGGGCACTTCAAGGTCTTGTTCCTTTTTCTCTCTCTTTTGATATGCACATCTATCACCAACAAGCGATGTTGATTAGCCAAGCTCTCTCCCGGTATAACTTTGCAATCCTTACAAGTTATACGATCCCCCTTCCTCATTAGGAGAAAATCTATTTGTGTTTTTGACGACCCACTCTTGTAGGTGATCACATGTTCTTCTCTCTTCTTAAAGAAGGTGTTGGCTATGAAGAGATCATATGCCATTGCAAAATCCAAGATGACTTCCCCATCCTCATTTCTCTCCCCAAAACCATGGCCACCATGAAAACCTCCATAGTTGCCTGTCTCCTTGCCCACATGTCCATTTAAATCTCCTCCTGTAAATACCTTCTCCGTTTGAGCAATTCCTTGCACCAAGTCTCCAAGATCTTCCCAAAATTTCTCCTTCACACTCGTATCCAACCCTACTTGAGGTGCGTACGCACTAATCACATTGGTGAGTTCTTGTTCTATTACAATCTTGATTGCCATAATTCTATCTCCTGCCCTCTTGACATCTACAACATCTTGTGTCAAGGTCTTGTCCACGATGATGCCAACACCGTTTCTTGTTCTATTTGTGCCCGAATACCAAAGTTAAAAACCTGAGTTTTCTAGATCCTTTGCCTTAAGACCAACCCACTTGGTTTCTTGTAGGCACATAATATTTATCCTTCTCCTCACCATAACTTCGACTACTTCCATAGATTTTCCTGTTAAGGTTCCAATATTTCACGTTTCTAAACGCATTCTACTCTCTTGAACTCCACCCTTCTGTCCTAGCTTCTTTGCCCTCCCCCGTCTAATAAGATCAAAGTATTTCTTTTGTGAGTCCTGTGTAAAGTTGATAGGAGCATATGCTTCCAAACAATTTTGAGTGGAGTCGTTCAAAAAGAAGTTTCTATGGCCCCCTTGCTCATTTAACACTGCATCCGGGTGCCGATGGAGATACAGCGACCCTTGCTCACTTATCACTGTGCTCGGGCCACACAGCGCGCCACTTACGGGTGACGCCCTAGCTTTAGAGCGATTTCGTTCTGGATTCATTTTCATAAGGATTCGACGTAACCTAGAAGTGCCGGTTGTCGACTACCTGACGCCCTCCCCCTCCTCCTTTATCCGGGCTTGGGACCGACAATGTAAGATAAACTCACACAGGCGGAGTTTTGATATGCATATAATCATTGTAAAAAAAATTCTTCTTTTCTCTTTGCCATAATTTTCCTGAAAGAATTAACTTAGATTTAAGGTATACCTTTTTTTTCTAAATTTTTTTATATAAAGGAGGGTTTTGAATCATCGACCTCTAATTTACTCATATCCATTACCTTACCCATCTCTCAAAGATGTCTCCAAAATCTAGGGTTTCAAACCCCAGATTTAAGTATACTAAGCCCACACTCCATTTGTATATTCTTCATATATGTAATCCATATTACTGTGATTTATTTAATCATCTTCTCCATATCCAGAAACACTTATCTCAACTCTAATTATATAGAAAACAACATAATTCACTTTTAGGTAATTAGACGTAGGGGTGCAAGTAGAAATAGTGTTTCCGACTCTGACAGTACAATTTTCAAACGAGAAATTTTATTTGAACCCACATAACCTCTTTCTATACCTAACTTAAACTATAAATGAAAATTATCTTTTTTACCCTATTGCATAATTACCATCAAGTACAAGATGAAATTAACATTAAAACTAAAATTTATCAATAAACCCACCCCTAATAATCAAACCCTATCACCATTTTTACAAAACACTATCAATATTGACCGTAAACATAACAAAAACACTGAAAAAAACCTTCAAATGGTGGTCCATAACTAGGCTACTACATAATAAATTGGGAGATCAAGGGATAAGTTGAAGAGAGAGTTCTTAGTGAATGTTGTAGAGAAATGGATGCAACATTTTTGGATCATGGCTATGTGGTCTCGAGGAGCAGCAATTCGATCTAGCCTCTTGAGCTTTGAATTGTGGAGAAGGGAACTTTCAAGAAAATTTTGGAACAGTTCAAGTGAAAACTGATCAGTTTTTCAAATTATTGACATTCCATAAGCCAATAATATATAGAACATTTTTATATGTACCCAAATTCAAGCTAGTTAGCTATAAGGTTGTTTTTTCTTCTTCTGTTAGATCCAATTTAATTTGAGATTTTATTTTATAAATGGGTGTAAAGATAATTTTACACTTTGAATTGGGTTTGGAAGGGTAGTTTAGGTAATAAATTTGGGTTTAAAGTGATATTAATTCTTTAATTGCAAATAATATGGGGGTAGAGAATAAGTTGGGTGTAGAAAGATGTTACATGGGTTCAAATAAAATTTCTCTTTTCAAATCCAAACCTAAAAATTCCGAATTCGAATATTTTTCGAAAAACTGGAATGCATTTATAGATTTCGAGAATTCCGAATTTCCAATCTTATTTTTTCTGAAGTGTTCCGTACTTATTTTGATAAAAAATTAAAAATAAAAAAAAAAAAAAAAAACTTCCGGTATATTCTGAATTTTTATAGTTATTTACTCCAATTATGTATTTTAACTTTTGTATTTTATTGTTAGTTTTGGATATATTTTGTTCATTATTTTTATATTAAGCATACATTTATATATTTAAAAGGATAAGCATACTAGTAACCACAAAATTAATTGAATTTACAATAACCATTTACCAAATACTAAAAAAGAAAAAAAGTTAGAGAATATTAAAAAACTTATAAAATATATGAATTTCCAATTTTTAGATGTTCCAAAATTTTCTTTTAAAAAAAAAAAAAAAAAGGCAATTGGTGGCACGTCACGGTTATCCATCCCTTCTGGGGGCCGGGAAGACTCTCAGAGGCATTTCAGCCTCTCATTGGCCACAGTCAAGTAGACTCACCAGCTTGGCCCTCGAACCCGAATATGCTAAAACTTATGAATATAAAAATTGTGATCCAATCCGATCTAAATCCAAAATTTTAGAACAAAATTTGAGAACGTTGTTACCAATCCGATCCTTTCGAAAAACACCCTAATTAGACGCATTACTTATGAGCTAAACAGTTTAATGGTGCGCTCTTTATCCACCCTATTCTTTCTAGGTTAATTTCAAAATTATGGGCATAAGACTCATGATTTGTAATATGAAAAGTACCCGTATTTAGTACTAGGTTGGGATCAAGTACTACACGGGTTTAGTTAGAAGTTTGTGAGTAAAACTTTGGATCCATGCATGTTCTTAACTGCAGCGAAAGCAGAAAGTCGTAGTGTTCTCTGGTATTTACCTTCAGTCTTGAGAGAGGATTGAGACAACCATTTTTCAAACAGAACCAGTAAAAAAAAAAAAGTTATCTTAATTTACTTTCCGAGCGTGTATGCATGATCATCAGGACAATTTGTCATTACTCAAACACCCGATACGCAATGCTTAATTTTGCAACGCAGGATTTGAGCATATCTCTGATTTCCATTGGCCATTTTATGCCAATTCGAGTAAAAATTTTGAAAAGAGAAGCAAAGCTAGGGACACCTGAAACTAACATTGCCAAGCAACGATGTCAAAAAGACACAAATTTCAAGGTAAAAAAACAGTGTCCAGAAATTGACAAAAAAAAAAAAACAGTGTCCAAAATAAAATAAGGATACGTACGTACATTATTGGTCACAATAGGATAACTTTATTAGTGGGGGTGAATATATAAATCATGGATCACGTTGGTAATAATTTTTCACAATGCTAAACTATCTCTAGCTCTTTTAATAATTCTATAGACTTTTACTTGTGTTTGCTTAGTGCATTTACTGCTCATTAAAGATGGTAAATCTAGTCATATTATGTCATGTCGTGTTTAAATCATGTTATCTAGTGTTTGTGTCGAATATTAGTCAATTTTAATTAGTATTAACTATATGTGATATGACGGTAACTAATTTTCATCTTTTGGTAAGTATGTCTGGAGGGACATTCTATGGGTGTCTAATGGACTGGAGGGACATTCTATTGCCCTAAGTGAGGGATTGTTGTAGCATTTAAATGACTTAGTTCTTATGTGTAGTTTTATTTGCGTGATTTTCTGATCATTACAGTGCTAGATTATATAAAATGAAAAAAGAGCAAATTATATCTACAGTACTAGCATGAATGATTATTATATGTAATTAACCGGAGTCCATAAATATGCTATGTGATTAGTGATTACAATGTGAATTCATATAACAATTAAACATTTTGTGTTTATGTTAGCATTGCTATATAGGATGGTACTATTTACACACCCATTTTTACCTTCAACAGATTCTTGTTAAATTTTTGTCATTGATATTATTCAATTTATTAGATATGACAGCCGAAATTAAAAAAGGTGTATGAGAAGTAAAAATAGGTGTGTGAATAGCATTATCCTTACTATATATTTAATTCTTTTGGATGAGTAGTACCCTATGTCACTACAGGTTACATTAGCATAAATAAAATATAGTTAGTGCTAATAGTGTCAAAATCAACCTGAGAGAGAGAGAGAGAGAGAGAGTCATGGGAGAAAAAGAGGAACACAAAGCACCTTCGTAGGGCCCATCATAAGTCCTCTCTATAGACTTCATCAAGATGTGATTTTCATCTTTCTTTCATTGCACTATAACCTATTCATTCTTTTCTTCCACACACCTTCTCTCTCTCTCTCTCTCTCTCTATTTGCTTCCTTCTTTTTCCCCTTGTCATTTCTCCATTTCTTGCCCAAAATACACAGGAATTCCTCCACATCCACCACCACGATAATATCATGTCTGCACCCCATCATGATCACAGTCATCGAAGAAAAGACTCCACTCCCATCGAGGGCTCCTCCTCCTCCTCATCACGATCCACTTCTCAACAACAGCAAGCACCTCAACCCCTCAGCCGATACGAGTCCCAGAAACGCCGCGACTGGAACACTTTCGGACAGTACTTGAAGAACCAATCACCCCCAGTGTCACTCTCTCATTGCAACTGCAACCACGTCCTCGATTTCCTCCGCTACTTGGATCAGTTCGGAAAGACTAAGGTTCACTTACACGGTTGCATCTTCTTTGGGCAGCCTGACCCGCCTGCCCCGTGCACCTGCCCTCTCAGGCAGGCATGGGGTAGTCTGGACGCGCTGATCGGACGCCTCCGTGCTGCTTACGAGGAGCATGGAGGGTCCCCGGAGACAAACCCTTTTGGGAATGGAGCTATTCGGGTTTACTTACGTGAAGTGAAGGAGTGTCAGGCTAAAGCAAGAGGCATTCCGTACAAGAAGAAGAAGAAGAGGAACGGTCAGCTTAAGGCAATTAACGAGGGTACTCTGAAGCAGATCACGTCTTGAATCAGTTCCTTTGGCATTCTGATGGAGATTATTAAACGGTAATTTTTCTTTTTCTTTTAATTTGTTACCCAATCACCAAGTACTATGTATACATATGGTAGCTACCCCCTGCTGCTGTAGCCTGTAGATATTTACCTAGTTATAGTAATTCATGATCAGCTTCATGTTAAAAGGGTTTTCATCCATTCCTAAAAGGGAGTTTAAACTGAAAGGAAAATGGAGGAGGTAGGTTAATTAATTTGAAATTTATAAGATTCAAGATTCTGGCTAAAATTTGAGACTGAGATCTCAATTTCATCATAAAACCCTAATCCCAAAAAACCCTAATTTGCAAGATCTAAATTTAGTTACTGCAAGCTACAGCCTACAGCCTATACATAATAGTGCACTGAGTGATATCGATGAAGAACTTAATTAAATTGGTAGAGGTGGGTAATTTTTACTTGATCACATCTATGATCCCTCTCCATATATTAATTACTTTCTCTCTCTTTCTCTCAATCAATCAGACATAACTCTGTTTCTGTTTTGTCCTAAATATTAAATATGTGTCTTGCTTGTGTGTGTGTGTATACTCTCTCTCTTTTCATTTGTTTTGGTGTCTTTTATGATTCTGTGCGATTAATTTAGTGCTCCCCATGGTGCACCACATATATGTGATAATACCATACAAACATACGTCCTTGCATGAGTCGTATACTTTGGACGTAAGAACTAACGTTCTTATATTGCTGACAGTGATATATGTATATATTCATTATATAAAATAGTATATATGATTCTCTCCAATCAAATCGCTATATATATATATATATATATATGTATGTATATGTATATGTATGTATGGATGCATGCTACAATATATTATTTCTTGTGTGGATCCAAAACCATAGATATATATATACACACACAGAGATATATTTATACACATATATGAATATATATTATATTTATGTATATATGTTTGTTGACATACGATTTGTTTAGTTGTTAACTAAATTTCTTGGTGTGCTGTGCATCGTTTTGTATGTCTGTACATGAGATCTTCGCGTATTTTGTATTATCTTAACTCCACACAATTAGGATTCTATGCCACTATAAACTCAAGTAATTAATCAACTTTGTTGCCTATGCATTATAACTTAAGAATGTTCCAAGCAATTATCTAGTTTTGTTTCTTATCTTCCTAAATAATTGACTGATCTTGAGACAATGAGAATTGAAAAATGGAATTTGGAGTCGACAAAAATGATGAACTCCAATTTTCCAAGCTTTGGTTGTCCGGCCAGTTGATGTTCATATGAATAGCTAAATGACATCGATTGGCAGGATTAAATTAGCTTGCTAGTAGCTAAAATTAAACATTCTTTAAGTGGCAAAAAGTGTTCACTAACCAGACTAATGACTTGTTGTGTTAAACAGGAAACTCAGCCAGCGTCAAACTCTAGTTTGTTATCTAGATATTTAAATTCAAGTGATAATAGATTTAGAAGTTTCTACCTTTGAGAAGTTAAACATTGATGTGCACTAATAGGTAAGTAGCTAGCCATGCATGAACATTTTTCTTATATCCAATAGATCGACGTTGAGAGAGTACCATATCAGGAGGTTGTAATTCATAGTACTAGAGCAACCTATATTTTGGTATGGAGGCTCTACATGTACATATATATCTTATTTCATTTCTTGCTGGACATATTAATAACATAGTTTTATGTCAACGAGAAAGTAAACGCAATTGACCAAAAAAATTAGGGATAAATAATACATTTCCTGTCACGGTCTTAGTCATGCGAGAAAAGAGATAGAAAGGGGGATACTCACCATGACAAAAAAAAGTTAATTCTCCTAAATCACGTGAGGAGAGAGTTATTAAGAGAAAAGACTCTAATACTGTGACATGGAAGGTTTTCACCAAAAATATGACGAAATTTGCTGACAATAAAGCTCCTCCCTTGTTTATTTTGGGATATTATGATTAGGAGTCTTAATATATGATCAGATATGGGACGGTTCATACGACTACATGATTTGATGGGTAAATATATTCTCATAGATTTTAATCGTTCTTCATAGGTACTCTTGTACATTTTAATTCAGTTCTATATCCTGATATTTTACCTCTTTCTACGTCTCTTTACTTGATGGATGCATGTTAGCTTCACAATGACAATGGTTTCAAGAAACTTGTGCATATGTGCAATACGTTATACGTACTTAATGGAAGCAAAAGTTACAGAAGTAGTAACAACAATTTATCTTTGATTAAGATGTGAAATTTCTGTAATTAAATTTGATGTCATTGATCATGTTTAACTACTAACTAATTCGTTTTGAAATTTAACGATTGTTTCATTAGTTTTCTCTGCAGGATCACTACAAGAGCTCAATTGGATGCATATATATGGACGATGGATATCGAAATGGTGCAATATTTATAGAAAAGACTCATCTCTTCATCATATATAATGTATTAATTCTCCCTTTCTGAAAAATATATTTCTACCTAGCTAGTTTATGTTAAATAATGTTCACTGCGTACGTACGTACGTACATAAAGCTAGCTCAATGGTTTGTATTTTAAATTGTAGCAATCGACCACCTTAATTTCTAAATTCTAGTTATCCCGGACATTTTCATATCAAGTACGTTGTTACAGCTCCCATAAACTAAACAGGTACAAGAGTATTGTTGCTGATCTTCTGGTGGCAAATATCACACTAGTCATTAATTTCTAATGATTAGCAATTGCTTTGTTAATTAGCCTCGGATTAATTATCTAGTCCGAATTTTTCAATTTATAATCTGCCTGAGAATTCCTCCCAAGTGTCCAATTATAAATAATGGCTTGTGATTTGTAGTTGAAATATTCTGCAATATATAGAACATTCAGAAATGTCTTGTGATTATTTTATAAGTCAGTTATAGAGCCGAATTAATTTATCAGACTAGATTATTTTAGAACATTCAGAAATGGCTTGTGATGATTTTATAATTCGATTGCCTTATAAAATAATCACATCGATCCCAATGAATATAGAACATTCAGAGCATGACAAATCAATTAATTAACATGTTTAAAATAGAACATTAAACATATGCAAACCAAATTCTTCTATATATTGATATTTGGTACAGATCAGATCAATTGCCGAGAAAGCAGCAGATAACATACATATATAGGTGGTAAGTTGTTATTATTCAAGGTTTGTCTTGATTTCCAATTGATGAACAAGAAGGTAGTTTACTTGCTCGACACAAACTATATGATAACATTATCATTTTCTTATTTTCTTTTTTATGTTACGTTAGAGGAGCATACCCTTACCCATCACTTTACCAACCCTCGCCACTGAAGCTAAACCATGTGTGGCCTCATCCTTTTCCATTAGATAAGAAGCCTCTATATAGCAATGCCACAGAATCCTTCCTTTGGCATGAATTCCCTAGAATCCACTTTCTCCCCATTTTGTGCCCCTAGGGGCAAGAATTAGACAAATACTTAGTCCATCACTATTAGTCTTGTATCCAACTGCGGTAACACCTGATAAACCTTGATGCAGGTCCACCACCAACATTACCAATATTGTTTCAACTTAACCACATATTGTTAGGTGTTGGGTTTTATTGCGAAATGTCTCGTTGATATTAAAGATGGAAACTATCATATATTAATTATATATTATTTTGTCATATATATGACCAATGTGAAATCCTATTTTCTAACAAAACACACTACCCAAATAAAAATGCAGATCCACTTTCATCAATGGCTACATAAATTGGCTGGCTCGCAATGGCCTACAGTTGCAACAAAGCATTTTTCGTTGTTTTAGGCACATTCGTACCCGTTTATGAAGACTGTTTGGAAATCACTGTCCAATTAGACCTCCTTCACGGCCATAATTTTCACCTGCTGTGTCACAATCCACAAGCTCTTGCTCCCTCTGCCCAACGATCATGTACCACTGAAACAACATAAGTCATCAATGGCGCCTTCTTCTCTTCTAAGTCGCATTTTGTTGATTTTCCTTGGTCCTTGATAGGTGTCACCGTGCCTTTTTCTCTCGAATCCACAGAAGGTACATGACAGATCAGTCACACTTTCACATCTAAAACCTGCACCTTTGGACACGATCACTCTGGAGGATTGTTTCTTTGTAACCATTTCAAATGTTTCAAAATTCCTCATTGGTTACGTATGCAAATTCTTGTATGCTTAGTGTGTAGTTTTGGTTCAAGGGTTTGTAAAATCCTCACTGAACTCCACATGTATCTTTGAATATCACGTATCGCCCTTCCTACTTTTCTGCATCCTTATAAATGTGTCGGAATCGGGCCATCCAGTTCTGGTGTCTCTTCAGCATGGTTGGTCTTCAAGTTGGCGGGAAAATGTTTGGGGGGAGCAAATGGCATGGCAGAAGTTAAAATAACTCCCAAAGAAATGAAAACTAATAAAAAATCCAAAAAAACTTCCCTTTTAATGAAAAGTCTTTTTTAAAGGTATAGTGAATAGTTTCAGGTAAAAGTAAAAATGTGATTTTTCGTTAAAAATGAACAGTACCGGGGGTGTTTCGTTAAAACTCCTTTAAAAGCTGAGAATAGGTAGGTTTTGAGAGCCATGGAATAATGGGAACGAATAGTTAATGGTATATTTATCTTTTGCTAATTGGATGCAAAACTTGCATCTGGAATTTTATAGACTTTTAGCTTGTCCTTTTCATGATAGTGCTAGATCTACGTACGTGCGTGGAATGATTTTCTGACTTAAACCCAAAATTTCGGAAGGAAAAAAATATGATAGTAAAAGTTTGTTGAGTAATGTTTGACTACTTAAAGATGAGTAGGAGCTCATACTTAAAAAATTTCATGTCTGATTTATAAAATTTTGTGTTTATAATCGGAACCGTTCACAGTATAAATCACTATATAAATATCATCTCTGCAAAAAAATGAATTGAAACTAAGGTCATTAAGTTGACCAACTGTAGCAAATAGATAGACGGTTCATAATGCTTTTATCATTTATGTTCATCTGTTCTCAAAAAATTCAATGACTAAACGACCTTAGTTTTAATTGATTTTTTGCAGACATAATATTTATAGAGTAATTTATAATATAAACGGTTCTGATCATAAACACGACGGTCTGTGAATCAGAAACAAAGAATTTTGAATTGAAGCTCCTACTCATCATTTGAGTAGCCATTTATTATTCAAATTTGTTATTGGCTTTTTTTTTTTTTTTTTTTTTTTAATCTAGTGACGCAACTCCTCATTCTGGAGAGCCAAATTGATGTGCGGAAATAAAAGTTAGGAATCAAATCGATCGATTTTAGGGACCAAAATGATGAGATAGGTCAAATATCAAAAATCATTTGCGATAAAAACCCTTTGTTATTGGACTCTACTTTTGTATGTGATTGTTGAGTTTACATATAGAATTGAAACAACCATATCACTATAGTAATGCAGGATAACTTTTTTTTCTTCAGTGCCAATAGCAACTCCCTCTCGAAATTAAACATCAATTTATGAGATCCATCAACCACCATACAGTCAAAACTCAAATGAATATACAAGGGTATTTTGATTTACATTGCAAGTTCTTCGGGTCCAGATGGAATTTATAAAGAAGCCCAAGAACCAAAACAGAGTAGACAAACAAGGGATAGTAAGCCAGAGAAGCAAAAGAAATCACATTCAAAGAGAAGTTAACTACTAATTTTATATATTGCAAGACAACTAGAATTGTGGAGTTCAAACTAATAAAAGCTAACAAACATTAAGCAAATTCACTGGACCAAATCTAAGGCCGAGTACAACTAACAAGACAATTATATTGTTCCGAAAATAATAGTTGACAATAATAGTAATTTCGAAAGAAAAAAAAAACAAGATAAAAAAGCCGAAAAGAAAACTCGGGACTGTTGGTGCCAGTAGTTTTTCTCAGGTCCAGTATCATCAGCTGCAACAATATGTACTTCCTAGGATAATCAAGGAGATGCTACATAACGCTTCCCCCATGTAAGTTTATCGTTAAAGCTTCTCCGGCACTAGGCTAGCTAGCTAAAGATATCTGTAAAAGAGAGAACCAGAAAGCCGCTATTAGAAATCAAGAGACCAAGCAAATGCAGACTGGAATTCAACACAAGCTGAGCCAAACTCAGATCAATACCAAAACCCGAAGTGGCATCAAATTTACTTTTAAAGCCTATGTCTTGTAAGTTTTATGATTTACCAGCAACAAATCGAAAACAAAGGCAAAATCAACCAAATAAATGGATATGCCAAGTAGATACCTTCAAATTACTTATGTGATGACAAATTTTAAGATCCTATGAAGTGAGATTTCACATGATTGTATAAGAATTCAAGAGTATACATCTCACTTGAACTATTGCCTCTATTGGACAAAAAGCAGAAGAGCTAACGGAGAGATTATGTAATTTCCATATGAATCTCATAGACCCACTCTAAAAACTGTGCAGTGGTGGCAACATAACAAACAAAAAGATTCCCGAATGATACTAGGACTCGGGGAGATCCATCTTTCAGTGTCAATTTAATTAGACGTCAAGTTTCACATGGAAGTCACTCAGATGTCATAGAAAACATCCCCTGAGGTTATGACCACAGAAATAAGATGGCAAAAGTACACTCACACATAGAGGGAGAAGGGGGTGCGAGGGATGAAACAAATTGAAAGAACACTCTCATGGTCAGCTTTACAAACTTTCACATTCATGAACAAATGTTGATAACGTATCAGGGCGAAAAGAAGTGTTTGTTGGCATCATGAGATATTATATTGTAACTTTATGAGGATGGATGTAAGAGAAGCATGCAATATCATTTATCAAGCATGTTGGTGATGAACACCAGAACACTTCAAAGGGAGAATCATACCAAAGGACAAGAGATGCAAGAACAGGATTTTACTGACTAACAAATGTAAGCAACAGAGACATTAAAGACCAACACACTCGACCAGACAACTATGAACAAGCTCAACCAACTCCCCATCCCTAGCCAATCCATCTTGGCCTCCATTTGATAATATGTTTGCTATCATCAATTTTCATTTTAAACAAAATCAAAACAACTTAGTTCAAGTTCAGTTAAGCTCGGAACAAAGTTTTGAAATTCCACCAAACAATTCAGAGTTCTCAACATCTCTGAAACACCGTCCTCGCCTCCCATACATGAAGTCTATCAAAGCCATTTAACAAAAAGTATCCCTCGTAATCGCATTAAGAATACCTAGCCAGATAGGTGAAGTGTAAAATTATCAGAATCAAACAACAGCAACAACATCCATGTTATAACCAATACAGAGGGGCAGAACAAGCATATAGTTTGCGGTAATATACGCAACAAAACAATCAATCGCCAATCACTGCTTTAACTACATTGCCAAAGCCAATTCAAAGTTCCAAGTAAAACCCCTAATTTAAATTTCCCAATCAGGGTAAAGTTTGGATCTTTAAAATTAACAGATGCTTCAAACTCAAGGAAGAACCTTTCATACCATTACAGCTATTCATACATTAAACCATCAAACAAAGCACAGCAATTCAATCAATTTAACTCAAAAGATAATACAAACACAGGAAAGATGAGAGATTTGTCTCACCATTAGAGCCCGATCGCTTGCCGTGCTTAATTCGTTCGAGCTGGACCTGCGTGTCCATGATCATCCTCATCCTCTCTACCTCCAATTCATTGGCGAATTGGATCCTCTGCTTCTCCAACTCCACCATCTGCCTCAACTTCTCGGCCTCGACTCTCTGATACACCTCTCCGAACCTCTCAATCGCTCTCGCCAATCTCTTCAACCCTTCTCCTCCCCCGCCTCCAATCTCGCCTCCGCTCTCCCTCTCCCTCTCCACCTCAACCTCCTCATCGACCTCATCGTCCTCATCCTCGTCCTCGTCCTCATCGTCCTCAGCCCCCGCGGCTGCAGCCGCAGCCACAGCCGAGTAATTCATCCTAAAGAAACCCTCGTCGAGCGCCGCAGTCGACGCCGACCGCTTCTGCGGAAGCGCCACAGCCGTCACCACCGGAGCCGAGGGCGGCGTCTTCCGGTACCCCAAAGGCAACGGAACGGCGACCGGCGGCGAAGGCGAGAGAGGCGAAGGAGACGGCTTCTTGACATTAGATCCGATGAGGGAGTCGAGCCTCTCGAAGAAAGGCCACGACGAGGTTAGGGTTCCGTTGGAGGACGAAACCCTAGCCTTCTCCACCTTGTACTTCTTCTTAATTGTATCGATTCGGTTCTTGCACTGAACGTCCGTCCGGTGGGTCTTCTTGGTGTGGCCGTGGAGGGCGTTGACGGCGTCAGCGACCTCCTGCCAGTCCTTCTGGCGGAGGTTCCCGCGGTTGAGCTCGAGGTAGCGGCGGCCCCAGGCGTCGACGAGAGTGGAGGTGGCGTCCTCGCTCCAGCAGTCTTCGCGGACGGGCATGGGGCGAGGGTTGGAGGAGGGAGGGGTGGAGGTGGTGGCATTGGACGGCGTCGTTTGGAGGTCCGTTAGGTCGCCCATCGGGAACGGTGTGTTGAAAAAATGGGGAGTGGGTGGGAATAGAGAACGAGAGGGTGGGTGTTGTTAGGGAGTAAAGGGGTCGCGTCGGTGGGAGGAAAGCGCCGGCCGCATGAGCCGCGAGTGTAGGAGGGAGGTCGCCGGGATGGGCGCGTGAGGCTTTGTTGTCGATATCATTAAGGCTTTAGCGGCTTCGATGGATTTACCGGCTCGGCTCGGTCCGTTTCCCATCGCATTAACGGATTATTATTTTTACCGTCCCACTTGACAATAACACCATCTCTCTTTAATTCATAACAACTTAATACGAATTTGGTTATCGCTAATTATCCGCTTGAAAAGAATGCTTGTTCGATTTTTTAATAATTAAAAGTGCATTTGATGAGATTGACTTTGAGTTCTAAAAACCCTTTAATTGATTTTGAAAAAAAGCATTAGATATGTATATCTTGCAGAAAACAAGTGCTCTTTTAAGATCCATTTGAATTTTTTACTAAAAATTGATTTCAAAAATATTTTTATTAAAACCGTTTTCAATCTAAAAGCACTTATTTCCAAACGAGTTTGTACTTGTTTTGAAATGGAGAAGGTTATCAAAGAAATTAAAATATGATTATATTAATGTATGAGACAAAATTTTGAGAAAAGTCAAGAAATTAAAATATGACTATATTATATTGTACGTAAGGGACAATTTCTTCTCCAATTTGGCACCGCTTGTGGCTGCGATTGGGTCGGCGGAAAGTCTCAAAATTGAAGGGTGGGCTTCGACGATGACTCTACCTTTTCTCTTTCTCTCTCTTTTTCAGTGCGATTACGTGTTTGGTAAATTTTTTTGCAAAAGTGCTTTTGAAAAAAAAACATCATTATAATGTTTGATAAATTTTTATGCAAAACAGATGTGAAAAAAAGCTGGTTTTTCAAAGCTAGGTTTTGCAGCTTTGTGATTTTGCAGCTTTGTGTTTTTGGCTTTTTTGTAACCCAAAACTGTGAAAAAAAACTGAAGCTGAATGTTTATCAAACATAAAAAAGCTATTTTTTAAAATCACATCAGTACCAAACCAGGACTAAGTTACCAATATCCATCAAAATATAAAAAGCTCATTCCATCCATAACATTTTATGATGAATTCCATTACACCAGATGCTCCTCCTCTCTTAGATATAACAATCAAACTACCATTTTCCACATGCATAATTAAGCGCTTTCTCCGAAAGCTGAAAATTTTAACAAAACAAACACAGATTGAAGATAAACAACCATTAAACATTTTGTGATAGCGGTCACTGAACTTCAAATTCCCCTCTACCGTGATCAAAGACCATCATATCTGTAGCTACATATATAATTTGAGTTCAAAGGAGTGAAAATTTGGATTCCGAACAGCAAAAACTTAATACATAAATAAAAATAGAAAAACAAGTTGAGGGACGCAAATGGCAGGCAATGCAACTGAATCAAGAAGCCTCCTCCCCATCAATAAGCAGCTTAGATTTATCCGAGCCCGAACTAGCCTGTGTCAAAACAATGAACATCCGCGTGTTACTTTGCATTACAATGGAGTAGGTCAAGAACGACAGTCGGGGAGAAACCTCAAACTCGAGCATTACAGCTTTTAACAAAACTCACAAGGATGTTTTAAGCTAATCAATAACAACCCCACTAAATTCTGCAACATAAGAAAATTTCTTACCAAAAACTTGTCAATCTCTTTAATTAGAGGTGTAAAGATAGAGCAAAATTTCTTTATATCACCCATCACATCGCCATTGCCTTCGATGTTCTCCATGAACTTCTCTCTGTCCGGAGAAATCTCCGGCACGACCTATCATTATAGTGATTAATAGTTAGATTTGATCACCATAAAGAGTTCTCACTTGCCATTTCTTTCAGCAAGGAAAAATAGGAGAATACTAAAACAATCATGTACAATAATTAAATCATAGAGAACAACCAATGATAAAACCAGTTGATAAGCTAAGCAGACTTTTGCTGCAAGTTTTGACAATTTTCCTCTATCATTCAAAACAGTAACGATATATTAAGGAGAACTTTTCTCTTAACATGGGAAAAACACAAATATATGCAACTAGGCAGCAGAGGCAACTTGCAGAATATAATTGCCATAATTCTATTTAAGTCAGGCACAGAAATTTATATCCAGCATAGACATTCAAACGACCAGTTAAGTACGAACAATGATTGAGCACCAAATAATTTCAGGGTCTTGCCGTAGGAATCTTTACAAGCCTCAACCGCAAACCACTCCGGATGCTCCAGCAAGTTCCGAAACAGTTCCACCACAAAATCCATGTTTCTGATAATACATCAAGAAATAGTATCATGCATATATCACATTTCAACCAAGTGCAAAGGCATAAAACAAAAAACATACGAGGTTATGATTATATCGAGTACCTCGTCAGCAAATCAAGATAAGAGGTCTCAAGTAGTTGAACTTGGAAGGATCTGATGAATATACAAACTGCAATCTCTATGCAAAGCCAAAATTGGATAGAGTGAGAACGCTAGCATGCATTCATACTTAATAACATCTTACCACTACACAAGTACGGATGTCATGCTTAACAGCATACACAGCATTTCCAAACCAAGCTGCATCAAGCCCAGAACCAAATCATAAAGCTTATATTGTACAAATAAATAACATATGGTCATGTAGCTTTACGCTTAACAATCATTATAAACGCCAAGTGTCAGGTGTGTGCCTTCTTGAAAACTTAAAAATGGTTCAAAGCTTGGAATCAAACAAATTAAAGCCACTATGAATAAATAAATGAAAGAAATGAATGAACCTATAACGGGCAAAATCTTATTGCACGATTCCAAGAAATGCTTCGTCAGAATCTCTTTTGATTCAGACTTGACACTCTCCAATTCTTCCAAAGCAGGAGCAAACATAGTCTTCCCCATCTTTCTTTTTTTTGGGTATCTACTTGGTACCTTTGCCACAACGCTAGCACCAGATAACTTCAAATCATCCATTTCAAAACTAGCCTGTCTCAAAAGTGTAAAGTTCATGAGCAAATATTTTAACATTTTACAATAAAAAATGATTTAATAATTCATTGCCTCCTTTTTCTATTTAAACTTCCCTTTTCTTCAGAGAACCTCGACACGGAAGGGAGGATTTATTGGCTCCTACCAGCTGAGAAAGGATTATTAAGAGTAAGGAGCCTAGTAAATTATGCAACTGAAAAAATAACTTACCAAAAACTCGTGATTCTGTTTAAGTAGAGGAGTAAAGGAAGTGCAAAATTTCTCCATGTCTCCCATGACATCACCATTGCCTCCGATCACCTTCAACAACAAGTCTTTTTCAGGAGCATATTTGCGTCCAAGCTATCATTCCAGTGAACAATTAAGTTAATTTTTCTAACCAATAAAATTTCACTTAAGAGAGTAGTAAAACAATAAATCATAGAGTACCGCCAATGATAAATTGCTGGGAGTTTTCCGAAATTTCCTCTATTAAAGCAGTTACACTATACTAAGAAGAAAGGCGTTTCTCGAACATGGGAAAAAGCAGAAATGCTTTCGTGTTTAATAAATGTAATAGCTTCATGCTTTCATATGAGTTCTGTACTATATACTAAAAAGAAAGAAAACTAGTTTGAGTATATGGAAAACATGGAAATACATTAACGTGTTGCCAGGCCAAGTAATTAAAAAGCAACTAGGCAAAGCCGGCAACTTGCAGAATATAATTGTCACTAGTGAAGCATAGAAATAGGACATTCAAAGGGAAAGATTAGTTCGAATAATCCTAGGTCACCAAATAAATGAAGGGGAATCAAAGTCAGTACAATTTTTTCGTCATGCCATTTTATCAGGGTCTTGGCATAGGCATTGTAAACAGCCCGAATCGTAACCCAATCTGGAGGATGCTCCCGTAAGTTCCGAAACAGCTCTACCAAAAAATCCATGTATCTGAAAATAAATCAAGAGTAGTATGAAAAATGTGATGTATCACATTTTGACAAAGTGCAAAGGTGATTCTAAAGCCAAAAGAAGATAATGCAAGTTTATGATTCTATCGTGTACCTTGTGAGCCAAACAAGAGAAAAGGTACTCGAGAACAGTTCATCAGAAGTATTTGTTCGAACTTGGAACGATTGGATTGATATATTCTTTCCATTCTCTACACACAGGAAAAAGTGCAGAGAGTGAGTATAATGACATGCATTCAAACTCAAGAAACAAAATATATATCATATATATTACCCACAAGACAAAGACAAAGACAAAGCATGGAGAGTCGATTTGCATTGCCATGTCCATTCTCTAATATGACAAAAGCAGAAGGTAGCAAAAACTTGCAGCGAAAATAAAAGGAGAAAATAAATGAAAATAACATCTCACCACTGCACAAGCAAAGATGGACGTCCTAACATGATTCAAAGCGTCTCCAAATTGAACTGGATCAAGGCGAGAACCAAAATCAGGAAGTCGATCGATGTTATACATATAAAAAATCACATGGGTATGTAGCATGCATTAAGCTCAAAAAACCATGTGCAAGCAGAAAGCAACAAAGTTCAACATTTCAAATAATGAAAGCTACATATATATCTACTAAAAATTGGTGCGATCAATCTTTCAAATGAATAAAAGAAATGAATAATGAATGTACGTGTAATTGGTGCAGTATGCCTGCACGCTATCAAGAAAGGGACGGTCCGAATCTCTCCACTTGGGGACATGACAAACTCCAACATTTCCAAAACAGGAGCGAAAAGGCACTCCCGATCCGGAGCAGGACCGCCCAACGGCCAGATAATTTTATAATTTGCCACAATGGATTCCTGTTTCCTTTTCCATGCCGAAAGGGAAACGCCTGTTTCTTTTACTTTGGTTGTCTGCGAACTCTCTTTTATTGGCCCTGCCGCTGCCGCTTTTCTCTTTGACATTTGGTTGTCTGTAAACCCAAGTGTCGATCTGTGAAGGCGGTCTCTCTATGATGATGATGAAATCTGGCTTTTTTTTAAGGGAAAATCAATGAGAAGCAAATTGTGGCTAGGGTTTCAACGAATATGAAGAAAACCGTGAGACTACGAGAGAGAGAGAGAGAGAGAGAGAGAGAGAGAGAGAGAGAGAGAGAGAGAGAGAGAGAGAGAGAGAGAGAGAGTGCATCCAATACTATTTTAGGGGTGTAGTCAAACTTGGAATTGAGAGGATTTTAATAGATTTTGATACGTGATGGATTTCATAAGATTATATAGACTTCTCCAAAATCCTTTGGAAGATTTGAGAAGATTCGTATAACAGATTTCTGTAGATTTTGAAAGATTTTGTAGCGTAACCATCTAATAAATCAAATGAGATAAATGTATCTATGTCATAAATTTAATCAAATTAAGTTGTTCATGCTCTGGAGTTCCATCCCTTGGAGCCGAAAAAAGAAGAAGTCAAGATTATACAAAGGATAAATTAGAATTAGATGGATCATTTTAGATTTTTCTAAATTAAACATCTGTTACTTTTCAACTTTTGATTAAAGTGTTTTTACTTTTAATTAAACTTTATAATTCAGGTATATTCTTAGTTTAAGTATTTTATAAATTCTTTTAAATCCATTTCTATGTAAAAAAAATGCACTCAATAATATTCATTAATTTATTGCTATTTTTATGGAATCTCATCCCTTCCTCAATTTAAGGATTCAATTATATCTATTGGGGTTCAAGATTAATTGGATGAAATATACTTTTTCCAATTTCCAACTCAACATTTTATATAGATTATAAAAAAACAAGAGTTCGTTTATAATTAAAATTGAGATGTAGACTAGACTACCTAATTTCATGTAACTGAAAATAAATTTGAATTTTTTAACAACTACTTATAGTAGAAACGTGAACTAAGAGTTTTCACATTTTTATTTTTATTTAAAATGAGTCCTTATTCCAATAATTAATTATTAAGAGTTGACAAAATATTTTTTAGTGCAATGTTTTAATGTGAAAAGTTATCTTTTTAAAGGTTACACAACTTACATAACGTACCATAAGTTTTGTACGTACCAAAATAAGGATAATACAACGTACTAATAACTTGGTATGTACTAAATAAAGAATTGCATAACGTACCAAAAACAATATTTTATAACGTACCAAAATACTAATACGTACCCAGATTAAATTTATATAACATACCAAATGATTGGTAAGTTATATTTAATATATCTGTTTGGTACGTCATATTTAATATATGTGCATGTTATATTTCATAATTGTATGTTAATAGGATGTTTATGTGTTTTTAGAATTTAAAACAAAAAATTATTTGAATAAGAAAAATTCATTTTGAACGAATTATGATAAGATAAGATAGGATGTTTGTGATATTATTTTCTGAACTAGTCGGTTAATTAAATACAATAAAATTATAATTTTTAATTAAAAATTAGTAGAAAAATGTTTGATCAAAAGTTTAAAAGTTATAGATGTTTGATTAAAAAAATTCAAATTTGAGGCATCTAAATCAAAATGCCCCTATCACAAAAACCCAACTCCTCAAAGATCCCAGTGC
Organism: Cotoneaster glaucophyllus; assembly: GCA_036320875.1. Taxonomy (NCBI): domain Eukaryota; kingdom Viridiplantae; phylum Streptophyta; class Magnoliopsida; order Rosales; family Rosaceae; genus Cotoneaster; species Cotoneaster glaucophyllus. The sequence continues at coordinate 4,364,768 of CM070066.1, forward strand.
ACCCATTTCCAATCTACTTCCTCCCTCACTTTATTTTTATCCTTTTCGTTGTCACCTTATTTATTTTTAATATTTATTAACGAAACAAATTCATTCATGGTACCAAAAAAAAAAGAAGCATAAATAAGCAGACATGTTCTCAACACATGAACCCATGCCGCACAAATAGCAGCAATTAGCAGGAGGGCCCAGCAGCAACGAAAACATTGCAGACATGAAGAAAGATTGCGACCCAACAACAAAAATTGAAGAAAAAATTGCAAAAATGAAGAAAGAAGATAAAGCAAAGAAAGTGGCTGGCAGTGAGGAGAAGAGGAGTCGTTCAACTAGGATTTGAAATCCTATGGTACGAGGCATGATTCTATTTGGTCTTGGTTATATATATTTCTTCCTCTCAAATCCTACAAAATCCACAGCCTAATGAAATTCTACAAAATGATTTAATTTTTTAATACATCTAGATTTGGATGGATTTTAAAACTTACTATTAAAATCTCCATTGACTACACCTAAATTTACATGGATTCTAAAAATCCATTAAAATCCATTGGTTGACTACACTAGGATTTTAAAATCTTTTCAAATCCAAGTTTAACTACATCTCCCTTAATGGTTCGTGAAAAGATTTGGATCCCACCCGGATCCAAATGGTAGGGATCTTAGGATCCTCATATCCTAATCGTACATCATGTGATCATAAATCATTTAAATTTTTTTATTTAAAATTAAACACAAATAATACCTAACGAAAAAACCGCACGATATACAATGAACGGTTAGGATATGAGGATCCATAGGATCCCCACCATTCGGATCCTGATAGGATCCTCATCCTTCGTGAAAGGCACAAAAAAAAAACTAGAGAAAAAAAATGTATTAATGTAATATTCAATTTCTCTCAAGTCCTTCCTCACTGGAAATTATGAGCTCATCCACCCTGTAGCCACCAAATGGAAAAATATTTTCACGGAGGTGTATTCTGTTGAAATTTTTATAAATTTATAGATTTTGATTGAATTTAATTGTTTTGTTAAAACTTTATGTAAAATTTTGATTCAATTCTCTCTAATTTCTCAACTTTTTACAATTGATAAATTATAGTTTGTATCCTCAAGTTTGGTTGCAATTGCAACCTCATACAACATTTTTAAAATATTTCGATCTCAGACATAAAATTATGTTTAGTTGTAATATCATATATTTGTTAGTCAAATCCGTTAAATAGGTGATGACATTGCAAAGGTAAGCTCCACATGTTTGCTGACCTAGATGCCACATATACGCGACGTGGACCTCCGAAGGTATTCCCTCCTTTTCTTTCGAGTTTTCTTTTCGTGATGGGTATTTGCTGAATTGCATTATTTGTGGCATTGGACTTGGAAATTGCTTATCGGCTCAATTACTTGTTTCGTAAATTCGTGTTTTTTTTTAGAGTGCATTATAAGTTGTTCTGTTTCGGATGTTTTAGTCAGTAAGCAATCTGATTTATCATAAGAAAGGGTGTGAATTGAAAGGACAAAACTTTTGCATTGTAGTTTTTCTGTGTATTGATAGAGAAACATTTCATTGTGATCGGAACATGAGTGATACACCACGTGTTTTTATATAAGTGGTGGAAAATTTTAATACTTAAGTTATTAACTTTTTAACACACATATCCCACCATTTGTATAGTGACACGTTGTAACAACCCTTCCCGATTTTTACAGAATGAAATGGGCATTTTTGTATTTTCACTAAGTTTGGGATATTTTGTTTTGGGATGTTGCCTTTTGGGATTGGTTGGTGAGCCACGTGGGGCCCACCTAGAGCTTTTGTCCTCTGGCCTCTCTCATATCCTCTCTCCCCATAACCTTCTCTCTCTCAGAGTTCTCTCTCTCGGTGCTCCCCTCTATGAAACACACACACATACACACCCTTACACACTTACATGGATGCACCAAGTCGCCATCTCAGCGAAGGAAGGAACGGATACCAGCCTTCGAACCTGTAAGCTCGGGGAACAATAACTTCCTGCTTTGGTGAATCCTTGACCTTAGTAAGCTTCGAGACTCTCTCTAGTCTTCCTTATAGATCGATCAAACTCTAGTTAGGACTCATTTTAGGTGCTTTGGTGAAGGTTTGTAGTGAAAAACAACTTGGGAAGTTTTCCCCATATTTTCCAGCGAGAACCCAGTCTTTGCAGGCGTTTTCCGACCAACTCCGGCCACCACTCACCTCAAAATTGGTATAGATCTCTTCTTTACTTCACGGGCTTCATTTTGGTATTTTGGTTTGCATGTTTTGGTTAAGTTTTGAGCTCCGTCGGAGCTTGACAGTTTTCTCGATCGATTTACGGCCTTCTCATTCGATGGGTCTGGTGACCCTTGAAACCAACCTGATCGATCCGACCCACAACCCAAAAGCCCTTAAAGTTGAGCCCATTACAGACCTAAACACAGGCCTTTGGGTCGTTCAACTTGGGCCTTAGGCCCGTTAAACCCAAGCCCAAAACCCAAGTTTACCTAATGCTTTTGGGCCATGGAACCGGCTTACCAGCCCAGCTCACCTAACCCTGAAACCTTGGGCCAGGCAATCAAACCCAGCCTAGTTTGCCCGAGCCCAAACCGGCTGTTGACCCAAGCCCAACCTGTGACCCGATTGAGCCGTGACCTATTGACCCGGTTGACCCTGACCCGTTTGACTCGACGGAATATTCCCGTGTTGACTTTTTTGGAATTTACCAGGACCCTTTTTAAGGTAATTTGACGTTCTGAATCCGTTTTTGACTTCTGTTTTCCTAAATTCAACCGTTTGAGTATATTTTTACTAATTGGACCCTTTATGAGCTTAGGTGCTTTTATTGTGGAGTTTCTTCTTCGCTAGGTTGCGTGACTTTTCGACGGTGAAGTATTTGTGAGTGGATTCATTCTAAAATGCATGTTTTAATAGTAGAAATGCATACATGAAAAACATGATTTAATGGTTATGCTTTATGAAATGTTTTATGAGTAAATTAGTTTCACACTTTATGATTATCATGCAATACTGAAAATATTTTGGAATACCATATTTTATCAAATTTATGTTCTTTGTAGTATATATGATGGATGACTATATACTATTTATGAACATGTTTTTACCCTATTTATAGTATATATGATGGATGACTATATACTATGAAGATGTTTTGAGATATATGTACCTATGTTTGGAAAGATTATATTCAATGCTTTTGTGTTTATCTAGTGGTCACTGTTTTGCCTACGGGCGATGAGATATTTATTTGGCCTATGGGTCGGGTGATGTAGGGGCCTACAGGTCGGAAGATTTATATTTGGACTACGGGTCGGGTGATGTAGGGGCTTCGGTCGATTATGATACCACTATTTAGCACATTATATATGATATATGCATGCTAGGGGTTTTGGAAAACCTATCACATATTATGCTCTTAGTTTTCATAAAGCTTTTGGGGGTTAGTACGTTGTGAAATATATATGTTCGTACTACTTGTATATCAACTTGGTCCACTCATGTTTGTTTTGCGCTCCATTAGGACTTAGAATCGAGACGTACAATCCCGGCGTCAAGGCACTCCCGTATCGGCATCTTCGAGTCCTTTCGGTGTAGAACTCATTCCTTTGCTCATTCAATTTTATATTATTTCTTTTTAGTGTTTTAGATTAGTGGTGTGCTATGAACATGTTCCTCAATTGCATGTTCATTATATTTTAATTTCATTTATTTATTTATATTCATTGATCTCACGCATGTTAGTATGGCCTCGTCACCTTCGGGTGCCGGCTAGCACGTGCCTACCTTGGTGATTGGAGGATTTTCAGGGTCGGGCATGCCATACGTGGTGTACCATCCTATGTTTTGGTCACGCTGAAAAATCTCTCGTATTGATCGACGATTACTCGTTTATGTCCGGAAATTCAAGCACTGTGGTTGCTTTTAATTGTTGCTCTATTGTTCCTAAAGTGAAATCAAGGTTCCTTTAGTGATTCGTTTCTTGTCATCTAGATTAGAATTCAAAGGAATGCAGGTCATTTAGCATTACTTCAAGTCTATCTTTTAACTATTTCGATTTCAAAGTTTTTCTGCATAAGGTATTAAGGTGCATTAAGAGGTGAGCATCTTTACATGCTCAAAATTCTTAAACATTTTGGCTACAATGACAGCCTAATTGTTTTAAGCTCTTCAACTTTCTTTCTTTTTTTCTTTGTGAGAAGTGGGGTGATGTTAGATGATCATGGATGGAAGTGCGGTCAGGACAGAAAATCAGTTTCAGTGTGTAAAGGCTCTCTATGACAATAGGCAATTTAATCCCTTCAAGTGAATAGTAATTGCTATTGCATTTCTTCCCCTAAACGGAATAGCTAAGACAATTCGTATCAAAATATTAGGTTTTTATTTTTTTATTTTTTTTATTTTTTTTAATTTATTTGTAATTTCGAATATAATTTATAACCGATTTGTGGATAGATTTCGATAAGATTTTTATCTAATTCGGTTGCGCCATGTGTCGTTACATGTTTAGAATCGTTGATGATAGATTTCTAATAAGATTTTTAACCAATCTCCTCGCACCATGTGTCATCGTCTGTTTAGAATCTTTGAGGATATATTTCGATAAGATTTTTAACAAATCATAGCATGCCATGTGGCATTATCTACAATCTAATCATTTCATTTTTCCTCCATATAACCCACAATCCATGAAAAAAATCATTCACCAAAATCAAAACCTCGCAAAATCTTTGCTCTAAATAAGAATGCTCGACCCAGAAAAACTTGTATTGTTCTCTTTGATTTGTTTAATTGATTTTATAATTTTGGATATTAATTTGAACTTCTAGGGTTACGGTTAGGTTCTGGGATTTTATTTCAATGGCTGAGGAGATCTCCCACCAGCTTGTGATGCATGGGTATGTTATTGCTTTTTTACTTTTTTTTTTTTTGTGGGTATTGCCAAAATACATATTTATAATGTATATGAAATTGTGTTTTGTTAGAACCAAATCCCAAATGTGATGTCCAATCTGCAATCCCGATTCAAGAAGGGTCATTTTAAAGTTTTAAAGTTTTAAAGTTGTAGAGGTAGGGCGTGCTTTAGCGGAGCTTACATCATTTACGTCATTCCCTCTACCGTCGGCGAAACAAGGAATTAGGTATAGCGTAGATATAGACATTTCTATCGAAAATGATATTTTATCTTGACATCCATTTCAGCTTTTGCATGAATAGATTATTGGTGAATTTGGATATATTTGCTGTAATTAATTAATTTAATTTAGTTAGGTTAGGGTTTGGCTGCTCTCTCAGTTTGCTTCTATTTTTGTAGTTTAATTTTAATTCAGGGTTTGGTTCTAGCAGCTAACATGGATGATGAACCGATTTTTTTGGGGTTTTCTGAAACAGGGTTTATTTGGCAACCAACGAACGAGTGAAGGCGAACACAGGCTCGATCTCATCGATTAGGTAAACAGAACTCTCTCTCTCTCCCTCTCCCTCCCTCTCTCTCTCTCTCTCTCTTCCATCTTTGAAGCAATTTCAGTTTTGGTGTTTGAATTAATGTTCTAATTTTCAGTTTTGGGGTTTGAATTAGTTCTCTAAATTTCAGTTTTGGGGTTTGAATTAAGGTTCTAAGTATTATGATGAGATCCATGAAGCAATTTCAGTTCTTAGGGTTTGATTGGCAATGATGGTGTTGCTCTGTTTGTTATCATGAGATCCATGAACCCAAATCTCCTCCTCTTTTTCTGCCCTTTTTTATTTTTTATTTTTTATTTTTGTTTATGTACTCTGTTTGTTTGTTTCTTAAACACACTACCTGTTTCCTGCAATGTGGGTTTGTTTTTTCACATTGGTTCAATTCGTGCTGTTTGTTTGCCGGGAAAATGTGGGTGAAACCAAGTTAAGAACATGAAAAATGATCAAGTTTAAGCTTTCGAAGTGTGGTTCAAATTTTGACAATGTGTTGTAAAGTGTTCACACTACTTTCACACATGAACATTTTTCGTTTTGGGAAGATACATTCGAGGCCAGATTTTATTTGATCAGTCGCCATTTATCTTAAGGCAACATGTCACCCACCACATTGGATAAAGCACAGTATAATGATGTGGCAAAGAGAGACCAGTAGACTGGATTTGGCCTTTATATTATGAGTAGACAAAAGCAGGGCAAATGATAAGAGATGTAGGGGAGGGAACAATTGAAAAAAGATACTTGGCTTCTCAAGGGTATTGTTCAAATACCCTTTATTCATCCATCAAATTCTTCAATATAACAGCCTTAATTTGCTTAGATTGCAGACTTATGATTTGGGTGAATCTAAAATTCCTTGTTGGTTACTTCTTGCAATAATTTGGAATTTGGAACATTATGCTCCATGTGATTTCAATCATAGGTTTATTTGATTAGTGGCGTTATGGCCAAGCATGAGGTGGCTCCATGTGTACTGTGTATGCTCATTCCTGCTTTCATGTACATAATGCATATTTATGTTTTTGCTTGGCTTTGTATATAATACATATTTATGTTTTTGTTTCCGTTTTCGTTTCTGTTGACGCAACAACTTAGATTTGTGTATTTTTGTCTTCGAAAAGTGTGTGGAACATATTTTGCTTGGCTTTGTATATAATACATATTTATGTTTTTGCAGCACCGTTTGGGATTAATGGCTGCAGAGTCATTAATTTGACCTTCAGCCATATCAGCAATAGCATCCTCCTTTGCTGTAGGCTACAACTAGAAAACAGAAAGTTTAAAAAACATTGAAGCAAAATAATTCGGAAAAGAATAAAGCGTGAACCAAAATCAAATTTCATTCCAAATGTAAATAGAAAAATACACAATCTTCCTCAAGGTAAAATCTAAGGCTGCAAACATGAACACGAACCTAATCCTTCCCCTCTGCCTCCGACACGTCCTCCACCTCGACGGCGCCCTCCAATGGCCCTTCCATGGTGCCCTGCGACAGCCCTTCTGCGTTGCCCTCCACGCATAGGCTGAGTGTCGCCCTCTCCTTCATTGTCTGGATCTGGATCGTTCAGGGGATCTTGACCCTGATTGTTGTGGAACAGATTTTGCTTGGCTTTGTATATAATACATATTTATGTTTTTGCAGCACCGTTTGGGATTAATGGCTGCAGAGAATTATCACCAGTTGGTGATGCATGGACAGGGAGTTCCACTTATCATTTCGAATCCAGGAATAGTACTACCATTGGAACAACTATAACGTAAGCGATTAATATCAAGGGCTAAACAATTCATCGCTTACGTTATATTTGTTCCAATTGGTAGTACTATACCTGGATTCGAAATGATAAGTGGAACTCCCTGTCCATGCATCACCAACTGGTGATAATTCTCTGCAGCCATTAATCCCAAACGGTGCTGCAAAAACATAAATATGTATTATATACAAAGCCAAGCAAAATCTGTTCCACAACAATCAGGGTCAAGATCCCCTGAACGATCCAGATCCAGACAATGAAGGAGAGGGCGACGCTCAGCCAATGCGTGGAGGGCACCGCAGAAGGGCTGTCGCAGGGCGCCATGGAAGGGCCATTGGAGGGCGCCGTCGAGGTGGAGGACGTGTCGGAGGCAGAGGGGAAGGATTAGGTTCGTGTTCATGTTTGCAGCCTTAGATTTTACCTTAAGGAAGATTGTGTATTTTTCTATTTACATTTAGAATGAAATTTGATTTTGGTTCACGCTTTATTCTTTTCCGAATTATTTTGCTTCAATGTTTTTTAAACTTTATGTTTTCTGATTGTAGCCTACAGCAAAGCTCTGGAGGATGCTATTGCTGATATGGCTGAATGTCAAATTAATGACTCTATTCTGAGAATGGAGAGGAAACGCAAGGTATACTTGTGCAGTTAACTTTAGTATAATAGTATATTTTCTCAACCAAGGACTTAACCAGTTGCACCTTGTAGAGTGAAGAAGCAAGAATCGCTAAAGAAGTTGAAGCTCATGAGTTGCGGATCCGGAAGGAGCTGGAGAAACAAGATATTCTGAGGAGAAAGGTTCTATTTTTAAGTCCTAAACAATTGTTTCTGAAGCATAGCAATTCGTATGCTGATATTTTGATTTTTTCGTTTAACGAATGAGGAAGGAAATGGAAAAACAAGACCGTGAGAGACGAAAAGAAGAAGAGAGGTTGATGCGTGAGAGGCAACGCGAGGAAGAGAGATTAAAGCGTGAGCAAAAACGTGAAATTGAACGAAGGGAAAAGTTTTTACAGAAGGAATATATAAGAGTAAGTTCCAGGTCCTACAAATGTAATGCGTATGTGATGTATCTTTGATTTTTCAGCATAGAATAATAAATTCTTAACTCCTCTGGGTTTATCTTGTAGGCTGAGAAAAGGAGGCAGAAGGAAGAGCTTCGCAAAGAGAGAGAGGTAGTGAAACGCAAAGCTGCACTTGAGAAGGCGACTGCACGCAGGCTTGCTAAAGAGTCTATGGAGCTTATTGAGGATGAACAACTAGAATTAATGGAGTTGGCTGCTACAAGCAAGGGTTTATCCTCCATTATTTGTATTGATCTTGACACCCTGCAAAACCTTGATGCAGTCAGAGGTAGGCGTTGCTTGGTAACATGGAACACTTCTATTAACCCTTGACATGGCTGCTTGAAGTACCTAAGTATATCTTCTAGCCCTTTATAGTAAATCCATCCGATCTACCATGCTATTTTGTATCCTCCCAATTGTTGTACTGCTCTGTCTCTATAAAATAATTCAATGACTCGTTTTTTTGTGGTTCAGATTCTTTGGTTGCATTCCCACCTAGGTCTGTGCAGTTAAAAAGACCATTTGCAATTCAGCCATGGATCAATTCAGAGGCGAATATTGGTAACCTTCTCATGGTGCGTTCTTCCTTTTTCATATTATATGAGCTATTAAAAGTACCTTATATGCTGATATTAACTATTCTTGTACGATTTATGGGTACAGTATTTCTTGTGCACATAGCATAGTAATATCTATGGTCCAGCCTCTGGCTATTGCGATAGTCTCACTGTACTTCTCTTACTTCTTGGTCTTGAACGTGTTTCGTAGTTGTGGTAAAATCATGACAAGCTTTTATTCTTTAGGTTTCATGGACCTATAACTATGCTTTTTGACACTTCATATTTAGTACAGGAGACTAATTATCGCTTGTAAAAGATGTCGTTCGATCTCCAACGATAGTTGCAATTACATTTGGTCCTATTCTAGACTTCTAGTATTTAATGAAGTGATCATTTGGTGTATGTGACTGTGATTTCACGGTTTTTAGTTTTGGGTCTGCAATTGTACGTTAATTGTTCTCTCCAGTATGGTCATATGCATGTCACTTTTAGTAGATTCTTTGTTTCTGGTATTTGAATTAATGCCTCTAATCTGATGTTTGAATTGTGATGGTGACAGGTTTGGAGATTCTTAATTACCTTTGCTGATGTTCTCGAGTTATGGCCTTTTACTCTTGATGAGTTTGTTCAAGCATTTCATGACTATGTGAGCCACCATTGAGTTATTTTATTTCAAAATTATGCTTTCTAATTATTTTTCCTTCGTATGTTTTCTGTTGCTCATATACTTCATACAATCTTGATATTAGGATTCAAGGTTGTTAGGAGAGATCCATGTTGCTCTCTTGAGGTTGATTATCAAAGATATTGAAGATGTTGCAAGGACTCCTACTGGATTAGGAATAAATCAAAATGGTGCTGCTAATCCTGGAGGTGGACACCCACAGATTGTTGAAGGAGTAATCCCCCACACTCTTCATGGACGCAGTTACTTTGTTTGCTCATTTTGATGCTTTTTCCTAATATTTCTTAGAACTATCCGTTTCAGGCTTATGCATGGGGCTTTGATATACGGAACTGGCAGCAGCACTTAAATCTGCTGACATGGCCTGAAATATTCCGTCAACTAGCACTCTCTGCCGGATTTGGGCCACAGCTGAAGAAAAGGAGTATCGCATGGTCATACACACCTGATAATCACGAGGTTCCCTTTCAATTCTTTATTATCTTTCTTTCAAAGGAATTTATCTCCTGCATCAGTTAAGAGTGGTTTAAAAAAGAAAGCTGAAATTTGTATCCATAGAAGTTTGAATTCAAGTTAAACTGGCATCCTAGACTCCTAGTTCAAAGGAAGAGCATCAAAACTTTGATGTTTGGCTTTGCTTAGGTTTGATTTGTGAGTTGAACTCTATGATATGACGAAGTTCAGACCTTGCTTGATGAGAACTACAAAGAAACCCATATGAATTTCATTCAGACCTAGCTTGATGACTGGTATTAGTGCAGTGCTCAATGACTTAGTCTTGGACTTAAAGATTGGGCAGTGTGTTCATACTTCACACTAAGCCACCTTATAGGTGGTTGCTCCTGTGTATATTTTTTTCAATCAAATTAGTACATTCAGACGTTAAAGATTTGGAATTTCTTCTGTTTTATTTTTGTTGCTGAAAGTTGCAAGACTCACGGTACAATTGTTATTACAGGGTAAAGGTTGTCAGGATGCAATTTCTAATCTACGAAATGGTTCTGCAGCTGTAAATGCATTTGCAGTAATGCAAGAGAAAGGCTTACTGGCTCCACGAAGATCTAGACACCGGTTGACTCCTGGAACTGTAAAGTTTGCAGCTTTTCATGTGCTTTCACTTGGTGTTGCAAATGAAGGAAACTCCATTCGTGTTGGTCTCAAGGTAAACATTTCCTTTCAAGTTTTTGAAATCAATGTATTACCGTACTTTTTGTGTTAAAACTTCAATTTGACACCAAAATTCAACAGGATCGCTTAGAAGCTGCAAATGCTCTTAAGAAGCAAATGTGGGCAGAGGCACAGCTGGATAAAAGTCGCCTAAAAGAAGAGAATGTTGGTAGGTTAGATTTTCCATCTTTAATGGGAGGCAAAGCTGAAGTACAAGCTACCGGAGTAGAGGACGGCCTAAGTCCCTTACGGGATGTTGATAACAGGAACATTGATGCATCTCCAGTCACTGCAGAAAATGAAAAGTCAATCCATGGGTCACAAGGTAATGGTGTGCCTGTTGAAAGGACCTCAGCAACCCAAGATATCTCCATGGGTTCTGATAACTTTTTGACTCAGCAACTTGCATATGCATCAAAAAGGTCGCGCTCACAATTGAAATCGTATATTGCACATAGAGCAGAAGAGATGTATGCTTACAGGTCCCTGCCTCTTGGTCAAGATCGTAGGCATAATTGGTACTGGCAATTTGTTGCATCTGCATCAAGACATGACCCTGGTTCAGGCAGAATTTTCATTGAATTGAACAGTGTAAGCTGGAGGCTTATTGACACTGAAGAGGTAACGCTTAACAGCTTTTATAATCTGTTTCAGGAGCACTTGTCTTGGAGTTTAATTTTGCACTGGTCAATAGTTGCATCAGTGCAAAGTTCACTAGTCAGTTTGGGGATTTAATTGCTGTAAGTACCTGTATAAATAAAGGTTTTGCATTTAGCTATGGTTTCCAGGTCTTATGGTTTCCATAGTTATGTTACTCTGTTTTTTCTCCTTTTACTTTGACATATTCAAGTGCATTGGGCGATTGGTATATATTTGACAGCACCATGTGAGCGGAACTGCTGTAATCCTGCTTATTACTGAAATACATGTGATTGGCTACGATTTGAGCATATCCATGAAGTCTTGAATATCAAATTTCTTGTGTGGATGAGGCTGTTAATTGCTTATATGTATCATGTCAGATCTGGGATGCATATAACGTGAAGGCTCACATCTTTAAAACGGCCATAGGATCCGCTTGCCTACTAGTCCGAATCAATGACATTGAGAGCAGGATTGAGAAGAAACAACCTCCTGGTTCCAAAGCTCCTTCAAAGCCTCAAGTTGAGACAGAAGGCGATGCTGATAACGAGCAAATGATTCCCGAGAATCGATTAAACGGGGGTTAGCGTGCTTGTCGTTTTGAATCAAGTTTTGCTTTCAAGAAGAAAGATAAGGAGCATTCTGAGTTTGATGAGGATACTTTGTAGGTTTGTGTCTTTTATGATATGGAATGATGTTTCTTTTGAGCATTGTGAAGGCCTTTTTAAGTTTCGTTGGATGTTTAAAATTGGTGACTGGTGACAGTTGGATTTGATCTAACGGCTTAAAAATATTGACGCTTTGTGTTTACATGTATGTACCTAAGAAAAATGGCTCATCTTAAGCGAACTAAAGTTACACCAGAAGGCACACAACACATAACTAAGCCCATGTACTTGTGTTGTCACTGATTAGATAGTAATTAATGACAAGGATTTGATCTTTGACTCTTCAACTTAGAATACTTTTACTGCGGTTAGAGTTCAAATCCTCTCTTTACTTTTGTTCACTTGGATTATTAAAAATAAAAAAGTAACAAAACAAGTGTCCACTCAAATTACAACACATAAAGAATCAAAATAACTTATGTTTTCATTTTTCGTAAGTAAACATGTTAAGCGTCAAACCACTGTGTGAAATGAAAAGAGCAAACGAGGACAACTTCCATCAATGTCATGTAGAGAACTCCATCAATGAGAGCTCCCTCTTGAAGGAGGCAAGATTGCCGAGTCGGAGCCTGTTGATCTCTTGTAAGACGGTATAATTATTAATTAGAGTGTCTTCCAAATTATTTCAAACTTCATGAGATGTAGTTGGAAAGAAAGTCAAGTCTTAATCAAGTTAAGATTTGGGATTGTTAAATATATGTCAATAGAATTGCATATGTGCTAAAGCAATGTTTGTTAAAAGTACACTTGTGGGATATCCTTGAATAAACCTTAAGTTAAGATTTGGGGTAGGGATGAGCAACGATTATGACGGGCGGGTAACCGCGGTTATTTACCCATAATCGTTTACCCGTTGGGTAATTGCATAAACGGTTATATCCATACCCATAATCGTTTATAAACGGTTAACCATACCCATAACCGTGTACCCATTTTACCATAACCGTTTGCCCATTTAACCATAACCAGTTACCCGTTTACCCTTTTTGAACCCGTTTATCCTTTTTTTTTTTTATCCATTTACCCATTTTTCACCCGTCTACATGTTTTTTTTTTAACAACTTGAAAATTACAAAAGAAAAATTTGTCATAATTTTCGTTTTCTGACAATTAAACATCATTATAGGTACATTTTAACATGCATTGAGATGTCTAATTTAGTATCTTAGCTAATGCTAAATGAGAGAGAGGCGCTTGGTCCTCTGTTGCTGAGTTGTCTTTGGCCTGAAATGGAACACAGTCAAACTCAGATAACAAAATAAAATGGAAATTGTCAAGGCAATATAAATTGTCCATGTAAATGGGAACCATGCGACATTATTTGAACCAGGTAATCCAAGAGTTTAAGAAAGCACTGTATACGAAAGCACATCCATGATATAAATGCTCCATGTTTCACAATATTTGTTCCTCGGGTAATGAGCGAAACATAGTCCTTCAAAGTTATTATAATACTTGTCCGCTAAAACTAGAATAACCGAAGCAGAGATTTTGATTCATGAGTTACTGATTAATATTCTTTTTTACACGAAACAAACTTTTATTAATGAAAAAAATAGTACAACAAAGGTGAACCAAGTCGTCGAGGAGAGATAGATGAGCGGCGGAGATGAGAAAGAGGGCGGCGAGGATGGAGAGATGAGCGGGGGACGGGACGTTTGAGACTTTGAGTCTGGCGGAGAGATTGAAAATTTAGGGGTTTTAATTTTTTTTTTTTCATTTTACATATATTAAATTAAATGGGTAAATGGATATCCGTTATAACCACAGATAATACCCATAACCGATGGATACCCGTTATAACCGCGGGTAATACTCATAACCGCCCATTTAAATTTCACGGATAAACGGTTATACCCATAACCATTTGTTCGTCTAAACGGTTACCCATAACAGTAACCGTTAACTTTAAATGGGCGGGTAACCGCGGTTACCCAAACCCATGTGTATTTTGCCCATCCCTAATTTGGGGTTGTTAAACACATGTCAATAGAATTGCATATGTGCTAAAGCAATGTTTGTTAAAAGCACACTTGTGGGATATCCTTGAATAAACCTTTGGATATCACTTCTGTAAACCAATTAACAAAGGTTGTTTGTTGGGTTATTCATTATAATCTTCAATAAGATTTGCCTTAGATAGAATAAGATCCCTCGAGACTACATTGAGCCAATGTATGACATCGACTCAAAGAAATGGTATGTTACCATTTAACTCGAATAAAGAAACCTACAAAGTTAATTGGTAGCAAAGGTAACTACAATCAAAGAGATAGGTTGACTTGGAAGAAACTTTCTTTGACTTAGTCTTGGTTTCAATTCATTCGGAGATTGCTTGCCTCAACTACATAGTGATTCAAAGTGTGGAGATAATGTAAGTTTTTCAAAACCATCATAAGGAGAGTCCTAATGATTTATGTCTAAAACTTGGAATCACAATGTGTATAAGTTATAGAGATCCATCCACCATGAATCTAAGCAAAATAGTGGGAGCTATTAGCATCTCATGAGAAAAGGTCAAATTGTTTGTTCATAAAGATGTAAATGAATCTTTTGCTTACTAGTTTTACAAAAGATTAGTGGGAGTTAGTCATATCCCTAAATTTCTACATACATGAGATATATTAATTTTGAAAATGAAAATATATTGCTTCAATAAAATTATTCTATAATGGTAGGATATATATATATATATATATATATATATATATATTTGGAGACATATTCTACATACTAGGGAATGGAATCTATTACTAGGGAATGGAATCTATTATGATGGATTTCAAAAGTTAATTGGATTATCTCAATCTCTATTAATAGATAGAGAGACTAGGAGTAGGAAGTTGCTCTCCTAAGATTCCCAAAGAGAAATAACGTGTGAATGGAATCCTTTATGTATTCGCAAAAAGGTGATTGATGTATTTTATACTGTATGAAAAACCAAGGTTCTAAAAATCGCTAGGCGCTAGTCGGGCAGGGGCCTAGCGCCTAGCAGATTTATGTAAATTTATTATATATCTTGTCAATAAATGTCTATTTACACTTTAAAAAAAAAAAAAACTATACTTGTATGGGTAATAAAAGAATGACAAAATGCAAATAGAAGTAGAAGAATACACAAATTATATACATCCAAAAAGTTCAATATTTAAAAAACAGTAAGCATATAATCATAACGAGGAGGATTTGGATGATAGACTTTAATCTTCTTGTTCATGAATCATGATCCTTGGTTGGATTGGACATAAACTAAATTATTTAACCTTGTTGTATCTAGTTTATTTCTTTTCGTTATATGTATCCCCTCAAAAGTGCTCCAATTCGTTTCACTATTGGATGAACTTGTAGTAAATCCATAGTTTGCAAATTAGGTACACCATTTCCATAAGTATACCACCATGAAACCAAAAAAAGAAAAAAAAAACACAATTAATAAAAAAAAAATATAAAAAAAGAACCGCCTAGGGCCCGCCTAGGTGCCGCCTAGCTCTCCGCCTAGCCTGCCTAGGCGCCGACTAGGACCGTCTAGCTCCTGACCGATTTTTCGAAACAATTTGCCCAAAATCAGGGCGGGCCTTCACCGTCTAGCACCTAGGCGCCACCTAAGCTGATTTTTAGAACACTGCGCAAAACACTAATAAGAGTTTAACTAAGAAAAAGTGCAAAAGATATCAGTGCAAGTCATTAGAACTATGACAACTGTCAGGTAAGTTCTTAAGTGTTTGGGAAATTCTAAAGGATGGATTCCTTAAGAATGACAAAATTTAGAGTAACGAATGGAAGTGTAAAACTAATTTATATTATGAATCTAAAATCAAATCCATCACTGGATATCTCTTTATATTATGACTAAAGAGATAGTTGGATGGAAACACTAAAAATAATGACTAGTGTATTCCATAACCATTGTTACACACACACACACACACACACACACACACATATATATATATATATTGATGAGTAGATTTTATATTATATATTTAACCCTATTCTTAGTATATTTTGGTTAATATTTTGGAAGAATTTTGATACTTTGAATTGTGTTTTCAATACAAGACTTTCGATTTCCTTTGGAGCAAAACATAATCAAATGAATGAATTTTGGAGTAATTCCAATTGGAGGATGTTTGTGAGTCAGTTGGCTTGATCGTATCAAAATATCAGATTTTTCCACCAAGTAGTTATTTCCTGGCAATAAAACAAAAGAGCAGTGCGCGGTGCTGGAATAGTGACGTTTTGGGCTTGAATTGTATTTTTTGAGTCCAAGATGATCTCTAATAGGTTTGTGGCCTTCTGGAGATATGTTCAGAACGTCCTGATCTTCAAAACAAGCTATCTTGGGCCAGATTTAGAGGAGATTTGAGGCTAAAACGTGGCTAGACATTTCCCTTGCAGATTCTCCTAGTTTAATTAGGACTTTATTTTCTAAGTTATTTTATTTTATTATTTAGTTTCCTAATTGAAAAAAAAGACTACATTTTAGGGTTTGTGTGATGGCATAGCAGGATATAATCCGTTGCCGTTCACAGTTTTTCCTTACGCTTGCTTTTATGAAACTTTGGAAACAAAGAGAATTGCTAGGGTTCTTGAAGATTTTTTACTTCAAGGTGCTTTCATTCTTATTCATTCTAATGATATTTTCTTTGATTTTTATTATGAGTATGCGTAACTAATTTCTTTGCAAGGGTTAGGCCATGAACCTTAGCATGAATATGTGATTTTATTAATTTGCTTATGATTGGATGCATGCATGCTTTGAATTATTAATCACCGACTATCTATATATTTTAATGATTGATTACCATTAGGATATTTAGACAAGTAATTTGATGCAATTTCTGTTGGAACATCACCCTGAAATTGAGGAGGGCTTCTTGTGATTAGTAATAATAAGTTCACTTAAGGCGAACATCGCTCTTAAGGGTTGCATGGTTTTTCAAAGGGATTTCACAAAGCTTAATGAGTCTTGCATATTTATATTTGATTTGAACATCACAGACGAGTTGCATGTTAGATATACGTTTTCACTTGAACATCACAAGGAAAATATGCATTAGGAAAACCTAACCTTCAAAACATGTATGTGGAAATTCATAAGTAATTAGTAGAATTGCATAGGATTGTAATGGTGACGGCTAAACCCTAGTTTTTCTTTAAATTGATTTTAATTTAAAAACGTTTTTCTTCTTTGCTACCATTATTTCCAAACTTTCAGATTTCTTTTATTGTTTATCTAATCTTTTCAAATTCATAAATCTCAAATCTTTGATAAAAATCTGTTTTAACAGTTAATTAAGAGTTGATTTAATTATGAATTAGTCAAACAATCTTTGGGGACAACGACCTTACATGAGCAATTACCTTGTATTATTGCAAGTATTTTCAGTGATTTTAACCCTATTTGCGCATATACTAAAAATCCTATCATATATATATATATATATATGAATCTGACATGTACCAAAAGGATCAAGTGAATGAGATAATGCAATTTCAATCACATTATATCCGCGTGTAATTAATGCCTAGAACCAACTATCTCAACTGGAAAAGCTATGCATTGCCTGCTATTATATTTCTCATCATGCCTTGCTTTTACTCCTCACACACTCACCTTCCTTCTTTAGGGTTTCTCTCTCACCTTTCTAGTCATTTGGTCCATCTCATTCTTCTTCCCCTAGCTTTTAGTTTTAATTTATTGCTAAATTGGGGTCGATACTACGATGGCGGGAACGGCGAGGAGAATGTGGGTGGCGACTGTGGTGGTTTTGGCCGTGAGCATGTGGTGGAGTGGCGCTAGGGCTGAACCGCAAGTGCCCTGCTACTTCATTTTTGGGGACTCTTTGGTTGATAATGGCAATAACAACCAGCTGCAGTCCTTGGCCACAGAGCTGACTACTTGCCTTACGGGATTGATTTTGGTGGACCGACCGGAAGATTTTCCAACGGAAAAACAACCGTTGATATAGTATTTAATGGAGTGAATACTCTGGTAGGTGTAAAGACACGTGTAGTAATATTAGCTACGAGACATGTAAGGAGATACCCATTTCGGGACAGCTGATCCTTGGCCAATAATATTAGCTATGAGACATGTAAAGAGACACCCACTTCGGAACAGCAGATCCTTAGCCGTTTACTTTTGTCCACTCGGACTATTAACCATAATTTCCTTAAAATAAAAAAGTAACAAAACAAGTGTCCACTCAAATTACAGCACTTACAAAGAATCAAAATAATTCATATTTTCATTTTTCATAAGTAAACATGTTAAGCGTCAAACCACTGTAAATGAAAAAAAGCAAACAAGGACAACTTCCATCAATGTCATGCATGTAGAGAAGAAGTTATTCAGTTTGTACAGAACACAATATCTCGTGTCATAATAATCTTTAACCGAAACACTGCTAGAGTGAGCTTTCATCTTAAACCAATCTGCCACGTAATGATACAAAATACCTCTTATAAATGAAAGCAGATCATCAGATCCGACTCATGTCGGTTCAGTCTAATCCTGAGAGAGAGAGAGAGAGAGAGAGAGAGAGAATGGCAAAGAGTTGGGACGATATAAAGTATGCGACTTCACAGGCGAGGCTTGATGAAGACGAAGTTGTGAGGACTACTCCGTACAAGCATAGAACTCCTCTTGAAGGAGGCAAGATTGCCGAGTCGGAGTCTGTTGATTTCTTCTAAGGCAATATAATTGTTAATTAGAGTTTCTTCTAAATTATTTCAAACTTCATGAGATGTAGTTGGAAAGAAAGTCAAGTCTTAATCAAGTTAAGATTTGAGGTTGTTAAACATATGTCAATAGACTTGCATATGTGCTAAAGCAATGTTTGTTAGAAGTACACTTGTGGGATATCCTTAAATAAACCTTTGGATATCATTTATATAAACCAATTAACAAAGGTTGTTGTTGGGTTGTTCATTATAATCTTAAATAAGATTTGCCTTAGATCTTGGAACATGTTCTTTGAGGTACAAGATGATACTCAACAAGCTTAACAACCAAGTTCCTACATTACGAGCTCCAAGTAGATCTAAAAGATCAAGAAATCGTTTAAGAATAATGGTTTGAACTTTATGACTAAGTCATAGAGTTACACCTCCTTAATTCAAATAAATTAAAGAGAAGATCCTCGAGACTACATTGAGTCTATGTATGACATCGACTCAAAGAAATGGTATGTTACCATTTAACTCGAATAAAGAAACCTCAAAGTTAATTGGTAGCTAAGAGATAGGTTGACTTGGAAGAAACCTTCTTTGACATAGTCTTGGTTTCAATTCATTCGGAGATTGCTTGCCACAACTACACAATGATTCAAAGTATGGAGATAATGTAAGTTTTTCAAAACCATCATTAGGATAGTTGTAACACCCCACCCCTATTTTATTTAAAAATGATTTTTGAACCTTAATTAGTGAGCCGGGTGGGACCCTTTTCTATTTTTTTTGTTCTCGGTTTCCCTCTTCTCTTTCTCTCATCTTTTCCCCCGTGCTCTCTCTCTGCGCTCTCTCTTCTCGTCGAACACACACACATCCAGTCACCTCACACCCATGGAGACGACGTCGACAGCATCATCATCATCATTTTCACCCTGTCATCTCTCTCTCCCGTCGCTTCGAGGACGGCGAAAACCAGAGAATGAACTCCAGCGAATTCCTCGCCTTTCCGATGATCGAAGGAAACCAAAACCAAGTTTCCGGTGTGGACCGTGAGTTCCCAGACGAAACTCCGGCGAGCTCTGACCACGACATGCCTTGGAAATGGTATAATCTTCTTCCTCTCACTTTGTACTTCATTTTAGCACCTAGATCGGAGTTTAGGGTTGTGCGTGGCGGTCGGCCGGAGCTGGGGAAGCTCCGGCGTTGCTCCTCCGTTGAACTCAAGCAAACCAGGCCTTTCAGGCCGTTTTTAAGGCCCTCGGGCCATTTCTTAAAACACCTCGGGCCTTAGGCTCGTTAAACACCAACCCAACCTTTTTCTTTTTCTTTTTAGACCCAGGCCTTTTTAACCCAAGCCTGCAAAAGCTTTAGGCCTTCGGGCCGGTTCCTTTCATCTCAGGCCTTTGACCTTGGGGCTGGGCCCTAAGCCCACTCCCTAGAACCCTAAACCCTTGGGCTTAAGAACCCAAGCCCAAAACCCTTTTATTTTATTTGGTTTCTTTTTATTTTATTTTAAACCCAAAACAATTAGGCTGGGCTTTCTACCCTTTAAACCCTAAACCCAATCCTCTAACCTATTAGCCCAAAACCTATTTAAATTAGGAGACCCTTAACCCTAGATCTGGTCCAACCCAAACCCTTTATGTGGAATATTCCGTTAGGGAATATTCTATTAGAGAATATTCTGTCAGGGAATATTCCATTAGAGAATATTCTGTCAGGGAATATTCTCTGGAATATCCTATTGACATTACGAAATTTATCCGGGACCCTTCTTAGGGTAATTCGACGTCCTGAATCCGTTTCCGATGTCCGTTTTCTCAAATTAAATTGTTTGAGTAGAGTTTGACCAAATGTACCCTTTATGTGTTTAGGGGCAAATATTGTGGCGTTCCATCTTCGCGTGGCTCTTTAGCAGCGAAGTACGGTGAGTGGACCCCTTAAAAAATTGCATGTTTTATTTATAGAATTGCATAATTTAGCAGCATGCCTTATAGAATTGTGATTTGGTGAATGTTTTACAGGAAGCATGATTATTTGAATATGATTCGGTTATTATATTTTGAGAATTAATTATTAGTATATATATATATATTTTGAACTTATTTTTTCTATATAAAAACCACATTCTAGTAGGCTATCTGATGGATGACGATAGAATACTAGAATGTGTTTTCGAACACCTCTTCATAGTATAGATGATGAATGACTTTATACTATGAAGTTGAGTTTTAGAAATATATTATGTTTTGTGCGTACCTAGTGAACACCATGCCGCCTGGGGCGAGGATCTGGTGTTGGCATTTAGGCCGGGAGAAATAATCTTTAGCTACGGGCTGAGGGACACGGAGCAGGAATTGGGCCAGGAGAAATAATCTCTGGTTACGGGCGCAGAGACCACGAAGCAGGCATTGGGCCGGGAGTTATTATTATTCGGTGATCTCACTAGAAGCACACTATATATATGAGATGACTTGTGACATGCTTCCTGAGACGATTTTCTGAGATTGATTTGCAGAAAGATTTATGAATTGTTTTATAGCATGCTAGAGGTTTTGAAAAACATATCACTTATTATTCTAGTAGTTTTCATTAAATTAAACTTTGGGAGTTAGTATGTTCATAACTGTTTTCGTATTATGTATATATATAAACTTGGTCCACTCAACCTTGTTTTGCGCCCCCATTCAAGTTTTAAGAACGAGACATAGAATCCCGGCATCAAGGCACTTCCGCGTCGGCATCTTCGAGTCCTCTCGGTGTAGGACCCACTCCTTTGTTTCATTCAATTTTATATTAACTCTTTTAGTATTCTAGGTTAGTTGTATGCTCTGAACACGTTCCTTAAATGCATATCCATTATTCTTTTATATTTATAAGTCTTATTTATTCCTTATTCTCAGCATTTGCACTCAATAAATGGCTTTCGTCACCCTCGGGTGTCGGCCAGCACGTGCCTATCCTGGTATTCGGGGAATATCGGAGTCGGGGCGTGTCAATAGTCCTAATGATTTATGTCTAAAACTTGGAATCACAATGTGTATAAGTTTTAGAGATCCATCCACCATGAGTCTAAGCAAAATAGTATGAGCTATTAGCATCTCATGAGAAAAGGTCAAATTGTTTGATTTCTCATAAAGATGTAAATGAATTTTTGTTTACTAATTTTACAAAAGATTAGTGGAAGTTAGTCATATCCCTAAATTTGTACATACATGAGATATATTAATTTTGGAAATGAAAATAGATTGCTTCAATAAAATTATTCTATAATGTTAGGATATATATATTGGGAGACATATTCTATATACTAGGGAATGGAATCTATTATGATGGATTTCAAAGTTAATTGGATTATCTCAATCTCTATTAATAGATAGAGAGACTAGGAAGTTGCTCTCCTAAGACTCCCAAAGAGAAATAACGCGTGAATGGAATCCTTTATGAATTCGCAAAAGGTGATTTTATGTATTTCATATTGTATGAAAAACACTAATAAGAGTTTTACTAAGAAAAAGTGCAAAAGATATCAGTGCAAGTCATCAGAACTATGACAATTGTCAAGTAAGTCCTTAAGTGTTTGGGAAATACTAAAGGATGGATTCCTTAAGAATGAGGAAATTCAAAGTAACAAATGGAAGCGTAAAACTAATTTAGATTATGAATCTAAAATCAAATCCATCACTAGATATCTCTTTATATTATGACTAAAGAGATAGTTGGATGGAAACACTAAAAGTAATGACTTTAGTGTATTCCATAACCATTGCTATATATAAATACACACATACACCCCCACATATACACACACACACACACATACACCCCCCCCCCCCCCCACACATATATATATAGGAATCCTTTCACAAGAGGGATCCCCATTTTTCTAAAAAAATGGGGATACCCTCTTGACCGTTGGATTTGACTTTAATGAAATTGTGTGGTTGAGATTGTGTGGCATGTGTTTTAATCTCAACTACATAATTTCATTAAAGCCAATCCAACGGTCAAGAGGTTGTCCCCATTTTTTTAGAAAAATGAGGATCCCTCTTGGTAAGGGGCCTGTATACATACATACATACATACATATATATATATATACATACATATATATATACATACATATATATATATATATACATAGGATCTCTCTTGGTAAGGGGCCTGTATACATACATACATATATATATATATGTATATATATATGAATCTGACATGTACTAAAAGGATCAAGTAAATGAGATAATACAATTTCAATGAGATAATACAATTTCAATCACATATCTGAACTCTGTGACGCCTTTTTTTGGTTGGCCCCTGATGATGGGACTGCCAGGGACAGGAAGAATTCATATATGGGGATCGATCGGAACATGGGGTTGCTCATCAAAGGCTAAACCATCTGTCTCTGCCACCGGCCAATGTGAAGAAAAAAGGGTCAAACCCTACTGTGATTACCTTTACAGGATGCTATTGGCACCATCTCTATATCTAATTAATCATTCTCAAAGAGAACAACATGCTTAAAGACATGCCATATACCCACTTGTTAGCTAGCGTGCAAAGCTACATTTGCATTATCCTATATGTGGTGGAAAAAAAAAGTATGTGGGGACTGTCATTTCCATCCACCTCAATGTGTCTTTGATCATCTCATCATTATATCAAACAAGGTATATGATAATTTTATATATTTTTTTAGGAAAAAAAAAAAAAAAACCAAAATGAGTGTGGATGATGTCTTCCCCGTCAAAAGCGTATGAGAAATTATAATCATACTAAATTCCGATATATGAAATACGCATGAAAAATTATTTGTATAATTTTATTCTTTAATTTTTCTCGACGAAAATCAAGAAATAAAGCAAATCATATTTTCCAATGGCATAGTAGCAGGAGGACTGGTTTCTCTCAAAATAGTAGTCTCTTTCACCAGATAAACTCCTTCCAAACAAAAGAAGCAAAATAATTAATCAAAACCCATAACAATTTAGTTTCTTGATCTTCACCTGTCACATCCCGACCCGGGCTCCACCACAATCCGAACTCGATTATATTGTAGCACGATATTATCCGCTTTGGGCTCCGACCACGCCCTCACGGTTTTGTTTCTAGGAACTCACACGAGAACTTCCCAGTGGGTCACCCATCATGGGATTGCTCTCGCGCGAACTCGATTAACTTTGGAGTTCCGATGGAACTCGAAGCCAGTGAGGTCTCAAAAGGCCTCGTGCTAAAGGAGATGGGCATGTACATATAAGGCTTACAGGATCCACACCCCTAGACGATGTGGGATCTCACAATCCACCATCTTAGGGGCCCGACGTCCTCGTCGGCACACTTCCGGCTAGGGATTGGCTTTGATACCAAATTGTCACATCCCGACCCGGGCTCCACCACAACCCGAACTCGATTCCATTGTAGCACGATATTGCCCGTTTTGAGCCCCGACCACGCCCTCACGGTTTTGTTTCTAGGAACTCACACGAGAACTTCCTAGTGGGTCACCCATCATGGGATTGCTCTCGTGCTAACACGAATAACTTAGGAGTTCCAATGGAACCCGAAGCCAGTGAGCTCCCAAAAGGTCTCGTGCTAAAGGAGATAGGCATGTACATATAAGGCTTACAAGATTCACACCCCTAGGCGATGTGGGATCTATCACCCCCTTCCAAAATTACAAGATTAAATCATATCCATTGCATGAAATAATTGAGCAAAAACCACACACAGACATCAACGGAGTAATTAATTACCATGAGCCGATGGCCTTCAAATATATATATTATCTAGTCGGGTGAGAACCCACCACAATAACAGAGATCGACCCTCTCATAGAACTTGTTTGTATATTATTTCTTCTTTCCCTATTTTTTGATATATATACAAAACAAGAAACACAAAACAAAGAAAAAGGCAGAAAATAAAGGAAATTAAAAGAGGTAGCAAAAAGAAAGAATGGGCACAAACCTACTAAAATATATGAACCTTTAAGACAAATGATAAAACTGAGAAGAAGAAGAAGATCGAAAAAATGAAAATCCGCCAATATTACACATCACTTGGTGACTCACAAATGCTCTCTAAGTGCGGCCTCCAAACCCCAACACGTCCTCGCCGCCGATCCCGCTGCGACGAATGCTTTTCCGACAGTATTTCGCTCAAGTACCGATCATTTATCAACAGGTTGGTCATGGCGACGCTGTTGTTTGTGATGTTGTTTTCGGCGTCTTTAATCCGCTTCTTCTTTGCCGACGACGATCTTGTCCTCCCCGCCTTTTCAGACGTCTTCGAAGAAGCCGGCATAGGCATGAGGAAGTAAATCTTGCCGCGTTGGAGTTCCGCGTCTGGAGGAACGATCACGATCTTGGGGACGACCCCGTCGTGATCGGACGCCGACGAGGAGGGCTTCTTGAGGACGTGCTTAGGGTACGCCTTCATGATCTCGCTGGCTCGGATTGTGCCGCTGATTTCCTCGACTCTGCCATTAGAGTGTACGACTCGAATCACGTCCAAAGCTCCACATGGTAGAATGCAAGAGATGCAGCACCTGATGGTTTTTTTCATGGCTAGCTGCTGCTTCAGCTTTCTAGCTAGCTATGATCTTCTGTCTCTCCCTCCAAAGGTCTCTCTCATAGAGAGAGAGGGAGGAGGAGAAAGAAGTAGTGAATGAAAGAGAATAAGAAAGAGAGAATACAGAAGTCTCTAGAATTAAAAACCCTTTTCTATTTTTGCCTGGGTAGATAGCTCTAGCAATATGAGAGTGGGAATGAGTATCTGTCACCCTAAAAATGAGGTTTTATTATATGGGACCAGCTTTTCCTTTCGGACGATCTATCTACACACACAAAATTAATATATGGGATACTTTGGATGCGATCTCTAATCCTTAATATTCTTTGATTAAAACCTTAATAGTATTCAAAGTTTGATCAAGGTCTCTTGACTTTGTACACCTCATTATATTACTATTAATATTTATATTTTTATAGTTTTGACATTAATTGTTTGATATTTTATGAGATTTATAATCCTATAAATTTAAAATCCCTCATTATAATACTACTAGAAACGGTTACAATAAAAAAATTCAAATATTTTGATTGAATAAATGGATAAAAACTATGTAAAAATAAGAAATAACAAATGGCAAAAGAATGTATCCATAGTGTTAAAAAAATTGGTACATTTTACAAAAAAAATTGGTACATTTTACAAAAAAATTGGTACATTTCAGATAACACACAAAGTGGTACATTAATAAAAGAAGAATGGGTACATTATACATAAATTAGGGTACAAATAAAAGATTAAAAATTATGAGTACAAATGAATTTTAGGCGCTAAAAGAAATTAATACATGGGTACAAAATAAAACTAAAAAGAAAATACTACAAATTTTAAAAAAAAATGTTGCAAATTAAAAGTGGGTACAAACTAAAAATATAAATATATGACACAAAGTTTAGGCATAAAAACATAAATATACCATATGTAATTTTTCTATCATTGATTAAATATACAATGTTATGTGACAGTATACATATGGGTACAAACACAAATAAAACTTTAAAAAATATGGGCACAAAAAGAAACTAATATATGGGTACAAATTAAAAATAAAAAGAAAATTGGTACAAATTAAAAAATATTTGCTAATTAAAAATAGATACAAACTAAAAATAAAAATATATTAAAAAATTTAACCATAAATATAAATATACTAATTGTAACATTTATAACACTAAAGGAATATATTTAAAAATAAAAATATTTTATTATTCAAATAATTAATGATGTTATTAATACCCAAGGACCTTGATAAAAAATTGAAAATGAATAGGATTTTAATCAATGGAGTAGCAAAAAGAAGGAATTTTCTGCTATTAATTTTCAATTGATTAAAAGAAGGATGAGCTAGATAGACGATGGAGTAGCAATTATTCTTGTTATTAATACCCAAGGACCTTTTGATCTGTGGGATGAGCTAGATAGACGATGAGGGAACTTTCTGCTTATGACTTGCTTAGGATGAAATCCATGGCAGGAATAATTGCACCTCACTCTGTACTTTGCCCTTTTGGGATCCATCATTTAGGCCCCCCATCCCTCTCTTTCTTTCTCGTTCACCAAGTACAATAATTTGGGGTTGGGTTTAAAGGGTTGAGGGATGGCACATGTTCGTGCACGATTTGGATTGCCAGCAAAGGGGTGCCCTAGCTCAAGTGTTTCAGTCCAGGACTGACACGTGTCACAACAAGATTGAATACCTGCTCTGCTATTTTCTAATTTAGTGTGTGGAGGCTACTTGTATGTATGTGTGGGGTTGATGGAGAGGGAGTGAAACCGATCGGCTTTGTTGGGAGTGAATTGGGAATGGAGGGGGTGGGAAATGGGGCATAGGGAAAATCTTCTTTTGAGAGAGGGGATTTGTGATCTCTCAAAATTTCAATATCCCAAGCAACATCATGTGGGTTGTGGTTTTCATTGGAAAGTGAGGTGTGATACGTCACTTCCTTTTTTTTTTTTTTTTTTTGGAACGATACATCACTTCTTTTAAACTTCATCTCTTTGTGGTTTTAGGCTTGCAAAGTGGTTTGGCTCAAGTGTGAATGTATTTGCCTATTTTGTAAAAAAGATTTTGCTCGCATCATCTTGACATTGTAGGTCTACTGTCAGTGAATCTCACATCAATCAACAGTTAACAATCGTTCGTGTTGTTTATATTATGTACTACTTGTTCATAACTTCGTTTCTATACTCTTAATTGTACCAAATTGATCACAAACTTCTGGTTGATAAAAGTGGTTTCTAATATAATCTCATATATGTTGATGTGGAAAGTATGATCAATACTTTTATATTAACTTTTTAGAGCAAACGTGAATAATTAAGTTAATGATTAGAAATCACTACAAATTGAGTTTAAGTTTTGATTCTAAAATTAGGTAGATGTCATGAGAGAGATGCTTTCTCTCGTCTTAGTTAAGCCGACTTTAGAGATGCCACCGAAGCAAATCGAAAAGTCCAAAGATAAGATCATGACACTATCAGAATTTCCAAGATTGATTTGATTTGTACAATATTATCATGGATCAACCAATTAGAAGGATATGAGAAAATAATGTAAGCTAAGTTAAACTGTCGAAAATGCTTGATTGGTGCCAGTTAATTATGCCCCTCCACAACATGCCCCGCCCATTAAAGTGGGCAACATGTGAGCCTGTGGTGTGGTTTGGAGAGGAGGGGCCATATGCAGGAGGTTTTAATTTTTGTATTTGGAAACTAAAAGGTGAACTCAAGCTAACTCTCCCGCTTTGCGAGAGTTGACAGAAGAATGTTTATTGTATGCAATCTTATCTTTATTTTGCAAAAAGATTGTTTTCAAGGCTCGAACTTATGACCTTTCAGTCACAAAGGAACAACATTATCATTGTGTCAAGGCATGACCTCTATATTTGAAAATTTAAACTATGAAAATCACTTAGACCTCGTTTGGCAGCTCGAACTGTACTGACTATTTCAGTCAGATAAGATAAATAGTCACCAGATAGTACTGACTAAATTAGTCGGGTGTTTGGTGTAATATCGAACTAAAGACTGACTATTTAATACTGTGTTTGGTATTGTACCGAATAAATCATATTGTGATTATTTTTATGAAAAATAATTTTCATCAGTGCTGAACCCATCACAGCTGACAAGTGAAATAACTTTAAACCTACCAAAACAAACACCCAATATCTCCAGACTCTCCTTAGACACCGTCATCATCTTCAGCCGGAGCTCCTCCAACAGCGAGTACTCGGCGGCAAACGCCTCTAGCCACGACCGGACATCGAAGCCCCAATGGTTGGGGACCAGATTGAATTCCGAGAACCGCAGATTCAAATACGAGATTTGAGAGTGTTTGGGTTAATATTTGAACATTGGGCTAGATTGAAAGAAAGCCCAAAGATATCAAAACAAGGTGAATGTGCCCGAAACTCAACCATAAAATATGAAGCAAACTAAATGTTTCTCAACCAAGACACAAGCCACGTGTGTATAACAGAAGTGACAAGTGATGAAGACTACCCTACTATCAGCCAAAAAAGCACTTTCCAGTGGCTCTACAAGTGAAAAACTGATGACTCACTACCCTTCAAGAGCTTTCGGGCAAGAGCAAAGCCTTGACCCTTGGGCCAAATCGTCTATAAAAGGAAGAAGAGACAACAGAGACAATGACACTCAACCAATCAAACAAACAGACATACAAACTCTGCTCCAGTGGCGAAGCCAGGATTTACCAAGGGGTAGGGCGAAATTCAAAAGAGTGCAATGATCAGTCGAAGCGGTTGCTTTCACATTGGAGAGTGCAAAGTTTTGAGTCAATATTCATAGTTGAAAATAATCTCTCTACCAAAGCGGTTGTAAGCAATAATATCAAAGTCAATGTAAGCAGAAAGTACAACAAATTTAGTTTCCAAAAAATAACACAAAAAAAAAGTGAAAACAAAATAGTTATCAAACAAGTTTTTGTTTTTAATATAATAACAGCTACATTTATAATTAGTACTAGTTTCCTTGGTTTTAGGATAAAATAAAATTATTAGGGCACTAGTTTTATATATAATAGACATGTGGGTGGGATCAGTGGCGGATCCAGAATTTTAACATAGGATGGTCCTAATATAAAAGCTTTAGAAAAAAAAACGAAAATAACATTGAAAATAAATGGCAAACTACAACTTCGACAAAAAATATATATGAACTAACACTGTAACACAATCTTCGACAAAAAAAAAAAAAATATTGTAACACAATCCAAGTAATATCAGAAAATCATAACGAATGAACAATAAATATGTATGAACTAACACTAAAATAGATATGAAAAAATCCTAAGAAATTAACAATAAATAAGGCTGAACTTAGTTTAAAACCCGTTAATGTGTGATTGTTTGACTTTTTATCAAAAATCCTTACCAAAAACCATTATCAAAGACCCTTACATATATGTATGTTTGGGTGACGTGAGGAATAGGAGTGGCAGATAATTAAGTATATTATATTTGATAAAGTTGAATTTGATTGAAAGGACTAATGAAAAGCCATGGCTTTGCATAAAATAGATATATATATATATATATATATATATATATATATATATATATATATATATATATATGTATGAAAACATATAACTTTTGTGGTGAATGCTACTGTGCTATCACGTGAATGGCTCTCACATGGGTTTTAATTTTTTTTTAATGACTTGGCTCAAAACGACGTCGTTTTGGCCAAGTCATTTAAAAATAAAAAGCTTTCTTCTTCCTCCTTCAGTTATGCACAGAGCAGCAGCCATGGCTGCTGCTCTTCATCCGCCCCTAGCCATGAATTCTGACGAAAGCGGAGGGGTTGAACCAGCACTCTAAGGTGTGTTTTCCGGCGAGAGGAGTGGCGGTCACCACTCCTCGCCCTCACGTAGCTTCGCCACTGCTCTGCTCTCAAGCCAGATTTGCATTAAAAAAGCTGAAATCGACTCAGGTTCAGTCATTTTAGCAATAGTCTCTTTACAAAAGCTATAGTTTGTCTAGTATAGAAGGTCTGCTACCTCGCAGTGTTGTAGTATCGATTCCCTTGTGTAAAACAGTTTACCATCCATCCCTTTTTAGCATACAAACCCTATAAACTCAAAGATAAGTGGCTGCAAGAGGTTCAACCTTACTAGATAAGGTGAAATCTTGCCCAAGTCTCTTTGTTTGTCTTCTAAATTGGTAGATCTATTGATTAATGCACTCTTCAACATGTATTCAAGTCATTTCCACTTGTTTTTCTATTTTAAGAGTCTCATTTACATCTGGATCTGGTTAACTTAATGGATATGTTTTCATTGAGAGTAATTTAGAACCAAACAAATGACTTAAAGGGCTCTAGACTACCTTCATTCGAACATACAAGATCGTGAACTAAAGTCCTTGTTTACAAGGCAATGAAAAGAATTTAATGCAGACTTAACCTATATGCGACAATCCTTTGATAACAATAAGTTTGAGTAACTTAGAGCTCAAGTAATCAACTTAAAACATACTTGTTCTACATCTGCTATACTGAGATAGCAGTGGCACGCCTAAGCATTTAGTTAGTTTTGATTGCAAGCCTCAAGGCCTACACCTAAGGCCCCACAAAGCCACATTTCAGAACTAACTTCAAGCAGCACACAAGGCAAGCAAGAGCCCGATATACACATCCAGAGTGCCAATCCCTTGGGGAGCTGTGTTGAGGTCCAGAGACCTTCTCCAGAGAAATCTTTGCCCGAACAAAGAGAGTTGAAACTGAAAAAATGGAAAAGATTTTAAGTTTTGAATTTTTTAATGGTAGGATGTGGCATTGACATGAAGATGAAAGCTTTGGATGAAGAGAGAGAGATAAACGTGAAGATTTGAGGAGAGAGAAGGGCCAACCCAAAGACCTTTGCGTATTAGAAAATGAGTAAAAGGGAAAAGAAATTGATAGAATAATTCTCAGAAGATGTCGTTTTGAACCTTATTTGTGCAGATTTCACCATAATTGAAAACCTAGAAGCAAAAAAATTGGAGAAAATGAAGAAATCGATATGAAATCTCTTATGGAGTCCTGGGTTTCGGCTAGTTGTTCTTCCTTCTTGGGCTCCTCTGTCACCGGAGCCTCTGCTGGCGGTTGGGATGGAGGAAGGGAGAAAGAGCGGTAGTACCTTGGTTGTGGTTGATAAGGAGTTCCCAGTGCACTGGAGAAGAGAGGGTTGGAGAAAAGTGGACGCTCGACTAATTATACCAACCTATAGGAGAGGATAACTAAGCGGGTATAGGCTGTATTAAATTGGTGGGACTGGATTGTTTTATCCGGTGTGCCAAACGAAGGCTTAATTTTTTTTTTTTTTTTTTTTTTTTGGGACACCATCATTGTGTTTTAGAGTAATAACATGACATTACGTATTTCAATGTTTTACAAAATATTACATGATCAATTTAAAACGTTTACGGTACACTTTAGCGTCTATGTTTCATGAATATTTGTAAATTAGGGTTGAGAACCCAAAAAATTACATATCCACTGTATTGAGGGTGAAGCGAATATAATAAGCTCCTTTTCTTTTGCACGTGAAGGTGTTCAAATAGTGGTTTAGGTAAAATTCAAATTTGCAGCCCACAAAGTGTACCGGAAATTTGCAAAATGAAATTAATAAATAATCTTGTTCCCTCAAAATTTTGGAACGACAACAACAATAATCAAGATTGATCTCATTAGGTATGAGTGGTTATATGAATTCTAGAACGCTACTGTGCTCGATTTTACGCTAAGTATTCCGTTGACTTCAAGTACTACATATGTTTTCTTATAGCCTCTTTCTAGGTCATTATAAATCTTCGTCTATCATTGTTTCCACTGTTTATAAATTGCAGTGAGATTCTATCGCGGATATATTATAAGGCT
Source organism: Cotoneaster glaucophyllus (assembly GCA_036320875.1). Classification (NCBI taxonomy): domain Eukaryota; kingdom Viridiplantae; phylum Streptophyta; class Magnoliopsida; order Rosales; family Rosaceae; genus Cotoneaster; species Cotoneaster glaucophyllus. The sequence goes on from CM070066.1 coordinate 4,396,916, forward strand.
AATGTTAAGGAGACTATATGTGTAAACTAAATTTTCAAACTAAATTATGTATCACCAATAAGAAATAAGCATGTTAATCAACACTTGAGTAATAATTCAATCACAACTTTCATGTCATTTTATTTACAAAATTTAATCTACACATTTAATCTCTTTAGTATTACGTATATTATAATGGAGGCCAGACAAATCCAAACATTATTATTGAGTCGTTCGGGAAGAGTCCAAATCCGGCGACCCGAAAATTCAACCCCATTCTAAAATTACGGGAACCTGTTTGATGCCCCCACTGACAAAAATCAAGCTGTTGGACAATTCATTCACTGTGTCAAGGTCAAGCTACCTTCTATTTTGTTGGAGAGGGCTTTTTTAGCGGTTTGTGCGCTTGGGAAATAATTATGAGAAAGAAACTCAACGGTTGCTGGAGGTGGCTCGTAACAAGATTTTTTTTACTAATAATTGTAGGATCATCAGAGGTTGGTGCGGTAACTTCATCGTGATGTTTTACGGTAATTCTCGGACTTTTTAGGCTTAGTAATTGGGTGTTATTTTCTTATTGGTTGAATTTTAGGTCCTCCCGTGATTGGGAAATGGTATTGTGATTTTTATGAGTTTGTAATTGTTCAGTTTTTGTGTTTCGTTTGACTTGTGTGGCGTCTTGATTCGCTCTAAGGACCACGATTGACATGTTTATCTTATATAAATTATCGTACCACTCTTAATGAATTTTTTTTTTCTCTCAAAACTTAATTGTAACCATTTATTTGCTCGCTCTCACTATTTAAGCTAATTTCCGAAACTTGGTTAAACTTTCTTTCTACATAGATACTCATAAAATTCTAGGTAATGCATGCACAAAACATGTGTTACAACATTCATATACATCTACAGTTAACAACCGTTCATACACTCAAGATCAATATGATAGGGTAGGGTAAGGCTTAAGCACATCTATGGCGAGCTTCCATCATTCGGCCGACCAAAATCAACTTAGTGGGCTTAGGCTTGAAAGAAACAAATTGGGCCCAGTGGGCCAATTGGGCCAACAGGCCACAATAGAAGTGGGCCAGAATATTTGCGTAAATTTTTTATTTATTTTTGACGAACTTCCCATTCTCCAAGAAGATGACAAGATAAAAAGATGATTAAAAATAAAATTGACCGCCAAATAATCCGTAGCGCTCGTCGGCCTCTGAAACCCCCCAAAACCCAAAAGCCAACGGCGGAGAGAGCATCTCACTGGATTGGACTGAACAATGCCAGTATTCAAAGCTCCGTTCAACGGTTACTCCGTCAAGTTCAGCCCCTTCTACGAGTCCCGACTCGCCGTCGCCACCTCCCAAAACTTCGGCATCCTCGGCAACGGCCGCCTCCACGTCATCGACATCTCCCCCGCCCCCGCCCCTCTGGGCCCCGGCGCACCCCACCAACCAATCACCGAGCTCGTTTCCTACGACACCGCCGACGGCGTATACGACGTCGCATGGTCCGAGTCCCACGACTCCCTCCTAGTCGCCGCCATCGCCGATGGCTCCGTTAAGATCTACGACACCGCTCTGCCCCCGGCCTCCAACCCCCTCCGCTCCCTCCACGAGCACACCCGCGAGGTCAGCTCCGCCGATTACAACCCCACCCGCCGCGACTCCTTTCTCACCTCCTCATGGGACGACACCGTCAAGCTATGGACCGTTGACCGCCCCGCATCTGTTCGAACTTTCAAGGAACACGCCTACTGCGTCTACTCCGCCGTCTGGAACCCCCGCCATGCCGATGTATTCGCCTCCGCCTCGGGCGACTGCACTCTGCGCGTTTGGGACGTGCGCGAGCCCGGGTCCACCATGATCATCCCCGCGCACGAGCTCGAGATCCTGGCGTGCGATTGGAACAAGTACGACGACTGCTGCATCGCCACCGCCTCCGTCGACAAGTCGATTAAAGTCTGGGACGTGAGGAGCATGAGGGTTCCGATCTCGGTGCTCAACGGCCACGGCTACGCGGTGAGGAAGGTGAAATTCTCGCCGCACAGGCAAAGCTTGATCATGTCATGCTCGTACGACATGTCGGTTTGCTTGTGGGATTACATGGTGGAGGATGCACTGGTGGCGCGGTACGACCACCACACGGAGTTCGCGGTGGGTGTGGATATGAGCGTGTTGGTGGAGGGGCTTCTGGCCAGTACTGGTTGGGATGAGCTTGTGTATGTTTGGCAGCACGGGACCGATCCCAGAGCGCCGTAAAAGGGTAGTTTTCGATTTCTGATTTTCGATTTTGGCTTTGATAGTTTTCGAAATTGTGAATTTTGTGGTTGCTGCAATTCTGTTACTGAATCATCACTTGAACTTGTATAGAAGATTTAATAAACAAGAAGCTTTATGTTTGCTTGATAAATTGCAGACCCATCAATCCTGAGCTGCATTGCATTCTTGATTGCGGTTATTGCTATTCTCGGATAATTGCCTGTTGTGCTTTAGTGTTCGTGATATAATTTTGTGGTTTTGTTGTGCAAGATGCAAGTGATAGACATTGCGATTGGTATTCGTGGCGGATTGCGGGTTAGATTTAACTTTGCTGTCTGATTATTTATACCAATTCCTTATTTTTCCATCTGCCTGTCGATGATAATCGGCCTCCGTGCTTTTTTATGATTTGATGTTTCCGATTTGGTATGAATGTACATAGTTGACACTATCTGCTTAGAGTTTGTTTGTTGCTTGAAGTTGAAGATGTTCATTACTCACTAGAAATGTTGAGGCATGTGAAGGATTCGTAAGCCTTTAAGGGCCTCCTCAGTGGAAACAAACTAGCAAACTGTGTTCGTGCGTGTGCGATAGTCCGCAGGGTAAAAGTTTTAGACTTGTAGTTATGTATTGAAGAGGGTTTCAATCCTGCTTTTTTTTTTCCCTTAAACTCGAATTCGTTTGTTGTTTAGAATTGGAATGGATTGGATAGCTCATAAAGTTCGAGTAATTGAAGGTAGAGGTGAAAGATTTTCATTCAAATGGATTTAGAAGGGGATTAGAAATGAAGGAAATATATCCCTTGTTGTCGTTACAGTTTTGGGGATTGGAATGGATAAAAGTTGGGCACAATTTTTTCTTCTCTCTTCAGTCCTAGACACAAACGGGACAACATGTGGGTATGCTTGTTGTCTCAAAAGTGGGACTCTCCATGGATTTTCTGCCGTCTTTTGTTTTTGGTGCAATGTTTTATAATGTTAGACACAGGAATTGACATAAATTATGAGATGACAGAGAGTTTATGAAGAGTCCCATTTTTTAAAGAGTCGATTAACTTCCATATGCGCCCTATTATTGTGTATTTTTGCTTGAACCAGCTTTTTGTTTGAGGAGGCTGTTTTCCTATCTGGTCCAAGACTGTTTGATTTGGGCCCAGAAGTTGGGCTTATGTTTGTTAACATGCCTGCTTGTTGGTCCAGGCCCAGATCGGGTCAAATCGGATTGCCAAAAAATTTGTCATCAAGAGCATTTTATTTTTCCCCAAATGAAAAATAATAGAAAACAAATTAAGAATAAATAATAACGAAAGAGAAATGCGAATGAGATTTTCAAAAGCGGGATTCTTTATGGACTCTTTGTCACCTCGTATTTTTGCATAATGTTTTATGATGATGGCATGAGAATTAACGTTAAACTGTGAGGTAAGAAATAATCTATCCACTTTAAGAAAATCTCCTTAATATTTCTCATAATGAAAACTGTTACACATCTCGTGAAGCTAGAACGACGCCTCTAAAACAAAATCCAAGGAGGCTCTTTGCATCAAATTTTTAGGTCAGCCGATCTCACCACGTGCTATATCCGCGATCTTATCAACCTCATTTACTTTTCATTACCCAGCTCATGGGTACATTCAAGCATGGATAGCTTCAACAGTGTAGGGGGAATATTTAGGTAGCTATAACGTGCTGATATGGTCCACGTGGGCAGAAGTGTCATTTTTGCTGACATGTCAAGATATGGTCCACATCCACATGCACTCGAAACGTTTAAAAGAAGATATTTTGGAGTAAACCATTCACATAAGGACACAAACAACAATACAAACAAGAGACCATCAACTGAAAGAGCACATGACCAAATCACTGCCCTCGAACGGCAACCATTCCCAAGGCCTTATCAAGATCCATACCTTTTTTGGTATTTTAAACCATTCCTTTTTTGGTATTTTCAAGTACAACCCTAGCGAAATATTCCACCACCCCTGTATATAAAGGGTAGCCCTAAGCCACCGTCCCCAAACTCCCAGCACTTGATAAAAACAAAATAAATAACCAAGAAATGTCGTACTACCCAACGTCCCAAAATATAAGCCCTCTAAGCGAAAGTCAAGGTATGATCGACACCTACCATATCCACGATCTTTTGCCGAAACAGTGCGGCTCGGTACTCGTCCAAACCGTCGACGCACCGCTAACCCTAGTATGGTCCGTCCTCCGCCAGTTCGACAATCCGCAGGCTTACAAGCCGTTCGTTAAGAGTTGCAGCATGCGGGCGGGGAACGGAGGCATAGGGAGCATTCGGGAAGTCGTGATTAAGTCCGGGTTGCCGGCGAAAACCAGCATGGAGAGGCTGGACGAACTCGACGACAACATGCACGTCATGCATTATAGCGTTGTCGGTGGGGATCACAGGCTTGCAAATTACAGTTCTACCACTACGGTGCATAAAGTGGAAGAAGAAAATGGAAGGAAGAATGAGACGGTTGTGATTCAGTCGTACGTGGTGGATATTCCCGCCGGAAGTAGCAAGGAGGATACTTGTTTGTTTTCTAATACGATTATAGGCTGTAATCTCAAGTCATTAGCTAAAGTTTCAGAAAAGATGGCTGCTACGTGCTGACCATTAACTAGTTAATTAGCTTAATTTTAAGGGTTTTTCTTTATGTTGTAATAAACTAATCAATAATTAATTTCCGACTTTCCAGCTCCTATGTGCTAAGTATTCCATCTTTTTTTAATACTAAGTCTAACTTAGATTTAGAGAAGAATTAGAGTTTGAATTCCGAAGGAAGCAGGTCAAGACGAAAAGCACTATCTACCAAATTAAAGCTCGTTTAGAAGTGATTTAAAAATGACTTAAAAACACTTTTAGTGAAAATGTTTTTTAAACCAATCTTTAGTAGAATTTCAAGTGAATCATTGAAAAACACTTTAACTGTTTCCTGCAAGAAGCATATATCTAGTGCTTTGAAGCCCAAAATCAAATGTAAAAAAACTTGCACGACTTGAAACCGTAACTTTGTAGTCACAAAATAACAACCTTTTTGTGTTCAATCAGACCCCTCTCAGGTTCTTTTTGCTATCTCTTCTGCTATGGATTCCTTCTTGAATGCCGCTCTTTGGAAAGGGAGGGGGGAGTTCAGCCTACTTTCTGGAGTCCTCCTCCTTCTCCGTTCTCAAAAATTAATGTGGATGCTAGTTGGTCTAAGGGGATGCAGAAGGGGTTTGCGGGGGTTGTTATTAGGGCTGATGATGGGCGTTTCCTTGCTGCCGCGAGGTACCCCATTCAGGCACCTAGTGCTTTGGTGGCGGAGGCAGTGGCGCTACTCAAGGGGTGTGAGTTGGGTATCTCTCTTGGTTTCAATTTGATCATTCTAGTGTCCGACTCTCTTGCATCTATTTCTGCTCTCAGGGGTTCTCTTGAAAATGGCAGTTGGGAAGCCTTTCTTGTTTTGGCTACAGTTCGTCGGCTGAGCGGGGCTTTCCAGGACTGTCGCTGGTCTTGGATTCCAAGATCAGCTAACATGACCGCTGATGCTCTTGCATCTACTGATTTTACGGAGATGTGCGATATTGTGTGGGAGGTTAATCCCCCATCTTCGTTAGTTCGTGTTCTCAGGAATGACGGCCTTCCCTGTCCACATTAGTTTGAGTGTCGGTGTGTGGGGTGACTCTTTTACTTAGTAAAAGTGTCTTTATTTGGCATCCCCTTACACTGATTTGTTATTGGTTTGTCTTCCCTGTGTCCTAGCCTCGGGGTGGGCTCTCTTTGTATTCGTGGCTCTTGCTTGTTTTGAGATGGAAGTTTCGTGACAAAAAAAAAAAAAAAAAAAAAAAATCATAAAAACAGATATTGCGCTCCTCTCCTCTCTAAGTGTGTGTGTGATGAGATCTTCTGCACCTATTTTTGCTTGTGGCCTCTCTGTGCCTTTGTTAATTGAACTAAACATAATTAATGTTAACTTGACAATAATTAAAATAATAAAAAATAAACCAAATTCTCAGCCAATTAACAAAGGTACAAAGAGGCCACATGCAAAAATAGGTGCAGAAGATCTTATCTCCACACACACATATATACTTGAAGCGAATGATGACTTTTCGTAACATTTAAACTCGAAACACAGTTAATTAAAGAGAGCCTGAACGTTTCATCATTTGTTCGCCACTTGACGTTGGATGAAAATGAAATAATAACATAAAAATGGATATAATTAAAACTAATGCGTTGGATATACTTGACTCCAGCAAGATAATGGTTGATTAAAATTATGAGAATTTTTTATTTGAAAGCTGATACGGAAATCATTATATTTAGGTAACTTTAACGAAAAGCTTCCGGTACTGTTTACTTTAACAAAAAAAATCATATTTTTATACTAAAAAGTCAATCCGGTACTATTCACTTTATCCTTTGTTTTTTCCTTATAGTTAAAACTCAAAACTTTCAATTCATTTTCATTAGTTTTCCTTTATATTTAATCATTTGTGGGCTCTTATCTGATTTCTTTTTCTTGGTCGGTTTTATTTTGTACGTAATACTTTAGAACAGAGGCAAATCCATACACGGCGTTACCCAAAGCCAACCTAACAGTTCCTTGCAAGTTAGCTAAAGACTAGCAGATGTCATGACAGTGACAGTAGAGAGCTTCGATTGCTCAATCGAACCACTACTACTCTGCTATGCGTCGCTATTTTAAAGCTATTTTCATGTACGTTTTTTAGCTTCTTGCCTCATCTTTTTGCGTTGTTAGACTGTCAGATTAAATAAATTTAACGAAAATGTGAGGTGATTTGCTTAGTTTTGGATTCTAAGATGCTTCGTAATAGAGGAATCACTTGTTAATTTGTTGAGAGAGTTGAAGGATCCCGAGTCTGAGCCCTCTTATGATTTTTTCGTTAGGTAGAAGACCTTCGATATCCTTGCTCTCAGAGTGCGTAAGTGCAAAGTGGGCATTTTGTTATGACCTGCTTTGCATCAGCAATGGAAATTTGTAGTTGTAGAGCGTTGTCGCTTCACGTGTGCAGATGCACTCATCGAGGGGCGACGATATTCTTGGGAACTAGTGTACTTTTATGTAGCGTTTGAGATTTATACTCTTCATTTAAACTTAAGGCCTAAGACACTTCAGTTGTCAAGAAGTGCTTTTAAACTATTGAGAAATAGTCTCAAAAGAACCCCTAGAAAACTACTAAATGAGTATGACATTCATTATCTCAGAGTGATCGCATGACAACATTGTTAGACAACCTAACCCAAAACTTTCTCCAAAACAGTCTTGCTCTCCCAAGTTTTTTCTTTTGAGGACCAAATGCATATTAGTCACAAGTTTGCATTAGTTTAGATCCAAAGGCTGAAAATATTTGATAACTTAATAAAGCAAAACCAACTTAAAATCTAAGAACTAGTAGAAAACTTATTTTCTTGTTTTGTTGCCGCAAGATTACATTATTAAGTTGTCAATATTGTATGCCTTTAAATATTTGACATTCGATCCTCACATGTCCTCAAAATGAGGACCTTAGGAGAGCACGATGCTTCTTCAAAATCACAAAATGAGATTGAGCCCTACATTTATTATGTAGGGAGTTTTAACGAAAAGCCCGCAATACTGTTCACTTTAACGAAAAACCATATTTTTACACTAAAAAGTCAAAGCTGATACTATTCACTTTATCCTTTATTTTGTCCTTATCGTTAAAATTCAAAGTTTTCAAGCCCTTTTCATTAGTTTTCCTTATTATGTATGGGCCTAAATGTAACCCTCAATGTACTCCAACCTTTAGTCCTTTCCAGTATGGGGTCGCATGACCACATCCATGCCATTCCAACGTCCAGCATGGATATTACCCTCCTACCTTCCCAAATATCTCACCGTTAGAAAGTTTCTTCCTTCAGCTTCCAGTCGGGTGTTGCAGACAGTTGAACGGTAGGTCTCTCTCTTGCTTCCAGTCCCACTCTCAAGTCAAAGGAGCTGAAAAGCAGACGGGTAAATTTTTCAACTCCCAGACCACCAACAAAATTTGGTACTTCGACAAATTAAATTAAAAATACCAAAAAAATATCCCAATAATTCGATTTCTGTCATCCCTAGAATTAAAGCAGAACTGATACTGTTTGTCAATTGACTGGTAGGTTGCGTCTTCAGCTGCTCTCACCATATATACATCTCCATGGATTTGGATCAAAATCAAGCATCTTTAGTGGAAACCCGATTGAGGAAGTCATGGGTTCCCACAAAATTCAATTGGGTTTGGCTCTTTTCATCTGGGCATCACTGGCGTGCCTTTCTTCTAGCCTCCCAAGTGAATACTCCATTGTTGGGCAAGAAATAGTGCAACACTTTCCTGCAGAGGAGAGAGTTGTGGAGCTTTTCAGGCTGTGGAAGCAGAAGCACAGGAAGGTGTATAGGCATGCTGGAGAGCATGAGAGGAGGTTTGAGCATTTCAAGAAGAATCTCAAGTTTGTGTGGGAGAAGAATGCAAAGAAGAGGGATGCAAAGAATGCCCATAGTAGTCAGAGGGTTGGGTTGAATGGGTTTGCTGACATGAGTAATGAGGAGTTCAGGAAGACTTACTTGTCTAAGAAGGTGCAAATGCCCCTTCTCAAAAGGGAGAATCTTAACCTGGTGAAGAAAATGGGGGGCAAACCAGTGAAGTCATGTGATGCTCCTTCTTCTTTCGATTGGAGGAAGAAGGGTGTTGTGACTGGTATCAAGGACCAAGGCGGTTGTGGTATGTTTCGAGTTCATTTATTTCATTAGGTAGTGAGTGCATTTCAATTATTTACAAGTTTGTATGAATAGTTCTGAATACTATTGTGGTAAAAGTTTGGACTTTTAGAGGTCAGATATTGCAGACGTGGGTTGGGCTAGTAGTGCGATATCTGGGTTAGGTGCCTTGGTCAGCGCAGTGTCATACTGTCATCCTTTACACTCAAGTTCGAATCTCCCTCCCGTAAGTTAGTTGTGAAAAAAAGATCAGATATCATTTTAGGATAGATGCACTAGATGAGCATTGGTTCTTCTGTCTGGCTTTTGATTGCACATATATGCATAGTTGACTAACTATAAGCTTGTTGACATACATCTTTAAATCTAAAGAGGCCTCACACTTAAAGTTCATGATAACATAATTGGTTAAAAGGGGAGATCTTGGATTCAACCAATTGAATTGATGAACAATGTTTCTAAAGAAGGCCATCTTTAGTGATCATCATTCATTGACTTTTTGGTTTCTCACACTTTCTACTATCAATGATGCTTTCAAAAGTTACATGGTCAAAATACTAAAGATGCTTTTAGATAGTTAAAAAGGAGTTTGATTGTAGTAATACATGGTTATAAAATATAATGAGATAACTTTCACTCCTTAGGAGTTGGGATATGAATTTGCAAATGTCTTGCAGAGCTGGCTTCTGCTGTTTTACTGAATAAATAAATTTCTTGGGGAAATGATAATAGATAATCTTTCTCTCTTCTTCAACTCTGGAAAAGAACGTTTATAGTGTTCGTATGAAATGACATATCATCCGTGGTGCTGCCAAATTGTAAACGCCACACCCTGCCTAAATTGACATTTATGCTAAGTTTTATCGATCTCTTAAACACTTCTGGTTTTTGTGTTCACAGGAAGTTGTTGGGCATTCTCTAGCACTGGAGCTATTGAAGGAATCAATGCAATAGTCACTGGAGACCTCATTAGCCTTTCAGAACAAGAGCTTGTGGATTGTGACAGCAGTAACGAAGGATGTGAGGGAGGATACATGGACTATGCTTTTGAATGGGTTATTAGCAATGGTGGTATTGATACGGAAACTGATTACCCATACACTGGTTTGGATGGTACATGCAGCACCACCAAGGTTTGGTTCCTCACTATAGCTTATAATGCTTTTGTCCGGAACAAATTTTATCCACTTTTCGTTTGTTCTAATTTGTGTGCTGCCTTACACAGGAGGAAAACAAAGCCGTCTCCATTGACGGATATGAAGATGTGGGAGAAACAGACACTGATCTTTTATGTGCTGCTGTTCAGCAGCCTGTTAGTGTTGGTATGGACGGTTCTGCTTGGGATTTCCAACTTTACACCGGAGTAAGTTGAATTTGTGTTCATTTTACTTGTTGCTTGGATGTCTGAAACGTTAGCAAGACACAATAGATAAAAATGTAATGTGATTCACCATCCACTCAGGGTATCTATGACGGTGACTGCTCCTCTGATCCAAACGACATTGACCATGCAGTTCTTATAGTGGGATATGGTTCTGAAGGTGCTGAAGATTACTGGATTGTAAAGAATTCATGGGGGACTAGTTGGGGGGTAGACGGATACATTTACATTAGAAGGAACACTAGTTTAACATATGGGGTTTGTGCAATCAACGCCATGGCTTCATATCCTACCAAAGAGTCATCTGCACCTTCCCCAGCCTCTCCACCACCACCTCCTTCGCCGCCTTCACCACCGCCACCACCACCTCCACCACCATCACCACCACCATCTCCGTCACCAAGTGATTGTGGGGACTTCTCGTATTGTCCATCTGATCAAACATGCTGTTGCCTCTATGAATTTTATGGCGTCTGCTTCATCTATGGTTGCTGCGACTATCAGAATGCGGTTTGCTGCACTGGAACTGAATACTGCTGCCCGAGTGATTACCCCATTTGTGATGTCCCTGAGGGCCTCTGTCTCAAGGTACAGAAATTCTATTCATCCTTTTATTTCATTATCTCCTCGTTCGACACTGAAAACCAACATTATAGTAGTCGTAAGAAGTTGCAAACTACTACTTAACTAATGTAGCAAGTTGTGAAGCATATTATTCCGTCCAAATTAACTTTAAAAAATGTTAGAGAACAAATTTTTCATGGTAAAATGACAAAAAATAACCCCGTTACTTATAATTTTACTTACTACCTCTCTTTTCCTTTTTCCATCTTCACTTTTCTCTCCATTTTTTCATGGATTTGGTGCTAAAACTAAAATAAAAACAAAAAAAGTGGGAAATTTTAATTTTTTTTTAATATCAAGTAAAAAACGAATTCTAACTAGGTTAGCTCCATTCTTTTTTTTAAAAGAAAATCAAGTAAAATTATAAGTAACAGAGTTATTTTTGGTCATTTTACCATGAAAAATTGGTTCTCTAACCTTTTTTAAAGTTAATTTGGAAGGAACACTAACAGAAGGACTACATTGATTCGCGGGGTTAAAATTAAGGGACTACATTGATCGATTTTCAATTTCAGGGACCATCTTGATTGATGGGGTCAATTTCAGGGACCATTTGTGATATAAACCCAAAAAGAAACGATAAGTTGTTACACATATATAGACTCATCTCCTTTTCCTTACAAAGTATGTACATTGAATTAATAGAATCAGCCTTTGGTTTAAGTAGTAAGTGACTGATGTCTCTCGTATTTTCTATACGCAGAGTTACGGCGATTACTTGGGAGTATCTGCAAAGAAGAGAAAAATGGCCCATCACAGGTTCCCATGGACTAAAGAGGAGCAAACAGAGAAGACATACCAACCTCTGCAGTGGAAGAGGAACCGGTTTGCTGCAATGCGCTAAGAGCGGGAAGAGAAGTTATTGCTTCTGTGAAGTTTGAAGTTTGCTGTTACTACTGCTATTTACATTTATGTCAAACAGGAACTTGTTCATCCTGTTTTTCTGACGTATGTTCTCGTGAACAGTGATTCCGTGGAACATATGCTGCAAGGAAAACCAGAAATATAAACATTTAGGGGGGGAAGTGATTTTTCTCTGGTTGGTGCAATGGACACAATAAATTGATTGATTACAGTTAATGTTTGAAATGTGTTTTTCTCTCCCCCAATCTTGTGGAACAAGGTTGAAGGCAGATTGAACAAAGTTGTTGTCCTGGCTTTGGAATAGATGTTCTTTAAATTAGGTCGAAAACAGTTCAATGAAAAACAAAATAAGGCTGATAAGAAATCAGTGGCAGACAGGCTTTGCCCTCCTATGTTCTCACTCTGGAAAGATAACCATTCTTTGTTGACTGGTTTTCAAATTAGCCATTTTAGTTTTTATTTGGGTAAATTACATAGTAATCCTTTAGGTTTGAGATTTATTACAACCCCATATAATATCTTTAAAATACATCCGTTACATTTTTCATCCATCCGTTAAGCGCTGACGTGGCTGCCATATTTATGCCACATGGCTGCCAAATGTGTGCTACGTGGCAAAAAAAAAATATTTTTTAATATTTTTTTTTTAAAACCTGAATTAAAAAAAAAATAAAAAAATAAAAATAAAAATAAAAAAACCTAGAAAACGAAGAACCCCACCCCACCCCCACCTTCCCCGAGCCCTTTCTCCTCTTCACCCCCACCCTCTCTCCCTTCTCTCAGCTGCAACCCCACCCACAACATTCCAACATATTCAAATCATGAAATTGAACAACAATTTTCTCAATTCATACACAGCAACCACCATACCTTTCCTGCTTACACCCAATTTCGACTGGACACGTGTTCAAATTTTGGGGTGGAAAGAAGGTGGTTTACGGGGGGGAGGGGGGGGAGAGTTTCGTGGGCGGTTTGGAGGAATAAGCTTCCAGGGTTCGCGGGGGACATACTCCTCGTCGTAGGACCGCGGAGGGAGGTGGCTCTGCGGGTGGGTGGGGTGGGTCTTTTTTTTTTAAGGGAGGGGGGGTGGAAAGAAGGTGGTTTACGAGGGAAGAAAGTGGTTTCGCGGGGGGAGGTTCGTGGGCGGTTTCGGGGAATAAGCTTCGCGGGGGGGGGGGGGGGTGGGTTCTGGGAACGGGGTTGTTGGGTTCTGGGCGGGGATGGAGAATGAGGTGGGTAGGTGGGGGGATAAAGGGATTTGCGAAATCAGGTGCGTTTTCAGCTTTTTTTTATTTTTTTTTATTTTTTATTTTTATTTTTTTTATTATTATTTTATTTTTTTAAGAAGATTCAGGTTAAAAAAGAAAAATTTATTTTACCACGTGGCACATATTTAGCAGCCATGTCAGCGCTTAACGGATCAATGAATGGAAAATGTAACGGATGTATTATTTTGATATAAAATAGTACGTGAGGTATGAAAGTGAAATGTTTTAAATGAAATGTTTTAAAGATGTTGTATGAGGTTGTAATGGACCTCAAACCTTGAGGACTACTATATAATTTACCCTTTTTATTTTAAACAAAATTAAAAACACGAAACTAATTTGACATTTTTTTTTGTTGCTTTTATTTTTGTACTTGCATGTTTTTGGGTCAAATTAGGATGAAAGTGCATGTTACAATAGACCTCGTAATAAAGACATTTTTTAAGTGTTAATAACTTTTTTTTTCCTTGCAAAAGATGGGATAATTTACACTAACTTGTCTAAACTACCGTAAGGAGGATTCGAACACGAGACTTTGAGCGCTAAAAAAAATGTCCTTAACCAAATGAGCTACAAGACACTTGCCATTAACATCTCTCTTTTCAGAAACTGAAATTGTTTACCCCAAAAAATACAAAATAATTATTCCCGTCCATCCTCTTACGAAACTCTCTTCTTTCTACACTCATTGACTCTCTCCAACCCCTAAAAAATAACACCAACTTCATCCTCTTGCAGGTTCGTATCCGCGAGTTGTTTGGCAAGTTCGGCAGCTACTACCGAAATATTTTTTCAAAAACCTTCGGCATACAACTCCCGAACCAACCCCGCAAGAGCTTTTTTGCTAATCCTCGGCAGAAAATAACAACGAACCTGTGAGAGGATGAATAGGGTGTGCTCTTGAAATTCTAATGTGTAACTTATATGGACCTTCCTTGGAAACAAATGATTTAGTTAATCCTCTCCCTTCTTAAATTAATAAGGAATATTCTGGAGTTCTGAACAGATTCTGAACGTGAATTCTGCTTAGTTACAAATATAAGTTGATAATATGACACACCATATGTACTGAAATAATATGCATCAATTTATGTACAATTATTGATCGAACTACTTGAACTGACCTAGAAGAGGTACTTCATCCGTTATCCTTTTATTCCCCATTTCTCTCAGCTGGGCAAGATGCACAGCCCGAGCCTTCCTTTCAAGATGGCGGCGCCAACTTTCTTGAAGCGAAGAAGCGGCAAGATGCTGCCTCTGAGAGGGGGGAGTGAACTTGAAAAAATGCAACCAGTTTTTGGAGACTATAGTTTTCAAGTCGTAAGCCCTTAGAACAAAGGCTTCAACATTTGTGTGGGACTTGACAAACCTGGTCGAGATCGGTAAGGCAGTGAAGTAGGTAACTTTCGATACCCAGTTTAGAAGTTCTTCTCCGTAGAAATCTCCTTTCTTAAGACAACGAATGCTTCCAGTATTATTACTGTTATTATTATTACTAGATCCGTAGCTCCATACAATGCCTTGCGTTATGAATAACATCTTATCAAGCGGTTTCCCCTCTTTAACAATGTAGGTATCCTCAGTAAACATCACTGGTTCAAGGCTTTGACAAATTTCTTTCAGCACTTTTTCATCCAGGGTTTGAAACATTCGCACCTACAGTAAGATATATTAAGAAAAAATAATGCGAATAAATACGACAAAATAGCTACTAAGGAACACGAGAAATTCTACGGTACCCCTTGAAAACATTGAAGGATATTGGTAGGGTACTAGTTAACGACACGAGGCTACTAAAGTGATGCTTCCATATTGCATGTATCCAGAACATACTTAATTCAGAAAATTGGAGTAATTAACTTACTTTTTTTAGAATAGACCAGCTTAAATAGAGTTTGATTAATCTTCTATCTTCCACGGAAACAATAGAGATGATACTCTTCATATTAACATCGATGTTTTTTTCTCCTTTTAGATGTATTTGTAGCCTTTGTATCATCACCTTCTTCATATGCTTAGGGATGCCAATGCCATTTTCAGATAACCAGCGTTGGATCTCTAACTTTTTCACTTCCATCTGCCGTAGAACTTTCCTCTTCGCTGATGATTTAGTTACCCTATGCGTCCATATCTATTACACAGTGAGGTCATCAGTTCATTAAATCCTGAAATATCAAAACCAGGAATGAGGGCTAGGGTTCAAAGATGTTATTGGTAACCAACCTGCTGCAAAGTTCCACTGAGGTAAAATATAAATAGTAGCAAGCCAAATAAAGAAATAAAAACGGCAAACAGATTTTCCATTGCGTAGTTACTGGTCTCGAGGTTTGATCCGAGAGAACTGCATGCAAAAATCACATATAAGAAATAATATCTGAAGTATAATTAAATTCAATGCGCGCAGTGCCTAAAAGTAAGAAAATCTTCAATAACTTCTTGTGCATCGATAACGGAAATTCTTTGCTGATTTTGCCCTTTCCATGTACAAACCTTAGATTTCGAAGTCCCCACCAGAAACAATGCAAAATCTTTGTGGGAAAGTCTGTTGACTCCACCACACCAGATTGAAGAGCATCAAGAAATATCCCAAAATCGAAAACCTTTGCATCTGACGGATTTATAGGGTATAAATAATTTATGGTTGTGATCTTTTGGAACAAACGATCATTGCAATAAAAAGTTCTAGGTTTACATCCATTTTGATCATTTTGACAAGCAAGTTGCCAGCAAGTTGACACTCGTTGCATAGCTAAAAAGTACCAAAAAGCTCCAAGTACCTGAAGGACCAACGAGTAGTACGTGAGTTAATGATTGTACATGATTTGAGCTGTTTTTGTTTTGAAAAGTTCATATATGTGAACGAAACTTACATGACTAGTAAGGATGTAAAGGAAGAGACTGAATCCACCTTTGAAAAATATCCATATTCTCGTCTCGGTTGTAGGAGTCTTGTTGAATTCTTTACATGCTACGTAGATGCGAAAAACCCGTGGGACATATTGTAACAGAGCAAAAGTAGTCATAAACTCTTTAGCAAGCAAAGAACTTGAGCCCCTCGTTTTTGGAAACAATATAAATGTTAAAACCTGGCATAACATTGGATAACCATCAAATCTAACCATAATTTGGAATTGAATTAACTAACATATTGGTAAGTCCGAATTTCACATAGATGTGTGTGTGTACTCAGAGAGATCCCTCTTGTGAGTCTGTGAGTATGTTGTATCATAAGGGGTGAATGTTGCAAGAAAATCTCAGACGGAGCCGGAAATACCATGTTAGGAGCGGCTATTTAGACTCAATATGTAATAAAGAGTTGTCGTACCTGAGGTGCAGGAAGAATGGCCAAAATGTCCATTATAATGTATGATTTCCAAGCCCACTTACCCAACATTGCCAAAGGATTACTGACTAATATCCTTCGTTTTGCCAAAATCACGATCCAAATTTGAAGGATAATGTCAATTACATACATGAAATCTGTAAGTAATCGTGATACAAGAGCTATAGTCTTCAACTTTTTATCCAACTCGAAGCACTTCATATTCTTATTGACGAAAGGAATATAGAAGAATAAAGGATCCACCAAGACTCCAAATGCACATGATATTGCAAATATCTTCTTCCACGTTACGAGGAATGTTAGCCCACGTACATCTAGAAATTTTGGATTAATTGGTAGTTCTTTATGTGCTCCATAATATCCTTCTTTTGTCTCATGTTCGTACTGTTGTTTAGTACTGAAAAAAAAAAGGCTATAAATACATATAATTTCTATGTAAACTAAATTTAAGATTTCTTTCAACTAAGTTGAGACAAATACCGCTACTTGGTAGATGAAAGGCTTAAT
The DNA here is from genome assembly GCA_036320875.1 of Cotoneaster glaucophyllus. Classification (NCBI taxonomy): domain Eukaryota; kingdom Viridiplantae; phylum Streptophyta; class Magnoliopsida; order Rosales; family Rosaceae; genus Cotoneaster; species Cotoneaster glaucophyllus. The sequence goes on from CM070066.1 coordinate 4,413,873, forward strand.
TGGAGATACGACCCTATTATTTGATGCCACACTTACGTAAAAAGGGAAAAAAGAAATAGAAAACTATATTTTAATCCCTAAATAAGATGAAGTTTAGAAAAATGTCTTATATAAGAAAATAGGGTAAATTACATTTTACCCCTCAAGTTTGGGGTCAATTTCAATTCCTTACAACATTTTAAAACATTTCAATTTTATACATTTACTCATCATTTTATTTCAATTTCATACATCTATTAGAAAATTTGTTAAGTAAACCGTTAACTGATGACGTGGCAAATATGGGATTCACATTTGTACTGACGTAGCTGTCACATTTGTGCCACGTGGCAAAAATAATAATTTTTTCTACATTTAAATTATAATAATATTTACCCAATTAAAAAAAAAAAACCAACAAACAAACCCAGAAAACCCCCCGACCCACTTCTCCATCTCCTCCCTTTTCACCTCACATCCCTTCTCTCTCCCCAAACCCACTACTCCCTCTTCACCCCCCCCCCCCCCCCCCCCCCGACGCACCTTTAGCTTCGAGGCCCCAGCCGAGACCTTCCAGAAGACGGCGGCGTCAGAGATCGCGAGACCAGGCGAATCACTGAATAGCCGCGTGGTTAATCGGTGCTCCGGATGCTGGAGAAAGGTCGAGTTAACCGGATTCCGGTGCTGGTGCGGCGAGCTCTTCTGCTCTGAGCACCAATACTCAGATCCTAAACCTGAGGAGGTAAAATGTAATATACCCAAGAAAATATTTTCGTATAGATTTTTTGGTACACTTATGTTTTTGCATATTTTCTTATATGCCACTAATTCATTACAATATATTCAGGTTCGAACATTTCGGTACACTGGTTAGTATAATATGTTTAGATACGGACATTTCAGTACACTAGTTTTCGTATAATATATTTAGGTACCGACATTTTGGTACACTAATTTAGTATCATATAGTTAGGTACATAATTTTCGGTACACTTATGTTTTTACATGTTTTCTTATGTGTCACTAATTCACTATAATATATTTAGGTACGGACACTTTGGTACACTAATTTAGTAAAATATATTATGATACGGACGTTTAGGTACACTAATTAGAGAAAGTTAAAAAAATTAATGAATTAAAATGTGTATAATAATAAATTTAAAATTTTAATATAATAACATTAAATAAGTTATCTATTAAATATAAAAACAAAAATATAATATGAATTTAAATTAAGTACACACATAAATCGATATTCAATCTAACACCAGATTTTTATTAAATTTTAATCTTCTTGAATGATTAAAATTCAAAAACCCCAAAAAGAAATGCATAGAAGCTGAGCTCACAACTTACCTTCTCGAGTTCTCCACATCAAACGTTACTTTAAGGTTAGCCATCACTCAGTACCGGTAGCGGCGATATGGTCGCTTGCATGCCCTTTTACACGCCTTCTACATAACAAAAAGAGAGAGAGAGAGAGAGAGAGAGAGAGAGAGGAGGGGGGTGGAATTTGGACAAAGTGAAGAGTTGCAGAAACTGAATAATCTTGCTAGCATTCTGGAAATTACCTAGTGAGGATCTCGAGACCGAAAAATTGACTTTTCTCTTCCATATAAATTAAGACAAAGTTACTTGATCTCTTTCCTTCTTTGTCTTGTTCTTTCTTTCTTTCTTTGTCCTGTTCGAATTGACTATAAATGCAGACTTTTCTCTTCCATATAAATTAAGACTTTTCTCTTGCCGCATGATGCACGATGAAAGAATGTGATTAAAGGATCTCCGAAATCTTCATAAAGATGATCCAGCAAGAATCCTCTCTTGACGCCGGATCCTCTATCATTAATAAAAGGGGTTAGCTAGTAGTGGTAAAGCAAATTACAATAAAAGATTGGTGATAGCTTTCACACTATTGAGAACACGAATCTCACTTTAGAAAAGACTAGAAAATGTGTCCGCGCTTCGTTGCGAACTTGTGAGGTTGAATGCACCTGTTGTGAGCATGAATAATTTCCACAGAAAGGCAAACTGGTGGTAGGAACAAAATCACATTCTCAAATGTAGCAATTCAAATAACATATATTTGAGCTGAGTGAATCCAACAAAATCACCAATCAACATCCACATCGTATCAATAATCGAAAATTGAAAATTTATTTATTTTTTCAAATATTCAATAAATTAAACCACACAAAATTAAAAAGTATATGATGCGACCCTATCGCGACAGCAATTGATTTGTCTTCACTGTAGAGAGGTTGATCACCAGAAGCAGGGTCAATAATGGCCAGCCTTTAATGAGCAAAGAAACAATCTCCATGCTGGCATAGGCCACTCCAATCAGGTCCACGAGGCTTCAATCTATCAAATCCATTCTTGTAGATTGATTACCTGATTGGTATTGAAAAGGGAACAAAACCCCCCAAATTTTTGAATTTTAGAGTGGGATGGATCACTTATCTTTAGTAAAGCGGAGGAACGTTGGTGGTGCAGATGGACTGGTGGTACTCTTCATATTAACATCGATGTTTTTTTCTCCTTCTAGATGTATTTGTAGCCTTTGTATCATCACCTTCTTCATATGCTTAGGGGTGCCGATGCCATTTTCAGATAACCAGCGTTGGATCTCTAACTTTTTCAATTCCATCTGCCTTAGAACTTTCCTCTTCGCTGATGATTTAGTAACCCTATTCGTCCATATCTATTACACAATGAGGTCATCAGTTCATTAAATCCTGAAATATCAAAACCAGGAATGAGGAATGTTAGCCCACGAACATCTAGAAATTTTGGATTAATTGGTAGTTCTTTATGTGCTCCATAATATCCTTCATTTGTCTCATGCTCGCACTGTTGTTTAGTACTGAAAAAAAAATTGCTTTAAATACATAAATTTCTATGTAAATTCTAAATTTAAGATTTTTTTTCAACTAAGTTGATACAAATACCGCTACTTGGTAGATGAAAGGCTTAATTGGAGATACCATCCTATTATTGGAAAAGGATCCTCGTCGGATCCCTTTTTTGGGGTTCCTAGGGATCTCATAATCATGACTGTTTATCGTACATCGTACGGTTAGAAATCATTCAAAATTTAAAATTTAAAATTTAAAATTAAATATAAATAGTACCTAACGAAAACTGATCACACGATCTACGATGAATAATCACGATCACGGGATCCCTAAGATTTGATGCCACACTTCGTTAAAGGGGAAAAAAGAAATGCATAGAAGCTGAGCTCACAACTGACCTTTTCGAATTCTCCACATCAAACGTTACTTTACGCTTATTAGGCTTTATAGCAGCGACAACGTAGATGGTTGCTTGCATGCCCTTTTACACGCCTTCCACATAACCAATGTCTTAAAAATCGATATTATCGCCGATAATATCGTTTTTCCCACCGAACGATATTTTTTTAACTTAAATTATAATATCTTAATAATATCGCGATAATATCGATAATATCGTGATATTAGCGATATTAGAGATATTATCGCCGGGAAGAGGTGGTGATGGTGCTCGGCGGATCAACCGACGACGGATCAACAGTACTTAACTGCATATAACAGTACGAGCAAGAACCCTAGAAAGCAAATCGATTGGGGAAGAAACCGCGATTGGGGTGAAAGATCGGACCTTTGACTTGTGGAATTGGGGCTGGAGACGAACGGATCTAGGACTTGGAGAGAGTGATTTGGTGTTCTCCGAGCGGATGTTCTAGGTCAACGGAGCGGGAGAGGAGAGAGAGAGAAGGGGGTGGGGGGGGGGGGCGGAAGAACGTGGTTTGGAGATCTTGACTATGGTGGTGATGGTGCTCGGCGGAGTCGCAGAGAAGAGATGGGGGGGAGAACTAGAGAAGGATCGAGAGACTGAGGGAGAAGAAGAAGGATGGAGAGACTGAGGGAGAAGGATGGACGGACGGAGAGACTGAGGGAGAGAAGGATCGAGATCGAGGCTGAGGGAGAAGGATGGACGGACGACGGAGAGACTGAGGGAGAGGAGACTGAGGGAGAGAAGGATCCAGATCGAGAGAAAAAAAATTGAAAGAAAAACTTGGAAGGATCCAGAATAATGGACGGAGAGACCGAGGGAGAGAAGGTTGCGTGTGTGGTCTGCGTGTTGCGTGTGCGTGTGTGCGTGTTGCGTGTGTGCGTGTTGCATGTGCGTGTGTTTTTTTTATCCAGGGGCATTATATGTGTGTGTGTGTTTTTTTTAAAGTGAGAACTGTATAATTTAAAAGTAAGCAGGACAGCCTCTAAACCTTGTCTATATTAGGATCAAACTTCTTATGAATCTGAAAGAAGGTAACATTCTTGCTCGCAAGGGAAGGCGTGACATAAAATTTAAACCTTGATATTCCATATACAAATAATGGTTAATTATATTGTTCAGCCTCAAAATATGGGTGAGATTCCAATTTGGTCCTTGACTTGCAAAACGTTGCAATGTTATATCAATCATTCGAGAAACATGGCAAAATTTACACTCCATCAGGTCAACAGTTTTCTACCTACATAGAAGTGTTGGTCTCACATTTATGTAGAAGTGAATGCCAAACTGTTTGCCAGCTCGCTATATAATCAACTTAAATCAGTTAAATCCATCGTGCAATGCATTTCCTTCCAATTTTTTGTGATAAAGTAATAGATAATTGACTAAATAAACATCCTGCAAAGTTTCAATAAAAATTTCCAAGTTTTTCTTACAATTTCCGTGGTTTTTATTCAATTTTTATCGATATCGATAATATCCCGATATTTCCATCGATATTTCCGTTTTTTTTTACTACCGATATTTCCGATATCATCGATATTTAATACCTTGCACATAACAGACAGAGAGAGAGAGGGAACTAATGAACACGAGATCGAAAATTAAGACTTTTCTCTTCCACATAAATTAAGACAAGTTGTTCGAATTGACTATAAACGGGGCTGCCGGAGACCCAAAAATCAAGACATTTCACTGCATTGGGTCTCCTGATTGCACCTCATGGCTAAGTCTTTTTCGACATTTTAGCTAAAATAGTGCTTGAGATTTCCATAATAAATCATTTTGATCTCTGAGATTTAAAATCAATAGAAGTGGTTCTTGAGATTGTCCACTATATCAATCATTTTAGTTATTCTATGCAAAATTATGTTAAATAAGGATCAAAATAACAAATATACAATTAATTTAATAAACAATAGACCAAAATGATTTGACAAAAAGTAAGGGTATTTTAGTTATTTTATTTTTATTTAATAGAGATTTTTCACATAAGGATCAAAATGATTGATGGTGGACAAATTCAAGAACCAATTCTATTGATTTCAAATCTCAGAGACCAAAGTGAACAGTTATTTAAATTTAAAGGACAATTTTGGCTAAAAAGCCGTCTTTTCTAATCAAAGTGGTTGAGGCTTTTCTTCATTAATACTCAATATGGTACTAGTAGAGTGATGCTCAGCTTAACAATAATCCCCAAGTCAACATTATGAGAAGTTGCATCTTCAATTTCGTTTATCTGTCAAAATTTTGAAGAGATACGTCATGGTCCACAACAACTAACGACACTAATCTCGGTCATCAATTACCACTTTACCATCATGATCCACACCAATACTGTTGTCTAACTTGCATTTTACTAACTACTCAGCTCAATGTGATTTGGTAATAAAAAAAACCTCAGTATAATTTGAAATAAGACAATCAATTTGCATTTTCCGATGAGACTCTTGTAATTCTTATGCCTTGCAAGTAGCAGAAAATTGTGTATTGATTCAACCACACATAATCTTCCCTTCGGTGACAAAAAAAAAAAAAAAAAACACACAGTTGGTAGGTTTTTAAATTTTTTTTTTCTAGTAATTTTTTTGTGTTTTTTTTTTAAACTAATTTAAATGTTCATTTTACTACGTATAGTTGACAGTACCGATTTTTTAATAATTCTTCAGCGACCTCAGTAGCATGAAAAGGGACATGGCTTCTCTGCCCTCCCAGTTCCCATACACTTCCATCCCCTCTTATTTGTGCGGTCACGGTTAAGCCACGTCAACATTTTATATTACTATTGTTTTTTGTCTTATTATCTCTATAAAAAAAATAATATAAAAGATTGACGTGGCTTAACCGTGACCACACAAAATAGGAGGGGGTGATTGTGGGGACTTCTCGTATTGTCCATCTGATCAAACATGCTGTTGCCTCTATGAATTTTATGGCGTCTGCTTCATCTATGGTTGCTGCGACTATCAGAATGCGGTTTGCTGCACTGGAACTGAATACTGCTGCCCGAGTGATTACCCCATTTGTGATGTCCCTGAGGGCCTCTGTCTCAAGGTACAGAAATTCTATTCATCCTTTTATTTCATTATCTCCTCGTTCGACACTGAAAACCAACATTATAGTAGTCGTAAGAAGTTGCAAACTACTACTTAACTAATGTAGCAAGTTGTGAAGCATATTAAAAAAGAAACGATAAGTTGTTACACATATATAGACTCATCTCCTTTTCCTTACAAAGTATGTACATTGAACTAATAGAATCAGCCTCTGGTTTAAGTAGTAAGTGACTGATGTCTCTCGTATTTTCTATACGCAGAGTTACGGCGATTACTTGGGAGTATCTGCAAAGAAGAGAAAAATGGCCCATCACAGGTTCCCATGGACTAAAGAGGAGCAAACAGAGAAGACATACCAACCTCTGCAGTGGAAGAGGAACCGGTTTGCTGCAATGCGCTAAGAGCGGGAAGAGAAGTTATTGCTTCTGTGAAGTTTGAAGTTTGCTGTTACTACTGCTATTTACATTTATGTCAAACAGGAACTTGTTCATCCTGTTTTTCTGACGTATGTTCTTGTGAACAGTGATTCCGTGGAACATATGCGGTAAGGAAAACCAGAAATATAAACATTTAGGAGGAAAGTGATTTTTCTCTGCTTGGTGCAACGGACACAATAAATTGATTGATTACAGTTAATGTTTGAAATGTGTTTTTTTCTTCCCCAATCTTGTAGAACAAGGTTGAAGGCAGATTGAACAAAGTTGTTGTCCTGGCTTTGGAATATATGTTCTTTAAATTAGGTCGAAAACAGTTCAATGAAAAACAAAATAAGGCTGATAAGAAATCAGTGGCAGACAGGCTTTGCCCTCCTATGTTCTCACTCTGGAAAGATGGCCATTCTTTGTTGACTGGTTTTCAAATTAACAATTCTAGTTTTTACTTTAAACAAAATTAAAACACGAAACTAATTTGACAATTTTTTTTTTGTTGCTTTTATTTTTGTACTTGCATTTTTTTGGGGTCAAATTAGGATGAAAGTGCATGTTACAATAGACCTTGTAATACAGATATTTTTGAAGTGTTAATAACATTTTTTTTTCCTTACAAAAGTTAGGATAATTTACACTAACTCGTCTAAACTACCGTAAGAAGGATTCGAACACGAGACTTTGAGAGCTAAAAAAAATATTCTTAACCAAATGAGCTACAAGACACTTGCCACTAACATCTCTCTTTTCAGAAACTGAAATTTTTTACCCCAAAAAACACAAAATAATTATTCCCGTCCATCCTCATACGAAACTCTCTTCTTTCTACACTCATTCACTCTCTCCAACCCCTAAAAAAAACAACACCAACTTCATCCTCTTACAGGTTCGTATCCGCGAATTGTGTGGCAAGTTCGGCAGCTACGAAATATTTTTCAAAAACCTTCGGCATGCACCTCCCGAACCAACCCCACAAGAGCTTTTTTGCTAATGCTCGGCAGAAAATAACACAACGAACCTGTGAGAGGATGAATATTGTGTGCTCTTGAAATTCTGATGTGTAACTTATATGGACCTTGTCTTCCTTGGAAACTAATTATTTAGTTAATCCTCTCCCTTATTAAATTAATAAGGAATATTCTGGAGTTCTGAACAGATTTCAGAACATTAATTCTGCTTGGTTACAAATATAAGTTGATAATATGACACACCATATGTGCTGAAATAATATGCATCAATTTATGTACACAAGTATTGATCGAATTACTTGAACTGACCTAGAAGAGGTACTTCATCCGCTATCCTTTTATTCCCCATTTCTCTCAGCTGGGCAAGATGCACAGCCCGTGCCTTCTTTTCAAGATGGCGGCGCCAACTTTCTTGAAGCGAAGAAGCGGCAAGATGCTGCCTCTGAGAGGGCGGAGTGAACTTGAAAAAATGCAACCAGTTTTTGGAGACTATTGTTTTCAAGTCGTAAGCCCTTAGAACAAAGGCTTCAACATTTGTGTGGGACTTGACAAACCTAGTCGAGATCGGTAAGGCAGTGAAGTAGGCTAACTTTCGATACCCAGTTTAGAAGTTCTTCTCCGTAGAAATCACCTTTCTTAAGACAACGAATGCTTCCAGTATTATTACTGTTATTATTATTACTTGATCCGTAGCTCCATACAATGCCTTGCGTTATGAATAACATCTTATCAAGCGGTTTCCCCTCTTTAACAATGTAGGTATCCTCAGTAAACATCACTGGTTCAAGGCTTTGACAAATTTCTTTCAGCACTTTTTCATCCAGGGTTTGAAACATTGGCACCTACAGTAAGATATATTAAGAAAAAATAAAGCGAATAAATACGACAAAATTGCTACTAAGGAACACGAGAAATTCTACGGTACCCCTTGAAAACATTGAAGGATATTGGTAGGGTACTAGTTAACGACACGAGGCTACTAAAGTGATGCTTCCATATTGCATGTATCCAGAACATACTTAATTCAGAGAATTGGAGTAATTAACTTACTTTTTTTAGAATAGACCAGCTTAAATAGAGTTTGATTAATCTTCTATCTTCCACGGAAACAATAGAAATGATACTCTTCATATTAACATCGATGTTTTTTTCTCCTTTTAGATGTATTTGTAGCCTTTGTATCATCACCTTCTTCATATGCTTAGGGATGCCAATGCCATTTTCAGATAACCAGCGTTGGATCTCTAACTTTTTCACTTCCATCTGCCGTAGAACTTTCCTCTTCGCTGATGATTTAGTTACCCTATGCGTCCATATCTATTACACAGTGAGGTCATCAGTTCATTAAATCCTGAAATATCAAAACCAGGAATGAGGGCTAGGGTTCAAAGATGTTATTGGTAACCAACCTGCTGCAAAGTTCCACTGAGGTAAAATATAAATAGTAGCAAGCCAAATAAAGAAATAAAAACGGCAAACAGATTTTCCATTGCGTAGTTACTGGTCTCGAGGTTTGATCCGAGAGAACTGCATGCAAAAATCACATATAAGAAATAATATCTGAAGTATCCTATAATTAAATTCAATGCGCGCAGAGCCTAAAAGTAAGAAAATCTTCAATAACTTCTTGTGCATCGATAACGGAAATTCTTTGCTGATTTTGCCCTTTCCATGTACAAACCTTAGATTTCGAAGTCCCCACCAGAAACAATGCAAAATCTTTGTGGGAAAGTCTGTTGACTCCACCACACCAGATTGAAGAGCATCAAGAAATATCCCAAAATGGAAAACCTTTGCATCTGAGGGATTTATAGGGCATAAATTATTTAGGGTTGTGATCTTTTGGAACAAACGATCATTGCAATAAAAAGTACTAGGTTTACATCCATTTTGATCATTTTGACAAGCAAGTTGCCAGCAAGTTGACTCTCGTTGCATAGCTAAAAAGTACCAAAAAGCTCCAAGTACCTGAAGGACCAACGAGTAGTAAGTGAGTTATGATTGTACATGATTTGTGCTGTTTTTGTTTTGAAAAGATTCATAAATGTGAACGAAACTTACATGACTAGTAAGGATGTAAAGGAAGAGACTGAATCCACCTTTGAAAAATATCCATATTTTCGTCTCAGTTGTAGGAGTTTTGTTGAATTCTTTACATGCTACGTAGATGCGAAAAACCCGTGGGACATATTGTAACAGAGCAAAAGCAGTCATAAACTCCTTAGCAAGCAAAGAACTTGAGCCCCTCGTTTTTGGAAACAATATAAATGTTAAAACCTGGCATAACATTGGAAACCATCAAATCTAATCATACTTTGGAATTGAATTAACTAACATATTGGTAAGTCCGAATTTCACATAGATGTGTGTGTGTACTCAGAGAGATCCTCTTGTGAGTCTGTGAGTATGTTGTATCATAAGGGGTGAATGTTGCAAGAAAATCTCAGACGGAGCCGGAAATACCATGTTAGGAGCGGCTATTTAGACTCAATATGTAATAAAGAGTTGTCGTACCTGAGGTGCAGGAAGAATGGCCAAAATGTCCATTATAATGTATGATTTCCAAGCCCACTTACCCAACATTGCCAAAGGATTACTGACTAATATCCTTCGTTTTGCCAAAATCACGATCCAAATTTGAAGGATAATGTCAATTACATACATGAAATCTGTAAGTAATCGTGATACAAGAGCTATAGTCTTCAACTTTTTATCCAACTCGAAGCACTTCATATTCTTATTGACGAAAGGAATATAGAAGAATAAAGGATCCACCAATACTCCAAATGCACATGATATTGCAAATATCTTCTTCCACGTTACGAGGAATGTTAGCCCACGTACATCTAGAAATTTTGGATTAATTGGTAGTTCTTTATGTGCTCCATAATATCCTTCATTTGTCTCATGTTCGTACTGTTGTTTAGTACTGGGAAAAAAAAAACGCTATAAATACATATAATTTCTATGTAAACTAAATTTAAGATTTCTTTCAACTAAGTTGAGACAAATACCACTACTTGGTAGATGAAAGGCTTAATTGGAGATACGACCCTATTATTTGATGCCACACCTACGTAAAAAAGGAAAAAAGAAATAGAAAACTAGATTTTAATCCTAAATAAGATGAAGTTTAGAAAAATTTCTTATACAAATTAAAAATTGATTTTAGTCCCTAGACTCTATTTAATGTGTCACATCCCGGCCCGGACCCCTACCACATCCCGGGCTCAACTCCGCCGTAGCACGATATTGTTCGCTTTGGGCCCCGACCGCGCCCTCACGGTTTTGTTTTCGGGAACTCACGTGAGCAGAACTTCCCAGTGGATCACCCATCCTGGGAATGTTCTGGCTCATTCTCGCTTAACTTCGGAGTTCCTACGGAACCCGAAGCCAGTGAACTCCTAAAAGGCCTCGTGCTAGGTAGAGATGAGAATATACATATAAGGCTTACAAGATCCACACCCCTGGGCGATGTGGGATCTTACAATCCACCCCCCTTAAGGGCCCGACGTCCTCGTCGGCACACTTCCGGCTAGGGATTGGCTCTGATACCAAATTGTCACATCCCGGCCCGAGACCGTTGTAGCACGATATTGTCCTCTTTGGGCCCCGACCGCGCCCTTACGGTTTTGTTTCCGGGAACTCACGCAAGCAGAACTTCCCAGTGGGTCACCCATCCTGGGAAAGTTCTGACTCATTCTCGCTTAACTTCTGAGTTCCTACGGAATCCGAAGCCAGTGAGCTCCCAAAATGCCTCGTGCTAGGTAGAGATGAGAATATACATATAAGGCTTACAAGATCCACACACCTAGGCGATGTGAGATCTTACAATATGCCTAGCATATGTATTCGTATAAGAAAATATAATAAAATTTATTTATAATTTTATGAATTTAAATTTTATGAAAATATTATAAATTTTAATTCTCATTATGGTAAGCATCTTATATAAGAAAATATTTCCGTATAGATTTTTCGGTACACTTATGTTTTTGTATATTTTCTTATCTACTACTAATTCATTACAATATATTCAGGTACGAACATTTCGGTACACTGGGTTAGTATAATATGTTTAGGTATGGACATTTCGGTACATTAGTTTAGTATAATATATTTAGGTACGGACATTTCGGTACACTAGTTTAGTATCATATAGTTAGGTACGAAATTTTCGGTACACTTATGTGTTTACATATTTTCTTATGTGTCACTAATTCACTACATGACACACCCCGACCAAGATCGAGGCATGCTGGCCGTCACGTGAGGTGACGTAGCCATGTGCGGACATTTCGGTACATTGATTTAGTAAAATATATTTTGATACGGATGTTTAGGTACACTAATTAAAGAAAGTTAAATAAAATTAATGAATTAAAATGTGTATAATAATAAATTTAAAATTTTAATATAATAACTATTAAATATAAAAACAAAAATATAATATGAATTTGAATTAAGTACACATTAAATGTCACATCCCGGCCCGAGCCCTCACCACATTCCGGGCTTGACTCTGCCGCAACACGATACTGTCTGCTTTGGGCCCCGACCACGCCCTTACGGTTTTGTTTCTGGGAACTCACGCGAGCAGAACTTCCTAGTGGGTCACCCATCATGGGATTGCTCTCGTGCGAACTCGCTTAACTTTGGAGTTCCGATGGAATCCGAAGCCAGTGAGCTCCCAAAAGGCCTCGTGCTAGGTAGATATGAGAATATACATATAAGGCTTACAAGATCCACACCCCTAGGCGATGTGGGATCTTACAATCCACCCCCCTTAGGGACCCGACGTCCTCGTCGGCACACTTCCGGCCAGGGATTGACTCTGATACCAAATTGTCACATCCCGGCCCGGGCCCTCACCACATCCCCGGATCGACTCCGCCGTAGCACGGTATTGTCCGCTTTGGGCCCCGACCACGCCCTCACGGTTTTGTTTCTGGGAACTCACGCGAGCAGAACTTCCTAGTGGGTCACCCCATCATGGGATTGCTCTCGTGCGAACTCGCTTAACTTTGGAGTTCCGATGAAATCCAAACCTAGTGAGCTCCCAAAAGGCCTCGTGCTAGGTAGAGATGGGAATATACATATAAGGCTTACAGGATCCACACCCTGGACGATGTGGGATCTTACATTAAATTACTAAAATCAATATTTAATTTAACACCAAATTTTTATTAAATTTTAATCTTTTTGAAAGATTAAAGTTCAAAAATCCCAAAAAAAAAATTGCATAGAAGCTGAGCTCACAACTTACCTTTTCGAGTTCTCCACATCAAACGTTACTTCACGCTTAGCCATCACTCAGTACCGGGGGCTTTATAGCAGCGATACCCTTGATGGTTGCTTGCATGCCATTTTACACGCCTTCCACATAACAAATAGAGAGAGAGATAGAGAAAGAGGAGGGGGGTGGAAGTTGGATAAAGTGAAGAGTTGTTGCAGAAACTGAATAATCTTGCTAGCATTCTGGAAATTACCAAGTGACGATCTCGAGACCGAAAAATTGACTTTTCTCTTCCATATAAATTAAGGCAAAGTTACTTGATCTCTTTCCTTCTTTGTCTTGTTCTTTCTTTCTTTCTTTGTCTTGTTTTCGAATTGACTATAAATGGAGACTTTTCTCTTCCATATAAATTAAGACTTTTTTCTTGTTGCACGATGCATGATGCATGATGCATGATGCACGATGAAATGATGTAATTGAAGGATCTTCGGAATCCTTATAAAGAGGATCCGGCGAGAATCCTCTCTCGACGTCTGATCCTCTCTCGTTAATAAAAGGGATTAGGTAGTAGTGGTAAAGCAAATCACAATAAAAGATTGGTGATAGCTTTCACACTATTGAGAACACGAATCTCACGTTAGAAAAGACTAGAAAATGTGTCAGCGCTTCGCTGCGGGGTTGAATGCACCTGTTGTGAGCATGAATAATTTCCACAGAAAGTGGGCAAAATGGTGGTAGGAACAAAATCACATTCTCAAATGTAGCAATTCAAATAACATATATTTGAGCTGAGTGAATCCAACAAAATCACCAATCAACATACACATCGTATCAGTAATAAAAAATTGAATTTTTTTTCTTCAAATATTCAATAAATTAAACCACACAAAATTAAAAAATATATGATGCGATCATATCACGACAACAATTGATTTGTCTTCACTGTAGAGAGGTTGATCACCAGAAGCAAGGTCAATAATGGCCAGCCTCTAATGAGCAAAGAACTTTCCTCTTCGCTGATGATTTAGTTACCCTATGCGTCCATATCTATTACACAGTGAGGTCATCAGTTCATTAAATCCTGAAATATCAAAACCAGGTACGAGGAATGTTAGCCCACATTACGAGGAATGTTAGCCCACGTACATCTAGAAATTTTGGATTAATTGGTAGTTCTTTATGTGCTCCATAATATCCTTCATTTGTCTCATCTATGTTCATACAGTTGTTTAGTACTGAAAAAATAAAACGCTACAAATACATAAATTTCTATGTAAATTCTAAATTTAAGATTTTTTTCAACTAAGTTGAGACAAATATTGCTACTTGGTAGATGAAAGGCTTAATTGGAGATACCAGCCTATTATTGGAAAAGCATCCTCGTCGGATCCTTTTTATGGGGTTCCTAGGGATCTCATGATCATGATCGTTCATCGTATATCGTGCGGTTAGAAATTATTTCAAAATTTAAAATTTAAAATTAAATATAAATAGTACCTAAAGAAAAATGACCATTCGATGTACGATAAATAGTCACGATCGCGGGATCCTTAAGATTTGATGCCACACTTCGTTAAAGGGGAAAAAAGAAATGCATAGAAGCTGAGCTCACAACTTCACCTTTTCGAGCTCTGCACATCAAACGTTACTTTACGCTTAGCCATCACTGAGTTCCGGGGGCTGTATAGCAGCTACAACCTAGATGGTTGCTTGCGTGCCCTTTTACACGCCATCCACATAACAGAGAGAGAGAGAGAGAGAACTGATGATCACGATATCGAAAATTAAGACTGTTCTCTTCCACATAAATTAAGACAAGTTGTTCGAATTGACTATAAACGGGGCCGCCGGAGACCCAAAACTCAAGACATTTCACTGCATTGGGTCACCTGATGATAGCACCCCATGGCCAAATCTTTTTCGGTTTTTTAGCTAAAATGTTGCTTGAGATTTGTATAACACATTATTTTGGTCTCTGAGATTTAAAATCAATAGAAGTGGTCCATGAGATTGTCCACCATCAATCATTTGAGTCATTCTGTGCAAAATTATGTTAAATAAGGACCAAAATGACAAATATACACTCAATTTAATAAACAATGGGACAAAATGATTTGACAAAAAGTAAGGGTATTTTAGTTATTTTATTCTTATTTAATAGAGATTTTTCACATAAGAACCAAAATAATTGATGGTAGACAAACTCAGGAACCAATTCTATTGATTTCAAATCTCAGGGACCAAAGTGAGGAGTTATGTAAATTTCAAGGACAATTTTGGCTAAAAAGCAGTCTTTCCTAATAAAAAAAGAAAGGGACCCTTCCTCCTAATCCACCAAGTCCGGGGATCTGGATCGTTGAAATTTGATCAAACTGCTAAAGTTTTTATAACTTTTAAAGTGGACTCCTGTTTGTAGTCGTTGGATCAAAATTCAACTGCCCGAATCCCCGAACTTGATGGATTAGAAGGAAATGATCCGGAGAGGATCCCTTTCCGTTAGAAAAAGGGGTTAGGTGGTAGTGGTAAAGCAAATCACAATAAAAATTGGTGATAGCTTTCACACTATTGAGAATACGAATTTCACGTTAGAAAAGGAATCCGAATTCTTTTCGGATTCTCTTTGTGAGAATTTCGGGAATTCGTGAATTGATGGGTGCATATTTTCATATATTATTATCATATATTTCCTTTGGATTTTGTCTATAGGAATAGGTTAAATGCACTAATTATATTGTTTTAATTAATAGGCATTCAACACCGGAGTTATGCAAAAAAAGGAGTGGAAAACAAGCTTTTCGGGTGTCAAGAGTAATTCCAGTAGAGCAAGAGACTAATTAACTGCACCAAGACAAATGCATGAAACTGCAACGATTTTGGAGATCAAATGAACATGGAAATGCTCTTAATTGGAGTATAAGAGAGAACTTAATTATTAGTTTTTATTATTTCCGTTATTTTTCATTTTCTTTACCAAGGACTTGAAAGGCCATTAGAACTAGGATTATTGGTCATTTATTTGGCATTTTCTATTAACCTTTCCAATTCTTGCCGTGAGGTTACATTAAGGAGATCAATTCTCCTTGTGGAGAGTTAGAAAGCCACCAACCACAATTCATATCAAACCATAGAAGAGCTGCGGCAAAGAAGGGAAGAGGAAGAGAAGTTTATAGTTTTCTTTTCTTTGCTAGGGCTATGATGTAGCCTGATCATGAATACTTAATTTTCTTGTGGCATTGTTGTTATCATGTTTTTCATCTTTATTGAGTATCATTTGCTAATCGTAATGCGCTTACTGTTTATTTAGATGCTTGATCACCATCTAAGTTTTAGGTAAGTTGATTTGATGCAAGTTAGAGTAGATGTCATACTTAACTTGGATTTAGCTTCTTGAAACTAATACCATAAACACCTATTTGTAGATGCCATGCAATTAGGGTTATGTGTGATTTTCCAACGATTTCCATGAAGCTTAATGGGTTCGTACTTGTTTAAATTCGTCAAGATGCCATATAAGGTGGACATGTAAGGATACTTTTAATGCAACTAGATGTCATGACCGTTGAATAATTTAGGAAAAATTGATCATCAATATTAGGGAATTACTTGAGCATAACATATTAAGGGAATTAAGTAAGATTGGTTACGGGGAATTCGGATGCCCTAGGTCTACTTTTCTTATGTTTTCAATTTATAATTTACATGTATTTTATTTCCAAGCTTTATTTTATTTCAGTTTAATTCAAAATATCAAATATTTTCCATTAAAGCTTCTCAATTATAATTTGTTTCAATTTAGTAAGTAAAACTTTAGAATGACTTCAATCTTTGTGGGACAATATATGTGCTTATATGATATACTGTCATTTGATTCGTATACTTGCGAGTACAAAAATTCGAGACTTAATGAGCCTAATTTCGGTTATCTAATTTTCGCAACATGAATCACGTTCGTTCATTGTACATCGTAAGGTTATAAACCATTTTAAATTTTGTATTTATTTAAAATTGAACACAAACAGTACCTGACGAAAATTGATCGCACGATATATGATGAACGGACAAGATTCACAAATCCCTGAAATCCTCACAAAGAAAATCTGAAGAGGATCATGTTGGTTAAATAAGATGATATCATCTGTAGGCTTAATTGGGTCGAGCTTAAATGGGCTAATCTGATCCACATCAAGGTTCATGCCTGATAGGATTAAAAACACACCACAAAGTAGCACACAAATATCCTATTGATTTTCCTTATTAACACTAAGATTTGTCGATTGTAGCATATGAAAATAAGGGTCTTTCCCGCAGAAGATTGTTTTATCTAACTACTTTAAATGTCACAAAAACTGGGTTGCTGTCACTACTGACCAGCCACTGAAAAATAATTATTAGACTAACTTACACTTATCTAAAGTCTACGAAATTTTATATGCAGATACTAGACACACGGAACTACACTCACACAAATTTTTGGGATTTTTGGAGTTGATTTGATATTTAAATTAAATCGAACAAAAACAGGACAGAAACAAATTTTAAGTAGTAAAAATAGATTGTAGTTCACAAGTTAAGAAAACGAGTTAGGGGAAGTGCTATCCACCACCAAATAATCATGCAAACATGTTATGTTTCATTCAAATTCCTTTTATTTCCGGATGAAGATGCTCAAGTTGGCTCAATGTTAGAACTCAACCTATTACTCTTTCTTATGTGGTATGTTAAGAGAATGGCGTTTTCAACTTAACTTAGTCCCTAGCATGCAATCTAGAATGGCGTGTTCATAGATTTAACAAGTAGAAATCATTAAGAACGAAAAGAGTTTGAGTCATCACAAGGCATCGTAAGTACTGGTGTTGTCTTACTTATCCTAGAAATTGGTTCACATGTTAATCGCAATTAACAAGTACTACTCTAGAACATATGTAGGTCCTCATTCGACAAGGGCAGGCACACACATATTCATAGCATTAGAATCTTAGATATGCTTACTAAGTATGCATCCATAGAAAACACATAAATAATTCATCAATGAGATAAGTAGTGAGCCAATTTTCATCCATTCATAAAAGAAATTGAAATGAAATGTCATAACACATTTGCAATCATATTCGGGGCTTCAAAACAGCCCCTAACTACTAAAAATTTAGTTATACATAATTCTTAAATTAAACCAAAAGATAGACATGAGTTTGAGAAGATAGAACCAAAAGTATAATCGAGTCTCCTCTTCTCTCCTTCCTTCCTCTCTGCTGCCTTCCTCGTCTAAATTCCTCAATGCTGCCGCTGCCTTTTTTTTTCTTCCTTTGTGCCGCTGCAACTGCAGCTTTCTTTTCCTTTTTTTTTCTAATTTTTTTCTTTGCTTTTTCTTTTGCTTCCTTTGTAACCTGCAGCTTTCTTCCTTTTTAACTTGCTGCCCCATTTTCTTCTTCTTAACTCACCCACTAATAGCCATTTAGTGTTGACAATAAGTGAGAGGAAATGGTAAAATAATTGTAACTCTTTAGGTAGCCTTTATGCCCATTACTCCCACTTAATCCTCATCTTTAATTCCATTTCCTCTGATATTTGAATAGGGGTCAGCTGGCTTGTTCTTTACTGCATCAGTTTTGGCTGCTAGATTGATTGGGTTTATTGCTTTCATTTCAGTTACAAACTGCTCAGCCTCTTGTCAACCTTTCAGTGTTAAAACGGCCATAACTTCTTCTAGAAAAATGATATTAACAATCCGCGAAATGCTCCAGAAAATAAACATTCGTAGCTTTCCAAGCATATAAGGCTCATTCTCTAATTCATTCTGAGCTGTCCGCAACTTACTTCCAAAGTCAGCTGACCTGCACAGGCAGTTTTGACGAATTTGTTACTAAAAATCCCATTTATGCTATTTTTATTTTATTTGCTTGACAAATCCCACAAAACACAAAAACAAAGTAAATAGCTCAAAAATATAAGGAACTAACTAAGAAAAGACAAGTGAATTTGATGTAAAATATATATAAATATGAGCTTATCAAATACCCCCACACTTAGCTTTTGCTAGTCCTCGAGCAAAACAAAGAAAACATGAAAAAAAGTAGCAACATGAAAAACATTAGCTTCCCCCTATGTGACCCTCATAGAATTTCATTCAAGAAAACAAATCATCAAGAACCTTAGCTAGCACCAAACAAGCTAATCCAAGCTCATATTCCTATTCAAATGTTAGCAATAACCTTTTAATCATCCTTGAAGTGTAGTGTGTGGAATAGCCATGCTAATGCAATTTCAAGTTTTTTTTTAAAACACCACATGCAAACTATGACCTTCTCACGGGACATACACTCAATCACACATATGTTTAGTTTAACGTGTTTAGCTCAAAGAATCAAATGTGAAAGATCTACCATAAGTTTGCATAAAGATCACATCTCCAAAATCATAATTTCTAAACTTAAATCAAGAGGACTTTTATTGGTTGTAATGAGGCTTAGGGAGAGGGTTATTGAAATGAAAGGATAGGTAAACAAAAATTCCAAACTACATTGCAAGCAATTCTCTTGTTGAGATTTATAGGAACTCAAGCTCTCCAACCACTCTACTAATATCTCTAACCACACCCCTAAACTAAAAATTAAAAATTTGCTTTGTATACAATTTTTCTTTTTCTTTTTTTTTTGCTTTCTTTCTTTGTTCTTTTTTTTTTTTTTTTTTTTTGAAGCATAACTAAATACAAACATGAAATACCCCCACACTTAATCTTTTGCCAAACTCTTTCAAAGTACTTCACAAACATTTCTCATAAGACAATCTCACATTGCTCACTAGCTTGCTTGGAAAGGGTAAGGAAAATTGTTTAAGGTATAAGGGTAGACATATCTGGTGATAAGAAATAAAAAAGGCTCAACATATATGGCTCAAATTGGCAATCTAATGATATCATTTTTCTTTAGGAAACATGCTTATTTGGGCCATGGTGATAAACCTAAGGCCTCTATCATTTTCAAGTTCATGCAATCAATGACAAACATTTCGAAAGATCGTTACGCAAGTTCTAGAGATGTAAGTCACATAAGTTCATCACACATGAAAGAATATGAGTGTATGAAAAATGCACACACTTTCGATAGGCTAAAAAAAAACTCACATAGGATGTATATGGTCACTATGTTCACATGCGAAGCTTTAAGTCATGCTTTAGTCTCACATCAACAAGGCTATGTGCATTTGATTTTTCAAAGATGATTAAACATGTACAAAACTAACAAGAGAATCGGGAATTTTACACAACACATGCTTACTAAGTTCTTGATCACTGTGGTTCAAATTCAATCCAATTATATCATTGGGTCATGAAACTAACAAAAATCTACTTCAAAACAATAAATAAAATGAGACAATATTTTTGGATTTCAAATCTTCCGAATTTTTTTATAAATTTTTTTTTTAAATTTTTTTTTTTTTTTTTTGGGGTTTTTGTTAGAGTAAACAAAACTAATTAAGAAAACAAAAGAAACAACACGGACACAAATCAAACCAATTCTTAGTCGAAGGTACGAAAATTTTCAATTTGGTCATTTTTTCAATCCTTACCCCCAAACTTAAACTGGACATTGTCCCCAATGTCAGAAAACACAATAATGCATAAAACAAAATAAAATAATAAGAAACAAAATGAAGCATTTGGATTGAAAACTTCCCCAATTCGCAGTAAAATCAAGCGATGACCCCCAAACTTCAATTCAGCAATCAACTCCAAGGGTGGACATAACCAAATGTTCCTACAAAGAAAAGAAATAATTCAGTTTAGCACTCAAGAAAATTCAGAAAAAGCAAACGGAAAATTGAAAATGACAGAAAAAGACAATGAATAGAAATATTGGGTTGCCTCCCAATAAGCGCTTGCTTTTACGTCCGCAGCCGGACGGTACCAAGAGTAATCATCCAAGGGAAGCTGGTTCTTGGAGGGGTACAACCTCCACATCATGCTCCGCAAAAGACTCGTAATATGGCTTGAGTCTATGTCCATTCACTTTGAACACGTTTCCGGCCTTTGCACTTTGAATTTCCACTGCACCATGAGGAAAAATATTAGTGATAACAAATGGACCAACCCATCGAGAACGAAGCTTACCTGGAAATAACCGAATGCGAGAATTAAATAGAACAACTTTCTGTCCAATGACAAAGCTCTTCCTTAAGATCATCTTGTCATGAAATGCCTTTGATTTCTCCTTGTAAATTCGACTAGACTCGTATGCATCATTCCGGAGTTCGTCTAACTCATTCAACTGAAGCTTCCTCTGCTTTCCAGCAACACTCATGTCCATGTTGTAGGCTTTGATCGCCCAATAAGCTTTGTGCTCTAACTCTACTGGAAGACGGCATGGTTTCCCATAAACTAACCGAAATGAGGACATTCCAATAGGAGTCTTATAGGCAGTCCTATAAGCCCACAATGCATCGTTCAAGCGCATGCTCCAAAATTTGCTTCACCTCACGGTTTGATACTTCTGCTTGACCACTAGTTTGCGGATGATAAGGTGTAAACACCTTATGTGTGACATTGTACTTCCTAAGCAACGCTTCGAATGTTCTATTGCAAAAGTGACTCCCTCCATCACTGATGATTGCTCTAGGTGTTCCAAATCTTGCAAAGATGTTAGTCTTAATAAAATCTGAAACAACTTTTGAATCATTAGTTTTGGTGGCTTTCGCTTCCACCCATTTAGAAACATAATCAACAGCCAATAAAATGTAAAGAAAACCATTTGAAGATGGAAAAGGTCCTATGAAATCAATGCCCCACACATCAAAGATCTCAACAATCAAAATAGGGGTTTGTGGCATTTGATTTCTTGCGCCCAAGTTACTTGTTCGTTGACAACGATCGCATGTGGCACAAAACTCGTACGCATCCTTAAACAAACTAGGCCAATAAAAGCCACTCTCTAACACCTTAAGGGCTGTCCTCTTTGCTCCAAAATGGCCGCCACATGCATAAGAATGACAAAAAGTTAGAATAGATTTAAACTCAGATTCGGGGACACACCTTCTAATCAGTTGATCAGGGTAATATTTCCACAAATAAGGATCATCCCACTCGTAGTATTTGGCAATTTTGACAAGCTTATCTTTCTGAGCACGTGTAAAATCATCTGGAATCTTTTTAGTGACCTTGTAATTGATAATATCTGCATACCAAGGGTCAGTAGCCTTTAATGAAAACAATTGCTCATCCGGAAAACTCTCACGTAAAGGGATGAGATCTTCCTCTGTGTTTGAATGCACAAGTCTGCTAAGATGATCTGCTACAACATTCTCACTCCCTTTCTTATCCTTGATCTCCAAGTCAAACTCTTGAAGCAGAAGTATCCATCGAATGAATTGTGGTTTTGCATTTTTTTTGTGAGTAGATACTTCAAAGCTGCATGGTCAGAAAACACAATAACTTTAGTTCCAATCAAATAAGATCTAAATTTTTCTAAAGCCAAATACAACAGCTAAAAGCTCATTCTCTGTTGTTGAATAATTCAACTGTGCATCATTGAGTGTTCGAGATGCATAATAGATGACATGTGGCACTTTGTTGACACGCTGCCCTAGAACTGCACCGACGGCATAGTCTGAAGCATCGCACATCAACTCAAAAGGTAAACTCCAATCCGGTGGCATGATCACAGGAGCCGTGGATAACAACTCCTTAAGCTTGTTGAATGCTACCACACACTCTTCATTCATATCAAATGTTACATCCTTTTGAAGCAAACGGCACAAGGGTCTAGAAATCATTGAGAAGTCTTTCATAAACCTACGGTAAAAACCTGCATGTCCAAGAAAAGAACGAACCTCCCTGACAGTAGTAGGGAGGGGTAAAGAACTAACAAGTTCTACTTTAGATTTATCAACTTCAATTCCATTTTCAGATATGATATGCCCTAGAAATAATCCATGTGAAACCATGAAATGACATTTTTCCCAATTTAAGACCAGATTAGTTTCTTGACAACGTTTTAAAACTAAGGACAGATTATATAGACATGTATCAAAAGAATCACCATAAACTGAAAAATCATCCATGAACACTTCAATTATTTTCTCAATCATATCAGAAAAGATACTTACCATACACCTTTGAAATGTAGCGGGGGCGTTGCAAAGTCCAAACGGCATCCTCCGATATGCAAATGTGCCAAATGGACATGTGAAAGTTGTCTTTTCTTGATCCTCCAAAGCAACTGCAATCTGATTATATCCAGAATAGCCATCAAGAAAGCAATAATGAGAATGACCAGCTAACCTTTCTAACATTTGGTCAATGAATGGGACTGGAAAGTGATCTTTGCATGTGGTGCTGTTTATCTTCCGATAGTCGGTATAGACTCTCCAACTATTTGCACACGTGTAGGCACTAGCTCACTAGCTTCATTCTTAACAACTGTGACTCCGGATCGCTTAGGAACTACTTGAACAGGGCTCACCCACTTGCTGTCTGAGATAGGATATATGATGCCAACGTCAAGAAGTTTGATAACCTCTTTCTTAACGACCTCCATCATGAGTGGGTTCAAACGGCGTTGAGCTTCCCTTGTTGGTTTTGCACCTTCCTCCAGAAGAATCCTATGCATACACGTAGCTGGATTTATACCTTTGATATCAGCAATGCTCCAAGCTATGGCAGTTTTGTGATCCTTCAGTACCCGGATCAGTTTATCCCCCTCGTCTGCTGTGAGTTGTGATGATATGATGACCGGTAATGTTTCATCCTCTCCCAAAAATGCATACTTCAAATGTTCAGGAATCGGTTTGAGCTCCAATTTGGGTGCCTGAATCACAAAAGGAAGAGTTTTTTCGTTAGAAGTAGGAAGAGAAATAAAATAGGAAGAAGACTTACCACGAATTGGTGAAAGAGACTCAAGGGCTGCCATTGTCTGGATTAATTCTTCATCAATGTGCTCGAAATAATTAAGTTTTCCACGTGTAATGCTATGCACTAAGGCCTTTTCTAAATTATCTTGTCCCACACCTTCATTAAAACAATCCTGCACAAAATAGTCAAACACATCAATAGACAAACAAGATTCAAAATCACTAGGGTACCTCATAGCATTGAAGATTCTGAACTTGACACTTTCTCCATCAATTTCCATGGTTAAGGTACCATCGTAGACATCAATCTTTGTACGCGCCGTTCTAAGGAATGGTCTTCCCAATATAAGAGGAAGTGCAATAGGCATAGGGTCATGTTCCATCTCAAGAACAAAAAAGTCAGCGGGAAAAATGAGTTCATTCACTTGCACAAGTACATCCTCCAATAGGCCTTTGGGATATCTATTTGAACGATCTGCCAACTGGATTACTACTTTTGTTTCCTTCAAATCTCCAAGGTTCAATGATTCATACACTGAATATGGCATCAGATTGATGGATGCCCCCAAATCACACAATGATCTCCCAAACTCTTTCCCTCCAATTACACATGGAATGGTAAAACTACCGGCATCCTTCAACTTCGGTGGCAACTTTCTCTGCAAAACAGCTGATACTTCATCGCTTAATGCCACAGTTTCTGGATCATTGAATCTTCTCTTGTTTGTACAAAGCTCTTTAAGGAACTTTGCATACTTGGGCACTTGTTTTATGGCATCTAAAAGAGGTAAGTTCACTTGGACTTTCCGGAAAGTATCCAAGATTTCCTTATCAGTTTGCTCTTTCTTAGACTTCATAAACCTACGAGGGAAAGGAACAGGGACACATGAGTTAAATGAATTTTGAACTTCTTTACTTACCTTATCAGAATCTTTTTTGTTCAATTCTGTAGCTTTAGGAGACTTTTCAGTTTCTGTTGAAGCCTCATCTTGCTCAAGATTTTTTGTTTGTAGCTCCCCTTGCTCATTTGTATCTTTTTTAGTCCTCTTTTGCATCCTTGGTTGCTCAAAAACTTCTTTTCCACTCCCTAAAGTCACAACATTCATTTGCTCCGCATTTGGATTCACCACAGTTTGGCTAGGTAACCTTCCTGGTTGATGTTGTTGCCCCATCAAACTTGCTAACTGACTCATTTGGCGCTCAAGGTTTTCAATTGCTTTATCTGTTTTCTGCTGATGAGATTGAGTAGAGTTAGCTAAAGAAGCAATTAAATCCTCAAGAGACTTACTTGGAGCTTGTTGTTGCTGAGGCGGAAATGGTGCTTGCGATCTTGCTTGAAAGAAGCCAGGTGGACGATTATAGTTGTTTGGAACAGATTGTTGTCCGTTGTCTTGATTGTTCCACCTTAAGTGTGGATGATCGCGCCAACCCGCATTATAGTTGTTGGAATATGGATCATACTTGTGCCTTTGTTGCCCCTGAAACCCTCCTAACGCATTAGCTTGCTCAAGACCACCTTGATCCATCACCGAAGGGCACATGTCTGTGGCATGTCCCATCATTGAACATACACCGCACACCTGTTTCGGAGCCACCATAACCTGTTTCACAAGATTAGTCAAGTTAGCTAATTGTAACTCAATACTAGAATTAGCACTTACCTCGTTAACTTTCTTAAGAGGTAGCTCATCTCTCCCTCCAAATTGTCGTGTGTTGCCAGCAATGTTCTTTAGCAATGCCTTAGCATTAGTTGGTGTCTTGTCCATGAATGCTCCTCCACTTGCTGCATCAAGCATTACACGATCAGTACCACACAATCCCTCATAAAAGTATTGTATTAAAAGATGCTCTGAAATTTGATGATTAGGACAAGATGCAACCAAATGTGTGAATCGCTCATAGTAATCTCCAAAGGGCTCTCCATGTTGTTGTCGGATTGCACATATGTCTTTCCTTATGCTTGCAGCTTTTGTGGCCGAAAAATATTGCTCCAAGAATGCTTGCTTCACCTGGTTCCACGTGTTCATTGATCCCGGAGGTAAATTGTAAAGCCACTCCTTTGCTTTAGCTTCTAATGTAAATGGGAATGCTCTCAACTTGACTTGCTCATCATCCACATTTGCTGGTCTCATTCTTGAGCATACCACGTGAAACTCCATGAGATGCTTGTTGGCATCCTCTGTTGAAAAGCCATGGAACTTAGGCAAGTAGTGAATCATGCCAGACTTGAGCTCAAATCCTCCTTCTGCATTTGGATATGTGATGCACAATGGTTGTTGATTTGTATTTGGCGTTGCCAACTCCCTCAAAGTACGGTTGTCGGCCATGCCTTCTTGTGGTTCTTCCTCCTCTTCCGAACTCAAATGTGGTGGAGAAGATGGTGGTAAAGACACCGAGGCACGCTTCTGCTTGATTTCTCTCTGAAGCTTTCGAAGTGTTCGTTCAAGCTCAGGATCGTAGGAAGCTAGATCAATGCTCTTGGACCTTCGAGTATGCATATACTACAAAGAGTACCTAAAATAAAAACAAAACAAAAACACAAATTAGACAAGAAAAGAAAATAATAGAAAAATAAGTAATTAGAAATAACAATCCCCGGCGACACGGCGCCAACAATTTGATAGGATTAAAAACACACCACAAAGTAGCACACAAATATCCTATTGATTTTCCTTATTAACACTAAGATTTGTCGATTGTAGCATATGAAAATAAGGGTCTTTCCCGCAGAAGATTGTTTTATCTAACTACTTTAAATGTCACAAATAATTATTAGGCTGACTTACACTTATCTAAAGTCTACGAAATTTTATATACAGATACTAGACACACGGAACTACACTCACACAAATGTCATAACACATATCAATGAGATAAGTAGTGAGCCAATTTTCATCCATTCATAAAAGAAATTGAAACGAAATGTCATAACACATTTGCAATCATATTCGGGGCTTCAAAACAGCCCCTAACTACTAAAAATTTAGTTATACATAATTCTTAAATTAAACCAAAAGATAGACATGAGTTTGAGAAGATAGAACCAAAAGTATCGAGTCTCCTCTTCTCTCCTTCCTTCCTCTCTGCTGCCTTCCTCGTCTAAATTCCTCAATGCTGCCGCTGCCTTTTTTTTTCTTCCTTTGTGCCGCTGCAACTGCAGCTTTCTTTTCCTTTTTTTTTCTAATTTTTTTCTTTGCTTTTTCTTTTGCTTCCTTTGTAACCTGCAGCTTTCTTCCTTTTTAACTTGCTGCCCCATTTTCTTCTTCTTAACTCACCCACTAATAGCCATTTAGTGTTGACAATAAGTGAGAGGAAATGGTAAAACAATTGTAACTCTTTAGGTAGCCTTTATGCCCATTACTCCCACTTAATCCTCATCTTTAATTCCATTTCCTCTGATATTTGAATAGGGGTCAGCTGGCTTGTTCTTTACTGCATCAGTTTTGGCTACTAGATTGATTGGGTTTATTGCTTTCATTTCAGTTACAAACTGCTCAGCCTCTTGTCAACCTTTCAGTGTTAAAACGGCCATAACGTCTTCTAGAAAAATGATATTAACAATCCGCGAAATGCTACAGAAAATAGACATCCGTAGCTTTCCAAGCATATAAGGCTCATTCTCTAATTCATTCTGAGCTGTCCTCAACTTACTTCCAAAGTCAGCTGACCTGCACAGGCAGCTTTGACGAATTTGTTACTAAAAATCTCATTTATGCTATTTTTATTTTATTTGCTTGACAAATCCCACAAAACACAAAAACAAAGTAAATAGCTCAAAAATATAAGGAACTAACTAAGAAAAGACAAGTGAATTTGATGTAAAATATATATAAATATGAGCTTATCAATGCCTTGGTTTCAAACTTAAGAACCAAGGCCTATCATAACCAGCAACATTACTCTCTCCTAAAAGCCGGCGGAAGAGTACTGTTCATTAACAGTGTCGTTCTGGTTTTGTCCCTCACTTGCTTCACATTTTCTGGCATTCTTTAAAATCGTGCATTAAATTGCCGATTTTGCCCATGGTAAACACGTGTTGGGAAGGGAAAGAGGTAGGGGTGGGCACGGGTCGGGCCGAGCCCAAATTTGGATGGACCAGACCGGAGCCGCTTAAAAAGGAAACAAGACGGGCCGGACTGGGTATTGCAAATCTGATCACTGGAACAGGACCTAACCTTGCCCATTTCAAATGGGCCGATCCGAGACGGGTTCACGGGTCATTCTTACTTGTTTTTTTAATTTTTCCCTTTTGATCGCCTCCCGAACTCGCCATCCTCTTGATCTTCGACTCGGTTTCCGACATCAAGACCCTCATCCGTTGCCGCACCGTTTCCAAATCTGGTACAAAACCATAAACCCAATTCACCACGAAAATTCTATTTTCTTAGTAGCCAAATAGAAAATAAGAAGGGAAGTACATGTAACTTACAATGTCCCAAATCTGGAGCTTGATAGGTGTTTGGACCCAAAATGACATTTTGGGGGCCGAGCTCAGAAATATTCTCGGCCCAATGTTGTTTAGAATAGTGTCATGGGCCGGCCTTGTCAGGGTTGGCCGAGTCCTGATATAAGAAAGATTACTTTGGATAAAGACAAAGAAGTTGAATCCTTATACAACGGGGAGTCTCAAGGTTGGAAGTAAGAATGAATCTAGTTCATTATAGGGCTTGGTACAGAGGCCTATTGGAACTAGGATTGGCCGAATCATAATCAGATTGGGATAAAGAGTTCTAGTTTGAGTACTTCTCTGATTCGGCCAAGAGTTTTTTAGCCACTATAAATACAAGAGGTCGTGCGACATTCTAAGGACCTCCAACTCAACACACAAATCTGCCCTGCGCAAACTCTCTCAACCTTTTGAGATTTTTTATTTTCTTGTCCGCCAACACATCTTCAGTTTGGATAAACAGCACTGTGAAGGCAACCGGTAAACATCTTCAGTTTGGATAAACAGCACTGTTGCCGTAGAATCAGCCGACCGCGGAGCACCTTCAGTTTGGATAAACAGCACTGCGTCGGGGCCGACTGGTTATCTATCCAAGTCTCGGTCGAGAAGGACTTCCGGGTTCTTATCGGCAGAGGTTATCTCATCAGCCTTCTCGGCGAAGTGAGGTATTACGAGTTACTAAGCTCGGCCCATCGAAAGCCGAGTTGTTTTATGATTGGATACTCGCAAGTTGGTTTCAGAGTTCAGCATTCAGACGGCCGAACCACTTTTACTGTCAAAACCTACATCAGTTTCGAGTACCTGTGGCCCTATACATTGGTGTCGATTCGGCGTGCTTATACTTTCACAAATATAATCACGGTAGCCGAAGCCGACGATTCGTGAACTTCGCAGAACTAGCAGCCTTGTCTTCAGGCTCTAGAATCCAAAGACCGAGGCACGTTCCTTCCTCGGTCGCAGTCGCAAGATCAAGAAGTCAGCTGCGCAACACAACGCAACACCCACATATTTTACTCACCGGTCGAGCTCGGCCGTCGAGTTGGCACGCCCGCATTCAACCGAAGGACGTAGTTAGCTCATAGATTACTCGGCCTGCGCGCCACGTAGGCTTGGTAGTT
The DNA here is from genome assembly GCA_036320875.1 of Cotoneaster glaucophyllus. Lineage (NCBI taxonomy): Eukaryota > Viridiplantae > Streptophyta > Magnoliopsida > Rosales > Rosaceae > Cotoneaster > Cotoneaster glaucophyllus. The sequence goes on from CM070066.1 coordinate 4,443,226, forward strand.
TTTAGGGTCAACAATAGGATGACCATCGATGGTGACCATTCGAGCTCCGAACTCGACACCGATGGTAAAATCATGCACAGGCTGGAACCTCTTATTCGTGAATTACAATAGCAAGCAAGATTTTCCGACACCTTCAAATCCAAACCCAAAACCCAAAACCAAAACCCAATTGTTTTAAAACCTCAATTCTCAAACCAAACAAACAAACAAAAAAATCAAGAAAAATCAGAAGGCTATGGATTAAAGGAATTGAGACATGTGCTGCCGATGATGATGTACTTGAAGAGGTAGTCGTAAGATTCCATCCTTAAATCGCTCCAGGACCTTGGAGTTGATGAGAAGAGACTTTCTACTCCGTAGAAGACACTGAGCATGAGCTAGAGCTTTATCTGTGTAGATAGCTCCACAACATGCATCAGAAAACCCAAACTTTTACTATCAAAAAACCTAGATACTAAGAAATATCTGAAACAAAAAAACCCAATAGTCAAAACCCTTTGAATTCTTATTACCCCATAACAATTCCACATATCCATCAATTAATTTTAAAACAAACTTTGATTAAAAGGGGGGGGGGGGAGGGATTACAGAGTAAAACAAATCTGATTAAAATAGGGGTTCAGTTTTTTACCTGTGAGATTGAGTGCAGTGAACACCATAAGATTGCATTGCGGAACTTGTGAGAGATATGACAAATCGAGAAGATGGGTGGAGGAGTGCCTGGGTTCTCTAAGTTTGGGATGTCGTCGAGGACTCGAGGTCGAGGGACAACCGAGGTTACTGAGCCGTCGTGATGGTCGCCAGGGCCGTCTTGATGTCGGGGTGGTGGAGGAGATGATGCCGGGGTGGTGGATGAGACGACAAGGCGACACGGTAAGAGAGAATCGAGTCGAGTTGAGTGACAGAGTTGACGAGCTCGAGGATAGGTACTAGGATAAAACTAACGATTTAGATTGGATGGTAGGTTCCTCTTCAATCTCGTCTGTCCATTGGCAATTACAAATGGGCTAGTCCTGGTACCCGTTTTCTATATTTTTGGAACCGGCTCGAACCAAAAATTTCAAAAGCCTACCCCGTTTCTGTTTTTACAAAATTAGAAACCGGCCCGTACCCGTCCCGACCTAGCGGTTCCTATACCCGTTTACCCACCCTAGAAAGAGGCTGATTTCACGCGTGTTAGTCATCTGGGAAAGGAAGAAAGGTGGAAAAGCGAAACTCTTCCGTTTTTCTTTTCCTTTCACTTCTCTTTATCGCTCTCTGTCACGATTCTCACATTCTGTCGTTGTTCAAGCTAGCTTTCTTTCACTCTCAAACGTCTGTCGTTGTCTGACCTCCCCATCTTCTTGCTGAAAAACCACCTAACCAATAGAAGCTTCTTCAAATTTTCTATTTAATTCGAAGAAAATTACCCAGAAAAGATAGGGTTTCTTGGTGAGTCTTATCTGGACAGTATACATTCTCTCGGTCCAATTTTAAGTGATTGAAAATTGGATTTGGTGATTCTCTATTTTTTTTTTTCTTTTAATATTTTTACTAATTGCCTTATGCAGCTCTTTGTAGGTTTTTGTTGCTGTAATTTCTGTTGAATTGAAAAAGGTTCGAGGGTTGCTACTTCGAGCCATGAAGCACGCGGTGTGGAGCAATTTACTGCCACTAGGGTGCTTGGAGAAATCATTCTGGAGTAGATTCGTGAGATTAGTGGGTATTTTTCTTAACCCCTTTTTTTGTTTAATGAGTTTTGTGTGTTTATAAAATATGATAGAAGTGGCTGTAAGAATATTTATTTTTTGGGAATTTTTTGGGAATTTTTTGTCAATGTCGTTTGAATTAACTGCAAGGAATACTTTGCCTTTGGGTTGTATATTTCACCAATGTAAGTTTTTAATTTAGGCGAGTTGGTGATATTAATTTATATCTTGGGTAAATGATTCAGTTCGTTATTTTTATTGTTTAAATTAGTTCATATGAATATTGATTTCGATTCGACATTGAATTATATCTTGGATAAGCAGCATGTATATATTTGTCAAGAATACTAAGTAATTACATACTACTGCTCACCGATTTGTTAAATTCATTCAAGCGTTTTTACTTTTTTTGTTAATTAAATTACAAATAAGTATTAATGGCCTTCATTTGGTACCAATCAATCAAGTGAGAGATGAGTTGTTTGAATGTTTCATTTGAGTTGTTTGAATGTTTGATTTTACTTGAAATAGAGTCTCCAACTAGGAGAAAGGGAAGGATCCGAATGGGAGCAAGGCAGAACATGGAGCAAACGAGCGCATGAGAATTTTATGTTCAGGGGATTTGGGGAGAGGGTGACCAATCATTTGAAAAAACTCAGGTATATGGTTGTTCCTATTCGAATTACATGAAAAGGCTGTATATTTATTTCTTTTGTGTCAATTATTAGAAAGAATGCACTGGACATGGACATTCTTTTAGGCATAATTAACAGGAACATCAAAATGATTAATTTTACTCTGCTCTCAGTTATATTTTTCACCTCACAATATTCCTTTTCCTTCTCTTGGAATGGTAATTTGAAATGGTAGTGCATTATAGTAATAGTTATATATTTGATTTATCACTTGGAAATCTGGTAATTATTTTGGCAAATGATCGCGAGGTAAGACTAAAATGGGTTCAGTTATGTGTTCATTCAATAATTCCAATAATATTTTTCTTCTAACACTGTTAACTTACTGTGGTGCTTAAAAGATTGTTAAGCATGTAGTTTTCAGTGATCTCTAGTCCCTATATATGTAGTGTATTTGTATATTAGTTTCACTTTGTTGAAGGTTTTGAAAAACTCTAGTTAATAAATCCAAAATGTGTATTCCTGTAGGGGCAGTTTGATAACCATTTGGTTTTTAGTTTTAAGATTGAAGTGTTATTTCATTTTTTTTAACGCTTTTAATTGATTCATGTTTATGTTTGGATCAGGAAAGAAACGTTGCTAACAGTGTACCTATGACAATGCAACGTTGATATGCTTCTGTAGCAAACTAATGTCAATTTTTCCTTCTATGGAAGCAGCTCGACATAGGAGCAAGTTTGGTATCCAAACTGTATGTTCGTTGCATGTAGAACTACAAACGACTTAAGAACGTTGTTCAACACTGCTCATAATGTAGTAAACTTTATTTGGTAGGTATTCCCTCAATATTGCATTTGTAATTTATGCAGTATTGCTACTCCAACTTTTCAAGTAAAAAATTACTTCCCCCCCCCCCCCCTCTATTCTGGAGGAATAGATTTCTGTTTTGGTGTTTAAATTTGTTTCATTCATGATGAGTTTGCGTATAAAGTGTACTGTGTGTATAATGGGTAAATTATTTTTTACTGTTTAGGTTGTAATGGAATCGCAAATTTGTCAAATATATCCTAGATTCTTGGTTGCATATTCACCTACCCACAACTATTGCCTTATGTTTCTTGACTGGATGGATTTTTATAATTTCCAGATCTACTGTTGCAATGCTTTTGACATGTTAAAGTGGAGTTGCATATCATTTTTTTGGTTCACGAAATTCATTATCTTACTAGCTTGGCAATTAAGTGATGCATTTTATCCGCTTAGGTGATGTCAATGGGTCTTGAAGTTGTTGCAGCAAGTTTTAATTCATCAGTGTCTCGATCATTGTACCTATTTGTTGGTCGAATGGTGATGTGAGTAATAATTTTAAATTTTACATCTTGAAGACTAATCTTAAGTTGTTTTATGATGTTTATGAATGCCCTTTAGATTTCCACATTTGTTGGTTTCATTTCTGTAGTTCTATGGGTGATACGATTAGAGGTGCCATATGAAGTTGCAGAATTTCATGCACACTATTAAGGTTGGACTTTTTCTCCCACACGCCCGTTTTTTCTTGAATGTTGACCGGGTTGTAAGTATTGTTATTTCTGTATCAGTTTATTGAAATTGGCAAAAGCAGCAGGGTTACGTACGAGCTCGAGAAGAAAAGTGGCCTTATAGTAGTAAGATTCCTTTTCTTCAATTACAGGTTGCACTTCTAATTTTTGTTGAATTGCAACTTAATTGATGATTATCCTTCTAGATGAATTGTACCTCAATTGATTTTAATTTTTGTTTTGAAACTTAGTTGATATGGAAACTGAACTTTGTTAAACCATATTCTATTTCGTTATATTACACTATTGCGTCTGGACTAGCAATTTACATAAGATGTCACCTATAAAGCTTGTTGCTTTACCAAGTCATATATTTTTACGTTGGAGATTTGTAGGTGGTCAGTACGATGAAATGGCCCTTAGTCAACTGAGCCAGAATTCATGTTCAATCACCAAAAGTAGAAATGATTGCTTCTTTGTTCGAGCTTGTGTTCAATAAAGATCGTGGGCATAGTTGGGATAGCCTCTCTCACCACTTACGTTTACTATGCCACTTTCATGTTTTTGTACCCAATTTCAATTATCTAATTATTAAGAACTTTCTATTATATTTGTTTTATGAAGAGAGTAATGTTGCATAATTTTTCATATTATTTTCATTCCCGCATCAATGCGTGGGTACAATTTCTAGTCTATACTAAAACCAAACACAAAACATTGTTCATTAATAGTAAACGAACTAAGCTACGAGAGATTTTTCAGTGTGACTGTCACACGAGCTGGTACACCACGTGTCCCTATAGAAATGGTGAGTTATGTGGGTTAAAAGGCTAATAACTTAAAAATTAAAATCTTCCAACACTTGCATAAAAACACGTAGTGTACCATCCTTATTCTCGTCACAACTAAAAATTTCTCCTAAGCTACCCTCAAATTCCTTTGTTATCAGCCCTTTTTTCGCTTTTTACATAGCAAAAAGACGATTTTGCCATCTCTGCCGGCGTTATCATCGCTGCACCAGCTGCTTCGAAAAAGCATTGTTCTCATGTTGTGCACATGTCGGCCAACTTGGGCTGGGAAGGGGGACGAAAAGGCTCTTCGATCTCCAATCACTTCTAGAAAGCACGAACACTAGAAATCTCTCTCCCACAAACCCTTCGTTCTTCATTTGCCGTTTTTCGTCCAACTCTTGTTTAGCTACCCTTCTTCAACTCCATCCACTTTAAGGTTCATGCATATCTTTCTCTCCAAACTCCAAATTCCTTGACAAATTGAACATCGAACTCACAGGTGGCCACCAGCACCAGTTCGAGGTCGAGAAGCACTCGATCAACGACATCCCCGACGCCAATGTTGAGGAAAAAATTAGAGTACACAACTCTAACACAAGTGTTGGAGAGACAAAATAAGTAAACAAATTACTTGAATTACACACATAAAATATTACAACACACAAACTCTCAATAACACTCTTTAGAAGTTATGCCACTCTCTCACTTTCTAGAGACACACTCTAGAACACTCACACTCCTACAAGACTACAAGGCTACAAGACTACTCTTACTTCTCACTCTTACTTGATTGCCTACTACTTCTTGGCTAATTGATTGGTTGGTTGGTTGGTTGATACAAATGGTGTGGATGTCTTCTCCTTTTATACGCATGGATGGAACCTTGGAGAAGCATGGAAACATCATGCTAAAGATATCTAGATAATTCCACTACCTTCCTAAGCTAGAATTATCTACACTAATCTTGTATGTTGGTGGAATCCTCACCATTCTTCTAGACTCTTCCACCAACTTAAGAAACAACCTTCTAGTCCTTTCTACAAAGGACTACTTTAACTTGGATAATCTAGCTAACCAACTTTAATAAATGTTGTAGAATTCTTTATTCTAGATTTTTGTAGGTCTTTCAATGAGATGGGGTTGATTTCTTTAACACTCCCCCTCAACATCATCTCATTCTTCTCTCTACGCTGGGTTGACAACGCTTTCTCTTGAACACCCATTTGCATGATATGGGTTTCACATTTCTTGGCCTTGCCACTGATCCTAAGTTTGATTTTTCTTTAGCGTAACATCCTCTTTGCCCAACTATGTGCCACTCAGAAGTCTGTGATGCTTCTTTACGCATCTCAGCTTCACCTGCTTCTTCTACTATGGCTGCGTTGGCGCATTTGGGATTTGGCTTTGATATTCTCATTGACCTCCTTAGTTGTGTTCGTGGAGTTGATACTTCCACTTCACTAGATCTAACGATACACACCAGTTTGCCAAAACTCTTAGGTACTTCTTGCTTGACATCGTCTCTGGCAAGCAAATCTTATGACTCATCTGGACTCGATTGGATTTGGGCAGCTTGGTCTTCCATTTTCTCCTGCAACGTATCTTCAATCTCTATCGAGTCAGGAAACACCTCATTTTCTGAGCACCACCAAGAAGATGCTTTTGCGTCTCATTCTTCCTCTAAAGCTAGATATGCTACAGCGTCCCAGTCATCTTCACTTTTCTTTTCTGAGTTGGCGACGTTACTTTCTGCTGGCCTTTTGAACCATCAATCTTTCGTCATGTGGCTGTTCTTTCCATAATTGTAGCATTTTCCCTCAAACCTTTTATTATTTTGGGACTGATCACGGTTGCCGTGATACATTATAGCTCCCCCTGGCCGAAAACTCCCTTCTCCTTGATGACCTTTTTCCCACCATTTCTTTTCGATCCGCCACTAACACGCTGCTTAAAGTTGCCTTTACTTTTGGTGTAAAGCGCTTCCTCCCCACCTCTTGACGAGACCCTTCCTATTTGCTTTGCCAAAGCTTCTTGATCGGCAAGCAAATTCTCAAACTCAACCAGTGATGGTTGGGTCGGCCATCCTTGTACAGCGGCAACGAAGCCTCCATATTCGGGTCTCAATCCATGGATAATTATTCTTTTTATCCTGGATTCTACAATGGAAACACTAGGATCTAACTCAGAAATTTCACTGCAAATAGACTTTACCTTGTGGAAATATTCGGCAATCGTCATGTCTCGTTGGGCCACCGATAACAACTCGTTCTCGAGAAGCTACAATCTTGTATCGTTCCTCTTTGAAAAAAGTGTGGCGAAGGTGTCCCACGTTTTTTTTGGTGTCTTGGCCTTCCGTATGTGCTCCAACATGTCCTATTCAACTGTGGTTTTCAAGGCAAACATTGCCTTACCTGCCTTAATCTTCCACTTCCGCAAAGTGTCGTTGGTGTCTTCATCCGGCTGCGGAACTTCATTACAGCCGACAACATCCCAAAGATCTTGGCCTTGTAGGTAAGACTCCATACACGTCGCCCATGTGTCGTAACTTTTGTTGTTCAACTTCTTGGTTCCTCCAACAACTTGAAGGTCTCCCATCGTGTCGGCAGAGCTTCGATAAGCCGAACAAGATTAACCAATAATCTTGCGAAGTACTAAACTTTTCACGATTCTCAGAAGCTTCACTAGAGACGGTTCCTGATCATACCGCTCTGATACCAATTGTTGAGGAAAAAATTAGAGTACACAACTCTAACACAAGTGTTGGAGAGACAAAACAAGTAAACAAATTACTTGTATTACACACACAAAATATTACAACACACAAACTCTCAAGGACACTCTTTAGAAGCTATGACACTCTCTCACTTTCTAGAGACACACTCTAGAACACTCACACTCCTACAAGACTACAAGACTACTCTTACTTCTCACTCTCACTTGATTGCCTACTACTTCTTGGCTAATTGATTGATTGATTGGTTGGTTGATACAAATGGTGTGGATGCCTTCTCCTTTTATACGCATGGATGGAACCTTGGAGAAGCATGGAAACATCATGCTAAAGATATCAAGATAATTCCACTACCTTCCTAAGCTAGAATTATCTACACTAATCTTGTATGTTGGTGGAATCCTCACCATTCTTCTAGACTCTTCCACCAACTTAAGAAACAACCTTCTAGTCCTTTCTACAAAGGACTACTTTAACTTGGATAAGCTAGCTAACCAACTTTAGTGAATGTTCTAGAATTCTTTATTTTAAATTTGTGTAGGTCTTTCAATGAGATGGGTTGATTTCTTTAACAGCCAAGATTTCGTAAGATCTCAATATCGAAGAAGATTTTGTACGCTCTTTGTCAGCGATGACGACCCCGACGCGAATCCTGTCCATTTGAAGAAAAATCTTCAAGCGGCTTTGATTTCACGGTGAGTCCTCTCGCCCTCTCTGTAGAATGTTGTTTGCGATTCTCTATTTCTCTCTCTTCCGTTCAATCTCTATGGTATAGAATGTTGAAGTACCTAATCTACTGCATGCATGTTAGCATTTAACCAGCCAAAAATATCATAATAAATTACTTTAGTTTGCCAATTAGGAGCTCTTTGTTCTCCAAGATATGCCTATTATCTCCCTTCAAAATCATATTTCGATCAGTTCGATCACTTTTTAACTGCAAAGGATATCTACAACACAATACATTAATGATATTGATTTTTTTTTTTTTCCTAATGAAAGATAAAAATCATGACTGGTGTGAAGAACGGTGACAGTGATCGAAGTTCATCATCATGTGGATGATCCAAGTGGCGCTGGTTTTCCATTATGGTGATTTCTAGGATTTTGCGGTGCCTAATGTTTAGCGATCTGGTTTGGGTTTCTGGGTAAGCAGTTTTCAACTTAAATTTATTTCCTTTTTTTTTCTCAAATTTGTTTGACGGCATGATTTTTTTGGTCCTTTACTGAATAGTTGTTAAGAAATGGTAGAATTTTTAATTGCTTTGATTTCTTTTGAATTTGTTTGTTATTTAAATTTCGAGCCTTGAATTTTGTAAGCACTTTCATTATTTAGAGAAGTAGTTTGACCCCATGGACGAATTTTTTTCACAGCAGCTTCAAATCAACCTCTCTCCACTCAGTCGGTCATCTACTCAGTTTCTTCTACAGGTATATCTATGTATACAGTTATGTACATATGTATAATCGATCTCTGCTATACTTTTACATCTATCTATGTTGGGCATTCTCTAGCACTAGAGCTATTGAAGGAATCAATGCATGTTACAATAGACCTTGTAATACAGACATTTTTTAAGTTTTAATAACAATTTTTTTTTTTCTTTCTCTTTTTTCCAGGAAAACTAATGAAAAGGGCTTAAAAACTTTGAGTTTTAACGATAAGAACAAAATAAAAGGTAAAGTGAATAGTACCATGATTTACTTTTTAGTGTAAAAATGTGGTTTTTCGTTGAGAAAACCCTAGCCGCTCCAGCTTTTCTCTCTAGCAGGAACCCCCCCAAACCCGAGCCTTTTCCGCCAACTCCTTCCTCTGGTTGGGGTCGGCAGGCATCCCCTTGTTGCTACACTTTTTCCTCCTCTCTAGTCCGCTACCCACGCCCTTAGGTCCTCCTTCCCCCTCCGCCCCCCTTATTTCTCACCCCGCACCCTCCTCATCCTTTCCCTCCCTTGTTTTGGTCTCCACCCCTCTCCCCTTTTTATTTTCCTTCCTTCCCCTTCTTCCCTGGGATTTGCTTCCCAGTTTCATCCTTTTCCTCTTTCTCTCCTTGGCCGAAGGACTCCTCTTCTTTCCTTTTGTTCTTTTCCTTTTCACTTTTGCTTTTCTTTTATTTCTCTGCATTTATTTCCTGCATTTCTCTAGCTTCCTTGAGCCTTGTCTCAACCTCCCTGAGCTTGTCTCATATTTGGATTTTTATGCCCCATTTTACCCCCGATGTTTCTCCTCGTCGTCAATCCTTCCCCGCCGACCTCTGCTGCTCAGCCCATGGCGTGTCTCCCTCTGGCGGTGCACCTTGGTGTTGGGTGGTTATTAAAGTGCGTTTAGCACTATTTGATAGGATTATGGGAGCGCTTTTTGCGCGGGTGGCTCGCTAACCCCCATTTTTCGTTCATCTAGCTTGTTCGTGGGTTCTTTCTCTTGGTGGTGGTGACGGATCGGCGATGGCGGCGTAGCTGGCGTGGTGGAGTTTGCTTTTTTCCAGATCTAGAGTTTTTGTTGATGTAAGCTTGCTTGCTCTTTATGAGCTTGTTGGTTGTTTTTACTTTTAGTTTTTACTTGTATTTGGCTTGCCTCTAGGCTTCCATTTCTTGTATTAGTTTTTATTAATGAAAGTTCTCTGTTTGTCCAAAAAAAAAAATGTGGTTTTTCGTTAAAGTAAACAGTACCGGTAGCTTTTCGTTAAAGTTTCCTTTTTTTCCTTACAAAAGATAGGATAATTTACACTAACTCATCTAAACTACCGTAAGAATGATTTGAACACGAGACTTTGAGCGCTAAAAAAAATGTTCTTAACCAAATGAGCTACAAGACACTTGCCACTAACATCTCTATTTTCAGAAACTGAAATTATTTACCCCAAAAAACACAAAATAATTCTTCCCGTCCATCCTCATACGAAACTCTCTTCTTTCTACACTCATTCACTATCTCCAACCCCTAAAAAATAACACCAACTTCATCCTCTTACAGGTTCGTACCCGCGAATTGTATGGCAAGTTCGGCAGCTACTACCGAAATATTTTTCAGAAAACTTCGGCCTACACCTCCCGAACCAACCCCACAACAACTTTTTTTGCTAATGCTCGGCAGAAAATAACACAAAGAACCTGTGAGAGGATGAATATTGTGTGCTCTTGAAATTCTAATGTGTAACTTATATGGACCTTGTCTTCCGTCGGATGGAAACAAATGATTTAGTTAATCCTCTCCCTTCTTAAATTAATAAGGAATATTCTGGAGTTCTGAACAAATTTCTGAACTTGAATTCTGCTTAGTTACAATATAAGTTGATAATACGACACACCATATGTGCTGAAATAATATGCATCAATTTAAGTACACAAGTATTGATGGAACTACTTGAACTGACCCAGAAGAGGTACTTCATCCGTTATCTTTTTATTCCCCATTTCTCTCAGCTGGGCAAGATGCACAGCTCGTGCCTTCTTTTCAAGATGGCGGCGCCAACTTTCTTGAAGCGAAGAAGCTGCAAGATGCTCCTTCTGAGAGGGCGGAGTGAACTTGAAAAAATGCAACCAGTTTTTGGAGACTATAGTTTTCAAGTCGTAAGCCCTTAGAACAAAGGCTTCAACATTTGTGTGGGACTTGACAAACCTGGTCGAGATCGGTAAGGCAGTGAGGTAGCTAACTTCCGATACCCAGTTTAGAAGTTCTTCTCCGTAGAAATCACCTTTCTTAAGACAATGAGTGCTTCCATTATTATTACTAGATCCGTAGCTCCATACAATGCCTTGCGTGATGAATAACATCTTATCAAGCGGTTTCCCCTCTTTAACAATGTAGGTATCCTCAGTAAACATCACTGGCTGAAGGCTTTGACAAATTTCTTTCAGCACTTTTTCATCCAGGGTTTGAAACATTGGCACCTACAGTAAGATATATTAAGAAAAAATAAAGCGAATAAATACGACAAAATAGCTACTAAGGAACACAAGGGAAATTCTACGGTACCCCTTGAAAACATTGAAGGGTATTGGTAGGTTACCAGTTAACGACACGAGGCTACTAAAGTGATGCTTCCATATTGCATGTATCCAGAACATACTTAATTCAGAGAATTAGAGTAATTAACTTACTTTTTTTAGAATAGACCAGCATAAATAGAGTTTGATTGATCTTCTATCTTCCACGGAAACAATAGAGATGATACTCTTCATATTAACATCGATGTTTTTTTCTCCTTGTAGATGTATTTGCAGCCTTCGCATCATCACCTTCTTCATATGCTTCGGGATGCCATTTTCAGATAACCAGCATTGGGTCTCTAAATTCATCTGCAATTCCATATGCCGCCGAGCTTTCCTCTTCGCTAATGATGTAACTGTAACCGCCCATATCTGTTTCACAGTAAGGTCATCAGTTCATTAAATCCTGAAATATCAAAACCAGGAATGAAGGCGAGGGTTCCAAGATGTTATTGGTCACCAACCTGCTGCAAATTTCCATTGAGGTAAAACATCAATAGTAGCAAGCCAAGTAAAGAAATAAAAACGGCAAACAGATTTTCCATTGCGTAGCTACTGGTCTCGAGGTTTGATCCGAGAGAACTGCATGCAAAAATCACAAATAAGAAATAATATATATCTTAAGTATAATTAAATTCAATGCGCGCAGAGCCTAAAAGTAAGAAAATCTTCAATAACTTTGTTGTGCATTGATAACGGAAATTCTTTGCTGATGTTGCCCTATCCATGTACAAACCTTAGATTTCTAAGTCCCCACCAGAAACAATGCAAAATCTTTCTGGGAAAGTCTGCTGACTCCACCACACCAGACTGAAGAGCATCAAGAAATATCCCAAAATCGAAAACCTTTGCGTCTGACGGATTTATAGGGCATAAATCATTTAAGGCTGTGATATTTTGGAACAAACGATCATTGCAATAAAAAGTACTAGGTTTACATCCATTTTGTTCACTTTGACAAGCAAGTTGCCAGCAAGTTGACTGTCTTTGCATAGCTAAAAAGTACCAAAAAGCCCCAAGTACCTAAAAGGACCAATGAGTAGTACGTAAGTTAATCTTACCACATATTTGTATCATCTCTCTAACAGAGGTAGAGCTCACCAACACATGTGGGTCTCATCTCTATTAGAGAAACAGTACAAATGAAGGTACAAATATAATAAAAGTAGTAATTTTGTAAAATTAATTCATACATATGAATGAAACTTACATAACTAGTATGGATGTAAAGAAAGAGACTGAATCCCCATTTGAAAAAAGTCCATGTTCCGATCAAGATTGTAGAACTCTTGCTGAATTCTTTACATGATACGTACATGCGAATAACCCTTGGGACATATTGTAACAAAGCAAGAGTAGCCATAAGCTCCTTAGCAAGCAAAGAACTTGAGCCCCTCGTTTTTGAAAACAATATAAATGTTAAAACCTGTCAACAGTGGATAACCATCAAATCTAATCATAATTTGGAGTTGAATTAACTAACAAAATGCAAGTCCGAATTTCACATAGATGTGTGCGCTTGCATACTCAGGGAGATTCCTCATGTGCGTCAGTGAGTATGTTATATCATAATAAAGGATGGACATTGCGAAAAAAATTTCTCAAGCGGAGCAAGAAAATCAGGTTAGGAGGGATTATTTAGACTCTATACGTAATAAAGAGTTATCGTACCTGGGTTGCAGGAAGAATGGCCAAAATGTCCATTATGATGTATGATTTCCAAGGCCACTTAGCCGACATTGCCAAAAGATCACTGACTAATATCCTTCGTTTTTCTAGAATCCCGATCCAAATTTGAAGGATAATGTCGATTATATACATGAAATCTGTAAGTAGTCGTGATACAAGAGCTATTGTCTTCAACTTTCTATCCAACTCGAAGCACTTCATGTTCTTATTGACGAAAGGAATATAAAAGAATAAAGGGTCCACCAAGACTCCAAATGCACATGATATTCCAAATATTTTCTTCCACGTGACGAGATAATGTCCTTCATTTGTCTCATGTTCGTCCTGTTGTTTAGTACTGAAAAAAAAGACGCAGCTTGAACCATCAGATAGGTGTGGTCCTATTAATTTTCTCTTCAACAAACGTTTGGATATATATTATCAAAATCTTGTGCATCACCCACGATAACGAAGTCGCTATACATTAATCTAGGCCATTTAACAGGGTGGGTGGGGGGAGTAGGCTAAGCCTCACAATGGGCTAGCAATAATGTGGATCAAATTTCGCTTTTGGCAAGAATCGAACCTAAGACCTCTCACTTACAAGTGAAGAGGAATACTACTAGACCGTATTACTAAGTGGCAGGGTTAGTCATTTTTAAGTATCAAACTTGCTATAAATGTATTTAATTATATGTACATTAAATATAAGATTTCGTTCAACTAAGTTGAGACAAATGCCAGTACTTGGTAGATGAAAGGCTTAATTGGAGGTAAGGTTCTAAAAGGTGCTAGTTGGGGGAAGGGCAGCGGTCTAGCTAGTGCCTCAGCAATTTTTTAATTCTGATTAAATTTGTTATATAACATATAAATAAATGTTTACTTAAACTTAAAAAAAAAAAAAGTAAACTTGATATAAGTTCAATTTTGTGAGCCATAATTAGAAATAGTTGTTGTAAACTTTCCTAGTTTAAGCGTGAATGTGTAAATCCTAGATTAGATTTGATTCTAGTTATCATTTCCTATTACAACTTGTATTCCTTGGGGATGAAGGAATATCTTCTCTTCTTTTACTACTCTAAATAAAGGCACAATGTAGGAGGGATAACACACACATTCCCTTACAATTCTACAAACACATCTCTCTCTATTTCTCTACCCTTGCCGCCTGCCCTATTTCATTTGTCAGATAAAATAGGCTACAACACGTTATCAGTACGCTCCTACCACTGCGCTTAGGAATCTGACGTTGAAGAATTTTTCTACATCAAACCAGTTCATCCATATCATCACGCAATCAGGTTCTTTCAAAACAACGATTTTTATCTCGATATTTTTGCAGCCCTGATAGCATGAACATTCACCATAATGCATGACCCAGCTTTACGTTTTTCGAATTTTAGATTCTACAAAAATTGTGTATGCATTATATTCGTAATTGTTGAATTATGTGAATTTGATATTTGCCATGAGTTGCATCAAATATATGTACATGCATCAAATTAATGAATTGCATATGCATCAAATTAAATCATATATGAATTGAAAAAAAAAAAGAAAAAAAAAATCAAAATCAGGAAACCTAGGGTTCTTTCAAATCCGTGACCTCCACCATCCATGAAGATGGGCCTCTTCCTCGAGCCAAGAACCCAACTGGAGCTTCTTCTCCTAGCCTAAAACCACGAACTCGACACCTAGAAGGTGTCGCCACCCTTCAGCCACCGTATTACATGGCCTACAGCCATGCCCAGCCACCTCGGCTACCCCTGACGACCTGAAGATCGTCCACGGTGTCCCTTGGTTGAAGATTCCTTCGACTCCCATCAAATTTTTCGAAATTTTGATTATAATTTTCAAGGTTTTGGTTGAATCGTTGAGATTTCCAATCTCCGATTTGTAATTATGGTCAATGACACCCAACACAGGTGTCACGAGTCCCCCCCCCCCCCCCCCCCCCCCGGTCTAAGATTTGGCCACCCACAGTGGCGGCGCTGGTGTTCTTCCCCGGCGACACTCCCTAGCCTAATCAGACCATTAAACCGAAAAGAAAAAAAAACATTTTTTTTCTTTGGGCTCACCTACAGTGACCTAAAAACCCTTTGGCTCGGCCCACGTGAGACACCAGCTTGACGGCTATGGTGTCCCCAAATGATGTGACACACTGGATCACGTCCTCCCTGGGCCCAACTGTTTCCCCGGCCTGGAAAGAGAAAAAAAAAACAAATTTTTGTTTTTGGGCTTGCCTGAAGTAGCCCGTATAATTTTTTATTTTTTTACTTTTGTTTTGGGCTTGCCTGCAGCAGCCCATCTCCCTGGCCTTTGTGGATTTTTTTGGGGCTCGCCTGTTGCGGCCCGTTTCGTTCCTCTCCTCCCCATAAGCTTGAAGCCTGAACCCGAGAAACCCCACACGGACCACATTTTCTTAAGTCACCCGTGGGCTTAGGTTTTTCCTTTGGACCACGAGTTTCATTTGCCTAATATTTTAGGCCCAATGGGTTTTATATTTTTTCACCCACACTTTAATTTGGCCCGAAGTCCAAATAATTAATTCAATTATAATTATAGACCTAAAGTTTTATTTTGCATATTTTTGTTGCATATTTCTGTGTATATATTTGTGTTTGCCTGCAGCTGAAGTTCATAATTACTTTGAAACCTGAAGTTTCTTATAAACATGCCTTGTTTGAAAACCTGAAGTTTTCATTTAAAAATATCACCCATGAAAACCCGAAGTTTTTTTCATGCAAAATTAAACCAATACATGTCTATTAGAACTTGTATGTTCTACTCCTATGTGAATGGATTGATTTTTTCTCCATTACACTAACCACATCTTGTCCATCTATTTTGTGATAGGAACATGTCGAATTTGAACAAACTCGACTTCGTAGTTTTGGAGATCTCTGGAAGGAACTACATCAAGTGGGTTCAAGATGTGAAGCTCCACCTCACTGCAAAGAACTTGTGTCCCGCTATTGAAGAAGAGACATGCAACCTTATTGGCGAAGCTAAAAAAGCCACTACTATGATCTTCATCTGAAGACATATCCTTGACGCCTTGCAAACTGAGTATGTTGCTAAGGAGGATCCACGAGCACTATGAGTCGATTTGGCTGATCGTTTTGATCACCAAAAGGACATATTCTTGCTGAAGCAAGACATGATTGGCAGCATTTGCGCTTCCAAGACTTTAAATCTGTGAATGAATATAATTCTGAAGTTTGTCGAATCCGATCATTTCTCAAGTTTTGTAACGAAACTTTGACTGAATAGGATCTTCTGGATAAGACCTATTTGACCTTCTCTGCTTCTAATAATATTGTCATACAACAACAATATAGAGCTCAAAAGTTCACTAAATTCTCATATTTGATCTCTGTTTTACTTCTCGCTGAAAAGCAGAACCAGCTGTTGATGAAGAATCATCAAGCTCGACCTACTGGGACGACTGATGTGCCTGAAGCACATTATAGCACAAACCAATGCCCAAAATGCCAAAAAAGGCGTGGTAGGGGTGGCCAGAACCCATCCCACCAAGGTCAAGCCTCATCCAAGGGAGGAAACAAAGCCTAGAAGTTCTCAAACCTCACTCCCAAGGCCCCGAACTTCAAGAATAAAGGCAAAGCATCTAAAACTATGGATGCGGATATGTGTTATCGCTGTGGTTCAAATGACCATTGGTCCCGTGTTTGCCGAGCTCCTAAGAAGGTTGTAGATGAATATCATTCTCGTCGTAAGAAGTTTGAATCAAACTTCGTGCAAGTGGACGAACCGGAGACTACAAAGATGGAGGTTTCTGAATTTCAAGAGGATACCACCCTTATGGAAGATTAGAATCTTAGACATAGACTTTTTTTTTTTTAGTTGAAATAAGACAATGGGGCCGAATTCCACCTAGTGGTCGAACCCCTCCCTTGTTTTTGGTTGATTTTTGAACAATTTTCTTTTATGTTTGGATTATTTGTTGGTGATTTGTTTTTGGATATTAAGTTTTAATTGATTACCATCCTTGAATAAATGAAATTATTTTGAATTGATATTTGTTTTTAAAACTTTTATGCATGTGACCGATTCAAATTAATTTTTCATTCTAGGTATGACTAGTGGAGAAGTTAGTTGTCTGGCAGATAGTGCAACCACGCACACAGTTTTGCGTGAACGCGTCTATTTCACTAACTTCATACCTAAGAATGAACCTCTGACAACCCTGTCAAGCCCATCCAACCTTGATAGAAGGATACGGTAAGGCACGTATAATGTTGTCTAATGGTACAATCTTGACCATTTCTGAGTTACTCCACATTCTAGAAGAACGTTGTTGAGTTTCAAGGACATTTGAGATAACAATTACCACGCTGAAACCCACGTAGAAAACGAAGTTGAATTTCTGTGCATAACTTCCTACGAATATGGCTAGAAGAGTATTCTAGAGAAGATAAAGCGTATCCCGAGTGGTCTGTATACTACGACCATAAGCCCCATAGAAAGCCACTATGTGGCCGACCCTACTACTAGGACCGCGCACAAAATTACACTTTAGCATGATCGTTTGGGGCATCCTAGACGAATAGCGATACGCCGTATCCTTAAATCATCACACGGGCATCCACTAACTCGAAGTTTAGGTTCGATCCAAGGAATCGCATGTCGAACATGTTCCATGGGAAGGTTTATTACTAAGCCTTCTTATGACAAGATTCGTTCGAATCCTCCCATTTTTCTACAACAGATTCAAATGGACATTTGTGGACCGATTCACCCTCCCTGCAGACCATTTAGATACTTTATGGTTTTAGTTGACGCTTCCACATGTTGGTCACACGTGTGCTTGTTGTCCACAAGGAACGCTGCATTCTCTAAACTGTTGGCTTAGGTTATCAAGCTCAGGGCTCACTACCTTGATTATCCGATCAAATCTATTCGATTGGATATTGCTGAAGAATTCACATCTAAAACTTTTGATGACTATTGCATGTCGGTTGGGATTGAAGTTGAACATCTTGTACCCCATATTCACACCCAGAACGGCTTGGCAGAGGCTTTCATTAAGCGCTTACAAATGATTACTTGATCGTTGGTCATATGTACCAAGCTCCCGATCGCTACTTGGGGCCATGCAATATTGCACGCAGCAAAGTTGGTCCACCTAAGGCCTGTTGCGACACAACCATATAGCGCGCCCTTCAGTTTGTTACCGGATACAAACCCACATATCGCATCTGCGGGTTTTTTATTGTGCGGTATATGTGCCGATCTCGCCACCCTTATGTATAAAAATGGGGTCTCAACGAAGGATAGGAATCTATGTCGGATATGATTCTCCTTCGATTATTCATTACTTAGAACCTTTGATAGGCAATCTGTTTACTGCTTGTTTTGCGGATTGTCACTTCTACAAGACAATCTTCCCTTCGTTAGGGAGAGATAAGAACGTCAATGTTCCTGAAGAACGACGTGAATTATCGTGGACGACCCCCACTTTGATCTCATTTAGATCCCCGCACCGCTCAGTCTGAAAACTGAAGTGCAGCGCATATTAGATCTCCAGAGCATAGCTCAGAGTATGCCAGATGTTTTCACCGATCTAGCACGCGTGACAAGATCACATATTCCAGCTACGAATACGCCTGCAAAGATGAATATACCAAATGTACGACGGACTTCCCTCTTAGAGGCCCGGGACGCCAATCTTGGTGATCCACGTACATTAGCGGCTAGCCAATCATCTGCCCCTACACAAAAGCGTGGTAAACCTCTTGGTTCAAAGGATTCACACCCCTGGAAGAGGAAACCCACAGCATAAGGTTCCGAATAGCCTATGGTGAATCTGACTATCGTTTACTCATTTTATCCAACTCATGAGGAACTTCTAGATTATGGAAGTGTAACACCTCACCCTACTTATATATAAATTTCTGTAAATTCCCTAAAATATGTTTGGAACTATCAATTTAGTCCATTATCCTAATTAAATATGAACCATCCATCTAGATTTTCAATTTGTCCCAAACTGCCACGTGGCAACACCCCAGCTTTCCTCATTTCTTTCTCTCTCTATCCCCTACCCCGAGATCATTTCTTCTCTCTATCTCTCTTTCTTCTCTTTTTCTGTGCACTCTTTTCTCTCTCTCGAAACCCTCTCATCCCTCTAATTTTCCTTCACCGTGACCACCCACACACACACACACAATCGCACCACCTGCTCGAGAACACTGCCACCACCATCAGAACCTCACCAGCCTTCTCTCTCTTCCGTCGCAGCAAGGATGGCGAAACTAGAAAACTCTCCGGCGAGTTCCTTTGATTTTCCCGGTTAGGTAAGCTTATGGTTTACCTCATTTCATCTTAGATTGATGCTGGGATGTGATTATTGAGTTTTACCTCGTTATTTTCCAAGGTTTTGGAACGACATTGATTCAAGGGAAGGCACACCCACCTCCAGCGAGCCCGTGGTTATCGAAGGGATTTTCGACCACCACCGGCCGTTTCACGGCGAACCAAAGGTACCAACGTACTCCTCTCACCTTCCTCTACAATTTAGTAGTTAGATCGGAGCCTAAGGTGTGTAGTTGCAGTCGGCCGGAGCTAGGGAAGCTCCGGTGTTCGTCTCCGTTAAGCCCAGGCCCTTCAGGCCATTCCAAAAACCTTCGGGCCTTAGGCCCATTGTGAGTTAGCCCAATACCCTAACCCGTTTCATTTTTAATTTTAATTATTTTCTTAAAAACCCAAAAGGCCTTCGGGCCGTTTCCTTTAGGGTCTTTGGCCCTTTGACCGAACCCTAGAAACCTTTATATTTGGGCCAATCTTTAAGCCTCGGCCCGTATGCTTAAACCCAGGCCCTTGTTGGGCCATATATGAATCAGGGCCTTCAGCCCGTTTACCTAAAACCCTAAACCCCAGTGAGCCAAGCCTGGGGGCCTTAGGACCAAGCCCAGATCCATTAGACCGACCCGTTTGACCTGGTCCAACTCGGACCCGTGACCCGTTGACTTTGACCTCATCTGACCGTTGACTTTTCGAGTTTTCATTCGGGACCTCTCCTAGGCTAATTTCGACGTCCTGGACCCGTTTCTGAAGTCCTTTTTCCCAGATTCAATCATTTGAGTAGAGTTTGATTGAATGTACCCTTTATGTGAATAGGTGACATTGTTAGCAGTGATTTTCGTTATTCCTTTTGGTAAGGCTTTGCACCAACGGTGTACGGTGAGTGGACTCCTTCTAAAAATGCATGTTTTGATATTAGAAATGCATACATGAAAAGCATGATTTGATGATTATGTTCTATGAAACGCTTTGAGATAATATGCTTATTGAGACTAGTTTGAATTACTACTATTTTTCCTATAACCCGTGTTCTTATAGAATATCTGATGGATGACGATATGATATTTAGAACATGTTTCGAACACCTCTTTATAGTATAGATGATGGATGACTTTATACTATGAAGTTGTTTTTCAATATATGTATGTTCAATGGTTTTGTACTTACCTAGTGGTATTTATTCCGCTACGGGACGTAGGGATAGTTTCCGGTCCGTCCCGGGCGACAGTTTGGTTCTAGCATAGGGCCTGAAGTATGTTTCCTCTGGCTATTTAGCACAGGGACGGGGAGCCGGCATGAGACCTGTAGTGTGTTTTCCTATGACTGTCTGCTCAGAAACAAGGAGCCGACATGGGGCCTGGAGAGTTATATTGGACATTCACTAGTGATTATTATATATGAGTTATGATTTGAGACATTGCACGGCATGCTAGGTTTCGAAAAACCTATGTTTATCATGATATATATGCATTTTCAAAAAACCTAGGGGTTAATATGTTGATAACTGTTTTATTTTATATATATATATATATATATATATATATATATCAACTTGGTCCACTCATGTTTGTTTTGCGCCCCCTAACAGGACCTGAGAACGAGGATTACGATGTGAGTTACGAGGCATTTCCCTACCAGTGATATCGTGTTATATTTTCTCTGCTTCGGCATTTATGTAATAGCACTGTTTATCTTAATTTTCGCTTGTACTCTATATTAAACGTATGCTCTGAACATGTCATGCATTATCTTACTTTTAAATGGTTTTCAGTTGAAATTTAGTATTGTGTTATTCGTCTCTTTTGGGGCAGTTAGTTCTATTTTGTATGCTTGTTAGCATGTTTTCAGTAATTGCATAATTTAAATGGCTCTCGTCACCCTTCAGGTATCGACCAGCACTTGACCATCCCAGTGTCCCGAGGATATTAGGATCATGGCGTGTCAGGAAACGTCCTTCAAGAGACGAATCATCATCCCGAGAATCGTGAGATTTCGGTCTAATATGCTAGCTTAGATGATGTCTGGCGTAAAAATGAGATGATTGTCGACGATGCATTAGCATTTGTAGTAGCTACTGAGATCATGTTGAGCGATGATATTGAACCGCGTTCCGTTAATGAATGTTGACGTAGAACTTATTGGTCAAACTGGAAACAAGCAATCCAAGTGAACTCGATTTGCTTGCGAAACGTAAGGTGTTTGGACTTGTAGCTCCTACTCTTCCACATGTGAAGCCTGTTGGCTACAAGTGGGTTTTCGTTCGGAAGCGTAATGAGAAGAATGAAATTGTGTGTTACAAAGCTCATCTTGTTGCACAAGGCTTTTCACAACGCCCCAGGATTGACTATGTCGAAACTTATTCACCCGTTATGGATGTGATTATTTTTCGCTACCTTATCAGTTTGGTAGTTTCCGAAAAATTGGATATGCAGCTGATGGACATAGTAACCGCGTATCTCTATGGGGATCTTGATACGGAAATCTATATGAAAGTTCCCGAAGGGCTTTCATTGACTGGCTCAAATATTTCCAAACCTCGGAACACACTCTCAATTCGGCTGAGGCGTTCACTCTACGGTTTGAAGCAATCCGGAAGAATGTGGTATAACCGTCTTAATAAGTATTTGACTAGTCAAGGATATGTGAACAACGAACTATGCCCTTGTGTGTTCATTAAGAAGTCACATTCCGGATTTGCGATTGTTACAGTATATGTCGATGACATGAACCTCATCGAAACTCCTGAAGAGCTCGCGAGAACTACCTCGCATCTGAAGTCGAAATTTGAGATGAAAGATCTAGGTAAGACTCGATATTGTCTCGGTCTCGAGATAGAGCATTCTTCAGATGGAATCCTAGTACATCAATCGAACTACACCCAGAAAGTGTTGTGCCGCTTTAATAAGGATAAAGCGAAGCCTTCGAGTACTTCTATGGTCGTTCGATCGCTAGATGCAAAACGGGATCCCTTCCGTCCAAATGAGGATGATGAAGAGATTTTGGAGCCTGAAGTTCCTTACATAAGTGCGATAAGATCTTTATTGTACTTAGCTCAATGCACTAGACCCGACATCTCCTTCGCTTTTAATCTTTTGGCAAGATACAGTAATGCACCTACACGCAGACACTGGACTGGAGTGAAGATATTTTCCGTTACCTTAAGGGTACTACAGATTTTGGCTTGTTCTATCCCTATAGATCCTTGAGTGATGCCGCACCCCCTGCTTCTCGAGTCGATTCTCGCCTTGTTGGTTATGCCGACGCATGATACTTATCTGATCCACACAAGGAGTGTTCTCAAACGGGTTATGTCTTTACTGTTGGAGGCACCACACAATCTCTTGGAGATCAACTAAACAGACCTTAGTTGCCACTTCGTCTAACCATGCTAAAATTCTCGCCTTACATGAAACAACTCAGGAATGCTTTTGGTTGAGAGCAGTTGTGGGCCATATTTGAAGCTCCTGCGATCTTTATCCCGCCGTTGATGTCCTGATGACGATCTATGAAGACAACGCAGCATACATCGAACAACTCAAGAAGGGTTACATCAAAGAAGACAACACCAAGCACATTGCGCTGAAGTTCTTCTTTTCACATCAACAGCAAGAGCAACAGAAGATTGAAGTCACGCAAATCCGTTCACAAGACAATCTGGCCGACCTCTTCACCAAATCACTGCCGAAGACGACGTTTCAGAAGCTTGTTCATGGAATTGGTATGCGTAAACTTTTTGAGTTGTAACTTTGCTATTTCTCTTTGGAATTGTGTCAAACTCAAGGGGAGTATCCTGAAGATACTTGCTTGATCTTAATGTATTCTTTTTCCCTACGATTAGGAGCATTTTTTCCACTGGGTTTTTGCTACCTCACTAGGTTTTAACGAGGCACCCACCTTGGGCTGGTCATCTTAGACTATGGTTTTTGTCCCTCCTCGGGTTTTTGCCATAGTCTTAGGGTTTTTTTTTGTGAGATTTACTTACTTATGCAAGCTCCTACCTTATTGAGAATAAGCATTGTTCCTTAGAATTAGTGTCGACGAGTCGACTTCCTCAACTTCTGCATGATGCTGAATCTACCTTGAGTATTTACACACTCAAGGGGGAGTGTTGTAAACTTTCTAGTTTAAGTGTGATTGTGTAAATCCTAGATTAGATTTGATTCTAGTTATCATTTCCTATTACAACTTGTATTCCTTGGGGATGAAAGAATATCTTCTCTTCTTTTACTACTATAAATAAAGGCATAATATAGGAGGGATAACATACACATTCCCCTACAATTCTACAAACACATCTCTCTCTATTAATCTA
Organism: Cotoneaster glaucophyllus; assembly: GCA_036320875.1. Taxonomy (NCBI): domain Eukaryota; kingdom Viridiplantae; phylum Streptophyta; class Magnoliopsida; order Rosales; family Rosaceae; genus Cotoneaster; species Cotoneaster glaucophyllus. The sequence continues at coordinate 4,466,900 of CM070066.1, forward strand.
CCCTTGTCGCCAGCCCTATTTCATTTGTCAGATAAAATAGGCAACAACAATAGTCAACTTCTGTGTTTTTGCTTAGACGGGTCTAGGGATTACATATTAGCTTATTTTTATTTTCATACCCCCAAAATTTATAAATTGTAGTAAATATGTAAATACACAAAATCCCTTAATTATAGGATTAATTGTTTTATAAAATTTACTGTCATTGATTATTTGTAGATGAACTAATCCTTAATTATGGGATTTGAACCAATCCCTTTTAATAACCTGAAATCCCGTAGGATTTGAACTACATCCTCTTTCCACACAAATTCCAACAGCTTGAACACTATACCTTGAACACCGTAGGTGGTTGAGGGCAATGTAGAAGCAAGGATCATGGGCTTGCATGAGAGTGTGATTGAAGGCAATCAATAATATATCTATTCACAATTGTTGAAGAAAAAAACATGGTGCTTTGCGACATGGAGAGAAGTTACATGCAGTGGCCAATCTTGTGTTCATCTTTCTCCTTCTTTTTTGTTTTAAAACTTTTTTTATTTAAGATTTTCTCTCTTGTGTTTTTCTCATCAATATCATTGTTTTCCTATGAAAATCATCTTGGTTCTATGAAATGCGTTGGTGTTTATTTACCTATATCACATGTTTTTTTTCTTAATGTACTTTTATATTATTTTTTTATATTTTACCAATTTCACAAATTAATTGTATTAATCTACCTATATCACAAGTTTATATGCGTATTCCATATGTTTGTGTTCATAGTTTACCTATAATACAGATCGATTTAATTTTTTTTTAATCTACCTCTATAATTATATTATCTACCTGCATCACAAGTACCCATAATATTTGTTGATAAAAATGTATTATATTTGTTGGTTTATGAATTTAAAATGTTTATTTTAATTTAAACTTAACTTACATGCTATGGTTTTAAACTAAAACATGTATTTAAACAATATTTTCTGGATATATAGCATTGGATAAAAAGCATTTGAAAGAATCAATTTTGAAAATTCAAAAATGAGTAAATGATGCATAAATTAAACAATTTAAATATATTTTTACTTTTAATCGGAAATGCAAAACAAGTATAAGAAATAATTAACTGGAAGCAAAATGAAACTGGAATCAATCAAAAAGCAGCTGAATTGACCTGGATCAAAATATCCCTAAAATATATATAATTGGTAAACAAAAATTACAAAATAATTAGACATATAAATTTTAAAGTACTAGAAAATATAAAATATGGGAAATAAGTATATAACGAATGTCTATCCAAGTATTCAACAATTATATTACTATTTGTTGAAAAATAAAATGTAAAATGAAAGTTATCTATTTTCGATCTAAGTTATAGTCACGAATCAGGCAGGTGACTAGGCAGACGCCTAAGCAAGTCTAAGAGAGCGCCTAGTTATTTTTTAAATGCCTAAGAATTAATTGGACCGGTGGTTGGCCGCTAGCGTCTAGACAACCCGTGGGTTTTTAGAACAATGATTGGAGATACGATACTATTATTTCATGCAACAATTGTGGAAAAAAGGAAAAAAGAAGTGGAGGCAGATTCTCTGCCCTCCCAATACCATACATTTTCCATCCCCTCTTATTTGTGCGGTCACGGTTAAGTCACGTCAACATTTTATATTCCTATTGTTTATTGTCTTATTATCTCTATAAAAAATCAATATAAAATGTTGACATGGCTTAACCGTGACCGTACAACACAAAAGGGGATGAGAAGAATATGGTAAAAGGAGGGCAGAGAATCTGCCTCCAAAAGAAATGCATAGAAGCTGAGCTCACAACTTACACATTATTTGATGCAACACTTAAGGAAAAAAGGAAATAAGAAATGCAGAGAAGCTGAGCTCACAACTTACACATTATTTGATGCAACACTTACGGAAAAATGGAAATAAGAAATGCAGAGAAGATGAGCACAAATTACCTTGTCGGGTTCTCCACATCACACGTTACTTTACGCTTAGCCATCACACAGTACCGGTGGCTTTATAGCAGCAATACCCTATAGATAGTTTACTACGACGCCTTCGGCATAACACAGAGAGAGAGAGAGAGAGAGAGAGAGTTTGGACAAAGTGAATTGCAGAAACTGAATAATCTTGCTAGCATTCTGGAAATTAGCAACTGATGATCACGAGATCCAGAAATTAAGACCTTTCACTGCCATACAAATTAAGACAAGCAAGTTGATTGAATTGACGGAGATTGAAAAATGAAGACCAAGACTTTTCTCTGTAATGGGCCTTCTGGTCTGCTCCCAATGTCCAAGTCTTTTTCTAGTCGAAGTAGTTGAGGATTTACTTCATTAATAGTACTACTAGAGCGATGCTAGAAAAGGTTACACCGTAATATATTGGAAGTTAGTCTAACTTTTTATAACCTTATACAAGGTTTTTCCTTTCAAAAATGTACTCTTTTATCTTCACATCCTTACACGCTCCTTCACTTGTGGTGAATTTTCAAGTTAAATACGTGAAAGCATCTCCAATGAGAGTCCCTATTTAGGAGCTCCCTCCACCACCATTGAGTACTCATTTAAAGACTTAAAAGGGAATCTTTGTGTCCCTAAAGAAATATAGCCTCCAATGGGAGAGTCCTTAAATAGAATCCCTAAATTTTTTATTTTTTATTTTTTGCAATTTTGTGTGATAATTAATTATGTGCACATTTTTGAATTAATTTAACATTACGTTCTCGTAAAATATTTTTGTGAACATTTTAACAAAAAAAAAAATTCAAATTATGACACCAATTTTTTCCTTTACAAAAACGTAACTAGAATGAGTGAATTGAGTACAAGTGAACTGAGTATAGGAGATGAAGTTGTGGTAAGTTTTGGTTAGATACTTTGGTATTTAGAGGAATGATGAAGAACAACATGAGAGAGTAACCTAAACTGAAATTATTAATCTTTCAACGGAGGCAATATAAAAAGAGAAAAAAAAAATTGAAAACCAACATGAGAAAGTAACCTAAATTGAAACGGTTATCTTTCAATGGTAAAAAAAAATTGAAAAGCAAGAATCAATATGGACCCTCCATTTTAAACAGTTGAAAAGAAAAAGAAAAGACAAGGTCATGTGACTGGGACCCACGCCTGCTTTTCCACTTAAATTACTCTATTGGGTCTACCATTTCAGTCCCTATATGTGAGTACATACATCAAGTATCCGGCGAGTCCCTATACTTTAGGGACTCATTTTCTGATCCATTAGAGATTCATGGTGTCTCTATATGTGTTTTATACTCATTTTATATGATGGTTGTCCCTATTAGGGGCTCTATTAGAGATGCTCTGAGCATCAAGAATTGGGTGGTGTAGAGCACGTGTGCTCGTTGAGCTTCATACATGGCGAATTTTTAAGTCAAATACGTGGGCATCAAGAATTGTATGACGTGGAGCACGTGTGGTCGTGGGCTTCATAGTGGGTCAACATGACCTGATACCATGAAGAAATTGATGTTCCATCATAAAACCGATTGACAATATAGGGAGTAACCCAACCTCTTATAAGCTCTTGTAAGGTTTTTCTTTTCACCGATGCGTGACTCTTTTAAGCTTAACAATGAGGCCCAAGTCAATGTTATGAGACGTTGGATCTTCAATTCTGTTTTAACTATTAAGATTTTAAAGACTTAAGTCCCGACCCGCAACTAACGACACTAATCACTTTCATCAACTAGCATTTTACCGTTATGATTTTGTAATAAAAAATCTCAGTATAATTAAAAGTGCAACCACAAGATATACGACAATCAATTTGCATTTTCCCATATGAGACTCTTATAATCCTTATGCCTTGCAAGTAGCATAAATTGTGTATTGATTGAACCACCACATAATCTTCCCTCTTGTAACAAAAAACAAACACATGGTTGATGAGAGCAATTGCTAGAGTCCCACCACCGTAAAGAGGTCTAATTATCTCACTGCGTACAGTAGACTTAGTAGTGAGACAAGGTCTTCTTTTTTTCTTTTCTTTTTTTTCTTTCTTTTCTTTCTTTTCTTTCTTTTTAATTCTTAACTTTATTTGAGCGACTTCACGTCTTCGACAGAATGGCAAAAAACGAAGGCAGAGACATGAAATCTGTTAGTGTTCATCCTTCATTGACTTTTTAGTATCTCTCGCTTTCTACAATCTATTAGTGATATCAAGTCACACGATCAAAATCATGAAAAATGCTTTAGAAAGAAAGTTAAAAAAGGGGTTAGGTAGTAGTAGTAATGCAAATCACAATCAAGTGATAGCTTTCACACTGTTGAAAATGTAAATCTCACGTCGGAAAAGATAAGTCTTTGTCTGAAGGCTTAATCGAGTCGAGTTTAAATAGGTTTATCTTAGCCAAATCAAGGTTCGGGCCTTGGTTTCAACCCTAAGACCCAAGCCTTATGATACCCAGCAACATGTCATGTCTAAACCTTCTCCTTACCCATTTCTAACATGAATAGGATTGGCTAGGGACAACAAGTGCAATGTATGGATGGTAAATTGGCATCTCTGAATATTCTGTCATCACCATCACCAGCACAAACACCATTATTCACTACCACAATTAAAACATATCCAATACTTAAATGGACACCATTTCGCTAAATGGTACCCAACACAAACGCAACAACTGTGAGAACCATTGCCCCATGTCAACCTGTTCTAAAAAAATTGTTTGCCACTTAGTATTACAGTCTAGTGGTATTCTTATTCACTTGTAAGTGAGAGGTCTTAGATTCGATTTTCACTAAAGGCGAACTTGAACCGTAATATTGCTAGCTCATTATGAAACTTAACCCACATTACTGCCCCTTAGTATAGATAATATCGGTGTCTAAAAAAAAAATTTACTTTAAACGGTAAATTATATTTTATTTATGTAAAATTGTTTGATGCATTAAATGCATCGTTGTACCAAAAGAAATGTGTTGGCATAGATAAACTGTATGTCCTACATGGCCTGGGTAAGAATCCTTAAGATAGGCCCAAATTTATTTGTTTGTTAATTTGTCAAATTTGATGCCTTTAGATAGGCCCAATTTTATGTTTTTCTGTCTTTTTAAAAGGCCCATCTCAAACACATTTAACATAAACCGTTTGGCAATTTCATCCTACTTATAAGCTTAATTGCAGGTAATTAACTAGAATCTAATCACTACCTTCAACATATTATTCACATTAAAGAGTATAACCTTTAATTAAGTTTAAAAAATGGTAATCTGTTTCAACAAATAATAATAATAATTTTCTTCTTATTTGTGATTTTGTTCTCACATGATCTCCGTGTAACATAAGGTTTAATAATATTATTAATGTGAGCATTCTGAAAAAACTTCAGTTAAGTTATGTTATAGAAAAAAAAAATGATTCTTGACTTTTTTTATCTCTTGCAAAGTATCCATTCTTCAGTTCCTTTTTTCTTAATCTTGCAATTCTCGATTAGTTCAAACGAGTGCTTGAAGTTTACTTATTACTTTGTGATCAGTGATGTTTTATTGTAATATTTTTTTAGATCTAGTTTACAATGACTATTTAGAGTAGAATTATTCATGATATGTATTTGTGATGCTATTTTTTCAATGAATGAAATATTTTATTTTGTTTTAAAAAATGTTTTTTCGTATAAATCTTTTATTGATTGTTTGAATAATAAGAAAAAGCCAAATCAAAAATAAAAAAAATTGCTTTTAAAATGCAGTCAAAGTTGGTGTCCGCAATTTAAGGGCAATCAGGAGAAAAAGCATTGGTGGTATTATAATCTGATTCACATTCATTTTAGGGTAATGTTGGTGAGATTAAACTTTTAAATGAAATTGTGTAAACTAAATGACGTGTGACTAATAAGAAACAAAATGTAAATTGACAATTAATTAATAATTTAATTATCTACAACCATATTATTTGATTTGTAAATTTAATTTAAAAAATTTAGTCTTCCTAATATCACTTATATTTTTAATTAAACCTCCCATGTTAATGTTATGTTATGCATTTTTACTTTTTTGGTGACAAATTTCAAATTCCAACTTTAAAACCTGTCGACAAAATGAAGCATCCGGAGAAAGTGTGAGAGAGAGTTGCATCCATCACATGCAAATGGGTCCAAGTCCTCCACTTTCGCTATGAGTCATCAAGTACTTTAGCCACATCAAATGAAATTGATTTTTTGTTGCATTTTAGGTGTGTATAAACTAAGAATGGTTATAGACAAATTTCAAACCTGTATTTCATATGATACATTTTGAGTTTGAATCTTGGCGACGATGAATCATATGATGGCAACTAGAAGGAGGCTGAAATTCCTCCGTGAGTCTTCCCAACTCCTAGAATGATGGAATACCATAACGAAACCACACGCTGGTCCCCTTTTAAAAGAAAAAAAAAATCTAAGAATGGTTAAGCAACTTGAAAGTATTAGCACTTGGTAGATCTTTAAGAAGCACTTTCTGAGTCATTTTTGTTAAAGTTTTGGATTTTTGATAAAAATAATGTTACGATTCTAAAAAAACCGCTTTTTAAAAAAAAACATTTTTATTATGAGCATAAGCGTTATTTACATAAACATTCTCTAGTCAAACTTTATCCTAAAAATCATATTGCAGATTTACTTACTTGACACGAGAAATAAATATTCTGATTTTCTGACTTTTTCAATGTTTACTAACATATGTAACCTCGTACGAGTATTTCAATTATTCTCAATCTTAGACTTCCCCATGATTACTAATACATAATAATAATAAAAAAAACATGTAACCACCACACTACCACCCTTTGACACAATAACTCAATCATCAAGAAGTAATTGATCTCGCTCCCATTTATGTTCTTCCCAATTCTTATTTCTCTAATTTAAGGCTTTTATTCTTCTAAATAACCCTTAATTAAAGGCAATCACTGTGGAAAACATGGAATAATTGCCAAAGATACATAAACAAGTCGGTCGGTTGGTCCACTAAATTTGGCAGATTTGAAGAGTTAAAGGAGCTTTTGGATGAGCAAGTAGCAACTGTCACTGTTTCCCAACCGTTACGTCCGTGACCACACCTCCATCTCCTCCATCGCATGGCCTCTCCAGTCTCCAATCTCCAATCTCCATCCATCCCTATTCAATTATTTGATTTATACGACTTTCTTTTCATTTTTTGGGTCAAATTAATGCCACTTTCTTAAATAGCCCAGCAAGAATCAGCAGATGCATAATCCCATATCAAGAAAGATGAAAACTTCAATGGGACCATGCATGGGAAAAATGTTATGAGTGTCGGGAATACAAATTATGTAGTGCATTATGTTACGTGTTGTAATAAGCATAAACGATAAAATTGATAAGTTATACTAAAAAGTGTAATAATAAGAAAATAAATTTCTAACTAAGTAAAATTATAACTTAACGTAACCGTGTTCATAGTACACTGAAAAATGGCTTGGGAAGAAGAAGAAAGGAGCGGCATGATCGATCCAACGAAAGTACTGTACAATGTTGTATTTAGTTTTATCCTCTTCATGTGTTTGGTCACATTCCATGTCCGACATTACATATACACTCAAAAAGTTCAAAAAAAAAAGGAAAAAAAAAAAGCACACTCTCATCTTCTTCCACCTCTATCTCTCTCTACTCATTTTCTCTGTCTAACACCGTCCTTCCTTGGCTCTTTTATTTTCTTTGTTTGCACTCATTCCCCACAGCACACGGCATCATTCTTGGAGCCCAAATATCATCAGGGCACACAGGCTCGAAGCAATCTCTCTCTCAAGCAAGAGAGTCTTAACTTCCACAGGTACGCCTCCTCTCTTACTTCTTCAATGGAGTTTTTGATAAATTTCACAACTTTGTGATATACAACTTCAATGTGTAGTGGCAGGTGGTGTAAATTATGCATGATTTTAAATTCTGGGTTTTCTTTGAAACATTCTGGTATTGCTGTTTCCCTTTGTTTTTCTTTGTTTTGAATTAGGATGATGTTGGAATTAGACAAATTTGGATTGGGATTCACAATAAAGTTACTTCCTTTGGCACACAATCAAAGTTTGTACTGTCTTGTATTCTGTTTGTTTTTTATTCAGCAGAAGTAGTAATTCTTTTGGTTATGGGAGTTTGTCAGAGTAGGTAAAATTCAGCTCATCTAATGCGAAGTTTACCATGATCTGTTGTGCCACCCCTGTTGTTGGCTATTGGGGTTTTGTTCTCAATCGGTGAACTTTAAGTTACCGAGGGATTGGACAGAATTGGCTTGATCGAAATCAGGATACATGGAGGAAAGGAAACTGAACTTGAATGCACCTTTTCTGTCCGTGAGGCGGATTGCTACAACACCGGTGATCGCAGATAGAGAGAAAGAGAAGATAGTGCAGAGGCCCGATGGGCGGCACAGTCTTCCTCCTTATAAATCAGACTTTTGCTTGGAGCAGGTGACAGAACCGGTTGCAGTTCCTTTTCACTGGGAGCACATCCCCGGAAAAGCCAAGGAAGGCAAAGAGGCAGAGGCTAAAGAGGAGGTTTCGGTTACTCCTAGGCTTCCCCCCGGAAAGCTTATAAATGTTACAAAGCAAAGTTCGGAAAGGGATCATGGAGATCAAAATGGGGCAAGATCGCGGCACTTTAATGCGTATTCTACGAAGGAAAATGTGAAGGAATTCAAGTGCTCAAAAGAGGTAATGAACCAGAGAGGAGCCTCGGAATTAGAGGACGAGGATGATATTTATTCGGATGCACTTGAGACAATTTCCCCTACGAAGTCTTTCTCCTTGAACTGTAGTGCAAGTTGTCGGAGTCAATCTGACGGTGCAGATGCAAAGTCATCTATAGCCTCCGCTGTTGATCCACAAACCCAGGACTTCTTGATGAATCGATTCTTACCTGCAGCCAAGGCAATGGCTTTGGAGACACCTCATGCTGCAAAGAAGCAACATGCAGCTGCACCTGAACAGCCAAGACAAATCACGAGGGTAATCCGTGAGGATACAAGGCCCTTACCAAAGGAACAAGGGTCTCAAATGGAACTGCAACACGGACACTATGAAGAGGAAGAAGAAAGTGAAGGGGAAGATGACGAGTACAATCCCTCTGGCTCTGTTTCAGCAAAGGGTTGTGGGTTGTTTCCCCGCTTGTGCTTGCGAAATTCTTTATGCCTCCTAGGTCCAATTCCAGGGATGAAAGTTAAGACCCGGGCTCTCATGTCTTCGTCCTCTGGGGTTGCAAGACCAGAAAAATCTGCTTATGGTCGGTCTCTTAGCCAACCACTCAACAAGGTTATTAAGAAACTATCACATCTCTAGTTTCGTTCATTTATTTTCCTATAACTAATTTATATAAAATACTGACATGTTGTATGGTTTTAATAGCATGAGTGGGATGCTGCTTATAAGCGCAAATCAAACTGTGGAGTCCAATCAGGTGAATTGCTGAAGTTGGACAATAAGAAGGCTGGTGAGTCCAATCGCTTTACACATTCTGGTGATCTAAAGAAAGGTAGCTCATCTCCCTTTGGGAATTCACGAAGGGCTTGTCTGTCCCCCTACCGGAATAGAGCACCTTGTGGAGTCAAATCAGCAGAATTGCAGAAGTTTGACTACAATCAGGCTGGTGAATCCAGTCGCTTTACACTCGTTGGTGATCTAACAAAAGGCAGGTTATCTCCCTTGAGGCATTCACGAAGTGCTTGCATATCCCCCTACCGAAATGGAGCACCTTGTGGAGTCAAATCAGCTGAACTGCAGAAGTTTGAGTATAAGCAGGCCGGTGAATCCAGTCACTTTACACACTTTGGTGATCTCAAGAAAGGTACACTATCTCCCTTGCGGGATTCACGGAGTGCTTGCATATCCCCCTATCGAAATGAGGCCCCTCATGGAGTCCATTCAGCTGAACTGCAGAAGTTTGAGTATAAGCAGGCTTGTGAATCCAGTCGCCTTACACATTCCGGTGATCTGAACAAAGCTAGGTTATCTCCCTTGAGACATTCACGAAGAACTTGCATAACCTCCTATCCAAATGAAGCACCTCGTGGATTCCATTCAGCTGAATTGCAGAAGTTTGAGCATAAGCAGGCTTGTGAATCCAGTTGCCTTACAAATTCTGGTGATCTAAATAAAGGTAGGTCATCTCCCTTCAGGCATTCACGTAGCACTTGCATATCCCCTTACCGAAGTGAAGCACCTCCTGGAGTCCATTCAGCTGAGTATAAGCAGGTCGGTGAATCCAGTCGCTTTACACATTCTGGGGATCTAAACAAAAGTAGGTCATCTCCCTTCAGGCATTCACGAAGTGGTTGCATATCCCCCTACCGAAATGAAGCACCTAAGTCTCCATTTCCGGGAGCAGGGTTTCTTGGCGTTCCCAGAGAAGAGAATACCAAAGCCAACAGTAAGTTCAATTTTCATAAAAAAGGTGGTCACAGCTCTCAGGAAGTAACAAGCCATCAAAGAAATAATCAAGGGCCAGGCTTTGAGAGCCCTATTGTTGAGAAGACGCTGTATGTAGATACTGTAAATGTTGCCAAACTATCATATCCGAATTCCAGTTCTTTCGATATAAAAGAACAAGTAGATTGTGCTGGTGAAGATTTTGAGACCTTATTAAACAGAAGAGAGATGGAAGAAACTTTTTCTGCAGAATCTCCGTTTCAAGACATCAAATGCCTGAATAATTTCGAGGGTGGTGGCAAATCGGAAACTGAAGTATTTGAGTCTGTTGATGACAAATCATCTTCGTTATGTGACATACCCCACTTCAAAGGCCAAATAGTTGCAATGAAGGACTCTCTGCTGGGAATTGGTCAGGAAACTGAGGCATTTAACTATTCAAACTCTGGTGCTAATGGAAACCTGGATATGAAAAGTGGTCAGATTATATCTGTACAGTCTCTTCTTCCCCCACCTCTACCAAGATCACCTTCCGAGTCTTGGCTTTGGTCTACCCTTTCGTCAATTTCTTCGAGAAATTCATTTTCACACGCCCATACGAAAAGGCTGGAATCGGAGACATCCTCCATGAGTACCAAGTGGGAAACCATTGTAAAAACTTCCAATTTGCGTCATGATCATATGCGCTACTCTGAGGTAATATTCTCACCATCTTTCATTGTCACATTATTTTGCATACACTAGAAGTTTTCTGTGACAGACGGAGCTCTAACGTTTTTATCTACCTTGACAGGAATTAATTACTCATTTTTCTCAGCAATCCTAGAGTTAGATTTGCCCCAGTCTTCCTCAATTTTCTTTTCTTTTGGTGGCTTCATTTGAAGAGTTTGTTTGAAGGCGAACGGAGGTAGCTAACACCGGCTGGCCAATTTTTGTGGAGGCTCTCTTCTTCCACTTGTTTTTGCTCATTATATACTAGATGAGTGACTTGGTTTTTCCAGATTTTGCATTCGCTTTTTTCTAGCTCCAGTTGAGTTCTTCTCTTACAGATTCCTTGTAATTGAAGTAATTCCCATATCAATAGCATCAAATGTATTGCCTTTGATATTTTTAGGAAGTTAAATCACCCTAAAGATGATCATTCATTTACATTTTGCTACTGATCATTAAAAGATTTGTATATTTCAGTTTTGTAGTTTATTTGCTTGTGTAAAAATATTTGTATATCAATCTATTTTGTGATGGCTTGTCCCTAGAGCTGGAAGGCTAGTGAAGTATTTAGGATGGGTTTGTCCCTAGGAGGATGAATTCAAAGACACCCTCCCTGTTATGCTATGTAAGTCCCATGTTATTTTGTGGACTCTCCGACTGTGAGACACTAGAAATGAAACCCTTGGGCAACTTTGAGAGCCCAATCTTGAGTGCCTCAAAAGGCTCAAATGGTTTCATTAAAAATAGTATTGTATGATCTTCGAACGTAATCATGTGATGTGTGCCAGTCTATATTATAATATTACGTAACGGTGTTTCAATGTTTGCACAAGAATTTTTCGTTTCATTATTTTAATTGACATGAGAAACATGGACTTGTCTATGCATGGATTATCTGTTTCCTCAAAAAGGACCAAGTCAATTACTATTTTCAATTTTCAACTTTTTGTACTTCACCTTTTAACTCGTTCCACATTAATTTCATATTTAGTCAAGCAACCAAAACATTATAGTACTTTTTAATATTTTGATTTAGGTGATATTTACTTTAAAGTTAAACTTGAAAGATAGTAGAATATAGTTTGTAATCTCAACTCAATAATGAGCGAGGCATTGAGCATTAATATTTATAGGAATAATACAAAGCAATCCGTGTGGAAGAGGAATATAGAAAACATAATATACAATCATAACTAGAACTAGGAGTAGAACTTGGACTTGGATTAATCTTCAGTATTAGATGTGTCTATATTGGAGTGTGATTGTTCTGCAACAATTGGAATCAAACTTGGTTTAACACTCCCCCGCAAACTGACCGTGTGACCACATACGGGAAGTTTGGACGGCAAGAACGAAAACCGAACAGCAAATAAACCCTTTGTAAGGAGATCAGCTAGCTAGTCTGTGGAAGAGACATAGCCAATAATGATCTTCTTGCGAGTGACTTTCACACGGATGTAGTGATAGTCGACTTCCACATGGCCCATACGTTGTTGATAAACTGGATTAGAGGCAACGAAGATGGCGCTAATATTGTCACATCATAGTCGTGGAAGAGCAAGAGGAAGATGTAGTTCACGAAACAAAGTATGATACCAAGAAAGAGTAGCAGCAGTGTATGCAAGTTGGCGATACTCAACTTTCGTACTTAAATGAGAGACACCACGTTGTTTTTTAAGCTCCAGAAGATGAGATTGTTACCCAGGAAAATGCACTAGCCACCAATAGAGCATCGATCATCAGGGTCACCAGCATAGTCTGCATCGGCATAGGCAGTGAGATAAAGAGAATTGGGGCAATATATGATGCCATGATTAGGGGTAGCTTTAAGGTAGCGGAGGATTCGCTTAACAGCAACCTAATGAGTTGTGGTTGGCTTATGCATAAACTAACAAACCTGATTAACGACGAACGCAATATCGGATCGAGCATAAAAAAGATATTGCATGACGCCCACAACACTACGAAATTCAGTGATGTCAGACAAGGGTTCACCATCACTTAAACTAAGGCGACGTCCATTAATGGCTAGTGAAATTGGTTTACACTCAAATATTTTGGTGCGTTTGAGAAGATCAGTGATGTACTTTGTCTAAGTGAGATGAAGATCGGTGCTAGTGCGATGAACTTCCATACCGAGAAAATAATGTAGAGGGCCGAGATTCTTCATTGAAAACACATGACTTAATTGATGAATTAGACTTGTAATGTAAGGTAAGCTATTTCCTGTAATAAGGATGTCATCCACATAAATTAACAGGTAAATAGCCATAGAACCATCAAAGAATGTGAACAAGGACGAATCAACATGTGACGATATGAAGCTCAAATTTTCCAAATGGTGAGAAAAACACTGAAACCAAGCATGATGCGCTTGTTTGAGACCATAGAGGGATTGATGCAATTTTCAAACATGAGAGGGATGTTGTGGATTGATAAAGCCTGATGGTTGCCGCATATACACCTCTTCATTCAATGTACCATGTAGAAAACGCATTTTGGACATCAAGTTGATGAAGTGGCCTAGTAAAGTGAATAGCAATGGAGAGAATTAACCGGATAGTTGCATGATGAACAATAGGACTAAACGTCTCACCGTAGTCTAAGCCTTCTTGTTGATGGAACCCATTAGCCACTAATCGCGCTCTATTAAGGGACAAAATTAACAAAATTGACTAGAAAACGAGCCTTTAATTGGCAATTTATTTGCAGAACTTAAATGTTGTAAAATTGAAAACGAAGGATGACCTAACCTAGAATGCCCCAAAGCATCAGTTACACGTTCACATAATAAAGCAAACACACTATAAGTTTGATAAGAAGAACGACATGGGTAAAGTCCATTGTTACTCTGGCCTTGTAAAAGGGTCATCCCCATCCACGAATCCTGCACCCGATAAAAATGGGGATGTAAGGTAAAGAAACAATTATTATCATCCGTAAAACAGTTCAAAGAAATTATGTTAGTGGAGGCTTGAGGAGAAAATAGAGTATTAGGCAAACGAAAGGAAGCAGTTTTAGTGCGAAGAAACGAGTCACCAATTTTGGAGATTTGCAAACCTGGACCACCATGCACACCACGAATTTGATCATTTCCATAATACTCACGAGGATTGTGAAGTTGTCCGATGACACACCCCGACCGAGATCGAGGCATGCTGGCCGTCACGTGAGGGTGACGTAGCCATGTGCACAGTGCGGAAGCAATAAAATAGTAGAAATTACGAATGAATGAAAACCAAACTTCAAGGAATGCTAGACGGAAATTAAGTGTGAATACACAATTAGAGCATAAATAGTCTAGGTGCAGTCAAGCATAAGAAGTACTAATTTAAATAACACCCAAAGAGGCCTACATAGGTGATGGTCTGTCAGAACCTCCGTTGTAGCCTCGTGAGTCACCAACAAAATGCTACCTAAAACCTGGAGGGGCGCAAAACAAAAGCGTGAGTGGGAAAAAACAAAGCTTTTCAAAAATCATTTCATTAAAAACAGTTATATCCCCTCGCCGTAAAACATGTATACTTTCCCAGAAAATAGTATATACATATACTAAATCTCAACTGAAATCAACATCGTCAAAACATGTGAACAAATCATGAATATGCCATGCCATGTAAAACAATTCACCAGGTAAGTAATCCAAATGCAATTATAACTGCAACAACTCATCATCTGAATTCTAGCTCATAAATCATGCCTGCACACGAGTCGAACCCACTTATAGTGGTCTATACGACAAGACTAGGTGTAAAACAATACGCTCTAGTGCTACAATCACGTGAAGACTGTGCGAAAGATCGCGGGTCACCTACAAGTCGAACCCACTAAAGTGGTATATACGACAGGACTGTGCACCTAACTTGGATCCAACATGAGCGTGTGGTGCGGGAGGTGAACATCCTGTGAAAGACTATGCCCCTAACCCTGGGCGGGAACACTAACACCGGGGTGCAGGTTAATGAGCTCTCGATGCATCTCATCATACTCTTCATAACACAACTTCTTATTAACAACATATAAACTTACCTGGAACTTACCTGAGCGCCCGCAGCGTCGTCAACCATGCATATACAATTCATAATGCATACTCGATACTATAAATATATTGGCATGGCAATTCATTGATAAATTCATTTAAAAATGCATTTCTGGGAAAAATACTTAGCATATAGGTATATACGGAAAACCAAAAGCCCACTCACTGGTAAGTAGACGGATTGTAGCCCCCGTGCCTAGCCTCGTTACTCTCATCCTCCGGATAGGTCTCGCCTATGTGAGAAACAACTATAATAACATTATTTTAAAGCACATAAATGAAACTAGGAAATAACTTCTCATACATTGCTCAAATGGGGTGTTTAAATATACCAAAGTGATCTACACAACCTCAGGAACAACCCCATATTTTTAGAATTATTTTTTGAGGTCCCACGCGTCGGCGAGGGCACGGCCAAACTCGCCCCCACGTGCGGCCAAACCTGACAGAATCCCTAACTGTCGTTAGGAATATTTCGTTAAAACTAACGAACTCTGTTCAAGATAACTGACGCCGTTAGGAATATTCCGTCATCTCCTACCTTCGAACTCCGGCGACCGTCGCCGTCGTCGAAAACTGAGAAAAACTTAAAATCTTGTTTTCTCACTCGTTTCTTCACCATTTTCTACGCAATTTGTACCAAAATGAAGCTTAGAGTGAGTAGAACAACGTTATACCTGTTTGAAGCTTCAAAATCCACAGGATCACGCTGAAAAAAGCTTCGATAATCCGGCCAAACTTGAAACTCGTCGATCTCACGATTCCGACGTCCAAATTTCACCAATGATGCACTCCGAGCATCATGAGGACCTCCTAAAGCTTGCTATGGTCCTGAAAATCAAAGAAAATCACGGGTTTAAAAGTTGGTGAACATTGACCAACTCGGGGATTCAATTTTTCGGAGTTTTCTTACGTGAAACCTTTACCAAAACTCAACAAAATACTTAGGAGGAAGATGAGGTACCTTTAGGAGCCTTGAAATGGCTTGAAACCTTGACAATCACCTCGGTGGTACTGTACCTCGACGGACCTCTCGAATTCTAGGGTTTTTCTATGGTTTCACGACCAAAAAAATGACATGGTTATGCTCGTGGACCTTCAAGGATCACGAATATGGTCTCTGCAGGTTCGATCTATGAAGTTTTGGTTTGATTTTGGGTGTGATCCGTACAGGTTGTAGAGAGGGAGAGAGTGAGTCCGAGAGTGAGATAGGAGAGAGAGAGTTTCTGATGGGTGTGTGTGTGTGGTCCTCACACTACCAAACAACCCAACAAAAATCTAAGTCTAGTTTCTAATTGGTCCAAAACTAAACTAACCTAACTAACTAAAACCCTAACCTTCTAACACTTACACAAATGAGTTCCCACTAACTTGGAACCTTTTTAATTGGTCCAAAAACCAATAATTTTGGGCCTCTCACCTTAGCCCAAAATAAAATACAACTCAACGCTCAAGGGTAAACTCGTAATTTCATAACTTTAAGGGAAATAAATGTACATAATCGGGACGGGCTGTCACATCCGACGTCATTGGTTATGTGAAAATTGGCGTCGGAGTCAAATAGCTATTGTTGTACAGACGAGGCAACATGAGCAGTGGTAAATGCACAAGACGAGGGGGCAGTCGCATAAGCTTGAATACGAGACGAAGGAACCCTACCTTCATATGACATGTTGAGGCAATTGAAGCAATCAATAGCCGAGTGACCATAACGTTGACAAAGCTGACACTGAATACGTCCAGATGAGGAGAAGGCCGGTGATGCTAAAGTACAACCACTAGAACCAGAAGTAGGGCCGAGGATGCCATTGGAGGAGGAAGGGTGACCACGGGAGGAGGCTGCAAAAAAAGAAGATTGAGAAAAATCTGAGTCACCATTCTAGTTGAGGGAATAGCCACCCCCACGAGAATAGTCGTCACCGCGACCACTTTGAAATGAACCATCGTGGCCGTGGGAGGCTCCATGACCACCACACACAGCAGCAAAAGCAGAGGTGAAGACTCATAGGGAAAAGAAAACATTGTGACGTTGTTGTACACTCAAGAGTAAAGCTTCCAGGGCATTGTAGGTGATGAGAGTATCACGGGCTTGTGCGGAAGCAACGGTGGTCTCATATTGAGACCTACCTTGCTCATAATAATGGCAACTAAATCGAATTCAAAAATGGGGGCCCCAGAGAGAGCAAGATTGTCGGCAATCACATTAACTTTGTCGAGATAATCAGCAATACAGAGATCACCACGAGAGGTATTCAT
The DNA here is from genome assembly GCA_036320875.1 of Cotoneaster glaucophyllus. NCBI lineage: Eukaryota > Viridiplantae > Streptophyta > Magnoliopsida > Rosales > Rosaceae > Cotoneaster > Cotoneaster glaucophyllus. The sequence goes on from CM070066.1 coordinate 4,484,294, forward strand.
TAATTAAGTACGCATTTGAATAATACGATTCTGAGACGTATAAACATATCGTTGTTGAAGAGACGACCAAGCAGAGGCCGAATCAATTTTGTTGACGATTGTAAAAAGAACCTTAGGAGTAAGAGAACTAGTAATCCAAGAGAGAATCATCTGATCATTTTGTATCCATTCACCATACAATGGATTGACTTTGTCGGTGATTTTACCGTTGGCATCAAGAAGAAACGCAGCAGGGTATGGAGATTCGCCATTAACATAGGACAACAAATTGCAGTTGCGCATCAATGGAAGAAACTAGGCACGCCATAGGGGGTAGTTGTTGTGGTCAAGCTTGATAGTGAGAGAGTTCGTGACAGAATGAGCGGTAGTAGAGGAAGAAGACGCCATAGCTGTAGAAAGAAAGAAAACAAATTAAATTTGAACCTTTGTCGTTAGATGGTGACTCTTGATACCATGGAAGACAGTAGAATATAGTTTGTAATCTCAACTCAATAATAAGTGAGACACTGAGCATTAATATTTATAGGAATAATACAAAGCAATCCACGAGGAAAAGGAATACAGAAAACATAATATACAATCAGAACTAGACTATAACTAGGAGTAGAACTTGGACTTGGATTAATCTTCAATATTAGGCGTGTCCATATTGGAGTGTGATTGTTCTGCAACAATTGGAATCAGACTTGGTTTATCAAATCTAATTTAAACTAAGAGTATGAGAAGAATAAGAACTCTGTGTGTAGGGGACCCTATCATCTGTAGCCAATGCACAATACTTTTTTTTTCTATTTTTGTTAACTAAACTTGGAAGTTTTTGTGATTTGCTACCCACCTATTGGAGGTGGGGTGCCTAGTACGCTTTAGAATGAAAAGAAGTAAATTAAATTCGTGGGGCTCGTAAATTTTTGACCCTTTCTTTCATGCATGAAAAACCTTGTTACCATAATACCATTGAGGGTTTAAGGAGTGAAAACCGAAAGCATCACCAAAAAAAGAGAAAGGAAAACCTAAGGCCTGTTTGGTATCTTATTTGAAATTTTTTTATTATTTCTTAAAATATTTCTTGAAAATAATTTTCTTTAAGACTCAAAAAGGTGATTGTTTGCGATTTAAAAATTTTAAATCTTACAACTTAAACTAGAAAAAGAGATCTAAAAAGAGAGGGTCACAAGAGAGGGAGAAAGAGGAGAGAGGAGGAAAGAAAGTAAGAGATGATTGAAGGAAAGAGAAAGAAGGGAGAGGATTGAACGAGATAGAGAGGAAGAGGAGTGAGAGAAAGAACCGAGAGAATGAAGATAGCGGATTGGAGGAGAGAAAAAAAAGGTAAAAAAAAAAAAGAGGAAAGAGAAAGAAGAAAAGAGAGAGAGAGAGAGAGAGATAAGTTTGGAGTGGGAGAGGAGGGAGAAAAAAGAAATGAGTGAGTTTAAGTTTAAAAACTCTAAAGACTCACTTTTTATGTTTTTAGATAATAGACTATATTTTTGAGTTAGTCTTGAGTTTAGTTTTTGAAAATAGTCCTACCAAACAAGTTTTTAAGGCCTAAAACTTGAAAATTGTTATTGAGTTTAAAAAGTTGGATTCAAGTAGAGTACCAAACAGACCCAGCTTCTAATGCTTTTAGATCAACAGTATTTCACAAGATTTCTCGCTTGTAATGTTTTTTTTTTTTTTTTTTTTTTTTTTTTTTTTTTTTTTTTTTTTTTTTTTTTTTTTTTTTTTTTTGCCTTACGTTGAGAACTTTAGCCTTCTCAATGACAATGAAGCCTGGCTGGCTACATGACATAAATTTGTATAGACTGGAAATTTGTTTGGAGTACCTCTATATTCCCTATTTGCACCTCACTATATATGTGGGTCGACTACAAGGATTAAAGAGAAAGAGAAAGAGAAAGTTTAGTGCTAATTTCCTGTTTAACTCTTTGACCAGTTCCATAAAGTTCTTCACCAACCATACGATGTCTGGAAATAATCTTCTTTTCCTCATACTTCTCAACACTTTGACTCAGACCCAACTCCAGTTGTGGCATCCACTCTTTGTACTTCGAGATTTTTTCTTCATTTAACTGTAACGAAATTCAGGTAGTAACTAAGATGAATAAGAAATAACTTGTATGGAAACAAAATTAAAAAGTATATGTCAATAGACTAATCTGTAGACTGTAAGGCATACCTCAAACCCAAATGGAGGCTCGAATTCAGTTTTGTAGCAACTGGAATTGGTGATAGAATTGTGTGAGTTTGATGGAAACTGCCTTATGTTTCTGCTCTCTCCAAGGTTCCAGTTTGGTGGCCTCATATTGTGGGATTCCCTTATCAACCTCGGTGTGGTGTGCATATGATGCATTAGATGGTCAGATTGGGAGCCATTACAATCATCTGACCAACTGATTTTGGCAGCAGGTATTCTTTTAGCCCTCCATTGTTGTTGGTTAATCGTTTCAGATGGAGGCCACCTCTTGTCCTCCAGAAACCGGCTAGGGTTTATTGGTACAGTTTGCAAGATTGTACCCATAGATTTGTTGGAGTTGTTGCCTTGTACAAGTTCTTTGTTTAGTAGAGAACTTGACCTAATTATAACAACAATAGAAGCGTGATGTTAGTGCCTATGGCTAGATCAAAGAGAAGAATAGTTACACTACAAGAATACATACATCACTACGATATGAGGTGGCTAAAGTCACTACCAATGCCTAATGATCGTTACCGGGCATGTTTATTATGAGTAGCTAACGGCTTTAGCTACCTCATTCTGTGCCAACAATGTCAGTGACAATTGATGTTGATTTCTTGTAGTGTTAGTGTGTAATGTATATATACCTTGAGACAGCTTTAAAATCTGGCTGTGGTTGGCTCTGACAGTCGTGTGGATTTGTAGTTACAACAATGCCACCGTTGTCCATTCCAAAGTATACATGTCGACAAGGCTGGTTGATTGTTTGGCGCACCATGCAAGATATGTTATCCTTTCCACGCTTGGATTCGTGTTTTTCAGATAAAACTGCATAAAACATAGGATTTGCATGGATGAATAAATTGTTTCACTTTCCTTTCCATGAACAATACTTATCACATATGAACATAATGACTTGGTATAAAGGACAATTTCCTGAAGTTTTTGTTTGATAATTTGGACAGTTATTTAAGATATTATATTGAATATAAAAGTTGTTAAATAACATAATCTAGCTAATGTTATACCAAACAGCTCAAAGATGATATCAGATCAAACTTTACCTTGGCCATTCCCGTCAAGCTTCTTACTTCTATACATCTGACAATTGGAAAATGCATGATTGGGAGGAATTAGATTGGAAAAAAAGAGAAAATTAATTCTATCAGAATCTGATTTAATTATAAGGATACGATTATTTTGACAAAATAATTATTTCCCAACCTGCAAGTGACTCTTTACATGAGAAATGCTAAGTCCTCTCACATTCATTAGCTGAAGAATTAACTTGGGAGTCGCTCCTGCATCGATAAGAAAAGAACAGAAACATTATTAATGTAAAGAGGACGTAATTAAAACAAGTAATAACAATACTGTAACTTGATCTTAATGTTCCCATATAGTACATGGTATTTATTTTTAAGTATTAAAAATGATTTCAAGTTCGAATCCCTCCTCTCGATGAAAATCTATCTACTTATAAACCTTAATTACTATTGATCAAGAGCGCATATTTAGGGCAAGAAAGTACTGTTCATCTTGATGTAAAAGGATGAACATATATATATATGTGTGTGTGTGTGTGTGTGTGTGCATCTATCTAGCTAGAAACTTACTATCTTGGCCACCCAGTCGTTCAACAGCATGCACAAAAGAAAGATGGAGTTGAGGAGTCCACCGTAGACGAGGCATTTTTGATCTCACATATTGCCTTACTTTAACCCTCCGCCTTTCATTTCCTTCACTATCATTATATGCAGCATTATTCCCTTGGCCTCGTTCTTCATTGTCACTACTTGCTTCTTCATTCAAATCGAAGGATGAGCATTTCTGGGATGATCCCACTGATCCGTTTTCTACTTGTTCCTCGCTGCTCTCGTTACTCTTCTCAGCTTCCTGATCACCAAATTCTAGCTCATCCATTATTGCTATCTAGCTGCTTAGTTCCCTAGAATGATTAGTTTCCTCTTTATCAGCAAGGTCCTTGCGTTGCTGAAAATTAACACCACCAACCAGGAGTTAAATTACAGTGGATTTCACAAGAAAAGAAAAGGGAAACTACTGTTAATTGGTAGTTTAGCAGTATTTTTTACTGCCACAGTGAGATACAACTACTGATATATTCCCAACTCTTCTGGTTATACTATATGTTGCCATCTTGCAAACTTATTTGGTAAGATGGGAATAGAGAAAATAACGTTTTTCAAGCATAACTTAAACAGCAACGTACCCTGAGTGGTAGACATGATTAAGAAAATAAAGATGGAAGTTATTAGTAATCATCAACATGTTGACATGAGTTCAGCCCATCTGGAATCAATTAACAAACAATAGAGAAATTAAGCTTTACCTCTTAATTATGTTCTAATATTTAATGAATCCCCCATTTCATAATATCCATACAAAAAATGGGGTTTTATTATGATTAATCCTTGGGAGATAGAGACAGAGAGAGATCTTAAATACTAGCAGTAGATCGAAAATCATATTTTACCGGAAAAGAATGTTTCTTGCAAATAATGATCCTATGGAGGTATATAGTATATTTCTATCCGGTGAAAATAAGCTGATGACAATCAACTTCTGCGATTAATTAAAGGTTAGTTCTCAAAGAAAACATGCTGTTTATCATCCTCATAAACTAGCTAGGGATCGAGAGACTATGATCGAAAAATGAAGAAAAATAAGAGAATAATAGAGACAAATGAATCACGAATCGCAATCAATTAATGTCTTCTTGAGTGACTATACCTATCAATACATCAGTACTTTGAAAAATTTGGAATCGAAGAGAATTTAAAGGAGAAAGCAATCAAGTATAGTAGGTTAAGTAAGGAGTACTTTGTAAATCAATTTCTATCCCCAAAAATATAAACACCATATTGATGGTGAGAGTAGCACTTGCCTCAATCCTTCTTCCAAGTACTCAAACATTTTCCTATAACCGATACCTAGATGTCGTGAGGGAGGGGATCGAAAGAGATGCATATGTGTTTCTTAGTTGCTTCTGAGAAGTTTTTGTTTGGTTCCAAAGAATCCAAACCATGGAATTAAAGTCATCCAAACGTAGATATTCCAAGACTTTCATGGCATAAGAAAGTTAATACCTAATACTCACATTATGGATACAGATCATGCCAGTGCTGCAACTTCCGTGGAATATTGTTGGAAATCATGTGAGCCCTCTTCTACCCTTTTCTTTTTTGCCTCTCGATCTACTTTTTCCAGTTTTCACACTTGTGTCCGTTTAATATCCCTCTCTCTCCGAGCTGTGTGTTTGTGTGTGTGTTTCTCTCTCTAGCTCTCTCATACACACACAAAATGCTCGTGGTTATCTTAATTGTCTTGTACTTGACCCGGAGGAGACACCTCTCTAATCTATCGGTTTATAAATGAATCAAATTTTTGTTTTGTTCAGCAAGTTTCATCTAGGTTAATGTAATCAACTAATTATTGATTGTTTAAGAAAGAGTGGGGCCTCTATATGTCATCGCTCTCCATTTTCTTTCCCACCTAAAATTGGACTTTTTCCCAATATCAACAAGCACCTGTTTTCCTGTGTCGTTCGTCACTAGGTTTTTCGATTTCCTTTCATTATTATTGAGTTGGTAAGGTTGGTCCATATAAACACTGGAATTTTGTGGGGGCCACATGCATGGTGAGTGAGAATTCTTGAGATTGAATATTAGTCAATTTTGGTGGGACTTCATGCGCCTAATTAATCAGGGCTAAAACAAATGGCAGGCATCGGTCAATACTCCTTCCTGCAACCTAATTTCCAATTGCGCAAATTGATTTCACACTGGTTAATCGAAGAAAGTTGAGAGGCAATACGAAGAGTAACTCATATCTGAATAAGCTTATGCAAAGTTTTTAATATGAAATCTATACTATCAACATGTCACATCTTGCGTGAGTCTGTTTAAGTTTAACAAGAGAATAACACATATGAGGAGACATGCGAGCAAGTGAACTGTCAACTCAGCACATGGATCAACATGCCTTGATACCATGAAATAAATTAAAATTCTAGTATAAATTTAATTGACAATATGAGAAGTAGGCCAATTCTTTACAACACAACAAAATCCCTTAGTACCTCAACTTGAAATTCAACATTAATATATCATACATATATGCATGCACATCTGCAGACAAACTAAATATACTTTTAACCAAAATGAATGAATATTCTAGAAGTTGAAAAAATGACTTCAAATTCTACGTATATATTACTATAAAACTAAGAATGTGAAAGAATATATCACTGGTATGATGTATGTTTTTGCATTAGTAAAGAGAAATGAATCGCCTTTGGGGCATCATCTAGTCAAAACAATTTGGCATTACTTGAACAGAAGATAATGTAGCATAATTTCATGGATGCTGATATCAAGGGAAAGGGGGTTAATTAATTATCACCTAACTATTTGACTAAATGCCCTTGCCCTTACAAGAAATATCTGTTAGTGGAAGAAGCTAGTCTCACTACTAACTCTGTTGACTAATTACATTACCCTATAGCTAAAAGCCATTTCTGTTCTCCTCTAGTAAAGGTTAAAAGTCACATTTGTCACTATTTCATGACAAATATCTGCAACAAATAGTATCTACGCTTACAAAATAATATTTACAGCACTCTCCAATTGGCAAAAAAGCTAATTGTTTAAACAGATATGATGTATATGATGTATTTTTAATTTACAAACATCAATTTCATTTTCCCTACCATCCAAAGTAGTTTACTTTCCCAGGCGTGCAGATGGAAAGTTGGACTGTTGTGTGACAAAGAGGAATATCATCTCAAGGAATTGGTTAATTTGACTGTTTAACCAAACAGAATTTGGGTCAAGTTAGCTAATGAATTGATTAAAATGTATTTGATTAAAATGTATTTGATCGAATAAAACAAACCACTCAGTCATCAGTTTCTAAATTAACGTCCGATTTTCAACACTAGGAAAAATAAAAGAATTTGCTCTCTTGTCTTCACGTATGCATGGCATGGGAGTTGACAATTTCAATTTCTTTTTAATCTTTAGAAAAGAATCTTTCAATTAATTTAATTTATCTACTATATTCCAACACAATGGAGACATGCAACCTAGCTAATTAAGCTAGCATCACTGCAATTAAAAATAGCTAATGGTTCTTATTTTTAATTAAACAAGAAAGGAGAATCATGTCTGGTTATACTATTTTAATTTTTAGTGGGGGTTTAATATGATTTCATGCATGCCCGGTGATTAATCAGATTGTTTCTTATGATTGTTTGGAGAACGATGTCTCATTTCAAAACTTTATTTATGGATTTAAGAATCGACCATTGACTGGAGAATAAGTGAAAACTGGCTGACCAAAATAATACTGTTTTCATGAAAGTGCCTTTTTCTCACCGTTTCCATTAATTTAAGAGGAATTTCTACGTAACATTGTTCAACGACGGGAAAATTAAAGAAACCATTTTTTTCATACAACATGTGGTTGGACCCACATGTGGCATTCCATTAATTGATTAGCTATGTGTTCACACAAATATGATGCAACTTTGTCTGGTGATTGGTTAGTCAGAATATAATTATTGTAGTCTATATAAATAAATTTTTGAAGGTGATCGATGTCATGCGGTGCATCAAATAACTTGTGTTAAAATATGTATATTTATGAGAAATGATTTATGCAAGTTCTTTTTTTCTTTTTTATATTTCTGTTTATTTATATACTTTGATTTTTATATTTGATTTATTCAATTTAATCGTTAGAAATACACATGACTGTGTATGAAGAGAAAGTAAGTACAGAATAAATTCTCTATTTTATTTATTATACTAGATATGCCTTAAATCATGAACTCGTCGCACATTCATATATTCTTATGGAAGGGCCACATACTACAAGCTAAAAGGACATACATCTTGCCCTAAATTACATCATATTTGCAACGTGAAAACAAGTCCTATTTATGTAGCCATTTAGTACTACAGTTTCACAGTATTCCTCTTCACTTATAAATGAGGATAAATTTTTCAGTGCCAAGACAGTCTGGTACACCAAGTGTCATAATACAAGTGGTCAGAATTTTTTTGCAAGTATTCAATCACTTGTATTATGATATTTAGTGTACTGAGTTGTATTCCCAACACATTAAAAAATCTCTCATGAGAAGAAAGTCTTAGATTTGAATCACAAGTATAACGAGTTAATTTGCAACCAATTATTGCCTCATACCCTCAGTGTAAATATATCCTTATATAAAAAAAATCGTATACGTGTACGTATGTATCTCGTTTAATTGTTGGAAGGCGTTTGGAAAGGCTGGTATTGAGCAATAATATCTGATTCTGAGTTAATTCTTGCAATACATGATGACATATGACAGCCTTAATGGAGCTGACCACCTGATATGCAGCTTCATCAACTTCATAAATCGGATAAAAATTCTATGAAGATAGTGCCTTTCTTGTCGTTGTACGTAAGATATATCAAAGTTCAATGGACTGATGTGAAGAATCTGACTATGTAGAGCTATGAAGTGTTGGCACAAGAACCGCTGTCAACATGAATAAAGTTTTCATTGTGACAGAAATACGGATGATACATTACGTATTTTTATATAAGTGGTGAAAAATTTTATTTTTTAAGTTATTAACTTTTTAACACACAAATCTTACCATTTTTCTAATGGCATATGGTTTTCCATCTTATATTCTGATCACACTAAAAAATCTCTCACCAACATGGGCACTTTATGATCAGAGAGTAAGAGGGAGAGGTGTCATTCTGACAGACATGTGGGAAACTACTTTGTTTTTCTCTTCGGTTTTCTTTTTCTTCCTTTCTAATTTACCACCATTTATATTTGAAAATTCTTAATTGGATAGTTGTAAAAAATCCAGACTGTGGGAGATTGCCACATCTGCCCCCCACATGTGAAATTTATTTATGACAAGCTTGACCCTGATATTCACCAAGCACCAAGGTAGGCACGTGCTGGCTGATACCCGAATGTGACGAAGCCATATTAGGATGCATGAGAACTAAAAATAAATAACCGACATAAATAAAACTTGCAAATTTAATTATAATTAATATGCAATTGTGGATCGTGTTCAGAGCATACAACTAATTCGAGACACTAAATAGGAATAATATAAAATTGAATGATTAAAGACATGGGTCCTACACCAAGATGACTAGAAGATGCCGATGCGGGAGTGCCTTGACGCTGGGATTGTACGCCTCGAATCTAAGTCGTGAGGGGGCGCAAAACAAAACATGAGTGGACCAAGTTGATATATAAGTAATACTAAAACAGTTAATCTTTAACGTGTTAACCCCCAGGTTTAGAAAACCCTAGCATGCCATAAAACCTTTATAAAACATATATCGTATCTAGTGTGCTAAATAATGGTGATATATATATAAGGCATATATATAAATAACTTCATTCGCCCGAAGGCAGTATCATCTCCAGTCAAAGACAATATATAAGTATCTTCCAGCGGAAGCCACCAACCAAACATCTGGCCGAAACCATATCATATATCTTCTGGTCGAAGCCACCAACCTACGCCTGGCCGAAGTCATATCATATATCTCTTGACCGAAGCCACCAACCAAACGCCCAGCCGAAGCCAATATAAATATCAATCGCCTGTAGGCTCCTACAGCACCCACCCGAAGGCAATATCAATCGCCCATAAGTGTAATACCCTAGAAATATTTAAAATATATGATTATGTGAAATTTTTATTTTCAGGAAGTGAAAAAGACGAAAAATGCCCTAGTTGGCTAAATTGAATGATACGAGGACATATTTTATCTTCATATATTTTATCATCTTTCTTGGCATATTTGGATAGAGCTCGATCTCATGAACGCGTAGGCGCAAACCATTTGTGAAACGAAGTTATAATGAAGAAATTATTAACGATTGAAGTTGAGGGTAAAATAGTGAATTTCTTCATTAAATTGAATGGCTCTAGATTTTTCTGGAGAAATGGGAGTGCCACGTGTGTGGCTGAGATGAAAAGGCAAGGAGAGAAATGAGAGATAAGAGGAAAGGGCTTCCCAATCAGAAGGGGGAGCAAGGAGGAAAATAAGGAGAATGCGGAACCGGCCATACCCGGATCCCTTCGACCCATCAACCCGACCCGGCCCTAACTCCTTATTCCGGCCACTGTTGACGACAGGGCCGGTGTCCAATTACTCCTCTCCTCGAACCCAATCTAACCTTCCCCTTAATTCCACATATGGGTTGCTATGTTTCACAAAAGATGCTTGAGAACATCGTAGGTTCGCCGAAACCCTAAAACCATTACTTCCAATTTTGGCAACAAACATGGTGGCGCACCACCTGGGGTTGGTAGCCCTTCCTTACAGGACGGTCATTGGACCTTCAACGGAGGAGCGGTGAGGCTCGAAATATTTCGGCCACCTGGCCCTTTCGTGGGATTTTTCAGCCACTTCCCGGCCGAACTAGGCTTCGGCCTAGGTATAAAAATTGCTCCCTTTGTTGAGATCTTCATTTCTGTAAATTTTGAGAATTTTTAAGAATAGTTGAAATTTTCTGGTAAGTTGGTGCGGCTTACCGCCACCCACGGTGGCGCGTGGTCAAAGAGCCGTCAAAGCTATTTTTAAGCTAAATTAGATGTCCTGAATTTAGTTTTGATATTCATATGACGTAGGTTGATCGTTTGAACCTAAATTCATTACGATACCGTACTTGATCAATTTGTGAATCGACGATCAGACCGTTGGATCAAAATGAAAGTTTAGTATGATGTTCTAGAAGCGTAATGTGAACTACGAATGGCTTGATCCCTTCATTTAGGGTACGTAGGCAGTCTAACCAGGATGTTAGATGCAGCCCTAAACTAAACAAAATGATTATTTTTCTTTAGCGTGGTTAGTTAGAATTATAATTAACCATTATTTTTGTTGTGGCCTACCTTTGTGTTTGGCTTCCGAATTAGAAATTTCGGGTCGTTACAATAAGCATGACCATTCGCTCGTAGGCAATAACATTCGCTCGTAGGCAGATCGTATGAGTAACCACTAAGTAAGTACATAAAAAAAAAAACATTAACATAATATTTCTATAATATATATATATATATATATATATATATATATATTTCTATATATATATCTTAATTGGAGTTTAGTAGCTAAAACGTCATATCGTAAAACCTATTCGTAGTAGATAGTCATCATTCATATATACTACGAAGAACGTAAAATCAATAAAGCATGAATATCATAAAGCGTAAATCCAATTTACTCATAAACGTTTCATAAAACGTAACCATTGAATCATGTTTTTCATGTATGCATTTCTAATAGTAAAATATGCATTTTAGAAGGGGTCAACTCACCTTATACAGTTGGCGAAGAGTTGTGCAAACAAGGGTGGATGGAAACGCCACTAACAAATGCACCTAAGCACATAAAGGTACCAATTAATAAAACTATACTATAACGATTAAATTTCGGGAAACAGACGTCATAAACGGATTCAGGTACCCCCACGCACTACCACAGTACCTCCGGTGGAGACGCATGTGCTCCACGTGCCGGCCAGAACAGACGCCCACTCGCTGGCTGGGTTTATGGGATCTGACTGGGTTTGGGCCGGATCCAGGTTTGGGCTGAGGATTTTGGGCCGCAAGGTTGGGCATAGGTTCACTTGGGTTTAGGCCTAGGTTCATTGGGCCGAAGGCTTGGGTTCAATGGGTATCGGGTCACAGATATGGATTTGGGGTAATTAGGTTGGGCTGGCCAAAAAGGGCCGAGTTCCATGGCCCAACAAGTTGGGCCGATTTAGGGTGGTGGATTAGGTTTTGACCCGTTTACAGGCCGGGTGATTCGACATAGAAGAACGCCGGAGCATTCCCAGCTCCGATCAACCCTAAAAATCGACCAACACAAAACATGCCATACATGGATTTAAAGCTACGGAGGATGGGAAGAGAACCATACCTAAATTTGGTCCAGCTGTAGCCAGAGTTGGCCGAAAAACGGCCTGGAAGTCACATGACTCGCCAGAGAGGGTTATTGGGTTCTCTGTGCTTCACGAGGAAAAGGGAGAGAGCGATGAAGGCCCATCACGGTAGCGGTGGTGGTGGTGTCGTCGTGTGTCTTGGTTGGGTGTGTGGTGCTTGGGGGAAAATGATGCAGCAAAGGAGAGAGATGGAGATAGTGACCTGTGAGAGAGAGAAAGAGCTCGGGGAAAAACACATAGAGAAAGAGAGAAAAGTGAGGGAGAGAATGAGAGAAAGAGTTGAAGTGTTTTAGGCCAGAGGACAAAATCAAGGGTGGGCCCCTTGGGCACACCAAACAAGACCCAAAAACAACAATTCAAAATATCTAGCCCAACAAGGGGAAATTACCAAAATGCCCTTCCATTTCGTAAATTCTGGGACGGGTTGTTACAATTTAGGCTTTGTTTGCTCTTTGTTTCTTATTTCTTAATGAATAATCATTGGCTCTGCAAAGAGAACCAAACGAAACCATCATACGTAGTGAGATTACTTAATCACTTTCTAAATACTCTGGGTTATGAGAGATACTGCTTCTCTAACATCAGAGAAATTCTTGTGTGTAACTTAGAAATATCCGACTTGTGTTTCTCCCACCGTGATAGATCACGTAATAAGATATATACAAATAAGAGATATCTAAACGATTGCATGTTAAAATCAGCTCTATATCCAAATGTAAAGTCATCCTCTCTTTTCACTTTCCTCACATGGCTGTTGGCAAAGATACTCTCCTATCCTGAGTAATATCCTCTTTATATCACTTAAGGAGAGGAGGACAGGAGAATTTACCTCCAAGTAAGAGAAATTGTGTCTTGCAACTAAGACAGTATCCTAATGACACCACCTTTATTAAATGACATTATTTAGTGACACCACCATCCAATAATTGCATACCGCTGGTCCAAAAACTTAGAATGAGATAAATTATCTTCGAAATATATATGCATTAAGGGGACACTGTAAGGTAGTGGTGCTACTATGATGGTGTCTTAGACTATTTCCACCGTGAATTGATTGCCTATGATCAACTCTTTCTCCTAACTATATATAGACAGAAGCAAACATTACAATTTGATTGCCCATATCAACTCTTTCTCCTATGAGAAGCACAAATTTACTTGATGATTAGCATTTTATAAACTTTGAAACTTCGACTGTCTAGTTCAGCTTCTGGGCACTGATTAGAGAAGCCATGAAAAAAGGGAAATTAGTAAGAGGGCCAATTAAAAGGGAAGACGAAATAAAAGTATTAATGAAATACAAGTAGAAGTAATTCATATATATATTATTGCAAGGCTAATTAACAATGTATCTTATCTTGAAAACAAGAATCAACAAAATTATTTTAAGCCAAGACTGAGATTGAAAGAAAAAAAAAATATGTGAAGCTGGTTATTTATCGATAAAAGATCAATTACCGAAAGGATTTATAGGATTTACGGTCTTTCGATTAGCCTTCACCACTAAGCCACTGTAATAATATGTACAATTGAATGCCTTGCTTTACCTACGAATTGTAGTTACTGTCATGGCAGTTGCCTACCGGTGTTCCGCCTATCTCCTCCGAGCTCCTCCCTTTTTACTGAGCCAAGACACTAATGATCATGATATATCCGGTCGAAAAAAAAAAAATCTCTTCAACGTCTAATGGCGGGACCCTTGTACAGCCCTCTGCGGACAACAAAGTTCTCAGAAGGTTGAAGCTCTTCCAGCCAAGCTACAAACAATTAGTTCTAATAATCAAAAGTGTGTGTGTGTGCGCGTAAGCAATGTGTGAGTGCAAAGAACAGAAGATACTTGGAAGATCTCTACTATGGGGCTTCTGGAAATATGATAAGTGTCGCCCACCTTCTGAAGAGTAAGGAGGTGAAAGAATGTCAAGGAGAGTGCAGGGCGTACGTTATGGCTTTGAAACAATGAATGTTGCCACCGCTATTTGGAATAAAGAACTGTCGTGCCTCAACGTGTGATCATTTCACAATCTCGTACAATCTTTGCAGGTCTTGCTGTAAATTTCGTCAAATGTTTTACAATTATACGACTGATTTCAATAATATTAGACTGACATATAGAGATGAGATATATTTCAGCCAGCAATAAAGCTGTAGGGCATTTATACTTGTTAAGTAAAGGATATTGATGCAAAGATTCACTTCAAAAATTTGACAGTTTAATGCATTAAACTATAGATCATTAGTTGATTGATTATCCCATAATTAAAAAAGTTTATTGACAAATGGAAAGAGGATGATGCCCTGTATACTAAGGAAATTTAAACTGGAGAGAAATAAAATCTGCAAAAACATAAAAAATAAAAAAATAAAAAAAATAAAAGAAAAAGAAATCGAGGTTCAATCCAAGCTAGTCGCCAGAAAGAAGCGACGAGGAAGCGAAGCTGTACATTCATGACAATAGTTAATATTCATGAAGCAAGCCTTAATCTCCAGACCAAATGCTTCTCACCTTCAAATGTTCTCTCATCCATGTACGCTAAAACAAACATTGCGATGAAGCTATCGAAATCACAAAACGACCATTCCAAGATACAGGGCTCAACTATCAGTAGTGACTTGTGAGTTAATCTTCTTACAATTTCTTACATGACGCATTAAGGTCCCGATGCATGGACATCCTATAATTTTAAGGGCTTCCCGTGTGTCTTTATTTCTAGGAATTTTCCTTGACGATGAAAAATGATTGGGACAGTATTGATGAAACCTAGTCATGGTAAGTACTGCAACTGCTACTTTCATAGTTAGTTCAGTTACATATCAGCTATTTCCTTCGAGGAAAACCCTGCCACGATCTGTTAGAAACTTGAAATAAGAAGAAATTCCGAATAAAGAAGAAAGCATGTACCCTTTTGCGGATGTAAGTTCCAATCACCGGTTTGAGTGGACTGCACAAAGGTAGATAGACCAGCACACCTTGAGATGGATCAGACCAGTCAGGTAAATCAAGCCAAGCATATGATTTCGCCTGTAATACACCTTAAAGAAGCTTGCTCAAGACAGTTAAACCAATAGACATACACTAAGCAAAGTACCAATCTAAGTTCATGATCACCAAAATGAGTAAAGACCAAAAACATGTAGCAACCCTCCAACCTAAGATTGCACGAACTTTCGCTAGAGCTTCTTCGGATATTGGACCATCACTAGAAAAGGAAGCCTTGCAAGCATTATACCACTTCTGAACCACAGGCATGGCGTCAAGAATCGGGTTTTTTTTTAACCAATTTGATCAATCAGAGTATGCAGTATATATGAATGCGAATCAGATCGAACTCCTAAAAACTAATCGGGTTTTTCTGTTTTTATAACATAGAAAAGTAGCTTCCTTTCTCGGCGATGTTAATGTGTAAATTGATGAATTGATCTAAGAAGATTACAAGATTGTTTAGTGTTGATTCTTAGCTTATATGCTGAGAATAAGTTATAAATTGTAATGTGTTTGGTTAAGTCTCATAGGGCTTAATGATAGACAAGTGTCAAAATCTAAGTAGTGTGTAAATGGATGGTTGAGATTGAATTGAGGAGCTGTCTCTCTCTCTCTCTCTCCAAACAGTTATTTTGTTGATGTGTGTGAGCTCACATGCTCAGTGAGTACATTCAGAAATATAAGAAACAAATTGCAGAGTAACATTCTCTGAAATTCCTTTCATCTTTTCTTCTTCTTCTCATAGAAAAGTCTGCATCCCTTTTCTGTAATCGCTAACATGGCCTCAGAGCCAGGTTGGGTCTGAACCTTCTGGGCGTCGCGTTGGTTAGGGTTGAGCTCAGATTCACAACAACAAGCTTATTACCGTGATTCAAGCTCATATCAGTGATCGAGTCTAACATGGCTGGATCTGGAGGAGGAGAACTCAGAGCGCCAGTGTTCAATGGCGAGAATTTTGATTTTTGGCAAATCAAAATGAAGACTATCTTCCGTTCACACGAATTGTGGGATTTGGTCGAAAATGGGTATGAAACTCCGATGAAGAAGGAGGAGGAGTTCTCGAAGGATGAGAAGAAGTTGGTGCGAGAGAATGTGGTCAAAGATGCCAGAGCACTTGGATTCATTCAAAGTGCCGTTTCAGATCAAATCTTCCCGAGGATCGCAACCTAGGAGAGTGCAAAGGCTGCATGGGATATTCTGAAACAAGAGTTTGTTGGTGATAAGCAAGTAAGATCTGTGAAACTTCAAGGTCTTAGGCGAGATTTTGAATATACTCGTATGAATGATAATGACTCTCTTTCTGTGTATATTGCTAAACTGTTTGATTTGATTAATCAAATGAGAAGCTATGGTGAAGATTTGAGTAATCAAAGAATTGTTCAGAAGTTGTTAATTAGTCTACCTAAGTCTTATGATAGTATTGCAGCTGTGATTGAAAATACTAAGGACTTAGACACCATAGATGCACATGATGTAGTTGCCATCTTGAAGGGTTATGAACAAAGGCTTGATAGACACGGGGAAAGTAGTATGGAAAAGGCATTTGCTAGTTTGAATATTGCACCTAAATTAAATTGGTTCAATGGCCAGTCAAACAGTAGCAAACACCAAAAGAATTTTAAGCCAAGAGGGAAACAGTGGGGAAATAAGGCTGATTGGGGTAATAAGGCTAGTTTTCCTGTGAAGAATGATGGAAATAACATTGGAGATAAGTGTAAATTTTGTGATAAATTACACTATGGAGAATGTTGGGTTAAAAACAAAGTTAAATGTCACAAGTGCAGCAAAGTTGGTCATATTGCAAGATACTGCAATACCAACAAGGCAGTGCAACAGGTGAATTTTGTTAACCAAATAGAGGAAACTGGAAACCTATTCTATGCTAATCACTCTGGGAAAATGAAGAAGATAAGTGATGAATGGTATATAGATAGTGGATGTAGCAATCATATGACATCTAGGGAGGAGTTGCTTATTGATATTGACAGAAATGTGAGAGCCAAGGTCCAAGTAGGCACTGGAAACTTGGTTGAAGTGGCTGGAAAAGGGACACTGATCATTGAAACAGTGAAAGGCAGAAAATACATAAGAGAAGTAATGCTTGTACCTGGTATTGCAGAGAATTTGCTCAGTGTAGGACAGATGACAGAGCATGGTTATTTTCTCTTGTTTGGAGACTATAAAGTACATGTGTTTGATGACAGGTCCCTGAGAAATTTGGTGGTTAGTGTGAAACAGAAGGGAAATAGGTGTTTTCCTTTGAATCTCAATAGCAACAAAGAACTAGCATTGAGAACAAGTGTGCAGGAAGCTGCAAAGCTGTGGCACAAAACATATGGGCACTTAAATTTCAGAAGTCTCAAGCTATTACATAGCAAAGGAATGGTATTGGGGCTGCCTGAAATCCAAGATAATACTGATGTATGTCAAGGTTGTGTACTTGGAAAACATCATAGGGAGCCATTTTCAAAAGAGACCACATGGAGAGCACAGGAACCATTGGAACTGATTCATTCCGATGTATGTGGACCTATGAAGGTTCCAACTACAAGTGGTAACAGATACTTCCTCACATTCATTGATGATTATTCTCGAATGTGTTGGATCTATTTTATGAGGAATAAATCAGAGGTGTTTGGGATATTCAAAAAGTTTAGAGCAATGGTTGAACTGCAATGTGGTTACTCTGTGAAGAAATTGAGAAGTGATATAGGTGGAGAATTCACCTCCACTGAGTTTAATGAGTTTTGTGAATCAATTGGGATGGAAAGACAACTCACTGTGTCTTACACTCCACAGCAAAACGGAGTGGCAGAAAGAAGGAACAGGACAATTGTAGAAATGGCTAAAAGCATGTTGCATGAGAATGATCTACCCTATAAACTATGGGGAGAAGCAGTCAACACTGCAGTCTACTTATTAAACAGATGTCCTACAAGTGCATTAGACTGTGTCACACCATTTGAAGCCTATAGTGGAAGGAGACCGGGGATTAAACATCTCAAGGTTTTTGGAGCTATATGTTACTCTCTAATATCTGGAGAGTTGAGACATAAACTGGAAGCATCAAGTGTAAAAGGAGTTCTTATTGGATATGGAGCTTGTGAGAAAGGCTATAGAATCCTAAATCCAATCACCATGAAAGTGATTGTATCTAGAGATGTGGTGTTTGATGAGAATAGGCAGTGGGATTGGGAAGAAAACAAGGCAAAGGAAATCTGTGTTCCTCTAATTCCATCTAAGTTCAAAGAAACAAGTAGTAGTGAAGTTGGAGAACCTTCCAGGATATCATCTCTTATTTCCTGTGAAAGATCGAGTGTACAGGATACAAGTGCACAAATACATTCTGTGGATACTGAAGCATTTGATTCAACTCCCTTGAAATGGAGGAATTTGAGTGAGATATATGAACATTGCAATCTGTGCATTGTTGAACCTGAAACTTTTGATGAGGCTGCACAAGATAAAGCTTGGAAGGCTGCAATGCAAGATGAAATCAGTATGATAGAGAAGAATCAGACCTGGAGCTTGGTGAACAGACCATTTGACAAGCCAGTGATTGGTGTAAAATGGGTATATAAAACAAAGCTAAATCTAGATGGATCGGTGCAGAAACACAAAGCAAGGTTGGTAGCCAAGGGATATGCACAAAAGCCTAGTGTGGATTACAATGAAACATTTGCACCAGTTGCAAGGTTGGATACTATAAGAACATTGGTTGCTCTAGCTGCAAAGAACAATTGGCAGTTATTTCAACTAGATGTTAAGTCTGCTTTCTTGAATGGTGTGCTCCAAGAAGAGGTGTATGTGGATCAACCCGATGGGTTTATTGTAAAAGGAGAAGAAGACAAGGTATACAAGCTGCACAAAGCCCTTTATGGACTGAAACAAGCACCAAGGGCTTGGTACAGTGAAATAGATACTCATTTTGAAGAGTGTGGTTTCAAGAAGAGTGATAGTGAAGCAACTCTGTACACAAAAGGAAAGAAGGGTAAAGGAATACTCATTGTGTCGATCTATGTTGATGATATCATTTATACTGGCAGTAGTAGTGAAATGATAGAAGAATTCAAAGTAGACATGATGCAAAAGTATGAAATGACATATTTGGGCTTGCTGCACCATTTTCTTGGAATGGGGGTTTTACAAACTAAAAGTAGTATTTTTCTTCATCAAAAGAAGTATGCTACTTCTTTGCTTCAGAAATTTGGATTACAGGATTGTAAACCTGTTAGTATCCCTCTGGTTCCATGTGATAAACTAAGAAAAGATGATGATAGTGAAGCTGTTGATGTAGCTCAGTTCAGAAGATTAGTTGGCAGTCTGTTGTATCTTACTGCAACTAGACCTGATATTATGTATGCTTCCTGTCTGTTAGCCAGATTTATGCATTGCTCGACAAATAAATACTATGGGACTGCTAAAAGGGTGTTGAGGTACATACAAGGAACCTTAGACTATGGTTTGGAGTACAAGAAAGGTCAAGGTGCAATGTTGTTTGGATTCTGTGACAGTGACTGGAGTGGATTCGAGGATGATATGAGAAGTACTTCAGGATATGCATTCACCTTTGGAAGTGGAGTGTTTTCTTGGTCCTCAGTCAAGCAACACTGTGTTGCATTATCCACGGCTGAAGCAGAATACATCAGTGCAGCAGAAGCTACTGCACAGGCAACTTGGCTAAGGTTTGTGTTGGAGGATTTTGGTGAAACACAAACTGTGGCAACACCTTTGAATTGTGATAGCACCTCTGCTATTGCAATCACGAAGAATCGCATCTTTCATCAGAAAACCAAGCACATCAACCGAAGGTATCACTTTATCAAGGAAGCTTTGCAAAATGGAGTTATTGATTTGGTGTATTGTCCAACCAAAGATCAGGTAGCAGATATATTCACAAAGGCACTGGCAAAGGAACAGTTCTGTTATCTCAGAGAGCAATTGGGAGTAAGATCAGTTCACAATTTAGGAGGAGTGTTAATGTGTAAATTGATGAATTGATCTAAGAAGATTACAAGATTGTTTAGTGTTGATTCTTAGCTTATATGCTGAGAATAAGTTATAAATTGTAACGTGTTTGGTTAAGTCTCATAGGGCTTAATGATAGACAAGTGTCAAAATCTAAGTAGTGTGTAAATGGATGGTTGAGATTGAATTGAGGAGCTGTCTCTCTCTCTCTCTCTCCAAACAGTTATTTTGTTGATGTGTGTGAGCTCACATGCTCAGTGAGTACATTCAGAAATATAAGAAACAAATTGCAGAGTAACATTCTCTGATCTCATTCTCTGAAATTCCTTTCATCTTTTCTTCTTCTTCTCATAGAAAAGTCTGCATCCCTTTTCTGTAATCGCTAACAGGCGACAATTCCAGAATCCAGCTCTGCGCGAACCCAAAGGCCAGCAATACATATGCATGGTAGTTTCCCCCTAAATTTAGCTTTTGCTTCAGTACTTAAACCTATTAACACAACATCAGCTTCAAAATACACAAAATTCAAGTGCCCATTTTTGAATAAATAAAATCTATATTGCACTTTTTGAGTCTTAAGAATTCAGATGAACAAAGTAAACCACTGACAGGAAAACGACTTTAATTTCAAAAATTCAAACTTTTCTCAGTGATCCATCAGAATCAAATTAACCATCTACCCAATTCAGCTTTCAGATTAAACATAATTAACATATCGATTAAAGTAGAAGGGAGAAGAAAAAAATTAATAGTCAATATTAATGTCCGATATGAAATTTATGAAGAATCAAATAAAAACTGTGTAACCAAGATAATTGAGAAATGGTTCTTCAACTTTTGCTCAATTGGAGCTTTAGTCTCTGAACTAAAAATTTGTGAGTAATGGTCCTGAACTAGTAATAATGTGGATCAATGGTCATTTTGGCTAACTCTGTTATAACTTCAATCTATTTTTTGCCCCTTTCAACTCTTTACTTTTCATGAAAATAATTTGAAACGAGTTAGCGAAAAGAACTGTTGCTTCACATTATAACAAGTTTAGGAATCAATATTCGCAAATTTTTAGTTCAAATACTAAGTTTCAATTGGGTCAAAGTTCAAGGACTATTACTTTAATTTTCTCAAATAGCATTTAGGTTGTTGTTACATGGATATTTGGACTACTAAATAGACAGTAAGTCTCGACACATTGAGAATTTGAACTTTCAATCGACCCTACAAAGCCAATCCAATGCTGATTCTCAGATGAGAGTGTAATTAATTAATTATGCTTAACTTGTCATTACTTTAAGGATAATGCAAGGAACACCAAAATTTTAAATTAAATTTTGTAAATCATATAACCTGCTTATTTTCTACTAATGACACATTATATAATTTGTAAATTTGGTCCAAAAAAATGGTATACTTAGCATTACTCTTAGAGCAACTCCACCCTTGGAGCCCTCCCCCCAGGCAATCCACTATTCAATCCACCTAATGAACAGTAACTGCCCTTAATGAACAGTAATTACCATTTGCATCTCCACCTTTGGAGCCCTCCCCCCTAGCAATTGGTAATAAAATATTAATATTTTTTTTTCTCATCCAATCCATAAAATATTAATATTTTCCCTAAATTTGACCGGTCCTCGCTCTCTCTCTCTCCCTCTCTCTCTCGATCTCGAACAGCAGCAGCCCTCGCCATCGAAAAAATGGATTGATGTCACCGCCTTCGTCGTCGTCGTCGTCAGGCTCGTCGTCGTCGTCGTCACCGCCTTCGTCCTCGTCGTCTTCGTCGTCTACCGCGTGAACCGGAGGGCCACCAGACGACTGTACGACCTCCTGAACATCATCGTCGTCTTCCTCTTCGTCCTCATCAGCGGCGTCGGCGTCGTCGTCCTCATCCTCATCCGCGTCCTCCTCCTCATCGCCTACGCTGTCGTCGGACTCGGACTCACCCTCGGACTGCACCCAGGCCTGGCGTCAGCCTGACGTCACACCCCTCGGGCTGCAAGGCTGGCAATCGCCCACGGGCCTGGCCCTCAGGCTTCCACCTTCACTCGGGCTCCCCAACGCTGGAGAGCAACCCACCGGCCCTCGGGCCCTTTCCTCTCGCCCGTCCCCCGAGCAGTCCACAACGGTGGACTTGCTCTTAGTTTAATTAACACATGATGATATTGTATCCTATGTGTTATTAACAATTATAATGATATATGATGTATATGCCCATGTCTCGGAGTACACATTAAAAATTCTCTTATCTCACACCATCCTAATTCAAAGAGGAAAATTCAAATTTTAAGAATGACGATAAACATTCTCAATCAATAGGGCTACAACATTCTTTTTTCCACCACCAAATTTATGATTGTAATCTCAAGGCTAAAAAAAGATTCACCAAATAAAAGCATAGACAAGACAACGTCAGCTTAATGGAGGATTGTGTTGTTGTGGATTGAGGTTAACTTTCATGCTTGGGTGGCCAACAAACGAACAAATTATAACTCACGATGACCTAAATTTGAACTACTCTCTTATTAGTAACAATGATTACAACGTAGATGCAAAGATTAGAAACTACCTAACCCTACCTATTCAAAAAATATGAAACTTCTTTCTAATCCTTAGCAAAGATAACTTTAAGATCAAAATCTAATTTTAGTCCATTAATACATTAATCACCTTATTTATTAATTATATTTTGATGTTTTGATTATTTTTCTTTTTCTTCCTAATTTTAATGTATTAATTATATTTCATTATAATTATAATTTTCATATTCATCGTAATATATTTTGTTTTAAACATTTAGATAAACTAATTTTTGTTATACAATATATTTCAATATATTTTGTCTTCTTCATTTAGGTACATTAAATTCATTATAATACAATTCGGTGCATACGTTTAAGTACACACATTTCGGTATAAACATGTAGGTACATTAATTCAATATAATACATTTCGGTATACACATTTAGGTATATTAATTTAATATAATACATTTCGGTACATTAATTTAATATAATACATTTCGGTACATACATTTAGGTATATTAATTCAATATATTACATTTTGGTACATTAATTGAGTTTTTCAAGTTGTAAGAGTGTTAAATAAAACTAATAAATTAAAAAATCTTTTTTGGTGTCAAACAATAAATTTAAATGTGTATATTAATAAATTTAAATATTTAATAGGAGACATTGAATAAAATACACATTAATTAATTTGAATTAAGGACAATTAATGAACTATAATCAATATGAAATATAACACTAGGTTTTTATTAAATTTCAATCTTCTTCTAGGATTAAAGTTAAAAAAACCCTTCAAAAAATCCAACCTTATTATGAATTATTATGTTGAACATCATCTTAGACTAATAGTATGTTTGGATTTTTTTTTTTTTTAACAATTGATAGCATTAATGAGTTATATTGTTAAATGTTAGAGAGAAGAGAGTCGGTGGAGATCAAACCTACACCAAGATACATAAGCATAATTACTTTCCACCATTACGGTAAAACACAATATGCAATGGTATGTTTGGATTGAGAGGACATAAATGATTATGACTTTAATAAAAAAATTATTTCTGTTTGAAAAAAAATAAAAAAAAAAGATTTATTTCTGTTTTATTTTTCGAGTAAAATATTTCTCCCTCTTATTATATGGAAGTTTCCTCTTAAAGTTATTGTGAGTACCCACTTTAGCACCAATTTAACAATTTGGTAAGGTCGTTAGGAGAATGAGAGATTTAAAAGGAAGAAAACACTGCACTATCCATGTAAAATGTAAAATGTTTTGTTTGGTATTATTTTGTTGTTAATTCATAAAGCACTGAATCCATTGGTAAATTAACCAATGGTTTAGGGTTTCAAAATGCACACTTAAGTGCAACATTCATTGACAATGCACTCAAGGTTCTAATTTGATTATCTTTTCGTTGTTATCACTTGTATTGAAAAAACAACGCATAATGGTACTGTAGTCTAGTGGTATTCCTCTTTACTAGTAAATGAGAGGTTCGATTCTCACCAAAAACGAATTTGAACCACGTTATTCCTAGCCTATTATGAGGCTTAGCCCACTTTAGTGTAGATAATATCGTTTGTTAAAAAAAAATTACAACGCACAATAAATGACTCATTCGTAACAACTTTGAATTATACATGTGTTTACTTATATCTAATATTAGGAAATAGAACTCGCTCTCAATTGTTCACTCTATCAAAATTCAAAAATGGTATAAGCATGTTTGGGCTTAAAAGATTATTTCTGAGCCGAATGAAGTTATAAGTTTCATACGGGTTGGGGATTCTCGGCTCAAATCTTAATCCTTTAAATCAGATCAAGTCCAGCCCGTAGTATGACGACCGAGTTCTAAGAGGAGAATGACTCTTAAGGGGTCAAGTTGAATGATTCAGCCGAGTTCGAATGAAAGTAAAATTATCAAGGATTAGGATGAGTTTTGATAACTCTTAAGGGGTCAAGTTGAATGATTCAACCGAGTACGAATGAAAGTAAAATTATCAAGGATTAGGATGAGTTTTGATAAGTTTCGTCATATTTCAAGAATCAAGGCTTGTTGCTAATCAGATTAGGATTGAATCAAATGTTGAAGAAGAATTGGGTTTAGAATCCTAGTTCTAGTTGGAGTGGGTGAAACTGTATGTAGATTGGTTTTGGATAATGAAGAGATCGTGTTGAGAATATCCACAAAGATACTGAGGAAGCATAAGTCAAATAGGACTCTACTTCGACGTGAGTGATCCGTATGGAATTCATCCTTATAAATAGAAGTGATTCTGCAACAAAGAAATGATCTTCAACTCAACACACACAAACGTCTTGCGCAATCTCGCTCCACGGGAACCTTTCATACATTGAGAAACCACTAACTTTCCTAACTTCGTTAACACATCTTCAGTTTGGATTAACAGTATTGTGTTGGCAACCGATGACATCTTCAGTTTGAATTAATAGCACTAGAGCTGTAGATGCTTTAGAATCAGGCGACCGATGAGTACCTTCAGTTTGGAGTAACAACATTGCTTCAAACTTGACTGGTTATCTATCCAAGTCTTTACCAATGAGAATTCTTCGGTCTTCTTACTGAAAGAGATCATCTCATTAGCTTTCTACGCGAAGTGATGTGTTACCAAGTAGTATTCGGCACATTGAACCCCCCCCCCCCCCCCCCCCGAACCTTATTTGAACTTCACAGTGACTAAAAGTCTTGTCTTCAGGCTCTATAACTTAGAGGCTGAGACATGTTCCTTCCTTGGCCGTGATTGCTCAAATACAGGAGTCAGAAGCGCGTTCGACACCCTCACCAAATTCATCTTACTCGCCGACCGAGCTCAATGGCGAATTAGCACTCGTATTCACCAGAAATACGTAGTTAATTCACTAGTTACTCGGTTTGCACACCAAGCAAGCTAAATAGTATTTAAGTTCAACAAAACATCATAGGACAAATATGTGGGAGATGATCCTCTCTAAATCCACTTTGTACGGATCCTCATATCTTAGTCGTTCATCGTACATTATGAGGCTAGTTTTTATCAAATATTATTTCTGTTTAGTTTTAAATAAAAAAAAAAGTCAAATGATTTTTTACCGTACGATACACGATGAAGATCTAAGATGTGAGGATCCCTAGGATCCCCACAATTTGGATACGAATGGGATCCAAATCCCAAATATGTGACATCTTCTTAAATCGATTGAATTTGTTTGGTGGGTTCTTAAATAGTACACAATGAAAAAACAGATATTGGGAAGGGAAATGGTGGTGGTAGTCCATTATTTATCACCCTACATGCTAACTGACTACGTGGCCAAAATTGATTGGCCAGTGGAAAACATAATATGTGATTAAAGGATTTTGTAATCTAATTTTCCCGAATACTAAATAAGAACAAAGGCAGAGAGGCAAGCACGCCATAAAAGTGGGCCCGTTCAACCGCTTAAAAGAAAAGAGAGAACCGCGTCCGAGTACACCGGAAGTGGGGGCCCTCACCACCAATCAATCCCCTGAAATACCCAAAATACCCCTCTCGGCTTCTGTTTCCCGGTTCTGTGTCTCGCGTGCCGCCGGTTCACCACAGTTTCGATTTCCCGCCAAACACTTAAACCGAACAAAACATGATTAACCACCAACTGTAATCCTAATGGGGGGCCCACCCTCTAAATTAACACTCTTTTTCACAAACACCATCCAAAAAAGGGAGACAAAAAGAGAACATGGGAAAAAAGAGTAATGTTCGGAAGATTAAAATAAAAATGTTATCTTATATTGTATGTGGATTATTATTTGTAAGAGATTATAAACGAGACTCACATATTTTGATTGGCTATTGTATAAATAAAGGTATAAATAGACTGTTAAAATAATATATTTTTGAAAAAAATGGAAAAAAAATTCACTGGGACCCACCGTCATACCCCACCAAAGCTTTGAAAAAAAAAAAAAAAAAAAAAAAAAAGGGGAAGGAAAAACAGAAAAACAGCTTTGAAGGGGGTGGCTGGCTGGTGGTGGGGGTTAGAGAGAGAGAGAGAGAAAAACTGGGAAACAAAGAGAGAGAAAAGAAAAGAGAAAATTGGGAAGGGAGAAGAAAGCTCCTCTGGTTCTGAGAAGAGAGACCCAAAAGATGGTCCAAGGGAGGGTCCTCTGAGATCATCCTGAAATGGGCAGTAATAGAAAAAAAAACTTTCAATTCTTTCAAGCCTTTTCTGTTCAGTAAAAAAAGTGAAAAAAAAATCAAATAAGTAATTAACTTCTGGTGTGTTTTTTTATGTGCTGCCTTTTCAAGTTCTGAGTCTCAAATCTCCCCCCACCCATCCACCTCCCTTTACTTCTGGCATTCCAAGGAGTAACAAGAAAACCCAACTCTCCTACCCCTTTTGCTCCTCTTCTTTTTGGTAAAGTCTCTCACTTTCTCTCTTTTTCTGCTTTATTCTTTCTGGGTTTTGCTTTTTCTGATGCATTGCTTGCCCACAACGGCATTCCCCTGCAATTTATAGATTTCAGGGGATTATTTATTAATTTATGTTAATTTCTGTGGATTTTGTTGAATTTTTCAGCTCAGCCCTATGAGAAGAAGGTTGTAATCTGCAGAAGCAGCTGGGGTTTTGAGATGCATTGATCAAAAGGGTGTTCTAACCTCCAATTAAATTAGTCAAATTATCATGAGGGACCCTGATACGGTGGTGGGTGTGCGTTTTTTGTAGCCTAGTTTTTTCTGGTTGCATATAGTTAGAATTTTGGTTTTATTTTTGTGTGTTTTGTTTGCTGTGAGCGGGGGAAAAAAAAGAAGGATTGAAATTTGGATTTTTGGGGTTTTGAGCATAGTGGAAGGGGTTGCTCGCATAAAAAAAACCTGGCGATTTTGTATAGTAATTTGCTTAGCTTCGTGACTGTCGGCAGATATAGTTATTACCACCACCACTGCTGCTGCAGCTTTTCATTCATCAGGCAATGGGGGATAGATGGAACCCTCTCGGGTTCCGGTTGCTATCTCTCCTGGTTTTGATTCTTGTTTTGAGGTTTCGGGGCTGTTGGTGTCTCAATGATGAAGGTACATTCTTGTTTTCCTCTAGTTTTTGATGTTATGGAATGAATGGCATTTGTAATTTTGAAAATTGGATTGCATTTTTTTTGCAATTGGTGTGGAAATGCAGGATTGATTCTGTTGTCATTCCGTGAAAATATCAAGTTCGATCCTTTTGGTGCTTTGGAGAATTGGAGTCCTAACGATGGCAATCCTTGCCTGTGGAATGGTGTTCATTGTGTGGACAGTAAAGTGCATATGCTGTAAGTCCCTTCTGAATTTCTTCTAAATTCCCCAGTTAGATAATTACTAGAGATTGCTTTTTGTTTTCGGGGATAAGTCTCATTTTTGAAGGTACCAATCTATTGTTTATCAATTACTGCAGTTAACTGGTTTGATGTTTTGATGCCTTTTAATTGATTTATTGTAGGAATCTGACGGATTTTTCTCTGGAAGGGACATTGGTACCTGAACTTTGGAAACTTAATCACTTAAGATCTCTGTAAGGACTCTCATCGTCACCGAGTCTTTGTGGCTAAAGTTTAGTTTTTTGGATGTTGAGATTTTGCTATTTAACGAACTGTTTGGGGCACCCAAATGTCGTTTCTTAAACATTTAAAACTTGGTACCGTAGAATGAAACTACATATAGAATTAAGCATAATCAGGGTTTATGCATCTCCATCGAAAAAGATATGCACGTTTTCATAGCTTACATCTCCATGTGAATTCATTTTTCAACCCCCAATCTGACCGGAGACTGTACAAAACTCTCACAAAATCTCAAATTTATTAATCATAAATCAATTTAGCATGTTAAGAATGCATGATACTGTACCCTTCTTAAGGACTTATCAAGCTTTCTTTGGCTTGGCCTAATTAGTTTTGTTATGGTAGGTCTTCAGTGACATTGTGGACCTTGATTGAATCTCTAATCATATAAGAGTTTAAATGGGAATTCTTATTATATGGATTTGAACAAACGATAGACAATAAAACCAGGGTCTTGTGGAAATTTAGTTCTTTTGTGACCTTATGGAGTTTTTTGCTTCCTCTGAATAACAGTGTGTTATACAAGAATCGTTTATCTGGTGTAATTCCTAAAGAGATTGGGGGCCTCACAAGGTTGGAGCTGCTGGATTTGAGGAACAATAACTTGAATGGGATGATTCCAGTTGAGTTAGGCAGTATGCTGTCACTGAAATGCTTGTGAGTTAGCTGTTACATGTTTGATCTCTATTTGATTCTATAACTTTCGAGTCCCTGGACTAACTCATTTTGAACCGCAGGTTGCTTTGTGACAATAGATTCGATGGCACTATTCCTCTAGAGCTTACTCGTCTCAGCTCGCTCTGCGAATTGCAATTTGATGATTACCTTTCATCTAGTGAAATCACTGGATTTGGCTGTGTGAACAGAAAGTTTGGCCATTGGTATAATACTGCTTACACATACAAATCACTCCCGTGAGTCTCACAAATACACAGTAGGATGACTTAGTTCACAAGAAGAAATTTATTTCATTGTTGATGACTTCTTTCTTTCCTTTTAATTTTATTTTCAATTTCATAATTTACAGTTGATGTCTACGATGCAAATATCTAGTCATAATAACTGTAGCATCATTTAGTGTACCCAGGAATGCGTAGTGTAAATCTTGTTTCAGACAGATAGTTAATAGAAAGAGAATCTGGGACTTCTATAGTTTTATCTTTAGGACCTTGAATGACAAAAAAATCTTAAGTTTTTCAGGCTTTCAGTTGTTTTTAATTCGAGCTATCTGAACTACTACATGCTAGACTTTGTAACATGAGTTGATAGGAAGTACATATGTTCACACCTCGATTTATCAGCTAACAGAATTGATCTGATTTTAGTCTCACAGTACCATTTTTTATGCTCCAACTACTTTCGGAATGAACTAACATTGCCTTCTCAAATTTATGATGTAATTGTTATGTTTGTATTGGAGTATTAATTTGTTGGTATAGAAGCATTTCGTATTCTCATATCTATCATGTTCGTAATTTTCGTGCATTTCTTGGGCAGCATCTGGCAGAGGAATTTAGAACATGTGAATACTGTGGAATCCTTGGTATTATTTCTTAAAGGAGCTTTTAAGAACTATCTCAACTACTTGTCACTGCCTTGGTAGGGAACCAACTTTCATTGTATGGCATCCTAAGTTATGTTTGGTTTGTTTCCATCAAGTTCAATTTGTTGAAAAATGTTTGCTTTTATTTCAAGGTTCAGTTACAGAAAGGATCCTCTGCCAATTGATGGAGATAATTGCTGTGATAGTTTATCTAGTAAGTAAGAAGGCGTTTACACATGTAGTACTGCAATACATTATCCTGAAAAATACATTGATGTTGTGTCTTGCATTAAGCAGGTTTGTTTGAGTCGCACATGGCCTTTGCTCGCCGTAGACTACTTGCACAAGCCAGTAACCTACCAGCTATACCCGTTACTGATACGGAACCAACTGGACAAGTCATTGCTCTTCCAACTACCCGAAGTAGTGGTGCTTTCCCAGCCGTGCCAAAAGATAAAAAGAAAAATTCTCCTCCGCCTGCACCTGCACCGCAGCCTTCGCCTGAACCTCACGAGGCTTCAAAACATGACAGACAATCTTCACAAAAATCAAATGGCAATATGTGGAAGTATCTCATTATTGGTTTCAGTGTGCTTATCTTGCTCCTTGTTCTTATGGCCATGGTCTTCATGTGTCGAAGCCAAGTGGCTAAAACTGTAGGTCCCTGGAAGACTGGATTGAGTGGGCAGTTGCAGAAAGCATTTATATCAGGTGATTTTGTTGTGTGAATATTGACATGCCTTCTAATTTCGATATAGACATTGAAAGCTTCATGGATTAAGATGGTCGATATGTTAAAATGAAAATTGAATTACGTTTTTTATGAGTTGCAGGAGTTCCCAAGTTGAACCTATCAGAATTGGAAACCGCATGTGAAGATTTCAGTAACATTATTAGCACACTTGAAGGTTGCATTGTGTACAAGGGAACACTGTCTAGTGGAGTTGAGATTGCTGTTGCATCAACTACAATATCGTCTTTGAAAGACTGGTCCAAGCTTGCAGAGAATTGTTACCGAAAAAAGGTATGTTATTTCTGTTACAAAATACAGCATCTGATGCAGTGGTATGACTTTAATCAATTTATGTTGTTTTGCACCTGCTGTAGATTGACGTACTGTCACGCGTGAATCATAAGAACTTTGTCAATCTTATTGGCTACTGTGAGGAGGATGAGCCTTTTACTAGGATGATGGTGTTTGAGTATGCTCCAAATGGAAATCTCTTTGAGCATCTGCATAGTAAGCTTCTTTGTTCGATCACTAGCTGCGTGAGATGTTGAGGGTTTAACACTTATTAATCTTCTCTGTTTTCCAGTTGAAGAAATGGAACATCTGGATTGGAATTCGAGGATTAGGATCGTTATGGGAACTGCTTATTGTCTTCAGTACATGCACCATGAGCTAAATCCACCTGTGTCACATCCTAACCTGACCTCGGCTTCTATCTTTTTGACGGATGATTACGCTGCTAAGGTACCCCCTTCCCTTCTCACCCTCTGATTGCCTTTGTTCAACATGAATTTTATGACCTTTACTCATATAACTCTCTGCCTCCTCGCACACACAGATTGCGGAGATCTGTTTCTGGGCAGAATCAATACGAAAGCCTAAGAATTCCGGCGATGATGATAAGGAGCATTCGGTATTGCCACCCCTTGCTGATCCAGAAACAAATGTCTACAGTTTCGGAGTAATGCTGCTTGAAATCATCACCGGGAAGCTCCAAAACTCAGAAGAACATGGGTCCCTTCTATACTGGGTAAGTTCCCAACCAATCTGATTAGGTTTCATGAATCCAAATCCCAATGCTAATTCGGCTTTGTTGTCAACTTGCCAGGCCTCTGCATACCTGAACGAGAATCGAAGCGACATGGTGGATCCAACCCTCAAGTCGTTCAAAAACGAAGAGCTGGATGTCCTGTGCGAGGTCATCAAAGATTGCATCCAAGAAGATCCAAGGCAGAGACCAACAATGAAGGATGTGACTAACAAACTGAGGGAAGTGATCCCCATCACTCCCAACCAAGCAGTCCCCAGACTCTCTCCCCTCTGGTGGGCGGAACTCGAGATCTTATCGGTCGAGGCGACATAAACCGGAAACCTCTCTCCTTCTGACTCTCTTCTTTCTGTTTCTTGTGCTGTAAGCCAAAAGTCTTAAAGTCTCTCCCTTTGTGTAAAAAAAATGGTGAAGAAGAAGAATAATAGCTTTTAACTCTGCTGCTCCTTTCCCTGCATAGCCGTAGCCCTTGTATTAAGATAAGATCCCCATTTTGCCCTTTTGATTTTCTTGGTTGTTCATGTGTCCTTACGATTCATTTAATTCTTATTCTTTGGTGTTTATATAACAAAAAAAAAGTGGTATTCTTTTACTGGGTTGCCCCAACTTCTTCATTTTATATACAAAGATATTATATGTTATATATATATATATATATATATATTCTTGTGATCAAAGTGTGGGGATGTAAAATCCATAAATTATAAGTTTGTGAACTTTCTATTGCGGATTTGTGAAATTTTATTTTATTTTATTATTAATAAAGGAGGATAAAGGTTCGAAACTATTACATTAATTTAGAGAATGAAGTAGACGCAATTTGTAAACCTTCTAATGCGGCCGGAGGAAGGAGTAGTTTCAAACTCGGACACATGAGTCCTGATTTGTGGATCTTCTGGTGCGGCTAAACCCGATCAAACCGGTGGATTTTGGTTTGGTTTTGAAAAGGAAGAAAGCACCTAACCAAACCATCCAAAACTAGTTTGGTTTGGCCGGGTTTTCTCAATCATTTTACTATAAAACCGGTCTAATCCAGACCGTGCCCCCTACTACTTCAAACGCGGAGTTTGGGAACTCGGCCGCGGGGGTTGGAATTCGAGTTTGAGACCTCTAATGAGATATTGAAAAATGATTCTAATTTGTGACGTTTTCTAAAATTTAATTTTGACATTGAAAAATGATTTAACTTGGGTCAAAAGCCAATGTGGATCATATATTTATGGCGAAATGCAATCATGCTATACAACTTAATGACTATATAGCTTAATGCAGGTTTGAACCCTACCGATTCCTCTCACCGTAAACCTATTGATCTACTAAAAAATAAAATCAGGACCCATACTGACACGCCCAGATCCCGAAGGATGACGCAAGCCATTGCTTTTTAGCAGAATTCTGAAGCCAGTGAGCTTCCAAAAGATCTCGTGCTATGTAGAGGTGGGCATATACATATAAGGCTTACAGGATCCACACATCTGGACGATGTGAGATCTTACAAATACTTTTCTAATTCATGAGAGAGAGAGAGAGAGAGATGTTTTGGTTAAGGAGGACACTTGATTTTGGTCACATTTCTTCCTCCCCATTCCCTCAACCTAATCTGCACCATGCAAGTAGCAGCCAAGAACTCCACACTCTGCAATGGACTCAGCAAATCCAACAACCCCTTCAATGTCTTGAGCCTCACACAATCCGCCGCCTTCATCACCCCCTCCAACCCACTCAGCATCACCTTCATCGCCACATTCACCAGCCCTTCCAGCTCCGCCGCCGCTTCCCCGTTCCTCGCCCGGGTCGCCAGCCGGGCCAATTCCACCATCCTCCTGTCCGCCATCGCCACCTGCTGCCTCTCCATTTCCCTCTCCACCTTATCCTCCTCGTACCTCATCTTATGCCTCAGCTGCTCAACCTTCCTCACCTGCTCCTCCGACATGGAAACCAGCGTCGTCGTCTTCTTCAGCGACTCGACGAGCTGGAACAGCATTGATGGCTTCCACCCCGTGACCCAGGAATACGCATTCTCCAAAGGGCTTGACCAAACAGGGCAGAAGAAGGCCAGGACGTCATCCCGAGCAGCAGCCCACTTCACGGTGTAATACTCCTTGTGAAGGTTGGTGGCTTTCGACACCAAAGCCAGAAGCTCCGCCTCGTTCTGCCGCGTCTCCTCCGACATCTTGAGAAGTTGCTGCTGGAGCTGCTGGAGCTGAAAACCCCACTTCTCGAAAAACTCAGAGAACCTCTGCTCCACCTGGGATCTCATGAATACACACAGACCAGATAGATACAGAAGATTGCACAAGAGTTGTTTGTGGAAATGCCACAGAAAGATTATGAGAGCTTGTTCTTGCTGTTGCTTCACTGTGTTTCTGTGGGTTTATATATAGGCGGAATTGGGATGGTGGGGTGACCAGATGGAGAGAGGAGGAGGGGCCACGGAAAGAGGGTGGTTGAGAGATTGGGAAGTGCGTGGCGGGTGCATGGCTTACAAGCAGCAATCAGGTACTGGTGGGTTTATATGACGCCTTGCAAGTGTTAGAGAGAGAGGAAGAGGGGTAATGAGTGTTTGCCCTTTCATTTTTATGAAATATTTGTAGGAGGTATTTTTTAATGTGTTTGAACATGGAATGCTATATTAGCAAGAAGCATTTTTTAAAAAAATATCTTTTTATCATTTCGTATTTCGAGCACACTAAAAATTCCTCGACTTTGTGGATGGCGAAGAGACATGCAGAGCCACCACCTGGTGAGGGAGTTTGTGTTGAGAAAACGTGGCAGCGCGGGAGTTAATCTGGGCTAAAACGTGGAGGGTGACTAAAGCTTTCGTTCAAAAGACAGGTCCGACATTATGCCCGCCCTGGTTTGACGCCTTTTGTCATAGTATTCATAGTTATCGTACACTTTGTAGGGTTAGGGGTTACTACGGTCGGCTCCCATTTCAATCGTCTCTTATATTTTCTTTGGAGTGGTTTGGGATATGGATGTTTATATGAATGTTATCTCTTACATTAAACAAAGACTCTTCATTACTTTTTGTGTATCATATGAATATGAAACACAGATTTTAAAGAACTAATTTTTTGTGTATCATTATTTTTTTTTCTTGTGTCACAATTTACTACAAGAACTAATTTTTTGTGCCGCAATACTACTTCTTGTCAATACCATTTAAGTTTCCGTTAAAATTGTGTCACGACCATTTTTTCACTTTGTCACTTTAGCTTTTTTAATTATAGGTTGCCACCTAAGATTACTTTTGTGCCAAATTGCCACTTTGTCATTTTAACCGTATGATATGGTTGTTGATAATTGGATAATTGTTTAGGTGTTGATTAACGTGTTTATTTTTTATTAATGATACATTTTATAGTTTACAAATTTGATCTAAAAAGTTGATCAACCTAGCATTACTCTTTCAACATATTTCAATGAAGTTCAATGTGATTTTGATTATTAGGTTCCTACCATTCCCTAGAACTTCTAGTCAATATTTGATGGATGGTACTATTTACACACTCATTTTTATCTCTCATACACTCCTCTTAATTTTTGGTTGTCAGATTGAATGAATTGAAAAAAAAGATGAATGGACAAAAGTTAATAAGAGTATGTAAGAGGTAAAAGGTGTGTGTCCATTGCCTATTTGATAATAAGTATAATTTAAAGTTAAAAGACAGCAAAAACAATTGTTGCAACTATCATGTCTCTATTTTTTCTCATAGCATAAAATATATCTCAAGATATCGAGGTTTCATATAGTTTATGAGGGAGTAATTCTCGGTGAGCCAAATTTTTAGGCCAAATTCTAAATCATATAATATGTTAATAATATGAAATAAACACGTTAATCAATAATTATATAATCATTAACAACTACATTATATGATTTCAAGATACACTAATCAACACTTAATAATTTAATCATCAGCAACCACGTCATATGGTACAAAATTTAATTAAAAATTGGTCTCTCTAGCATTGCCCATCTTGAAATCCTCAAAATGTGTCAGATATTGCGCTTAAGCATCAAAATTTTACCAAGTTATCAATATTTCAAAAATATCTCCATTGTAAAATGCTAAGGAAACATTTTAAAAAGTGAGACTATTTATATCACCTCACAGTTTAATATTAATTTTCGTGTCAATATTATAAAATATTGTACAAAAACATAAGATGACTGTGAGTCTATAAAGTTTATAGAGAGTCACACTTTAAGACTTCCCTATTTCTCTTTTTTTAAAGTGCAGTATATAGATGTTGCTTCACTCAATTCAATTATCAGCAACCGTAGTTATCCTAATATATTGAGAAATATCTTTGATTATATCAGAAATATTTAAGACCTTCGTTCTGGTTAGGTAGAATGCCAGACCAGTCCACATTCAAACTATGTGGCCGTATTGGAGAACCTTGACTCTTGACTTAGTAGAAAAATCATGAAAATTTAAGTCCATGCAATTGCTTCAAACAATCCTACAAAGAAAAATCATGAAAATTTAAGTCCATGCAGTTGCTTCCAACAGTTCCAGCAAAGAAAGCAGAACTAGGGCAAATTTGACACGAAAAAGAAGACGGTTGTCATCACCTACTACGTGTCCTCCACATAAACAAACATTTCCACACCGCTTCAAAAGTTCGTTACCTTATTTTGAAGCAATTATCACACATTGTAATATAAAACCTGAAAGAGAAGCAGAAAAAAACAGTCTAATATTCTCAACTCGAACTCAAATGGCAAGTGGAGATGGGGAGAAATCCAAAAGTTGCTTTAAAGAGTGGATGGAAATCCAAGAGAAAGACCTCTCGGAGCTTCTCCAAGCCTTGACTTTTGACCCCCAAAACAAAGACAAATTAAAGCAGCTAGCTCAAAAGGGCATCGATCACTTCCAAGAATACATAGACAAAAGAAACCAACTCGCCCGCAGAGATGCTCCTATATTTTTTGCTCCAACTTGGTGCACTTCATGGGAAAACTCCCTCCTTTGGATCGCCGGCTGCCGACCCTCTTTGTTTTTCCGGCTTGTTTATGTGCTCGGTGGGTCGAAAATGGAGTCAAGGCTCGATGAGTTTCTGCAAGGCACGAGAGAGAGCGACCTTCGCGAGCTTCTGACGTACACGCAGCTTGTGCTGGTCAATAGTTTACAAAGCAAGACTATTA
Source organism: Cotoneaster glaucophyllus (assembly GCA_036320875.1). Taxonomy (NCBI): domain Eukaryota; kingdom Viridiplantae; phylum Streptophyta; class Magnoliopsida; order Rosales; family Rosaceae; genus Cotoneaster; species Cotoneaster glaucophyllus. The sequence goes on from CM070066.1 coordinate 4,520,990, forward strand.
GGGTGGAGGAGACGCTGACGGCGGAGCTGGCGACTCTGCAGGAGGAGATAGCGGACCAGCCGATTGCAATGTTTGTTAAAGGGTTGAGTGAAACTGGGGAGATGAATAGGGAAGTGGAGTGGAGGAGGCCCTGGATGAGCATGGCAAAGCCATGGTTAAGGTTATGGAGAAGGCTGATCAGTTGAGGCTGAACACGCTTAAGGAGCTTGTTAAAATATTGACACCTCTTCAGGCTATTGATTTCTTGGTGGCGAGTAAGAAGGTTCATCTGTGTGTGCATAAGTGGGGTAGGAAGAGAGACCAATCGCATGGGAGGGAAAATATGGATATGATTAATCAGTATGCATAATAGTGTTTTACTGACAATATTGTAACTGTTAAACTTCTGCTACATGTATGGTAGAAATTATATGTTGGTTTTGATTTTGTTGTTGGTTGATTGATGCATTGCAATTTTGAAAGTGTATCTTTAAAGGTTAATGCTTAAATGTTTTAGAGACATAATTGTGAAAGGGCAAAGTTGGCCATCGAGTGCAAGACACGCTTGACTGCAAGAACAACCCGACAAGCAGGGGTGGAAGTTGGATTAAGTAATTCGTCGGTGCTGGATGGAAGGGTCGTCGCTGAAAGGATAGAAGTTACTTTTGATCTTTTCCAAAGCTCATCTCCAAGGGAAGGTTGGCACTTCGTTGTTGGCTCTTCGCCTCTTGGGTTTGTAGTGTCTATTTAATATGTTCCAGGTATACTCTTGGGTTGTTGTCCTTTAATATCCTATGCTCTAAATAAAATATTTTTGAATGAGAAGTCGCTAGCATATAATGCAAGTATTTGCCAGTGGAATGTCTTTGACTGGCGGATTGGATAATTATTATAGATGTTTTATTTGTGGCTTAATATGATTTTTTTATTATGATAGAATATTGTTGTATTAAAAAAAAAAATCTTATATTTTGCATTGAGAGGGGCACGACTAAGAACTGGTAGTAACTAGCATTCTCAAGTGGAATACAATAAATTTTCATTGTGACCGGAATACAAGTACGTAGCACATCATGTATTTGCAAACAAACGAATCTCTTGCTCGATGAACATAATAAATTTTTCATTGTAAACGGAATACACGTAGTACACCATGTATTTTTATACAAGTGGTTGGAAATTTTTTTTTTTTAAGTTATTAACTTTTTATCACATATATTCCATCATTTATATAATAACACGTGATATACCATTCTATGTTCCGGTTACATTAAAAAATCTCGCGATGAACACAACCTCGACACCTGCCACCATTCACGAACAGAGGGCCATATCATTAGTCGCGCAACAAAGATGGCGATCAAGTGAGCATGTCCGTGAGGATGTCGCTAAAAATACCTTGAATTTATATCAAACAAAAGCTTAGTTGGTTTGGTTGTAGAAGTTTTGGCTGTGAAGGACAATCTATTGCTAAACAGCTTTTTTAGTCCAATAATACTTCTCTTCTACATAGATGTCTAAGATTGAATTGATCCTCCTTTTAATTTTAAGACCTACGCATTCGATCTTTTCCTTCCGAACAAATCCTTTTCGTTCGGCCTTGTATTGTTAAAAGCGTAGCGATTTTAACAATAAAACAGCATTTATATTATTTATTAAATCGGAGAAAAGAGAGAGATGTTTCGTACCTTTAATCGTGTTCTTTGTTAGGGGGAAGAAGATAAACTATACAAGTTCTTTTTTCCTCTGAGAAAAGATTAGGGTTTGTTGGGTGTAAATAGAAGTATATTAAGTTTTACGTAATAATATGTATTTTTTTTGTTTCCTCACTCGATTAAAAATTAAAAAAGTATTTAAACTTAAGTATTGGGGTGAATTTAGATGTATTGTGGTGTTTAAATAGAAAAACTCCTAAACTCTAACAAAGAAAAAACCGAGAAGTGCAGAATATAAAAAACCAGGTTGCGTTTTCAGCTCTCCCTTTCATTATAAGCTCAATTTTTCTGTTTTCTGCGTCCCAGGTCTCTGCAACTGATAGACTTTGGTGCCATTCAACGCAAGGAATCCATGATCAATCCCATCTTTGACAGTGCTGGACGATACTCGGATACCTTCTTAAGACGCTTGAGACTTGGTAATGAGAACATATCTGTCTCACGGTGCTTCAAACACCTTTTCAGGATGTCAAAGAACAACTTACTGTGTTGAAGCTTGCCAACATTATGTGGCTGTTCAGCTCTTCCTCGTTTAAATTTAACACAGGGACCCAAAGACCGTACAAGCTGCGATTGCTTGGAAAGAATGGTGGCCCGAACCGTAAGTCTAGTGGAAAGGAGTTGGAGGGTTTGGTGAATGACAAGGTCAGGTAATTCGGGATATGTTGTCGATTAGGGAGGCCATGGCGTTTCGGCTTTGATCTTCTTGCTTCTTGAGCGTTTTATTTTTCTGCTTTGCTTCTGCGGCCTCTCCTTTTCTAAATGTACCAAGCAACCCAACTTTTGACAAACCCAAAACTTTTTTCTCAGCCTTTTTCACGTTAGACCTGACTTGATCATCAAATTAACATTATATTATTATTGACTGATGTGATATATCTTAGTCACAGCCTAATCTCTCGATCAACATTTAAGCATCTAAGCCATCTTATAACTAGGTCTCAAATTCAACACAAATAACAAATAATTATCGTCATTTGTGTGAGTTAAACATAATCTCCTACTTACAATTTGAAAAAAAATAAAAATATCATTAGATTATAATATTTTTTATTAAATTAAAGTGTGTTTAATTAGATACTATAAAATGATAAAAAAAAAAATTAAAATGGGAATCACTTGTCATTCCAAAATGGAGGCTTTTTTTTTTTTTTTTTTGGGTACTATAACATATAGATTACTGATATCACGTGACGGTTAAACAAAATATTCCTTAGAATTTGTTCGGGGGAAAAGAGGTATATAAGACCCGGGTGTATATGCAAGAAAACAACCTATTGTGGATAGACAGAGTGGACTTTGGGGTTGAGATTTGGTGAAATCTTGTTCCTCCTGGTCAGGCCACTAATTGAACTCGCTTCATTTGGCACCATTGTATTTGTGGACCAACTTTTACCATCTTTTACAAGCACCATATCTCCATAGGCCAGGCTCTCTTAATTCTTCCTCCGCCGTATCAGTTTTGTGGTCAGTAGTAAGGGAAAAGGATTTTATTCGGATATCTTCCACCAAATCCACCTAATTAAGGGATCCGGACCCTTGAAATTTGATCCAACGGCTAAAAACAAGGGCCTCTTTTAAAAGTTATAATAACTTTAGCCGTTGGATCAAATTTCAAGGACCCGAATCCCCTGATTTGGTGGATTTGGTAGAAGGGATCCGGAGAGGATCCTTTTCCAGTAGTAAGCTGTGAAACCCTACCCCCGTTATTAATTTGTATTTCCATAATGTCCCTGAAAGTTTATAAAAAATTTCAATTTGGTCCCTCATTTCTTACCCTATCCGAATCCACTTTTTGGATTCTCTCAAACCCCTCATCCTCTCACAGCTTGCCACGTGGCAAGCACTGAACTCTCTCCTCTTTTCTCCCCTGAGTCAACACTTCTCTCTCTCAGCCCTCAACTCTCACTCACCTCCCTCTCTCGCACTCTCCTTCCCCGATCGAATCCACGCATACCTGAGACCCCCACACTCACCAACGACAGTACCACCACCATCGTTGGCGTCTGCTCTCTCTCCCCCCGTCTTTGTGGAACCTCGGAGCACCCAAAGGGCACCCAAAACCCAGAAAATCCCCTGCAAACCCCCTGTGGGTTTCGAGCCCAGATTTCGGCCACTTCTGATCCTTTCACGGCAAAGAAAAGGTACCAAAACATTCATCTTACCTTGTACTTCCATTTGGTGCCTAGATCAGACCTTAGGGTGTTTGTTCGCCGTTGGCCAGAGCTGGGGAAGCTCCGGCGTCCTCTCCTTTATCGAACCCAGATCCGGTTCACCCAAAACCCAGTCAAACCAGGCCATTTAGGCCGTTTAGGAGCCGAGCCTTAGGCTCATTAGCCGCTAAGCCCAACCTAACCATTTCCTTTTTCTTTTATTTATTTGTTTTCTTTTAAAAACCGAAAAGCTGTGGGTTGGGCTTTCAAGCCCAAGCCCCTATTTAGAACCCAGGGCCCTTGGCCCGTTAAACCCTAAACCCTAGGCCCTTGGGCCTTAACCGGCCCAACCCAAACCCTAGGACCCAACCCGGATCCAACCCTAAACCAGTCAGACCCGGTTTGACCTGTTGACTTTGACTTTGACCAGTCAACGTTGACTTTTTGACCTTTTTTGGGTTTTCGTTCAAGACCCCTCCTAGGCTAATTTGACATTCTGGACCCGTTTTTTACGTCCGTTTTCCCAAATTCAATCGTTTGGATATCTTATTAATTGTATACTTTATGTGCTTAGGTGCAATCTCTAGCGGCAATCTCGTTATTCATATTTCATACAGCTCTACCACGACGGAGTATTTGTGAGTGGACCCCTTCTAAAATGCATGTTTTATTAGTACAAATGCATACATGAAAAGCAAGATTTACTGAATACGTTTTATGAACGTTTTATAAGAAATTGATTATCATACTATACTGAGCTTATTTTGGAATACCATATTTTCTATCAAACCCATATTCTTGTAGGGTATCTGATGGATGACAATATACTATTTAGAACATGTTTTCACACACTTCTTTATAGTATAGATGATGGATGACTTTATACTATGAAGATGATTTTGAGATATATGTATCTATGTTTGGAAAGATTATGTTCAATGTTTTTATGCGTATCTAGTGGTCACCATTCCGCCAGTGGCGAGGATCTGGTGCTGGCATGTGGGCCGGGAGAAATAATCCCTGGCTTCGGGGCGAGGGACATGGAGCTGGCAAAGGGCCTGCAGAAATAATCTCTGGTTTCGGGTCGAGAGATATGGTGCTGGCAAGGGGCCGGGAGATATTATATTATTGACACCACTATTTAGCACACTATATACAAGATATGCTTTATGAGATGTTTTATGGCATGCTAGGGTTTTCGGAAAACCTACCACTTATTATGCTATTAGTTTTCATAAAGCTTTGGGGGTTAGTATGTTGATAACTATTTATATATATATATATATATATATATATATATATATATATCATATATATCAACTTGGTCCACTCATGTTTGTTTTGCGTCCCCTCAGGACATAGGAATGTGGACTACGATTCGACATACGAGGCATTCCCATATCAGTGACTTTGTGCTATCTCTTCTGCTTGACTACTCTTGTAATAACACCTTCCGCTTGTAATTTGAATTAGAATATGCTTTGAACATGTCATGTATCTTTATGAATTCATTGTTGGCATTTGAATATTATTTTATTATATTAGTTTTTGTATGAACTTATATGCATGATTTCTCATGTTCTCGGCATTTGCATTAATTAAATGGCTTTCGTCACCTTTGGATGTTGGCCAGCACATGACCATCCCGATGTCCGTGGGACATCGAAATCGGGCGTGTCATAAGCTATGTGGGCCACACACAAGATTCATACATGGCACCCACTTGGACATCCTGCTTGCCATTGTGGTTCATTGTTCATGCACTACCCTGATTGAACATGCTTCTGTTAATCTGTATGTGGACAAATTAGAGCAATCTTACCAGCATTATCTTTTTAATTTTTAGGAGATTAATTGGCAAAAGTAAGAATGCTATTTTGTGGAGTTTTAATCTCAACCATTAGTGCAAACTGTCGCGAGTCATACAATATGTCAGTCTGGATCATTTATCATATTGTAGAATGACAAGTGCTTTTTTCAAAACCGTAAATGCAAGGAGAGTAAAATTTCGGTATATTATTTAATTATAGAAATTTGTTGCTGGATAATCGTTTTCTTATGATAGTAATTTCTTCAACGGTCTATTACTATACATAGAGGCCTAAATGTGGTCCAGTCCTTGAGCACGGGGGATGGAGAGCAACCAAACTTATTTACTATTTTTGCAAAAACTGAAGAATATTGGAATTGGAGGGTTTCTCTCTATTAAGAGACCTTGTTTTTGGGAGCATAATTACAGGGATGTTCGTAGTTCACTCTGTCCTTGCACAAAGGTTGTCTTCTGGGTATCCTTTTGGCATGAATTGAACTCCTTGTGCTCTGATTGCATTCCACAAGGGATTTTCCTCATCCTGCCTTTTGGCACGCATGAGTTGAAATTCCTTGTGTCCCTTGATCCGGTCCTTACTTTCCCCCCATTTTCATCGATCGTTAGGCCGGCAGAGCGAAAAATTGTTTGAATACGAGCATATATGTATAACCCCACTGCAGTCAAGGAGTGAATAGTGATTGCATGTATATATATTACTGATCTTGTCTCATTTTTCACCATCAGCTGTTTGTGTGGTGAATTTTGAGTCGTGGTTTTCCAAAACCCCGAAGAAAAAACTATGGAGGTGAAAAAAGGAAACATATTGATGCACAAGTACGAGGTTGGACGGTTGCTTGGAAAAGGGACATTTGCCAAAGTTTACCATGCACGGAACCTGAAGTCCGGCCAGAGCGTTGCAATTAAGATAATCGACAAGGAGAAGGTGCAGAAGGTCGGATTGATTGATCAGATCAAGAGGGAAATCTCCGTGATGCGCCTTGTGAGGCACCCGAATGTGGTTCAGCTCTTTGAGGTTATGGCCAGCAAGACCAAGATTTATTTTGCCATGGAGTACGTGAGAGGCGGGGAGCTTTTCAACAAGGTTGCCAAAGGGAAGCTTAAGGAAGACTTGGCGAGAAAATACTTTCAGCAACTGATTGGGGCTGTCGATTACTGCCACAGTCGAGGGGTCTATCACCGCGACATCAAGCCAGAGAATCTCTTGGTGGACGAGAATGGAAACCTCAAAGTTTCGGATTTTGGATTAAGCGCATTGTGGGAGTCTAGGGGACAAGATGGCCTCCTCCACACCACTTGTGGCACGCCAGCGTATGTAGCACCAGAGGTAATAAACAAGAAAGGTTATGATGGGGCAAAGGCGGATACATGGTCTTGTGGGGTTGTCCTCTTTGTTCTGCTGGCCGCCTTCCTGCCATTCCATGACACCAATCTCATGGAAATGTATAGGAAAATCAGCAGAGGAGACTTCAAGAGCCCTCAGTGGTTTCCCCCAGAGGTACGTAAGCTTCTTTCGAGGATTCTCGATCCTAATCCAAGCTCAAGAATAAGTGTTGACAAGATCATGGAGAATAGTTGGTTCAAGAAGGGGTTTAAGCAAATCGAAGCATCTTTAGCCCCTCCGTGTGATCCAAACACCTCAATCCGTGATGTCCATGAGGCTTTTGCATCAACAAATCATTCAGCTGAAGAAAGTTCCAACAAGAATTCTAGCGGAGCAGGAACAAGCCCCATGAGGCCAACATGTTTCAATGCGTTCGACATCATATCTCTCTCGCCAGGTTTTGACCTATCCGGTTTGTTTGAGAATGATGTGAATCACAGACCGCAGGAGCGATTCACGAGCACACAACCAGCCGCGACAATTGTTTCAAAATTTGAAGCCATAGCACAGACGGAGAGGTTCAAATGCCTGAAAAAAGACGGAACCCTTAAACTACAGGGTAGCAAGGAAGGAAGGAAAGGGCAGCTAGGCATCGATGCTGAGATTTTCGAGGTCACACCTTCATTTTATGTCGTGGAGATGAAGAAAACGGCTGGGGACACATTGGAATACATGGAGTTCTGTGACCATGGCTTGAAGCCCTCTCTTAAGGATATAGTATGGACTTGGCAAGGAACCGAGCAGCAACAGCAACCGCCGCTAGTAGTAGCACCTGAAGTCGTTTCTTAGATACGAGGGAAGTGCTTATTTTTATCTAAAACTTGTGCTTAATTTGTGTCTTCACTGCGTTTTCATCTTTATTTCCAAAGCTTTTCAGTCCTTTTCTTCTTTAACAAGCTTTGTATGTCGTATTTGTTTCGAATTTGAGATCAATTGGTAGAGAGAGAGGTATTACTAGTCTGGTCATCTGGTGAACAACTGAAGACTGAGTGCAGTGCAGGATGTTCTGAACATGTAAATGAGATGCTGCAATCATGTAGCCAGATTGATGAATGAATATAGAATCACTAGTTTAAACTTGAAGCAACAAAAGGGCAAAATTTGGATATTCATTTGCATATTTAAAGGGCAAGCTATGGACTAATTATATATGTTCTTGTTTTTTCTTTCAATTTAAATACTGTGGAACCACATTTAAGGTACTATCATGTTAGAGTTTTCAGTTATGTGCTAAGAGATATTAAAATAAGGATGTATTCTCACTTGTACTCTAGAATTTTTCCATGTCTTGAACTAAAAAAGAAGGGAGTTTTAACGAAAAACTCACGGCACTGTACACTTTAACAAAAAACCACATTTTTACACTACTAGAAATTTGGGCAAAAGCTACCCTTTTCATTGGTGCCTATTGTGGCATGTAGCCACTCACATTGGTGGCAAACCTCAATGGCCACCAAGCAGCCACCAAATTAGAGAGTGTGGCCTATGTAGAGGACTCTATTATAACAATGGCTACTCTTAATACATTGGTGGCATCTAAAAACAATGCCACCCTAATTCACATCGGTGGCAAAATTGCAAAATAGTATTTTTAAAAAAAGGATGCCCTGTGTGGGCACCCAAATTGGAGTATCATATTTCTTTTTCTATTTTTTGTGAGAAAACAAATTGTAATATCATTAAAATATAAGAATATAACTATAAATTTGAATAACTGAATAATATTAAATTACTGAAAAATTTACTGAAAATGGTACATCAATATAATCACAATATTAAATTAACAATTCAGAGAACACATGTTTTACATGAGTAACGCTCACAAAACCATACATTTACACAATCATCTCCAAATGAAGATACGTGAATTGATCCATAAAATAAGTAGTTTAATTTACATTGCTACTCTATTAAGCCGCCATCAAATAGAAGCTTCACAGCACAATAATTAATATTCTTTACTCGTTCCATACTGGGCAGGAAATCGTTCGACCACAATCCTCTATTTTTCTAAGTGCAAATAGAAAAATGGAATCAAAGTATTCAACCCAAAATCTTCACATTAGCTCAAGAATTATATTGTTTCCAGAGCTTTCCAATTTCCCAGCACATAATGACAAACATAAAAGCATTAAAATAGCTATAAATTACAACAATAGGATGAACTAAAAGATACCTCCCAATATAAACATAAATTAAATATAACTCAAAAAAATACATATAAAACAAACAATAATCAGCAAACAAAACCCTAAACATTCAGATTTAGATGAAACCCAATTTCCACACAATAAATTCAAAATATCATCAAAGAAAATCAAATGCTAAATCCAAAACCTGCATTCTCATAAGAAAAAAAAAAGGAAAAAAAATCACTAAAAAGAAAAACCCAGAAAAGTTAAAAAAAAAAATTAAAAAAAAAAACTTGATTTTAACTCTTATAAATGCAAAAAATCATATATGCAAACTTAAAGGAACAAACAAAAGAATTACTTACAGAAATTTCAAAAGCTTAATCATGCGCTTGATGGATCCAGTGGAAATCTGTTGGACCTTTTCCCCAATTAGATAGAATTCGACGTTGCCTGCAGCAAACTGAAAAACACATTGTCACCAAACATAAAAGCTTCAGATGAAATGAGGGCATATATAGATATCACTCGGATTCAACAAACTGCATACTAATTCCTGTTTAGATTTTTTAAATTATTTAGTTACTATGGTAAGAAACATAATTCAAATAATTATGAGAATAATAGTTTAACACTCTCAATAAATTTTATGAGATGGAAATGGAGGCTTATTCTTGTCTTGCGCTCAATGATATCAATTTCAGCTTGCTCCCAAACATACTGCAAAAGCTAAAAGAAAGTTAGACTTTGCAAGTAAACAATAGCCGCTAATTTTTCTCCAAAATTTTCAGATATCTCATTCCCAACCGTACATCCAAATAAAATAAAAGTAAAAACTCCACAGTACCAATACACAACCAAAATTTGAACCTAAAAATCCATCTTCAAAGTTCTATCAAATGTGAGCATTTACTCAATTTTAAGAAGTTGTATTGTTAAAACATAAATCCCATGATGAACTCACCTTCCTTAATCTTTTCTAAAGAAGCAATAATTCACATAATGTATCCAAATAAGAAAATAACATATGATTCATGCTATCTTATACTTTCATATCCAAGTTATGTTTATGCAAATCATGAGAGACGCACATTTAAATCTCATCCCACACACCCTAAGTAAAAAAGAAACCAGCTCTTCCATCATTCACTGTCCAAGCGGATTAGCATGTGGAGTAATAGAATATCAAAACGCAAATTACAATTTTTAATGTACTTTAATAATGATTTCTTCAACTTTACCTCCAAGTAGTTCTTCCAATGGAAATAATTGATTTCAAGTGCCTAACCAGTGATGAAACAACCCGTCCCGAGTTTTACTGTATAAAAAGAGTAATTTTGTTTTTTTTTACTAGGTTTGGGGATCTTTTTCTTTTAAAATTGTTTTTGGGTGTTAAATGGTGTGCCCAAAGGGCCCACCTGTGATTTTTGTCCCCCGAGTCTCTCTTTCCCTCTCAGCTCTCTCTTCTTCCTCGTCTCTCACTCTCGCAACACTCTTTTTCCCTCTCCCGTAGCTCTCTTTCTCGAAACCCCCTCTTCCTCTCTCGTTGTGAACTTGCACACACACATCCACTCTCCAGGACCCGCGACGAACCCAGGATCCTCTCCTTCCTCTCGTCCTTGGGAACACAACGACACTGGAGCAAAGCTCCGACGAATCCTCCTTCCATATTTCCGATTACGTAAGTCGGATCTATCCCTCTCCTTGTGATTGTGACGTTGGGTTGTGATTTCTAAGCTAAAACCATCCTTTAATGCTTAGGTTTTTCCTCGGTTTCGAGCTTGGGTGAGCACACCCATTTTGTCGGCGAACCCACGAGCATTCAACATTATTCCGGTCTTCTTTGAACGTTTCTCGAGAATCTAAAGGTAGCATCTCACTCCCCTCAACTCGTGCTTCATTTTGGTACCTAGATCAAGGCCTAAAGACTATGTTTGCAGTCGGCCGGAGCTAGGAGAGCTCCAGCATTCTTCTCCGGTCTCCTTCCCCGGCGAGACCAACCAAACCCAGGCCTTCAGGCCTTTTAGAAACCCTCACGGGCCTTAGCCCGTTTTGGACCAACCCAATACCCTGGCCCGCACACTTTTTAATTTTATTTATTTGTTTTAAGGGCCCAAAGGGACCTTGGACCGGTTTTGTTTAAAGGGCCTAAGCCCAGCCCTTTTTGGCCATTAGGCCTGCGGGCCGTGCGCATGGGTGTGTGTGAGTGTGTTGTGCCGTGCATGTGTGTGGGGTATGTGTGTATGTATGTGCACGCGTGTGTGTGTTGTGTAGGCTATGCGTGTGTGTGTTGTGTGAGGCCTTTGGGCCGTGCGTGCTGTGCATGTGCAGTGGGTATGTGTGTGTGCATGTGTGTGCATGCCGTGCATGTGTGTGTGCTTGTGTAGTGTATGTGTGTGTTGGTTGTGTGGCCCAAACCACCTTTGCATCCTAATCCTTTTAACCTAAAAACCTTAGGAACCTAAAACCCATCTACCTAAAACCCAAACCCTTTACGGGGAATCTTCCATCAGGGAATATTCTAAGAATATCCTATTGACGTTTACGAAAATTATCCGGGACCCTTCCTAGGGTAATTCGACGTCCTGAATCCGTTTTCGACGTCCGTTTTCCCAAATTAAATTGTTTGATTAGAGTTTAACCAAATGTACCCTTTATGTGCTTAGGGGCGAGCGAATATTGTGGCGTTTCCTTCTTCACTAGTGGCGTGGCTTTTCGACGGCGAAGTACTGTGAGTGAACCACTTTCAAAAATAGCATATTTTAATTAAAGAATTGCATATGTTCTTAGCATGCCTTGCAGATTTATTGATTTGATGAACACTTTACAGGAAGCATGATGATTTGGATATGATTGATTATATACATATTTTGAACTATTTTCATTATTTCGTATTTTCTACATAACCCTCATTCTGGTAGACTATCTAATCGATGACGATAGGATGCTAAGAATGTGTTTCAAATGTTTTTAGACATCTCTTCGTAGTATGGGGGATCGATGAACTTATGCTACGAAGTTGTATTTTAGGAAACTGTTTTGTGCGTACCTAGTGAACACCATGCCGCCAGGGGCGAGGACTTGAGTTGGCAAAGGCCTGGAGAAATAATCCTTAGTGGAAGGCTGAGGGACCACGGAGTCTGGCATCGGGCCGGGAGGGAGTTATCACATGGTGAAGGCCATAGAGATTTAGGTGCAGGCATTGGGCCGGAAGTATTATTATTATTCGGTGATACTCACTAGCAGCACAACTTGTGTTATGCTTCCTGATATGATTTCTGAGATTGATTTGCAGATGGATATACGAATGGTTTTATGGCATGCTAGAGGGTTTAAAAAACCTATCACTTATTATGCTAGTAGTTTTCATTATTAACTTTGGGGGTTAGTATGTTCATAACTGTTTTTGTACTACATATATAAACTTGGTCCACTCACCCTTGTTTTGCGCCCCCATTCAGGACATAGAATCGAGGCATACAATCCCGGCATCAAGGCACTTCCGCATCGGCATCTTCGAGTCCTCTCGATGTAGGACCCACTCCTTTATTCATTTAATTTTATCTTAATTCTTTTTAGTGATTAGGTTTAGTTGTATGCTCTGAACACATTCCTAAATTGTTAATCTATTGTATTTGGATTCATAACCCTTATTTATTTCTTATTCTTAGCTTTTGTATCAATTAATGGCTTTCGTCACCCTCGGGTGTCGGCCAGCACGTGCCTATCCTGGTATTCAGGGAATACCAGGGTCGGGTTGTGTCAAGTGAGGCACCCTTTCTTTCCCACACTCTACTTAACAATCCATGAACCTGAAGAGAGAAGAATTAGTTATAAGTTAATTGATCTTAGTTGGTTCCATAACTTGCTAATACGAAAAGAGAACAAAACAAAAAAAGTTAATCGAAGGATTTTACAAAAGCTACAAAAATTAACTAAATCTCACATCAAAAGAACCCAGAAATTTAATGAAGAATTCTCCAAAACCCACAAATTTAAATGTAAAATTCTACAAAATCATGACAAATTTAATACAATCTAATTATATTAATCACCAAATTGAATTAGATCTTATCTTCACATCCAATAAGTAACACAGTTTGATAACAGTATACCCAAAGAAACCCCAAATTTACAGAAATTGGGAGCACGATGGGGTGGCAATGAGATCGAAGAGATCTCACGAAGCCGACATCAAAATCGTCAATCGTGTTGCAGAGCACAGTTTTTTCGTTTTGGATTTCTAGATAAAGATTCAAACCCAAAACTGAGTAATTTATAAAAAAATAAAAAAAAAAATCACTGAATTGATTCGAGAAAGTGCGAAAATTATCAAACCTGATCTTCCGCAATCATCCAAGTAGAGAAAATTATCAACCCTAAACCCCTTTTTGGTAGCTTCAGTGCCTCGCTCCTCTCTCTCATTTCCCCTCCCTGCCATCCTATGCCTATGTCCCTCTCTCTGCAACCCATGCTTTTTTGGCAGCATCACTCTACCTAACCCACCCCAATCCGTCCCCACTCATCCCTCTCTCTCTCTCTCTCCCTGTCCATCCGTCCCTCAAGGAGGGTCAGGTAGAGGAGAGGGGAGGCGGAATCGAAGATCAGTAAATCCAAAACCTGCATTCTCATCAGGAAAAAATAAAAAATTAAAATCACTAAAAATAAAAAGGCAGAAAAATGCAATGTATTCTTCCCGAAGGCAACAGATCTAACATTCTTGGAAAGAAAATTCGATCACGAATTGAAAAAAAAAAATAAAAAAAATAAAAAAAGTGAGAGAGAGAGAGAGAGACGAACCTTTATACGAAGGCTAGCGATCCAGAGCTCGAGAAATCTGTGGAAGCAAATGGAAGAGGCCTGATTTTCCATATTTCTTCCGTTCTAGGATGAGAGAAATGGAAGAGATGGAGCTGTGGCTGCTAGGGTTTGAGGAGGACAGAAACAGGAAGAGAGAGAGATGAGAGAGGGCTAGCGTAGGAGAGAGAGGAAGAGTGAGAGATAAGCGGGGAGCGCACGTAACCCAGCGATCCGTGCTAAACCAAATGGACAAAATTACCCTCTGAACTTTTGAGAATTACCCTCCCAACCCATCTCCATTCGGCTGGTATTGTTGTAAATAGGATGAAATCGAGTGGCTCCGTGCTAAACCATATGGACAAAATCACCCTCTGAACTTTGGAGAATTAATCTTCCAACCCAGCCACATTCGGCTGGCATTCTTGTAAATAAAGCAAAATAAAAAAAATTGTACAGTGCCTGCCCCTCCTTCTACTTTAGAATAGATAATTTGGGGGTGAAAGTACTGTAGAATAGGATTATTAAATGAAAAAATATATATTTTTGATGGAAAAAAAAAGGAGAAGAAGATTGAAAAAGAAATAAAAAAACAGATCCCAAAGTTGAAAAAATATGTAAAAAGTCTTTGGTGTAATTTTAAGAAATAAAGTTAGTTAACAGACACTAATCATTGGTGGCTGATTTTTTAAGGCCACTGATATCAATGGCAACCCACTGTAAAGACACCAAAAAATAGTAAGAGTGGGTGCTTTATATCTATGGCCACCAATTGCAAAGGGTGTGCAAAAAATGGTAGGCAATGATCATAATTCTAGTAGTGTTACACTAAAAAGTCAAACATGGTACTATTCACTTTACCCTTTATTTTGTCCTTATCGCTAAAACTCAAAGTTTTCAAGCTCTTTTCATTAGTTTTTCAATATCCCTACAAGAAGAGAAATATTGTGTCTAAACAAAGAAACACAATTGTTTGTGCCATAATACAAAATCAAAATCTTTTGTAATTTTAGCACTTAGGGCAATCCGTACAAGGAATGTCAAATGGCTGGTCATACACAAGAATTCATCTGTCAGAGGGGCTGCCGTATTCAAGAATCTCTCCTCCAAAACAAACAAACAAACAAACAAACAAACAAAAATAGAAGAAGCAGACAAGTTGATAAGCTAATTTATGACCAAATTAACCAAAATGCTGGATCATTGGTTTATACTGAATGTTATTGAGAAAGTGTGATTTGTAATTAGCTCTGAGAGTAGGATATGAAGAACGATCACCATCTGTTATTTTAACTAGCAAATCGAGACCTCTCCCTTTAGAAATACTCCTTGTCAAATTTAGTTATCCAATATAAAAATCCATTGTTCACCGCATGAAACATACGGTCGTAAGCACTGCTTAATTAGCCTATTTTGCTTTAATCACACGTAATTACAGAATTGTTGTCATCACAAGGAGGACACGAAATAATGTGTGATTGGCTGCCATTTAACGTAGGAGACTAACCCATTAAACGTCCAATCCATGCGATTATATGTGGTTCTTTTCCTTATTTGTGTAAAGAATATAAGCTATAAACTGCTATCAGAAAACATTATCTTCACAATATCTGAAAGCCTAAAAGTCCTTTGCTGATTATCAAGTTAGTGCTCGATCCTGTCACGTATTCTTATCCACATGTCCGTTCCTGTAATTCCCTCCATTTGTCCACGCTCAAAACATCGAAAACGATGTTTTATTATGTATTCCAATTAGATTTGCTGAGCGAACAATGAAATTAAGCTCAAGCATCCTTTTGTTGAAAAGTATGGTTCTTAAATCTTGATCCTTAAGACTCTGTTTTATGGCTAAGCCACGACACCTTAAACCCTAAACCCTAACCAGACCACTGCATCCTGCTCCATTTCTTATCTCTCTCATTTACTTTCTCTCGATTTCTATACAAAAAATGAAAACAAAAGACAAAAAACAAAATGATTATCAGACAGACTCTTTAAGTGTTTTCTCTCTAATATTAACAGAAGTTTTTATCATTCACTGGAAATATTTTAATAGGTCTCTTTCCCTCGTAAACAAAAGTCCACCCTGAACAAACCCTAAAAGAAAATCGAATTATAAATTGCGGAAATCCATGGAAGAAGATAGAAAGAAAGCACTAAGAATTTACGACCAAGGCAGTGGGACAACTACCAGTCACACCCTAACCCTAAATTATAGTTGGAGAGACACACCCATGAGGTGGCAAAGAGGTTAGCCAAAGATGAACATCTGTAAAGCCAACCTCACAAATGAACGGATTATAAAGTCATGGATGACGACTTTTAATGTATGATATTCCCACTCTATACCTGGTATTGAGTTCTTGAGCTGTCATTTCCTCTTTTCGACGGCAAGCACTACCACTGCCTCCTTTGAAATTGTCACGTGGGATCACATTCACCAGTTTCCTCCTCCACCTCTTCCTTCCTGCTCGAGCATTCCTGGGTGTCTCCGTACAAAACTTATTTAAAATTTCAGTCATTTAAATATTTGGTTTTTACTTTTGCTATCTAATTGAATTTTTCGTTTATCTTGGCAAAAATAGTCCAATGGATATGAAGAAGAAGCAAGGGAAGACATTCACAATCGGTTGAATATGAAGCTACATGTATATTAGCAATAGTAGATCTTAAACGGTTTTAAAACTTGCAGCATGGCGGACATTTTTGCTAGTTAGTAACTAAAACCATCATCATTCATAATACTAATAAATGATCTTTGATGTTTCTTCCATCGATGACTCTCTCCGATTCTTTGTACACGTCTTGCGGGTGGAGTTTTGATTCTTGTTTTGTCGCGGAAGTGGAAGCCTGTAGCGGTCAGTCACTACCATTCCTAGTAGATTCGCATGCGTAATAGATCGAGTCAAATAGTTAACTAATGTTTTTGCCATTAGGTTCTAGATTTCCAATTTTAACCATATTAAGTAATGTTTAGTTGTTTGTTTCGATCTATTTATGTAATGGCAAATTATATATATAACATCTCAAAAGTTTCTGGAATCAAATAAAAATAACTACTAATAAAAGCACTATTAGTTATCTATCAATCGGATTGAATACAAAAGACTTGATTTTTAAAATGGTAAAGTTGTTCGGTTCCTAACCTAATTCAAACTACCAGAGAGGGAGTGTGACGCACTCTCTAATCAGCCAATTTAACTAAACTAGTATACGCGTTTATCATTATTAGTATTATTTTCTTTGTATTGTAATAAAAATGTGAGTATAAAAACTAGAGATGTGATGGTTTAGTGTTCAATGACCAAGGCTTTTGATTGAGAGCTCTTCCACCATAAAACACAATATTTGAACTAGTCAGCCTATCACTCTCCACCAAGTTTCAGTAAAACCCAAAAAAGCAGCCGACCCTTTTCCATTTTCTTAGCAAGGTTTATTTTTGTCCATGCAAACAAGATGATTATCCTATTCTATTTGTAATACGACTTTGTGACCGAAATGGGAGCTTCATTTTGTACGGTAAATACAAGGAGGCCCCAGAAGTCGGCCGAACCCCAATACCGACAAGAAGTTGTTCATCAGCATCCATGGTGGTTGCCAATTGCCACCACAAACAAACGAGATAAAAGTGGCAAAGTTAAGGAAATTAGTAGAAAAAAGGCAGGTGCATCAATATCATTTCGTTTTGTCAATAAAATACCCTCCATTTCCTTGCTGCCGGGAGCATTTTCGCGCTCTTTTTTCACCTTTTACAATATTTTTTTAAAATTTTTAAACTTAAGATTGAATAAATAAAGAAAGAATCAAAGAACAAAAACAGGAGAAGTTCATAAGAAAAAACTGGAAGTATGAAAATCATGACATGTTTGGGGTGGTACTATCCAAGTACATTTTTATCTTTCACAGACCTTGTTAACTTCTGTCATTTGATCTTTTTTAATTTATTCAATGCCGAAAATTGAGAAGAGTGTGAAAGATAAAAAAATGTGTATGGATATCAACACTTTAAAATAACCTCCACTTCGTATTGCCTTGTAAAGATTTTTTGACGTCACATGTTGTATACAATCACATGTCTCATCAATAAAATAAAATCAAGTGATCACACATGAATGTATACAAACGGTGATAGGACAGGTTATCTCATTATCTTTCTCCATTCAAGTATAAAATCCATTACATTGATCATGAACTGCACCTGCCTTTTTCCAATCTCATTCATTCAATATCCCCGACATCTCTCTCAACACATCAAACAAACAACGACCTTTCGATGGCGCATAAAAATGCAGATCCAAAGTGGTCCATGGCTTCAAATCCTAACATTCTTTTTATCCCCACCATTTCACCTAATTTGGCTGATGAAACTGACCTCTCCACTTCATTGCAGAAAATAAAAGTTTGACCTAAAAGTGCGAAAAGAGGAAGGGAACTGGGCAATCCAACAAAATGCGACTCAACTAGGTCGAAACCAGATACCTATATATGGATAGTGTTGACAAAACATCCGCCACAATGGCGTATCCAGTGTACGCAAGTCTTTCTCGTGTTTACCGAGAGAGACTTAAGCGAACTCAACGTTGTTAACTCAAGATTGCAGAAAGCATCAAAGAGTGCAAAATCAGTCGCAAAAACGAGATTTTTTATATGCATAAATATGCAATGTATTGCTCAACTGGACGATTAGATTTAACTGTTCAAAAGATGAAACCATCGTATCTAACAACTTAAAAGATCCCACAACACAATGTATGCAAAACATTAATGCCAATGTTTTAAAAGGCGAAGACGAAGGCAAGACGTTTCATGGATACACCCGCTTAGGCGAAAGCCTAGAGGCGTGAGACCTAAAATTATTAGTATATATTATATAGCTATATATAATGTAATCCACAATAGAGTCGAAATCAAACATATAGAGTCGAAATCAAACATTATAGAAGAATAATCAACAATCAAATAAAAAAATTTCTTCACTGTAGGTGAGAAACCCTAACCTTTAAAAATAAAAAAAAATAAAAAAAAAGCCCCAACTAACTCCTCAGGCGCCTAGGCACGCCTCGACCACGCTTAGGTGAGTTCAAGCCTACTTCCGCTGGACAGAGGCGTTTTCCTCACCGCCCCGCCTCGAAGGTTGCCTAGGCGCACCTCAAGGCTTGTTTTTTTAAAACAATGGTTAATGCATTGTAGAATTTTTGCGCAAAAATAGTAACTACTCATTTAGGAAGGACAAAATCCTAACGATTTTACTTCCCACAAATGTCATAAAAATCCACTGCAATTATGTTATAAGAACAAAAGAGTATATCAAAAATAATATAAGCATATACACTCATACATTCAGCCACCAAAAACACATCCAAGGTATGAATTGAAATTTTGTATTCCATTCTCTGTGATCTAATATATAGCTTTCTCGATACAAGAACAGAGCATACATTACATAGCAAGTATCTAAAAGCTCCACCTAATTCCCAAAACAAAACCATAAGAAACTGAAAAAAAATCAATGAAAGATGAACCTTTACATTAGCCTCAGAAAATCAGAAAACAAGGGATTGAATCGTACCGATTTCCCATTCTTCTTCCCTACTCAGTATCCGAAGGTAGATACGGAGCGGGAGCGGGAGCCGCAGCGGCAGCACCAGCAGCACTCTCCTCAATCATCAAGTTCTGCAACCCCGGTCTCAATTCGGTATTACAAAACTGCTCGTACTCAGCTCTGTCCCCTGCTTTCTTCTTAACCTCCAACACCACCAACTTAGGCGTAAGTTCGAATATCTCAGCCGCAATTGTCAATGGCCCCTTAACACCTTCCCTAGACCCTTCCAAGCTCACTCTGCAATCCTTCTTCCTCACCGAAAAGCTCACAACTTTCGCAATCTCCTCCAATTTCGATATGATGGTCGAAACAGGGGCGCCTGACACAAACCTCGGCTCCTCTCCCCGCTCCTCAAACAACCCGGACAAATCAAACCCGGGGGAAAACGAGATTATATCAAACGCATTCAGGCTAGCCGGTCTGGGTAAAGATGTAATCTTTCTTCTGGTCTCAAACTCCGCCTCAGATTCCGACATACAATCTGAAACAGAGCTCACATCACTAAACCTGTCCTCCTCATCATCATCAACAACATTGCACAGCCGATCATCGTGATCAATGTAAAACTTGATGTGCTTAAAACCCTTTTTAAACCACCGGTTCTCCATAACCTCCGGGATTGTAATCCTCGATTCCGGATTCGTGTCGAGAAGGCGGGTTAGAAGCCTAACAAGCTCGGCACTGAACCATCTGGGGCATCGAAATTCGCCTTTGTAGATCTTCTTGTACATCGCCATAACATTCTGGTCATGGAAGGGTAAATATCCAGCCATGAGCACAAACAAAACAACCCCACAAGACCAAATATCCACCTTCGCGGCGTCGTACCCTTTCCGGCCCAAAACCTCCGGGGCGACGTACGCCGGCGTGCCGCAAAACGTGTGAAAGAGACCATCTTGTCGAATTTCATCAGAAACCGCGCTCAACCCAAAATCCGAAACCTTGAGGTCTCCGTTCTCGTCGAGCAATAGGTTCTCCGGCTTCAAATCGCGGTGATAGACGCCGCGGGCGTGGCAGAATCCGACGGCGGAGACTAGCTGCTGGAAGTACTTTCTCGCCACTTCCTCCTTCAGCCGGCCCTTTGCGACCTTGTTAAAGAGCTCGCCGCCGCGGACGTATTCCATCACGAAATAGATCTTGGCTTTCGTGGCCATGACCTCGAAAAGCTGGACGATGTTCGGGTGGCGAACGCGGCGGAGGATCGAGATCTCCCGCTTTATGTGAGCGATCAAACCGCCCTTGAGAATCTTCTCCTTGTCGATGACTTTGATTGCGACGCTCTCGTTGGTTTTGACGTTTTTGGCGAGGTATACTTTGGCGAAGGTGCCATGGCCAAGGAGTTTGCCGATTTCGAAGCGACCCAGAAGCAGAGCAGGGCAGTTTTTGGATTTGCTGGTTGTGCGGGTGGGGGATGTGGTGGTGGTTGGGCTTGAGGGGGCGGAAGTGCTGCCGTTGTCGGCGGTTTTGGGGTTGAGGTCTGCCATTCCTTGGGGAATGGACGGCCGGTCCTCTCTCTCTCGATTTCTCAAAGTAGGGATTTTTTTGTGTTATTGTTTTTATTGGTGATTTGAATGATTGAATTTCTTAGGCTTTTTGTGGAGTTTGGGAATTGTTGGGGATGTGGGTTACTGGTTTGTTGGGAGTTTGTAATTTTGAGTGGTGGGTATAAAAAGGAAACGTTTTATATGGATTTGGAGACATGGATGCTCTCATAGGGTAGGACTAGGAGTATATACCCTCAACCCCCTCCAATATTTTGCTTTTTTTCTATTTTTGTTTTTATTTTTTCATAGTTTAAATTTTAAAATTTAAATAGGTGTGTGCGGCGGTTTGGCATATAGACGAGTCTGGACGGACTAAGTAAATTCATTATATATAGTATAAATAAATGTCTACTTATACTTTAAAAACATATAATTTTATTAAAATTCATAAACTGCAAAATAAAGTGACATATAATGTGTGTTCATCTAAGTATTCAACAAGTCTCTTAAAATTATTGAAAAAAATAAAATGTAAAGTGAAAGTTATTTATTTTTTGTCTGAATGAAAGTCGCGACCTAGATGGGTCTGAACGGTCTAGACGCATTTCTTAATTTTCAAAAGCTTAGGAATTAATCGAGAGTGATCTCCAACCACCTAACATTTAGACGGAACTAGGCGGGAATTTCATAGTTGTCTCTTTTTTTTGTTAGAAAAGGCTAAGCTTTGTTGTAACAAAAAAAAAAAAAAAAGGTTAAGTTTTTGGTAGCAACCGACCCAAATTCCAAAAACGCAAAAGATGTATAATATAAAGTTAGTAGCATATTTGTTTATTGTTTTGGTTAAAACCATTATTTAGCTTATTGGTCATCAATCTAACCATATTATGTTAATGGTGACCAATTGTTTTTAAACAAAAATGTTTTGCGACAACTTTTATGTCAAATGTTTCCCTCTTACAATCGCATGTGACAAATATATTCTCACAAAACAATAGGAGTCTATTATATTAATAAGTTGGTGAAAGATACTTAACAATATTGTTATATAACAAGTTAAATAAATAAATAAATAAATAATCATCTTATGGGAAGTAGGCGTCTTTGAAATAACCATTTGTCAAGCTTCACATTGCAAGTTCGCAAATTGAAGTCTCAAAAAGTCAGTATCGTTATTTCACGTGAAAAATTAAGAGTCTAAGTTTTATTGAAAATGTTGATATACAACTACAAACTTTTTAACTAAAAGATAAGATTATTTACTAAAAAGAGATTAAAATAAATAATAAAAATGCTAACAGAATTTGCTCAAAAATCAAATCAGAACATGCTAAAAACATGAGAGCTGCAACTTCCATGGTGAACGGCTCAACGTAAATTAATTTGAATCATATTATTATTAATTTATTGTCAAGTTACGTCAATTTATCTTCTTTTTTTTTTAATATAAATAATATCATTTATTAAAAAAATATAAATTAATCTGGTAGATATACATACAAAGTTTAACAGCTATTTCTGTGTTGGAACAGTCGATCGTCTCAGGATCCCTTCGATCAGGATCCGGAGGGAGATGAGAGACCTGGCTAGCTTATTTCCAACCCTAACTCGTGCGTTTTACACAATGATGCTGACTACGTGACACCTAGGGCCTAGGCAACCTATTTCTTACGTAATTCATAAACGATTAACTTATAATTCTGTCACAAATGCTTGGATGTTGTTATCGTGAAAATATGTGGCACATTACGACGACACAACCTCATCATGAGACAAATGTAAGACTCAATATCCATATGAAAGAAATGCTAAAAAGACTCTCAAAGTGAAACTATAGACTCTCTGCCACTTCACAGTTTTGATACAATATTTTATACTGTTGGTACGAAAATTATGCTAAAAACATGAGGTGAGGAAAAGTTTATAGAGAGTCTCACGTTTGAGAGTCTCCTTAACATTTCTCATGTATGTGATTAACACCACTCAACTAATTGTATATTGACTAATCCTAATTTGTCTCATTTACATTTTTATGTTTAAGGAGTACTATAAATTATTGTGTATCGTAATTTATTTTATACAATTTTGTGAATCGACCACTTGTGGTTGGACATAAACATGACACTAGTACACATGTATCAATCTAAACATGACTTTCTTTGTACATGACATGTTGTAAGTAAGTTTCTCTCCACTTAATGTCTTAGACAAGTTGTCTTTCTTTGATACAAGTAACATAGATGCATAAGTGTACGCTTTAAGGTTTAAACCACTTCAACTACAAATACATTGCTAAACAATTTTCAAGGAAAATGCTAAGGCGGTGACAATGTTTTTATATCACAATTATAAACCACCTTATTATATGACAAGTGATGTGGCATGCCGAATCATTTAAAGCAATCCAACTGTATTTTAAAACTTTCAGTCTCCTAATTAAACTAATTACAAAACATCTTCAAAGAAGATGTTAAAATTGCTACTTTGACATACAATAGTAAAAAAATCTCTCAAATCGAGCCTTAAGTTTCTTACATGGAACTAAGTCAATTGAAGGCAAACCCTTTGCATTTTTTGATATCTAATGTCAAATTGATTTAATAATTGTTCAATAGGTGTGATGCAATTCATAATAAACGAATGATGTTGCGTGTTTTAAGTATTTGATTGGTTGTCTTAGTAATTAAACCGTACAAAGAGATGAAAAAAATTATATACTGACATTTTTGTTTAACATATGTAGACTATACATAATTATAAAATCATAGAATGACATTTTGTCTCAATACTTTAGTGAAGCCAAAAATTGTATAAAATGTTAAATTACCACAAAAACCATCAAATATCAAAGATTTTTAATCAAATGATCACTGCTATAATTAAATTAACGTTGAATACAATTATCTCTTAACTGTCACCTTGTAAAACATTAAATCTGGTCACGTGCTTTTCTAAGCTTCAACTGCATGGTAACGTATGCCGCCCGTGGTTCTGGAGGAATATACAAGGGGGACTTCTTCGGCACGGCACTGCACACGATAAGTCATCTTGATGGTCGGCGCTGATTTTACACATCTACGGCACGCAGCTGTTACAGAATCTTCAGCATTGCCGCGTCTTTGACTATTTTACCCTTTTATTTAATCATAAAGATATTGGGCCTACACAATTTTATGATTGCAGCCCACGTGAGTGGAAGCCCTGGCTGGGGTGGTGGGTAGGGTTTTAGTTGTCCATGATGAAATATTCAAGTGGGTAAAGGAAAAAAGTTGCCACCCATCAATCCATGATGAATAATTTATAATTGCCAGTGAGGGTTGGGTCAGTTGGTAACCTATTTTGTGTGCCATTTCATCAAAATTTGAGTTCCGTTGTTAGCAATTTTCGTTGGTGCTTGATCTGTAAATTTCTACATAAATTCATAACAGTGGCAGCTAGTACCATGCGTAAGTCCATTCATAACAGTGGCAGCTAGTGCCACGTTTCAAGCTCTAGTTTTCCTTGAATGGTAACAGTTTATTAACATATGATGGAGCTTCCCTGCGCAGCTACATTAGTTAGAATGGATGCACTCATTCTATGTGCTCAAGTTCAATTCTCATCTTCACTGTTTGGATTAGTTTAAAGTAGAAAGTAAACGTTGTATTAATAAAGTAAAATATATTAAATACATAAGATGTTAAATTGATTGCTGCGTCAAATTAATATGCTAAGCAACTGCAGTTGCTGAACAAATTTTAAATGAGCAAAAGTTAGAGCTCCAAGCTTCAAGTGACTGAATAAAAATTTATGCTACCAATAGCAGGATTTTTCAGGTTATGTCAGGAAATCCATTCCAAAACAAGATGGCTCATCTTCTGGTCTGCTGGCTGTGAAAAGTTCTTCCTGTCCAACGATATATAAGAACAGACGGTGAGAAACTGATCAACTGGGAAAAATGTTGTTTGGCTCCTTATGTGGAAGGACTAAGGACTTTCCTATCAGACTTCAAATCAAAGTTTGACACGTGAAGAAACCACTTGCTAAAACAAGAAGAGAAAATTTTATGCAAGCGCATGTCCAAGCTACTGTGATACTTCTTTCATGTAAGGGGCTGATCGAGTATTTGAAATGTGACATCTCAGACATGAATAACGCAAACACAAGCTGGGTGAAGGGAGAAAGAGGGAGAGATTTAGGCACGAACCTGCAGCCTTCTGGCTCGGAGAAACCGGATGACTATTTGATAAGGCGATAAATGATCTTGGGAAAATGCTGAGGTCTCCCCTATTAGTTTTTCCTATGAAAAGGGAAGAAAGAAACAGAAACAAAACAACAAAGCATTATAAGTCCGAACAATCAGAAGTTCATATTTTCAAACCATATCGAAAACCTAGCATTGCATAACAGCACTAGTCTACAAGCCTCAATTGACTTTAATGGGAGGTAAAAAACCACAAGAACTTTGTGATTTCATTAATCTTAACTCAACATTTAAATACAAGATTAATTCATAATTTTTTGAAACAATTTGCTCTAAACAAACGTGTTAGGAACAAAATCGACAGTAGAGCAACAACACAAACCTGGAAATCCAGTCACGCCAATAAAATCGCCAGGGCTTATACAGGAATAGAACTTAGAAAATTCGAATTCATCCATCTTTAAATTACTGCATGAAATAAAGGAAAAGATTTATAACTCAATCACATTATAATAACTTCTACACGACCAAAAAAGAAGGCAAGATGCAAATATTCAACATTGTGTGGTACTGGTTTTTACAGAAGGAGGAGCAAACAAAATTCTGAGAGATCATACCTTGGATCAGCCACAATTTGGACTTTAGAGCTACCACCCTGTAAATCATAGAAGAAACGCTTGGAGTCGGAGGACGACATTTTGTTCAGTATTTGCCCTAATTGAGGGAGAAAATTAAGTTATTGCTCAATTCAACAAAAACATAGTGAAATTAAGTTGCAAAAAATTAATCAAAAGTTCAACCCTAGGTAATTATAAATGGAAGTCACATATCATGTTGGTTAGGTCAGTTGTGTGTCCGTCCCTTTTCACAATGTTCAAATCCATTTTCCCCGAAAATAGTAGAAGTTTAGAATATCCTCTCATAAAAAATAACTAGTTTTGATACCATCCAAGGATACTGTGATGTTCTCTCTAACCTCCCCCTTGTTGAGGAGGCCTCCATACTCGATTATGTAATGAGCGATCTTCATTGAAGCAGAGAACCCATTGCGATGCTTATTAGGGTTTGGTTTATGATTCGTCTTCTCTTGCTCGGCAGCTTCTCTCTTCGCGGCATTTTGAGGCCTCACGGTGGACTTCATCTCTTTGCCCTGTGTAAAATCTAATCAAATGACTGAGAAATAGAATATGCCAGAATAATTGTATTGATATTAGTCTTCTACCTTTACACAAAGAGTTCCCTATATATAAAAAAGCAGCTAATCCTGCAATACTGCTATACAAGAAAGGAAGCAAAAATATACAGATCAATTACTGATTAGTGATTAGGCGACTATTCTAGTCCCTTTATGATAGGGATCCTGATTGCTTTCTAACAGGTTCACCTTTGGTTGAGAAGATTGTGGTGGCGGCAGCGATAATGGCTCCTTTTCCGATGTTATAATCTCAGAGATAAGGCGTTTGGAAAGAAGGTTAAGGTGGTTGATGATACGGTGGCGTTTGGCCATGGTCTGGAGGTGGCGGAGCTCTTCCAAATCCAACGTCAACTCCTCTGCCATATTTCCTCCCTCTTTGATGCTACGAGTACAAGGTTGAAGATTCACACAGCGGATGGATTCTGATTAGGGGTTTTATATATATATATTTTGTCACGGTCGGTTTGTGTCTGCGATTAGGGTTCGGTATGTGAATTGCAGTCGTAGTGACAAAGAAATCTTACTTGAGGAACAAGCATCTTCGATGGCGGGTCGGGCGGCAAAATTCATAATCCATGTAGAAGGCCCACTTTCCACATAAATTCGTGTCCATGAATAAAGCGGGTCCAAGATAAATGTGTCATCCTCATAACCCTCATACCCGTGCAATTCCTCATCGAATTTCCTATATCCAAATTGGTTATAGATTTCAGTATTCACTTGTGTTTTTACTAAAAATTAGTTTCAAAAATATTTTCACAGGAAGTGTTTTTTGTCATTTAAAAAAAAACACTTTCAAACGAACCATATACTAAAATAAAAATAAAGATAAAATGAAAGGTGTGAATTAGGGGATAGATATTGGACGGATAACCCACGATAATCAAAATTATAACTGAATTATATACCCGAAACTTTTCTACATCTATCAAATATTTGAAGTCACATGTTTGAATCACTCTCTCTACTTCATCCATGTACTTGTAAGTTGTAACGTCAAAGTCAGTATGGGCCATGGGTCATACCACATTGTCCAACTTGATTAGAATTATGTATGAATAAAAATTGTGTATATAGTTCGATGTTGGAGTGTCGGGTTTGTTACCATAATTATGTTTAAAATATTCCCAGGATCTTGATTGGTTTTTGACAATTCCAAACGTTGGGTTAGCTGTCATTCGATGGAAGTTTGGTTTGGAATTCCGTGTGGATTAGGCTATATGCATATAATAAACGTTACCCTCCAAATGTTTCAAATATAATCTATTTTATTCACCAAAAGAAGAAACTCCCAGCAGAAGTGAGCCAAATATCACGTGCCAATAGAATTTGTGAGTGGATTATGTTTGCTCTTGCCCCCTTCCAAATCCACAGGAATTATTCTGTGGACATCTTTGATGCAGAATTTGCAGAGTGCAATAACTATGTAAGTTTTGATTAATTGCACTCCACTTCCTCATGTCTTGTTTCAAATGGGAGCACGTATTACTATTAGCTGGTGTGGATGGAAGAGGTAGTGGAATCGGTTCACATTTGCAGTGGTTTGAAATTACTACAGATTAGGACTCGTTGACGGAGGTCAGAGGCTGATTTGACTAGGGTTTTTGGGTCAAAGGTCGAAGAGTGGCATAATTGTGATTTGTGAGTGATATTCATATATGATGATGAAGTAAATGTGAACTTACTATCATGTCTTCTGTCTACGAAATGGTTCTATATATGATTGAGATCATTTCTAGATTTCTATCTACGGAGCAGATAGTCTCGAAAATCTGATCATAAAAGAGAGAGAGGGATCAAGATGTGAGTTTGTGCTAGTAGTGGTCTAGTGTGATGAACTAATGAGAACCGCATGATTTAAATTAAATATTCGGATTTCCAAATCCGTTTACTCCAAAGATAGAGGTCCAGGGATGATGTCATTCCTAGTTTCACACTTCACATCATGAGTGTCAGGGTGGCACTATAAATACAGTCATGATTTTCTTGGCAAAGTAAGTGCTTATCAAAACGAATGCGATGAGTTGTTGTTTGTTTGTTGTGGATTGAAAACCTTATTTGACAAACCATGCATGTATTATACCATCCATGCATGTTTGCAGTATAGTCAAGAAGGACATTAGGGTAATTCGCATGGCATGTGGGCTTATCCTAGCCCTTCATGCTTGTTCCCGCGTGGCATATCAGCAGAACATCCCAACTTTGACAAGAAGCTCTCTAATCCAAAATCTTCAAGAAGCCAAATATTCACAGCCTGAGATTTTTGCCACTTTCGTTGAAATTGGTATCCCCTTCTGGACAAAACAATTGACCATCTGTCCCTCTCACTTGCAAACCTGTAATTAGCTTGCTCCCACCAATCCTCTGTTCCCCACCTAATCATGCGCTCTAATTATAGAGGGGTTCATTCTTAGAATATTACGTACAAGTTACTTTCTTTAATCTTATAATTCTAACAAGTCTCTCTACAATACGAACAAGTACTCAATATAAACACCCAAATACCATAAATAGTACAGTCAACGCAGAGTGAAGCAACAGTACCTCGAACGATTGATGTACTATTTTGTTGGTCATTTACAAATGTTCGTACTTAATATACATTATTTATAGCTTAGAAACATCGTAATAACGAAGCTGGTAGTAACAGAAAACCCGAAATTATTTAATTTCTGAGAGCTTTGGGTTCCCAGGTGGCCAAATCTTTTTATCTCGACCAAAGAGTCCCCTCCCCTCCCTGCTAATTGATTTAAGAGCACCAATAACTATAAGCTTGTATTTGGCTGAGGATAAACGAATCCAACCAATACAACAAATTACTGAAATATTGCCATTTAAGCAAGAAAAATAAGCAAGAAAAATAAAAACCAAAAGAGCAAGTTCACATGAAAACCTCTGTCGTTTTGGAATTAAACCATGCACATGAAAGAAACTTCGCAATCACCGCATCAGTGACCGGCGATATTTCAAGTCAGACTCTCGGAGTCGTCAGTCAACCAACCAAATCCAAACGACTTCCATTATCCTTCAGTTTTTCTTCAACTGTTACAGTTTGCTCACCGCGTTAGACTTCCCCCTCATACTTAAACACCTTTTAGCTGTGATTTGAGATTAATCAAAATGGATATCTGACAATGCTAGTAAACAAATAATGCTAAAGAGATCGTATTTATATTTGACTGTAAGCTCTAGAGCGGTGGTATAAAAAGGTCATACAAATAAATATAGTCTCTTTAATATTTTCTTTGGAAGTATTTATGTATAGGAGAAGCTTTTCGAAATACAGTTCTAACTATTTTTGACCAAAAAAGTTAAAAAATATTTTTGGTCATACAAGTGATATTTGGAGAAACACTTGTCAGATACTTCTTAAGGACTTTCAAGTTTTTTTTCTTTCAAAAAGCACATGAATTCAACATTCTTAAATTAAACACTTATAGTAAAATCACTTATAAGCATAAGTGTTGGGGTCAATACAATTTCTGTTGCTGAAGCTTTAGCTTCAAGAGATTCTTTGTGGACTACGAAAATGAAAGGCTATACAAATGTGGATGTCGAGGGAGATTCGAAGTTGGTCATTGATGCTGTAACCAGGATTAGAACAACACCTTGGGGGCTGAAGAATATTATTAAAAACATCAAGTGGTTGGTGTATTCGTTTGATTCAATCTCTTAGAAGTATGTGTTTAAAGAAGTAAATTTTGTGACGGATTTTATCACTAATGTAGACTTTAAAGTTTCAAACCTATATATTTGGGATAAGTATTTGCCGCCTGTGGCAAGTCGAGCTATCCTGTTTGATTGTATTGATACTGATCGTGTCAGTGACCATTCGATCAAATTGATTTATTTATTTGAGAAAAAAAAAAGTGTTTTCTCATAATATAATCCTAAGACCATCTCTAATGGTGGGCTAAAAGCCAAATTACCTCCCAAAATTTTCCCCGAAACTCACTCCAACCCAAGGGGAAAATTTGGGCTAAATGCTAAATGATAAACCAAGGCCAGATTCTCCTCATAATTTAGCCCAGAAATCGGTATGAGCTCCACCGAACCGACTAAAAATATTTATCGGAATTTAAATTTTTTTAGATTAAAATGTTCATAAAATTAATTTACGATAGTCTACATATTTATTTAAAAAAAAATTAATTTAAGAAAATAAATAGCCTAAGTTTATTCTTTAATAATCCCGGGCTAAAATTTTAGGCTAGAACGGTTGGAGCAGAAAAACTGTTTCTAAGCTAAAAGCTAAATTTTCAGGGCTAAAATGTTTGACCATTCGATCAAATTAATTTATTTATTTGAGAAAAAAAGAAAGTGTTTTCTCATAATATAATCCTAAATGAGCCCTTAAACTTTTATTAAAATCTCAATCCTGTGCTTCCAATACAAAAGCGTCTTGAAAAAGGCATAAAAGTTTACAATCATTACATCAAGAACGCTTTGTTTCGAAAACTCATCCTCGTAACAGGCTTTTTCTCTGTAGAGGACTTCTTCCGAATAACATAATTGTCTAATTTGTTGCGAGTTATGTATTAGTTAAAGTGTAAATAGTAGTCTGTTGTTCCACATTGACGAAGTACATATGTAATACCAATTGTAACTCCTATATATACTTCACTTTAAAGATTAAAGAATATATAAGAAATTTCTAAATATTGTCATATATATTTTTTTTGTACTTATCATGTTTAGTTTAATACTATTTTTTCCCCGATAAGCCTGTGTGCTCTCTAAGAGCAACTCCACCCATGTGGATTGCTCGGGGGACAGGGGAGAGGAAAGGGCCCGAGGCCCGGTGGACTGTGCTCCAGCCTTGGAGAGCCCGAGTGAGGGTGGGAGCCCGAGCGAAGGGGGGGTGGTGGGGGGAATCGACGGGCCTATGGCTCGAGGGCCTAGCAATATTTTTTTTTTTGTGTCAGACCGGATTTCAGGCGCCAGGGTGTGCGGAAGTGGGTCGTCGGAGGGGGGGGAAGGGAGGGTGCGGAAGTGGGTCGTCGCGGCGCGGGGGGGGGGGGGAGATGAGGGAGGTAGCGCTGGGTTCTGGGTTCACGGGGGTGGGTGAGGGATAGTGGGAAGGGATTTTCTAAATGGGAGTTGCAGAGAGGAGAGGGGGTGGAAGTTACAGAGAGGAGAGGGGGAAGAAATCGGATCGGGTTCGGGTTTTTCTGTTTTTTTTTTTTTTTTAATTTAATTTTAATTTTTTTAAATTGGGTTAATATTATAATATTTTTAAATAAACAAAAAAAAACTAATATTTTATTACCTATTGCCAGGGGGAGGGCTCCAAGGGTGGAGATGCAAATGACAATTTACTGTTTATTAATGACAATTACTATTCATTTAAGGCAGTTACTGTTCAATAGGGTGGATTGAATAGTGGATTGCCAGAGAAAGGGCTCCATGGGTGGAGTTGCCCTAAATGGACATTTCCATCTTTACTTTTTAGTTCAGCTTTTGGTCAATCACCACACTTTACTAACTCCCCTTGACATCTACTAGCCTCCCTGTTTCCTTCATTACACTATTTCATTTATTCATTATACTCTCTCTCTCTCTCTCTCTATATCTTTCTATTTCGCTCACTCTCCCCTTCTCTCATGGAATTTGAAAATTAAAGCCCAGTTTTTTAGGGAAAAAAAATGAGAATCCTGCTTAGGTATTCACTTCTTCTGGTGCTGATTGCAGCAGCAGAAGCAGAATCCACCTGCAACAGCACAGAACAAGCCCTAATCTCCAAGGCATTCAAATCAGTCTCCGGTTTCAACCTCTCCTGGCTCCAAAATTCGAACCCACCCAACTGCTCCAACCCACCCATCACTCAAATCAACCTCCCCTACAGAAACCTTACCGGAATACTCTCGTGGAAGTACCTCAGAAACTTGTCGAATCTGCAGGCCCTCGATCTCTCTTCCAACAATCTCAAGGGCTCCGTCCCGGGCTGGTTCTGGTCCCTCCCGAACCTGGTCCGAGTCAATCTCTCCAAGAACCGGCTCGGAGGGAGCTTCGGGCTCGAACACACATCCGGAAACGGCTCAGTTTCTTCGGTCCAGGAGCTCAATCTCTCATATAACCGGTACACCAACTTGGGCCAGCTCTCTGGGTTCCCGAACCTTACATTTCTCGACCTTTCCCACAACGATTTGGGCACTCTGCAGCCGTCTGCTTTCTCCAACCTCAACAATTTGCAGCACCTCGACATCTCCAGCTGCAGAATATCTGGGAGTCTAAAACCCATCTCTGTTTTGCACGGATTGAAGTATTTGGACGTTTCGGACAACAAAATCAACGGTTCTTTCCCTTCGGATTTCCCTCCGCTAACGGGCCTGAAATTCTTGAACATTTCGCTCAATAATTTCACCGGCCTGGTCGGACCGGAAGAGTACCAGAAATTCGGGAAAAGCGCTTTTATCCACGCCGGAAAAAACCTCACTCCTTTCGACAGTTCCAAAACCGAAGCCCC
This sequence comes from Cotoneaster glaucophyllus, assembly GCA_036320875.1. NCBI lineage: Eukaryota > Viridiplantae > Streptophyta > Magnoliopsida > Rosales > Rosaceae > Cotoneaster > Cotoneaster glaucophyllus. The sequence continues at coordinate 4,553,905 of CM070066.1, forward strand.
AAGCTTTCACACTTCCAATGCAAACCCACCTCACAAAACCCTCCAAAAACAAAAACCCATGACCCAAGAATCCCCCCACAAAGAACCCAAATCGCAAAAATCCCATAAGATTCTTGTTCTGAGCTTATCCTGCGCATCCGCATTTGTAATCCTTCTGTCCATAAGCACTTGCGTAGCTTGCATATGCAGGAAAAAGTACTTTGCCAAAAAGCACAAATGGGCTATTTCCAAACCGGTTCAGTTAGTCCCGTTCAAGATCGAGAAATCGGGACCGTTCTCTTTCGAGACCGAGTCGGGGACGTCGTGGGTCGCCGACGTGAAGAACCCGACGTCGGCTCCGGTGGTGATGTTCGAGAAGCCGTTGCTGAACTTGACGTTTAAGGACTTGATTGCTGCCACGTCGCACTTCGGCAAGGACTCCCAGCTCGCCGAGGGGAGGTGTGGGCCCGTCTACACCGCCGTGCTGCCCGGCGACCTCCACGTGGCTATAAAGGTGCTGGAGAACGCCAGAGACGTCGATTACGATGACGCGGTGCAAGTTTTTGAAAATCTTTCGAGATTGAAACATCCCAACCTGCTGCCTCTCTCCGGTTACTGCATTGCAGGTACTGCACACTTCACTCTCTCTCTCACCGGCAGGTCGGTCGTTGGTAATCTCACCAAACGACATAAATGCAACACAATGGTTTTAATTGCAATGTCGTAAATGACAAGAGTCCGTACGTACGACACACTGTTTTGTCACCGTCGTCACGTAAAATCTAATTTAGCACACATATGCTGTTGGTATGATTTTGTTTATAAATTTTCTCACTGAAAATTTGTCTGTCCTTGCAAAATTTTACAATGTATCGGTATATGAACCGTATTAAAGTATTGAACAACTAAATTATATGTTGCATAATTTAACGGTTTAAACAACGGTGCATCTCATACATTGACGTTTAGGGGCTAAGTACATCTCATTCTTTTTCTTCCTCATTTTCCTAATTCGGTTTATTAGATCATAAGTAAGTACACATTTCACTTAATCGTATTTGAAACTAATAAACATGTCATTAAACCTATTTATTTTTCTCCACAGGGAGAGAGAAGTTGGTATTGTACGAGTTCATGGCGAACGGGGACTTGCACAGATGGTTGCACGAGCTGCCCACCGGGGAGCCCAACGTGGAGGACTGGACTGGTGACACGTGGGAGCAAAGCTTTGTCAATGGAGCCTACTCGCCCGAAAAGAAGGGGTGGCTCACCCGCCACCGCATTGCGGTTGGAATAGCCCGTGGACTGGCGTACCTCCACCAAGCGGGGTCGAGTCCCGTAGTCCACGGCCACCTCGTAACTTCCAACATATTATTGGGTCCGGACTTCGAGCCGAGAATAGCCGATTTTGGTTTGAGAAGTATCGGGAGTCGGCGGGAAATTGGCGGCGGAGGTGAAGGCAGGGGTGCGGAGACGGATGTGTATTGTTTTGGGGTGGTGTTGATGGAGCTGTTGACGGGGAGGACGGGGACGGCGGAGACGGTGGTGTGGGTGAGGAGGATGGTGAGGGAAGGACGTGGTTTGGACGCGGTGGACGAGAGGTTGAGAGAGAGTGGGGAGTTGGAGAGGGAGGTGGTGGAGAGCCTGCGAGTGGGGTACTTGTGTACGGCGGAGTCACCTGGGAAAAGGCCCAGCATGCAACAAGTCCTGGGTTTGCTCAAAGACATACATCCCAGTCCCACTGCCACTGTGGGCTTTGGCTGACTTCACTTCATTTCACGCCCCGTGAAACTGCGTGCAATTAGAAAATTAGAAAATTAGAAATGAAATCGAAATCATTTTTTGTTTTTCTTTTAGTATATGGGCGGTGTAAAACTCCGCCGCACATTCATGTTTATTTTTAGCCTTTGTTCTCAACTGAAGAAGAATAAAGATGGAAATAAACAGAAGTGTGCAAAAATATAAAAGGAGTGCGGATGTTATTTATCATGTCGTTTTGCATTATTTAGGATGTACAATTTCGCTTTAGTGCCTATAAACAAAATGACTTCTGCACATTCTATTTCTCATTCTGCTTATTACGGTTTATTTTATGCGTTGATTTATTCAATTACAAGCTTAAATAAATATGGTGTGCAGAAAGAAAGAATGAGTATCGAAAATTCCTCTTATAAATAAGGAATGCATGGTGCTAATATCAATTTTTTTTTCCTACTTCCAAATAAACAGTGAATGAATGGGACCACGTTTTATTGTCTCAAATTTAAGAATTGTATAATCTTTCTTTTAGAAATTAGTGATGTGAATGCAAAAATCAAAAGAAAAAAAATAAAATAAAAAAAGTTTGAGCCCATAAAAGCATGGAGAATTGGAGAGATGGTGGGGGGAGATGTTGAAGTTTTGGTGAGCAGAGAATCCCACTTATTGCTTGTCTCTTGTGAAGGATTCTCATCAGCACACCACCTCCTTTTTTCCCCTTTCTTTTTGTTTCTACCTGCGACTCTGCTTTATTCGTTCATCTTTCTGGTGATTTATTATTTTAAATTTCCAAAGAAAAAAGATAAATTAAACAAGATTAATGAGACGTACTTTATAGTCGGCTGGGCAGATCAGATACCTCTTCCTATGCATGAAATATAACAATTACGTGTGTGGTTTTGCGGGAGAATTGGCTGTATGTGTAATCTGTACGTGTTTGGTATTGTTCAATGATTTTGACACGACGATGTTGTTCTTGTCGTCAATGTTTTTGGCTATTTATGTCTGAAGAATCATCCATGTGTGTTCCATTTTGAGTTATCCTGTTATCATATGGAAACCCTAATTGAAATGCTCCATACAAACTGAAGCATGTGAGCTACTGTTATCCGTTAATAAAAGTGAGTCTCGTAACTTAACAATAGCTAACAACTTTTATTCGTTGATAGAAGTTAGTCTCATATTTTATTAGCAGTTAATAAACACACACTCATGTGAACGATTGTCGCTAACACAACTCAATTGAAAATCTACGCGATAGTTAATATTGCATGTCATAATTGTCATGGTTAAAGCAAAAGTGGAGAGATTTTTCTGAGTCAGAATTGGTGTATAGGATACTAAGTCGTCATTGTCCAGCTTGATTAGTTTGAAGTCATGTCCTTAGAACTCCAATACCGGGGTGGATCTCTCTCCAGTCATAGCCGTGTAGGTAAAAAGTAAAAAGCTGAGGTGCTCGTCCAGTACTTATCACTCATGATTCAAACTCATGCATGTCTGACCGTCATCCCTAAAGTCAGTTGCAACTTGGAAGACTGGGAAAGCTTGTGGGTGCATGCAAGGCGTTACCATAGCTAGAAGAAGTTACAACGAAAGACACAAAAGCGAAAGAGAAATTGTATTTTCTAAAGCAAGACGACAATGGAGAGAGATAACTCATCAAGAATTCCGTGCCCTTTTTGATGTCTTCACAATGAACGCTTGTTTGATACGAGTACACTGCTATAGTGACATTCCGTGTCAATAATACAAGAACATATGTTTGTTTTTTTTTCTAAATATATTTTCATCATTAACACAAAACGTCACTATGACAAGAGTATTGTGACACAATTTGATCTCCTTGCCTAGACTCATCATAGTAACTGGTCTAACGATACTCAATCAACGAATACTTGCTATATACTTGGTAGAGTCCAAGTAACCAAATGTTTGAAACGTTAATTTCGTTGTCACATACATCACATCATCGTTGCCTCAAAGATAAGGCAACAACAACATTCTTACGTGCAACCACAGACCAAGTCTACATGTAGACATCACAATCTCGCATGGATTAATTTTAGACGACACAAATTTGAAGATTATTTGTGAAGTTTGAGTCGCATTCTTACCTTTGGATCATTGGATGTCAACTCTTCTCCTCATGCATGCTCCACTCAACCATTCCATACACGTTGTCTTGTGGTATTTGGTTTATTCTGTGCTTAAAAACTCTGCTGAGAGCTCGAACTTTGGTGTCATTTGTACTTAAATTAACTTCAGTAATTTGCACAATCATTGACGTCCTTGCTTTTACGAAAATATGATTATTCGAATAATTCAAATTATCGACTTCCCATGTGTAAACTCGACTAGGGAGACCAGTTGATTCGACTCCATGTCTTCTTTTTGATTGCGATCCGCGACTTCCTCTGTTGACATTTGAATTTAATCCATCAAAGTAATGATCGAGTGTCACTAAACCAAATGAAGATCGACCATAAACCTCTGATTCCTTCACTTTCTTTTCCTTATGTACCCCATCTTTCCCAGCCCTACTTCTCGTGGGCCTTGATAATGAGATAAGGCCCAGTAATGTCATTTAGGCCCAAGTGAAATTGAACCAACAGGCTCCACTGCAATTTGGGTTTTTTTCTTCCGCCAAATCATTTGCTTCGCCAACTTCAAAAAGTTAGTTAGTTAGTTAGCGCGGACTCAGAAACCCTAAGTCCCCAATTTATCTCTGCTCCCCAAATCCCATGGCATCGAGGAAGAAGCAATCCGACGCCATAGCTCTCCTGCTCTCCAATTACAACGACGAAGAAGAAGATGAAGACATGGAGGACGTTGAGCAGTGCAGCAACGAAGAAGAAGAAGGAGATGAAGAGCGACGAGAACGGAGAGAATTCGACGATTACGGTGAGCTGAGAGGCTCGGGGGATGCTGCAATGGCGGATGTGGATGGAACGGTGGGTGGTGAGTCTGGGAACGATGATAGCGCACTTACGATTGTGGCTTCGGATGGTTTGAATAGAAGAAGAAGAGGGGCACTTACGATTGTGGACTACGGGCATGATGAAGTTGCTATGTCTCCTGAGCCTGAGGTATTCTTTTTTTCTCTCTTTTTTTTTTTTTTTTCGGTGGAAGTTTTTTTATTTCTGAGAAACTTGAAGAAACTGAATGAAAAATGATTTGGGTATTATCATGTACTTCTGAATTTGATTGATTTTTTAATGTTAGAGTCGGATTCTTGTTCCAGTTCGATTGAGCGTGCGCAGTTCATGTTTTCAATTGCAAAGGATGATACTTTGAGTTTGAGTCTTCGAAAAGCGGTCGTCATGTTAGGTTTTGCCCTGCCAAATGTAGATCTTTTCCTTGATATTGGATATTGAACAATGCTCCGTGTTGATTCATACATAATTAGGGTGTATGGGAGTTTGTTATCATTGCCGACCTTATTAGTATGTTGTTTTGGGTGATGCTTGATTGCAGGAGGGTGAAATAGAAGGGATTGGTCGTGTTCCTGGTGATTTCCATGATAAGACACCTCCAGGAACAGTTCGCACTCCTCAATTATCTGAACCGTTAAACTCTGACACAATGAACGATACTGTACTTGAATCTGAGGGTAGAGATGCTGCAGAGTCTGTTGCAGAAGAGCAGAAAGATATTGTTCCATTGGATAAGTTTCTCCCGCCACCGTTAAAAACAAAGTGTTCAGAGGAGCTGCAAGTAAGTTCCTTTTAGATTCTGATTTCCTAATAGGTTCCTATAGGGGTTAAAGTGTAGAACTGTTCATCTTGCAGATAGCCTCTTGTTCTTGATGTTTTAGTATCAATTGATATGGCCTGATCTAATATAGCTTCTTAAGTCGTATGTGTTTAGCTTATTGTTCTATGGTTACGGGACGTTTGTGTTTGAATCTCAGAACTTTTTTGAGGCTTTGTCCATTGCATGCATCCAAATCCAATAATTTGTGGTTTTCACTTTGTAAAGATGATGCCTATGTGCCTTTTCTTCACTTGACAAGTCATTTCATGTTGCGTATATGTTTTAACTTTTGAGTTTCTTTTTACTGCAGAGGAGGATAAGTAAGTTTCTTGAATACAAGAGAGCTGGGAAAAGCTTCAATGCAGAAGTGCGTAATAAGAAGGACTATAGGAATCCAAACTTTCTGGTGCATGCAGTGAGGTATCAAGATATTGATCAGATAGGGTCTTGCTTCAGTAAAGATGTATTTGACCCTCATGGATATGACAAAAGTGACTATTGTGATGAAATAGGTTACTCACAATTCTTTCAACTCTCTTTATGTGTGTTTCCTGTCATGCATCAGTGCGCCGTTTAACTTGTAACATTGTATATAATATTTCGTATTCCACGTAAGTGCATTGTCAAGTTAGCTATTATGGTTAGTGATGCTTTTTGAAATTTTCTCTGTTAGACTATTTCTTCGTATGTAGAGTGTGGTATGCAAGAAATTTTAGTATAACTTATGTATTCTAAAAGTAATTGGATAATCTGCTGCTATCACAAATACCAAATTCATACTCTAATGAAGAGGACACTGTCATGTTTTTCTGTACAGAATTTTGTTTTCCAACCCTGTTAGTCTTTCTTCTGCTTATGTTTTGTATGTTTTGGTAAGCAGAGGCTGATATGAGGCGTGAATTGGAAAGGAAAGAGCAAGATAGGAAGAAGAGTCAAAAGGTTGAATATGTTTCAGGAGGAACACAGCCTGGAATAGTTGGTGTTGCACCTAAAATTAACATACCTTATCCAGGTTTGAAGCAAATTTTAATTTTAAACTTTGGTAGTAAAGATTGATTAGGCATAAGCAATTCCACACAACTTTTTCACCTGAGCCAAGGCCTTGGCCCATCGGCTTAGTAGTTAATCTAATGGGTGATCCTAGCCTTTCAAGATCTTTCTCTTTCATTTTATTCTCGTAAGTTCTCTTATACCGTGTCATTCTGCAGGTGTTTCAACCATGGCTGCTACTGGGTTGAACTCCTTACCGCCTGCAGCTGATGTCATCCCTCGGGAGGGTAGACAGAACAAGAAGTCAAAATGGGATAAGGTTTCAATCTATGGATATGCACTATTACTTCCCTATAAATTGTGATTTGTGAGAGATATCAATTGATTGATCAACTGTTTCAAATGACGTTACTTCTTTCAGGTCGATGGTGATCGAAAAAATCCTCTTCCCTCAGGACTGCAGGATTCTATGTCTACTGTGGGGACTCACGAAACACTCTTATCTTCTGCCAGTGCTGGTGCTGGATACATGGCTTTTGCGTATGTTTGTTAACAGCTTTTGGTCTTATTTTACTCATCTATCGTGAATTCCTTTCCTGTTTCTTAGTGACCATGTCATGATAAGTTTTTTTTTCTTTTTTGTCTTTTCGTTCATTTTAAATTTACTTGTGTTCTTTTGTTGCCAATCCTTTCCAACTTCTCACAAAATGACCACTCTGCTCTAATTTGGCAGGCAGCAGAGACGAAGAGAGGCGGAGGAGAAACGATCCAGTGAAAGGAAGTTAGACCGAAGATCTTGAGCCGTTTATTATATTTCTTCCTAGCAGAGGTGAAGTCACGGAGAGAAGCACAGGCATCATATACTACAGATTTCAAAATTCCAAGAGGTGAAAACGACTCCAGGCGTGCCTAGATGCACTGCAACAGGCTTGTAACTTTTGCTATCGATTATACATGTACATGTTCGGATTGATAGCACACAATTCGAGGGAGCTCAAGTCGAATTTTCCTTGGATAGAATCCAACTACAGAGGAAAAAATCGAGTCGACATGATGCAATGGCTATAAAATTGTAGTTGTTGGGAGTGTATTATGGTTAATTTCCACCGATTAAGGATGTCCTTTTGACCTTGTCTCCTAGAATCCTACAATATTTGCATACAAAAGTTAATGATGTCCAGTTTTCAGTCCCTTTTTGGGGCCCTACCCTTTTTGACCCCCGTCTTTTATCAAGATAATTAAATCACAAATTTTTAGGCTAATATACATTACTAGTCACTTAACAAATTGTGTTTTTTGGTACCAATATTTATTTAGCAGTATTTGGAGTTTTTGGTTTAACAAATTGTTTTTGGTACCAATATTTATTTAGCAGTATTTGGAGTTTTGGGTTGCATGCAAAGGTAAATGACCTTAACTGCTTGGGCTCTAAGTCTCTGTTGTGTGTATCATCTTAAAATTGTGCAAGACTCAGTTGTGTGTATTATCTCTAAGTTGTTAGGAATTGGATCGTAAGAAATCCTCAATAGAGTTATCAGTTAACGGAGTAAGACATGAACAAATAAAGTAACCAATAATAGTCACTTTAACAAAGATTAAGGAAAGATTGGTTATTAGTAAAGCGATCCATTTGTATTGTCTTTTCTTGGATGTACACATCACCTCTAGATGTACATTCCATGTTCTAGCCGAAAGTATCCCTGATGTGCAAAGATACTGCAAAGTAAACAAGTCAGTGAAGACAACCCTACCTCATCTCATCTCTTTCACACTACGCCTTGGTTACAAGAAACTCTCTCCTTTCACACATACCCATTACTTTGTGGTTTACAACTGATTGACATCGTTGTCATTTAACTGGCATCCTACTCCCATTATTCTACAGTCGTTTTCTTTTTCCTTGTAAAAGTTGAAGTTCCATTAGTTAGTTTTCCTCGACGACTGAGAAACTAGGCCATCGTCAAAAGTAACCTGTGGACCCTTCGACAAAATCATCCATGCTTCCACTCGTTCTTAAACTGTGCACGACCTTGACTCTCCTTGTACAAAGGATGCTTTTGTTTGCTTTGACCAGGATAATCATTCTTCTCTTGAGATTACTTATCATTTTGTATGTAGGCTTCCTTTGCATGCTTTAATAATACACATGGTTACGTCGTCAGATTATAAAGCTCAACTATCCATGCATGAATATTTGATCGGTCAGTATCTTATGTGGCTTTAAGGTGTTCAGAAAAAAAGAACACCAGTCTTATCCCCAACAGAAAAAGAAAGTAGATTAAAGTGAGCTTTGAGGTGATTATACCACTCGAATGGATATATATTTCCTGGCGTTAAAGCTATTTAAGCTATGTTGCGCAAACACGAACACAAATAAAGAGATATGCGACAATGATAGTAGGATCTAGGATGGGCTTGGGGTAGATTCCAGGCTTCATATTTATAAAAATGAAAACTAATGAAAATGGTTTGAAAACTTTGAGTTTTAACGGTAAGGACAAAATAGATGGTAAAGTAAATAGTACCAGGATTGACTTTTTAGTGTAAAAATGTGATTTTTCGTTAAAGTAAACAGTACCGATAACTTTTCGTTAAAATTCCCTTTATAAAAATATTTACATGATTTATGTTTTAGCATATTCTCTGGATTCATGTTTCCTACCTAATATATATATGCACACGCAGAGACATATGAGTTCATGGCCAAGTACGTATACATATATATATCCTTTAGATAATTCCTCGGAAGTGGTGATTAAACCTACAGCTTTTGATCTCCTTTTTACTTTCGGGAAAAATGGCTTTAACTTTGCATATGCCTTGCTGCTGGGTATGTCTATGCAAATTACACTCTGCGCAAAGACAATATGTTCTGCAATCTTCACCCTAAACCGTGAGGTATTTTATTGACCACTGACAAGAAAAGGAGAAAACCATGTACGGTGCTTGCACGCATGCATGCTATTGCTAACGATAATCGTTCACGCATGCAGCTGGTAATTGTCATCACTCCATATATTGCGAGATCCAGTCATCAACGTCCGTGTATGGATAACTATCCTTATAACATTATAAGAAGTGAAGAATGTCACACATCAAAAAGTTAAGGAACCTTATGATAATCAAACGTTATTTGAGATTTCTAATGTTTTTTTGGGTGAAATCTCAAACCTTTTCATAATATTAGGGTAAATTTTCTCACTTGATGATGACGCTCTTCACACGTGAGGAGGTGAACCATGAACGTATGGCTTATAATTTTATATGTATTCTATAGGGTCCTTTTCTTTCTGAAAGTTGGTTGATGGTGGTAGGGTTTTGGGTCTGGGGTGGTCAGTAGAAAGTTGTAAATACAATAACCCTTTGCTGTATAAACAGCAGAGAAAAGGGAAAACTCGAACTGTAGGTACAGGATATGTCCTACGTACATACACACAGAGTGTATTATATATTAACTCGAAATAGATGGCAGATTGATCAGATGGGGCTCCCATTTCCAGGCTGCTTGTCTTTCTTTCTCAGCGTAGTGAAATATAGACGTTGGAGATTTGGAAAAGTGTCTTCGCACGTTGAGGTCTAGTCAGATTACTTCTTTCTTTAACACAAGAAATTAGCCAACTCCATCTTCTCTTACAAAAATTTTGTCCTACTATTTCTTTAACACGAGAAATAAACAAAACAACAGTGCTTTAGGATTTGTTTACAGTTAACAAGAATTTTCGTTTAAACGTTTATTTCCCTTATTTGTTGGAATAATTATATCAACTAAGGTTTCTTATTTAATTAGATTCTACTTGTTTGAAAACATAATTAATTGGGGAGGTATAAGTGTTGTTTTTATATTTTTCATCGCGTACTCATCACACACGTAATGATAAATATAGTACAATGAGATATTTACAAGGTTAAATTGTTAATTTTTAATTCGTTGGCGTTTAGAATTGTTGTGTATGTAACATATAATATGTTTTTGGCAGTGTTAACCACAAGATTATGTATATGGGACCATACAAATGCAAATTAAAGTTAAAGTTTTATTTTCATAAATTGATGCGATCATTTATTTTGTGAAGGTCCACATAGGTGTCACATGAGTTTCACATAGACCCTACATAGATACGCATAATTATGGGAATGAGATCCAGTCTAGATCTCTGTGTCTAGAGTCTGAAAACTGTTCAAAAGAGAGAGAGAAAGAGATCTGGATCGTTCAAGTTTTAGGGTTGTTATGAAGTGTGCTAATAAGATGAGCTGATGAAGGTCATAAGATTGAAATTAAATGGTTCTAATCTCTCATTTCACAAGCTTAAAACACAAAAATTCAACGTCAATATCAATCCATATTTATTATATATTGACAAATCACATCCATGCAATTCCAACAATACATTTATTCTAAGAATATACAATCCTACACATAGAACTTTGTCTATAACTATTTGCGTGAGATAGTGCGATGCGTCATGTGTTTTACACTTACTATTAAGCATCACACATTATACACCATGTATACACGGAATGAGTGTGAGGGAAATATGTAATAACCTAGCTAACAAATAAAATTGACAACATTGATAAGAAAATATTCAAATTAACTAGGCAAATACTAAGGGTAGTTGTACATGCACGAATTGACAACTCCTAACGATTGATGCAATGAGGCTCCAACATACATGATACATTTACCATTAAGAGTCAAACATCGTGTATAAGCGACTAACCCAGCTTAAGAGGTCATACTGTGGTTTTTTCTTTCCTTCTAAAAGTTCTAAAAATTCAAAGTACTGATCCATCTAAAAAAGTTATGCCGTAATTTCTTTTTCTTTATTAAAATTTTAAAAGTCCAAAGTATGAACTCAAAAGGAAAAGTTATTAGTTTTGCATTAGTATGTTATTCATAGTTATTTTTTATTAAAATATGTAAAAATAACTCCTAAGCTTATCTACACGTTTTCTCCTTTTAAGGATAAAAATTAGATTTGCAAAGATAGGATTAAGAAATTTCATTTATTAAAACAACTAACAATTTGAACACTAATTTATTGTTTTACCTTTTTAGGTAATTAGAATTCAGAATAATTAATAAATTAGGTTGTAAAAGTGTAGTGGGAGTGTGGCAGGCAACGGTAACATCCAGTTTGGAAGTTCCTTAAAGGGCAATTTCGGAATATGATAAATTTAACGGAAACCTTTGTTTAAGACCAACCAAAAGCAGGCAGAGAGAGAGAGATATAAACCCAAAGGGCTAAAGCAAACTCAACAGTGGGCGCCAAGTGCACATTTTTCTCCTCTGTCACTGCTTTCCAAATCTCACTCCTCAGCATTGAACTCTCTCTCTCCTCCCTCCCTCTCTCTAGTCAGTCCTCCTCTGCCTCCATCACCATCACCTTTTTCCATTGTCATTGACTTTAATCTCTCTCCTTCTCCCTCTCTCTGAATCGGTACAAGTAAATTCCATTTTTGCATTCATTGAGCAAACCAAGAGGGGATTTTCTCCCAAATCAGTGTTCTTTGATACATTTGGTGAAAGTGCTTTTGGTTTTAGAAGGAAAATAAGGGTTTTGACTGGGCAGAAGCCATGGCAGCTCCTAAACCGGAAGAGATAAGCCATCCAGCAATGGACCAACTCCAAGGCTTAGAGTACTGCATTGACTCAAATCCCTCTTGGGGTATGTTTATTTTTCATCATTTCTCAAACCCAAATCTCCAATTTTTTTTTTTTTTGCTTGTGTTTTTTTGCTTTCCCAATTTTGGTTCTCATTTTTTGTTTCTGAAAACAGGGGAAGCAATTGCTTTGGGGTTCCAGCACTACATTTTGGCTCTAGGAACTGCTGTGATGATCCCATCATTCCTTGTTCCTTTGATGGGTGGTGATGATGTGAGTTGATTTTGCATACCATCTTCATTGAATTCTTATCTTTGTGGCCTTTGTTTGAAGAGAAATGTTAAGGTGACTCTCTTAAAAGTGAGACTCTTCATGGACTCTCTGCCGCCTCATATTTTTAGCACAATGTTTTATAATGTTGGCACGAGTTAGCGTTAAACTGTGTGAGGTGGCAGAGAGTCCATCGAGAGTTCCACTAAATGAACCCCCTTCTTTTTTGAATTGGAGATTAAATTCAAGTAGATTTTCAATATTTTTAAATCTTGCTAATTTCTTAAGAAATTATAGTGTAATTTCACATAGCAAAACTGGTCAAGATTGATTTTTTTTTTTTTAAATGTTTGTGGCTTATATATGATTGATATGGATGATGAATGTGCTCCTTATTTTACTCACATAGCAAGAGTGGTCAAGATTTCATTTTTTTTTTCATTTTTAAGGTTTGTGTATTTTTAATTGATCAGGGTGACAAAGTGAGAGTAGTGCAGACTATACTTTTTATTCAAGGAATCAACACCCTTCTACAAACATTATTTGGAACCCGATTGCCAACCGTAATTGGAGGGTCTTACGCATTCATGGTCCCGATAATATCCATAATTCATGATTCACGGTTGATGAAGATTGAGGACAATCATGTGGTAAGTTAAATTATTAGCTCACTTGTGCATTTGATTTGGTTTTGTGCAACTTGAAATGTGTGTTATTTCGTTGATAACTGATAGAAGCTGCTCCGAGTTCTTTATTTGTCACTTGATAGAAACCAACCGAGTCCATTCTTTCCCCTGCACGAATGCACGAATAAATGTTTTAGATTTAAAGAATTGTGACTGCGAGTGTGCGCTTCTGTATACATGATTTGTTTATGAATTTCATGGAGTTGTATTTAGCTGCCAATTACTTAGTTTGCATTCCTTCATGAAACTTTGGATACAAAAGCCAATGACATTTCATGTCTCTATGCTCTAGAGATTCCTTGACACCATGAAAGCAGTCCAAGGTGCTCTGATAGTAGCTTCAAGCATACAAATTGTTCTGGGATATAGTCAAATTTGGGCCATCTGTTCCAGGTACAAATTTTATCTCCAAATCAACAAGCAAGTTTCGATAATCTTCTTTATTTCATATTTAATGAGGGAATCTACATTACTCCGTATAGGTTCTTCAGCCCGCTTGGAATGGTTCCGGTTATTTCCTTGGTGGGTTTTGGTCTGTTTGATAGAGGCTTCCCTGTGGTATAGTGAAAACTACCATTGCCATTATTCTCAATTATTAATTTTCTCAAGTTTTGAAAGATGAAAGCAATTCTCTTTCCGTCTCACTTATTCCAGTTCCCTGACTTCACTCAATACCTTTCAGGTTGGAAAGTGTGTAGAAATTGGCATTCCCATGCTTATCCTTTTCGTAGTTTTCTCTCAGGTATTACTAATGTTCCTTATGTAATAACATATGATGTGCTCTGTTTAGTACTCGTTGAAATTCATACAATCTTCTTAATTGTGCTGTGTTTGTCCTGTTGGTGTAAACAGTACCTAAAGAACTTCCATGCAAGACAGCTACCAGTTTTAGAACGATTTGCTCTTCTTATATCAATCACAGTGATATGGGCATATGCACACCTCTTGACCGCCAGTGGCGCATACAAACACCGCCCAGACATTACCCAAGTCAATTGCCGAACTGACAGGGCCAACCTCATTTCTTCTGCTCCATGGTTGGTACCAAAACTAGCTTTTAATTGGTTGCACAGTCTGCATTAACTTGCAAAAGAAATGGTTAAGATATATTCATCCCACCCAAATGTTTCTGTAAAGTGCACTTGAAAGTTTAAAAGCGTCTTTGTTTAACCTTTATTGTTCAATTTGTTGTGCATGGAAATGTGATACTGTCATTAGGGCACATTCAATTTGTGAATATTTACAATTTCTCCTCCTAAACAGGATAAAAATACCTTATCCTCTTCAATGGGGTGCCCCAACCTTTGATGCTGGTCATGCTTTTGGAATGATGGCAGCTGTTCTTGTTTCATTGATTGAGGTATAACCCATACGGACTTGGATGCCACTCAAGAACAGATGATATAAGTCAACTTTAACTAATGCTTACTTTTACAGTCAACTGGAGCATACAAGGCTGCATCGCGTCTAGCAAGTGCCACAATACCTCCAGCTCATGTTCTTAGCCGTGGAATTGGCTGGCAGGGGATAGGAATCCTACTTAATGGACTCTTTGGAACGTTGACTGGCTCAACAGTCTCTATGTAAGTAGTGACGCTTCTTGCTCTCGGATATCCACTTGATGGAACTGGACTAATTTTTTCGGAAACATTACAGAGAAAATGTGGGGCTTCTTGGGAGCACTCGTGTTGGAAGCCGTAGGGTCATTCAAATCTCAGCCGGTTTTATGATATTCTTCTCCATGTTAGGTTAGTCCTGGACAAACATATGATTTTTTGTTGCCAAGTATCACATTTCCAATCCGTCTTCCAGTTTTTAACTCAAATCATTGCTCTTGCAGGTAAATTTGGAGCTCTGTTTGCATCAATACCCTTCACCATATTTGCTGCTGCATATTGTGTATTGTTTGGTCTTGTCGGTAAGGATCCAATTTTACTTTCACATTCATTTTTAGATTTTATTGAGCAATTTATCTCAATCGTTTATCTACATCTAATTGCCAATCAATTATGTGCTCTCAGCTTCGGTGGGGTTATCCTTTTTGCAATTCACAAACATGAACTCGATGAGGAACCTCTTTATTGTTGGTGTAGCGTTATTCTTGGGTTTGTCTGTTCCTGAGTACTTCAGAGGTTTTACTTTCAAGGCTTTTCACGGTCCTGCTCATACCAATGCAGGATGGGTGAGTTACCCTTCTTTAAACCTCAGAGTCTTTTTCTTATACAATGAAAAATAGGTAAACTTAAGTTATACCTATTTAAGGGGATCATCATTGTCACTGACTTTCTGTTTCTTTGATGTGCAGTTCAACGATTTTCTGAATACCATCTTCTCCTCATCTCCGACTGTGGCCTTGTTTGTTGCTGTTTTCCTGGATAACACACTTGAGTACAAGGACAGTGCAAGAGACCGAGGAATGCCATGGTGGGTCAAATTTCGGCAATTCAAAGGGGACAGCCGCAACGAGGAGTTTTACACTCTCCCTTTCAACCTCAACCGATTCTTCCCTCCATCTTGAAGTGGCACCGTTAGTAGTCCATTACCCGAAAAGATGTTTAGAGGAAAAACATCTTTTCCCATAGGGATTAGATCAGTTAGGAGCACAGTGGAAGCAAAGCCAGACAATGATATTACATGTTCTCTGAAATGCAGGGAAATGACAACAGTGCTTCTGCTGCCCTATAATTTTAATACTTATATTTTGACTCGGATTATTCGGGTTTAATCCAGTAAGTTTAATTAGTTCAGTTTTGTTCATCCTTTATTGGTGTAATTTTTTGAAAGTCATTATTTTGACTTGCAGCTATGAAATATCTGGTTTATGTTTGCAAAACACGTCTGGTATGATTTTATTCTTGTGATAAAAAGGAAGAAGAAAATGCATATAAATGGGAAAAAGAGAAACTTTACAACTAATCCAGCGGTGCGGCCACACTTTCATCAGCCAGATAAAGGTGAAAGTTCCGCTCCGGTGGGAGGTGAGTTTCCTTGGCAACCAAGTTAGGGTTGAGGTCGGTGAAGGAATTCATCCATCTCCTCAACTTTCTCCAAGTTCTTGACACTACTTTCCTCCATTGGCCTTCAAAAACTCAATTTTGATTTTACTGAGTGTGGCTACAACATTTCAGCAGAACAACCTAGAGCTAATCTCATAATGGACGATAAACAATCCCTCTTGCTCGAAAAATCACGATCTTCCTCCGTTCGAACTTCGAAGTAAGCTGGTATCCACAGCTTCAACAATTACATCTTGAAATAATGAATTTGAAATCCATTGCTTTTCATTTCCCCAGCAAACATCTCATCTGGTGGCTTCCTTTTTGTGAATGCTTCCATAAGTACAATACCAAAACTGTACACATCCCCTTTTGTGGAAACAATTCCATAATGCGTAAACTTAATCATATATGAAGAAAAGAAATCTACAAGTTAACCTTCTTAAAAATATGGACTGAAAAATAAACTAATAATCACCTGGAGCCATATACCCAATCGTTGCTAGGGTCATGGTTTGTGTGAAAGAATCTCCTTCACCTAAGAGTTTCGCAATGCCAAAATCAGCAACATGTACAACCATATCTTCATCTAGCAGTATATTGCTTGGCTTCATGTCGCAATGCACAACAGGTATCGAATAACCATGGTGAAGATATTCCAATGCGAATGCGACATCTATCATTGCGTTCAACCTTTGAAGGATATTCAAAGAAGAGTTTTGAGAATACAACCACTTCTCAAGGCTCCCATTAGGCATGTACTGGAGTACGAGGGCTTTGAAATCAATTTGACTGCAACTACTGATGATTTTGATAAGATTCCGGTGACGAATGCTGCTTATCACTTCACGTTCACTATCAAAACTCTTGAAAGCCCGTTCTATCTGCAAAATTGAAAACCTTTACAGCAACATCCATCCCATCCGAAAGTGTTCCTTTATATACGGAGCCAAAACCCCCGTTGCCAAGTAAGTTGTTTTCGTTAAATCCATTTGTCGCCCTTACAAGTTGCAGGTGTGAAACTCTTCTCCAGTGAAATTGAGGCGACAAGACCGTCTCCCTTCCAACTTCCACATTCCTTTTCCTGCGTAATATCAACATCGAAACAGCGGCCACGATGAGCAGTACTGATAAGACCCCTGGACTAATATATTTCAGGATGGGTGCTCCAGCTTTCCATGAATGCGGTTTAAGTTCTGTACCTTTTTTGCATGGTGGAACTTTCAGTCGGGGTACGCCACAAAGTAAACCATTCGAAGACAATGATTGAACTGAGAAGTTTCGGAAAGGCCCGTCAATAGGAATTTCTCCTTATAGTTTATTGGAAGACAAATTTAAACCTAATGCTCGATCAACAAAATATTCCTAAATATATAGCGTATAGATGCATAGGTACACATATATATATATATATATATATATATATATATATATATACATATACATATACACACACACACACCTGATAGTCGGTTATTGCTAAGACCAATTCCTTGAAGTGCAGATAAGTTGAAGATAGCAGTGGGTATCGAACCAGAAAACTGATTACCACTCAGTCTCATCCTTTGAAGTTTAGATAAGGATCCGAACCATTATGGGATGGTCCCACAAAGATGTTGTTCGCGAAGCCAACTATTGTCAATCGGCGCAAGCGAGACAATTCCTGGGTCAAGGTACCATGGAAACCTGTTGTTTCCGAATTCCAGTCGAACAAGAAATGAGAGGTTGCCTAAGTGGGGAGGGATAGTGCCTGTGAGATTCATGTAAGAGAGATTCAAGGCTGTGACTCTGAGGTGACGTAGACCCCAAGTAACGCCAATCCAGCTGCGAATATTGGAATTGGAGGTAGACCAGTTGGTCGTCAAGATGTTTTGAGGGTCACTACTCACTAGTGACATGGGCTTTCAGAGCACTAAGAGCACGCTCATCTGTGCTGATTTTGGATTTTGTTGCTACTGCGCCCATTCTGAAGTTAGGCATATACATACGCAGTTCCGGACCACCAACAAAGTAATGGACAAGAGAAACAAGTTGTCGCCATTTTGTGCAGACCGCCGGCGATGTGAAACTGTATTCTGTAGCAAACAATTTCCCAAAATCAAGAAAACACAAGTGACGAAAGTTCACAAATATTTATTTTTCTTCAGTTAAATCTATTTATTGACTTGTGAATTAATATAGGAAGACTTGTGATTGGACATCTCACATCTGTTTCCACACATCTTCATAGGTCAACACACACCATTCAACCTATTCCATATCTATCGACAAAGTCATTATTGTTTTGAACAATATACAGTCATTATTGTATAGTAAGAATGTGGAGTGTGAGAGTATTATGGATAAGTATGTGGAGTGTGTTAAGATAAATTTTAATTAAAAAATAAAATGTAGGGTAGGTGAGGTGTATTCAACAATGTGGATTTTGTAATATAACATAGCCATTAAAAAATATAACAAGCCATTGAAAATATGTTGTAATATAACAAGCCATTAAAACTGGGCTGAAAAGTGAAAACGAACAAAAAAATATATCATGGTTCACCTATAAACGAGACTACCTTCACTCCAGTCTGTCTATATATTTGCTGAGATTACATACCAACTGTACATGAAAAAAATGGCTCAAAGCTCTTTAGCCTGGGAGAAGCTACAAGACCCGTAGGCTTTTCTCCCCACTCTCTGAGACAACACCACCCCAAACCCCCCCCCCCCCCCCCCCCCCAACCGGGGTTTGCCTTCTTTCCCTCGAAGAGCAACTCCAACCCTCTCTAAGAGGCTGGCCCAAAGCCTAAAAAAATAGGCTGGCACCCAAAAAACCCCTCCATCCCTAAAAATAGGCCTGCCCAAAGTCCAAGCCAGTTTGTAGGCTGACCCAAAATGGGCTGAGGTAGAAACCGGCCTATATGACGTCATGCTGATGCTAGCATGATGTTAGTGGACTAAACAAATTTTTTTGAGTCAGGCACGTGGGCGCGCATCCCCGACACGCCGAGCTAGCGCTGCAGGCGCACTAAAGGGATGCGAGACATAGGTCACGTGGCTAAGCCTTGGCCATTGGATTTCCAACCAACAACTAGTTTTCTGGACCGTTGGATTTCCAACGGTCAAAAAATTTTGAAATTCAAACCCAATGGTTAGTGACGTGGCACAATTTGAACCGTTCGATTTTCATATCAACGGTCCAAATTGTTTGACCAAAAAATTAAAAAAATAAATAAATTAATAATTTTTTTTAAATAAAAAATTGTCAGAAATTAAAAATAAAATAATTATTATTGTGTTATTAAAAATTAATAATAATTTAGTAAAATGGACTCAGCTATTTAATTTTAGGGGTGGAGATGCATTTGGGCAATTACTGTTTATTGAGGTCAATTACTATTCATTTGGGTGGATTAAATGAACTTTGGGCCAGCTCATTTTTTAGGGATAAAGTTGCTCTAAACAAGCAAAAAGCTAACCTTTAAGTGTGTGGTCCCAAAGAGAAGACGACATGGCATCTTCCCAACCATTCAACAAATATCTAAACTAACAATTATCTATTCTAACAAATATCTTGTCTTGGCCAACGTGCATTCATGTAATGGTCGTTTGTAGAGCACTATGCTTTGGTAGAGATATGGTCTGTCTGGCTCTCTAGTTGTCTAATTAGAGCACTCTGGTTTGGTGGTCTCGGCCTAGCACCTTCCTGGTGGTCTCGGCCTAGTACCTTCATGGAGGTCTCGATAGAGCATCTTTGCCTAGCACTACATGCCTAGCACTGCATGCCTAGCACTCATGTGCAAAAGAGTTGTATCCTCTTAACTCTTGAGGTCTTGGTCTTCCCCTCTTCCTTTGGGCCTTGGTCTTCTCATCTTTCCTGGGCCTTTGTCGGGCTTCCTCTTGGGCTTGCACTGCTCTAGAGGCTGAAAAAGACCCAGCATTAACATGTACAAATTAAAAAAGAAAACATATGGTACAAAATTTAGTAACAAAAATAAATATTTTAAATGTGACATTTCTAAGACTAAATGGTTCTATTTGGAAATGATGAAATAATATTAATAATAAACTTAAATATATTAACATCAATATTCAAGGACCTTGATAAAAAATTAAAAAAGAATAAAATTTTAATCAATAAAAAAAAAAGAGGAATAAAAATCTAAATTCTCTTAAAATAAAATAAAATCACTATTGATTGTCTAGAGGCTTTTTGCAAATCTATGGCTACAAGTTGTAGACAAGTAGTGTGATTAGTAGTAGTAATAATGGGTTGCTAGCCCGTCTATAAGAAACCTTAGGAAAAGTATCTTCGCCGGATTCTTTTCCTGATGATCCTAGGAATTCCGTGATCGTAATCGTTCATCGTATATCGTGCAGTCAATTTTCGTTATGTAATCTTTATATTTAATTTTAAATTTAAATTTTTGAAATGATGTCTGACCGCACGATGTACGATGAACGGTCATGATCACGTGATCCCTAGGATCCCTAGGAAAAGGATTCGACAAGGATCATTTTCTGAAATCTTGACAATAAGCACCAATAATTTGCATTAAAAATAGGGAAAACTAATGAAAATAGCTTGAAAACTTTGAGTTTTAACGAAAATGACAAAATAAAGGGTAAAGTGAATAATAACAGGATTGACTTTTTAGTGTAAAAATATGGTTTTTTGTTAAAGTGAACAGTACTGGGAGCTTTTCGTTAAAGTTTTCTTAAAAATAAGGATAATATTAGTGAGATCAACTTTTTTAACTAAATTTGTAAATCAAATGATGTGGTTATTGATGATTGGATAATTATTTAAGCGTTGATTAACGTGCTTATTTCTATTGGTGACACATCATTGATTTGCACATTAAGTATCTATTCCTACCAATATATTGTAAGGAAAACTAATGAAAATAGTTTGAAAATTTTGAGTTTTAAAGATAAAGATAAAATAAAAGATAAAGTGAATAGTACCAGGATTGACTTTTTAGTGTAAAAATATGGTTTTTCATTAAAGTAAACAGTACCGGGAGATTTTCGTTAAAGTTCTCATTGTAATCTCTCTATTTAAAGTATTCTATCTGTATGTTTGAGGGGACTTGAATGAATTGAAAAATATATTTGTGCAATTGAAGTGAGTGGGTGTTTTCTCATTCTCAAATAACGTTTGACTTGATTGTGTCGAGCGAATTCATGATTAGCGACAAGGGAGCTTCATTGCCCCTGGTTGAGTGATTCTCAAATTTTTTATCCCTTTGTCTCCCAGAGACTCCTTGGCTTTCCTTGCATCTAAGTGGCATCAAAACGGGTTTTCAGATTTTTTTATCCGAAAACCTGGTGGAGGTTGCACACATAGTCGGTTTTCGTGGTCGAAATTAACTTAGTTTCCGTGATTTCTGTCTTGAGAGTCATATTTCATTGGAAAGATGTGGAAACTTAATTTCTAGTGCAGCGAACCGTTGTCAAAAGGAATTTCATGTGAAGATTGATTCACAAAATATCAGTGTGTCTGTGCTGCTGCAGAAACATAATCAGTTCAGTTGCGGGGTGATTCCGAGTTCTTTAACCTGTGTTTGTATTTTTGAATCTTACATTTATGGAAAGCCCTTGCAGGCTGCTTTTCTCATCTTCAAGTTCTTCGTCCATCCATTCTTTCTACAAAAAGAAATTCTCAGTTTACTGAAGCATGTCGCTGTTGTCAGTAAATGAGGTTGGATATGATTTAGAAACGAAAGTAGAAGAAACGGCTATCTCATTTTTCAGTTGACGAGTTTCTAAAACTTGGCCTTCCTCTAAAGTTGATCGTTGTCCAAATAGTTGTTGTGATATTTGTTGTGGTCTATGTTTTGAGGTTGAAGAATGTTCGGGCATGGAGTTTGGCACGAAAGTGAAACATATATATTGAGTGCAATGATGAAGTTGATAATTTTGCCAAATGGGATTGCGCCCCAATCTTTGGTTCTTACGAAAGTGATGAGGATATAATTGCAATGGTTGAAGGTCTTTATGTACAACTTCATATAGAGGTAAAAGATTTGCACTTGTATGATGATTATGTTTGAGAAGATTTTGTTGCTTGGGATATCAGGAAAAAAACCTTTGGAGAACAAAAATATTATTCTTCTCATTTATTTGTACCATTATTTGTACCAGATGTATATAGAGATGAGATCCACATGCATTGGCAGACCCTATGTCTATTAGAGAGATGATACAAATTGATGGTAAGAATAGCACTACCCTTCGGAGCATTTATTGTAAGTTTGTATTATCCTTCCAAGACTACTCATCTTAGAAAACAATTTGGAAATCATATGTGCATGATTTGAAGTTGATTTCTAATAACAAGGTTGGACTACGGTGTACTTACTTAGACCATCTCCAACCCTTGGCCTAAAACCTAAAATTTTTAGCCCAGAAAATTTAGGTTTTAACCCAGAAACAGCTTTTTTGCTCCAATCCTTCTGGCCTAAAATTTTAGCCCAGAATTATTAAAGAATGAATTTAAGCTAATTTTTTTTCTTAAATTAACTTTTTAAAAAAAAAATTATGTAGACTATCGTAATTTAATTTTATGAACATTTTAATCTAAAAATATTTAAATTCCGATAAATATTGAAAAATCACTAAATCGACACATGAAACTCACCAAACTTTCAACTTTCACCAATCGTTCAACTTTCACCAATCTTTCAACTTTCATCAATCATCCTCTATATAAACACAGGTTGAATATCAGTTGATCACACAATCTTTCAACCTTCAATCATCCTTTATATTCACCAATCTTTCAACTTTCAAAGTGTTTTTGTGTCCTAAAAATCCTCAATATCTCATCAATGGGTGATAGAAGAAGGCGTAGCAGGACAATGCAGATGGCACATTACCAAGCAAGCCTTGAGGATACAAAAATGATCAACGCAGAAGCTGAACTTGCAAACTCGCTTATACAATATGAGCACCATGCCAAATCTATTTTGATTCATGCCGACGGCACCATCTTCGCTAATAGAACTTCATGCCAAACATAAAGCAATATCTTCGTCAAAGGTCCAATTACGACCTCTAACATGCTCTTTTGCCATCTTGAAAAATTTGGAAATGAGAAGAAATGGTAGAAAGAAAAATTGGAAGAATTGTAGGAGAAAAAAGAATTTTTTGTGGATGTTTGAATAAATACATAGGTATTTATAGAGTTTTTGGGTGAATTTTGAGTTAAATAATTTTTTTTTAAATTATTTTAGCCGTTGGATTTAAATTTGGACCGTTAGATTTTTTTTTTCACCATTCGATTTGATTATATTCGATCTAAACCGTTGGATTCAATAATTATATAAATATAAAACCAAACAAAAAACAATTGAACGTGGACCGTTGGATTAACCAACGGCCCTTTTAAAATCAGCCGTTGGATAAAAAACAGTAGCCCAACGGCTACCGACATGATGTGACAGCCAGGGGACATGCCCACGTGGGTGGGGTCCCACTGGGCTGGCGTATGGCGCGTCTGGTGCGTTGGGGCGAGTCGGGTTGGTGTCTGGGCTTCACAACCCGTGGTGCACTCGCACCGGCTAGGGTCCACTCCAATTTGTGGCCTAAACTTGGGCCAGTATTTGGCTCGGGGATGCGTTTTAGGTTTTAGGTTTTAGGTTAGTTTTAGGCCATGGGTTGGGTTGGGTTTTGGGGGGAAAAAAAAGGGAAATTATAGGTTTTAGCCCAGGGTTAGAGTGGGTCTTAGGAATAACGTGGAAGTGGAGTTTACTTGAATTTTTTGTGGGTTCGAAAACTTTAACAACTCAGAATTTCCTTTTGATGTGGCTGCTATGGAAATGTTTGAAAGGTCATCTAAATGATCGAGGAAAAGAAAATCAAATGAAACTCGATGACGAGTTTTTTTTTTCTGAGAAAAGGGGTATATATGATGCAGTGCACGATAATAAATATAGTTCTTATATTAAATTTGATTGTTTGTGACTTCTCATCTTTCAAATCTATGCTTTATTAGCTGCCTAGTAACTATAGTCTTAGTATTAAGTATCTACCCTATCAATGTATTGTAATCTCTCTATTTAAAGGACTTCATACGTATATTTAAGGAGACTTGAATGAATAAAAAATATATTTGCTCTGTGCAATTGAAGTGAGTGTTTTCTCCTTCTCAAATCAAGCGTTTGGCTTGGTTGTGTCGAGCTACTCCATGATGAGCAACGTGGAGCGAACTCCATTGCCCGTGGTTGAGTTATTTCAATGAAAATATATGGTTAATGTTTCCAGAAGCGTGTTATTTGAAAGAGAACCTTTAGAACTAATGCATGCAGCTGCCACACTTTATATACCACTGCCGGGAAGAACATAAAAAAATGAAGTGTTAGATGACACCAAAAAATAGAGGTATCAATGACTAAAGAACATCGGAGGGGGTTGTCTGATCGAGCGAAGTTAGCGAGATTTGCACATGCACTGCGGGCATCTTGGCTGCCGATAAATGCTTCGACCGAACCTCCTCACATGCACCCTTTGGCCTTCGTCAATCATCTTTTTGACTCTGTCTCCAAAGCTGTTCCACCCTATAGTACTATTCTCAGACAAAATTGCTGCTAGCCTCTTCTTGTTTGGCCGCAAAGTAGGAGCACCGCCAGCACCATAGTAGGTTCGAAATCCAGACACTAGGGAGGATAGTTGGCTCCCAGAGTCCGTCATAGCAAACACATCGGCTGTTGAACAGGCAATGAAGTCTAATGCTGCTAACTGCACCAGAAATCACATTGTTATAATATGAAGGGTATATTACTATTTACTAGTGAAAGAAGTAGACAGTGCTCATTTACCTTAGAAGAGAAATTTTGAAAAGGTGCAAGTTCGCTCGGTGTGAGGAGAGTTTCCTTGGTGACCAAGTTAGGGTAGAGGCTAGTGAAGGATTTCATCCGAGAGCTTCCACTGTATATTTGAGAACCAGCTAGATAAATGTAAGTTCCATACTTAAAACCTAAACCAGCAAGAAATAGTCCGGCTTCTTCTGGTGTCAATGGACACCTCCCCAACATTCTCAATTGTCTTGGAGAAACTGCCCTGCAAGTTTTGGTAGCACAGAGAAAAAACATCGGTTAGAAAAAAATTGTCTTCACACGAAATTAGAGAAAATAACAACTAAAAAGGCAATAGAAAATAAATACTTTGAGTTCTTCAGGCGCTTAATGAGCAGCGGAAAATGGATTTCCCTGTAGGCTTGGAGTTCCTTTTTCTCACTTTCTCCACCTCCGAATTCACACAGAGAGTAGGCCACCATGTCAATCTCATATCTTAAGTGTAGAGCGAGATATTTCGTTGGGCCTCTTGCAGCAACATGTACCTTTGAGGGAGTTTTTTGCATGAAATTTCCAAGCAATTGTTTGTCCAACATACTCAAAGCAGCATCATAATTCCTTAGCCTTCTAACCAACAGAGAACCGACTTGTTGGATTTTGGGCACAAACTTCAAAGCATGAAAGTTACATTTGCATCTTAATCTCTGCAACAGATATTGGAAAATATGTTACACTGCCATTTCATCTAGCCAACAATGTCCTCTTATTAAATGTCTATTTACATGTGGTCAAGTTATAACCTGAAGCTCAGAAGGCAACGGATCAAAGCCTAGTCGATTTCCATATCCGAGGAAGTGAACAACTTGATTTCGCAAGAGAAGAGGAAGTACAATTCTGATATAATCAATTGGTTTTGCCTCCTTAACAAGATCTGCATCAGTAATCTGCAAAGAGGAAAAGGTAATTAGTTTACAAATTTGCTGCGGAAATGAACGTAACAAAATAGGAGGATGACGTACAAAGCTACCAATTGCTTCAATGTCTAGTGTTTTCAAATGAGAAGGAAGTTCTTTGACTATGTTTACTTCATCCTTCAGTACATCTATAAAATACTGTTCTTGGTAAATATCTTCAAATTGGCTGCAGTAACATGAACAAACTGAGCTTATCAGTACGCCGAATACATCAGTGAACTTATGCATCAATAATTTTTTTCAAAACTGCAACATCAAGTTGAAGCTGTTAATGATATTTGAAGATGATCAGATAATTATCTCAAACCTTGGATCGTTCCATATATTGCTGTAAAGAAATCTTGGAAGAACAAGAGTAGCATTAAGAAGAGATGCCACAGCAACAGCATTGCAAATCTGTAATCATCATAAGAAGAATATGTACGTAAGTTCAGTTGAACACTCATCTAATGAATGAACAACCACCTTATTAATTTTACACACGCATTTAGATAAGGATTAAAACTTTATCACAAGAAGACTTACAGCAACCCGTTGTTGATTGAGACCGCCATTTGCACTGACTATTATGTATCCATTACTTTTCTTGTATCTCCCTGAGAGGAAAGATCAAAAACTAAATAACTAAGTAACAGGGAAAGGGTTTTGATTTTAGAAAACAAAATTGTGAAAAAAATTAACAAATACCCAGGCTTGCCGAAACTTTTCTGTCTGCACAAGGTTTCCATGTAGCAACCTGCTTATATGGTTCCTCCCATAAAGTCGACGACTCTGGCTTGAACTCTTTCTAAAGCAAAAGATTTACGTGAGTAAAAAGAAAGATCCAGTAAACAAACTTAACAAGCGTATCCAAGTCAAAAGATCATAAGTTAAGAAGAAAACCTCTGCAATGGCGTCTTTCGCAACCTTTAGAAGCTGGTCATACATATGTACTGGTGATTTTTCTTTCATAATGTAGGCATCCCTGTCCTCCTTCGGAAAAGAATTGAAGTACATATTACAGACGTTATGAACATATAATATAGGATGACTTGAAAATTTTATGGCAAGAATTGTGTAAGGCCTTTACCTTAAACCCCTGTGGATTTCTTACAAAATAAGTTGAATTCTGAAGAACCATCGAATCAAAAATAGACACTAGAAAAGAACCAAGCAAGAGAAGGAAACCCATCAACGCAAACACAATGACGATTGATCGCACATCTTTTCGAAGCCACAAATGCTTTTTCCCCACGAAGCTCCCTTTACAGGTACCATATTTTACAGAATCACTTCTCACAATATGAAAATGGTCATTTTTCAGACCATGAAGGAACAACATTTTGGAATTCAAATGGTTATCTCCTCCTGACATTCTCCTCCCAACATTAGAAGGATCATAGTCTTTAGTCGCTGACGATAAGTTATCGTCAATCTGTGGCTCGGGATGCGGACTTCTCGGAGACCCTTGTTTCCCCATTAGACTCTATGATCTTTCAGTAATACTTCAATATAAGTAGCACACAATTTTCTTCACCGTCTCTAGTTTCCGAAACGGTCAAGAAATTTCTGCATAAAGTAACTTTGAGCAAAAAAATACTTCAGGAAAAAACGCTGGAAACAAATCTAGAAGCTTGAAGTTGCACCACCACCCTCTAAATCTAATAATCTATGATATTTTTGTTTTCCAAAATCGACTCACCAACCATTAGACCATATAACGAAAATTCAGGTTTGGTGTTACACATTGACATGATGACATCAAGGATGAGAAAAGTATAAGGTCGGAGCAGGACATTGAAGGTATGAATTCAAAGTGAAGCTAAGAAGTAGTTGAAAGTGGCAACATAAGCAGATGAGTGAAGTGCAAGCGAAAAGTGAAAACTCAGCAACACCATTTTTTTTTTTTTGATAAACAGCAACCATATTTAACAAACCAAACTTGTAGACAAAGAATTTTTATAAGTTATATATATATTGGCGGGGTCCTTTCAACCAACAAAGGCTCAAAAAACAGTTGGGACTATAACCCTTTACTGGGAGAGGTTTTTCAGTATGTCAGAAATACGGGACGTAATACCACACGTCATAAAATAATTGGAGGGATATGAAAAGAAAAACTTTCCATCAATTATATAATAACATGTAGTATTTTGCACCATGTTCCAAGCACACCGAAAAATCTCTCATTTGTTAGAATGTAATTTTCTAATTTGGGCTTATTTATGATTGGATGAGTACTACATACAGCAAGAGGAGTGAGATACATCATTAGAGCATCTATTCAGATGTTAAATGTAGAACATTAAAATGATGTTTGATGAATTATGTGAGGATTTGATATTGTGTATCATTTTTCGCTTCATAAAAATACCATTTTATAATTTTTTTTCATCTTTTTATGGAGTTTAGTTATTGAGACAATCAATCAAATACTTGGAACACACAACATTTCTTATGAATTGCATAACATCTATTAAAAAATCATTAAATGACTTTGCCTTCAATTGACTCAACTCCATGTAAGAAACTGAAGGTTCAGTTGAAAAGAATTTTGTTGCCATTTTTTATTGTTATTTGTCTATGTGACAGTTTTGACATCTTCTTTAGCGATTGTAGAGCCCAACCACCTATTTTGATTGTTTGTTTTCATTTGCATTGTGGAAAATATTTTCCGCACTCTTTTTCTCTTTTCACGTACTTTTATTTATTTATGTCTTTGATTCATGTTTGATTTATTTAATATAATGACCATAAGAAAAATCGAGAGTATACTGATGATTAAACGATTACAACCAAAACAGATAAAAACTTGATCCGAAACATATGAAGAATTAGACAAGTCAAACAATTGATAATAGTAATAACTAATTATTGCTTCTTGTTCTTATAGTTTGACTTACTAGAGCATGGTACGAAAAAATTAGAAGAAATCTCTAAGGAAAAGTAAACAACGATGACTTGAGGAATGTTGATTAATTAAGCACACTTTCACAATATTTGGGAGAAACAAAGATGCTAACACTACACACTGTCTCCTGCAGTATCCTTCAAAAGCTTGGTCTTCATTTTACTGAGGATGGCTGCAGCATCCCGCATAGTTATCCTCTCGTGAGGTGATTCTCTACAACAAGCTAGAGCTAATCCCATAACGGACGATAAAAAATCCCCCTTCCACACAAAATCACGATCTGCCTCTTTCTCGAGTAAATAGGCATCTAAAACGTCAACTATTGCATCTTGGATTAACAAATTTGCAATCCATTGCTTCATATTCATTTCCTCAACAAACATCTCATCTGTTGGCTTTCTTTTTGTGAATATTTCCATGAGTACAATACCGAAACTGTACACATCCCCTTTCGTCGAAACAATTCCTTCTCTCCCATACTCTACATGCAATATGTATATAGTTAGTAAAATATAGAATGGATATAGTACATGAAAAATAGGTACGTGTATTATTCTGCAACTTCGTGAAAATGTTACCTTTTTAAAATTCGGACATTTTTTAATTTTAGCGTTAAGAAGTATACGGAAAATGAAAGTATTTTTTGAAAAAATACATATATACGTGTATGATGATACGCGAACTTTGTATGCAAGTACCTTTATACATGTGATACACTAGGATTATAAATTAAAGACAAGTGCATCTATAAAACTTAAAGATAAACTATAGTTAATTAGCAACATCACCTGGAGCCATATACCCAATTGTGGCTAGGGTCAATGTCTGAGTCATAGAATCTCCTCCTCCCAAAAGTTTTGCGATTCCAAAATCAGCGACATGTGCAACCATATTCTCATCTAGGAGTATGTTACCCGGCTTCAAATCACAATGGACAATAGGTATTGGATAGCCATGGTGAAGGTATTCCAGTGCCAATGCAACATCTATCATTATATTAAACCTTTCTAGGATACTCAAAGAACAAAACTTTTCAGAATACAGCCACCTCTCAAGGCTCCCATTAGGCATGTAGTTCAGTACCAAGGCTTTGAAACCAACTTCGTTACAACTATTGATGATTTTGATGAGATTCCGATGACGAATATTGCTCAGCATTTCACATTCACTATCAAAAGTCTTGAAAGCCTCTTCCAGTTGTAGATTGAGAACTTTTACTGCAACTTCCATCCCATTTGAAAGCGTTCCTTTATACACAGAACCAAAACCACCAGTGCCAATTAAGTTGCTTTCATTAAACCCACTTGTCACCCTTAGAAGTTCTTGGTATGAAACCTTTCTCCAATGTTGGTCAGGCAACAAGATAGTATCTGTTGCAACTTCCTCATTCCTTTTCATGCGTGCTATTAGTAACACTATAAAGGTCCCTAGGAGCATTGCTGACAATATCCCAGGAAGAATATACTTCAAGACATATTTTCTAGCCTTCTTTGAATTTGGTTTCTCTGTACTATTTGTGCATGGTTGAACATGGAGTCGCGGTGCACCACAAAGTGCAGCATTTGATGTAAATGATTGAGCAGAGAAGTTTTTGAAAGGACCACCTGTTGGAATTTCTCCTTGGAGTATGTTGATAGATAAATTTAGATACTTGAGATGTAACAGTGTTTCTAGAGACTTTGGAATCACTCCCGACAGATTATTTTTGGACAGATCCAAGAATTCCACGCTTAGCATGTTGCCAAATGAACTGGGAATGTGGCCATCTAAATTATTATTTTTTAATGAAAGACTAACCAAATCCTGGAGTCCCCCAATACTATTTGGTAGAGCACCGGATAAATGGTTATTTGATAAATCCACAGCTGTTGCAACTGTAAGTTTTCCAATACTTTCTGAGAGAGGTCCAGATAGAGAATTGGTTGACAAGTTAAGGTGCAAGATATATGTGAGTTGCCACAAGGAAGGTGGTATTGTGGAAGTTAACAAATTGGAAGCTAATGATAGAGTTCTTAGAGTTGCGACTAGATTACCTAAGCAGGAAGGCACAGAACCAGAGAGTTGATTACCACCCAAAAGTAATTCAGCTAGACTGTCTAGTAGACAAAGTTCATACGGGATGTATCCTTGCAACTTGTTATCGTTCAAATACAAACCTTGAAGATTCCCTAATCTTCCCACAGAAGTTGGAATTGACCCACTCAATTCATTGTATCTCAAATCTAAGGATGTCAGCTTGCTCATATTTCCAATATCACTTGGAATGTTGCCCCTCAAGTTGCAATTGCTTATATCAAGATATTCAAGCGACGTAGAGAGATTTCCAAAGGAAACCGGAAGAGTGGTGTTTAATGGATTTTCTGATAAAAGGAATCCCCAAAGATTTGTAAGATTAGCGAAACAAGAAAGGATGTTTACTTCGGGAGTTGAAGTATCAATCGCCAAATTATTTTTGCTTAAGCTAAGATACTCAAGGGTTTTCAAGAGACAGAGCTTGGTCGGAATAAACCCATAAAATGAGTTCGTGGACATATCTATCCTTGTAAGCTTAGAACCATTGGACATAAAGTTGGGAAATGGTCCACTGAGTTGATTGTCTGCTACGAAAAACTTCTGTAGGTCTGGCACCCCAATACCTATGTCTGCAGGAAGGCTGCCTGAGAGTTGATTTGCAGTAAGAGAAATTGATCTGATCTTGGACATATTGAAGATTGTGGATGGGATGGGGCCATGGAGATTATTAACATGGAGTCCCAAACTCTGTAAATTTTTAAGATGGCCAATTTCATCTGGTATGGTACCTGCCGCAATTCATATTCTCAGATGCTACAAATCACTACATATATAAATTAATGTATAACAGCAAACTCATCTTACGAGACTTTTACTGGGGGTAGTCAAACTAAGATTTTAAAGGATTTAAGAGGATTAAAGATTCCTACAAAATTCATATGGATTTGAATGGATAGTTTGTAGATTTTGGTGGATTGTGGTGGAAGGATTTGAAATCCTAGGGGGTGAGGTTGAATTCTTTTTAGCCTTGGTTACATATATTTTTTGCTCCCAAGTCCCACAAAATCCACAACTTATAGAAATCCTCCAAAATTTGAATACACTTAGATTTGGATGGATTTTAAAATTCTTTAAAATCTTTTAATTGACTACACCTGGATTCTAAAATCTTTTAATTGACTACACCTAGATTTGAATGGATTCTAAAATCCTTTAAAATCTTTTAATTGACTACACTAGGATTTTAAAGTCTTTTAAAATCCTCTCAAATCCGAGTTTGTTAAAATGTCGCATTTATAGTATTGATCGATTCACTAGTTTCACCAAATTGTTAAAGAACATATAAATAGAAAAAGATCCTTATTTGTATAAAAAAAAATGAGGACGAAGATAGGCACATTTTCAGCTACAGAAAACATCTCGGATTTTGTATATGCTATGAAATTTCTTTATGCTGAAGACGGATTTTGTATTCGCTTTTCATGTTGAACATGATGATTTCAATTTTCAATAGAATTCTCATTAATCATATCCCCAAGTTACGAAAAGCATTTTTTTTCTCTTTTTGACAACAGCAAGGTGAGAGAGACGTAAAATTGAGTAAAAAAATTATGAATCATTCATGAGTACGTAACTAAGACCCCACATTTAATAAAGAAATAATCATGATTGGAATAACAAAATATGTTATTTGGCAGGTACCTGTCAAGTTGTTGTAGCTAATGGTAATCTCTGCTAACTGGGTAGAGTTCCCGATACTTTTTGGTATGCTTCCACCGAAGTTGTTATAGTCTAATGAGAACTGAAGAAGCTCTTTGCATTGCCAAAATTTGGATGGAAGTGGACCATCAAGTTTGTTGCGAGCCAAACTCAAGATCTGAATACTAGGAAGATGCTGACAGAAATCGTCCGGAATACTACCAGTCAAGTGGTTTATTGTTAGAGCCAAAATTTTCAAAGAAGACATGTTGAAGACATCCAACGGAACAGGCCCCTTTAGGTCATTAACCTGCACGTACAACTTCTCCACCTGATCTTTACTGCCAATCAAGTTTGGAATTTCTGAAAAATCAGTACATACGTGTTTAAGTCATCAGCTGGTCCTTATGATAAGGGTTACATATAAATTCGTTTTCTTAATTCAGTACTGCAATGACAAAGTTTAGCTACCTTCGAACATGTTATAGTCAAGGTATATGACCTTGAGCATGGTTAAGTTCCCGATTTCTCTTGGTATGCTACCTGTTAATTACACAAAATATGTGCATGCCGGCCTATAGTTAAGAAAAGTACCAAAAAAGTAGGATGCATAATCACTAGAACAAGTTAAGCTGATCGAGTCATACCTGTGAAATTGTTGTGTCCAAGTAATATCTCCTCCAGCATTTTTAACTTTTCGACTTCTCTTGGTATGCTCCCTATAAATTCAGGAACGCATAATATGTGCGCCGCAGAAAGAGAATAGGGGAAAAGAAATTAAAATACCAGATAAATACCAAGCATGGTGTTAAAACTTAAAACACAAGTAATGATCACCAAGAGTTCCATATAGCTTTGTTTGATAAGTACATACCGGATAGCTCGTTGTTTCTTAGATCAAGTACTTGCAGTGCAGATAAGTTGAAGATAGCATTCGGTATGAAACCTGAAAATTGATTACCATACAAATCGAAGGTTTGAAGTTCAGATAAGGACCCGAACCATGACGGAATGGTTCCTATAAAGTTGTTAAAGCTGAACCTAATCAACTTCAACCTCCGTAGACGACACAATTCCGATGGCAAGGTACCATGGAAACTGTTGTTTCTGAATTCCAACTGAACAAGAAATGATAGGTTTCCTAGTTGAGGAGGAATAGAGCCTGTGAGACCCATGTAAGAGAGATTCAAGGCTGTGACTCTAAGGTGGCCTACACCGCAAGTAACGCCAACCCAGTTGCAGATATTCGAATTCGAGGTAGACCAGTTGGTGGTCAATATGTTTTGAGGGTCACTAGTGATATGGGCTTTGAGAGCAAGAAGAGCAGCCTGGTCTGTGCTGATGTTGGTTTGAGCGGCTACTGTGCCTATTAATGAGTTCGGCATATACATACAACAGCTCAGGACGAGCAACAAAGTTAACGACAAGAGGGAACGAGTTCTCGCCATTGTCCTATACAGCAAACATCCTATACAGCAAACACTTTCTGAAAACCAAGAAGACACAAGTGTCTGCTATTCGAAGTTCGTATTCATTATAAAACATGAATTTATTGAGGACTGCTGAAAGGAAAATAATTTATTGACTATAAGGAGCCAGATGTATTTTATAGAATTCAAGGAGTGGAAGTAATAATACCTTCGTTGATCCAACTAGCTAAACATATACTATGCCAAAGTGGACTAAATTAGCAGCATCCAAAGTGGACTAAATTATCAATACAATACTGTGCCAAAGCGGATCCTTTTCCTGGGGATCTTAGGAATTCCATGATCGTAACCGTTCATCGTACATCGTGCGGTAAAAAATCATTTCAAAATTTAAAATTTAAAATTAAATATAAATAATACCTAATAAATTTTTACCGTAAAATATACGATGAACAGTCACGATCACAGAATCTTTAGGATCCCAGGATTCTCTAGGATCCCAGGAAAAGAATCCGACAATGATCCTTTTCCCTTTGAAATTCATGGTACTCTACCCAATTGTACTAAAAAATTCCCGTCGCAAAACCTGAGAAAAGTGAAAATAATAAAATAAAAGATTGTTTAAAATTTTGGTGAATATCTAATATGAACACATATATGCATCAAATTCTCAAGCTCAGTTGAACAACAACGAGATAATTATATTGCCGAAATAATTGAGTAATCCAAATTTGAGTTTGTGGAGGAGAGATCAAATGGAATTGATAATTGACAGTCTATCAGCCCAAGTGGTCATTTGGATTACTTGCGTCTAGTTTCCTTCTTGTTTTTCTTTTGCGTGTATTTTCATAATTTTTTAGATTTGATTGTGTCAAAGGTGAAGATTTAAGAGTTTGGATGATGAGGTGGAAGGATTGATCGCGAAGGACGTTCAGCCATGTGGCTTCGAAAGTTTATATATTTTCTGTTTTTCATTACTGATTGATTTCTGTCTTACTCGGTTATTGGTCAAAATTTGTTTATACAATCACATTCCTTCTACTGAACATTTACAAAAACGGGTCGACTTTTTGAACAATTTCTGAACCCATCATTAAACAAATGAGAAATCAAACGTAAGTCTCGGTATTAAAAAAAAATTAAAAAAAAGAAGAAGAAGTTGACATACCTCTTTTTGGACCCAAAATTACATCATCTGCCAATGCAATCAAGGTCGTTGAGTGGGCATAACTCTCAACCATCGGATGAAAAGGTAAAGATCATTTTGTTATTATTAAAGGATAATGTTATGGTTTTTGTCATAATTATTTTTTAATAATAATTTATTATGAAAGATGAGACATGTATCTCCAAGCTGGGAACACGGCAGCACAATTCAAGTTGATTTGGATGTTTGGCATGTGAGTGTATGGGTGGGATCAGTTTGGTTCTTTTTTCATTTTCATTTTTTTTTTTGTGGAAAACCTCGGTGGAACGAGGTAAATTTATTGATATGAAAAAAGAAGTTACACCTAGTCATGGGGGACATAAACCTTACCTCTCATAGAACAAAAAAAAAACGAAATACAAAGAGGGGGGACATACACCTTACCCCTTTTGAAAAAGAAAATACAGGAAAAAGAGGGGGAGGAAGGACATAAATCATACCCCTCTTGAAAAAGAAAATACAAGAAAAAGATTGGGTGGACATATGCCCAAACCCCTCTATAAACCTTAAAAGGTAAGAACCTGCAAGACAAGCTGCAAAATGAAAAAGGAAATCCAAAAGGATTAGGTAAAAAAGGAAATCACACATCAAGAAGGGGAGACAAACCTGTAGGCTGGCATGCCCAAGAAATCTGAGTGCATAAGAGGAAGAATCTCTATAAGAAGAGCGGAATGCCAAACAAGTGAAGATGAGAGAAGCCCTAAATTGGCTAATTTGTCAGCAACAACATTCCCTTCTCGAAATGTATGAGAGCAACGGAAAACCATGTTTTGCAGTCGGAGAATACAATTGTTCTGTCTGGAGCGATCAAGGATGAGAGAAAGATCCATAAGTGAAACAGGACATCAAGCTAGAATAGTACTTTCAAACCATAGATTTTGCCAACCCCGCGCGTGAGCCAATTCCACAGCAAGGGACAACATGGAGTTCCGCATAGAAAGAAGTGCAATGCCCTAAGCTTAGGGAGAAACCACCAAGAAAATAACCCGCAGAATCTCAGAAAACCCCGCCACAAGCCGCAGGACCCAGGTTACCTTTAGCAAGGCCATCAGTATTCACTTTGACCCAAAAAAAAAATGAGTGGGATGCCAAAGAACAGGGACTATAGAAGGAGCTTTACAAGACTTAGCCAAGATTCCAAGAGAGACTAAAAGTTGCCTATCCAAAATGCCTCGTACACGACCAGGGGTGAGAACTCCAACCTGCCTAATCCAGGTCGAGGTGGAACGACAAAGGCGTGAGAAGGAAGGGGGTTTACTTTCAAACTTCACTTTATTACGCATCTTCCAAATAGCCATTAGCAAGAAAAACCTTGAAGCTAGATAGACATTGCGAAGTTGTGGAGAAAACCGCTTTGACAGAAAAGCAAGCCATAAATAAGAGAGGGAGCCCGTAGGTGGAAAAAATAGTTCCAAATTAGGTAGCTAGCCAACACCAAGCACGTTGTGCAAATTCACAACTAAAAAATAAGTGGTCAATAGATTCAGAATTCTTGTAACATAGTTGGCATATTGGAACCAGCGGAATGCCTCATTGCTGAAGTTGATCCTCTGTTTGGAGCTTTTTGAAAAGAATCTCCCAAACTAAAATAGAGTAGCGAGGTGGAATGAAATGACACCAGATAATGGAAGCCCAACTCTAAATAGGAAATCGATGGCGAACAATTTCATAGCCATCGAAAAACGAAAAAACTCCAGATGTAGAAACTTCCCAAATTAACACGTCCTTGTCCTCATCAATTAGAATAGGCATTTCTAAAATCTCTTTAGCTAGGTCTAGAAAAGTAGAAGAAAAAATAGAAGGAATAACCCATTTTCCCATACGAATAATTTTTTAGACCTTAGTACGAGATAGAGAAGAAGCAATCTCAGTTGCACCAACAACGTCCACAATAGGCGTATCCAACCCTTTATCAACCCAAAGAGAAGTACTAAAATCATTTCCAATCACCTAATGACAATTCTGAAACAAGATATGAAGAATGGATTTAATACCATGCCATATAGAAGATCGCTTGTAACTACAAGAATATAAACGACCATGTAGCTGGAATCGTTCTCGAAAATAAACACTCCAAGGAGAATCAAAAGTAATAATAACTCATCCAAGCTTTAAGAGAGCTGTAGAATTTATGAGAGCAAAGATCACGCAATCCCAAACCACCCTCATTCTTTGGAGCACATATCTGACTCCAAGAAAGGGTAACAATCTTCTTGGAGGTCACGTCACCAGACCATATAAAATTGCAAGCAAATCGCGAAAGAGACCTCAGCAAAGAAGAAGGCCACTGATAAACAGAAAAACTATGCAAAAGCATACTCTGAAAAATTGATTGAATAAGTTGAATTCTTCCTGCCATAGATAAAAGTTTCCCCTTCCAACCTGTTAACTTAGCTTTAGCTTTATCTGCCAAGGCTTAAAGATGACACCTCTTAGGCTTGCCACAAAAGATTGGAACTCCTAAATAGACAAATGGTACTTTGCCTTATTTGAATCCCAAGTAACTCTCAACCACAACTTTGCGGTGCCTTGAAGTAGAGCCCAAGTAAAAAGTACGTTTTGCCTTATTGATAAATTGACCAGAGGCCGTACTATATCTATCGAAAAAACCTTACAAATTACACAAAGTGACACCATCACTTCTACAGAAAATGAATAAGTCATCTGCATAGAGAACATGAGAAGGAGAGATACAACATCTTGGGGCAAAAATTGGCTTAGTAAGCCCATCAAGTTGAAGACGACTCAGACCCCTTGATAGGGCCTCCTTAGCTAGACAGAAAAGTAACCGATAGAGAGGATCCCCTTGGCGCACTCCTCGAGAACAAGAGAAAAAACCATGCGGGGAACCATTGATTAAGATGGACAATTTAGCAGATCTTAAGATAGTAGAAACCCAGTCCATAAAACAAGTGGAAAACCCAAAGTTAGTAAGCACCCGCAATAGAAATGACCAATCTAAAGTTTCAAAAGCCTTAGCTATAGTAGAAACCCAGTCCATAAAACAAGTGGAAAACCCAAAGTTAGTAAGCACCCGCAATAGAAATGACCAATCTAAAGTTTCAAAAGCCTTAGCTATATCAACTTTAACTCTCATATTACCACCATGAGATTTTTTGTCAAGCACATTGAAACATTCTGAAACAAGGCCAATACAATCTGTGATACGTCGCCCAAGTATAAAAGCAGCTTGTTGAGGAGAAATAATGCATTGAACAACATGAGAAAGACGAACTGCCAAACTTTTGGGAATAATCTCGAAAAGAAAATTTGCCAAAGCAATAGGTCTAAATTGGGTAATGGAAATAGTGTCTTACACCTTCGGTATCAGAACCAAGAAATTACTGTTGGCATTAGGGTATAACCAATTCGATTGAAAGAATTGCTTCACAAATTGAATAACATCAAACCCAACAATGGTGATAGAAAAAACCTGGAAAACCATCTGGTTATTCCAACCATATCCCAGATAGCTTTGTTTGATAAGTACATACCAGATAGCTGGTTGTTTCTTAGATCAAGTACTTGCAGTGCAGATAAGTTGAAGATAGCATTCGGTATGAAACCTGAAAATTGATTACCATACAAATCGAAGGTTTGAAGTTCAGATAAGAGCCCGAACCATGATGGAATGGTTCCTATAAAGTCGTTAAAGCTGAACCTAATCAACTTCAACCTCCGTAGACCAGACAATTCTGGTGGCAAGGTACCATGGAAACTGTTGTTTCTGAATTCCAGCTGAGCAAGAAATGAGAGGTTGCCTAGGTGAGGAGGAAAAGAGCCCCTGAGACCCATGTAAGACAGATTCAAGGTTGTGACTCTAAGGTGGCTTACACCGCAAGTAACGCCAACCCAGTTGCAGATATTGGAATTCGTGGTAGACCAGTTGGTGGTCAATATGTTTCGAGGGTCACTAGTGATATGGGCTTTGAAAGCAAGAAGAGCAGCTTGGTCTGTGCTGATGTTGGTTTGTGCTGCTAATGTGCCTATTAATGAGTTCCGCAGATACATACAACAGCTCAGGACGAGCAACAACGCTATCGACAAGAGGGAACGAGTTCTCGCCATTGTCCTATACAGCAAACACTTTCTGAAAACCAAGAAGACATACGTGTCTGCAACTCGAATTTTGTATATATTTTTCATTTAGAAAACTTAAATTTATCTGATAAAGACCGCTAAAAACAAAATGATTGTTGACTAAAAGGAGCCTGATGTATCTTATAGATTTCAAATACCGGGGTGTCATCTTTCAGCTGCATTTTTTTGGATTTTATTGTGATCCTCAACTATTTTTTATGTTTTTTTATGACTCGGTTTACATTCTTGGCTGATTAGCATTGCTTTCATAATTTCTAATTTCAAGGGGAAAAAATTTCAAGCATAAAAAACATCAGAAGCCAGAGGGTTGACTATTAGACAAAGACGGTAATGTTGCGCGGAAGCGTCAATTGTGAAACCAATAAATCAATACGGAAAAATATGACAAGTCAAACAATCTATAATTTATACTGATTTGGCGTAAGCCTGCATCCAATTTGAAGACAACAAGGAAATTCCATTAATATCGAGTTTGAAATTACATATAGAATTTACTCTCAAATCTCAAAACCCTCTCACTCAAACAAAGAACAAATAGAAAAGATGGAAATACATACCAAATCCCTTCTCACCCAAAAACCACAAAACGTAGGACCAATATAATTGACTCAGTGATTATCCACAAAGGGGATCATTTCTTCCTCTTTTCTTCCATAGAACAGTCGGCTGGTCTATATCTCCCCAATCTGCAACTTTTAGTTGCTGCCTTATATACAAAGGCTGCTGCCTTCTGCCTGCTGCCTTAAAACCTAAAGCCACTCACCTGTCATTCAAATGGGAAACAGAAAAGGCCCAATAGGAATGAGCCACATATTCAACAGATAGATAGGTAGCTTACCTCTCAAAAATTCCCAATGAGAAATGTGGTTAGTGTAATTCAAGCACAAACTTCTTGTAACAA
Source organism: Cotoneaster glaucophyllus (assembly GCA_036320875.1). Classification (NCBI taxonomy): domain Eukaryota; kingdom Viridiplantae; phylum Streptophyta; class Magnoliopsida; order Rosales; family Rosaceae; genus Cotoneaster; species Cotoneaster glaucophyllus. Next base: position 4,593,939 of record CM070066.1, read on the forward strand.
TTTCAGCACTAAAAGAATAAGGTTTCACTATTTGAGTTCGGACCCATTCAAGATTAAATAATTTGTTAATTACAATTTCTTGTAAAGATGCCACAAGAGAAACACCGTTTGATTAAGATTACGAAGAAACGTCATTTGCGGGGAATGGTGGTTTGTTTGGTTTTGTTAATGTAGCTGCACTTGGAAGAAAACCTAAGTTGCCTGTATATCCCCTTTGAGGAGAATGAAACTCGTAATTCAGTGGAATTTTGGTGATGCCCATTTGATTTGGTGCTTGAAGTGTTTGAGGCGAATTTGGTCTAGGGTAAGTCAGTTATTAATTTGAGTTGAATTTAGTTTCGGGCGAGTTAGCGATTCTGTTCGGATTTAATTTGGTGGATGTGAATTAGTTTTAGGAGAACGTGGTTGTATCTAGAATTTGATACTAGAATGCCTACATACTTTCCTTGTGAGAGATCAAACCACATGTAGTTTAGATTTGGGTATGTATTTGGTTGTGGTTGTGATTGGGTTGGAATTTGATACTAGATTTCCTACATACTCTCTTTGTTAGATATCAAGCCACATGTAGTTCAGATTTGGATTTGGATTTGGTTGTATTTGATACTAGATTGCCTACGTACCATTTGTGGGATCAAACTAACATAGTTCATTATTTAGAATTTGAGTGCAACTTTGTGCTACTTAGGTTTGAAGCGGCTTTGTACCATCTTGGCAGCAACATCTATCTCATCTAAAAATGTTCCTTAGTATGTTGAGCCAAGGCTCTCAATGCCAAGTAAGTAGCTTTCACTAGTTTTTTGACGATGTTCACTTGCTAAAAATTGAGTGTTTCTCTTAAACATGCTCTTGCACCAGTGGACCAGTGGAGGCCATTTTTTCATCAAATGGGAGACGATTTCCTTTTGCCTTGGCAAAACAAGCATCCACAAAATACTGCAATCCCCACACCAAATCAACACTACTTCTTCCTGCAAGTTGGCAACCTCAGACAAGCCGAGGTTGGCCCAATCAATGCCTCATGCTCACGGGCCACAAGCACTCCAACCCATCAACTTTACAGATCCCAGAAAATGCTGTAACCTCATGGGCATAACTGTTTCTCTTCGAAACCATCACATCTCTTTGTGTATAGTCAAAGCCCAACATCCAGCCATCTCCCTATCGCGACAGGTGATGCTCTAGGGACCGTGAGATTCATCCACCTAGTACCCTACGGGCACTGCAGTGGGTTCCCCAGCAGCAGCAGCAGCAGCAGCAGAGGCTGCAGAGTTCAGACGACGACGACCGACCAGGCTTCGACCACCACATCTAACTAGAGAGTTGCCATTTTATCCAGTTTTGACCAAAAGTATAAACACTGTTCCTCCACTGACCACCGACGCTACAGTTTATGGTAGTAACCATTAACCCACTTTCTTCTCGTATTTCTATGAAAGTAATTTGAATTTGCTTGTCTTATTTTGCCAACACATTAAATAAATAGTTTTATATGAAACCACAATCATTACCATGGTGAAAGTTATTGTTATAGTTTTGTAATAGATTTTTTTTTATGTAATGTTTGTATATTTTTCATCACAGGTCGATAAAGTTTTGTTAAAATGTACGGCGTGGTATTTTGAACTTGAATCCATACAATTGGTCATTCTTTTTTTTTTTTTTAAACAAAAGTACGATATTCATTAAGCAAATCAGAATTCGTATAAACTAAAAATAATGTACAAAATGAACCTCGATAAAAACTTATGTCAAATCTGAAAATGATACATATAAAAATAATATAAGAATAATTAGGCATGCCCTTTTCCAAATGTAGTGGTGGTCAAAACTATTAGAAAATTATATTCAAATGTAATAGCGGTCAAAACAGTGGTTCAGACAAAATGATTAGGCATGCCCTTTTCACACTTCTGGCTAATGACTAGGCTACTAGTTGTAAAGAAAAATGTCCAGGGCTGTGAGATGAGATGAGATCTTCTGCACTTATTTTTGTGTATGGCTTCTCTGTGTCTTTGTTAATTAGACTAAATATAATTAATGTTAACTTGATAATAATTAAAATAATAAAAAATAAACCAAAGTCAATTAACAAAGGCACAGGGAGGCCACAGACAAAAATGAGTGCAGAAGATCTCATATGTGAGATGAGCTAAAACAAAAATGGAGTTTGTGTTTTCAAGGTGAATTCAAATAAATCATTTTTCTTCTTGTCCAACAAAAAGAAAGGAATTTCTCCACACAAAAAAAAACAAAAAATCTTGGACTATGCATGATCCAAAAAAAAAGCAATTTTCTTTTGATGAATGTAATCATTTTAATTTACATGCGAACCACAATTTTATTGTGTCCTTTTTACGAGTTATTTGCATAAAAATAAAATAAAAATTACTCGTTGATTGTTATTATATAATATTGATGCTCACAACCGTTTTAAAGTGATGTGTCGGTGAGTAAAAACTCAACCTATTATTTTATATTAAAATTCGCCCATCATTTTAGTGGTGATAGCAGAAACTCACCCTATTTTTATATGGACAATACTTGGGTCCTCACCGGGGAGGACCCAATGTACTGAATTTATCATTTAAGCCAATCAAATCAAGCCATGAGTCATTAAAAGGACCCACCAATATCTAAAATAGAATAAAAAAATCTGAAATAGAAAAAAAATGGACAAGTGTCACTTTTTCAATGGTAAAATCAGTACATTGGGTCCTCCCCGGTGAGGACCCAAGTATTGTCCTTTTTATATACTTACTTATGAACCACAATTCCACTTGTATATATAATTATTTTTACGTAGTAATTGAATGAATTATTCTTGCATATATACGTATGTCTTCGATTTGGCAAGAAAGATGAACCTAATATACTAGTCTGGTACATTAAGTGTAATGATACATTTGGTTAGAAACTTCAAAAAGTAGTATTGTTACACTTAGTTTACTATGTTGTGTTCCCAATATACTAAAAATTCTCACTTAGAGATGGAGCCAACCAATATACTAATGGTTCTATGAGTAATTAATTAAGATTAAGAAATATTATATTAACTTTAAACCTTTTTCTTTCGGCTAACCAAGAAGTAAAGATTGTATGATTATGTAGTGCTTTAGTGGTGTTGAATTGGGATTATAGATAATAGTAGTGTGAAATTGTGAATAAGAAAATGCATAGGTTGATAGAATAATGGGTCAAAGAATAATAAAATATGGAGGTTTATGCAAATGGTCAATGCATCTCTCTGGTCTTTGAACACTGCGAAAAAGACAATCTAACCTTCAAAACAATTATAGGATATATTGTTCAGCTTTCCAACTTGTGAATCACTCTTCTCGTTTAATTATTCTTTCTTTTATATTTTATATTTAGTGTAAGTTTTGTATTAGTTATACCAAATTACCAATCAAACAATTAACTGCCTAATCCACATACCAGAGTTTATCAATGGTATATATGCAATTCAATTCAACTTCATAAATTCAAGAAATTTTTCAATGTGCCGATAACGCAGTTCGATACATCAAATGTTATAATACAATTGGTTGAATTTTTTTTTTGTTATTTTTAACTGATTATATTATTATAATTGATGTACTAAAATATAACTCGACACACTGAAAAATCTGTCCAGAAACCCTATGTACCATTGATTTTTCTTCGGTGCATGCAACTGAGCACCAATACAGATTTTTTTTTTTCAATTTTAATATATAAACTACCTATTAACAAAACATTTTTTGATTAATCAAAAGATAATTTGGTCTTTCACCTTGAAATAAAATTATGAGCAGTAATATAATTTTGTTGCTTTTTTTAAATCTCCCTCACATGTCAGAAGATAATAACAATTCTATATGGAAACTCGGTTGCACTGAAGAAAAATCGACATACCATGTTGCCATCGGACCACAAGGTTGGCAAACACCAGGAGTGAGCAATCTTGTCAATTCTTATTGTCGGAGCAAACATAAAATTAGCTACTTGAAAATTTTCATTGGATGAAGCCACAAACGTTTAAAACGTTGGACTGGCATGCCACCGTAGACATAATAATATTGGTAAAAAAATTGTGTTTAATTAGGCCTCTGAATTTGAAATTTTCACCTTCGTAGCAGTATATTTAGTTTAAGATAGAATATCTCTTACCTTTGGCACATAAAGCCTGTGTTTCTGGTACTTTTTGACTTATCGATGTTTGGAAGTGTTTGCCCTATAAATTTTTACGCATGGATGGTTCATATCATTTGATTGGATTAGCTGTTTACCACAACAGTCACAACTTACATACATAACAAATTAACAAATAATTCATGGGGAATTGTTAGTGTAATTCTTACTGTTTATTTGTTTGTTTGTTTTGATTTAAAAAAATAAAAATAGGCAAGGAAAACACGTTCACAAATCTCTAATGGTGGGAGAAAACTCACATGTAGATGTTTGGTAAGTACATATAACGGAATAACTAAGTGTATTTTATTAGAGAAAAAAGTCATCATAACTAATTATCTAATCACCTGATGAAAGATAAAAACAATAATCATAACGTACAATTTTATTATTTAAGTTTTGCTACGATGAGTGAATATAACGAAGTATACTAATTGTATACATCCGTTAATACTAAGTTACTAACGGCAAGAAATAACAATCATTACGTACCATTAACTAATTGTGTACGTCTGTTAATATAACCGTAGTATCCAAAATATCTTCAACATGTCTGAAGGAGATAAACTCATCGTTTATTTAGTCATATGACAAGAGAGAAGACGTAATCCACGAAAAGATGACATTAAAAATTGAAAAAGGAAATTGCATAATTGTAGGGTGAGGAAATTTGAAAAAGTGAAAGAAAGACAACGGTGGTGAGAAATCGGCCAATTGACGACGTCGGCGGACGACAGAAAGAAAAAGGCGGGGCAAAGTCGTAATTGGAGGCAAAGACTAGACCAGAGGGGCCCACTCCGTTGGGTAGAGAGAGAAAGAGAGGAGAGAGAGAAGAAGCAAAAACTGAAAGAAGAGCTGGAATCACATGAGGGTTGTTGTTCGTCTAATTCCTTTTGGCTACACCAGACACCTCTAATTCCTCTCCCCTCTTTCTCTTCCTCTTCCTCTTCAGCCACCGCCACCTCCACCTCCACCTCCACCGCCATGGTCTTCTCCTCCTCCTTCCCCGCAGAATATACAGTCTGATTATCTCTCTCCTCTTCCTGTTTCCCTCTTTCTCTCTCCCCTCTGCCTTCTTCTCTGAGCATGGCTGACGATAAGGTACTTTCACTCCTTCATTACTTTCTCAATATTTTGTTTTTGTTTGGTTGCGAAAGGAAGAAACTTTCTCAGCTGAGCAGCAGTTCTGTTTCTTTTTCTCTGATCTGGATGTTGGTATGAGCAAGGGTTCTTCAAATTCTAGGTGTTTTTTGTGTTACTTCCGGTTTTAGCTCGGATCACACTGAGATAAATCAACTGGGTTTGATTAAAGTCCGAAGCTTTTGTATAATTTGGGTTTGATTTGCATATATTTAATCTGCATCACAATTGCGTGCCGATCTGTGAAAAAGGGGAAAATTTTTGTCGATGATTTTGGTGAATTTTCAGGGGTTCTGTTTCGTAAAGTTTTCGGGTTTTTTTCGTGATCTGCGGTCGTGTTTTGTGTGTTTCTGGTGGTTCTAATCCGTGAATTTCTTGTGTTTTGTGGCAAATTTGTTTACTTCAAAGTCTGAACTTTGTGCTGTGCAGGAAATTTCTGCTCCCGTCGTGGACGGTAGCGATCCGACCGGTCACATCATATCCACAACCATTGGAGGCAAAAATGGACAACCAAAGCAGGTTATTATTATTCTTTGAATTTGCCCTGTTACCTGTGTTTCGTTGTTAAAGTTTGCCTCTTGATTGTTTTGGATTGTGAAAATGTAATTGTAAATCCAATTTTGGAGATCTAGATGTTTTTATAGCTGATCGGGTTTGTATCCTCTCTTCGGAAGTTGATTTGTTCGGGTATTATGCTTCTTTTGCAGACCATTAGTTACATGGCGGAGCGCGTTGTGGGAACTGGGTCATTTGGAATTGTATTCCAGGTATGTCACAATATCATCTTTGCAGGTATTGCATCCCGGTACTAGTTTATTTGTCATGTCAAGAGCTGATAGTTCTTTTCTTCCCTCAGGCAAAATGCTTGGAAAGCGGCGAGACAGTGGCCATAAAGAAGGTGTTGCAAGACAGAAGATATAAGAACCGGGAACTTCAATTGATGCGTGTGATGGACCATCCGAATGTGGTTTCTTTAAAGCACTGTTTCTTTTCCACTACCAGTAAAAACGAACTCTTTCTCAATCTGGTTATGGAATATGTCCCGGAGACTATGTACCGCGTTTTGAAGCATTACAGCAATGCAAACCAGAGAATGCCACTGATCTATGTCAAACTTTACATGTACCAGGTAATATATAATGCATCTTTCGTATGTTGACTTGTTTTATATTCTTCGTGGCACTAATTTGGCGAGGCATTCCAGATTTTCAGAGGGCTGGCCTACATACACAGCGTTCCCGGAGTTTGCCATAGGGATCTGAAGCCTCAAAATCTTCTGGTATTCTATTCACTTTTTCTCTAATTTACAATATATATGGTTTAATTGAGATACAGTCTCATACGTGCTTGCATATACCCATGTATATAGTTCTGATTTTCTAAAGTTGCTCTCGGCTTCTGACAGGTTGATCCTCTTACGCACCAAGTTAAGCTTTGTGATTTTGGAAGTGCAAAAGTGCTGGTATGTTGACTAATACTTCAGGCTTTAAATATTTTTTGTATTTCAGTATATGTAGGGTTTAGTTCACTTATAGTAAATTTTCTTTGTGTGCAGGTGAAAGGTGAAGCAAACATATCATACATATGTTCACGTTTCTATCGGGCTCCAGAACTTATATTTGGTGCCACGGATTATACAACTTCGATCGATATCTGGTCAGCCGGTTGTGTCCTAGCAGAGCTTCTACTGGGCCAGGTTAGTAGCTCTTTATAACATTCGATGACATTAGTTGATTGTGTTTGCCTAAGTGATTTTGTTCCAAGTACAGATGTACTCATATATATTCTTACTGTTTTGCAGCCATTGTTCCCTGGAGAAAATGCAGTGGACCAGCTTGTGGAGATCATCAAGGTGAGTAGTGATCAATGCGTAAATTACGTAATTCTTATAATCGCGCATCATCATCTGACACTATGTCTTGCAGGTTCTTGGCACGCCAACACGTGAAGAAATTCGTTGTATGAATCCAAATTATACGGATTTTAGGTTCCCACAGATAAAAGCTCACCCTTGGCACAAGGTATTTGGTCTGCTTCCTTCCATTACTGCACTGATCACATTAATGTAGAGGAACATCCTCGTCTATTGGCTTTTAGCGATAATCTGTTGGGGACTTGAGCCAGTTTTGTAGAAGTTTGCATTATAAGCATATTTTATCTTGCTTTTGTTAAATCCATTCTGATGTTTAATAAAAAAAAGATACTTGTACTGGATTTATAAATTTCCATTTTGTTTCCTTGATTTAGGTTTTCCACAAACGAATGCCGCCAGAGGCAATTGATCTGGCTTCCCGACTGCTGCAATACTCACCAAGCCTTCGCTGCACAGCTGTAAGTTCATTTCATTTAATTTCATATGGTTGTCATTGTGTTTTGTTTCAGGATTCATTTTTGTTTTATAGTCGCTTATGAATACTCCATCTGTGTTTGTTTCTGCTCTTTCATGTGATTCTCAATACTCATGAGTTCAGTTTTGGTCACTACTGAAAAATGAATTTTCTGGTTCAAGGTTTTATCTTTCGTGTCTTGTTTTACATGTGAAGTTGTCCTGTTTCCATATCTGTTTTGTGGCTCTCCTGTTTGACTAGTACTTTTTTTGTCTTTGCAGCTAGAAGCATGTGCACATTCATTCTTTGATGACCTTCGTGAGCCCAATGCTCGTCTTCCAAACGGACGCCCATTTCCACCTCTCTTTAATTTCAAGCAGGAGGTATGTTATTTTTTTCCTTATCTTCAAAAAATAAAAAATAAAATCTTCATGTTATCGGGTTATGGAGCCTGAGCATGCCTGTCCAAGAAAAAAAGAAGCATGAATACACATCAGGGTCTTTATTATCATTTACCTAAATACAATTACGTAATCCTCCTTGCAGCTGTCCGGCGCCACTCCAGAGCTTATCAATAGGTTGATACCTGACCATGTGAAACGGCAGATGGGTCTGAACTTGCATCCGGCTGGCACATAAACGTGGAGAAGTTAATATGTTCTGTTGATGTGTGACACAAAGGTTTTACTGTCTTTGTGGGTAAATCACCACGGGTTGAAGGCTGACGATTGTCATTTTGTTGCTCTACCAAGAAGAGTACGCAAACTGCGGCGGGAAGGATGGCTTCATGTAATGTGCTATCGTTTCTATGATTTCCTCCCTTTTCCCGAAATTCCTTTTTGTTCCTGTACATGTTTGATAGTAAAAGATATTCGGAGACGGACCGGACTGGTAAGAAAGCTGGTAGAAGAGGAAAAGCTAGGAAACTGGAAAAATGTATTTATATAGCTAGGAAAGAGGGCTCTCCTAATAGAGAAAGTTGTTGGTTGCTGCTGGATGGGTTTCCTCTACTTTAATGTTGTTTTCTTATTTAGTCCTGCGGTGGTTTGTGGTGGCTCGCTGACTTGAAATTCCGGACAAATATTGTTACTTCCGCTACTGTTTGTGCAAACTTTTTAAGTGTAATGCGTTGTCTCGTTAATGTACGGCTTCGTCTCCTCTCCCACCCCTAACTTTCCTATTGGTTTATGCGTCGCATTTCCGATAGGAATGCTCTATTTGATCGACTTTCTGCAGAGGTATCATCAGATTATAATTTACGAAATGAACAATTTGGTTACCGCTGAAGTGGCCGGGGAGTAGCAGTTTGAGGCTTTGAGCATTCTCCAAATAAACATTGAAGTAGCAAGTGATGAATCATCCTAAAAAGATAAGGTTTTTAAATTTATTACGTCACGAGTTCAAAACGTCCCATTAATATTTTGAAAAGACATGAAAAACAGTGGTAAGGTGTAAAAGACAAAGAAGTAAACAAATCCAACGGTCAGAATACAATCAGATTTAGAAAAAAAAAATCTAAAGCCAATCACAGAAAGTCCTCAGCCATCTCAATTTGGCAGACAATCTCTGTCGCTTCCCAAATCTCGAGTTTCCCTCCCCTCTGGTCTTACGACTCTAAACCAAACTTTATCTTTTTCCTTTTTTAATCATTTCACTCGCAACGGTTTTCGAGGTAAGCAGAAAGCAGAGATTCCAAACCGAGAAGAGACTAAAGAAAAGAAGAAAGAGAAAACCAGAAGGTGGTGGTGGTGGTGGTGGTGGAGCTCAAATTCTATCAACGCAATCTTTCAATCTCTGCATTTTGCACTAGTAAAAAAGTTGCTTTTGTCTTCTCACTTTTCCTGTTAAAAATGGAAGACAACCGTGTAAAAAAGCTGCTTTTTGGCTTCTGCTTCTTCTGTTTGTGTGTGCCATTGGCTACTGCTTCTGACAGCCTTCTCTCTCCCAAAGGTGTAAACTTTGAAGGTACGATCCCTCGAGATTCAAAACCCAAGTTCCATTTTTTCGATTTGCTGAGTTACTTGAATTTTAATGGTGAAATTGTATGTGTGATGTTCTTGTTTTTGGTGGGGTTTTAGTGGCGGCATTGATGTCGGTGAAGAGAGATATGAAGGATGAGTTGCTTGTGATGGCCGGTTGGGATATAAACTCCGTCGATCCTTGCACTTGGAACATGGTTGGTTGCTCCACTGAGGGCTTTGTAATCTCCCTGTAAGTGTCCCTGTAATTCTCCATTGTGTATTGGTTTCTGTTTGTTTCTCGAGAAAATGCTCTGGGAAAATATTGGTGCAAAGCATTGGATGGTGCATTGCGTTTGTGTTATTTGGAAATCAATGAAACAAGAAAGAAACAAAGAACGTTTCTTCTGTGAGCATCTGTTGAAACGAGAGTGTTTTCTACAGTCTGTTTCCATTGAAAGCTATGAATTATCCTATTAGTAGCTGTAGCATGCATTTGTGGCTAAACTCGAAAATGGGGTTTAATGTTATTACTTTTGCCAGTGCAATGGTCAGCACGAATTTATCTGGGACGCTCTCGCCGAGTATTGGGAACTTGAGTCACCTTCAAACACTGTAAGCCACTCCAACTGTATTCTCTATTGTGAGACAATTTGATTTGTATTCAATCATGTGGCAAGCACTTCTTCATTGTGTCATTCAGTACACAGTAATGCTGAAAAATGAAGTTATGGGGTGTGTCGAGCGAAAAATCCACGAATTATTTCAGGCAGGGGAAGTAGATAATTGCCTTAGTGCGAGTTTGCACTTCTGTGAATTAACATGAGTAGAATACAATAAATTCGTTCAATCACGCGTCATTTGAAATGAGATAATCACAAGTGTGTAAGGAGGCCTTGTTGTATGATATTTTGCAAACTTTATTCAGAATCTTGTTGATTGCTAATGTGAAAATGAAAATGAAGTAGTGTAACCATCCCGTGAACCTTGAAGTGCATTCCTAACCTGGGAAATCAAAAGTTAAGTTCTTGTAGTTTATGACGTGAACTTATATATATGGTTTCTATGATTGCAGGTTGTTGCAAAACAATCAGTTATCTGGTCCAATCCCGGCTGAGATAGGGTGGCTTTCAGAGCTTCAAACTCTGGACCTCTCGGGTAACCAGTTTTCTGGAGACATTCCGAGTTCTTTGGGGCTTTTGACTCATCTAAGTTACTTGTGAGTAGGATTCAATATTGATGGTATACTAATATTTCGATTGCTTCTAGCTACATGTTTGCTAGTGATATGTATTTGTATCTGAAACCTTTTCCATGCCAAGCATTTCAGGAGGCTGAATAGAAATAAGTTGAGTGGTCAAATTCCAAAACTTGTTGCCGATCTCACAGGTCTTTCATTCCTGTATGTGTTCCTCTCATTTCTAATTGTGTATTCTTATTTCTGTATTGATTAAAGCGACTCTAATATTTGTTTCCCAACAATATTACACAGAGATTTATCGTTTAACAATCTTAGTGGTCCTACACCAAAAATACAGGCAAAAGGCTACAGGTGAGACCATCAGCAGAAATATTGTTTGAGAGGGAAATAAAAGTTTTTTGAAAAAAATGAATGAGGGTGGGATGGTAATAAAAATTCAATCAGTATGAGGTTTATTTGAACACCTTAACTTCAGCCAAGTATTTTCTTGTTTTACTGCAGTGTTACAGGCAATAGCTTTCTTTGCAATCCTTCATCACCAGACTCGGCACAAATCTGCATTGGTGTCTCCAAACCAATAAACGGTAATTCAACCTCTCAAACCGTTTTTTTATTGTACTGTTCCTTGGATATGGTTTCATGCTCAATAATATTTACATGTAGGGAGAGGTTCACCACAGAAAGTCAGCAGTCACCACCGATGGGTGCTTTCTGTTGCTCTAGGCATTAGTTGTACATTTGCCATTTCCATAATGCTGCTTGTTTTTTGGGTGCATTGGTTCAGATCTCGTCTTCTCTTTACATCTTATGGTACTTCCTGATCTACACTGACTTATTTTATCGAGCACAATATATGGCGGATATATCATGACATACCCTGGTTCATATTTGCAGTGCAGCAAGATTATGAGTTTGATATTAGTCAATTGAAGAGGTTCTCCTATCGAGAATTGCAAATTGCTACCGGCAATTTCAGTTCCAAAAACATCCTAGGGCAAGGTGGATATGGAGTCGTTTATAAAGGATGTCTTCCAAATAGGACAATGATAGCAGTTAAGAGACTGAGAGATCCAAATTTCACAGGAGAAGTGCAGTTTCAAACTGAAGTTGAAATGATTGGCTTGGCTTTGCATAGAAACCTTTTACGTTTATATGGATTTTGTATGACTCCAAACGAGAGGTTGCTTATTTATCCTTTTATGCCAAATGGAAGTGTTGCTGACCGCTTGAGAGGTTCGTCTACATTTCGCTGCGTGCATCTCTCTCTCTCTCATAAAATCATCACGTTGCTTTACTATTTTGGGGTTTAATTGCAGAATACTGATGCATGCTATATGTCTCTACTTTCTTTCTATTAAAGAAAATCTCTATCCAATTGTTATCTTCGTGAGGAATATCAATCACATTTCTATACTTTGACTAGTAAGGAATTCTATATGTTTTTCTCGGTTCAAGCAGTTTAACAGTTGTTCATGTCACATTCATCTTGTTAACTTTGAAAGTATATCTAAGTAGCTCATCTGTTTTACTTCTTTGTTAGTTTTTCCTTATGATTTGATTCTTACCAACAGAGACTGGTCGAGAAAAACCATCATTGGATTGGAACAGAAGACTGTGTATCGCCCTTGGGGCAGCCCGTGGACTCCTATACTTGCATGAACAGTGTAATCCAAAAATTATTCACAGGGATGTCAAAGCTGCGAATATTTTACTTGACGAAAGTTATGAAGCTGTGGTTGGGGATTTTGGTCTTGCCAAGCTGTTAGATCGGAGGGAATCACATGTCACTACTGCAGTGCGGGGCACTGTAGGACATATAGCCCCGGAGTATCTCTCGACCGGACAGTCTTCCGAAAAAACTGATGTTTTTGGATTCGGCATACTGCTTCTGGAACTCGTAACCGGGCAAAAGGCATTAGATGCTGGAAATGGTCAAGTTCAGAAGGGAATGATTCTTGATTTGGTAAGTAATAATTTCACATGTTCTTTTCGTGTTGTTTTATCTCATGTAAAATTGTCCGTCTCATTCTTCGTGGGGTAGGTTCTCGGTATATAATTCATCCTTATGAAACTTCTAAGCCACATAAAATTGGATTTGTTCTTTCAGATTACCTATTGTTGCACTGTTCTATTGTTTTCGTGTCTTTCCAAACATTTCACAGATTGTTGAATTTTGCAGGTTAGAACCCTACATGAGGAGAAAAGGCTTGAAGTGCTAGTAGACCGAGATCTTAAAGGATGTTTCGATGCAATTGAACTGGAACAATGTGTCGAGTTAGCTCTTCAGTGCACTCAATCAAGCCCCATCCTCCGACCAAAGATGTCAGACGTCTTGAAGATTTTGGAAGGCCTTGTTGGGCAATCAGGACATACAGAGGGATCACAAGGCGGAACCAGCCTCTTTGAAGCCAGGGCCCATGATTTCTCCAGGACTTGTAGTGATGTGCGTCAAGAGTCGTCTTTCATCATCGAAGCCATGGAACTTTCAGGACCTCGGTGACAAGAAAATATCGGGTTGTAGAATTAAGGTGCAACTGTAAATGCAGACGTGGATTAGGCAAGGTGGCCAGGGCCCTTTTTCCGCCCTCTCTCGCAGCCAAGTTCAAAAGGAAAGTGCAACTGTAAATGAATCTTACATTTTGTTGTTCGGATAGAGTTGCTACTTTCCCTTAAGAGTTCTTTCCTAATCAAACTAACATGATTACTTACAAATGAGAGTTGGAATCAATCTGATTTTCCTGCGTTTATTAAAACATCGGTACTAGAATCATTTCAATTCTTGACTTTTCATGTGATTATTATTAACAGATATAGAACGGGAAAACGTGCGGATTCCACCTTAAACTCCATAATCCGATGCCTGAAATTTTAAGAATCGGATCAAGTAGAGAAGACTAGTTCTGTTCTTTCTTTCCTTTTCGTGATTAAAATGGTGGCACAAACAGACGGTAGACAGCACATTCAAGTGAGAAAGAACAACCCAGTTACCAATGATTGAGACCTTTTTGGACAAGAATCTTAATGCACTTTTGTCAGTTGCAACCACATAAGACTGGTTCTGTATTCTGATTGGCAAATCACTATCACCACATGCTAGTAGCCTAATGCCTTGCTTTCTTTCTTTTAAAAAAAAAAAAAAACAACTGATGGCAAGTCACGGTTATGCACCTTTTTTGAAGGCCGGGGAGACTCAAAGAGACATTTCAGCCTTCCCTTGACCATAAGTTTGGCTTTCACACTAGCAGTGGATTTCGAACCCGAGACCTCCAGTTTTTAATTTTAAAGAAACTTCGTAATCTACCATTTATTACTGAACCACTAGCTCGTGGTTCCTTGCTTTCTTTCTCAAGTTCATAATCTTTTTCTTAATTAGGGGTATACATGTGTCCGATTTACACAGGTTCCATAATCCACCTGTATAATTTTCATGGCCTAGGACCTAGGTGAACGTGTACCTGGTGTACCATTATCTTCCACAGTATATACCATGAATTTGCATGTATTTGAACTGTACCTACATTCACTAGCCGCTCGTGAGTATTCTAAACTAATAACGCATGGTCACGCAGGCAAATTAAACACATATAATAATGTGTTATTGTTTCGGACATAAATAAGTTAAAACCAAATAATTGAGATAGAGAAAGACTTACATAAAATGAGTTTATCGCTACATGATGTCTCTTGTTTAATAACATATTGTCATGTCATACAAATTTTTTTTTACATGACAATGTATTATTGAATCAAAATATCACGCTCAGATTTCATGTAAGTGTGAGATAATATATTTTTGACCGAGTTATCTTTGCAATTATTGCAGGGGCCTTGTGTTTCTTACTCAAATAATGTCCCTTTAGGAACTATTAATATTATTTCATACATTTTCTTTCTTCAAATGGGAATATATAAAATATTATGAGGTAAAATTGTTTGTTTAAATGATTAGAATCTACGTATGCACTGAGACTAAAAACAAAGAAAAAAACCAAAATTTCCAATCCAATACATTTCTTTTCTTTCAAATTCCTCCATCAAAATGGGTTTCTTTATTGCTGTCAGGACAAAAGAATATAATTATATTTTATCTTTTTATATTTTTAAAGAATATAACTATCTTGTTGCTTATTGTTTTGCGTATAAGTACAACAAAGGTCTGTTTAATTCTAAGTTAAACAAATGATAATACTAATTGTTGTCAATTAGTTAGGTTACTTGCTCCATCAAGAAAAGAACTAATCCTACTTAACTTGTTTCCTAGAAGAGAAATGCTAAGAAGACTCTCTTGAAAGTAAGACTCTCTATAGACTCTGCCGTATCATGTTTTTAGCACAATGTTTCATAATATTTGCACATAAATTAGCGTAAAACTGTGAGATGACAGAGAACCTTATTTCGAAATAATCTTCTTAACATTTCTCTTCCTACAAATCAACTCCCCTAATATCCCATCACACTACCTCGCTACCTTATATTAAAGTATTTTAACTTTTGACCTCCTTGAGTTAAGGATTTTTCATATATAATTAGAGACTGATATCAAGAATAAGAGAAGTTGTTTGCCGTCCAAGAAAAGTAAGCTCATCCAATTGGTTTATCGACATTCAACAAATTATAACTTTGGGTCGCTTTCGACGTTTTATTTATCGCGTAATTTCTGTTTGCCTTGAAATGTGCTCTAATATTATTTGCGATTCAATCTTGAAATGATAGTTTCCAAATAGGCTAAGTCTTACATCCACTATTGTAATTCTTGAGTCAATCAACAAAACTTTCTTCGTACTCAAAAGAAAAATCACATACAATATTTATGAACTTATATTTCGTGATAAATACACCATAGCTTATTAGTTTTATATGCATTATTGTAACCCTAGTAATATAATTTGAGTTTGAGCCAATGACAAATTTGAGCTTTGACAAAAAAAAAATGACAAATTTAAGAATCCAACTCCTAAATATCTTATATTTTTAAATAAAGAAATAAAGCCTTCTACCACTCAAGATAGAAGCTTTGGAGCATCAACATGTTTTTGTCGATAGGGTAGGGTTGGTGCACCATTTTTAGTATTTTTCCTAAACTTAACCAGATATGACGAATCATGAATATTGTTCTTAACTTGCAAACCAAAAAAAAAAGAACAAATGGAAAATTTTACCTAGATTCAACCAGTGTTTAAAATATCGATATGCAAATTTATGAAAATATTGTTGGATGTATCGATATCGATATTGGACCCTTCGATAGAAATTATGAAAATTTGCAATGGGGTGAGTATATCAACTCATTCAGATTTTGTCGAAAATAGAGGAAAAAATTTCAAAAAAAAAAAAAGAAAATTTCAAAGCTCGCAATATGTAATGGGTTTCGACTAAATTTCTGTAGTGCATCGGTAATATCGTCAATATTTATTGATTTTCCTATATCTCGCCGATAAATGGTAGAGTTTGCATTTCTCCTCCCATTTGCATAGATCCTTTATTTTTTTGGATATTTTGACGAAAATATCGACAATTTCGTCGATATTTTAAACACTTGATCTAGTATTAAATTTCATCAGGAAGTAAGACCTCATTATAAGACTCGAGAGTTATATACATCTTCTTGTCGATTTAGTATCACTCGAACTGCTATAAATTTATACAAAGTGGCTTATTGTTGGTATATCCCAATAAAAAAGGAAAAAATTGACCTGGATGATCCAAAAGAAAATTTCCTAAAAACTAGTAGCCAAGAGGCATTGAGACCTCACTTCAGAATTCTACATCAAGAGTTATACACGTCTTATTGTTGATTTAGTATCACTCTAACTACTCGGGAGCCATACACGGCTTATTGTGAGGATATCCTAAAGAAAAATGACATGTCAAGGAGTACTTTGGCCTTGTTAATAGGAAGAGACATCACATCCAACCAAACCTTGAAAGTAAATCTGGAAACAATTGAATCTATCTGAAGACTTCCTTCCCAACTTGTAAACTCCTCTTCCTCTGGTTTCTCCAGTCGCGGCAAAGACACCACAAGGCGGAACCGACCTCTTTGAAGCCAGGGCCCATGATTTCTCCAGGACTTGTAGTGATGTACGTCAAGAGTCGTCTTTCATCATCGAAGCCATGGAACTTTCAGGACCTCGGTGACAAGAAAATATCGGGTTGTAGAATTAAAGTGCAACTGGAAATGCAGACGTGGATTAGGCAAGGTGGCCAGGGCCCTTTTTCCGCCCTCTCGCAGCCAAGTTCAAAGGGAAAGTGCAACTGTAAATGTATCTTACGTTTTGTTGTTCGGATAGAATTGTTACTTTCCCTTAAGAGTTCTTTCCTAATCAAACTAACACGATTACTTACAAATGAGAGTTGGAATTAATCTGATTTTCCTGCGTTTATTAAAACATCGGTACTAGAATCATTTCAATTCTTAACTTTTCATGTAATTATTATTAACAAATATAGAACGGGAAAACGTGCGGATTCCACCTTAAATTCCATAATCCAATGCCTGAAATTTCAAGAATCGGATCAAGTAGAGAAGACTAGTTCTATTCTTTCTTTCCTTTTCGTGATTAAAATGGTGGCACAAACAGACGGTAGACAGCACATTCAAGTGAGAAAGAACAACCCAGTTACCAATGATTGAGACCTTTTTTGGACAAGAATCTTAATACACTTTTGTCAGTTGCAACCACATAAGACTGGTTCTGTATTCTGGTTGGCAAATCACTATCACCACTTGCTAATGCCTAATGCCTTGCTTTCTTTCTTTTCTTTTCTTTTCTTTTTTTTTTTTTTTTAAAAAAGGAACAAATTGTGGCAAGTCACGGTTATCTATCATTTTTTAGGGCCGGAAAGATTCACAGAGACATTTCAGCCTTCCCCTGACCACAAGTCTGGCTTCCACACCAGCAGCAGGTTTCAAACCCTAGACCTTCAGTTTTTAATTTTAAAGAAGTCTTGTAATCCACCATTTACTACTGAATCACCAATGTGGTTTCTTGCTTTCTTTCTCAAGTTCATAGTCTTTTTCTTAATTAGGGTATACATGTGTCCGATTTACACAGGTCCCATAATCCACCAGTATAATTTTCATGGCCAAGGACCTAGGTGAACGTATACCTGGTGTACCATTATCTTCCACTATATACCATGAATTTGCATGTATTTGAACTGTACCTACATTCACTAGCCGCTCGTGAGTATTCTAAACTAATAACGCACGGTCACGCGGGCAAATTAAACACATATAACAATGTGTTATTGTTTCGGACATAAATAAGTTAAAACCAAATAGTTGAGATAGAGAAAGACTTACATGAAATGAGTTTATCGCTACGTGATGTCTCTTGTTTAATAACACATTGTCATGTACAAATTTTTATTTTTACATGACAATGTATTATTGAATCAAAATATCACGCTCTGATTTCATGTAAAGTGTGAGATAATATATTTTTGGTACTTACAAAGTTGACTGAGTTATCTTTGCAATTATTGCAGGGGCCTTGTGTTGTGTTTCTTAATCAAATAATGTCCCTTTAGGAACTATTAATATTATTTCATACATTTTCTTTCTGGGAATATATAAAATATTATGAGGTAAAATTGTTTGTTTTTGAAATAAGTACGATATTTATTAAAGAGGAGAAAACGTACAAAGCAAGAGGATAGTGTGCATAAAAAGGGCCTCGATAAAAAACCTTGCCGGGAATTTCAACCCGGTCGAAGGAAAAAGAGTGTCCCGCACCAAACAACTTAACTATAGTTAGCTATCCTCATAAAGTATTAAAATTACATCAACATCAACTAAGGTTGCGATATAACTCTCCTCAATCAGGACATCAGCAAGCATATTAGGAGGGTTCTCAGCCCAAATCGACTCCTCTATTCCTCGCAAACCTGCCTGAGCCAAACGATGGGCTGCACTGTTCCCCTCACGTCGAATGAAGCTTGTCGTTGCATGAACCGATTAGAATCTACGTATGCACTTAGACTAAAAACAAAGAAAAAAACCAAAATTTCCAATCCAGTACATTTCTTTTCTTTCAATTCCTCCATCCAAATGGGTTTCTTTATTGCTGTCAGGACAAAAGAAAATAATTATATCTTATCTTTTTATATTTTTAAAGAATATAATTATCTTGATGCTTATTGTTTTGCGTATAAGTACAACAAAGGTCTGATTAATTCTAAGTTAAACAAATGATAATACTAATTGTTGTCAATTAGTTAGGTTACTTGCTCCATCAAGAAAATAACTAATCCTACTTAACTTGTTTCCTAGAAGAGAAATGCTAAGGAGACTATCTTGAAAGTAAGACTCTCTATAGACTCTGCCGTATCATGTTTTTAGCACAATGTTTCATAATATTTGCACATAAATTAGCGTAAAACTGTGAGATGACAAAGAGTCTTATTTCGAAAGAATCTTCTTAACATTTATCTTCCTACAAATCAACTCCCCTAATATCCCATCACACTACCTCGCTACCTTGTATTAAAGTATTTTAACTTTTGACCTCCTTGAGTTAAGGATTTTTCATATATAATTAGAGACTGATATCAAGAATAAGAGAAGTTGTTTTCCGTCCAAGAAAAGTAAGCTCATCCAATTGGTTAATCGACATTCAACAAATTATAACTTTGGGTCGCTTTTGATGTTTTATTTATCGTGTAATTTTTGTTTGCCTTGAAATGTGCTCTAATATTATTTGCGATTCAATCTTGAAATGATAGTTTCTAAACAGGCTAAGTCTTACATCCACTAGTGTAATTCTTGAGTCAATCAACAAAACTTTCTTCGTACTCAAAAGAAAAATCACATAGAATATTTATGAACTTATATTTCGTGATAAATACACCATAGCTTATTAGTTTTATATGCATTATTGTAACCCTAGTAATATAATTTGAGTTTGAGCCAATGACAAATTTGAGCTTTGACAACAACAAAAAATGACAAATTTAAGAATTCAACTCCTAATATCTTATATTTTTCAATAAAGAAATAAAGCCTTCTATCACTCAAGATAGAAGCTTTGGAGCATCAACATGTTTTTGTCGATATGATAGGGTTGGTGCACCATTTTATGACGAATGATGAATCTTGTTCTTAACTTGCAAACCAAAAAAAAGAACAAATGGAAAATTTTACCTAGATTCAACCAGTGTTTAAAATATCAATATAGGTGAAAATATCGATACGCAAATTTATGAAAATATCGTTGGATGTATCGATATCGATATTGGTCCCTTCGATAGAAATTATGGAAATTTGCAATGGGATGAGTATATAAACTCATTCAAATTTTGTCGAAATTAGAGGAAAAAATTTCAAAAATAAATAAATTCAAAGTTCACAATTTGTAATGGGTTTCGGCTAAATTTATCTAGTGCATTGGTAAATATCGTCAATATTTACAGATTTTCCTATATATCTCCGATAAATGGTAGAGTTTGCATTTCCCCTCCCATTTGCATAGATCTTGACGAAAATATCGATAATTTCGTAGATATTTTAAGCACTGGATCTAGAATTAAATTTATCAGGAAGTAAGACCTCATTATAAGACTCGAGAGTTATACACATCTTCTTGTCGATTTAGTATCACTCGAACTGCTGTAAATTTATACAGAGTGGCTTATTGTTGGTATATCCGAATAAAAAAGGAAAAAATTGACCTGGATGATCCAAAAGAAATTTTCCTAAAAACTAGTAGCCTACATCAAGAGTTCTACATCAAGAGTTATACACGTCTTATTGTCGATTTAGTATCACTCTAACTACTCGGGAGCCATACACGGCTTATTGTGAGGATATCCTAAAGAAAAAAATGACATGTCAAGGAGTACTTTGGCCTTGCTAACAGGGAGAGACATCACATCCAACCAAGCCTTGAAAGTAAATCTGGAAACAATTGAATCTATCTGAAGACTTCCTTCCCAACTTGTAAACTCCTCGTCTGGTTTCTCCAGTCGCGGCAAAGACACTCCAACACAACACAAAACGGGTAGTCACACAACAGTTTACCTATTCAAAACGTCACCCCAAACAATCTCTTCCCAATCGAATTCCAGTCCATTTGGTGTTGCAATTCAAACTTTGGCATTGTCTACAGATTTTTTTTTTTTTGTTGCAAATAATTTAATGACCTACACACCTACAGTCATGATTTAGATTTAGGCAATTTTTACTTTAATAATTCTTCTTATTCAGTTAGTTTTGTTCCTGAATATCGACTTGTGATATCTTGGTCTATTTATTATTGAATAATTTTATTTGAATTTTTTGCATTTAGCCCCCTGTTTTTTTTTTTTTTTTAAATATT
Source organism: Cotoneaster glaucophyllus (assembly GCA_036320875.1). Lineage (NCBI taxonomy): Eukaryota > Viridiplantae > Streptophyta > Magnoliopsida > Rosales > Rosaceae > Cotoneaster > Cotoneaster glaucophyllus. The sequence goes on from CM070066.1 coordinate 4,615,057, forward strand.
CAAATTCCTGTCCAAATAAGAGTACATTAAATTCCCACAACTAGCAAATAAAAAAAAAATCTTTTTGATTAATTCTTTGCACCTCACCTCCAATAAAAAAAGAAAGAAATCTCTGCACTTTTCAGCCAATCCAAATTCAAGAGTTTTTATTCTTTATTCGTTCCCTCAACCTTTCTACATTCTTTTATCCAATTTTCATCTTTTGTTTGCCTTTTTCACCAACCTTCTACTCTTTCCTGTGTGCTTACTATATAATGTTATCAAAAACCCAATTCCTAGAATTTGAAATCACACACTTGGTGTAGTTGAAATCGTATAAAATTAAAATCCCAGATCTGAAAGTTCCCATATTTTAGCTTCTGAGGATTGAAGTTCTGTTTTTTGCAGCTACTTTTCTGGGATTGAGCAGGCTTGTACGGATAAAGGTTGGATTTTTACCTGTTGGGATTTTCTAGTTGTTTTAGTTTATTCATCGATTATTTTATGATTGGAGATTATTTATACACACGCATGGAGTGCTTTTTTATCACATTGCTCATGGTTTAGAGATAAGAATGTTATGTGAACGTTGGTTGTTCAATTGGATTTGTGTGTGAACTCTTGGAGTTCGTGTTTTTTCTGTGAAGTTTAGAATTGGGTGTGTATTGTTTTGCTGGGCGTGTGAGAAAGTTGGTGTCTTTGGAGGTTAGGGAGAGCTTTTGTTTAGCAATGGATGCCGGGGCATGTGATTTGCAGGATAGGAGTGAGGTGTTGGGTGGAGTTGATCAAAAGGGGAGTGAAAAGTCGAAAGATTCTGTTGTTTGGTCGGTTGTTGAGACTGCCATTGTGATTGAATCCGAAGAGGATGTTCGTGTCAACGGGAAAAATGAAGGTTTGGACACATTGGGGAGTGAGCTGGGGTCTGATAAAGCAGTGGTAGAAGGGCTTGAGAAGCCGAATGATAAGGAGGCGTGCGGACAGCGTGGTAGTGATGAGGTACCTAGACAAGTTGAGCAAGGAGATGAGGTACCTAGTCAAGTTGAGCAAGGAGCTAATAAGAGTTCAAACAATTTGGTTGATGGGAATGTGTCTGAGACTGTTGTTGTCATTAATTCGGGTGAGTCTGCGAGCGTAATTGGAGATAATATAAGATTGGTTGCGAAAGTTGAGGAATTGGAGTCGAGTAAGGTATTAGCAGAAGATTCAAAGAAGAAGGTGCCTCAAGCAGAAAAGGATTCATGTGTGATTGATATGAAGTGTGGGAGTGGTGAAGGGTTTGGTGATAAATGGGATGGGGAAAGGGTTTGCAGGATTTGCCATCTAGGTTCTGATATCTCACCGGACAGAAAAATGGAAACTGCTAATAGTTCTATCACAGCGGATTTAATTAATCTCGGTTGTGGGTGTAAAGATGAGCTTGGCGTTGCTCATGGTCATTGTGCCCAAGCATGGTTTAGGCTAAGAGGAAACAGGTAACTCTTTCCTCGTTTCCTTTTAACAATACATGTCTTTTGACAATATGCTTTTAGCTTCATGCACTATTTGCTCGGCAGCACTGCCTGTAGTTTCTATGGTTTTCTTATTATGTATCTCGTGTTTGATGTTTCTGAGCTCATAGTGTTGGGTATGTGATCTTAATTTTTATTGATGCCCGTTAAAATCTGGACTTCAGACGAAGGTTCCCCGATAAAAAAGTTTTCATCAACTTGTTACTAAATGTTCAACTTAGTCGCTTGCTGGAAGAACGATGGTTTTTTTCCTTTTCGGAATGTGGAAACAACTGAACCTCCATTAAGTGTTTGAGTGAAAACTTATCATATTTCATTTTGTAAAATAGATTGTACTACCGCTCTTCCTTTCAATCCATTTTTGTTTTCCAACTCGGCGTGTTAAGTTAGCAAATCTCATGTCAGTGTGGGAGTGTTGTAAAATAGATTGCACTACCGCTCTTCCTTTCAATCCAGTCTCATTTTATTCGTGCAGGACATGTGAAATATGTGGTGAGACTGCGCAAAATATTACCGGTCATGGGGATAACGGATATATGGAGGAGTGGCATGAAGCAACGGTTGCTGATATCAGTAACAACTCATCGGAGAGGAATGTATCATGCTGGCGGGGACAGCCATTTTGCAACTTCTTAATGGCGTGTCTGGTAATAGCTTTTGTACTTCCATGGTTTTTTCGCGTGAATATGTTCTAGCAAAGGGATGTGAATAAAATCTCAAGGTTCCTCTGCTGCATTATGTTTCAAGGCTGTATGTGTAGCGTGCATCATGTGGAGTATTGTGGCATGTTGCTTTTGATCGGATTGTTTCCGGTCTTCCATTCACTTGTAAGACAAACTCTGGTGGTTGGTCTCACGCTACGAGAGTTGCCGTCTTGGCGACTAGCAGAGCGCAGTTATTTGCTGCTTTCTTGCAGTGTGACCGGCGATGTTGTTAGATTGTTTTTGTGGGGTTTGGCGTAGATTTTCGCAGCTGTAGCTCGAATATGAAAACGAAAAGCTAGGACATGAAATAGAAAGGGAAAAAATTGTCGTTGTTTGTTTGTTGTAGACTCCATTTGTTAAAGCGATTGAATTGAATAGACATGTTTTCCATGAATTCTGCACTTTCAGTTCAAATGTTAGGTTGCAGAGACTTATGATGCAGCATGAGTTTTGTGTGTTACTTTGGAAGAACAAGCATACCGGGAGAGAAACCGACCATTTTGTTTCTGTTTTCCGGCATCTTTGCCTCCACGCCACGCTAGTATCAGCACAAAAATCATGAACTCTAGTCCGTATATTTCTACAGTTCTACCTCAAGAACCACGCAAACATGGAAAGAGATCCTCTCTTCGGATCTCTTCTACCAAACCCACCAAATCAAGTGATCTGGGCTCTTGAAATTTGATCTAACGACTAAAGTTATTATAATTTTTAAAGGGGCTCCTGTTTTTAGCCATTGGATCAAACTTCAAGGGCCTGGATCATTTGATTTGGTGAGTTTGGTGGAAGAGATCCTCTCTGGCTCTGTTTCCAGCAAACATGGGTTCGAATCATTGACTAAACTAGTTTTCTATCTATTTGCTATAGTCACAGTTTTCACTTAAAAATGAGAGGTTGAATTTCGTAAAAGGCGAGATTGATATCAATTTATTTCTCTGTCCCATAGTGTAAATATATCGTTATAAAAAAAAAGTAATTTTCACTCTTTAGAGCATCTTCAAAGAAGATGTCAAAAGTGCCAAGTAGATATTCAACGGTAACAAAAAGTAACAAAACTTTCTCCAACCGATGCTTCATATCTGACATGGAATAACGCCTAGGCCTTTGCTGCCTAATTTGACGTAGCTGCCAAATTTTGTCTTTGAGTTTTTTTTAAGATGCTTAGACGCACATGAGAAGTTAAGGATGGTGTGTGAAAAATTATTTCCCTAATAAAAACGTAAATGTTGAAAATGCTGGTGGGTTAGTGAATGCCCACAATGATATTGAAAACCTTGGTAAAGCTTTAAATGCCCACACAGATTGGATTTTCAACATTGGCAGATTAATGAAAACATTGGCAGTGTTGATATGTGGACTTTGGAAATGAATGAGATCGTTTTTCAAAGGATGTGTTGTAAATTTCAAACTGTAATAATACGGAGTTACTTTATAAATAGAGTACTCCGACTACTATAAAAAGATACAGAGATACAGAAGAGAAAAAGATCAATACACCCGTATCTATTCCTCCCTCTTAATTTGTCATCCCCTTGTGCTATATTTACAGTGTAATATTTTACACATGCTTCACTCCTGTCACTAGTAAAAATTATTAAATAACTTTTACATATTTATAACAGGAAACATTTATTGCTGGGCCAGAAAAAATCCACGAGCCCAACCAAAGTGTTGGGTTAGATTATTCAATTCCGACCCGAAATACTGTCGGGTTGAAGTCAAATTAGGGTTCCGACCCAGCCCAAATGAGAAATAAAAACCCTAGCTCCCTCGTATCTCCTCTTATTTGTACTCCAACTTCCGCTGCTGCTCCGCCTTCTCTGCAACACTCCTCATCCCACAATGGTCTCTTTCTCCTCCCTCTCTCTCTCTAACTCTCTCTCTCTCTCTCTCTCTAACATGAGATAGTATGGATTTCTGATGAATTTGTTGTTTTTGTATATTGAATTTTCAGGCGTCGGAGACCAAGCTGGCGAATCCCATGAGGGAAATCAAGGTTCAGAAGCTCGTCCTCAACATCTCCGTCGGAGAAAGCGGTGATCGTCTCACCAGAGCCGCCAAGGTTTCTCCTTTTTACTTACTTCTCAACCTCCCCCCAACCACCCACTCAAAAATAAATCAACAATCGTATACTGATATTTCATTTCCTATTTTGCCCCTTGCCCTAGGTCTTGGAGCAGCTCAGTGGCCAGACCCCTGTCTTCTCCAAAGGTGAGATTTGATTTGATCAGATTAGATTATCTCTGATATTTTTTGTGTGGTTATTTTTGTATTATTTGTTCATGTATTTATTTGGGAGTTGTGGTTCTGTGCAGCTCGATACACTGTGAGGTCTTTCGGGATCAGGCGTAACGAGAAGATTGCCTGCTACGTGACTGTCCGCGGCGATAAGGCAATGCAGCTTTTGGAGAGTGGACTGAAGGTCAAGGAATACGAGCTGTTGCGCAGGAACTTCAGCGACACCGGATGCTTTGGTTTCGGTATTCAGGAACATATCGATCTCGGAATCAAGTTAGTGCTTCTCAATTTTTCGTCTTGCCATATACCCTCGTTAAAATTGTCTTTGCAGAATGATTGTGTTTGATGAATTTGTGGCATGACATGTAGTATGATGGTTGGTTTTGCGTTCGCGCTTTAGATTATAATTTATGAGATTGGGAAAAGTTATTTAGCTTTTATATTTGGATATGATCATAAACTTTTGAATTCTTAAAATAAGTTCCAACTGCGTATTGGATTACAACTAGGCTGCCGCTATTCAGTTTACATTTCAGAATAAATGGTCTGGAAAATTTGTTTGGTGTAATTTGGATTATCTCGGGTTTGTGCGAGGCACTAGTTATCTCGCATCACTAAAATTATTTCAAGTTTGCGTGAGGCACTATATACCTCGTGTTGGGAATGATATGGTTACCTTGCCCTACCTTTGGTTATCTCGGATTCCCTTTGAACATCTTTTTGTCCTAGTTATCTTTTCTCAATCATGTTTATATCTTTCTAAGGTGTTAAATTTCTAGAAATTTAATATGCTGACTTTTTGTTACAAACAATGTATTTTGGATTCATTTTTTACCATCTCTTATCTGTTGATATTATTTTAGATACGTGTTGAATATAATGTGCGAACATAGGCGTTGAATATAACGTGTGACCATTGGCATTGAATATAATGTGCGAACATAGGCAGCGTATGATTTCCAATCTCTAACCAGTTTGTTTTTCTTTCATCAGGTATGACCCTTCTACCGGTATCTATGGTATGGACTTCTATGTCGTTCTAGAGCGCCCAGGGTACCGTGTGGGACGTCGCCGCAGATGCAAGTCGCGTGTTGGCATTCAGCACAGGGTTACCAAGGAGGACGCAATGAAGTGGTTCCAGGTCAAATATGAAGGAGTCATCCTCAACAAGTCCCAAAATATTACCGGCTAGACAGATCAACCACTATCTTGGATGTTTTGTTTTAGGTTTGGCAGGTTGTCGCTACTGTTTGCCGATTTCTATGTATCAGGAGCTAGTATTTTCTTTAAGACGAAGTGCGAGTATTTTTTATGTTAAGAGCTATCCGACGCTCTCATGTTTCAACTCTTTTTGCTTATATGGGAGCATATTTATTTCTTGTTTCGGTGCTTTCTTTACAACCGCGTTGGCTAAATTTGTGATTGCTGTTTTCGGGTTAGAAAAAAGAGAGTTTTACCACGTGTAGTCAAATTCGGATTTGGAAGGATTTTAAAAGACTTTAAAATCTTAGTGTAGTCAACCAAAAGATTTTTAGAATCCCTGCAAATCTGGGTGTAGTCAATCAAGATTTTAATAGTCATTTTTGAAGTATATTCAAATCTAGAGGTTCTAAAAGGCGCTAGTCGGGCGGCGGGATGGGACCTAGCGCCTAGGTGGCTAGGCGGAGCCTAGGCGGGCGACTAGGCGGACTAAGCGGATTTAAGTAAATTTATTCTATTTCATGTAAATAAGTGTCTGTTTATACTTAAAATATACATAATTTCGTCATAAACTAGAAAATAGAACGACATCTATATTATGAAGTATTGAAACATAATGAAAACATAGGGAGCAAACATATAATGTGTGTTTATTTAAGTATTCAATAAGTCTCTTACAATTTATTGGAAAAAATAAAATGCAAAAAGAAAGTTATCTATTTTTTATCTAAGTGAGTTGCAACCTAGGCAGGTGTCTAGGCGGGTTAGGCGGGCTAGGCGGGTGCCTAGGCGGTCTAAGCGGGCTCCTCAGCAGGTCTGGGTGGGCTAGGCGGATGCCTAGGCGGTTTAGGCATTAATCGGGGCGGTGACCAGCCGCCTAGCGCCTAGGCGGTGACCAGCCGCCTAGCGCCTAGGCGGTGCTAGGCGGGGATTTTTAGAACAGTTATTGAAAAATTAAAGATTTTGTAGGATTTCATTAAGTTGTGGATTTTGTGGAATTTGAGAGCAAAAAGTATATATAACCAAGATCAAATAGAATTATACCTCACAACTTAGGATTTCAAATCCAAGAACATCTTCCTCTCACACTTTATCTTCTTTCTTCATCTCTGCAATTTTTTCTTTTATCTCTGTAATTTTTCTATTTCACCTATGCAATTTTTCTACAATTCTTTTTGCAATTTTGTGCAATTTTTTCTTCATGGCAGAGAAGGGGAATTGGAATTGGGTTGTGAAGGAAGAGGAGTAAGAGAGAGTTGCGGAAAATAAGATTAGAGGAGTATTAAAAAAAAAAATGGAGAGAGGTTAACTGGAACAGAAAAGAGAGAAAAATAAAGTGGGAGGAAATAGAATTGGAAAAGGGGTGCAGCATAGTTGGGTTTATGTGATAATCTTTGACTTTTTATTTCAGCTTCATTTTTATGGATTCATGACGTAGATACATTTATCATCATTTGATTTATTTGACGATCAAGATTCAACGTTATAAAATCTATCAAAATCCACATAAATCTGTTATATGAATCTTCTCAAGTCTTCCAAAATCCATATGAATTTTGTAAAAATCTCATAATCCTATAAAATCCATCACTTAACAAAAAATATTAAAATCCTTTCAAAACCTAAGTTGACTACACTTGGGCTGGTTTGGTATTGCTGTGCTTTTAAAAAAAGCTGCTTCTGTTGTGCTGTGAGAATAAGCAGCTGTGAAATAAAGCAACAGAGTGTTTGGTAAACTTTTTTGTAAAAGTGCTTTTAAAAAAAAAACAGTATTATAGTGTTTGATAAACTTTTATGTAAAACAGATGTGAACAAAGCCGATTTTTCAAAGTTGGGTTTTGCAGCTTCTTGTTTTTAGCTTTTTTTAACCCAAAACTGTGAAAAAAAACTGAAGCTGAATGTTTACCAAACACAAAAAAGCTCCCAGCTTTTTTCATAATCACCTCAGTACCAAACCAGGACTTAAGCTTAATGAAACACTGCCGGTTGTAGCTCAATATTTCCCTCATACACATAATGCTGCGATACAAATGTTTCGGCTTTACACTGCCTTATGACTGGAGCAGTTTCACAAGTTCCCTCTTTTTAAGTTTTGAGTAACCTCTTATTCCTCTCGACTTCGCGAGTTCTTTCAGCTCGGGGAGTTTCAGTTCCTCCACTCTTACTAAATCTAACTCCTCTGCACCGGACCTTCCAGTCGCCGTAGGTGCTTCTCCGTTGCCTGGCTCAAGGAACTCTGATCTCGGGATTGATGGATGTGGAATCGGGGATCGTTTCACAAATTTTGATGGCGGCCGTGTCAACTTGAACTCTGCAACTGGGGGATTACTCTGCATTCGCTCCTCTCTCTTATCGGTTCTCCTCGTGAAAACCTTCTTCCCTTCCTTCTCATCAGCTTTGCCTGCAGTAATTATAATTTGATTAAGAAAAAGTATGTGAAAGATGATAAACCTAATCATCATAACTAGAAACTAGTCACTCTTAAATTGCTTCGACTCCTCTTTGTTGCAAGCAATCGAGATATTCTAAACTACTCTGATCTACGGGGATGGAAATCCAAACTCAAATGGAACGAGGTAGGCACACTGCAATAGACACCTAACCTAACCACGAAAAATGAGCATGTCTAAGTTGCAAAAATTGTGCATGACGGAATCAAACAAGGCATTCATCTCATCGACATTACCTTTCGGATTCCTTAACCCGTGAAGAGCGCGAAGAATCGAATCAGAATGCGGCCTATCTTCATAGTCATCGGAGCTAATCTTCTCGTCATCCACAGACCCTTCTTTTGAGATCGAAGTCTGAATCCGTCTGAATAGAGAAATGATCTCTTCCTGGTTTGCGTTCGATTTTCTGGATCCCCGTTTCTTGCTTCCATCCTTGTTGGCTCTTTCTGATCGTCGCCGAGGAGGTTGGTCTCTTCCATTTCCTTGAGATCCAATGCTGCAGGTGACAGTTAAGTGAAGCTCCTTGCGCTCAAAGAGTGAGGACACATCTGCAATCTCAGCCAAATTAACAAGCTGCATCATCAAATATCCAAACTTCTGTTATCAAAACAGGAATGATAATTCACCAGCTACTAAATATTTATTTTTTTCAATTTAGTCCTCGCACTCGAGTTTGAATCCCTTCATCCGTAGATCAGAGTAGTTTAAATTATCGTTTGAACCCCTCTTCCGTCTCCCGTAAATTAGAGTAGTTTAAAATATCGCAACGTCCGACTAAAAATAGTAAAACATTGTAGCAATTCCAGACAAGAAAATACGCAAACCAAGCTGAGAGATCTGTTTAAAACAGTTCTGGGAAGAACCCAATTGCAAAACTTAAGGTGGAATTGCAGAAAAGTGAGTACCTTTGAGAGAGAAAATGGGGTTTCCCAGCTTGGGCTGCTTGCTGAAAGAGAAGAAAGTCGGAAACCGAAGCACAGAATCGTATTGAAAACCACTCGCGCCCATATTTTCCCGGAAAATTTTGGGTTTCTGAACGCGGAAATTAGATTTTCCTGGAAAATTGTTCTTGAATATTCCGAGTATACAAACGGATTAGATTCTGACACTTCTTTCCCCTCGCTCAATATTTCACTACAAATTTTCTCGTCCACAACTTCTCGAGGCGTGTGTAAACCACGCGCCACTATTTATTTGTTTATTTTTTGGCTAGTGTTGTAGTTTAGGCATCGACAATAAACGTTTGTACGATAAGTACGGATGGCAACGGAACAGATTGAGTTCGAATGTGCCATTTTCATAATCAAACCAGTTTGTACAGTAAGTAAAATAATCAAACGCATTGAAATTCATTTGTAACCATCAATCACACACGCGTGGACGACAGACCATATCATTGTTCTTTGCTCAATTGTCGCTTTTGGTATCGAAGTCAATCTTTCTTTCACTTGCCACTTCCCGAAACAAACCACTTCTAATATGATCGTTCCTATTATCCTTCATAATTTTCCACTTGGAGATCAATCATCACCAACCTACCATTGTCTTCTCTATTCAAGCAGAAACAGCTGTAAATATTTCTTTTTTGTTCTTAGCATCATAAAAAGGACAGCCACCGTTTTAATACCGAGATATTCTAAACAACTTTAATGTGGAATTCGTATTTGGGTGGTAGGCGAGCCGAAATACTGTCTTGGCCAACTGACCGAACGCGCATATCTGGCATCAACATTATTTGAATTCCAAAAGAGGCATACAATACAAGGATCATGACTTCTATCAGCTAAGAAAATACCCAATTGTACCAAAACCAAAGTAAAATTAAGCAAATGCTTGTGGCAGAAGGAAGAAATATTACATAATTATATTATATATATTTGGAGAACACATGAAAATAATAATACACCCAAGTGGCCACTTGCCAAAACCAATCAGAAAATAATGAAAAAACGCCACTGCTCTTTTCTCTCCACAGCAATCCATCAAAATTCATCTCTTAATAACCAATTTGGCCTATCTAATCAACTTTAGACAATGAAATCAAGGAAAATGATTTCCGCACTCTTTTTCTCTCATCGGGCTCCTACCATTATTTCCGCGGCCGTTGGATCGAATAAATCAGAGAAAAACCCATCGAGAAACGAGGAGAAAACTGGTGTGCGAAAATTACTTCCCTAAAATTAATCAACAAAACAATGCAATTTCAAGCTTGATCAACTTTCAACGACAGCATTTCGAGAGAAGAACCAAGAAAATAATGAGGAAGACAATGGAAGAAAGCCCAATGGCCACACCAAGAACAACCTTATTCGGACCATGATGTCGATCCTGCTTCTGATCATCCTCGTCAGTGTCGTCGTAGTCCGAATCGCTGCTGGTGTCCGCCGACGAATCAGATTTCGCCGGTGGCGGCGACATGGGCAGTCCATGTTTGTCGCAGGGAGAAATCCCCAGCTTCAGTTTCGACGACAGAACAGAGTGGTTGTAGCAGAGGTCGCTGTTCCTGCTAATCTTGAACACTTGCAATCTGCTAATGAACGACACATTGAACGGCACGACACCGTGAAATTTGTTGTTTGCGAGATTCAAGTGCTTCAAGCTCTTCATGTCGGAGAGGAATTTCGGGATTGTTCCGTTGAGCTGATTCGAGCTCAGATCGAGATGGACTAGGCCCGGGATTGCTGAAACCGACTCCGGGATGGCGCCGGATAACGAATTTGAAGACAAAGACACGTTCTTTAACGAAATCAGGTCCCCGAACGAAGCGGGTATTGAGCCATCGATGGAATTGGAGGAAAGGTTTAAGGTTTCGAGGTTTTCCAGGAGTGTGAGGCCACTGGGTATCTTCCCCTGAAGCTTATTGCCGGAAAAATCTATGTGGGTAAGGTTTAAATTCATGTGTTTCGGAATGCTGCCGGTTAAATTGGCGTGGGAGATGGTGACTGACCTGAGCTTCTTCAAGCTTCCGAGGATGACGAAGGGTCCTGAGGCATTGACTTGGACGTTGGAGACGGTGAGATCGGTGAGGTTTTGGAGGCGGGCGAGCCAGACGCCGGTGAGGTGGCGGAGGGAGTTGATGCAGGTGAAGGAGTGGAGGGAGGCGACGAGGTCGGCGGGGAAGCGGATTGGGGCAATGGGGCAGTTGAGGAACTGGAGGGACTGGAGGGTGGAGAGGGATTTGAGGGCGGTGAAGGAGAGGGCGACGTCGTCGGAGCAGTTGGCGAGGCGGAGGGAGAGGAGGTGGCGGAAGGGCTTGGAGGAGTCGCAGATGGTGGTGTTTGTGGGGAGGATGGAGGGGTTTCTGCAAGGGTCTTTGGAGGTGGGAATGTTGAGGGACTGGAGGGCTCTGAGTTGCTTTGGGTCAAGTGTGCTTGAAGATGGTGAGGATGGTAAGGTTGGGGACCTTGGGGTGGGGGAGGAGGTGGGAGATGGGGTTGCGGGGAGTGGTGCTTTGGCTGATGGTGACGATGGTAAGGTTGGGGACCTTGGCGTGGTGGTAGAATTCGGTGGGGTGGGGGAGGAGGTGGGAGATGGGGCTGGGGTGAGTGGTGCTTTGGCTGAGAGGGCGGTGGCGGAGAGGAGGAGGAGGAGGTGGAGAAGCAGAGTGAGAGGCAGTGGTGGTGGTTCCATTTTTTTTTTTTTAGAGAGAGAGAGAGAGAGAGAGTTTTGGCGTTATGGGAAAGAGTGTGTGTACTTGTGTGAGGTGCTTGAGTGTGTGTGTACAGTGAGAGACCAGTGAGAGAGCTTGGGAACAATGAGATTTAGGATGCTGTGTTCTCTTGGAATTACTTTTATGCCATTCAATTCTTGCAAAAATTGCATAACGGGACTTTTGTTTTCATTGTCCAGCTGGTATTCCTCCGGCATTTACACGTTTAATTTCTAACATGCTTTAATTCACTTCATCATCGAGATATGAACATGAAGATGAACTAATTTATTCGCACGTCTGACTTTACAACTCGCTTCATAATTGTTTTGAAACTGATGTTTTGTGTTTGTTCATTGTTTATATTTTTCCCGCTTCAAAACCGTGATAAATTCTTAGCTTATTATTTTTAAGCAATTACGATAGTCTAACAAATGTTATTTGAGTTTCATACTCATCTTATTAATGCTGGCTGGTACTCATTCATTGTTTATATTTTCTTACTGCCTGTTTTTTTTTTTGCTACCATAACATATTATTCTTGTTACTTATCAGTCGAATACTATTAAAATTCAAGTGTGTTCGTTTTCAGTCTAAATTTTCTTTTCCTTTACAGGCCTCCTTTTTCACTCATCTCTCTTATTTCAGCGTAGATTTCCCTTCCCCTTCCTTTGCTACTAAATTTGTGAAATCCCTCATCGTTCAGGGGAGTGGATCCTCTATGCCTTATATGTATATTCTCATCTCTACATAGCACGAGGCCTTTTGGGAGCTCACTGGCTTCGGATTTCGTAGGAACTATGAAGTAAAGCGAGATCGCGCAAGAGCAATCCCATGATGGGTGACCCATTGGGAAGTTCTCGTGTGAGTTCCCAGAAACAAAACCGTGAGGGCGTGGTTAGGGCCCAAAACGGACAATATCGTGCTACGGTGGAGTCAAGCTTGAGATGTGGTGGGGGCTCGGCCGGGATGTGACAATTTGGTATCAGAGCCAATCCCTGGCCGGAAGTGTACCGACGAGAACGTCGGGCCCCTAAGGGGGGTTGGATTGTGAAATCCCACATCGTTCAGGGGAGTGGATCCTCTATGCCTTATATGTATATTCTCATCTCTACCTAGCACGAGGCCTTTTGGGAGCTCATTGGCTTCGGATTTCGTAGGAACTCTGAAGTTAAGCGAGATCGCGCGAGAGCAATCTCATGATGGGTGGCCCACTAGGAAGTTCTCGTGTGAGTTCCCTGAAACAAAACCGTGAGGGCGTGGCTGGGGCCCAAAGCGGACAATATCGTGCTACGGTGGAGTCGAGCCCGGGATGTGACAAAATTTCTTTGTATTTTCTTTAGTCCTTTTGTTATATTTTTAAATTTTCTTGCTTAACTATTTATCTCATATCATCTCATATTCAAGTGTTTGATTTTGTACAATGTTTTTAGTTTACTGTATTGAACTTGATGGGTCTTTCAATGTTTGTGCAATTTACTCCAATTTTTTCATGTTGTGATGACCTTACATGAAAATCTGGCTCCGCCACTGCTTTAAAACTCATGATATTTTCTTAGCCTGTTATCTTCTAGTAGCTACGATGACAATACTATCGCAATTACCTTTATGCAACACCAAGAAGTAGAGGTTTTGGAATAAGTTGCACAATGGTCAGTTATGATATCGAACTCATCATTCACTAGAGTTAAATTTAAGATTTTTTACTTGCAAGTAGAGAAGAATATTACTAAATAGTTATTCTAAGCGACAACTTTGAGCGATAACATAGTAGTTGATTTTTTTTTTTCGAGGAGTAAAGTAATTAGCTAATTTGAAGTTTAATGATGATTTGTGGTTGATAAACATAAAGATTTGTAATGATGATTTTTACCACCCTTATTCGTTCCTTTTAGTTGTCAATAAAGTGTTGAATTAATCAAGTTGGAGAAATTAAACCAGCAGCAATAAACACCATTTAGGCAAACAAAATAATAATCTACCAACTTCTTCACCTTTTTCTTTTGGCAGCATTAATTATGGAAAATAAAAGAGTGGTTGCTTGTATGAAAAGGCTGGCCTGGTTGAGTGTGTAAATAACCGATAAAACCAGGGGTATTCTTATGTGGCCACACGTGTACATTCTTTGAACTTATGTGCTGCTGTTAATTACAAGAACATGGGTCTAGGATTCGGATTTGGATTTCATCCGGATTCAAATAGTGGGAATTGTAAAGATCCTCACATTCTAATTATTCATCGTACATCGTGCAGTCAGAATTATTTTAAATTATTTTATTTAAAATTAAACATAAATAGTATCTAACGAAAACTGACCGCACGATATACAATGAACGATTAGAATGTGAAGATGATTTTGAAGAGGGTTCTCATTCCAAGGAAGGCAGATTTCAGCCTTCCAGTTTTCGAGTCCAAATCTTCTGCACCCAAATCTCCCTGTGGCCCCTCTGTGCCTTTGCTTTTTGAACTAAACATAATTAATGTTAACTTGATAATAATTAAAATAATAAAAAATAAACCAAATCCTCAACCAAAAAACAAAGACACAGAGGGGCCACAGGGAGATTTGGGTGCAGAAGATCTGGACTCCCAGTTTTCAACAAGTTAATTAATGGAGTAATTAATTAAATAATAAGTAAATGGCTTATTAATCCGACAAATTTCTTTTAAATATTTAGCCTTCCGTTAAAGGCAAAGGCCAAAAGCCCAAAGGGATTTATAATATAAAATCTGAACATTTTAGTTAGATTTAAGATCATCTTCAAATCTCTGTGTTTAAAACAATCTATTACACTGACTCACTTCATAGAAAAACGAAGTTTTTAAATGGTCAGGATCTCTCTCTTGAACCGTCTGAATTTCTGAGTCCGCCTGCTCCAAACACAGAGATTCAGAGAGAATTTCAAGTGGACTTTTGTTGTGTCCAGCTCTTTTACCTTACGCTATACTCTATTTTTTATTATATATAGAAAACAATTATTGTATTGTTGTGATTTATTTTACTGAAGAGAGAGAGAGAGAGAGAGAGAGAGAGATAGAAAGGCTTGAAGAATTTAGTTGTGAAACAACGGTAAGATTTCAGGTTCTGAGACCATGCGAGGGAGAGTGACCTTTCGATCGAGAGTCGGGGACATTTCATACAAAAGAACGTTGTTTTGTGTTTTGTTCGGCACAACTTCACACTAGTCTCAAGACTCCTAGACCTTTGAGTCTGCTACTTGGTACCACCGAGTCCATTCCATTGTGAGTGTAACTCCGTGGGGCAACTGTATCCATGAGTCATGACCTATTCACATTGTTGGAGGAAAGCTTCGATACAAATGCTTAACTAGGACAACTCTCATATTGAATCTGATAAAAATATAGAATATCCTATATTTTTCTAAAACTGTCTTACAAATCATGTGTTCAAGATGCCCGTACACAAGTTTTTCTCCACAACGTTAACGAATTTAGAACAAAAAATAGACAAAAATACATCACTAAGTGATGATGAGACATGATCCAAATGCAATTGGAAGGGACAATTACAACATCTTCTTACACTGATATTGTAGGACAGCAATGCTTAATCTTTACACACTGATCGTCAATATCCAAAAGAAAAAGGAAAAAAAAATCATTACAAATCTTTCTAAACTACAAAGAAGTCACTTGTGATTACCAGAAATCGAGTTTTTCCTCGCATTCAAACTATAACGAATTCAAAATCGTGGAAAACTTTCGCGTAATGTCTCAGCAGTCTATGGAAATGCAGCTTTGAGCAAGCGTTGAGCTGTCCACTTTGCTCACAAAGGGATTTATCTTCACCCAAACAAGAGAGAAGACAGAGGCCAAGAGCACTGACCATAAAACAACGATGGTTGGAGTCCGGTTTTGGCGTCCCATGAGACCTTTGAGGAAGGGATAGAGATGAAGAATCACCCAGAAGGCGAAGAAAACCTTCCCGAAAAGTGGCCCCCAAGCTTCGTATCCCTTGTTAAGGGCGTCCGAAAATCCAGCTACAACACCAACCATGTTGACAATGAGGAGTGTAGTGGGGGGAATCAAAAGTGTGGTCCATTTGATCAGATAGAGCTCTCCGAATTCTGTGTCCTCGGCTGATTTGGTTGTGACGGTGAAGTTGGTGTCAATTCCGGCCAACATCTTTAAGAAACCTTGGAAGACGGCGAAGAGATGGGCTGAAACACCTCCGATCACCCAGAACTGCTCGTTACGCCATAAGTCCTCAATGCGGACTCCACTCCACCGCAACTCGAGCACACTTGTAGCAATGATGGAGATGAAGAGGCCAAGAAACAGGGCACTTGCCAGGTTTGTAAGCTGAATCAAAGATCAAAAGAATTATTCTTAACTCGATTAATGCAGTGGCCAAGTTTCTTGAATATCAAGAAACACATTCAACGATTCTAAAGTTTAAGTTATCGATGTGCTAGCCTTTCTGCACGTGCGAGAGGCGTTTTATTATGTCTGTCTAAGCAATGAAGGTAGAAAAAACTTACTGTTGGGATGATGAATTTTCCTGTGAGAAGGCATATTGCAGGGAGTGTACAGTAAGCGACGAGAGGGAGGGATGTGAAGGGGTAAACAATAGTGTTGATATATGCCATTCTCTGAAGCAGTTTGAGGCGGCCTCCTGCAAACCCGTACCAGAGAGGACAATGTCTACTGAGGAAAATTTCCACCGAACCAAGTGCCCACCGAAGAACTTGGTGTAGTCGATCGGAAAGGTTAATGGGAGCTGACCCTTTGAATGCAGGCCTCAAGGGCATGCAGTAAATTGACCTCCATCCACGGCAATGCATCTTGAAACCGGTTAAGATATCCTCCGTGATTGATCCATATATCCAACCAATCTGTGGAAAAAGAGAACATAAACCATTTGGATAGAAGAACACGGTGATTATTAATGGAAGCCATAATTCGTTTACAAGCTTCTAAAACTTCAAGATTCGAATCAAATACTTCTACAAAAATTAGAGTGGAATCCTACTTCTTTTCCCCACGCGGTCTTCTCTTCATAACCACAGCTAATGACATGAATTGCCTCCTTTATCAACGTTGATGGGTTGGAAGATTCGGCCACTCCTCCGTTCTCCATTAATGTAGACTCGATGAATACAGATGATAACCCGAAAGTTTTCTCAAAGCTCGTCTGCGAGATCAACATTGACCTCTCAAACTCATCATAGTCTGCATAAGAAAGCGCAAATAATTTATATACTGAAAGCTCAACAACCATTTGTCAAAATCCAGATTCAACGAGTGATTAGATACATACTCTCAATCTCCCGGAGGTTGAATATGGCAGCATCAAGTTCCTCGCGTTTTGCATCTCGGTAAGCCTCTGACAGATCTTTCGACCGCTTCTTAGAGGGGCAGCAACAAGAGCAGCAACCACACCATGAGCAGGAGGATGAGGAAGCAGCCTTGGGTAAGGTGGGCATAGAAGGAGGACCGTAGCCGTAAAGTGCTTGCCTATTGAAACAACATCCTGTCCCCACATATACTGGACCTTGAATTCCATCCAGTCCTTTCATGTTAACCTGCAAATTGAGATAGAGGGATATTCAAAACTTTACTAATTCTTTTCAATTGTGCAGGAAATGTAAGGTTACTGTCAAAATGTCGAGATATGTATGATAGCTTCAAACTCACATCAAAGAAAACTGTGTTGCGGTTGGCATATCGATCACTGCGATCAATGCCATCAAACCTCTGAGGAAACTGCACATAGCATACTTCTCGACCAACTTGTGGGTCCATCAAGAAACACATTGCCTCACGAATTGCCTGGCTGTTGTTAACGTAGTGATCGCAGTCAAGATTGAGGATGTATGGGGCATTTGTGAGAACTGCAGACACCCTTACCTGCATCAATCCAATCAGTCAAGTTAAGCATTTATATATACCAAATCATGAAATCATGGGGTATTATTTTATCACTCTAAAAGCAAGTATTTATACCAGTGCATTTTCAGCACCAGCTTTCTTGTGATGTGGATAGCCGGGTCTCTTCTCTCTTGAGACATAAACCAATCGAGGAAGTTCATTTCCCTCGATGTCATAAGCGCCACTGTGTCCAAGGAAAACCTGAGAAGGGTAAACAAGGAGTATATTTCAAAATCAATTATTTACAAAATGATGAAGAAACAGTATATTTTTTCCATATGAAGTTATGAACAGAGTGCTCAAGTGAACCGTACTCAGACTTTGACAGATTTTGTTTAGATCATCAAAAAATATACGGATCAATAGAGAAGCAAAACAAAGATTGAACTAAATGAACCATAGGGTATCTGTCTACCTGAATCATTCCGGGATGGTCACGTGTGTTATTTCCTGGCCAAGGTGTTCCGTCTTGCATAGTCCATCCTTCTTCTGGTGTTTTTTGAGCCTTTGCAACTAAAGCATTCATTCGCACCTTGAACTCTTCATAATCTCTCTGTAAACAAATTATGAAGTGCTTATTAATGAAGGCTTTCTGATGTTAAGACAAACAACTAGCACGCTTGCATCCATTTAGTTTTGATATCAAATTATCATGAGTGAATATTCAGTTGCAACTAGAAGAAGCTTCGGCCACTATGTACTTACTTTCATCGCTCTGCGCTCCTTCACAAAAGATGGTTGCACTTTATCCTTCAAGTAGTCAATCTTTTGTGAGAAGTAAAACTCAGGTGCACGTGGTTCAATCGAAAAGTTCTTGCAGAATGGTACCCACTGTCTTGCAAATTCAGATGTCTCGGCAAGAGATTCAAAAGTAAGCATGGCAGCACCATCATCAGACACATAGCAGGAAACTTTATCCACGGGGTAGTCTACAGCAAGGATAGAAAGCACGGTATTGGCAGTGATCAGGGGCGGTTCTTTCAACGGATCAACTGTACTCACAAAGAAATCCACTGCAGCAAGCTCAGAGGGTTCACCCTCTCTTTCAAACCTGGCATAGAAGTTTATACAACCATTTCATATGTACATCCATTGCGAAAACTTAAGATTATGTTTAGAATCCAATTCAGAAATTAGGGTCATTTGTTTCCTCCCCTTCACTGGTTAACAGTTTTTAACAACAGACTATCTGTTCATACTTTCTTTTCATAATCTTCCAGTGAGCATGAAATTAAGATTCGAAACATCAATAACTAATTTTGGTAACCAGCTTAAAGCATAAGAAAAATCAATTGAAGATGCATACCTGGCAGATAACCTATCAGTAAATGTAATCCGATTAACTGGAGACCACTTAGGAAACTGATCCAACACCCAAGAAAAAGCGAACCAGATCTCACATATGATAGAAGTGAACCATAGACCATAAGCGCTGTCAACAGGATTTGTGACTCGATAATGGAAGAAAAGGGCAAGAATGATCAATCGCATAATTATTACAATTCTGTATGGTGTGATTCTGTTAGGTGGAAGTGGAACAACAGTTGAAAGTGGTTCCGCAGCCTCTGATGAACTGCACAGAAGGCCATAATTCAATTAACACACTAGTTTGCGAAAAAAAAAAGCATCAAATGTTATGAAATGGATATGATCCAAAGTCCAAACACATCCAAATTCATACATGCATAATATTCATCCTTTTTCTTTTGAAAATTACACTGAAAACTTCCCAAAATATTAACATGCTTTGAATCATTTCATTAACTGTGTTTATGAAGCACTGTTAGGATACTGATACGCATTTTTCTACTCCTTCGTATCCAATATTTGGAATCGCAGGATAACTATAATGAACATAGAACACCATCCCAACATGAAATAACAGCATACTAGTTAAAGTCATCTCATCTAAGCCAAAAACAATTTTTCCTTTCATGAACACCTGAACCTTTGCATGACATACAGTGTTATGGAAAAGACTCAAAAACACGGAGCCTAATCAGAAAACTAGCACCGCAAGGCCCTTATACGTTTGAAACTGCTTTATCATTTCTGTTTTAGAGTGTCCTCTACATAAACCCAAGTTTTAGTCGTACTTACTATTCCTCTGTCATCTGCTGCTCAGGTGGAATTTGAGCCTCTTTTTCCCCCTTAGGCGTATCCTTTTTCTTCTTGCTCTTTTTATCCTTCTTATCCTTCCAACTCTCCACTCTATTCTTCCAAATTGGATTGCCATATTCATCGTTTAATTCTTCAAGGATAACGAAAAAAATGCAAATTGGTAAAAATGAGACAAGGGGGCAAAAATCATGTTAGGAAAAGAAATACGGCTCACCACTATCCAGTGTAGACACACTGCTGATATGCCTAGCATGAATTCCGGTATCCTGCTGAAACAAGTATGTAGCAAACTGTAAGAAACTTCACTCATCTCATTCCACGTAGAGTACCTATAAGTTACAGCATTGTAGATACACATTTGTACCTGAGAACTATTCAGGTGAGCTTCCATTGTGGATTGAGTGCCAGACACCTTTGTTTCATAGTCCGCCAACGAGCTATCTGAAGAATTTAACAGCCAATATCATAGCTTAGGAATCATGAGAATCACAAATTTGATTATGTAACAAGCCGTATAAATGATAAATGTCACATTATCAATCAAGACCAAAAAAATGAGCCCTTTTTCAATCTCTCTCCGAAACTCAAAAGGACTCAATTTCAGAACGGTATTTCACCTATATGCACATTTGGTTTCATTACTCTCCTAGCATCATTTCCAAAATCGAAACAGCATATAGAGGAACCGAACTTTGAATATGCAAACGCACACGATGAACTTGCCCAAATCAGCTTAAGAGAAAGAGAAAGTTCGACCTTAATCCATCATCAAGTGCGTGCGTTGAACTTAATCAGTATCCTAAAGATTTTGTTATAATGTGATCAACCAAAGCATCTGAAAACACAGACATGGTTCAGAGAAATCCAAGAACAAGACATACCATCATAGGGAATGCCACACTTCAAGCAAAATTTACGCCCGGCCTTGACATCATCATCGAAACAAGCCTTGCAAACGGGGAAATTACACTCGTGGCACGACACGAAAATCTCCCCATTAGCATCAAGCCCCACCTGCTCGCCGCAGGCATTGCAAAGAGGAGCAACGGACTGCATCATTTTCGACAAAGTCGAAGCCTTTCCTCAATTTCCAGAGAAACCCAAAATTCGAAATGATCCTTGGAAGAGGTGGTTTCACTCCACTTGCCAATCAGGGACTTGTTGCTGGTCTTATACGAAATGCCAAAACCCCATCTTTGCAATGGTGAGAAGGAAGAGGTGGATGGAGTGTGGTGGTTGGAAGGGTGTGGAAGTTGGGGTGTTGGTGTCATTGTATTTGCAGAGAGAGAGAGAGAGAGAGAGAGAGAGAGAGAGAGAGAGGGTGGTGGGAAGCTTAAGCTACGCATTGTTTTTCCTTTGTTTTTGCCTAAAGGAATGAGAATTGAAATTTTTGCGGGAAGTGTAAGGAAGGTTTCGGTTGGGCAAGTTACATCCTTGAACCCACCAAAAACCACAGAACAAACGAGGTGGACTGGAGTTGTTTTTTGTTAATACCTGGCAAAATAAAGGCCCTACAAGCATGCCTTATAAAATGGCTTTGGTAATTATGTTAAAGACTAATTAGGCCTTTTACTTACCCTACCTTTAGGAAATTAACCAGGAATCTTCGTATACTTTGTATTAATCACAAGCGTCCAAATTTGTGTTATTTCAAACATTTTGGCAGAAGACACTTTACTGCAGTGACGGAAAACAATTATACATATGCACTTTGTGTGGATTTTATTTTCACTGATCTCTCCTCCTAACAAGTTAACAACTAACAATTAACCTAACGCCATTGTTTGTCCAAAAAAAAAAAAAAAAAAAAAAAAAAAAAACTTTATCACACAATGATGATTATGAAAGAGTTGGGAACAATCTCCACTTTGGAAGAGACGAGAAAACAAAATTACCATAAGTCGGATGGAAACATGCAACTTCCTATTCGGTGACAATTTCACAATTAATACGTTACAAAGTTGGTCTTCAACCTGCAGGTTTATTGGGTAAAGGTTCTCAAGTACATCCTTCTCCTTTCTACTTGTGAGACGTTTAAGAATTAGCCAAGTACTTCGAAAGGTGTGTGTTAAGAGAGGAACTTGCATAGAAGGCCATTTATCGTGCCATTCTGAATCACTAATACAATGTCATGTCTACAACACCGTCCACATAGACTTGTACCAAGCTCTGTACGTGACACTGACAATAAACCCGTTCCACAGAAGTCACTTGGTGACGCACAAGGTACTGAGTCAACATCGCTTCAACAATATTATCATATTATGGAGTACAACGGTATGTGAGATTGCATACCAACCAAAACTCCAAAAAGAAAACAACAAACATGTGATACCAGCAGTGACATGATAGAGTTAACAGACTAGCATCTGATTTCCCAACTTACACATAGGAAACGTCTACAGGTCATCGAATACAGGGTGAGTCCCAAAGCAGAAGGTTGCCGGGTCAAGTGCAGCAAGCTGAATATGGCGATTAAGGATTTGCAGATCGAGGCACAATACGCAGAGAGTAAACAAGTTTTCAGAGATCTGGGAACGAGTTTGCCAGTCATTGATCGCGCGGCTTTAATCTAGGCAACAGAATAAACCTTTACCACCTTTGTTGTATCACAAACAACTAGGTTTTCTGTATCAGCCGGAGTGGTACAGAGCCAGTTGACCTGCCAAGGCAATCAACTTCATGATGGGAAGCTTCAGATAAAATGAAAAGGAAAGAGGCGGTAAAGCAACGGTAACTCACTTTTTTGCTGTGGTTGATATTCAATTGTAGAAGACCGCTGCTGCTACCTTCATCAAGACACTTGGTCCAATCCCAAACCTTTACCAACTTATCATTTCCACCTGATATTATAAATCTTCCTCTATCTCCAAATAACGAAAATGCCCTGAATAACATGTAGTCGTCAATATGAGAATTAAGTTTCGTTGAACTGCATTTAAGTCTGTTACTTACACGCAAGAGACAGCTGCAGTGTGACCGCCGGAAGAGTAATCCAAATGCAACCTTTTCCTTCCTTTTTGATCTGGGTTTTCTAGATCAGTACCTTTCGATCTTGATTGAGATCCTTTCTGAGGTTTTTTAGAACCTTGTGACCACAGGGGAGCAAGTTCAGCTTCTATATTAATTACATCAACTGCACCATCACCCCTAGCCGCAACGCAAACCTTGTCTGATTTGTCTAACATATCCATTTCTGGAACTGCTATTGAGTGAACAAAAGCAGGATTAAAACACTGTTCCTTGGCCTCGCCATTATTTGCATCAGGCAAATCTGCAGTGAAAAACAGCAAGCACAAATTGTATAAAAAAATCAATCCAACCACTGACCAGCAATGATTTTAAATTTATATGTTCTTCCAAAAAAAAATCATCAAAATGATCATTTTAGTAGAAACGAAATAAAGTGCATCAACAAGTTGAGAGGAGGACAAGTATGAAAAAAAAATGAAAAAAAAAAATTCATATTTTGTGCCAGGCACTGGCCAGTGGCAAGGCAAGAGAAATGGTTAGGAAGGATTCATGTGCCTACGATTTCCTAAGTGCGTGATAGGCCTGGAACCAATTCCAATTTTGATTTAATGTCATAAGGGATATGGAAAGCAACAAATTAAGGAAGAGAAAGTTGTAGATTACAAAAGATAGAAGTTTTACCAAAATTCATAATTTTGTTCGGGTGCCCCTTGGAGAAATCCCACATTACAAGCTTTGAATCAAGACCTCCCGTGATAACTGTCCAAGATACCCCAAGATAGAAGTTGGTAGTCAATTATCTGTGAATAGAATGAGATGAGATTTTACTGGATTCTTCAACAAACAAACCCACACAATCACTCATATGCCATGTATGCTCCATGTGCCTTGTTCAAGTAAATCCTAAGATTTTTGTACAATATATTAGCACAGCACCAAAACATGATAAGAGGCCCTCAAAGTTCCGGTTAAAAGCCCTATTTTGGATTAAAAATGCTTAACGGAAGCTTTAATTTCTTCCATCCAACTAGTGCCAACTAACATTATCAATTCAGGTACACATATTTTGTTGTTCTCTTGAAGTGAATGTAACTATTAACTTTAATTTATGGTAAAGATGTATTATTTTTTGTTTCTTTCCACTTTGTTGCGAACTTAGAGTATGCTTGGGTGCACCAAAGGATTTGAATGACTCTTCTCTCCAGTTTATAAATTGAAAACAAAAATCCATGATGGAAGAAAGCAAGACCAAGAGGGAGAGACAGCAATGAAATCCTGCAGACATACCTTCCCAAGGTTTCCAAGGAAGGAATTGCGCGGTGCTACAAATCTACAGTGTATAGTTAAGGTGATAGAATTGCAAGGGTAGGATAGCAAAAACTTCAAAGGAACAGATCATGCTGGGAACTAAGCAGTTGAAATTTAACAAAAGAAAGAAAGAAAATGAAAAGATAGGCAGCACAATATTTTGTTCAAAATCCGACGCTGAGTCACATTCTTTGTAGAAGAAGCAAAAATGGAAGTGCTTGAATTATCTACAACAGAAACAAGGATACACTTGTATGGCCATCTCTTAATGTTTTGTAAATTCGTTTCTGGCGAATGTCAATAATCTGCCACAATGATTACAGTCAGCAGCTTATGAGATAGACATTCAATTACATATGAAGGGAAAAAATCAGTAGGGACCTTAATTTCACCGCCGTCATCGGGAGCAGCAAGAAAAGAGGACTTAGAGCTGCACGCAATCTGCAATCACAAACATACATACAAATAAGCTCCAGAAATGGAGCACCTGAACTCAAAGTAAGCAATCGAATTCGGAACAATGTCTACCTCAAGTCCAATACCTGATTTATCTCTTCTTTGTTATAATCAAAGCTCTCCAGGGGCTTCCACGAGCATGAACTCCCCTACAAAATGGAATGACAAACTCTAAACATTCAACAAGTAAAAATATCGAAAACACGAAAACATGGAGTGAGAGGGGAGAGTTGATGATTACCAGACGGACATCAAAGCTCTTGACTTGCTTCCCGGATGCAACATATATCATATTTTCATTTCCTGATTCAACCCACAAAAATAAATTTCCTAAATTTAAAACTCAAAAACTAAACTTTGTTAAAGATTTTACCCGGCCTGAAACATAAGGAAGAAATGGGTTCCTCTCCCACCTCCATAATATCAATCGCATCTTTGCATCGCATATCGAACCAGCAAACGCAGCCATCCTACAAAGTTTTGATTTTTCCATTTCAATACCAAAAACCCAATTTCCCAAAAACATGCAAACGCCGCAGAATGTTGAGTTTTCAAATTTGAAATTTCCTCCATAACCATACCTCGCCGGAGGTGGCGACGAGGCCGGGCGTAGCAGCTGAGGCGATGCAGCACGTGGCGGTGGCCTTGTGACCCTTCAGTCGCCTTGGTTTCGGGTCCGCCATCTCCTCCTTTACCTTTGTCACTCTCTTCGTTTTGGTTTGGTCTTTCGTCTGGCGTGATCGGTGGTGTTGGCGGTGCTGCTGCTCTCTTGGGTTGGGTAAGGTTTGCCTCCATTTCAAGCCCAGCCCATTTTCAGACACTTGGGCCCGGCCCAGTCCAAATTCCAATACCCAAGAACAAAGTTAGAAAACTTGTCGAACTGATGAAACAAAAAATTAAAAACTGATCATTAACCCAATTTTAACATAATTAGTGTTGTAATACTTCCAATCATGGCAACTGAAAACGCTTCATCCTTAAAGCCCTCCTCCATTTAACCAAAACTGCTTTTAACAGGACGACAATTTTAAACAAAACTAGAACATGAATATAAGACACAATTAACACAACTAGAACATGAACACGACGCATTGCCTCCTACCTTTGGAGTTTAAACTACGGTACGTTTCATTATGAATACAACACTAGTCAGTCACCCACACATAATAAACCAAAGGAAAAAATAAATAAATAATACAAGTTCAAATCACCTCACAAACTAAAAGATAAAAAAATATTGAAATATTTTGAGGTAGAAATTGCATTTCCTTGTGGGACAAAATCTTCTCCGGTAGAATATATTCAATTGCAACAGCATATGCATGTGAACCCTTTCGTTTTTTCTAAGCACACGTGAACTCAATAGGTATCTGCATAAAGCCGACAAGATTTGTTGAACAGAAATTTCCCTGTGACTGTACTTTGGATTTTTAGTGACGGAGTTTCCCAAAAGTGCTTCTAAATAAGCCAAAGCTTTGGCATTTAACTTGTGTACCAGAGGAACTGAGGAAGCTGACCCCCAAAGCTGCTTGCTTGCTAAAAAAGCATCGTTTCACAAGAAAAGGACGACCTATTTGTTGCATGTATATGGAGGCTGTTAGGACAGTCGGAAAACACACAGGACCCCTCACTTGAACAGAAATTGAGATTTTATTGCATATTAAACAGAATCTTCGGGTAATAGTTCGATTATGGAACAAACATCTGTTTTAAGAATGATCGATTGATAGGACCAAATACATTGCTTGCTAAAACGTACTGACATGTTATTGATATATTATCGGCCATATCTATTCAATATCGACTACTAGTCTGTTCGTTAGTGTCCTGACAGACCGACACAAAACTAATTTGTTTCATCAAAGAATGACAGATGATGCAGAAGAATAAGAAGGAAGAAGAAGCAACAATAAAATTCGTAATTAAATTGGAATCAAATTAGTACAACCTTAATCACATATCAGAACCATTACATTGTCAAAGGAATGCCCAAATCAAACAACTTAATCAGTCACATATGAAATTATGTTGAAGTCTGCAATTAGCGATTAGAGAGTCTAAAAACGAAATGGTTATCAAACGGCCGCTCCAAAATTTATCTGACAGCGGAAGCAACAGCACAAGCCCATGACTTGAGGTGCTCTTTCATTGCCATATTATCACTGATTGAAGGCATCCCATAATTTGCATTCTGATATTCTCCAAACCTCTGATTGTTAAACCCACAATTCCCCTCAGTCGTCCGATTAAATGACCAAGAATTCCTATAGCCCACTTCCTCCGCACGATCATCAAGACCCAATGCATCTAGCTCTCCAAGAATCTTCCTCTTTCTCTGCAGACCCCTCCTCCTCCTCCTCCTCCTCTTTGCCTTCTCCGTTGACCTTTGACTTGCGGAATCATAATACTCCACCACCAATTCCATGGAATCTGGCTCCACAATTTCTGCTTCGTCGCATTTGGGGCACATTGGAGTTGAAATTTCAGCCCTTGGCGGCGGCTCCGTTCGCCGATTTTGAGCAACCGGCGACATGGGTTTGGACGAGAAGACGTTGCCGAAGAACCAGAGCGAGTCAAAGCTCTCCGCAACTCGCGAATCGTCCATGAGGAACGACGCCCTCCCGAGTCAATGGAAGGAGCAGAGACCAGAGAGACTGCAGAGCTTTGTAGTTGGGCGACACTTGCACTTTCTACTTGGACTGACCTCAAATATTCTCATTCTGTGTTCTGGAGTGACCAAACTGACCTTACCCACCTGAAGGATTCTGTGAGGAATCTATGAGGGTTTTTAGGTCATTTCAGCAGAAAACTGTGGGTGGCAGGTTTACGTTGTTCGAATGCAATGGGCTGAAAAACTAAACAACGGTCGAAAATACCGTGGGAAACGATATGATTGCATTAATAATTGTTTTTTTCAAACGGCCGAGTCTGATTCCGATTTCTCTCTTTCTTCTCCAAAATCCTGGATCTCAAAGCATCACAGCCGCCAAGCAACTTGGGGCCGACGGCAGCCCTTTCGACCCTCTTATAGTCCTTCCTCCCGCCTCTTCTTCCCCTCTCTGCCACCGCGTCGCCCCTCTCCCTCCTTTTGCATACAACCCTCCAAAGTTTTTTGGAGTCTTCTTTCCAAATACGGTATGCCTTCGAATTTGGCCTTGATTCGTGGTTGTGGGTAAGATTTGTGGTTCTGGTTGGTCGGATCCACCTCCTACGACTCGATTTCCATAGTGGTTGTGCGCTTCTCGGCCAACCCTCGGTTGAGCCGCCATACAGATCTTTGGTGTCTTTTTTATGGAGGTGACAAATCTTTCTAGAAGAGGTGTAGCCCTCGGTATGAAGATGAACTAATTGGTGGTTTCATTCGTTATGAATATCGCGTTTAAGAATAGGATAAATGAACAAACTCTGAAATAAAAAACAAGTAACTAAGGTAAGTAATACCAAGAATTTACACAGTTCGGTTATGCTTTTACATCCACAAGGCAGCAACAACAATATTTCACTCTATAAAGAAAGAGTACAACGAATAATTTTGATAAGCCTCTAAGATTAAGACTTGACAAAAAACTTGAAAAAACAAGACCAAGAATATACAAACTCCTATCTATTTTCTTTTATCTCGCACACACTTTGTCGTCACAATTTTCTCTCACTTTAACTCCTTGAGTAGTATAAAACTTATCATTTTGCTCCAATTCAAAACTAGTGCAATAGTCTGTTTATATATACATAATAAAGGTCTTCTTCAATAAGAATTACTAATCCTAATTGGAATCTAGTTATTAATCCTTCTCCAATTGAGAAACCAACGCCAATTAGGAAACCCACTCCAATTGGGAAAACAACTTTAATTGAGAAAACACTTTAATCTTCTAATAATATGATTCTTCATAGACTTAGGAGAACTCATCATGGGCTAGAAAAACCCAACACCATTCTCGGATTAGCTAATTTATTGTTTTGTGGTTGCTTCGGCAATTTTTTGGCCTTGTTGTTTTAGCAATGGTTGATGTAGCCTCACTTGTTTCAATGATGATTTTGTGTGCAAATTTGGTGCCAATCTGTCGTGTCTATTGTCTTTGCGTCGTATTTGTATTATTTGTCATTCGTGTTTGTGGTAGTTGTTAGTGGTAGCCATGTAGGGATTTATATGATGTGTTAGTTGTGTAAATTTCTCTATGATCAAAGATTTGATCACTGAAAAATATGTAACGGTTGTAACTAGTATGAAACTGAAATTCAGAAAACGATGTACTCACAATCGATACAGGCACTCTGAAATTACAAGTCCTAAAATTTAATCAAGCATTGACATGCAAAAAGTAGAAAGAAAATTTCCATTATTTATCAGACATATGAGAGTGAGACAAGCAAGCCTGAACCCCTAAGGAAAATTTTCATTTCCCACTCCCTAGAAAGAAAAAAAACAAAAAATTATTTTACATGAATTTATTTTCGTATACCAAACGTAGCCTTAGGTTAATTAAAGGGTGTTTTAACGAAAAGCCCACGGTACTGTTCACTTTAACGAAAAATCACATTTTAACACTAAAAAGTCAAACCTGGTACTATTCACTTTACCATTTATTTTGTCCTTATAGTTAAAACTCAAAGTTTTCAAGCCCTTTTCGTTAGTTTTCCTTTAATTAAAAGCTTAACACTATGTTTGGATGAAAAAAAATAAACTTGGAATTTTAATAAGTGTTTTTATCACAAATAGTCCCTAAGATTGATTAAACTCATCATTTTTGGTCCCTCACTTTCAAAATCAATCAATATTGTCCCTAACATTCACTATCTCACGTCAATTTGGTCATTCTGTTAAGATTTTGTCAACTATTCCGTTAGTTTGCATGCGGGACCCATAAATCCAATGAAATTGTGACGCGTGGATTACACAAAATAAGGGGTTTTATTGCAAATGGTCTCTGGCATTGATCCAACTCCTCATTTTAGTCTCTGAGTTTAAAAAATCGATAAATTTGGTCTCTGACTTTCACTACCACATATTAATTTAGTCATTTTGTTGAAATTTTATCAATATTTTTTTGTTTGTGTGCTGATGTGGTCCCACTAATCCAATCATATGGCTCCACATGGATTAACTATAAGAAACTATTTTTTTTAAGAGTGAACCAACAGACGAGTATTCCGCGCTGACATTTTTCTTGCATCCCACAACCCCAATTGGAAAAAAATTCAATTTAAATTCGATAAAATCGAATCCAAATTCAATTCAAATTTGATAGGATTATAACCATCTACAGAAAATGAAGAGTGAGCTTAGGAGGTCAAGTACTTTAGTGGTGTCATGATGCGTTCCTTTTCTATTTTAGCATACTCTGATGAAGATGACGATGACTTTTTTATTCTTTTAGTTTTGGTTTTTTGTTTCTTATTTTACTTTTAGTTTTAAATCATTAAAAAATAGTTTATTGTAGTTAATCCACGTGGCACCATATGATTGGATTAGTGGGACAACAAATATTGACGAAACTTTAACGAAATGATTAAATTGGCGTGCGCCATTAAAAGTCATGGCCCAAATTTATCGATTTTTGAAACTCATGGACTAAAATGAGGAGTTGGATCAATGTTAAGGACCATTTGCGATAAAAACTCTTATTTTGTGTAATCCACGTGTCACCATGTCATTGGATTTGTGGGTCCCACATACAAACTAACAGAATAGTTGACGGAATCTTAACAGAATTACCAAATTGATGTGTGGTAGTGAATGTCAGGGATGACCTTGATTGATTTTGAAAGTGAGGGACCAAAATGATGAGTTTGATCAATCTCAATGACCATTTGTGATAAAAATTAGAATTTATAAATTGGCACGCACTAATTTCTTTGTTTGGATTCATAAACATAAAAAATTAGAATCTTCGCGTGAGAAAAAAACTTGGAATTTAGGACCTTCAATTTTAAATTTCATGCAAATAAGTGACATTTCTGAATTTCCATGAGTGAGAGTTTAAAATAACAAATTTTGTCATTCTGTCGTTTTAAAATTCCTTAGTAATCTTAAATTTTCTCATCCAAACAGAGTGTAAAACCACTATAATTAGCTCAAACTTTTATATTCAACAAATTAACAACGAGAAAACCGTAGCAAGTGGCTCAGTGGTAAGGGTGCAGATTGTGGCTCCCCAGTAAACATAAACATGTGGGATGTCCCGGGTTCAATGCTCCAAGCTGGTAAGTCTGCTTAACCCTGCGTATGCTTAACCCTGTCTTGGCCAGAGTGAAATTTTCTATATCCTCTCCGGGTCCGGAAAGAATGGATAACCCTAGATTATCACTAGTTGTTTTCTTTTTTTCAAAGAAATTAAGAAAAAGTTCCATCATATGGCTTTTTACATAGGCGTGACAAGAAATTAATTAATAAATTTCATAACTAAAAACATGAACCATGCCACTAGATTCCTTATGGACTCATTAATTCAATAAATTAAACCTGCACTTTAACTCGCAGAAACCTAACTCATATTCAACAAATATCTATCGCTCACCATCACGAACACAGTACGCAGGGATTTTTTTATTTTTTATTTTTTATTTTTTCCAGCAATACGAAGGGTTTGATTTCGTAAAATCATTTGTGTTTTGATCGTTTTCTTCAATATCGTGATCTAGTTCTGCTCCGATCCTTGATTTCGTAAAATCGTTTTCTTTGATTTCGTAAAATCGTTTGATGAGCTTGGTTGTTGAACTCAAACCAGACTAACCAGTAAGACTCATAGAGCTTCATAACATTATCTTCTTCCATCAATGGCGTGTGGCGGCTAAAGAGATTAAGAACAGCTTTTTTTGCGTTTACATTCGATTCGTATTAGGTATGCTGCACAAAAAATTTAAGTGAATTAACTCTATTTTTTTCCTGTTTTGGAAAAGTAAATCAACCCGATTTATTTAAAAATCTGATTACATTAATGATGTAAATTACCTAGCTGACTGGGTCTCAGGGTGAAGTTGTCAAACCCTAAATGCAAAACTAAACTCCAATAACTCAGCCCACGTGAATTAACACATAAATAAATATGATTAGTTTTTTTTTATTTTGGACTGTGATTGACCGTGATTATCATATTAAACTAAATGATAACGATATTAACAATGGTTCTTAAGATAAGATATTAGATATGCATGAGTAGAAGTAGATACGCTTCCTGAGGACTTGGTAGGTTAGGAATTTCAATGCTATTTAACTTTTCTCTCCACTAGCCAAGATGTTTGAATTCTTATTCCTCTAGTTGGCTCGATTACGTATCATTTGACAGGTAAGAGGGAAAATGCCCGGTCAAATTATGCTTCAAATTAAAGGCTATTTTCATCACAAAAGGAATGGTGGTGGGGACTATTAAACACAATTTAAAACATTATGCGTTTTTGCTATGTGCTTTGCAGCTAGGTTTGTTAAGAGCATTTATCGAAATATTATCGAGATTTTAAGTTGAGATCTTTTTCTCAGCACTGTTTTTATATAAAGAAAAATAACAATGAATGCTCGAGAACAAATCGAAAGAAATTATTAAGTTGCACTGCTTAGGTTTTCCAAATTAGAATGCAGAGGAGGTCAAGCACAAGTATGATCATAAGCTGATCAAGAAAAAGTTTCTACCTTTTATTTGCATTTACAAGATTGTAGAACAACGTTAATTGACATCTTCTGTATAAAAACTGTAACAAAAATTGAAGCCAAAGATAAAGAAAAAAAATACAAAAACCTTAGAACCAGGATGTTTTCGTCATCTAACTGCAGAAGCAACCGTATGAGCCCACCATTTGAGATTGTCTTTCATGTCAATTTCATTCTCCAAAGCAGGAAACCTCCAATTCATCAATGGCTTCTCTCTCTTCCTCTTCTCCCTAACCTCCCAAGCTTCAGAAAGGTACGGCCTTGAAATTGCAGACTCATCAAAACTCTCATATCTGCTATCATCCTTCTTTCCCAATCTTTGCAGCCCAGGAATGATTGAAACCAAGTTTGAATCTTTATCTTCCTCTGAGAAAACAAAACCAAGATCCATAAACCCTTTTAGCTCTTCAAACTGAAGGTCCGTCAAGCTCTTGCTCTCACTCTTCTTCTTTCTTCTCCTCCTTTCAACTTTCTTCGGTGTTTCTTCTTCTGCACATATCTGTTTCGGGTTTTCGATTTCCCCGGCCTCTTTTCCGGAAAGAACCGTGGAGAGCTTCGGTCCGTGGAGGACAGAGTCCGGCGAGAGAGAGCTCAAGTTGAAGGTCGTTTTGGAGCTCAACTCGTCGCTCATGGACCCGGTGTGCCCGGTTGGAATGCGTAAAAACTCTGGCTTTGATGGTTTTTCTGGGTTTTCTTCGATTTCATGATCTGGGTTTTCTTCAATCCTTGATGGGATTCGTGAAATCGGTTGTTTTTTGATGATTTGGAGCTCAAACCAGAAAGAATCATATAGCTCCATTACTTCGTCTGCTTCCATCAATGGCGAGGCGGCTGAAAAAATTAAGAACAGTTATTGTTTTTGTTTGTGTTTGCGCAGGTGCGTGTGTGCAAGGCCTTATAAATACATGGACTTCCCTTCAAAGTTACGTTATTACCCTCGGTATTGCCCTGATATTACTGAAATAATTCAAAACATGTCATGACTCATTACACGTTTTCCATCTGAGTCTTTTCTTTAATAATTAGATTTGATTGATTTTACTTTTATTTGCCGAGTGTAGTGTATACATTCATAAACCATATGAACTTTTAGGGAATTAATGCGCGTAGTGAAAAAACTTTTTTTTAGTATGCCGGGAACACGGTTTGTTGTGGTTGTAATTTTATTTTTCAAGTAGGATTCATGAGTTTTTAAATATCATATCACTTGGATTATAATATTTGATGTACTGGATTATAATGAGTAATGCTAGGGAGACTCAATTTAAAGACTAAATTTTAGAAACTAAAAGATATCGAAGTTGATGATTGATTTATTACATTTTTTTACCAAATGATTGGTTTATTACTTAACCGTTGATATATGTGCTCATTTTTAATAGTGACACATCATTTAGTTTGCAATTTTAGTCTTCAAATTTAATCTTCCTAACATTACTCTAAAAAAAATCTTCGTGTAGTTGAACTTCTGTGAACATTGTGTGGAAGTTAGTAGATAAAACCCTAGACTGTGTCAAAGTTGTTGCTTATGTGATATATGATTATTTGTCTGCGCTATAAACCACAACACCTTGTCAACGTAGTTTATAGTTTTACGGTTTTACCCGTTCTATCTACTTGATTTAAAGAATTTTTCAAGTTAGTCTCAATTATAATCAATTGATTATAATTGTGTAACTTGTTACATGCGCATTATTCCGTTGTAAAATTTAAAAGATAAACCGAAAAAACGGTTGAGATATATATCTGTTGGTGGCATGTCTGCCATGTTAGATGACATAAGTGTGCACCTAACAGTGGCAAATCAATGATATGACTATAGCAATGATGCTTGCTTCTGAATTACACAAATCTAACAGCTTTCATAAATAGGGTTCATGCGCATATATGTATCATAAAAGCTCCTTGGTCCAACATTTGACATGCACTTGCAACCAAACAATTGGGTAAGATTTATGTGCACCGATCGAGTTATCTATATCTCCTCTTCAAGTAGATAGAATCAAATTATTGAATTGGACTATCAGTGCATCGAAAAAGTATTACGCAGACTATATATGGGGAGTGTTTGTGAGAGCTTTAAGGAAAGTATGGTTCTGTTGGGCCAAAGAAAAAGGAAGCACATGATCATGAGATTGAGCACTCTTGGCACCATCTTTTTGGGGGATCCCCGCTACTTATGCTCATGCTGATCATATGCCTGAAGCCTGATCTTCTCATTACAATAATATGTGATATATATAGGGTGATACTATCTACACATTTATTTTTACTTTCAACACACTTCTTTGTTAATTTCCGTTCTTTTATCTTCTTCAATTCTTCAATCTGAAGGCTAGAAATTGAGAGAAGTGTGTGGAAAGTAAAAATCCGCACACTCCTATATATATATATATATATATATTAGTATTATACTCATTCATGAAAAGCAGATCTTAATTATTGAATTAATGTGATGAATAGTGTAATCGAACTAATAATGTTTTTTTATCACAATCCCATCAATTTGTGATGCATTAATACATTATGAGTTTGAATTTCGAGCAAACAAAATTAAGTATCACAAATAATTTATTCCTAAAGGTATGGCCTAAAAGAGAAAAGCTCCGATCATGTGACTTTATTTTCACAATAAGCAACTACGGTTGCAAGGAGTGACAAATTCAATGAGCTCTCTGTATTGGGTACGTATTAAGAAAATATTAGAAGTAGACTATAGAAAACTACAAGTCAATTAGAAGATATCGTGTGAAGGTTGAGAACTTTGTGTGAGAAGATGTTGATTGTCTCTCACGTCAGAAAGTTGATAAATCTTACAAAATTTATAAATAGTTGGGTTATTATCTTTATTTCAATTAATTTCAAGATAAAATTTCGAGTTTTTTCATGTTATCATAAGATCTGGGTTTATATGTAAAATCCGATAACTAAATGTATTTCATATCATCTATAATATTCAATATCGGTTAGTTATGCGTTTGACTTGAATCTCGGTTGCGCATTAACAAACTGATTAGTTTTAGTACGGAGGAACCAAATTTTAAAGAATATTCTCATACTAAGATGAATAAAGCCAGCTGACTGGATCAGTGAGTCAAAACTCATAGCGTCACGTTTTGACTAAATAATCCAAGTTTACACACGTGCATATTCCTCTCAACCAATGGTTGGTTCCGACTGGAAGTTAAATTAAAGAGTCACAATTCCACAGTTCACACTCACGTACCCCTCCTAACCCTAGCTCCTCCTCCTCCCTCTTCTTTATTCTTCTTGTTATTTTTTTTTTCTCTTGGAAAAATTAGGTATAAACTAACCTTTGATAACGAACTATTGAAGTTAGATTAAATGCTTATATAGATGTTAAAATATATATAATTCTCAACTACGGAAGAAGGTGGCCACATCAAAACTGATCAACCCTATAGTTTTGATCATGCACCTATAAGTGAGTTATATAAGTTCAACGATGAATTTTACGACACATGTATTCTATTATAGTGATATCTTATGCTAATATAATATAATGTTACACATAAGTTTTTTTATTGCATATATAATAATAGCGCAAAATTATGATCTACGTGCGCATCATGTAGGCCCTTCTTATGTATACTTATATATATAAGTTAGGTGATCAACCTAAACCCATCTGGTGCAACCAAACGCTTTTATTGCAACCTAAACCCATCTGGTGCAACAAAACTCTTTTATTGCTTTTTTCGTTCAGGCTAGTTGATGTCAAAACACATTTGGTTTAATAAGAAAATGAGCTATGCCCAATATTCTCTGCATGTTATACCAAAGAACAAAAAAAAAAGTCATTATATACGAATCTCTTCAATATTTGTGAGCTACATTATATATACATATCCACCAGTGATGCGTGCATATATACATAACGTAGTGGCCTAGTGGGAGTACCCGTACCTGCAGTTGGAGACGATTCATGATCACATGCATATATGGCTGGGTTGGATATGAGTTAACTTGCACAGCTGATGAATTGCGGGGGCAAATCTCCTTTGGCAGTGAGCACAGACTACGTTTAATATAGTCATATAAACATATATAACTGTATAGTATACATGCAGGTAGTAGGTCACTGACCAACAGCCAAAGGAGTAATTGCCCAGTAATGCATCCATGCATATCACCTTTGACTACTGACCCAGCTCACTCTCTCTCTCTCTCTCTCTCTCTCTCTCTCTCTCTCTCTCTCACTCACTCTTTTTTTTTTTTGCTATTTATTTTGCCTCTTCCGTCTCCTGTGGATTATCTCACCCTAAATATTTAGGGAGGAGAGGTGCATGCTATATGTATATGAGTAATAATCAAGGGCCAATAGTTGTGACTCGTGACTTGATTTGGGGAGGAGTACAGAACCGTTTCAATATGTTTATATACAGTCATATGGAAAAGAAAAGTCTGGAACCGGCCATGCATAATAGCATATCCTGAGCACATCCAATTTACCAGCTAGTTATATTAGTTTGTTGAGTAGTGCAGTGAGGAGAATATGTGGTCCTGTAGCTTTTATTCCTTCGCCACCACAACTTTGTATAGTTTGCCTTATTTCCCAGTACTAGCTAATATGCACACACGTTTGAATAATAAGAAAAGAAAAGATTAGCTACTACATTTATCTTGAAGAAAATAAATATTTTATGGATTTATTTTTAGGAAACTTCATTTTAATCCTTAGCAAAGATGACTTTTAGACTAAAATCATGAGTAAGATCAAAATCTTATTTTAGTCCATTGACACATTAATCACCTCATTTATTAATTATATTTTTCTATTTTAATAATTTCTCTTTTTCTTCCTACTTTTAATGTATTAATTATATTTAATTCTAATTCTATTTTTTATTTCAGTCATTGTAATATATTTTGTTGTAAACATTAGATAAACTAATTTTTGTTATACAATATATTTCGATGTACCTTGTCTTCTTCATTTAGGTACATTAAATTCATAATAATACATTTCGGTGCATATATTTAGGTACACACATTTCGGTACATACATTTCAATACAAACATTTAGGTACAATAATTCAATATAATACATTTCGGTACACATATTTAGGTACATTAATTCGATATAATACATTTTGGTACTAAATTTTGGTACATTAATTCAATATAATACATTTCGATATTAACATTTAGGTATATTAATTGAGTCTTTCAAGTTTGAAGAATGCTAAATAAAACTAATAAATTAAAAAAAAACTTTTTTTGGTCAAAAAATAAATTAGGATGTGTATATTAATAAATTTAAATATTTAATCGGAGATATTGAATAAAAAATAAATAAATTAATTTGAATTAAGGACACATCAAGTGACTATAATCAATTTATAATCTAACACCAGGTTTTTATCAAATTTCAATCTTCTTGAAGGACTAAAGTTAAAAAACCCCATTTATTTATCTACTAGAATGATATGTGTGTGTGTGTGTGTGTGTGTGAAGGACACATCAAGTGACTATAATCAATTTATAATCTAACACCAGGTTTTTATCAAATTTCAATCTTCTTGAAGGACTAAAGTTAAAAAACCCCATTTATTTATCTACTAGAATGATATGTGTGTGTGTGTGTGTGTGTGTGTGGCTATATATATTTATGTAGTCCACCAGTTTCAGTAATTTAATTAGACTCCTAACTCTTTCCACTTTACATTTTTTGGTTTGAACAGCGACACACGTGAGGATGTGGAGAATTGTGTGACAATGGAAAGCTTAATCGATAGAAACAGAGTATTCGTATACACTATGATGTTATGCCTGATTACTTGTGTCACATACGAATTACAGAAGTAAAAAAAATGGTCAAACAAGAAAACTCAAAATCCGCCCAAAAAAGAAAAATACTCAAAAAGGACTTTGATGGAGGAAGATTCAATGGAATGTGCAAATCACCAGGCATGCCTATTTTCCAAGTACGTATTGCTTCCGTAATGAAGGCTGTAAATACGTACGTATATTCGTATATAAAGATTTTTGCATGTAACATGCATATGGACTAAAGGAGAGATTGATAACCGGACCTCACAGCACAAAATGGCTAAAATATTGAGATGGACAGGAGAGGAAATTGGTTTGGACCACGATCACATGATGGAGAAAGGGAACCTATTGCTAGCTCCAGGAGGAATATATCGACCCGTCCGCAGCATATGCGACTGTTTTCCTCAGCATATCCAATTACCCTTTTCATTTCTAGTGATTTCTGAATGTTGTTGCTTTCTTTCTGTTATTGACATATTGTTTGAGAGTATAGAGAAAGGTCAACTATTACAACTGGTGTAAAGTTTAGAGGCGGAATATGCTAAGTTAATAAATTTGATCGATACAAAAGCTCCTATATGTCCTAAACCTACACATAACCTTATTGTTAACATATATGGTAAACCCTAAACCTATCTTACGTACGTTGTATAATTTAGGCAGAAGCCAGAGGACTGGACAATATTAGTTAATCAAGACAGATGACTACAAACGTAATGTGAATAGAAATTTGAACTAAACATTTTGATGTTGACTTGTGTGGGAAGAGAATACACAACAGCTTTATTAAGGGAAGGGGAAGGGGACCATGATAGCATATAGCAAGAAGAGAAGCTTAATAGAGAATGATGCCTGGCATATACTGATCGTTCTCCACGGAATATCCATGTTAAATGTGCGAATCACACGATTCATACCCTAATAAAAACCATGGCAAGCAATTCAACTTCCTGCAGCAACGCGCATTAACAAGTATATATGCATATGCATGATGCATGGGGCACAGTTAATTAAGGGCCGTGCTGAGGGTAGGGATGAATAACAGTGCAATTCTCCTTTGGCAGAAGTCATTCTGGTGCATATACTCTTGAGTATTATCGCTGGATACATATATATGCTTTCTGCCAAAGGAGAATTGCCCTGCAATTCAAAAACTCTACCAAGGAATATCCATATATATATATATATGTCCAGTCCAGCGACTTAGTATTCATGCACTTCCATCTATCGGTTTCATATACAGTAAGCACATCTTTGTATTTTTGTCATCTTTATTTGTTGCTAGCTGTTGCTGTTAATTAATGATCTTGTAGTTAACTTGATGGGGTGGACATCAGATTGTTTAAAAGACAAACAGGATATGCCTTACATTATTCAACTTCAACTTGAGAAACTCGTCTGCATTATCATGCACAACAATGCTGATGAAAGCCTGATACGGATTGATAACTGCAAATTTGCAGTTTGATTTGTACGTACTAAATTTTGCGCAGCGCTCAGGAACCGTACTAGACTTGATTCTTGGAAAGCTAGTGATTTCAGATGACCTCGATACAACCGTTTGAAAAGTACTGAGATGATTCAAAGCAACAAACACAACGGATGACAGAGAAGTACCACTATATTAGCATTGACATAATTAAGTCTTTGATATATAGTTTGTACAAGTCAAGTGGTGCTTGAAATAAAATAAATAAAAAATAATTATTTTTTTTGGACAATATATTCATAGATGAAATTTCACTCAAGAAATTGTGAATAGTTGAAAACACAAATAGTTGTAACACAAAGCCTAGAGGGTGTGGGTTGAATAGGCTTAATCCAATTTTCACACACTTTAATTATTAATCGCGTTGATCAGGTATGCATCGAAAATAGAAACCAAGTTGTGATCAATAAGTGCAATGACCGAAAGCAAATAACAATTAGACAACAGTATTGAAAGCAGATATCAATTCTGTTGCACGAAGAAATGAAGTGCAGAAAACTAAATAACAGTACACTATGATTTAGCAAGGTAAAACTTCAACACATGGAGAAACATCCTTGTGTACGCAATCCAGTGAAACAAATCCATTATGAGAAATATAACTTTACAAGACTCACCTATTGGGATTAGGCAATCACCATGACACCTTAGCCTAGCACGCAAGGACACCCTCCAACACTCCCGGGACTTACACAGCCGCTACGTCGTCTTAATGACAATTTCGATTCACGACTCTTCTCCACTGGATCTTCCACTCACAATCTCAAGATATGGAATTATGTTTAAACCCTAGCTAGAAAGATCTCAACCAAAGAACAAATCTTAGGATCATGATATGATATGCACAGGAACTCACTCAAAAATTGTTTACACGCACAAATAATTTCTCTCTAATGCGTATGTGAGTTCTCTCTATTCTCTATAATTTTTCACGGTAACAAGCTAGCATATATGTAATATTTCATGTTTAAACCCTAGCACCAAACCTTCAAGTCTGATTAGCTTAATTAGTTGGGCTTAATCTTCGATAGCTTGAGTAGAATCAATCCTAACATCTAAAGACTTAACTTAGACACAAAGGTTTAGTCTATAAAAGTGCCAATTAAAATTGGTATATATATCCACTAACAATAGTTTTGAACATTTCAGAGGATTAATTGATTTAATTCCTTCTCCACTTTCTAGTATTTTCCCTATGTATAGTTTTGCCACAGTCGTATTAAAATTGGATCCAGTAATTAGTTTCTAAGTGGGCTATAAATCCACATTGGTTTCTGTGATAAAATACAAACCTAATTAGAATTTCTTCTCCCACAAAACTTGTAATTACTTGTAATTTACTTACTCTTTAAAAAATCTTATTCCTTGTATAAGGGCTTGTGATGTATTTAAAAGGGTTCACCTCAATCACTACAAGAGAAACACCTCTAGCTACTTTCTATATGTGTTTATGAAGACACAACACATGACTGGCCAAAATCTATAGAACAATATCGCCATAATTCGGTGATTTGATTATTCCATTAGTGTTATTATTGATGTTTAGAGACGGAAATAAGGTATATTATATGTCCCCAAATTTTTCGTAAATTTTTAACTAAGCATTATCACTACTCTCATTAATGAATAAAGCATCAAAATTCAATATAGGCATCATGATTTTTTTTCTTTCAGAAACATGACTAATTTTGTGTGTCAAATTTACCCCAAAAGTGCAATGGCGTGACTCGTGCCTTCAAAGTTTGAAATAAATTAATGATATAAAGTTACCTAAAAGTTCTCAATGCAAGGAATTTTTTGTTCAGTTGATTAAAAGTATTTTCTTACCCAAAGTCCTGAGCTAGAGTTCTACCTCTTTCGACACCACGTGAATCTTAAACCCTACAAAGGTTCGTTTGTGCGCGTGTGTGTATCTTTTATCCTTAATCATAGAGTGCTAAATTTACTCAAATTTTTCAATGGCACGTCACTAGCTATAGTCTCTTTTTTATTTGTGTGTACTTATCTTCCTTGCTAATAACTATCTTTATTATTTTAAGATCTTGTGAAACATATTTTATTTAAAAGTTTGTTACTCCGTGATGTATACGTGTGTATATAGCCAGCGTCCTGCCGAAAGACATGAAATAAGAAATGAATATTGTGTGAAACATCTACTGAAATCTAATAAAGTGATGATGCCATTTGAGTGTGTAGCTAAATACTTACAGCTATAGACTAACCGTGCCATTTTTGTAATCAATAAATTTGAATGACTCTATATAAATCAAAACATCTATATCCAAAAGCGAATTAGTAACAATAGAATTTTTGTAGTTGAAATAAAGCGGCAGGAGAATTGCTGGGCAAATTTCCTTTGGCAGGAATGCATGAAGTCAACACATGCATCTCATAATTGTTGTCTGCCAAAGGAGAGAACTGCCTTATAATGCAACTGCAGCTAGCTGATCTTCATTCAGTACCGCAGAATGATGCCATGGAGACCAGTTATTTATACTGTCCAAGATGAGCATATACAATAGAACAATGCTTTCTTCTCTCTCGACTCTTGAGTGACTTGGAACGCTTTTCATCACTTTATATTATAAGGACTAATTCCTCTTAATTTACGTTGAAAAGGATTCTATTTCGCAAATTGTATGTATTACACGTTCTTGATCCAGATTTCTTTTTGTTACAAATGAGAGTTTGGATCCCTGGACCTCTAACCTATAGTACCCATCACCTTACCCAGAATTCAGAATACTAGGGTTTCTGACACTTGAAATATTCCTTCATGCCCTAAAATCATATGCTAGATGTCACATCAATTTCGTTAACAATTTATTGGACGGGTCTTAATTTTGTATTCAATGCATATAATTATCATGTCCCTACCTCAACCTGAAAGGTCACATATATAAGGTAGCTTTCACACTGAATCAAATTTGAAGTAGTGTTCTGGTTTCAATACAACAATGCTTGATAGGGTTACCGAGAAAATGGGGAAAAGATGAAAGAGAGAGAGAGAACAGATTTTTTATGGATGCTTGTGGAAGATCCATATTCCACAGGCATCTTCTCCAAAATCTATATCTTAATTTAGGTACGTGTAAAGTTGCAATCTCAGTTCTCATGGCTGTCGGCAACAGCCAGCAGATGGACCTGAAAGTTATATT
The DNA here is from genome assembly GCA_036320875.1 of Cotoneaster glaucophyllus. Taxonomy (NCBI): domain Eukaryota; kingdom Viridiplantae; phylum Streptophyta; class Magnoliopsida; order Rosales; family Rosaceae; genus Cotoneaster; species Cotoneaster glaucophyllus. The sequence goes on from CM070066.1 coordinate 4,657,623, forward strand.
TGTGTGCAGAAACTCGAGCAAGGACGCACATAAGATCACAAGTTGTTTGCTAGCTAGGGTTGGATACAGTTGTGCTATTAGCGTGATGGATATTGACCACTCGAGCACTGACATGAATGATATATGTATTAAGGATTTTTTATGGTGGTCAGGTATATATAAGATATTTCGGGCTTTCTAACTGTTAGATTTTTGGTCAAAAATCAATAACTAGTGGTTAAAGCAAGTGGCCCTTTAGTACAGTGATAAAAAGGTGTTGAGTCCTTACATGACGGTGTTAGCTCGTCAGTGGCTAATCTAACTACCATCTAATCTAACAAAATCTATCGTTTGACCGGAAAAAAAAAAAAAAAAAAAAAAACTAATTAATGGTTAAAAATCTAGAGTATTCTATATTTCGGAGCACCATAGAATCTTCTATATGTATTATAATCACACATCCATATGTAACATGCATATGAATTTCCATACAAGAAATCGTACATGTGCACGATTGATGGTCCAAACTCTCTTTAGTGGAGAGAAGAAGACAAAGAAGAGAAAACCCTACAAGAACAAGTTGAAATTTTACATCCATACGGCTGGACAAACTCAACGTAAGCTAACATTAAAAGGCAAAGCGGAGGAAACCCTAGAAGAACAAGTTGAAAAGTTTGCATCCGTACATCCGTACAGTCAAACTCAACTTAATTAAGCTTAGAAAACTAAAGCTAAAGCTTAACAAAGTTTAAAGGGTTCTGCTGCATGTCAACAGTAGTAGGCATTGTAGCATGGTGCTGCTTTTTGTTCAGTTGTTTTGAATTGAACTCCTAAACGAGTTCAAATATTACACGTCTTAATTAAGAATAATCCCACATATTCTCTTCTGTCAAATTTAAAATTTTGTTACTACAAATTTGTATGAATATCATATTATATATTCCAAGAACATCGATGTACAAGCTACTAGAAATCTTGGCATAGGGCACCATTTTAAAACTGTGCCAATTCCATCTTAGGCACCTTTTGAAAGTGCTCATTGAACATTAGGCAGCAAATAAGCATAGTGCCCTATAACTAAGTTCCCAATGATCATTAGCACCAAAGAGACTGTGGGCGTAATTTCGGCTGGGGTACCACTAAATTCAGAACTTATGAAATCCTCGTCTGAGTCCCACTTTTATGTAGCACCGAGCACATAACCGTGCCCATGAAGCATGATTTTTTTTTTATACCCAAAAAACAAAAAAAAAAAATACAACCATTTCTACAGAATTTTTAATTATTAACCAATTAAGTAATGTGCACACTATAGTATGTAATAATACCTCATCTAAAAAGCTAAAATTAAAGAATACACAGAATACAAAAAAAAAATGACACAGAAAAAAAACAACATAAACATGTTTCTTGAACTGCATCTTCCCAAAATCTTTCACCTCATCTCATCCTTCTGTTCAATAAGAAAATCATAAACACCGAGCAAAGTCAGATCTCAAAATATATTTTTTTTTAACAAGAAACAACTCAAAAAGTTATAATCTCTTTCGTAAAAGTATCATTTTATGAGAGTACTTCGCATACATAAATAAAAGACCTTAAAAATTAAAATAAAACCTACCAAATAGGAGTCCTATTCATTCTTTGTCTCGAGGAGCTTCCTGCCACCCCAAGAACTTGGGATCCTGAAACCAAAATATAAAACAAAATTATGTACAAAATAAAATTAAAACAAAATAAACAATAACTCAGATCTGAAAATATATAAACTCAAATCGAAAAAAGAAACACAAAAAATTCAAGTCTGGTGCAGTTTGAAAAACCCCATATTTGATGCACTTACAATCTCTTCTAATCAATTCCTCCATGCACTTTTACCTACTTAAATTTCAGCGGAATAATTCGAAATTTTCCTATATAAAGAATCTTGCATGTGTCTATAAAAAGTTAGGCTTTGACAATTGATTTTGGAAATTGTTATTAGCATTCCAAAAATCTCATTTGACACTCAAAACTTTCTATAATTAGAAAGTAAAATACACTTGAGATGAGTGTAGAATGAGATTTTTAGAGTGCTAATAACAATTCCCTTGATTTTATGGTAAAACCTCAGTGATCAAATTATCACAGCTTGAAGAGCCATTCTGCAATGATCCAGTAACCTGTGGCAAATTACCTGTAATCATATGTACCAGCAGTCATTAGCACACATAATGAATGTGTCTTGATTGGAAATCAAGAAGACATTAAGTTTACAGCATAAATATGAAATAGCTGCATAAACCATGTAGAAGGAATTCAAACTCAAGTAACGACTAGGAGGAGTACGGTATGTTCATGCAAATAGAAAGTACTGCAGTAGAATTGCTGAGCAGATCTCCTTTGGCAGACAGCCTTTCTCATTAGATCATGTGGCCAGACCACCATGTGCATGTACTCAATTTCGTATGTAGAAGATATAGGCAGTTTGCCAAGAGGAGACTGCTCGGTAATTCACCGGCACTGCATCAAAATGCTATGGATTTTTTATGACCAATAAAACCATGGAATTTATAGTTACAAGGAAAATTTATGCTATGGATTTTTAATAGCCAAAAAGCCATAGTATTTATACAAGCGCTTCAGGTATATGTCTGCTCAAAGAACAATACCTTTGAGCGACACCAACTTTATTCCCTTATCCACAACGCTACAAAAGTATGAACAAGTAGACGCAAATACATTTACACCTATTAATTAAAAATAAGGATAAAAATTAAGGATTTTTACAGCTAAGAGCATCTTAGGGACTCCCACCACCACCTTGGAGTACTCATTAATGGACTTAAAAGGAATCTTTGTGTCTCTAAAGGAATATTGCTTCCAATGGGATAGTCCTTGTAGTAGAATCCCTAAATTTGAAATTTTATGATTTATGTGATAATTTAATTAGGTGCATATTTTTTGTTTATGTTAACCTTTTTTCGAATTAATTAAAAGCATTAAAAGCTTCAATCAAGATTGTGAGCCGTGTTTTCCACTCAAGGTTGTGTCCCTATACAGTCCCTATACGTGGATACATACACTATGTATCTGGTGAGTCTCTATACTTTAGGGACTCACTTTCCAATTTGTTGGAGATCCATTTTGTCCCTATATTTGTTTTGTACCCATTTTGTACTGTGGCTCCACTGAAAATGCTCTAATAGTTTTTTTTTTTTTTTTTTTTTTGAAGAGTGGGGAGTATTAGAGGCGATTATTGAGGTCCCTACTTTATTATATATAGTTAATGACATTTATATTTATTATTATTGCATTTTGAAAAACGATTTTCATTCTCCCATTAATTATTTGATTGTATTCTCAAATATATTTATGGTTAATTTTATTTGCCATCACCTCCTTAGACGAAAAAAATGAACTATTAACAGAAAAATTAATATTAAAATGATTTATACTTCAATTTTTTTCTTCTAAACAAACGGTAATCTACACTAGGGGGTGGAGGTGTGGGCTAAACCTCACAATGGGTAGCAATAATTTGGTTCGAAGTTGCATTTGGAGAGAATCGAACCTGAAACCTCTCACTTACAAGTGAAGAGGAATACTATTAGACCGTAGTACTAAGTGGTGATTCATACTTCAATTGAATATGGTACAAGTATCATGAAGAAGTTTAAATTCAGTAGATACAAATGGTAGCCTAAAAAAACATATATGTCTACTGAAACTTCTGCCTCTCAAACACCAAAATGATGCAAAGTTAAAAGTATGTGTCTTCCATGATCCATCCTTGTAAATACACCACAAAAAGTAAAAGCAAATTTGTGAGATCCCACATCGTCCAGGGGAGTGATCCTTATATGTATATTCCCATCCCTACCTAACGCGAGGCCTTTTGGGAGCTCACTGGCTTCGGGTTCCGTGGGAACTCCGAAGTTAAGCGAGTAGCGCGCGAGATCACTCCCATGATGGGTGACCCACTGGGAAGTTCTCGTGTGAGTTCCCAAAAACAAAACCATGAGGGCGTAGTCGGGGCCCAAAGCGGATAATATCGTGCTACGGTGGTGGAGCGGGCCCGGGATGTGGTGGACCCCGGGTCGGGATGTGACAATTTGGTATCAGAGCCTAACCCTGGCCGTGGTGTGCCGACGAGGACGTCGGGCCCCTAAGGGGGGTGGATTGTGAGATCCCACATCGCCCAGGGGAGTGATCCTTATATGTATATTCCCATCCCTACCTAGCGCGAGGCCTTTTGGGAGCTCACTGGCTTCGGGTTCCGTGGGAACTCCGAAGTTAAGCGAGTAGCGCGCGAGAGCACTCCCATGATGGGTGACCCACTGGGAAGTTCTCGTGTGAGTTCCCAAAAACAAAACCGTGAGGGCGTAGTCGGGGCCCAAAGCGGATAATATCGTGCTACGGTGGTGGAGCGGGCCCGGGATGTGGTGGACCCCGGTTCGGGATGTGACAAAATTAGATTACCACCATTTAAGAAAAAACTAAGAAACAAAACAATCAAATTATGTAGCTCTGAAACATGAAACGAAATGAACAAAGCCACCTACTTTTCACAAAACAAAGAGAAAACAAAAAACTACAAAACAAACAAAAAATAAAACCCAAATTAAGGCGATCTGAATTTATGCTGTAATTCATAATTTTCATAATGCACCTAATATTATATAAAAATAATACGGGAAAATATATATATGAAGACACACCTAACAAATTTCACTTCCAATTTTTCACACCCCACCGTCAAATTTACCTGCAAAACAACAATTTGATAGATGAAAAAAAAACTTCAATCAAACTAAACAAACTTAGTTTTTTTCTCTATTACAAACCTTTTTAAATCTCTATTACGCCGTCTTAGACCCATCAAGGGGAATATTTAAAGGTATCTTAATGCATGACACTATGAGAGAGATAAAAAGATGTATTCATTTGTCACTTAGTACTATGATTTAGTGGTATTCCTACGGTCTAGTGATCTTCCTCTTCACTTGTAATTGAGAGATCTTATGTTTGATTCTCACCGCCAAAGGTGAATTTGAACCATATTATTACTAGTTCATTGTGAAGCTAAGCCTACCCTCATTTCCTTTAGTGTAGATAATATCATTTGTTTAAAAGAAAGGGAAAAAAAAACGTATTCATTTGTCAACCATAGTATAAGACAGTGGTCCAACATATGTCCCTGTCCATCCTTGGAAAACCCAACACATCCGAATATATATGTGGTCATTCTATTAAGGCTTTATATGGTACTGTATCCGCATCTCCTCTACAAGATAATGTACGTACAATATAGAGAATGTGAAAAGAAAGAAAAAACGAATATCCGTTTTCTCTCTTTGTTGAGGCTTCCCTTCTATTTTCCATGGTCGGCAGTAGCTCAGCTCTAATAGAGGAGATGTGGATATAGTACCAAAATTGGTAAAGAACTGAAGATGTTGTAGGTGATCCTCAGCACTTGCCAATTCTTACTCTAGTTCTTGATATGCCTAGCTATTCCAAACATGTAAACCATATGCCGAATTGAAGTAGCAAATACTACTGCTTTTTTCGATACAACCAACCTTTAAGGTTTGACAGACTGCAGTTGATTAGGGTTTACAATATAGTAAGACTGAATTGAAAATCAGACTCCAAGACAATTAACAACATTTTAGAATAAAGCTTTTCTTCATGTTTGTCTCAATACAAGGGACCTAGGAGTTGAATTCATCTGCATGGTACTGCAGGTAATAGCGGTATACATATACAGGATCCAAGTTTGCAACCGTATGGTATTATTCCTGTCAAATGTGGAATACTCACACATGACACATGCATGTGAGATTTAGGATAATATAATGCAATGATGAATTGAAGGAGATAAGTTTACATATAAAATTTCTTCTAAAAGAAGTCATATTAAGAACAGTGTACACTTCTAATATATATAATAAGCTATAAAAAAAAAAATCAATCCTCCCTTCCTAATTCCTATAACAGCATAAATATTACCAGATCGCATGAAATATGTTACAATATTTAAGCATGATAGCTCTTTTTGGTAGTGCAGCAGGGTGGTTAATGTGGTAGGTAAATTTAGTAGTCTTTAATTTGTTGGTTCAAGTTGCCATGACTCCAGAAAAAAGAATGAGATGCAGCTTTATATATTGGTCTCAATGAAGTAGTTCTGCACTACTGATTACTTTCAAACCCTATATTAAAATTTATTGACACAATTAGTTGTGTACAACTTTCACATGCATGACCTCAATCATCGTATACATAGGTTTTAGATTCAGAAAAGTTTCAAGTGTGACGGAGCTTCAGGCTTCAGCAAACCCATGAAATGCAACGCCAGCTCTAAATTCAGACAGCCGCCTGCGCTTCTTTGCTGATTCCCTTCTTCAGGTTGTAGGACTCCAGAAACACAGGTCATCTCTGAAAAGTGAACATTATAAAGGAAAAAATATAAGAAAGAAAATTGTCATGCACAATCAGTTTTTGAATCAATACCAAAGTGAGAAATTAAATGGTACCTGAGGCATGCATGCATAATTTAATTTTCTTTAGATGCATTAGTAATCACGCATACTGGATAATTCAAGTGCTAAATAAACAAAATTTAAGATTGTAGAGGTTTAATTTACACCAACTTGAATATATACATAAACCGTTTTGGTATAGTACATTGTAAAAATTTAACAGACTGCGGTTGGGAAATGAATGAACGAATTTCAACTGCCAATCCTAACAGAGCAAGCAAAAGAGTGCAGAAGAATTGCCGAGCAAATCTCCTTTGGCATAAAGCACACTACAAAAATAGTGCAAGGCTGGCCAGCTTGTTCAGCCAGAATTAAGCATTTGTAATTGTAAGTGGCTACATGCCAGAGGAGACTTTGCTCTGTAATTTATGCAACTGCGCAACCAAAAGCTTAAGTTGCGGAGTGTTGAAATGGAGACTGTTATTTATGGCAACCCAGAGAGAGCATATGCTAGGGATCCTAAGGAACTATGCTTTCATTTGCCTGTTGAAAAGTAAAAGCTTCATTGACTTCATCCACAATTCGCATCCGATTTTTTCATGGTAGAAAAACTTTAGTTGCACAGACTACTACTTTTTTTTCGGTTACAAGCTGTAAAGACTTCTTCATGAAGCCGATTTTACAGAATTGATTCGTGATTTTAAGTGGATTAAGTAATATGTTGCTGCACTAGAAGAGAAAAATAACTGCAACAAATCAAATTCACAGTACTAAATCAGTGCCATATATGCATGAGAGATTATTATATATAGTCCCACTGTAATTAGCTAGCTAGGTTGCCTCCTATTGTATTTTTAATTAGGAGAAATTAGGTTCTTATCCTTCCTTTTGCCACTTCATTGATTAAAATCCTATTCATTTTCAATTTTTGATCAAGGTCCTGGGTATTAATAACATCATTAATTATTTCAATAATAAAATATTTTTATTTCTAAATATATTCATTTAATGTTAAAAATGTTACAATTAGTATATTTATATTTATGACTAAATTTTTTATCATATATTTTTAGTTTTAGTTTGTACCCATTTTTAATTTGTAATTCTTTTTTAATTCGTACCAATTTTCTTTTCAATTTTAATTTGTACCCATATATTAATTTCTTTTTGTGCCCATATTTTTTAAAGTTCATTTATATTTGTACCCATATATTTTTTTTATTTGTACTTTTTATTTTGCTAAATGTACCCATGCTAATTATATGTACCCATTCATGTAAAACTTTTTAATCTTAAAATGTACTCATTCTTACATATACCAATTTATTATATGTAAAATATACCATTTTTTTTACATAAAATCTATTCAATTTTTTTTCTAATCCATTTTTAAACTTATATGGGTACATTCCTTTTTCTTTGATTTTAAAATGTATCCATGTCAAGTTTAATAGAAGAAATTTACTAATGTTATTAAGCCTAATATCTTTTCTCTCTTTTTTTTTGTGATTTTGAAGAATGTACCCATATTTTGATGCAATAATTTTTTTGGTTAATTTTGATGAATGTGCCTATGTTTATATATACACACACACACACACACAATAGTATATTTATATTTTAATATTTTTAATCCCACAAAATATGGTTTTTTATTTAAAATCTCATTTATATAAACAACTAAAATTTCTAATTTTTAATTTAAAAATATATGTACATAGAAATAAATTATCACATTAATTTCAGAGACCTCGATCAAAAATTAAAAAACCAACAAGGTTTCAATCAAAGAATATTCATAGCTAAGGACCGCATCCAAAGTCTCCCTTTTAATTACTTGTAAAGTCCTCTTATAATTAACTTCCTATATATACCTCTACTTTGGAGAGGAATAATTAATACACCAAAAATTCAATAAACCCTAGACTTTATATTTTAGCAAAATGCAACTGCACCTTCATGAACAACTGAACTCAAACATAAAGACTAAATTTTAAAGGGTAATAATGAAAATTCCGATAGGCTTCTACCCAAAGAAAACTAAAAAGAAAAATGAATATGTTCATCGATCTGCTGGAACACATAAGCTTGAGTGACTTATGAGGCTGCAGGATATGCCCTAGAACGGAAGTATATCCTTTAAACAAACACCATATGTGGGGATAAAATTCGAGGCCATCTTTAATTTGACTCCCCTTTAACCAATTCCTTGTGTAACGTTTACACCAAATTCTAACTATTAATTGGACCTCCGGTATGTTTAGTTCATGCCAGAATTATGATGGAAGATGCTGGAGCATATATGATATGTGTGCGCGCTCATATATATTCTTTCTCTCTTGTCAACTCTCATATCACATTATGCGGAAGTTCGAGACTGCCATTTACAACTGGTCTTTCTGCATGCCATTATCTCAATATACATGCTCTTTTTTTGGAGTCAAATAGTAGAATGGTTAAAATATTTATCAAATTTAAAATATTCTAATTCTAATTTTAAAATCATCAAAGTTCAAATATCGACCTTCCCTTCTTACTTTATATTTGTAGGCCCATGATTGAGGCATGGACCTTAATGAACATGTGATAGATTAAGTTGGGTTGTATCCGATCTCAAGTTAGCATCTCCGCAGAAGCCCACATATGAATAAACGATTACATTGAGGGTCAGCCCAATTTCGATGCACTAGGGTTGTAAACGCGTTGAGTCAAACTGAATATCACTCTTCTTAAGTTTATTTTTGTTAATTTATTTCGAACTCAAACTAAATTTGACTTGCTTGTTATACGAGCCGAGCTCATTAAACTTAAATATTTCAAGTTTGATACAAAGCTTAAGTTGTTTCGAGCTATTTACTATAACATGTTGGTCCAACCCTTATAACAGAAATTTGCAACTTGACCCCACATTTTTCCTGCTATAATATATTAAACATAAACAATATAACACAAAATCTTCAAACATAATTTAAGATAGTCAGATAAACGTTTTTTTTTTTTTTTTTTTTTTTTTGGATGATTGGAATCCAGTGAGAAGTTAGGGCATCATGGCTGAAGTTTCTTTTGAAACAAAAGAAAATAAGGGATTTAATATTAAAAGGTCAAATTGAATATAGTGAATCTACGCTTAGAAAAAACGTAAGCATGATTCTTCAAAAGCAAAATCTCCAAAAACTCAGAAAAAATGTAGGGCTTGTTTGAGAAATACTTTTAAATGGCTGAAAATAAAAATGTTTTTTTGAACCAATTGTTAGTAAAAATGTAAGTAAATCCTAAAAAAACACTTTGACTGCTTCTTGCAAGAAGCACTCCCAAGTATTTTTGGAACTTAAAATCATTTTTCTAAAGGCACTTTTAGTCATTTACAAGTACTTTCCAAACAAACCCGTGACCCATTCCTGTATTCATTGTTGAAACGACCAAGATTCCATGCTACGTTAGCAAAACTAATGCTTCTTCAACATTGACAAAATGGGATAAGTGAGACACAAAACAAGAGTGCATGGAATAAATTGAACACAAAGCAAGAGTGCATGGAATAAATTGAAGTATAATAGAGTGTAATGGGTAACATTAGATTTTGTGTAGAATTATATGGAATAATGCTAAAAATAAGCCTATTATTAATACATGTTTTATAGTATGGGTGAATTCTTTTTGTGTAGTTTCCATCTTAAGCTATGGCATAAATAATTAGATACACGTATTGTTGGTGGAGTCAGAAATCGAACCTTAATCATGTGTGTGGAATTCTAATCAATTAAAAAGGAGTTTTGGTTGCCACTTAGTACTACGGTCTAGTAATATTCCTGTTCACTGGTAAGTGAGAGATCTTAGGTTCGATTATTACCAAAAGAAATTTGAACCACATTATTGCTAGCCTATCATGAAGCTAAACTCACCCTTCCGTTAGTGTAAATAATATCATTTCTTAAAGAAAAAAAAAATGTAGTTCTGGTTAATTATTCTCTAGTACAAGCAATATTTCATTCACATCCCATACAATTAAAAAATGATTATTGTCGTTCGTTTTTAAGAAGCAAACACCAAAGACGACCATGTTTGAGACACGATTATTGACAAACAAACCTTAGTATCATATAAATCACCTACTCTTGGCTACTTTCCAAAAATTGGATTGCGCTTTTGCCCATCATGTGAGTGCGGATTCTTTAAACGAAGTGATAAAAAGCAAAAAAGTTTCAAAAGCAAGCCTAGAAATTAAAAAGATGAATGGGATCAGATGTGCCATGCATTGAGCCTCCCTCCCCGTACCACTTGAGAGAGATATGTCAAACACAAATGGACAAAGATAAATGGGAAGCACAAAAATAAGGAGACAGATAAGGACATCTTAGTAATCCGTCCTCTAAAAAGCAGGGGTAACGCTAGCTCTGTGACTCTCTGGTAGCTCACACAAGAAACAATTTACAGATAGCAGCCATACATCGGGAGAGTGATTTAGGGTGGTATTTATGTGCAACTGCATGCTAAAATCCAAAGTGTATTTCTGCCTTTTTGTTTAGTGCTTCTGTGTTGTTGTGCACATATGCCTCTACGACATGAACAAGAATGAGAGATATAATTGAGATGTCGATGCATATGTCTTTTCACGGCGCAGGCAAAGGACAGGGCTAGCTATTTATTTTTTTTTGGAAAGACGGCAAATTGTATTACCGGGGCCGAAGCCAAATAAGGGAATGCTTACAACAAAGCAACAACCAAAGGAAGAACACAGTGGAGAGGGGAACAAGGGATAAAGACGCTGAACCTAGAATCACGCGTCATCCCCCCTTCCTTGAAAACAAGAAATTAAGGAGGGCTAAGAAGCCCATCCTTGTTCAAAATATGTACCAACGAGGATGGAGGACGGTTAACCCATGTAGGACAGGGCTAGCTATATGCTTGGAATTTTCTAGCATGAAATAGTGAGCTAGTCTTCCACCGTTTACAACTTTCTAACATCTTTCTAGATATTGATTCATTACATGCATTATCATTACTATTATTATAATAATTCTTTAATTTGAATTTGTAACCTTGTTTTAGTTTTTGGTTATTCTTTTGTGAGATTAAATTTTGGGAGTTTTAACGAAAAGCCCGCGGTACTGTTCACTTTAACGAAAAACCACATTTTTACACTAAAAAGTCAAACCTGGTACTATTCACTTTACCCTTTATTTTGTCCTTATCGTTAAAACTCAAAGTTTTCAAGCCCTTTTCATTAGTTTTCCTTTAAATTTTAGGACCAATGGTTGTCTAATCTTCTATGTATAAAGCTAAAGAAAAAGGTGAAAAGTGATTTTGGTGTCACCAAGTTTCAACAAAAATACCCCTAAGACAAAAAACTTCAAAGGCATCCCAAAATAATGCATCAAATAAGGTAGGGGCATTTTTGTCATTTTAGCAGTATTTTTTTAATAATTTTTTTTCCAATAACTAGTACCTCACAATAGGCTAGCAATAATGTGATTCAATTTCTCTTTTTTTTTTAAAACATGTTCAAAACATCTTAAGAGGGGTGTAATGCCGGTTATAAAAAAAGTCATTCACACGTGGATAATAATGTGATTAAATTAGTTGTCAAATGATTTTTTTTTTCAACAAACGATATTATCTATACTAAAGGGGAACGGATGAGCTTAGCCTCACAATGGGTTAGCAATAATTTGATTCAATCAGCTGTTTATCAAATATTATTTTCTCTATTTTTTAAACATGTTGAAAACATCTTAAGAGGTGTGTAATGCCAGTTATTAAAAAGGTCATTTCACACGCGGATAAATAATGTGATTAAATTAGTTGTCAAATGTTTTTTTTTTCAAACGATATTATCTACACTAAGGAGGAGGGGGTGGGCTTAGTCTCACAATGAGCTAGCAATAATATGATTCAATCAATTGTTTATTAAATATTATTTTCTCTATTCTTAATGTAAATTCTATAGAGACCGATTTTATTATGTGAATTCAGCTGCTTTAATTGGTTTATGAGAGGTTTCTGCTAGCATGATCTAAGATTATTCATTTGCTTCAAATATTTGACTTTCCTTTTGTCAATTTACACATATTAATATATTTACAACGTGTAAGTCGCGTATATATATATACATATATTATATAAATGCATATAATGTAATCAAGTCCTATTTTCAAAGGAAAATCAAGTGGGACAGGGAGAGATTCCCTTTGCTTTTTAAGAAAGGTTGTCTTGGTGGGTTTGTGCGGTGGTAACGGCATCATGTGACTAAGGTGTACGTTCATTCACGCCGACTTTCAGTGAAACCTCTCCACAACTATGAAGTAAAAATCTAATCCTTGGGGAGGAGAAAACCTATGGTGTCCATTGTCTCAAAAATAAAAAATTCCTTGGTTGAGCCAAATAATAAGGAAAATGATTCTAGTTCTTGATTTCAGTCATAATTTCCAATGACTTCTTCTCATGAAAGTTATTTTTGCTTTACAACATGGTGATTTGTCACAAAGACAGAGATCTAACTGGGGCGCAAGGAGATTGGCCTAACCACATTTGTCGCAAAGTAACTGTATAGCCTTCTATTGGTTGTAGTTTGATAGTTGACATAATGTCCGAACTGTCTTTGTAATAATCTTAAGTTTAATTAATTTCTGTTTCTCGCTCTTATATTTGTTTGCACTAAACTTTTACTTTGAAGAATGTATGAGTAAGTTTGATATATATTATTTTTGTTTGTCAGTTAACAACAACTTAAGATTTTAAGGTTAGTGATTGTTGCAACAAAATTAAAGATGAAAACGAAAAGCTATATAACTCCTCTTTTTGAGTAGCACAACAATCTTAAGTTTCGTATTTCACTTCTCTCCTATTTCATATATAAAATATTATAGCTAAATCTTGAATATGTACAATCAAATATAAATCAACACCTTATGATAAATTGAGCATTCTTGTATTTGAGTTTGCAACTTAGCTTGTATGTAGTCTAAAATATAATCCCATATGTTTAGATTGAGTGGGAGTTATATCATTTTGTAAAGGGAATTTGGTGAGGGAGGCAGATTGTTTGCCCTCCTTTTACCATACTCTTCTCATTCCCTCCTGTTTGTACGGTCAAGGTTAAACCACGTCAACATTTTATATTCTTATTGTTTTTTGTCTTATTATCTCTATAAAAAAATTAATATAAAATGTTGACGTGGTTTAACCGTGACCGTACAACACAGGAGGGGATGGGAAGGGTATGGTATTAGGAGGGCAGACAATCTGCCTCCTTTGGTGAGCCCTACTAAAGGGGAAATAACGATAAAGAATAGGAAAGGGATCATGAGAGAATCCGTTTTCATCAAATCCATTAAGTTTGAGATCCGAACAGTTGAAATTTAATCAAATGGTTACAAATAAAGAATTCTTTTAAAAGTTATAATAACTGTAATCGTTGTATCAAATTTCAACGGTATGAATTCCGAACTCGATAGATTTGATGGAAATGAATAAAACAGAATGTATAGTGTCAGAGCATGTGAGCTACGGCCAGTAGTAAAGCAATTAATAGAGCCAATCAACTGCACCTGCCAGCACTAAGAATATACACTTTAAGGGTATGGCCATGCAGTGTGGTACTGTGGTATATATATTTAGGCAAGGGGAGACAAATCGATACCAAACGAGAGGCCCGTGAACACGTACTACTGTTAAATCAGTGTTAATGCATGTCTTGTATATGCCTCTTCCTCCAGATTATTAGCTGGCTCGGTGTCTGTGATGTACATACATGTGTCTTTGTTCTGACATATCAAACCCCATCTCTGCCGACTCATTTCCCACAAACCCTAGCTATCCCAATGCAAATTTCCCAACTGGAAAAAGTAGGTGAATGGAACAATAACATAATCCCATTCGTTCTTTTGTGGTTTTGGCACTTGCTTATATAAAAATAGCTATTTAGCTAGAACTTGACTAGTTTAGTTAGTCCCCACCTGCCTTCTGTGCTCCTCTTAACTCTTTCAATCCTAATAGTAGTGAATAATTTGTCTTAATCTTCATGTCTTGGACATGTACCGATTACTAGATCCCACCTCCATCTCATATTAGATAGTACTATATATTAATATTTGAAATACTAAATTACAAATTCTTAACACAAACAAATTGATAAGGCAGATTCATGTTTTTTAACATATGTTGAAAATTAAATTACTGAAATCAAATATGGATCATTCTATAATATGAACGAGAAATCCTTACACACGGCCGTAATATATCTCAAAAATCCATATTGGGTTCTGCAATCAAGTCATAAGACACTATCTAACGTCATTCCCGAAAATAAAAAAAATAAAAAAAAAAGACATTGTCTAACGTGATTGATTAACACCATATTAATGGGTGACTAACTCCCAAGTGAGAGTGACATTCATGTAAGAATAGAATTCACTCTATTTTTTTTTAAGGATAATAAAATTAAAGAGAAAAACCTCTGGGGCATCTACTACAAAAGTTATCAAAGTGCTGGCATTCCTTGCACAACTAGAACCAAATTAGAATTTACTCTGTTTATTGTGTATGTTTACAATATTTAGTAATATTATTTCTCTTTTTTATCAATAATAAAAGGAAAAAAGAAACTTTACCATTTCCATTGGTTTTGGACTTATTTGATATCTTATATAATTGCATACCATTTGATTTGTAGATTCTAGCTTAACTAAGTTGGTTAGAACAGTGTGCTTTCTTTTCTGCACCTAAGTTCAAATTTTCTTTTTTGTAACTTCGATAAATTTGGTGTAGAATAATTTACCATTGCCAAAAAAACAAAATGTATGCCATTTGAATCATTTGCAAAACTTCTGTTGGATATACAGTTTTGCAGTACCTTTGCCTATTCGGATAAAAACAAGAGGAGAATAGTTTGGAAATTCAAAATTCCAACACCCACTAACTAGTTAAAGCGCTCTCCTTGCTCTTGGCAAGCTATAAAAGCCATCCCATCCCATGCATGCCACAAAATTATTAACTCAAATCTGAATACTAGCTAGTGTGCGTTTAAAAGTAAAAAAACACAGAGAGAAACAGCCAAACAAAGAAACAGAGCTGATGAGAGCTATGGTCTCCGGGCTGCGGAAGAGAGTAGCATTGCGCCGAAAGCTTCAAATTCTAAGGAGCCTTACCAAGACAAAATCCGTAATATCATCTGTTCTTTTGATTTCTTGGTACTAGCTAGCTAGCTAACCTATATTTAAACATTCTGTGTGTTTTGTTGGATGTTTATACTTAAAGGTCAAGAGGACCTCCATTGTCGTGGATGCTTTACCCCACATTTATATGCTGAAACTCAAGCTTGAAGCAGTCCACAGAGAGTACTTGCATCTCATGGCTATCAAGACAGATTACATAAACCTAATCAAACATCTTCAAGTCCACGAGGTCTCTCTCTCTCTCTCTCTCTCTCTCTCTCTCTCTCTCTCTCTGTGTACTTTATATATATTTATTAATTTTGTGAATATTGTATGTGCATGGATGGGCAGGAAGTGAAGGTAGAGAAGATTGAGGAAGGGTTTCATGTGAGGGTGAAGTGTGAGAAAGCAAAGGACACTCTGGTTTCAGTTTTGGAGGTATTTGAAGAAATGGGTCTCAATGTTGTGCAAGCTAGAGTTTCATGCAACAACAATTTTTCCATGGAAGCCATTGCAGCTGTAGCTGATCACCAAAACCAAGAAAAGCTGGATGTGATAGTTGTGACACAAACAATACTTAGGGCCACCAAGATTAATCAAGATGGAAAGGAGACGCATGAATGATTTGTAGTTCCTCAAGTTAATAACTCCTAATTAGTAGTGTTGAATCTTCTCGTCAATGTATAATGAAGATATTAATTGATGCGTACGTATGTAATATAGAAGTATTTTTGTGTCACTTCCACTTTGAACATCTGAAAAAGGTATTGAAATCTGGTAATGAGACCAAAATTGAAACTTCATTGCGTTGTCTAATTTAGTAATTTTTTAATTGATTTCAGATCACTAATTTTTTTGGTACGTGATGAATAGGCATATGGAAATCTAAATACAAGTAAATTACACATGCGTATGTTGAATAAAACAAATTGGAGTGAGACATTAATTTTCTGGATTAAGTGGAACTGTACATACACATTGGAATGTTACTCCAAAAATTTCTTGTATTCTAAGTTCTTTGCTCACAAGGAGTTTTCATGCAAGAGAACTAGCTTTCACATCTATGGTAAAATGAATTAAAACCATTATTAATTAGCATCAATGGAACTTATGGCATCAGGGCTTTAAGTTTTGCAATAAAATACATTGGAACTTTAATGCATGTGCATGTAGCCTTCAAAGTTTTTTGGGGGTTTTTTGTTTCCAAGCCTCTACTTTTTTTTTGTTTTTTTCAAATTTTTGGGGGTTTTATTTTAGTTCTTTGCAATTGTAAGATGGTGCTAGAGCAATGTCATTCTTGAAAGGCTTTTGGTTCAATCGGTAAAGATACCACATGAACGATTACTCGAGTGCTTGAATTGATAACGTTGTTAGAGTTTATATCATCTATTTCGTGATTGGATTGTTTGTTTGTTTGTTACTGCAGTTGGGATATGAGAATCTCGTTCGTTTAGGGACGAGGAGCATTCATATGCTTCTTCTTCTTTTTTCATGTCCTCAACATCTGTCTATTGGAATCTGAATTTGCAGTCTGTTGGAATCTATTTGTATTAGGACGTGTCTGATAATTAATGAAATTTGTCTGTTTGAATCTATATGTTATGTGCCATCTCAATCTATATCATTTGTCATCTGTCTGAATTTGGAATCTGCATGCCTACCTATTCGCCTAGCTAAGCCTACACCCACATCTTCAAACTCATGCCACGTACCGCCATGAGTTTGAGGGGGTGTTAGAATAAATGAGTTTATTTAGGAAATTAATTAGATATTTGATTTGATTTTGTATTAGGGTATTTTGGTATCTTACGCATTGAGGTTTTTTAGGTTTATGTCTCTAGCTTGTAATTTAGTTTGAGAATTAAGTCTGTCAAAACATACCCCTTAGTTTGTAGTCGTATCGATATTCTTGTTTATTTTGTTTTCGTAATAATATTTATAGTTTCATAATTTGTTTGTTTGTTTGTCCATTTGGCACTCTAATTTTCAACGCTCCATTAGCACTCAAAAACTATATTTTTAAAGGAAAATTAATGAAAATGGCTTGAAAAGTTTTAGTTTTAATAAAAAACCATGTTATAAGTTAAGTCACTGTTTATGGAATGTAAAAATAAACTGTTTCTGGATTTTAAGTAACATTGTTTCTGGAATTTAAGTCACTGTTTCTGGAATCTAAGTCACTGTTTCCAGAGACAGTGTTATTTTTCCAGCGACAGTGTTAGTTTTTCTAGCGACAGTGTTATTTTTCCAGAGACAGTGTTATTTTTCCAGCGACAGTGTTATTTTTCTAGCGATAGTGTTAGTTTTTCCAGCGACAGTATTAGTTTTTTGCAGAGACAGTGTTATGTTTTTCCAGCGACAGTGTTAATGTTCATTTTCTTTCCAGATACAGTGTTTGTTTGTGCACGGCCCAAAGGGCTTGGTGTGGTTGCTGCTCGCCGGAGCTAAACGGAAGGGAAGGCCGGATTTCGGCCGGAAAGTTGGACAAACTTTAAACGCTCATAACTTTGTCAATACTCAACGAAATCAAGTGATTCAAAAACGAAAATCGTAGTTCTCGAAGAGACGAAGAGAATGGTACCTTGTACGAAAGCTAACTCGTTGTGGTTTGGCCGGAAAATGCCTCAAAAGCCTCGGAGGTCGCCGGAAACTGGGTTGGACAAACGTTAAACGCTCTTAACTTTGTCAATACTCAACGAAATCGAGTGATTCAAAAACGAAAATCGTAGTTCTTGAAGAGACAAAGAGAATGGTACCTTTCACAATGGCTAACTCGTTGTGGTTTGGCCGGAAAATGCCTCAAAAGTCTCGGAGGTCGCCGAAAACTAGGTAAGATTCAAATGGATATAACTTCTTCAATACTCAACGAAATAGGGTGATTCAAAAAGGAAAGTTGTAGTACTCAGCGAGACGAAGAGGAGGAGGAGGAGGATAAGGGCCAAAGGAGAGCCCATGAGTGACTGGCTGGTGGTCGAGCTGTCTGTTGGTTTGGTGGGTTTTACCTTGTTCTGGGATGGTTTTTGGTTAAAAAAAGTTATAGGATGGTTTTTGGTTAAAATAAACTTAGTTCAAGCCCTTTTTATTAAAGCTCCCTATTTTTAATTGTTTTAAAATTCCACTATCTTTCTTCCTTGGTTAGTATACCTGAAATTTTAGTTTGTCAACCAAAAGATGATTAAAACTTTAGTTCTGCGTACTTGTAGAATACACGTCATGAGTAAAAGTGAGAAGATTAAAATAAATACTTAAGTGGGAAGATTGCTAACACTCCTTTGTTAGAAAAGAAATTCTATTTCAGGGGACTTAAAGAAGAAATTGACTTGGGGCCTTCTATATGCTTAGGCCTAAAAAAGAGGCTTATAATCTCTTGGGCCTTTCCTCAAAAAAGGCGGCCTAATCCCAGTTGGTGTTTTTTGGTTCGAAAACGAAGACTTCACTAAAGTAGAAAGAAACTGTCGGACCGCAGGCTGAAACCACAAATGCACAACTGCGAGACAACCATAGCAGCCAAACCGAAAAACAAAACCCTAAATCGCAAAGCCCCAAAGTAGCAATACACTTTCAAAGCTCCAAAAACCCAAACAGAAAACCCTTATCAGCACTCAAAACACCTTGAAGAGAACACACATCAAACAAGAGCCATATATAAATCAGATGGTGTGGGTACTGGTGTTAATTTGGTTACATAATATCAGTACTAGTTTTGGCCAGGCTACTGAACTGGCTAGGTTAGGGTATTATTGCCCAGAGCTCAAACCCTAAATTTGCCTTTACTGGGGATTGAATTGAAGGCGGAGATGGAGGTGGTTGTAACTGATTAGGGTATAATGGTAAAGAGCTTTTCTTTGGTTTATGCAGTTTGCTTTATAAATTCAAGTTTGGTCCTTATCTGATAGGTAGGTTGATACTTGGTAGTGACACCTCTGACCAAGAACCAAGAATTATGGTACGAACTAGTAGACAACTTGCAAATGAGTCTCAACACTTCCTTATATATTTTAGGAAATTACATTGTTCTATTTGGATAAAATTTGTTTTCATCAAGTTATATCTTTCATAACATGCACTTTGAACTTAATTATAAGTTACAATATGCATATGCGATAAACAACCGAACATATGTAAGCTACTAAGGTTAATCTATTGATAAGGGTAACTAAGTAGGGTGATAAACAGAGTTAGATTACAGATCTAGCGTTTGAAGCCCTATTTAGTAACCTGGAGAAGTATATATCAAACTTAATTATAAGTTACGACATGCATATGTGATAAACAACCACATGCATATGTGATAAACAACCAAACATATGTAAGTTACTAAAGTTAATTTATTGATGAGGGTAACTATGCAGGGTGATAAATAGAGTTAGATTACAGATCTAGCGTTTGAAGCCCTATTTAGTAACATGAAGAAGTATATATAGAACTCAAACTTCTAAATTCACATTTCAAAATAAATTCACATTTCTTTCCTCTTTAATAGAAAACTTTCTATCCAATCCAATCCAACTTTACAGTGCAAACGGTTGCATATTTTCACACATGTGCAACGTATGTGCATGGGTGTTATGGACCGTACCCATCAACTTCACCAATGGAAGCTTCTACAGAAATACAATTATGCAACTGTTGTAAATGTCGACATTACAGAGCAGGCCTGCAGGCTGCAGCTTCAATCTTGAGTCTTGACCATTAATAAATAGTTTAATTATATATCAGATTGATGTGACCCGCTTGATGACGAAATGCTAGATTTCTTCCTTTGAATTGCAGTGAGAAAAGTTACATGCATCCAGATTTAATTAGCTTAAATCCTTGGAGGTACACGAGGGGCCACTTCCATAGTTTCTTGTTAAAAGCTTTCACCCAATCGGCTAAATAGGACGATTTCTCAATTTTCATGAACATATATAAAGAGTTGGAGAGTTATATTCTGACTGGTTGGTCCCAAAGAGCAATGCATCACTCCGACAAAATCAAAAGTCAGAAACAAGTCTAAAGTTAACCAAATAATTAGTGCCCCTTCCAAGACTATGTCATACAACAATTGTACATTCGATTCTCCAATTCCTAACACTAACATGTGTTCAGGAATTTATAAGATGAACCCAAAATATGGATGAAGTTCAAGTTGTCAGGTGATCTGTTAAATAATGATAATGCGAGATTAGCTTAAGATATATCTAAAATATGTTGTATAGAGATTTTTTTTGTTTTTTTTTTGTCAAACAATAAATTTATCAAATTATGACGTTTATATATCAATTGTCAGGATATTAGAAAGCCACCCTGACATGTCTAACTCCGGCCCTCGGTAGCAACCTCTATTCCAAAATATCAACAAAGAGATTGAGTGCGCTCCATTGCTAAGTAAGAACACCACAGTGCTAAGTTGATTGGCTAAGTTAATTATGAATATATCAACAAGAGTTCCTTCTACGTTTCGGTGTGATTTTGTGAAGACGCCAAATTGGCTTGCGACAAAGGTTAAAAAGGTGAATCCATCTCGTGCCCCCACCCTAATTGGACATAGTTCTGAGTGGTATATCTTTTAATCCAGGAGCGAAGCTAGAAAATTAGTTTACCGGAGGAATAATTAAGTAGAGGCTTATCAGGAAGATAATTAATTAGAGGCAGATGTAAGACTCTATCCTCATTGCATGCCAATAATAGCGGGCGGAGTGCCAAGATTTTTTTCTAGTATTTCGGTGAGGCATTTCTTGGAGCACTTGGATGAAACAAACTATTGTGTGCTTAACGTACATCCCCGACCTTTAGTGTTTGTTTAATTATGTGTTTAGGTCAATATTATTACAGTCACTACAACAAAGAGTTAATCAAACATGTAAAGGGGCAGGAGCTCTAATTTATAAGACAATTGAGAGGAGGTAAGGTTAATGGGCCTTTATTATTTTAAGAAAATGATTGTTAAACTTTTCTCAAAAACTTAACATTTCCCCTGCTCTTCTTGATGAATTGCAATAACCAACTTTGATACTCGCCTCCTGATGGTCTTAGAAGATAATCGAGTAGTAGAGTTGCATTGGAGAGATGTAATGTTGTTTAGCTTTTATTGAACTCGTCTTTGTCACGGAGAAAATTTGAAGAAGATATAACTTGGGGTAGTTTTGTCAAATTGTTTAAAATTATGTATATATTTTTTACCCAGCCAAAAAAATTGAGACACCGTTCTGACCCTCTCAGTATTACACGGATCAGGACAACATGTGGGTTACATTCCGTTGGTTAATATTGCTTATTTTGGTTTGCTGGGAGATCACAAAGCTTCAATGCGACATATACTCACCCTAATATGGCTCTTTCTCTTTCTTATCACATCGTAGTCATAAATATGAACATGCTTGCTTCCTATTCAATATTCCTGTCGAGCGTAAAAAGCATGTGATTGGCTCTTCGGAAAAATATTCAAGTTAAGATTCATTTTTAATTTAAAATATGATTGAGGAAAGCCATTGGGAACTTTCCCATTCCTTGAAAAATATACATAGTTGTGAACAGGCCTCATATTGAAAAAGCAATTATGTTATGCACTATGGTAATTATGCATTATAGTGCGAGTTCGATCTTACTGATTTCCTTCTTTTTTAACAACTAACTATTGTATATGGTTCAATATTCTAGTGGAAAGAGAGTTGAATTTTTACTCATGCATATCAGGTTCGAAACTTCTTCATCTCTTAACTTATTGTAATAGTTTCAAATTCTCAATTAATAATAATAATTAAAAAGAAGGCTGTGAGCTGTGACATATGTTTGAGGTAGAGCGGCCATGACGGATGCAGTGGGTGAAGGAATACTAAAATAAATTAAATGAAATGAAAAAAATATAAAAAAAACTAGGGTTAGTAAACATTAATTAGAGTTGTTCAATGTATAAAGAACAATATAAAAGTCGTATTCATATACATATATACATTGCTTCACGGCACCCATGGATGGGGTTTTCTAGAAGACTTGTATATATTTAGGGTTTCGATAGTTTTGATGTAACATATAGGCCAATTGGGACCGCAGGAATAGTATTAACTGACTTGGTCAAGTTTTGAGGCTAAACTTTAGATTCACGCCAAATTTTAAATTTTGGAACCATGTCAGATGCCTCAAATTATCCAAAATGTTTGAGATATTATTTTTGGCTTTGTCTTCAGTCATGGCCCTTAAAAATGTACTAAATGTTCTGCAATTAATTAAAAACATATGATTATCTTCCACCTTTTGGGATTACTCTATGTCATAATTCGTTATGAATAGTTTTATAGTGATCATAACATTCTATCAAGTTTAATTTATGTTTTGCTTTTATGTTAACACGATTTTTTTTTTTAAATAGAGCAATAACATTAGTGAACTAAATAGTTAACTGTTAGAAAAGATTGAAAAAATTGAATACACTATCACGATTAACTGACCTGACACTATAATGAAAAGAAAAGTTAAATTTACGTCATTGAGGTGCTGCTTAGCCTAGCTACAATAGGTGTAATTTGACTTTTCTTATTAATTAATGGAAAATTGATTTGAATTAGATTGGGATTAAGAGCCCTCGAGAGACAGGGAGGAGGAACAAATTTGGTGAGATCATCATGGTTATATAAAATGAGTCGATTAAACAACATTATCTATTTATCATGTCATTTAGATAAGTCATATTCATACATGGTACTTGCCTCTCTATTTTCCTTGTATCTTCGGTTGGGGAAGGAAGTCCGTGCGAAGTTAATTAAACTCTTTTCCATTGAATTTAACGGGAGAACATAATTAACATCCTTGTTTATTTATGATTAATCACAATGGAGTAGGTGTTCACAAACTCGCAAAATGGGAAAGTATCCTCTCTGGATCCTTTCCACCAAGGCACACAATTCAGGCCTTTGAAATTTGATCCAACGGTTACAAACAGGGGCTCACTTTAAAAATTATAATAACTTTAGCTGTTTGATCAAATTTCAAAGGTCCGGATTATGTGCCTTGGTGAACTTGGTGGAAAAGATCCGGAGAGGATCCTTTCCCTCGCAAAATAATAGACAAGCATTTATTAATGTAACAAAACATCAAGCATTAGGTGAGCTCTAAGAGCATCTCCAAATGGGGAGGAGAAATGCTAACGAGTCTCTTTCAAAAGTGAAACTCTCTATGGACTTTCTGCCACTTTTTGTTTTCGGCACAATGTTTATAATGTTGGTACAGAAATTGACGTTAAACTATGCGGTGGCAAACAGTTTATGAAGCGTACCACTTTGAGAGAGTCTCCCTAGCATTTCTCCCAAATGAGATGTCAAAAATCCTACGTGGACTAATTTGACACAAAAAAAAAGGATGCTTTTTCTGGTTTCAAAGGAGATGCCAAAATTCTACATGAATTGGCATACTCTACTTTGCTGCTAATTTGAAGGCAATGTCATATTTTTGTGAGAAAATTAGAATTAGATGCCTCATTTTAGACTTTGTAGATTAAATATTTATGCTTTTTGAGTTTTTGATTAAGCTTTTGAAACATTTGATTAAAATACTCAGACTTGAACTACTTCAGATTAATTGAAATTAATTTACATTTAAATATCTACTATATATTTTAAATAATTTCAACTATATTTAAGTCTAAAAATTTAAAATTTTCAAATCTAAATGTACACCCACGCCAAATGGAAACGTAATAACATTAAATAAAAACGTACCAATGTCAAACGAAAACGTACTAAGCCTGAATTAAAACGTACCCAATTATAAAATATATTAAAATGAATATTCATCTTTTTGGAATGTTTAAAAATATGTTTGATTCATACACAATGCTCTAGATATCTTGTTTTCAGGTAGATAAGTCTCTGGAACAACTTTTAGTTGATCAGAGATAAATCTTTATTATTGTAGATAAAGGTAAATAATAACGATAAATCATATAATTTTGAATTAACAAAAAAGTTATTATTCGTTGATTAATGACTCTTTTTACAAAAAAAAAAAAATTAATTAAAGTAATTTAAACTTTTACATTGTTAATGACTCTTTCTATAAAAATAATAATTAATTAAAGTAATTCCTCATTATTAGGACAAAAAGTAATAAAACTTATGTTTTGAAAACAAACGTACCAAAAATTCAAATGTACCAAAAACTAAATGTACCAAAAATTCAAATGTACCAAGAAGCCAAATGGACCAAAAATTCAAATGTACCAAGTTACTTTATGTACCATTATAATCAAACGTACTGATATAATCAAACGCACCTAACAATGAGTTTTGTTACATTCTATTTAATTTACTAAAAAAATATTTTAATAAAAAAAAAAAAACTTAAATCATCATAATAAGAGATGCATAAAAATAGGAGGAAAAAAGGGATGCTAACGTAAATAGACTTCTAATGAAATAAAATTAAAGTACCAAAATTGTAGGGAAAATGTTTAATCAAATTTGCAAAATGAATAGATGTTTAGTCTATGACATTTAAAAACTAGGCGTCTAATTCAAAACGTCTCTAAAACTTATGTTTTGAAAACAAACGTACCAAAAATTCAAATATACCAAAAACTAGAAGTACCAAAAAATTCAAATGTACCAAGAAGCCAAATGGACCAAAAATTCAAATGTACCAAGTAACTAAACGTACTGATATAATCAAACGTACCTAACAACCAGTTTTGTTACATTCTATTTAATTTACTAAAATAAATATTTTAATAAAAAATAAAAAAATCTTAAATCATCATAATAAGATATGCATAAAAGAGGAAAAAAGGGAATGCTAATGTGAATAGACTTGTAATGAAAAATAAAATGAAATAAAATTAAAGTACCAAAATTGTAGGGAAAATGTTTAATAAAAAATAAAAAAATCTTAAATCATCATAATAAGAGATGCATAAAAATAGGAGGAAAAAAGGGAATGCTAACGTGAATAGACTTCTAATGAAATAAAATTAAAGTACCAAAATTGTAGGGAAAATGTTTAATCAAATTTGCAAAAGGAATAGATGTTTAGTCTATGACATTTAAAAACGAAATAAAAAAAATCTTAAATCATTATAATAAGAGATGCATAAAAATAGGAGGAAAAAAGGGAATGCTAACGTGAATATACTTGTAATGAAATAAAATGAAATAAAATGAAATAAAATAAAAGTACCAAAATTGTATGGAAAATGTTTAATCAAATTTGCAAAAGGAATAGATGTTTAGTCTATGACATTTAAAAACGAGGCGTCTAATTCAAAACGTCTCTATTTTTGTTTTGTTTTATTTTAATGTTGGACCCACATATTTCTTTATTTTCTTCGCTTATTGGTTATTTTATTTTTAAATTATGACACATTTAATTTTATAAATAACTCAAAAGAATTTTAATTCGACATCTAGGTTGGAATAAAAGACTTTACAACATGCTATTTTGCCACATCAGCTATAAAAATGAAATTTAACATCTCCATTTTTTTTTTGTCAAAAAACATATCCATTGAAGATGGTCTAAACTTTAGCCTGAGAACTCAAGATTAAAACACATCTTGTGAATTCTTAGTTGCGGCTGGTCCAATTATAATACCGTGAGCGTTGTGACCGATCCTAAAACACATCTACGTAAATATCTTATTGACCGTAAAACAATGGATCAAAAGACGTGTGCAATCTTTAAAAATGAAACCAAATAGAAACTTCTTCAAATTGGTAAAACACATTCGATTTGTCATATAACTTTTGTGTAAAACGTTTTTGATCAAGTACAAAGATACATAAGACTTGTTATCTTGTCTCCCTTGAGTGGAGGAATGGGGTGGTGGGCAATGAAATCAAGGACTGAAGAGGGCTTACGTTACGTGGATCAAAATTGGAAAAAAAGAAAAGAAAAAGAGAAGGGTCTCTTTCAGATTGTGACTAGTTTGGGTAGAAAAAGAAAGGAGAAAATGGAGATGGATAATAATTCATAAATCCAATTATTGGGGGGATTTAAATTAAAAAACAAACATTTGGTTGCACGTCCTTAATTTAATATAAACATATAATCCAGAAGCCCATTTGTCAATGTGGCGGCCAATTTTTAAGGACCCTACCCCTCTTCTCCAACACCTCCCTCCGTTTGTTTCTTCTTCTTCTAAACCCCCCATCATCAAATCAGAAACTCATCTCTCTCTCTCTCTCTCTGCTCTGAGCAGCCAGTTTGTGTTTCTCTGCAAGCATCATCATCAAATTCAGAGCTCCAGAAGTTCCAAAAAAATGGACCCCACATTCTTCAGCAGCAACAGCAAACAGTTTCTGAGCGATCAGGAAGAGAATGACAACACCACCACCTCCACGCCGGAAAACAGCTCAGACTCTCCTCCGCCGTCCACCAATTTCAGCGACTACTCCAAGATCACCACTTCCACCTCCTCCCCCAAAAAAAGGTTTGTAATTTACTCTTTCTCGATTCACAAATTAACCCAGTTTTAGTTCAACTCCATGCACAAAACCGATGTTAATAATGGGATTTTTAAATTAATGTTAATTTACATGAATTTAATTGTTACAGTGCTCGGCGAGCAATACAGAAACGAGTGGTGTCGGTCCCCATCAAAGGCGACAACAGCAACAGCAACACTCCGCCGCCGTCCGATTCTTGGGCTTGGAGAAAGTACGGCCAAAAACCCATCAAAGGCTCACCTTATCCCAGGTAATTCTACTAATAATCAATCAATCCGTAATTACATATTTAAGTTAAGCAAGTTTGAATGAGAGACTGTAATTTTATTTTCCATACTAATAATCATTTCTTAACCCCATTCGTCCGCCTCTTTGTATTAAGTTGCAATCTTTTTTCTCACGTATATTACAGCAGTTTAGAATACTGTCGAATTTGTCAGGTTTGTATGATCCGTGACTAATTATCTGTTCTGTTTTTCTTTGGGATTTGGTTAATTTACCAAACTGGGCAGAGGGTATTACAGGTGCAGTAGCTCAAAAGGATGCCCGGCGAGGAAACAAGTAGAGAGAAGCCGCGTGGACCCCACCACGCTGGTCATCACCTACTCCTCCGAACACAACCACCCTTGGCCCGCCTCTCGCAACCACCACAACAACCACAACAATTCAAGTTCCGCCGCCGCAACCAAACGCGGCCCCACCAAGACCGAAGCCCCCGAGGCCCAGCAACCCGACCACCAAGATCAAGACCTAGACCAAGACCAAGACTCTAGGTTCGCGGATCTAAACCACGAGTCGCTTATCGTAAACGGCGAGTTCGTCTGGTTCGCCGACATGGAGACCACGTCGTCGAGGGTGCTCGAGAGCCCCATTTTCGCTGAGAGCAGCAGCTCAGTCGGGTCCGACTCCGCGGACAAGGCGGCGATGGTGTTCCCCTTGGGTGAGGAGGACGAGTCGCTCTTCGCCGATCTGGGCGAGCTGCCGGAGTGCTCTTTCGTGTTTAGGCACCTTGGTGTGGGACCACAAGCTCAGATCTGTTGACACGTCTGCCCTTTTCCTCCAAAACCCTCCATTTTTATTTGCTTTTTTTACACACACACTCTCTCCCCTCGGTAAATACAAGAGTTTTGTGTCAACGAGTATCGTGCGCCCTAAGATACCGAAAGTTTTTTTTTATATTATTTATTTAACAATTTTCTGATTTTAGTTTTTATTTTCTAGTAATAAAAAAGTTTAATTATTTTTTTCCTTGCTTTGATTTTAGCTTAGTGAATGTTTAAATCTGGATCTGTCATGATGTTGGTGTAATTAGCATATTTTGGCCGTCTGTTTGAAATGTGTACATAGATTAGAATATTCTTAAGTGGGGCTCACCAATCAATTATTGCTAATTTTATATATGCTAATCACACGTTTGTGACATAATATCTTAATCCCCCGTTTATTCTTATAATATGAAAAACTTGTTTGAAAGTGCTTTGAAACTAGCAAATCATTTTTTTTGGCGAAAGTGTTCTTGCAACCAATTATAGTAAAAATACAAGTGAATTAGAAAAAGTACTTGTAAGAAGCACGTAAGTGTTCGAGTTATTTTAAAAGCATTTTCAAATAAACCAATATGATTTTTAACTAAAACGTTGATAACGAGCGAGTCCTTTGATGTCAAGGATTGAATTGATAGAAGTGAAGAAATCATATAAGGTGTTAATATGATTTTATGGGAATTGAAATGGACAAATTTAGCATCTTGAAGCTTTTGGATGCACTAGTGTAAGGGGATTAGAACCAAACCAAACTTGACCCCAATTCAAAAGTCGGACTGTTAGCTAGCCCTTGGAGCTGGCTAGGTTAATTATATTATTTTTCCAACTAAATTAATTATGACAAATAAAATAATCCAGCAACCATTGATAATCACATGGCCATTTGCTTCCTCTTTATTCTTCCTTTAGTTCCATCGATCTTATCCTGCACATTGAATTTTCTCGACTTTTGTTTGCACGAAGCAATCCACACTGTTTTTTATTTTTTTTAAACGTTCCTTTCCTTTTTCCAATGATGTATAGTATTGCCATGATACTAGGGTAACTCTTTAGTCTTAGAATCATCATTTGCATATTATGCAATAATGTGCCTATCTTTCTCGTGAAGTAACTAGTGGAATGAGAGATATAACACGAAGTACTGTATAATCCCAACAATTATTGCCCAAATGCTTTAAAATCAACGCATTAATCTAAATACAAATATTAACAAAAAAAAAGGTGGGTTAAAACACACGCACATATAAGAAGATCATGGTGGAATCGGATTTTCCACTTGCAGTAAAATTGATTTTAAATGCAAAAATGCCCTTATTGTCACCCTTTGAAAAGTTTAGTACTGAATTGGCATGCCCTTATGCACCAAAGTTGGTCTAGTTAAATTCGTCATAATTATAGTGAAAATAATTTTATTGCTGATGATTTGGCTTGTTTGGGTTTGTCATGCAGTTTAGGTCCATCTTTTTTTAGCAAGCTCCTCTTTCTTGTCGTTGGTTGCTAGTTGCAGATATTGCTAGAGTTTTATAGCCTCGTAATATTCTTATGTAATCTTTCATTTTCTTTAAAGCTTATACCCAGTTGTTAAAAAAAAAAACATACAAAAGATAATATAAAGACAATTCGGGTTTGTTTGGTATCATTTTTTAATCCATTTTTTGTTTTGAAAAATAAAAATAAAAAATTTAATATTCATTAGTTTCAAAAACAAAATATAGAATACAAAATAGTACCAAGCCTTAGGGTTTTGTTTTTCCTTCTTAATTTTCTACGCACGCCATTATGTAGGTTCTATTCCACCCTCATAATCATATAAGCAACCCACGTACGTTATGAAATTGAAGAGTAAGATTCTCATGGTTCGATTAGACGTCGAACGAAAGTATCTTTCTACTTTCTAGGCAGATCATTCCCAAAGTCAAAGAAAGCCAAAACCCTTGACTCTTAGGTGGTGATGATATTGCTGGATTTTGACCCCGTCACCAATTATGGAGGCCCATAGAAAAAACATAGTAAAATATCTTGCACGTCACACTCTAATTTTCAAAAAAATTAAGGAACAGTGCTAATATTAGACTCATTTTTACTTTTTGCACACTTCTATTAATTTTTTTATTATTGATTTTCTTCAACTTATTCGATTCGACGTTCAAAAATTAAAATGAGTACATGAAAATAAAAAATAGATGTGTGATAGCACTATCCTTAACTGTACCAGCTTACCTCAACATATTATAAACCCTAAAATTGATGGAATAAAAATTCAGAGTGATACAAGTTGTTGATGAAGACTAAAGATGGGGACCCAACTGGATATATATATATATATACCAAAACCCTAAATTATATGTATATATTTTTTATATTTATAGTTCGAAACCCTAAATTGTATTTATTTATTTATTTACGACTAACCTAAATTATTTAAAGTTTAAACCCGTACTTGGTCTTGTCGAATTTAAAAAATTAATACGATTGTTTAAAAAATGTCTCATCTTTGCAACTGGCTTTTTATTTTAGTAATTGATTTACAACATCTGCACAGCATATAACACGTCATATAAATTATTGCACAGTCATTGCTCATGTCACGGAAGAATCCCTTTGGATAGTTGGATGGGATCTACTTCTTCCTTATCCGTTACGGCGTTTCACAGATAGAGAAAGGGAGAGATGAATAAATTAAGGCAAATGACAGCTTTGGCATGAAGATTCACCATTTTATTCAAACCCTAATAAACGCCAGTTTTTGTCTCTGCATGGAACGTGCTCTGCATTAATACCTTCCGCGAGTATTGGCTGGAATCTAGGTTTGAATAAGGCACACTTGTAATAACGGTAAAGTAAGAAACATTTTTTAATCGAACAAACTAAAATATTATGGTGCTAAACTGACAATCACGTATGAATCATGAGTTAAATTTTTATTAGATTAGGGTTCAGGAAAATTGTTGTCATTCACTGTTCGATCATAATCTCAAAGGTGGAGGAGAAAGTACAACAAAAGAGTTAAATGACCACATATCGTTAGATTAAGATGAACGGTGAGTGATCACAATTTTCTTGGACTCCAACTTTTTATGAATCACATGCATTTTGATTTGATTGTGTATTCAAATTTAGCAGAACCACAATAGATACTTGTTGCGTTAAAGACAATTGTCCATGCATGTATTTTATGTTTTAACTATTTCACATAATATTGCGTAATTGACTTGAAATATCTGCCACAATAATATCTCAGACGGAAGTTCTCCCTCCGCCGTTGGTGGGAGCGGATTCACTGTGGGGTCCACACAAATCTAACGGATCGCGGTTTCCTTAGCTTTCCTCAATGGATAATACAACATATTGTGCAATTTGGGCTGTTGTCGTAGCTAGGCTAATCTGTGGATTACTGAACTCCAGCCGTCCGGCGTTGCCTGTGGACAAGGAAAGTGTTTGAAATGGTTTAATTCGTATCGGCAATGACATCCTTCCCCAATGATTGCGTACACGTCTGATCATCGAAAAACGACGTCCAAACTAAACTTCTGAAATTTGGCAAAAATTGAATTCCAAAACGATACGCACCATCTTCACCAACTCTTTTGTTTTGTAGGAATCGACCTGCACGACAACCTGTCTAAAGAGGGAACTACACAGCAGCCATGAAACATTTGCCAACATACGACAGATTATACAGAGGGAGTTGAATGAACAATTTCAATTAATTCGTCTCAAGAATATAATCTCGGAATGTGTGAAAAGTAACATGTAATATCTTGTTACAAGCTCCTCTTGATCAGCTAAACATATATGTCTTAGGATAATTAATATAACGAAAATGGAAGTAAACACGGAACCCCGCCTGCCTATCTCCTATCGCCGGCAGAATTTCCGAGAATTTTTTTTACACAACCCCGGTGGAGGGAATAACAGATCATGTGGTAACAGAAACCAGCTACAACCAGTGCAGATTCGGGCCCTAACTTGAGCAACATCCACCTTTCTTCACAGCTGAAACATCTTTACTGACGTCGATTTTCTCTCCTTGAGGAACGGTCGAAGCAGCTCCATCGCCAGCCTCCATGGCCTTCCTGCTCACAATGCGAAAGATCTGGGTGAGGACTTCAGAAAATGCACTGTCCACGTTGGTTGCTTCAAGTGCAGAGGTTTCCATGAAGTAGAGAGACTCCCTCTCGGCAAAGGATTTTCCGTCCTCTGTTGAGACTGCCACAAGGTGACGAAGATCTGATTTGTTACCAACAAGCATGACAACAATGTTGGGATCAGTATGGTCTCTTAACTCCTTTAGCCACCTTTCCACACTTTCGAATGTTGAATTCCGAGTGACATCGTACACAAGTAGTGCACCAACAGCCCCTCGATAGTAAGCACTTGTTATTGCCCGGTACCTACAAATACAATACAAAAGGTAAATACATGCTTGATGTGAAAGGAATCTAAAAAACACAGAATTTTTCACCGCCAAGTCCCAAACTATAGCACTAATGTACCGATACTAAATAATGATAACGATAACAATATAATACTAACACAATTAGTTAGGACATCAAATTACCATTAACTTATTCAAAATCCCATATACAGCATTACTACAGAGAGACAATTACATATAAACTATCAAACGAGAGCATATTGAAGTTCTACATCACAACAAATGTAGGTGTTCCAGATCAAGTGTCAACATCATCACAAAAAAGAAATGCTGTCAAATTATACAATGAATATTTAATAATAATATGATACAACCATACATAACCCATCTGAATAGAGCCAAAAGTTCATCAATTTTTCTATACACAATGGTAACTTCAGCAGAAAGACAACAAATGTTGTTAGTGACGGGTTGGGTTGAGGTGGATGGCTTGGGGTAACTTAGTGTGAGATATGGACCTGAAGTCGGATGGTGGCTTTACAATATGTTTCAGAAGAAAATTTGTGCATGTCGAATAACATAGTGAAGAGATTAGTTATCTCACATCCTCATTGGTTTAAATAGTTTAATAATAGTTGGGCACAGAGGGTAGGTTGGGTTATTTAGTCTATCTTACTCCAATCTGTGTGGATATCTAACATGGGTTTCAAACAAAATAGTTCAACCAACATTTGATGTCAATCACAACCTTAGTGTTGCTAATAAGATGGCTTCATTTTACCTTTTTTTTTTTTTTTTAAGAGAAGGGGTAGTCCTGGGACAACTATATTGGCATACCATGAAGCACTCAACACATACTTCAAACGATTTGTTTATGTGGACTGGCCACAATTCTCGCTAGGAGAGCACGTAGTATTCATGAAGAGATTTTAAATTATCTTGTCAGCTTAAGCGGAATAACTCATAAGAATGTGCAGCATGTTTGTTTTTCTATTATAACATTCATTATTTTCTCCTTCTCAATGCTAGAAAGAAAGTGGACCTGATAGCTTACACTCATCGCACCCCTCTTATTCTAGCAAGAATAATGTAACTTGATTTCGAGGGTAATTGAACTGTCTCGCAGCTCGTACAACTTCACCAGAACAGTAAGGGAGACTAGATAATCTTCATCAGCTGTCTGTTTGGGTGCTCAAACTATTATCCATTATTGAATATGCATAAAATTCAAACCAAAATTGTTAATAGAAGAGTAAGTGTGCATGTGGCACAATACTGGCTAAACAGTTATGCAGAAAACCTGTTCAAAGTGAAAAGGCATGTGAAGGAGTTTGAATGACAATAGAGAGTTCGGATTTGGGGTAGTAGTACTGGTTTGAATGGTAATAAATTAGGAAGGCTTTATTTCTCGAAATGAAAAATTGCTACAGGCTCATAGAAAGTCATTAGAATATAGAGACACATATGATCATAGATAATACAGAAAGCAAAACTTTGGCCAACTTCAACATCCATCTGCTCAGATATGACTTATCTTTTTTATTATATTATACCTTATAGTGGTAAGATTTGAAACTGAGTATAATTTGCGTGCTTTTCATAATGATGAAATACTAAAACCATCACATTTTTACCCCTAAAGTTCATAACGGTCAAGGCAAACTATAGCACATCTGCATTGCATGAGCACTTCCCACCAGTAATTCATTCCAGAAAGCATAATATAAAACTTAACTTAAATGCATTACCGATAGGTCACATTACACCAATTTCTTTTCAAACCATGTCAAAGTTCAAACTCTGCACTTTGAGAAAATCAGTTCAGTTTCTCAATAAGAAATACAATCTCTCTGATAATTCCATGTTAGCGGAGATTAAACAATCACGTTCCACTAATGTTAAACAAGTTGCCCTTTTTTCTAACAAAAGACTGTAGCCTCATCAGTAAACCGTAAGAATACTCAGGGGCGACACCACAGTTATATTACATCTTTTTTTTTACTGGTGACCATACAGAATTTGAAGCCCAGATGAAAATTTGAAAGCAGATTTAATGAAAGATCTCTCTACCAACACAGTAGCTGGAATCTCCAGAAAGTAATGACTTTGAAACAGAGAAGGTTGGTTTGACTACCACATATATTTAAGAAAAGCCAGCCATTAACAAAGCTTCACTAAGTAATGGTATCCAACAAACAGAAGTTCTGCACTAAAAATCATCATTCCACTGAAAATTAAGTACATTTCTCCGTAGAAAGTAATGGCATTTACTATTTAAGCATTGTATCCGATGGATCAATGACGTTACATGTAGCAACGAGCCACCAGGCATTTCCAAATACCAATTCACACCAACCGGAAAGCATAAATTACAGAGACCTATAAACACAGCTTGCACATTTCATTTCATTTCTAATTCATAAGTCATATATAAAGTTAAAATGAATTGCAGAAGAAATGCAGATATGCACAACAACAACAACAACAAAATAATGTCAAAACCACAATTTTCCTTCAGACAATGAATCAATGCTTGATCTGTGTATAACTTAGATTGCTACAGAAACAAATCGAAACCAAGAAAATTATGAGCACTTTGATTCTAATACTCAGATCTAACAAAAAACCAAATAAAGCACCAGCACCAACCAAATTGCAAAAGCTTAATTCTTCATCACCTAAAACCCAACAACCCTGACCCATTTCATATCTTATGATCATCAACCAAAAGCTTCAATCCCACATAAAAAACTCAAAAAAATAAGAATAACCCAGATCACAAGAAAGCAGAAAGATGAAGAAAGAAGCAAGAAAGCAGACCAACCTTTCTTGGCCAGCAGTGTCCCAAATCTGGGCCTTGATGACTTTGCCGTCGACATCCAAGCTACGGGTGGCGAACTCGACTCCGATGGTGGACTTGGACTCGAGGCTGAACTCGTTCCTGGTGAACCTCGACAGCAAGTTGGACTTGCCGACGCCGGAGTCGCCGATCAGCACCAACTTGAAGAGGTAGTCGTAGTCATCCTCAGCTCTGTACCCAGCCATTACTGTGACCACAAAGAAAAAGTCTGAAGCTTTTTGTCTTCTGAGAAGAAGGTGGTGATCTCGTTCTTCAGATCTCACCCGATGAATTGCTTTTGCTCTCTGAAATCTTCGTTATTATTTTTGCTTTCGGCTTTTCGGAGGCGCGTGAGACCTGTGGAAGACCGCTGTCTGGAAGGAGAGAATGTGGAAAGTGAAATGACGTTTATGTCCTTGCTTGATCAATGTGGGTTACAGCTGAGAAGTCTCATTTGGCGTGAGGGTGTTTTTGAGTTTTTGAGATTTTGAGATGCTCGTTTTTGGGTCTTCTAATTTCTGGTCTTTGGGCTGAGTGGGCTTTCAGAAACAAGAAAGTAGGATACAATTTAGCAGATTCGAGTGAGATATTATGATATTTTATTGGGTAAATTACACAGAACCACCTTCACTATTAGTCGTGAACATTTTCATACCTCGTCTTTAAAAAATTTCAATGTCATACCTTATCTTCGAATTTGTTTCAATTTCATACCTTCCGTCAGCCTTCCGTCAATTCCTCCGTTAAAATGCTGACGTGGCAAGTGACGGGATCCATTTTATATTAAAAAATTAAAAAATTAATTTTTTTCTTCTTCTTCTCTCCTCTCTTTTCTCTCTCTTTCTTCTTCTTCTTCTTCTTCTTCTTCTTCTTCTTCTTCTTCTTCTCTTCTCTGCCCAGACCGAGAACCCTTATTTTTATTTTTATTTTTTTTCTTCTTCTTCTTCTTCTCTTCTCTCTCTTCTCTCTCTTTCTTCTTTCTTCTTTCTTCTTCTTCTCTTCTCTGCCCAGACCGAACACCTTTTTTTTTTTTTTTTTTTTTTTTTTTTCTTCTCCTCCTCTTCTCTCTCTTCTCTCTCTTTCTTCTTTCTTCTTTCTTCTTTCTTCTTTCTTCTTCTACTTCTTCTTCTCTTCTCTCCCAGACCGAACACCTTCTTTTTTTTTTTTTTTTTTTCTTCTTCTCTTCTCTCTCTTTCTTCTTCTCTTCTCTTCTCTGCCCAGACCGAAGACCTTCTTTTTTTTTTTTTTTTTTTTTTTTTTTTTTCCTTCTTCTTCTTCTCTTCTCTCTCTTTCTTCTTCTTCTTCTTCTTCTTCTTCTCTTCTCTGCCCAGACCGAACACCTTCTTTTTTTTTTTTCTTCTTCTTCTTCTCTTCTCTCTCTTCTCTCTCTTTCTTCTTCTTCTTCTTCTTCTTCTTCTTCTTCTCTGCCCAGACCGAACACCTTTTTTTTTTTTTCTTCTTCTTCTTCTTCTTCTTCTTCTTCTTCTCTCTTCTTCTTCTCCTCTTCTTCTTCTTCTCTTCTCCTTCTCTTTCTCCTTCTCCTTCTCCTTCTTCTGGGCAGGGCCGAACACCTGGAGTGGGGTAACAATTTTTTTTTTCCTTCTCTCTCCTCCTCTTTCTTGTTCTTCTTCTTCTTCTGGGCAGATTGGGGGTAAGAAGAAGAAGAACATAGACAAAGACAGAGAGAGAGAGAGAGAGAGAAAAAAAAAAAAAAAAAAAAAAAACCGAACCAGTTCGGCATGCAAGAAGAAGAAGAAGAAGATGAGGGGAGAGAGAGAGAGAAAAAATATTAAATTAATATTTAAAATATTTTTTTAAGTTTTTATAATATTTTAATAATTTTTTAATATAAAATGTGCCACGTCACATGCCACTTCAGCATTTAACAGAAAATTTGACAGACAAGTGACGGGAGGTATGAAATTGAAACAAATTCGAAGATAAGGTATGACATTGAAACTTTTTAATGACGAGGTATGAAACTGTTAATGACCCAATAGTTGAGGGGGTTCTGTGTAATTTACCCTATTTTATTTGATATTGTTGTTGGTTAAGATTTTATTTGCTAAACGTTATGAACTATCTAATAAATGAAATTATTTTATTTTCTAACGTTATGATCTAATGTTAGATCTAAACTATGAGAGGAAAACTCGAATTCAAATGTATAGAGAGAGCATATGTGGTCTAAATAATGAAGAAGCAAAGCCATGAAGAGACCATGATGGTATCATGCCCATGCATTTTGACATTTTTTTCACGCAAAAATGTTTATGTTTATATTTTTCAAGGTTTTCTTCGTAGGCTCTGAGTCCTAATTCGACATTTTTACTTGAAAAAAAATTCATCGGGTTTGATTTGAGGTTGGTGGCTCCTATGGAGTTTAGAAAATCCGTTGCTTTGGAGCTTTGAGGAGGTTAGACAGGCTTGGGGTTTAGGTTTAAGGAAGAGAATGATGAGGATGACACCATACCAGACCAAAACGACAGTGGTTGTTCACCACACAACAAAGAAATTTTTGCAAGATCCGCAGAGCGTTTCGGATTGAGACTTTTAACATAAAATTCTGGCTCCGCCACTGAACTAATATACGGTGCAAGTATCATAGCCATTCGTAATATATGTATGAACAATTTTCACCAAAGAACTTAACAAGCAACTAGAGTGTCACACATATGGGGTATATATGTTATGGTGAATATCGTGAACCATGTTAAGCTAATGACTACAATGAGATTGTGATATTTCTATTGTTGCCTTTTCTTGATTTGTAATAATGATTCACATTTTTTTCATGATCGTTCCCTTTTGATAAAGTTTCTGAAAGCATGAAAACTGACACTGTTTTCAGCACCAAAGTGAGCGATCTTCGTTCTGCGCTACTTATAATCATGGCTAGTAGCATTTTTCTATCATTACATCACTTTGCAAATTCAACAATAATAATTATCATCGTCATACATGAGAGAAAAGGTAAATCCATTCTATTTACAACCGATGTATGATATACATTGTTGTACAGTAAAATTTTCTTCGTATAGCATGACCACTCAAAAGGTGCCTGATACTCTACGGATGTTGGTCCAAAGAAATTAATAATATGTTCAACCATGTCATATAGAAACCAGTTTTTCTGCCTGAAATTGCACCAAAAATATAGGGTAAATTATACAGAACTACCTCAACTATTGGGTCATTAACAGTTTCATACATCGTCTTTAAAAAGTTTTAATGTCATACCGTATCTTCGAATTTGTTGCAATGTCATACCTTCCGTCAGTTGTTTGTCAATTCCTCTGTTAAATGCAGACGTGACACACTTTCTATTAAAAAAACTAATAAAATATTATTAAAAACGAAAAAAATTAATTTAATTAATTTAAAATATTAAAATAATAATTAATTAAAAAAAAAAAAAAAAAAAAAGTTCGTCTCCCCCCCCCCCAACCCCCTTCTCCCCCAACCCCCTGCAATCAAGAAAGAAAGAATAAGAAGATAAAAAGAGAAGAAAAAAAACCCAAGTTCGTCTTCCCCCCAACCCCCTGCAACCCAGAAAGAAAGAAGAAGAAGAAGAAACCGTCTTCATCTTCCCCGACCCCCCTTTCCCTGCAACCCAGATCCGGTCTTCCGCCGATTCCGCGGGTGGAGAAATTGGGCATAGAGAAAATGGGTGTGGATTTAAGGAATAGGGTGTGTAGAGGAGGGAAGAGGGTGCGTGCAGCTTCTTCTTTTTCTTCTTCTTCTTCTTTCTTTCTGGGTCGCAGGGGGTGGGGGAAGACGAACTTGGGGTTTTTTTTAATTAATTATTATTTTAATATTTAAAAATATTAAATAAATTTTTTATTTTTTAATAAAAAATGTGTCACGTCAGCATTTAATAGAAAAATTAACAAAAAACTGACGAAAGGTATGACATTGTAACAAATTCGAAGATACGGTATGACATTGAAACTTTTTAAAGACGATGTATGAAACTGTTAATGACTCAATAGCTGAGGTAATTCCGTGTAATTTACCCTAAAAAATAATTTGGGATCTTTCCTCACCAACCAGACAATCTTTCACACCAACCATGAATTATGCGAGCGTTGGGAAATTAGTTGGGCGTCCCATGAAGTAGAACCCACAACTGATTTATGTGTGCCACCATGTCCATTCGCAGCGGATTAAGGTATAGGTTGATTGACGTGGTATTGAATTATTTGACTCGCGGCGCTCTTCTCTTTAAAACAGCATAGTGACCTCACATAGAAACTTTGAAAGTAGTATGTAAAGCATGATTAACTTGGATGTATTACATTTGTCAAGCTATTGTTCGATCCACTGTACCTCCGCCATATGTTGCACAAGTACAACAGCTTCCTACATAAATTATTTCCAAACGAAAGAAATTTTTCAGCGTGATCGGTAAACGAATGGTACATCACGTGTTACTATATAAATAGTGAGATATGTGTGTTAAAAAGTTTATAACTTAAAAAATAAAATTCATCACTATTTATATAAAAACACGTGATGTACTCCCGTATTCCGATCACAATAAAAAATTTCTCTCCAAACGAGCGCTATACGTATATAAGCAGGCTAAGCACTTTGTGATGTGAACTACAGAACCAATTTTTATAGACCTGGTTTAATATATTACTCCTCTAGCATCTCTCTAAAGCAAACCTTTTCAAATTCCAGCGACTATTTAGCTTAAAAAACAAAGAATGCTACCAGATATTGAAACACATAAACACAGACATGAGTATTATATATAGTACTGAAAATGAAAGTTTCCCCCTTAAAACTTATTTTCTCTCACTTAAAACCCATTCTCTTTATTTTTTCAGACTTAAACCCCTTTTACTAAAGTCAAACTAAGCAAATTTCCTTAACAAGATTGGTATGTCAGTTTTTATAATTCTCGTGTTCCTAAAATACCCTTCTAAGTGTAACGTGAGTTAGGTTTGACTTATAATTAATAATAAACTTTTCATTTTATTGTTTTCAATGCAATTAAATGTCAATTAACCTATTGTTTAATTAGGCTTTCTTTTCTCAAATTTTTTTACCAACAATTGTTTTATCGTGAAACTAACTTACCTTATTAGCATGCAATATATAATATAAATAAAAATATTATGGTCTTTTACGTTGAAACATGGACAAATAATTTGTGTCAAAAAAATTATACAAAATAATGGTTGTATTTTTTTTTCTTATCATAGAAAATAATTTACCTATCTATATGTTAGTATCCACTTAGATTAGAAAAAAAACATTTGATTCAATTAGTGCACCAACTATTAAAATTTTAAAATGTTAGATTGCTTAAAAAAATAATTTACCCAATATATGTAAAATACATGAAAAATATTTTACCTACATACTAACAAACCCAATATATGAAAAATACAAGCAAAATAATTTACCTACATAATAAAACAATATTTATTTTATTTAATACTAATTTACCTATTATATATACATATAATAATAAAATGTGCCAAATATATATATATATATATATATATATTTGATATTGATACATACAAAATAAAATACCTACATAACAAAAGAATGCGATTTGATTCAAAATTAATTTACTTACAAAATAAAGCAAGGTTATTTGATTCAAAGTTAATTTACCTATTATATGAAAAATAAGTTACCTACAAAATAGAAGAATGTTATTTGATTCATTATTAATTTACCTCCAAAATATATATTATTTGCTAATCATAAATTTACATATAGGTAAATTAATTACATATAATATTTTTTTAACATATATGTTAGTACTGTGCATATATATATTTGAACGTATAGTAGTACATATTGCTAAATTATATATATTGAACTTATAGTGGTACAATATACGTTTGACGTGTGTATGTGTATATATATGTATATACATGTTAAGGGTAATCGTATGTGCAATAATTATTTATTCATTATATATATGTATATACATGTTAAGGGTAATCGTACGTGTGTATGTGTATATATATGTATATACAGCCATACACGTCCTTACCACATGCATTATTTTTTGTCAAGTTATAAGTTCCTCATCTTTCCAGTTCCATTGCTCTTGATTCCAATTTGTCCAAATGTCTTCTGGTACTGAGTCTGAGCTCTCTTCTCCTTCTTCGTCCTCACCTGGGTTGCCTCACAAGTGTCCTCTTTCCACTTGTCCAACGGTGCAGTTGGTCCCAAAATCTACCTCTGATCGACTTCTGCAGAAGTTCTTCGATGCCACGGAGTTCGACTTTGATTACGAGCAGAGCGGATTGTGGTCTCCTCCGGTCCGACGTACGGTGTTCATGAGCTCTCGAGGAAAAATCGTCACTGAACAAGAAATGCTTGCCAGACTTTCAACCCTAACGGACGCTCCTTCTGCAAGACACGATAAAGCTTGTTTTGGGGTGAGTTGCTTAAGCTTCTTGTTTCGTTTGTGTGATTGGTTTACTTTTGTGCTTCTCTATCGCGCTTTTAGGTTGTTTCCCACTTGGTTTTTTGTGTATGTTTTTGTCTGATATTTTGTAGGGATGCTGGTGTTCTTGAAGGATATTTTGAAGCCCTCCTGATTTCATTTATGAGGATTGCAGGTCGAGAAACCAATTCAAATCAAGCAAGGAAGAAGAAACAGACAGCCCCATTTTTTACTTTTCTTTTACTTTATCATGTAAATGTTCCTTTTTAACAACCAAAAAAAGGAAAAAGAATATTTAGAGAATAGAAATATTTTGGCATCTAGTCTTTTTATTCTTTGAGTTTTTTTTTTTTTTTTTTTGGTCTTTAATTTCGTTTACAAAATTAGAAAGTTCTGTAATTTGGTTGTTCAATTAGCCAGTGATTTCATATACAAAAATGTCATGAAAAATGTTAATGTACCTAGGAGTAGAAAACTATTGCTAATGTATTTGTATACGGAAGGAAGATTCGAACATCGAGAGAGAGAGAAATTGGGGTATGAAAGTTTATGACCTATGATAAATTTTAAGCTAATGTGTCGGTTACAAGGTGAAAGTTTTGACACATTTACCTAGAAGGGAAGGTTCAAACCCCACGGCAAAAGAAATAAAAAAGGAATGATTTTTTATTGAACGACCATATCTAGGGGTGGGTTCAAAAAACCGAAAACCGAAAAAAACCGAAAACCGAACCGAACCGAATTCTTTTGGTTCGGTTTGGTTTTGGTGGTCTAGAAACCGAACCGAATTAATTAAATTAATATTTTTTTAAT
Organism: Cotoneaster glaucophyllus; assembly: GCA_036320875.1. Taxonomy (NCBI): domain Eukaryota; kingdom Viridiplantae; phylum Streptophyta; class Magnoliopsida; order Rosales; family Rosaceae; genus Cotoneaster; species Cotoneaster glaucophyllus. Next base: position 4,700,126 of record CM070066.1, read on the forward strand.
TTTATTTTTTTAATTATTTGTTTTGGGTATTATTTTTTAAACCCAATTTGTAAGCCTAATGTGTTGCCAAAATCAAAGTTTGGGAGGTTTAGGAAGGGAAGAAATGGCGTGTTTTGTCCTTCTCTTTCCTACTTTCGATTGTGAATGCAGTATACCAAATCTTAGTTTTGTTCAACAGTATTACCATGATTTCTATGAGCAACTTTAGGCACGATTCAAACCCTGAATTCTTGATATTATTGCACGTAATAATATCTGCCTAATGCTAAACCTTCCCTTGAATAATCCGGAATATAGCAACTTAAATACTAAAACACTACTTCGGAAATCGCTTAGAAGATTTATCCTTGCTTTTAACAACTGTTCTTGCTCTAGATGCTTTAGCATGTACATGAACCTGAGCACCGAAGTGTTTGAATTTGATTGATTTTGTCAGCTGTGTTTGAAATATAATCCTTGTCTCGGAAATACATCTCTTTGCTTAAAAATCTATGACGGGGTCGTAAAGGAACAAGAATAACACCCTGATGTGGTCATAGTAGGCTTACAAAGGAACAAGAATAACATAAAAGAATAATACGAATAATGGCGGAAACCTGGTTATTTTGTTCAGTTTTAAGATATAAGATGTGCATGATCAACCATGTATGTTCCAATATCTCCAGGTAAGTCAAAGCATTCTATTTTAATTTTTATTAAACTATAGTTTTGAAAGAAAAAAAAAACCGAAACCGAACCGAAAAAAACCGAACCGAAAAAAATCGAAAAAAAAATGAACCGAACCGAAGTTTCGGTTCGATTTCGGTTTTGGCAAAAAACCGAACCGATTTGAACCGAACCCACCCCTAACCATATCAATGAAAATGACAGCTACGTTACAGGAATATTACTATAATAATATTTTAAACTAATCACTGTTGTCAAATAGAAATATTATTTGAGGAGTATTTCAAACCAATGACATTTGTTATGTAAAAATGTTAAAATGCACGATACTTCATGATTGACTTTATAATGTAACGATGACATCACGATGTAGGTAAGTTTATTTTAACAGTAACTACCATGCTGTGATTAGTGAGGTCATGCAACATATCCCAAATTCACAGCTCACTGAGACAAGCCTATAGGGTCCTCAAATTGCAGTTTTTGCATTCAATAACAAAGGGAATAATATCCTCGAGATCGTATATGTACATATCATGCAGTGATCCAGCGCCCAGGGCTTTATTTTGCATGTGGCAGCAATTCTTCGCAATCCCAGACATATATTCAAATTGTACAAACAGATGTCTACTTTTAGCATGACAAGGTCAGGAAACTTAGATGCACGAGCATTCATCAAAGCTTACATTGTACAGAGAAATTTAAAGGCGAGAGCCTCCAATTTATACCTGTCAGCTACATAAGGAGAATATCTTACCTATAAATTAGGCCGTGATTTTGTGACAATATCACAAACTATTCAAATAGTGTAATGTGTCTTAACTTTCTCACATAACAGTTTTTAATTTCTAGTTATAGGTAAGTTACTCTCGTACATGAGGCCCCACTCTGGAAAAAACTTATATAGAGCTGCATGATTAAATGGATGTTGAGGTACACACACAATGGAATAAGCCCCCACTATACAAGCTACTCGTGTACAAAGTAAACTGATATTGAAAAAAAATCTTCAAACCTTTATATATAAGGAGATTTGGACCTCATGATCAAGGGCTATAATTTCAAAGTTAAAACACTGCTATGATGGTCCTAAAGAACCCTATAATCTTTGACTGCTATGTGTTATAAGACTGAAATTGTTAACATATTATGCTCCATTTTTTTGACTTACAGAGTTAATGTTGATAGCAGAGCTCTATACATGCAGCATTACACTGGTACAGGGTCTTGTTCCAAGATTTCCTTTCCCGTAATTCCATCTTTCAAAGTTTTAAAGTAAACATCGTAGTCCTTCTCAGGAGGTGGGTTTTCGGGATCCACTGTAAATGGCTGGCTAAATGGTATAACACTCTTAACCTGCAAAGGAGTTATAAGCATGTCATAATCTGCAAAAGTTGATGAATGGTATTACACAATGCAGAAACAGCACTTAATTAAGGGTGTGACCTCAAATGTCTTGCCAGTTGCATACGGACTTTCTAGCGCAGCAACACAAATTTGAGCAACCTCCTCTCTTGAGATCTTACCCTGTATGCATATTGTAAATCATAACATTCAGAAGGGAAAGAGGCCATCTATGATTATCTGATGTTCAAGAACTCAATTCCGGCAGTGTTCTTGAAATACTATTCCCATCGGTGAGTTGACATGCAAAAGCAAAGCAAAGAGACATAAATACATCACAAACAAAGGGGAATATTGATCTTCCCTTTAATTATACCGTTATATTGTCTCCTTGATCGAAAATGAGATCTGCTCCGGCAGGCTCCTCAGTTAACGCACAAGGCCTCACAATTGTGTATGGTATTCCACTTTCCCGTATTAAATCCTCCCCCTGATCCAAAACTTTCAAATGTCAGAAAATCGGGACAGCTAAATCGTAAAACTCTACTTGCTAAATGTAGCAGCATAACAGTGATAACACTAAGATGCAATAAAATGTTGAAGCCCAACATATTAGTAAGTATATACAAGTTAAATTATCAAACAGATTGCACTGAATTAGGAGGAAACCTTCAACTTGTATGTCAGGATAAAATCCAATTCCTTGTTCAAGCGAACAGCGGGAGGTTGTTTACTTAGGTCAAGACCAGGCCTCTCAGGTCGGGTGACTCCTGCAGAACCTACATGTACAAGCCTACATTGGACTCAAAGAAAGGAGATTAGTTAAATACTAAACCAGAAAGTGTCCTTAAAATATAGTTCGACAAAATGAAAAGAACATGAAACCTGGGAGTTATAGGATCTTTTAGATATGCCCGTATGCTTGATAATGGGAGCTGAAACGGGCCTTCCACAAAAGTGGGATTCAGTTTCCCATCGTATTCAAACTTGCTAAACATGAGCTGCCATAATTTTGAATATCATCAATAAGCATAGAAGCAATAATTTTGAATATCATCAATAAGCATAGAAGCAAAAAAAGTGAAATAATAGACTAAAATAACGTGAACACTATGGCTGCAGAAATTGTACCTGCAATGACACAATGTTGCTCGGGTCAAAAGGTGGCGCATCTGATACAGTTCTTGCTCGAAATATTGGTTTCAAAGAAGAAAATGGCACGCGTACCTGGAAGGAATTTGAAAGATTATTAATGGAGTTTTAGATTTTAATTACATTGTTTATGTTAATCAAGGGGTAGTGTGTTACTTACTGTCTGCCACTGGTTTCCAACAGTGTCAAAACCTGCTGTGTAACCAACAGTATCCCAATCACGGCTTGTGCGAACAATTAGCTTATAGCGTCGACCATCACCTTTAAGGCGTAGCTCCAAGCCATCATATGCAGAGAGATCCTCAGCTGTTGGTAGATTCTAAAAACAAGCATATTCATCACTAGATAATAAGCAACTTACGAACTTCAAAGGGCGGTAACTATCTCGGTGCAGAATTTAGGTACAAGTCAGAAGAAAACATTGCTATTTACCTTTGTTCTGATACTAGTAAAACCACCATTGTTTGCAGTGGAAACAACCCCTGAAGGAGACATACCAAATAAATAAATGTTAACTAAATGCATCCAAATATAAATAAAGAAAAAAAATAATCAAACATTGTCGATCTGCTTGAATCAGCACCAGAAAGGCAACACATAGACAAAAGTTCTAAAGTTTGAATAGAGCAGACCTTTAAAAAGACCAGTTGGTCCACCATTTTCACCGCCGTTTCGGTCAATCTGAAATGTACTTTCACTCACTCCACCCATCACAACATCATCTAAAGCACCCCAAGCCATTTCCTTAAAACTATTACCTGCAAATTACAAACAAAAGAAGGGATCTCATTTGGTACCTTAGAACATTTACATATATGAGCACCATAGATTACAAGCATTGATGATTTCAGTTAACTTCCATATCTGGAAAATTCGAGCATCTTCCCTTGCATTCTTTCCAAGTATAATAAAAGTTTTTCACCATTTGCTTCCCCTGCTATATTTCATATAAACCTAAATTCTCCCCCTGTTTTTTCCCTTTTCCGAAAGAGCTTTCTATATTTCCAACTAAAGTAACTGGACCTAGTATAAAACAGCCGCAAGGATAGTAATCAGCGTTTTCACCGTTCAGAAGAGTATACCTTCGAATCCAAAAAGTATTTTCCCATTTTGAAGTCCCACGCTTCCTTTTACAGCATTGATCAAATTTTTCATCCCAACGTACTCCACCTTTTCGGGTGAATCCCCCTTTATCTGCTTCCATCAATCAACCAATGCGTTATAGTTACCAAGAAGAACATGTTTGTATAATTGTATTAACACACATAACATAAGTAAAATAATTATTCGTGCCCAAATTAAACTTTATATTCAAGAAATTTCTGGCTCCAAATACAAAATGTAGGCAATCAGTTCGCCACCTCTGGTTCAAAGAACTTGATTCCCTGTTCAAAACAGTAATTTGCTTGTCAAGTGCTTGCTTAAGAAAGATAAATGAACTTTGAAGGCATCAAAGATAAAGCATTTAGAACATACCTGACTATACTTTTGCCTGTCAGGAGTGTCACCTTCCTTTGGACCAACAATGACAGAAACCGCATTAATCACTCTCCTCACACCTTTGAAGTACTCAGGAACTAGCGTACTCTCCTGAGTAATGTCTCCAACAACCTGACATTTTCCAGGAAATAAAAGAAGGTTGCCGTTGAGAATGTAAAAGATAAAAAAATGAAACCACAACCACAATTTGTACAATATACTTGTAGCATGCATCAAGACACCACAACCAGTGAATAAGTCTTGTACGAACGAGTCTGATTCTTCACCATAAAGTATCACCACTAAAAGTAGGAATCTCATAACTAATTCCAACAAGGAAATTTAAAAACAAGGTTGCGAGCTCACCAAGTCGATATCTGGGCCTAACATCTGTCGTGCTTTTTCTTCATTTCTAACCTGAGAGAGTTCATATGAAAAACATAAATTTGAGGAAGAAAAAAGGGTATGAAACAAGTATGCAACAATACGGCAAGAGCAGAATACCAATACTCGAACTGGAAACCCTTTCTTCCTTAAGATGTTGACTGCCCTTCGACCTACACCACCGGTTGCTCCAGCCACTAGGACAATGCCAGAAGTTTCCATTTTCCTTTCTGGTTTACTAGGTGATGTACCGGATAGTTTTTCAATTAAAGCCTCAATAAACTTCACAAATAACAAATTCTAGTTAGTTGAAACAAGATCACTTTTTTTGTTTTAGAAATGTCGAAAACTTTAGCAGTGTGCAACCTTAGCAGGAGAGGGCGGTTCGTTGAAGAAATATAATGTTTTCAAGAATCTAGTCAAGTCCCAACTTTGCTTTCCAGCTTCTGCTGATATGTATCTTCTATACGTTCTCGTAGAGAGATTATCAGTGTTTTGTTGGTAGAGAAAGCTGTGTGGTCTGTCATTAAGTTGAAGAAAGGGTTTAGGAAGTGGAGAGCACAGCAACTGAGGATGTAAAGATTTTTTAAAATGATTCCTACCAACAGGTGATGAAAAATCCTGCAATATCAAGCCATCAAGTAATTAAGTCCTGGCAATTAAGATTCACTAGCTATTTTCCTGCAGTTTATACATGATAATCGGTACAATTCAAGCTCAGCTAAGCTGAAATGAAGTTGAATATCGAATTGATCAAAAGACAATCCCCATTACTTCACGTAGAAATGCAGGTAAAATAACACTAAAATTGTTTTAATTGCTCACTGGAATTAGTTGAACACTCTGAACCAAGTACCAACTGTTCAATAAACAAGAGAAAACAAACTATAATTTCAGGGATCACCGATCACTTACAAACTTTTAAATAAAAACTAAAACTGGGAAGACACTAAAGAAACAATAAGCAATAAGGCGTCTATGAACCGCAGTTTATTGTCTGTTTAGTGTCCTCCCAGTTATATTTTTTTATTAAAAGTTTGTAACTTCTTCTATTTATGCAGATGTCCTTGTATTTTTTTTCAAATTACTCATTTACTTACTACAAAATAAAATTCATCTGGGGAAAAGATTAAGCCTTTGCCTATCAGAATTCATCTGGGGAAAAGATTAAGCCTTTGCCTATCAGAATCTTGGTAAGCAGACATAGCAATGAAATTACACAAAACTTTAAAAACCACCTCCCAAATTAGCTGGTTTGATTGGCTATGAAAAATTTGAACTTTATACCAAAACACCACAATGTCTACTTTTCTAGTCATGCAATTCATAGAAACATTAGCAGATAAGAAACAAGCAGAAGCAGGAGTGTAAAATAATGGGGTTATTTACCTGAATTCTGAGGGCTGATGGAGACAAAGGGGACGACAGATTAATGGCACCTAATTCCATTTCCAATTTTCCAGCGAGAGTTGGAAACTGAATTCCAGACTCTTCTGGGTTTTTATCTTGTTGCTTTTTTATTGTGTAGTGATGGTTGATATTTGTGGGAGTGAATACACACCACATACAGAAGGGCTGAATAAGTAAAGGGCCACACTAACTGTCACTTTCTTTGTTGGAACTTGGACGTGGCTCCTTCTCCATGCATTGTGCATATACAATCTAGAGTTAACTCGAATTAAGAATATTTTTATTACAAGGAGAAGTGTCACTAGACGAAGAGTTAGTTGATACTTGATCGTCAGTATACTCAGTGTGCAGCGATACGATTTTCCAATTTGCATTAGGAACTAAAAAGTTTATTGTTTAACAATGTACCTTACTAATGCAAATTGGAATTACATTATTCTCTAATCACAATGAACCATACTCAGTCCGAGAAAAACATAACCTTATTATAATAACAAAGAAAAACTAATAAAAAATGCTTGAAAACTTTGAGTTTTAACTATAAAGACAAAATAAAAGGTAAAGTGAATAGTATCAAGATTAACTTTTTAATATAAAAATGTGGTTTTTAGTTAAGTGAACAGTAACGGAAGTTTTTCGTTAAAGTTTCCTGTTAACAATTGTTTGTGCCAGTCCGAATCCACGGAGCTGTCATGTAAAGCCAGCCCACTTCAAATCAGTGACCCAGTGTCCAAAGCCCAATAATCATACAGTTTAATCTGCATAACCAAATTGGCCCTCGACTGCTTGAGAAATTTTGTAGTGTGACGGTCACACCATCAAATAGGGTTATTAAATTATGTGTTTATTATATGGGTGGATAACATTGTATTGTATTACAATTTTTTATTTCCCCATGCCTGCTTCATTACTTATGAAGAATCAAATAAAGAATCAAACATGAGTAATCAAATATCTCCAAAACCTGGAATGAGATCAACTAGATGTCTGATTCAAAAGTGATTAATTGAAAATGAGTTTTTTGAGCTGCAATTTAGTGAAAAACATCAAAAAGGGAACAAATTTTCTTAAACACTATTTAATTTTCTAAGAGATCGATTTCCATGACTGAAAGTACCTTAATGTAGCCTCAATTTTTGGCGTCAACGAGTTTTCAATGCGAAATTAAAAAAAATATTACAATCCATGAGAAATTCCAATTTGTCATCTTGGTGGAGAACCGAGGAGTGTGCATCCAACTCCTGCCACCAGCCACCAGCCACCAATTGCGCGCAGGTGGACGTCACCACCATTGGAACCACAGTTGGAGGTAAGTATAATATACTAGTATTTGAACTCGTTTGTTTAGATTCAAAATTCTTTAATTTTAACTTTAATATCATTGTTTTTCGAGTGTTTAAACTTGAATTCCTAGAGATTTACACCGATAAGTACATTTTGTATAACATAAATACAATAATTTGGTGTTATCGAAAGAAAAAAAATTGAAGAATGGGAGGATTGATATGATGCTACTGACTCCTCATGTTAGGATTTGTAGTACGGCATCAACTGAACAGGCGAGGATCGGTAGCATCATACCAATCTTCTCATTTTCCAATTCTTTTATTTATTTATTTATTTTAAGTCTCTTTTTTTCTTGGATAGTTGAACTAATTCTCATTCATCCGCTATTCCTAAGCCTACCAATTCCTAGCAAATAAACATGTCATTCGGAAAACTTCTCCTTCGTACACATTCTCATGATTTTTTCTATTGACTAATGTTGCATATAGGAGCTCTTTCTAGTATCTGTGGCAATATATATGTATTAACTAGGAAGAAAATTTTCTTCTCGAGATGAACCAGAATCACATGGCTATGACCTTTTCTTTTGACTAATTACTTTTGGCGCCATTGTTGGCACCCTGCAAGTTTGCAACTATCCAGACTCCAGTTGTTATCCAGTATCAACAGATCTAGTCAATTTCCGCAGCAGCAACGCAACAAGGAAAGCCAACATTCCTAACAAGTGTGAACAGCCGTGGGATTAATTTTGACTGAGATTCGCACAAGAACTTGATCAATATTCCACTATAAATATATATATATACACACACACACACCAAATAATTTAAGAAATATGTGACACCATTGATGATCGAGGCACTTACAGTTGCAATGTCTATATAATATATATATATATATATATATATATATATATCTTACAGTTGCAATGTCTATATAATATATATATATATATATATATATATATATATATGACTTCTGCATGACGTTATATATTAATTGATTGTATATTGAGTTTTGTTTTTATATTTTAGCCGGCGAGAATCAACCAAACTTGGCTCGGCTGTCGCTGCAGGCTCCTGTGGGGTACGGTATCTCAGTATGTGTGTGAGCATGTACGTATGTGTATGTCTTTTATACATACAAGTCATGGTTGATTAAGACGTACGGTACTTAATTAAGGAGGAACCAGAATTAAATCTTTTGGATTTAGTTAATTAGCTGTTTAGGTTTTGGCATAAATCTCATAGCTAGAAAGTAATATTGTTAGCAGTTGTTGGTACGCAGTTTCGTGGGACTGCTGCAGAATGCCGATGCCATGGAATATTATTATAACATATATGCCTTGGGGTAGCTATCAATCTTGTAGTATTATTATGCAACCAGAACCACCTAAACTAATTGATTATTTAATATAACACAGGGATAATAATTCAAAGCCAAGATGAATAATATGTGCGAGACGTGGACTGCAGTCGTAGTGTAACATTATTAACAAAGTTTGACTTAATTAGTTAATTAATTAACTAATTAAACCTAGGAGGCAATAGGACTAGAGATAATCGTGAAAATTCTTTAACATTATTTTTAGTTGAAGGTTAAGATCATATATAGAAGAGCAATAACTATACTATTTCTTAATTTTTTTTTCATTATTTGACCTTGGAGCATTGTCTATTATATTTTCCATCTACTTTGAACACGTAGTGCATGGGTAATTGGCCTCTTGTAATTCAGCCTCAACTTGCATTCGTTTTTTGTTTTGGTAACATATGGGGTGGATCACCAAAAAACTAGCTCAAAGAATTATTATTGATAATTCGAGTCTTAAGAACTTCCGTCATATCATCAAATAACCGAGTTTCAATCCAATCAGGAAGATTATCAAAATAATGGTACCCAAGATCCATATTATAGCTCCGATTAATAATCTCATCTACCATTATGCTCTTCTTCTGGTAAACATGCACTAACTTGCATTCGGCTATGCATGTCATAAATTGTATGCATTGATCAATGATGTTGGTCAGAGGATAAAAGCTGGTATCTGCAGCCATATCAACTTGCATTTGTTTTGTATAGATCGAAAGTCAGCAAACAACTCTCAAATGATACACCATTAGACGGACCATCAATTTGATTAAAATATTATTCGTCCAAACTTCAAAGCTCAAGAGAAGGATATTCAAAAGATGTAATGCATTTTCTTGTGAAAAACCCTTATGGGTCTACTTCTTTTTGCTCCTAATTAATTTGCATATCATATCTGTGAACCGTTTATTTGGTTTTTGTAGGACCCTTTTGCTTTGTTAATTTTCATCGGTTTTTGTTTTTTAAACAGATGAAAACATGAACATGCAAAGCATTATCATCACCTAATTTCGACACATATCAGAGCAATTATTTTTCATGGCAAGCATGATTCTCAATATGCAGAAATTATAGCAAATAATTTGGGTTTCGCAAGTAAATAATTATCATACTTCGGGTTTAATAATGAATAATTATTTTTCAACATAGGTTAATACGTGAATACTAACAGTTCAATTCCGCATCTATTCAAACACTGTTCCTATTACACCATAATATCAATTGCCTAAAACCTAATTTCAAAAATAAATATCGACTTCCATAAGAATATTACAAAATAAATTAAAACCAGAAGCATATGGAGGTCTCCCATGGCCAATTTGACTATGCATGCCCATAACAGACAAAACCATATCAAAATTGTTTACTTAATGCTAGCTACCTTACTGTTCATAAAACAAATCTGCATGATACTACCTACATTACACAGAAAAACATAAGCCAAAACTGCAAGAGAGAGAGAAGTGTTGGAAAATTTGAAGTTTGAGTGCAAATTTCATTTGTCCCACATTGGTCATGGCAAAAAGACTTCAACACTTTACAAGGATTTGTGCCTTATAGAAAGTGATTAGAGTGTTGGACTTGGAGGATAAAAGTGGGCTCACCTTTGGGGTTGGGCTTTGTTGGGTGCTAATTAAATTGATAATTAATATATAATTAATTATAATTAAACAGTTTAATTAATTATATTTCGGATTTAATTAATTATTTTTAATTAATTAATTATTTTTAAACCCAAAAGACTCATCCTTTCAGATGAAGTCTGATGAGTCTGTGAAAAACGCAGAAACAAATTCAGCACCCTGAACAGAAGTCTTCCAACAGTCACCTCCCTTTACATACCTGTTGCGAACTGGTACAAACTCACTATATATACATACATCTGCATATCATTTAAAATACATAGAAAATCATCAAACCTTGAATACCAAGCATTCTGAGAGTACCACAAACAAATTCGCCAGAAGTCTAGTTTTCCGATGCTGGAATTCTAAACTTAGATCGTTGAATCCTGGTGAGGCAGACGTCCATAGAACTACAAGCACAGAGTAGGGGCGAATTTCTGTTTCAAGGACATTGCGGTACGCAAGCCTCGATCTTCAAAGTTGTCTGTATTTAATTTCCATTCTTGTTCATATTGTGTTAAATATCTGTTCGCATTTATTATTTGTTAGCATATTTAAATATTACAGATTGTTGATATATCTCCGACAAGAAGTCACAGTAGTATGGTGCTGAATTTCCAGCATTGTCGGCATAGAATGGCCCTAGGAAGAAGAAATGCACGTGTAGGGCACTATGTCAACAAAACAATCCTTAAATCATTCACCCATGCCAGCCGCCCAGGTATTTTCATTAGACAAGATTTATCTGCTCCCCCGGCCCAAAAAGTTTATTGTCTGACCATAAATAACATCATAAAGTTTCAGCACATGATAAAAATAATGTATATCCTAATTTCATATATCTAAGTAAGCATTTTCTTTGTGACATTTATATAATGGGGCACTTCTATGATTTGGTGTAGGGGAGTTTTAACGAAAAGCCCGCGTACTGTTCACTTTAACGAAAAACCACATTTTTACACTAAAAAGTCAATCCTGGTACTATTCACTTTACCCTTTATTTTATCCTTATCGTTGAAACTAAAAGTTTTCAAGCCCTTTTCGTTAGTTTTCCTTTGGTATAGCTAGTAGCTAGAATGTTGTGACTCATAAGGTATGAATGCCATTTAATTATATTCCATTTGCATTTGCTGAGACCAACTAATTAAATTTCTCTCATAAAAGAAATTGATAGATAAAGACCAAAAATTTCAAATACCATTTGACAAATGATATGACAATTTATTGGTTTACTACTTCTCGTACTTGTCACGTCCACATATCAGACAATACAGTAGCGGTTAGATTGATCAAGTTGAACTTATTCCTTATTTTTAAGTATTTTTGGTTTGAGTACCGGCCGTACTCACGACATTAAAACTATATATGACTGTTTCACCTCAAACAACGACATGACAATTTGGAACGAGAGCAAATTGCAATGCAAAATGACTAGGGATTTCAGAGTACAAAACGTACACCTAAGACGTGCAACTTTTGAGCCACAGCTGTTAAAGGGGGACTTGTACATGTGGTTAGTCCAAGTTCTACTGGCTGTAACATATCCTAAAAAAGATGAAACTGATGTTTGAGCTGCAATTGACAATTGAAGAAGGAGCTAACATATATGTTGAACCGTATATTGTTTGTTGCTAAATCCAACCCTTTAAATTAAGTTAACGTGTACTATTAGTTTGAATTCAATTTATGATCGATTTCCAATTTGGTATTTTTTGTTTTGCAGTGCACACGTTCGTTTGTTCTCTTTCCAGAGCATTGAAAACTCTCGGTCAATATTTTGCACCTTTCAATTTCAGTATGCATGCATGCATGGCCAAAATAATCAAGAATGAATTAAACATATGTTGCAGCTCTGCTTTAAGGAATCACCATCTACGTGCTGAAAGTTGCCCTTTATTCGAAATACATATGATCGTCTTCAATTCTGATTAGTAGGGTTTAGTTAAAAGAGACATCTCGGTTAAACCCTTATTCGAAGTATATATATTTATATATATATATATATATATATATGATCGATTAGGAGGATTTTGTATTTTAGTTATAGGATTAAAGATGATAGTGTATTTTTTTGTATGCCCTATAATACTGTTTTCAAGCAGCATACCTTTTTAATTAAAATTTTAGGATGCAGTTTTAGTTCTTGAAAATCACGTTTGAATTTAGTAACTTATGATGTCACGAGTGTGAGACCGTTGAATCACCGTCCCATTTTTCTTCTCTAAAACTTCCACGTAAAAAGGAAGAAACCTCATCACTTTTATATCTTATTTTCTTGGGAGTTTTAACGAAAAGTCCGCGGTACTGTTTACTTTAACAAAAAACCACATTTTTACACTAAAAAGTCAAACCTGATACTATTCACTTTACCCTTTATTTTGTCTTTATCGTTAAAACTCAAAGTTTTCAAGTCATTTTCATTAGTTTTCCTTATTTTCTTGGGTTGTGAGGGACCATTAGGATCTTCCTTTCTCTTCAGCTTCACGGCTTTGACTTTGTCCACCTATCCACGAGCTCCCCGGAAAGGAATTTTGGATCCCTTCCATTAAATCCACATAATCAATAAATTTAAATATTTGAAATTTGATCAAATCGCTAAAGTTATTATAATTTTTAAAGAAATTCATATTTTTAATTGTTTGATCAAATTTTAAAAGTTCGTATTCTCTCCCTTCCCAAACCCCAAAAAATGCTTCTGCTTCCAAAACAAATGGCTCGGCTGAGCGTGGAAGGGATTCCTTCCACCACCACCCCACCAAAAAAAACAACAAAAAAGTCCCAAGCTTCTGCTTCCAAAAACAAATAGCTCGGCTGCGCTTGGCAGGTCCAATGCTTTTCATGGAATTGGATCCCCTCCTAAACAAATGGTGGGGATCCTAATGACCCACTAACATGGATCGTTGGATTTCGATCCAACGGCTACAAACAGGGGGGTCCCTCTAAAAGTTATAATAATTATAGCCGTTGGATCGAAATCCAACGGCTTATGTTAGTGGGTCATGAGGATCCCCACCATTTACTTAGGAGGGGATCCAATTCCGCTTTTCACAACCTTCACTTTTATATTTTTCTTTGTGTTATACTATTACTAAATAAACATTATGGTATAGATTATGGTGAAGTAGATTTTATTCGCACCTCATTGCCTTGATTTAAGAATAAATAAATTACCTTCTTTTCGTAAACTCTTGCAGCATCTCTGTCTCCTAATATAATTATATTACACGAGGGCTTCATTGAAGAAGTGATTTTTCAATGTGCCTAAAATACGGTGTGGTATATCATATATAATTATACAATTAGAGGAATACTTAAAAATAAAAACTTTTCATCAATTGTATAATAACATGTGACTTACCGTCCTGTATTTCGGGCATATTGAAAAATCTCTCTCATTGAAGCAGCACTCAAATAAATGCATTCTCCTTATATAGAAATGTCTTTGCAACGTTAACACATACTATGTCTAGTCGTGACTTTCTTTGCAAAGCAGAAAGTTATCCCTATTAAGTTTTAAAGAAATGAGAAATATTTTTTCTTGTTGACAAATGTACGATATTTTTTTTTATAAAAAGGTGAAAGAACACACACAAAAGTGCGAGGATATAGTGCTTTCATTTGGGTCTCGCACCCTGCAATTACATAATATGAGTATCCTCTAACAGAAGATCAACAATAAAATTCAGAGATTCCTCAAACTGAATAAGCTCTTGCGGCGCCATTACCCCATACCTCACTAACCTATGTTCAATAAATGAAAAATAATTAACTTTTAAGAAGATGTTTTGGAAGCTCTATTGAAAAGGTTTAGCTCTTTAATTAACATTGGGTTTAGTTAATGAATTTAGGAGTGAAAGAATTTTTCTTTAAGATGGCATTCCAACTTCCCTCGGCCATTTATTAGCACCAGAAGAGAATTTATGATCAATATAAAAGAAAGAAGTAATAATCCTTGCAACTTGAATAATGCCTCAACTCACATTGAATTGAATTCATCATGGGTGTAATAAAAAAATCAGATAAGTACTTATGAACTTAAATCTACTTCTATTAATCACAAATATAATTGCCTTTTTAAAGAAAGAAACCTGCAATTTAAATAATGAAGAGTATTAATCTTGCACAGTCGTACTTTAATTTCTATGTATACTTTTCGAATTACATATTTTTTGTATCTCGATGCAAACTTTAGCCGAGGTTTTTCTCATTCCGGACTTATTTCCTTTTATTCATTCAATTTAAAAGTTCGCTAAATAAAAGAGTGCAAAATGAGAAAACGAGAGTGTGAAAATCAACCATCAAATAAGATACCCTATTTAAGACAAATTGGCTAGCCCTGGGTGTCAGCTGATTATACTTGAGCCAAGCCGGGGTGCATTAACTTGGAGGGAATTTGTTGGCATTTGACGGTGCATGTGTTTTCAACAAATGACAATTATCAAGAAAATGAACAGAACCTTAACCAATAACAGAAAATGAACAGAACATGGCCGGCGGCTTAGCTCACACCCACCAAACAGGTCTCCAATTCCTCCACGCGGCCTCCTCTCTCTCTCTCTCTCTCTCTCTCTCTCTCTCTCTCTCTCTCGAGTCTCTCCGGTCTCCCTCATAGTTTGAAATGTCTCTCTCTCTCTCGAGTCTCTCCGGTCTCCCACATAGTTTGAAATGACATTATTGCCACTTTCCTCTGACTAACCTGATTCTCTCTTCCAACTTAATCTTGACTTGGCCACCTCAATTTCCCTGCAGACTCCGGGTAACTTGTTCAGTAAGCTCCTCTCTCTCTCTCTCTCTCTAGCCGCCACGGGGTACACGACTTTCTCTCTCTAATCCTACTACTATATATAGCCTAACCCAATGAACCAATCCCCCATCAGCATTTCTTCAACCTACACAAAACCCACAATCCCGAATCTCTCAACTCTCCCTCTCCCTCTCTCTCTCTCCCTCTCTACATTCTTCACTACCATGCCTCGTCTGACCGCTCTGGCACTGATTTTCTTAGTGGCAATGGCCTCATCTGTGTCAACTCTAGAAAGCAGAAAGCTTGTGGATGTAAAGGACGACGCCGAGAACCAAAAGAAAGTGGCTTCTCTGTTTCTAAGTGCCCTTCCGAAGGGCAAGGTGCCAGCTTCTACCCCAAGCAAGAAGGGTCACGCCGTCGTCGTCAACGAAAAGCTCATTGCCCGCCATCTTAGCGTCGTACAAAATCGGATCCTGGCGCAGTCTGTTCCCAGCCCCGGCGCCGGTCATTGATTTGTACCAGTTATACATGCATAACTATTCGTATATTTTTTTCATTAGTTTTCAGATCTCTATAAATCACTACAATTTTAGAGCTTGATTAGTTATAAAATTTAAAGAGTTGAAGAGAAATGTATAGACAGTGTAGATGTTATTTATTTCATTTTCTTTAATTTGTTGGGATTCATTTTTATAATCTGCATTCCTTTAAATATTATAAAGACAGTGCTTTTACTAGACCCTATTTGTAACATTGTTCATATTCTTTATTATACTTGGGCTCCCCTCTTTTCTTTTTGTTTAATATGTTGTCATCTCACCGTTGAAAAATAGTTCTGCGAATTTTCAACGAGAAAACAGATGAAGAATGGTATACAAGTAAAAGGCAAGAGATGAACAAGGATTATTGGCTTGTTATTGAGTAATGAGATATCAAACTCGGAACTTCGGGTGCAAAGGAAATCAAACTCAGACCTTGACTTGCATTTGGTTAAATTTGGCATCTCCTAATTAAGAGCTCTCCAAATTCTTGATGATTCCATAAGCTATAATTCTTTTTTCAAAGTGGGTGGTGGAGGTTCTAACGTCAGTTGTTTCTTTAATTCTTGTTCATTTACGTAATAAAAAGTGTTGAGCATAACCTTTTTTTTTTTTTTTTTTTTGGTTAAAAAGCAGAACACTTTGCTCCTTGCCAAAGTTCTACAAATAGATCATCACCAAAACAAACAAAAAGTTCCTAAAATAGATATTTTCTCTTTTATTAATTGGGTGGGGGATACATATAAGACTTTCATTGGAAGTTGAATTAAAATAAATTATTATCATTTAGTGTTTGAAAAAAATGTAAATAAATAGTAACAATGGTGGAGAGATAATGTATAAAATGGTATATGCCATTTGGCTCTAAAGGTGGTGAAAGAGAAGTGCCAGAAAATGCAAAAGCGCGTTTTTAGAACTTGCTTTAGCAGCAGGACCCTCACAAGCCGACTAGTTGTTGGATGCGCTTTAATAAAATGACATTTGGCATAGGGTTCTGTATTTGAGAGATTTTTTTAGTGTGCCTGAAATACGGATTGGTACATTACATGTTATTATATAAATTGAATGGCACTTGAAAGTAAAACTTCTTTTCACTTATACGATGACATGTGATGTATCATTTTGTATTCCGGACATACTAAAAAATTTCTCCCTCCGCATTCACGACCAAGTGGAAATTTACAAATAGCATTTTTGTCATAATAAAATTTATAATGTGCATGGTTTTTTTTGGGAAATTTTGAAGTGTTTTTCAAATAAACTAAACGTGTTTTGAAATCACGTCCATAAGGAAGATATAATTTAGGTCTAAGGGTGCCACTTGCAAAGACACACATCCATTAATTGAATGAGAAATAAGTAGAAAGACGTATACGATGTGTATATATTATTGGGTAAATTACAAAAAACTACCTTAACTATTGGTCTGACGACATTTTTATATCTCATCTTTTAAAAATGACAATGTCATACCTCATCTTACGAATTTGTGCCAATGTCAGACCTCCGTTAGTTTTTCTGTTACTTTTTCTATTAAATGCTGACGTGGCCAGAGATGGGACCCACTCACTAATCCAACTGGATTAAAAATAATAAAATATATTTTTAATAATAAAATATTCAAAAATAAAAAAAAAATTAAAAATAAAAAAAATAAAAAAAAATTAAAAATAGCCTAAGGGATCCGGCTTTCCCTTCCACCCCGCACCAACCCTTTTTCTTCTTCTCTTCGACAGCCACCAAACCCTTCCCCGTCCCCCCAACCTTCCTCCACCACCCTCTCTCTCTTCTCTCTCTCCTCTATCTGGGATGCGGTCTCCCTCTTCCGTCCCTCTCCCCACTCGCACTTGTCCTTCCCTCACCACCACCTCCCAACCCGACCCATCCCTCCTCTAGTCCCTCCATACCCAACCTTCCTTCACCACCCCACCACCGCCTCTCTTCCTCCATCTTCATCACCCCACTGAAGAAACCAAAAAAAACCAAGCCCACACTCAGATGCCACACCAAAAAAAAAAAAAAAAAAAAAAAAAAAAACAAAAATACCAAACCCACACCCAGATCCCCTTCCCTTCCTACACACCCATCACCCTCATACCTTCTCTCCACCCAGTCCCTCCTCCGACCTCTCGATTTCCTCCTCATCTCAGCCGTCAAAACCCTCATCTCCTTCCCACCTCCGCTCTCTTCGCCTTTAGACCATTCTTCTCCTCCCTCTCTCCGCTGTTCTCCTCCTTGGCGCCGGTGGTTGCAGAGAGAAGTGGGAGTTAGAGTAGGAGAGAGATGTGAGAGAAGATAAAGAGAAGAGAGAGAAAAGGGTTGTTGTGGGTGGAAGAAAGGAAGGTCCACATCCCTAGGCCTTTTTCATTTGTTTAGTTTTTTAATTTTTGAATATTTTATTATTAAAAATATATTTTATTATTTTTTTAATCCAGTTGGATTAGTGAGTGGGTCCCGTCTCTGGTCTCGTCAGCATTTAACAGAAAAACTGACGGATGTCTGACATTGGCACAAATTCGTAAGATGAGGTGACATTGTCATTTTTAAACGATGAGGTATGAAAGTGTCGTCAGACCAATAGTTGAGGTAGTTTTTTGTCATTTACACTATATTATACTTATGGGTAATGCTAGAAAGACCATGTATTTAAATTATATTTTGTAAATTATATGACGGGGTAATGTCACATCCCGGCCCGGGCCCCCACCACAACCTGGGCTCGACTCCGCCGTAGCACGATATTGTCCGCTTTGGGCCCCGACCACGCCCTCACGGTTTTGTTTCTGGAACTCACTCGAGCAGAACTTCCTAGCGGGTCACCCATCCTGGGAATGCTCTGACCCATTATCGCTTAACTTCGGAGTTCCTATGGAACTCGAAGCCAGTGAGCTCCCAAAAGACCTCGTGCTAGGTAGAGATGAGAATATACTTAAAGGCTTACAGGATCCATACCCCTGGACGATGTGGGATCTTACAGGTAATGCTAGAGAAATTAAATTCTAAACTAGATTTGCAAACCAACTGACATAGTTGTTGGTGATTGAATTATTACTTAAGTATTGATTAATGTGCTTATTTTTTATTGGTAACACATCAATTTGGTCTACCTACCATTATTCTTATATGACGTGGTTTTTGTAAACTATTTTAGTGGTGCATCACATAGTTTAAAAATTTAGTCTAAAATGTTATGGTTCATTTGGAAGTACTTTTAAAATGACTGAAAACGTTTATAGTGAATTTTTTTTTAATTAATCCTTAGTAAGAATTCAAGTGGACCATGAAAAACCATTTGAAGTACTTTTAAAATGACTGAAAACGTTTATAGTGAATTTTTTTTTAATTAATCCTTAGTAAGAATTCAAGTGGACCATGAAAAACCACTTGAAGTGCTTCTTGCAAGAAACATATATTTAAGGCTTCTTCCAAAAAAACACTTAAAATGTTTTTGGAACCCAAAATCAATTTCTCCAAAAAAAAACTTCAGTTATTTTAAAAACACTTCTAAACAAACGCGTAGTCTATATAGCCTTATTCTTATCCTAATCCTCAAGATTGACTATGTAGCTTGGATCAGATAAGCATGCACAATATTCATTAGAGTCTACAATCTTTCTTATTTTCTCCAAGAATATCTATTAACTTTCAAAGTCACGGCTTGTTAAATTCTAAGATCAAGCAGGTTTCAGTCTTAAGTCTATTCACATCTCTTTCTTCTGGCTTTCTTGGAATGTAACCCAAAAGAAAGGAAAAGAAAAAGGAACTTTGAAAATTCAAAATTCGCAATTTGGCAGCCTAATTTGTTGTCATGTTTATGAAAGGATAGCCACTTCTACAGGAAATAATTCAAAAAATAAAAATAAAAATCTGTTAACGTTCGATTTATTTTTATTTTTATTTATATTTTTTATTTTTTTATTTTTTTATATACAAATGATAATGAAGAAGAAAAGTCAAACCTAAAATCACTTCAAGTGTATCAATAAATATTTGTTCAAAACCTATATTGAAGAAAGAAAAATTAAATTTAAAACCTCGGTGCATAATCTCAGTACTCGAGTTACACAACCTCGCTCAATTTCAATTTGATTAGACAACGTAAAAAATGACTAAACCAAGGCTCAAGAACATCGAACCGGCTCTTGGCTCTTGTAAACCAACTCAAGGAATCCACAAAACCGCGCACTCATTCGTTAATTTAGACCTGATCATAGGACCAAAATGCATCTACTTGGTTTGTGATTTTTGGCATACAGATTAATTATGTTTCCAAATCAATAATGCACAAGTGCTGCTCAAGTTAAATTAATATAATCGAAATATATAAGAAAAAACAAAAACCAAAGAAAAGTGTGGGTGCAAGCATGGCTCCCATTTTTGTCATCCACTGACGGCCATTGACTAACCAGTGGCGACCTTCGTAGGGTAGCGCCACCTCTGGATATTTTGTGGGTTTACTTTTAGTTTAGAGTTGTACAAGACGTGTGGTGTAAGTGAACCTAATTGAACAATAGTCGCAAGGGGTTTGTCTCACTTGTTAAGAGCGTTTATTCATGCAACGACTTATTTAGTGTAAAAGTCTTTTATTTTAATATCGCTTGTATATAAAAATTTATTTGAGCAAACATCAATTAACTTTAGCTTTAGGGATTTGTCTGAGTGGTGAGATGATTATAAAAAGTGTCAGATTCGATTCCTTCCAAGTAACCAAAAAATGGCAAAAGGAATTCAATTTACTCTCTCAAAGGTATGCATCTCCGTCCAAGTTCAATCCACTCATACATGCCTATTTAGTGGCTGAGATTGAACAAGATGTAAATTGAGTACAAGTCGGTCTTGTAGAACCTATAACTGACTATTTGTTCAAAATCTAAATTACAAATAAAAAATTATAGTAAAAATATGAACAAGACATGTTCCTGGTACATTCAATTAGGGCTGGACAAACGCACAAAAGTTCAAGGCCTCATTTTCCTTCCATATTGGAAGATAAGGCCACAAGCAAAAAACTGCAAACTAACACAACTACTGAGTTAAATCATGGACTAATTTATAACAAATCCCTTGAGAAATTAGGTGCCTTGTTACTCCTATGACTTGGACCAGAAGGTGGGATAGGACGCTTAGAAAGAACCACAAGATGAAAAACAGACACTAGCCTCTCCTGCAAATCTAACAGCACCAGCCGAGGGACAGCTACAGGAGTCTCAGAAGCGCCTTGGCTTTTATAATCCGGTACATTTGATGTTGGGTAGGTTCGACTTGCAGATGCCATGGGTGCCAAAACTAAGAGAAATATAAATATACTGGTTAAGAAGAAAGAAAGGGTTTCCGACCGACGGAGTGCATGATACAGCATTTAGGGTTTTGGTAGTGACCTGAATAGCATGCTATATGTTGGATATATGTCAATAATCTGTGATAAATTTATATATGCTAATAAATAATAAATGCAAACAGTGTATGAACAATGAATAATACTAAACATAAATATTGAAGATCGAGGCTTGCGTACCGCAATATCCTTGAAACAGAAATTTCGCCCCTACTATTCAGAATATAGTTCCTACAACAAAACTCAGAATGATTCCAAGCTTCAATTGCCATGACAGTCTCTTTCGTCATTGGATTCTCATTAGACTTGTCAAGAAAAACAACATCTTCTGTTGCCATCTCTTGAAATCCAGGCCTTTGAACTTCTCAGGCTTTCCAGAGTATTTTGGCACAGCTCCATTCACATTCACAGATTGTGGATCCATATTTTTTCTGTTTCAAGATTGTTGGATATATGTCAACAATCTGTGATAAATTTATATATGGTAATAAATAATAAATGCAAACAGTGTATGAACAATGAATAATACTAAACAGAAATATTGAAGATCGAGGCTTGCGTACCGCAATGTCCTTAAAACAGAAATTTCGCCCTTACTCAGTGCTTGTAGTTCTACGGACGTCTGCTTCACAAGGATTCAACGATCAAGTTAAGTTTTCCGATGCTGGAATTCTAACTTGATCGTTGAATCTTGGTGAAGCAAACGTCCGTAGATCTACAAGCACTGAGTAGGGGCGAAATTTCTATTTCAAGGCCATTGCGGTACACAAGCCTCGATCTTCAATATTTCTGTTTAGTATTATTCATTGTTCATACACTGTTTGCATTTATTATTTATTACCATATATAAATTTATCACAGATTGTTGACATATATCCAACACTATATACGGTGGCTTTTATATGCATGGAATGGGAGCAACTAAATGATATTGTACATAACGTGACTTCTTGGATAGACGTTAGCATAGAATATAAATGAAAAATTTGGAGAAATAAGATAACTAATTTCGTCGGCAGTGATGTTTTCTCTCCATGATGTTCATGTTCGTGTTTGTAATCCTAACTTTTGGCATTGAATTTAGCCTATATAAAAGCTCATATTTCACAATCATATGCTAGTCAATGTGCATTTCTTTCTCATTTTGTCAATGATAAGATTTCAACATCCTACTTCCATCATTTCGAATTTGAAATTCACGAAAAAGTGAATGAAATGGTTTAATTGATAGATTGGAGAAATTTTTTAGTGTTATGGGAACACGACCTGGTACACCAAAAGTAATAATACAATTGTTTAGAAACTTAAAAAAAAAAATTCCAATTAATCGTATTATAACAATTAATGTACCGAGTTGTATTCCTGACATACCGAAAAATTTCTCGATAGATTGAGCCCACGTTTGTTTCGTGAAAGCAAGCTCTCAGAAGATCACTTTGGAGAAAAGTTACGCAGTGTGGCTATCTTCCTAATTAAGTTCCTAATCACATGCTTTTGAGTATTGAGTACCAATTCTTCTTTTTTGTTGTTGCAACTTGCATGGTAGGGACAAATCTGATTTGATTTGATTTGTCATTGTACTGCACTTTTGAAGATGGAAGTGCTTTTGGGATGAGTTGATGAGAGGCTTCTTCTGAAACCAATAATTTAAGCAGGTGTAATTCAACTAAGATTGCATGCATGCATCACATACTTTTGGAGAGTAGAATGCAACCAATCGAAGCACCAGCAGCAACAACCCAACTACCCACAACCATCGATCAGATCTTATCCAGTGGACAAGCTTCAGGAGAATTTCTAATCAAAAGGGTAGTAATTGTATGATATTTCAAATGATAGAATTAGGAAATTTCTATCGTTATTTCCGAAAATTCCTTTCAAATAAGTACAAGAAAAGCGCAGAGAACATCAACAGGCCTATTAGCTCAGCTGGTTAGAGCGTCGTGCTAATAACGCGAAGGTCACAGGTTCGAGACCTGTATGGGCCAATTTTTTTTGCCTTATTTTTCACTATTTTTCTATGAAGTTGGTTCTGTTTTTCTCTTCACCTGGATTTGCCTTTTGCTTTAGAAGAAGAGTAAGCGAGCTTAGTTTTTAGCTTCTGTTTGGTGTTCCAAGCTTTTGTGGTTGCACTTTTCGGGCTATTGTCGATTGGTTTCAGCGATATTTCTCCGGCGTGGAGAGCAAAGTCGAATCTCATATCTTCTTTCATTTGGGATTTTGACAAGTCGTGTTCTTGTCTCGGTTTCTCCTTTCTTCTCTGCATCAATGCTGAGTTCCAATGATTTCAGTTGTGTTTGCTTCTGAAGACTCATGCCATTTGTTTCAAACAGGCGAAAACGAACAATAAGAGTTTTGTTCTATCCTTATATTTGATTAGAAGAGCGTCTAAGATGTTCATACATGTGTTTGTTACACTGATACAACATAAACTGAATAACCTCCTGTGTCTTAAAACACTCGTACACTCAAGCTCTTTAACCAGCATGGGGACATGAGGTTCAAACACCCTCGAACGCAATGCTTCGGCTTACCAAATACAAAGGTCGCGGGAGTCGGATCCTCTATCCCGGGTTTATCAACGACCTCCAAGTTAAAGGTTGGTCGATCCCTCTTCGTAAAGTAAAAGAAAAAAGGGAGAAAACATTCAGAGACTTGAACTTCCATGCATGTTGATTCACTCTTCCCTGAGACCTAACAGCCAAACTGGATTTTTGTTCCTTGTCATATAGCTAATAGGCACGACCGGAAAAAACTCACATAACCTGGCCAGCCATGATAGGAAGCGGATGAGGCACTCGGCATTACAATGGAAGAGGGTATCCGCGGAGATATGTGGAATCCACACCAGACTCCCGCTCCAACGCCACCCTCCCAGTCCGTGCAACCTTCAAGGAGGGTAAAAATGTTGAGATATGAGGACCAAGCTCATGTGAAAACTTGAAAATATATATGATAATTAACTGATCAGTACAAGACCAACAAAAGAATGAGAAGACGAACCTCACAAATCCCATAGGGCTCTAGTAACTTCTGCAGTGCAACCATTTTATTCAAATCACCAGTAAGCTGAAAACAATCATGAGTAAATTTTATTAGTAAGACTAGCAATAACAGCATTTATTGGTAAAACTAAATACAAAAATTACGGTGAAATTGATCCTGTTCGAAGGTAGAACTTCTCAACAGATTCCGTTACACTAATTCATAATAATAGTCACAATATATAGATAGTATCATAGTAATGCAGGACAAGGCTTCAACCTCAAGGGTAACTGTATGATCAGATACATCAACAGCTTTAGCGCGAAAAATGCTGGCAATATCAAGAACATCCCTTCTAGCAGTAGCGTTCACAGCAATCTTTATCAACATCAACTCTCGCTCAGCAAAGGGTAAGTGAGTAATATCCCGAACCTGGAGAAACAACCGGCATTATCATCCATGAAGGCACGAACAAGTCTTAGTTTGAGAATAACCTTGGAAAAACTTCATCATCTCAAGATTAAAACTCATTAACTCATCAATGTTGAATTGGGTAAGCATCATATTATCAAGGCTGCCTATTATCAATGACTGAGATAACTGAGGAGCATATTTTGGTTCATCTAAACATGGAGAGGGAAAAAAAAAAGGAAAAAAAGATCCTGAGCCGTAGACTCGTAGTACTACTTTAGTCATCAACCCCAACCTTCCACATCAATCAGACTGCTACCAAAACAATGGCATTTAACTTGCAAAAGGTGATTAGAATCGAACATGCAGAGTTTCAAATGTGTACGAGCTTTGTCAATAGATTATATAATTTGTATGATTGAATATTGTAACTCCATAACTACGAACAAAACTTGTAAATCTTCCAAATAGCCAAAATCTAACAATTTTCAGTTTTCTTTAATAGATTACTCAATCATCACCCAAAATGAATATTCTAATTTCTCAAAAGAAACTTGTGAACATGTAAGTTCAGCAACCCTCACCTCATGAAGATCTATTAACTTGTGAAGTTGCTGAACCAACTTGGAAATTGAATCCTCTGTACCGGGAACAACTGTTGTAATGCGAGAAAGCCCCTCCTTTTCAGCGGGGCCCACAGCTAGGCTCTAGGAGTATGAAATGAAATCCAAATTCACATGAGCAAAGGCCCAAGAATACCAAATATAAAAAGTGAGCGCAGATCAGAACCAACAAACCTGAATGTTATAACCTCTTCGAGATATGACTCCTGTAACTATGTTTAGAACCCCAGGAGAGTCATTCACAATCATAGACAAAGTGTGGGATCGAACCCCACTTGACTGCATATAATGAACGCACAGGTTAGGTTTCAATTTGTAGAGTAAAACAAACATGAATTAAGTATCTAGAGCCTACTTCCTAAGCAGATACATCAACTTTTTCCACCTTGTGTGTCTCATACAAGGTAATATTTGGACTTAAAGTGAAACACAACGTGATTTGAATATTGTAAAGAAACTTACATCTTCATCATAGAGAACACCCCAATGAGCATCAAGAACTTTATTCGTACGGAAGTCATCATAGGGCTCCACAGGATAAACATCTCCCTGCAATAATGAAATGAGGTTCAATTATGTTCAATCCAAAATGGCCAAGGCAAGAGTAAAAGTTGCACAGCTACATGTTATCGTTGTAAATTATAACAGTTAATGGGGGACAACATACTTTGTTGTGCGGCATATAAATAACTAAACATAATCTGGAATGTATTGTGAATGGGGCACCCAATATATGATAGGAGAACCTCTTTCAGCCTTACTAAAAATGATTCCATATATATCAGAATTAAATACTATGCCTGCAGAGATATTAACCGCGCATATGAAATCAGCTCGATAGAAAAAGAACAACATATATACCCTTGAGGCGGTACCAGCATCACCATTGAGTGTACCATTTGCTTTCACTGGAAGGTCATCATCAGACGTGGACTTTTCAAGATCTGGATAAGAAGCTGCAAAAAATCTCCAGAAAGGAGCTGTCGCACCCATCTTTTCTCGTCTCAAAGCAATCTGTTGGAAGAGTCAAATTGAACACCTCAATTAGATGATACTTGCGTAATGCAATAAAGATTGAAGAGAGAAATAAAAGTGTCAACATCTAGACGGTAGCATAGTTACCTGACCACCCTAATATGCATCATTTAAAACAAATGGAAGCAGGCACATACTTGAAAACTGAAAAGAGAAGAACAAAAATGCTTCCTCTTGCATTTACATATAACATGCAGAGAACTTGATTGCAAGTTCAAAATGCACTTTGGGAGAAGATATACAAGAGAAATCAAGCATTGCAGGAATACCATTCCATATTGTTAGTCGTGAACAACTTGACAGTGCAAGTTCTTTGGCCACTCAAAAACCGTTCAATTATTGGATATCATACACATATGACTCACTGCATGGCGTTGTTTGAGAGGGTTGCACCCATTAACACATGCATAAATGGACATCTTTATATATGCATAAACATCAGAATGCAAATATACAACTTGCCTTTCCAGTTCTGGCAAGTTCTTTGATTCCAAACTTGCTTAAGTTTCTTTGAACAGCAACCACCTTCCCAGGGTCTCCAGTAACCTGAGATGAACTGATTTCGTAAGCATAGATGGACTTGGTACCAGTATTACTATAAGAGGCCATAAAAAAAAATTGCGAGTTTGCACACACTTTGTATAGCAAAAGGATGTTGGCTAAAACAAAATGTAGGTTGAGCGAACCAAACAACAAAATGACACCAACTGCTCATGGAGTAGGGTTAAATTACATTATAAACAAAATTCATGACTTCACCAGTTTAACTAATCTAACATTGAGAAATTATTCTAAAATGTTATAATGCATTGTCATTACAACTTAATATACTCCTTTTCTAGATAACTGTCGCATTGTTTTTATCAGAGAAAATAAGAAAACAAATAAACGACATAATTGCTTTATAATTTTATACCACAATACCACAATCAACAAGAACTAGTGCATTATAACAAATTGTAATGGTTTTTGCCTCATTAATCAGAATGTATCCTCCAGATAAAATTTTCAACAAGTTCGTCATCTGTAAGGTTTTAGGTGCCTGGGTGCCTAAGTTATAAACCGGGACAGACAACTAAGTATATGTGCTAAAGTGACACCTCAGTTATAAATTGGGATAGACAATTAAGTATATGTGCTAAAATGAACAAATCAACAAACTGCAACTAGTTGAGGCATAAGGATCAAAATTCACCTCAATTGTCAGCGACTGTTCCGAGATATCAACAATTTTTGCTCTGAAGATGTCCACTAACCACATTATCTGAAAATGCACACAAGGGAACATTATCAGGTAAAGTGATGACTAAAATGATAAAATAGCATCTCAAACAGTGCTGATAACCATCAAACTAGAAGTTAACTTCAGTTTAATGGTTTAATTCCAAGAATGATCACCTGCAACAAATATAAGGTAACCACACCAGTGAAGCCTGCAATACATAACCATTGCAGAGCACAACAGCCTAATAGTCTAATACACACGTGATTGATGAGCCCAAAATCAGATATGTATATATAATAGAGATCAACCAAGGATGTATAACAAATCAACAAGTTCTGTGGAACAATTACATCTTTTGGTATTATTTATAGAGAATTATACATGATGAATTAAAACCTCATATTACTGATGATTATTCTTAGGGTGGATCATTTAAACGTATCAACAGGAATAGGTCTATCCAAATATTGGTTGGATGGTCCAAAATTTACCTCTGCACATGTACTTGGATCCGCATTAAGTTTGATAAGCATCAATTCACGTTCTACTTGTGGCTCCCTTGAGATGTCTTCCACCTGATAAAGCAGAAGTATAAGTGAAGATAATGCAGAAACTACCAAAAGGTTTTAAACAAAATACTAAAGATGTCCACTAACCTTTATCACATTCACCAACTTGTTAAGCTGTTCAACGACCTGTCGTAAAACCTTTTCAGTTCCAGACACAACTATGGTAAAAAGAGCCTTGTCCTTGTTCAAACCAACAGCAAGAGACTCGATATTGTAACCTCTCCTGGCGAAAACCCCTGCTATTCGGTTTATGATTCCACTCTCATCCCCAACAAACACTGAAATTGTATGGCGCCTGACCCTGAAATGATTATAGAATAAGAATTGAAAACTTGAAATCACCCTAAAGTCTTTCCAGATTAAAAATTTCTAGCACATTCATGACAAAATATCAAAATAGGCTTCCAGGTCCACGACCTGGGATTCCAAATCATCGTTGCCAAAACTATAGAAATGAAGAACTAATCACTCCTCATTGACACAACCATCGCCTGTATTTTTTACCATTGCTACGCTTGCCATAAAAATATAACTCCCAAATCAGTTTTTCACTCCATAGGTACATTCTTTTTAATTCTTTTTAACTGAAGTTCAAAAATTGAATATAAAATTTGGTTCCGGTCACCATCAAAGTCGATTTACCAAAGCTTAAAAAGAAAAAAGATTGGTTGGAACAATTAAATTATCAAAAGCCAACACTCGCTGAGGAAAAAATATATACGTTGGTCACTAAATGTTAATAAATAAAGACAAAAATAACAATGTTAAAACAGTTCTATTCTATACAAAAGCACTTAATCCAGCAGCTGAAATAACAAAAACCCCACAAATTTTCAGCTCAACCCAAGAAAAAAGCAAGCAAATTTCAACCAAAAAGGGCACAAATTTACCAAAAAAATGAAGGCTTCATTGCATTCAAAGAAAACCCAGAAAGAATTGAAACGTAAATTAGAGAAAAAACAAATTTAATCACGAAGAGTACTCACTTAGAACTAGTCAATGAAGGCGCAGAATCACTGACAGAAACAGCATTGCCGGTGCTAGCAGAAACAACCAGCTTCTTCAGCCCGCAGCTCTTCCATTTGAGCGGCGTCTGGCGGCCAAGATCGAAGCTTGTGGAAAACCCATGCCGGAAATCCACTCGGAAACTCGGTTTCTGGGCCACTAGTGAAGGGGAGCACGGTGATGACACAGCCGCCGCCATTGGTTGCTTGTTTGGAGAGAGAGATGCTGGCCGAAAGGGTTATATACGACGAGAGAGGTGCAGCAGACGAGTCAAATCTTCGGCACCCACAACCGCCGCGACCTGCCAATGCCCTACCTATTTGAGTGATACGTGGTCTTTTAACTTGATTTATTTTTAGTTTTTAATTATTTTTTTTAAGAGATAAGTTGAAGAATTTGAATGGGATTTGAACTCGCAGCACGCCAGGACCAGAGATCTTAAAGAAAGAAGACCTCCGGAGCCACTTGGCAACTTTTGGCACGCGAGATTCTGAATCTCTTTGATGAACGGTGACTGTGGATTCGAATCAACGATGGTCTTTCGCCACACAGTGATCTCGTGGGACCCACGATTTGACTAAGAACATCCTTTTTTTAGTAGAAAATTGTGGGCTAATCTAACAACTTCTTGTTTTCAAAAAAAAAAAAAAAAAATCTAACAACTTCTTTTAAGTGCGTCGTAAAATATTTAAAGAACGATCAAAGTTTCTTACTTTGCAAGAGCTAGAAAGGTGCTTTGTTGTACCTAGTTATAGATAATTTATAAAAAAAATTATGAGAGTTTTAACGAAAAGCTCGGTACGGTTCACTTTAACGAAAAATCATATTTTTACACTAAAAAGTCAAACCTGGTACTATTCACTTTACCCTTTATTTTGTCGTTATCGTTAAAACTCAAAGTTTTCAAGCCCTTTTCATTAGTTTTCCTTAAGATTATTTTCACGACTTACATTTGTGTCATTTCTGTCTTAAATTTTTTTTGGTATTTTAGTATTAAAAAGCATCTACTTCACCAAAATTGTACAAACACATGAGTGTGCTCTAATATCTTTTTGATCTCTCAAGGAATTTTCAATCATCATAGGTAGTTCAAATCTTTATTTTTTGTGCTGAATGTATCACTTTTATTAATTGTCATTAATTTTTTTTAAATATGTTGTCTTGTTATTTGTGCCTCATGGTGAAGAGCGGTTTTGTTATTTCATGATTTATATACTATTTGGGATAAGAATAGCATTTATTAAAAGCTCATGACACAACAGAAGCCAAATAGAGTCAGCGACAATTATGTTATGCCGACAAGCTTTAATCAGCGCAATTTTTACAAGAAGTTATATTGGGGTCGTGAAGTCACGAAAATGCCTTTAAGGAGGGGCTTGCTTATATGACTTAAGATGCTCTTTCATAAAAAGTTTGGTAAAAAATTATGGAAGTGGTACATCCACTCTAATTAACAAGTAAGCCCTTATTGTTGGTAGATTGTCACATAGGCTGGGGAGTGTATAGACACCGAGAAGACTCCTGCAGTCCTACTAACGATCCAACAAAAACATGAACACTTGAAACGGGAAGCTTAATCTTATGAACCAAAATCATTGCTGCCACAGTGGACAATTGTGCTGCCAAGCCTCTCGAGTTGCTTTTATAACTCAGCTTCCCCCCTAGGCATTGTGCTCTTGAGTTGCTTATATAAGTCAGCTTCCACCTTGGCATTGTGTCAGCCTCCTGCCACAGATCAAGAAACCAACTGCTGCACCAAATCCGCCAATCGCCTTAAACCACCAATTCACATGGATGGATTCCTACAAGTATCAAGTATTTGATTGTCTAGATGATAAGATACAGGAAACAGTGACAGACACATGGTTATATATAGTCAATAACTCACCACAGATTCCCCATTTCCGGAGTTTTTTTCTGTGTTGAAATACATCAAGAATAGCTCCATATGGACTCACAATGGCAGCTACTTCATTAGCGGATTGAATAAGTCTGCAAGAACATAGTGTCAATATCTTCACTATATTTTACATCAATGAACTTAGTGTTTTTGGTTTTTCGGGGCAGAAATGAACTTACGTGAAGATACTCGAAGCTATAATCTGTGATAAGATGAACAAGCTTTCCACATCATCATATTTTTCAGCTAGAACAAGAGTGTGTCTGTCATACTCGTTTACCTATTCTTATGAACCGAAAGGACTTCTCAACCGGTGGTTCTTTTTCAATCTTGTGAAAGTGCCTTGTTTGACCCTGGTTTGTTGAAGAATCAAGCAACTGCCTAAATGACCTAGGTTTCTCCGTATTAGACTTATCTTCGAAAGCAGAACGATCATGAGTAGGCGCAGGTTCAGGTTCTTGTATTGAGTCCGGTCAAGCCCAGCTCCTTTCATCCTCTTCTTCGTACACACAGGACAGTACCAAGGACTCCCATCTGCAGGAAATCTTTCAAGGCTTCTTCAGACTGTGCTCCGTCATCCGAAGATTTTATACTAATGCAGGTTTGGTCTTGGCTCTTTAAAAATAAAATATAAAAAATAAAGGTTTGTTCTTGGCTTTCTATACACTTTAGGTCTATGGATTTAGACATGTTTCTCTTCACGGTCTTGTAATTTTTGGCTGTATTGACTTTCCTCGTGGCTAAAGGAATCATTAAACCCTGTTTCTAGATATCCTAATTTAGGTTGAACTTAGAGAAAGAGAGGTTGAGAAAAAAAATCTGTTGTTGAACATACCAAAGATGCTACCGCTCCAGTCATGGCAGCCACGGCAACTGCAACAACGGTAACCCAACTGTGAACTGCACTTATAGACGGTATGACCTCATTGACCTGCAATATGAACAGCAATGAAGATGGAAGATATTGATAGTGTTGAAGAATGAAAAAAGTTCACATGAAAAAAATGACAAAATAAAATGCAATATATAATGGTTACACTGCTCATTACGCCGAGAAAATTTACCTGAAACGTGAAAAAGAGGCAAAGCAATCCTGCAGATATTCATAGCCAAATGGGAAAAGAACAAGAACCCTTTTTCGGCATTTTCACGGTGAAGCGGAGAAGCCTTCATTACGCTGAAGAGGAAGATTACACATGCAAAGGCATTGAATGGAGCAACAGTCCATTCAAGAAATATCCAAAGAAGTCCTCCACCATTGAAATTGTGATTTGCATTCTGCATTTCACAATCACTCGAGAATAAGAAACGAAAGAATTATAGCGAAAAACAAGTCATGCAAAAGCATTTGACATCAAAGACTTACATGTTCTGGAAATGAATAGCGCAAACAGGATATTGTTTTACCAAAAACGAAGTGAAATCATTTACATTTTTCAACCTCTCGTAAATTTTTTGTGTGGAACGTCTTACTTAAGCGACCTAATCTGTATATCTCCTTACCTTATTCCGCAAGGGTATGTAGCTAAAACCTTCAGTAACAAGTATAGTTCCCAATAGGGCACCTTGCATTGACTGCTGAGGTGAGACTGGCAGCTGCAAATATGTAGCCAGAGCAAGCCAAATTGCTGTAAAAAATTTATAGGCATGAGAAAAATAACGTATAAAATAATATATCAGCAATAAGCAAGTCATTGAATATACCTGCGGTTGCTACAATAACTACCATACTCCACATCAAGAAGCCTTCACTAGGCTGATTTTCCTTGAGAAACTGGGGATATAGAGAACTCTATTAGCTAAACTATACGCCAGTCCTTCTATAGTGCAGTTAATTGCACTATCTCAGTCGAGTTTATTGACGACATATCGACAACTATAAGGTTAAAGTATCAACAATATCAATAATTTGCATGGCATATTCACAGTTTAAAAAGTTCAATCAACTGCGTTGTAGGAAAATCCGTGTTGCAACGTACAATTTCTTTGGACGTAAAATAGAGTTGAATTCGAAGTGTTTTAATCCTTACATCAGAAAACAAGTCATTCACAAAACTACCGCAACTTGTAAAGGCTGCTTCGAATGCCTTTAGAAGTGTCAAACTCCCCGACCCAATAGGTGTCGAAAACTGAAAAACAACAAACAAAAGACAAACGTCAGATGGTATAAAATGGACAATATATCTATGAACATTAAAAAAGGGGAATAACAATGTGACTAGCTAATAGGTATCCACATGAACCCTAATGAAAATGTACAAACCGGAGACGGAAGATTGTTGGCTCCAAATATCGGTATCCATCCATAGGTCTCCTTCCACTCCCTCACAACCACTACTAGAATTATGACCATTGCCTACCATTTTTTGCACACCCTTTGCAATTGGTGGCCATAGATATAAAGTTGCTACTCTTACTATTTTTTGGTGGCTTTACAGTGAGATGCCGTTGATATCGGTGGCCTTCAACATTGAGCCACCAATGAATGGTGTCTGTTAAATAGCTTTATTTCTTAAAATTACACCAAAGACTTTTTACATATTTTTTCAACTTTGGGACCTGTTTTTTTATTTCTTTTTCAGTCTTCCTCTCCTTTTTTCCATCAAAAATATTATTTTTTTTCCATTTAATAATCCTATTCTACAGTACTTTCACCCTCAAATTATCTATTCTAAAATTGAAGGGGGAACGACACTATAGCAGCCTCAATTCTTGCCACTCGATTTCACGCTATTTACAACAAAGCCGTCAGGTTTGGGCTGATATTGGGGTTGGGTTAGAAGGGAAATTTTGTCCTCTAATGTTTGAGACGGATTGGGGTGGGTTTAGGTTTGCTGTCATTGTTTCGGGGATGGGAGGCCATGCCTCCGATAGAGAGAGAAAGACAAAGTGAGAGAGAGATGGAGAATGAGGAGTGGGCATCTCAGCGCCATTGCTGCAGATCCTCGATTTCATGAGTGGGAGAGGGGGGACGGTCAGAGAAAAGTATGGGGGCCTGTAGTTAACGGGACACGAGCCTTCTTCCTCAGACCTCCACATGTGCGTTACCTTTCCCTCTAAATTAGGTTAGGGTTCTGAGATTAATTTTCCCCTAATTTTCCCTCTCTCTTTGCAATGGAAGAACATCTATTGTCTTCCTCCTCATCTTCTTCTTCTGCTGCTGCTTCGACCAGTAGGAATACTTCAGGCGGTGCTACTGCTACTGCCACTGCCGCTATGAAGTTTGAGCGCTTCGTAGGTTCGGGAGAAGGACTATGACAATTAGTGCTACCAACACACCCATTTTCGACATCCGAACCTGGAGCAAAACCACGAAATCGGCACTTCGTACGGCGTAAAAGCTGAGGCCTACGAATTCAAAGGGAAAAAGGTATGAGCCTTGGTTCTGCACTAATATTGCCTTGGATTAGATGAGTTTTTGAGTCTTTGCATCCGTGAATAAAGTCTGTGATTTCTGTGTGATCTCATTCACTGATCCCTAGATCTTGAAGTTGTCTAATATGCTCATGGATGTGCTCTGTTTGTTTTCATGTACAAATTGGTGAATCTTGAACATAATGCTTGCATGTTAGATCTGTGCTGCCTGGATCCTCGACCCCCAAACTTAGAATGAAAGGTTAGCAATAGCCCTTTTTTTTTACTTACTTTCAAAATTATTTTATAAGTACTTTTTGTATCTGTGAGTCTCTTGATTCATTTTTGTAATTTTATATATTACATGATCGCAAGGCTCTTGATATCATTAATTGTTGGTTTTGGTACTTGACCATGGAAACCCCATCAGATTTTGTTTGCATTGTTTTGGGTATTTTTACAGGAACAAATGTTTATTTTTGGTTGTATTTAGATAAGAATTATTAATTTATTTATGACATTCAAACTTTATGAGATTTCAATCTATATTTGGTGGTTTTGTGATTCATGGTTGGATTTTGATTTTTGGATTGTAGGTATGTGAATCCTAAGTTTAGGGTTTAGGGTTTAGGGTTTAGGGTTTGGGCAGTGAGGGTTTCCGGGATGGGAGGCCATGCCTCCCATAGAGAGATTGAGAGAGACAGAGAGAGCGAGAGAGAGAGAGACAGAGCGAGAGGGAGGAGTGGAGAAGAATCGTCGTTTTATCCTTAAGGTTTCAGATTGATTGGGGTTAGTTGACGAGACTGCCCATCGCAGCTTCTGATCACACGGTTAGGCTGATGAGTTAGAGGGGTAGAATCGTCGTTTTATCATGTTGCCTTCAGTGAGTGGGAGGGTGACAGTGAGAGAAAGACAAAGTGGTTGAAATTGCTATGTGTTTTTGCTTCGTTGTGATGTTAAAGTGGTGTGTCAGTTTAGGGTATTGACAAAAATTTGCACCCTACAAACCTAGATGGATTTATGCTGGCTTGAGTAATATCTTCATGTCGTGACTATCAATCTATCCAACTGTTGTCTGTATGAAAAATGATTGATTTACATTCAGCACCATGATTTTCCTTGATGTTTTGCTTTTGCTATCTTTACGAGTCTTATACTCTAAAATTTTTGTAAAAGAAATGGAAAACCAAATCATGAATGATAGAAGTTTTGTTTATACCAGGGTCTATAGCCATACATGCATAGTAAGTTGTTCTGTTTAATCTATTCTATGTGTCTACACATGTTTGTTTGTTTAATTTATTCCATAAGAACTACCCCAGTTTTTGGAATTTCTAAGATAACCCTAAATCCCAATGGACACTGAGTGTAGTCAATCATCAGCACAACTCTTTTTTTTTTTTTTTTTGGTAGGGGGTGTGTGGGTGTTAGGGTTGGGGAGGGATAGTGGTTCTCCCAGATTACTGGATTATGGTTGTTAAATTGACAAGTTCTTAGATTATTGGATTACAGTTATTTACCTTCTGTCTGAATTTAGCATGTTTGAGAATTGATAATGGATTTACTATGTTTCAGAATTTTGGATCGTTGGAGTGAGAACTTGGTCCTTTGGCATTTGAAGGTATATAATCATACACCTTTTTTTGTTTAGAGCTTAATCAAGGGGACATCCTTATTTAGATTTTCTTCTCTGTGGAAAAGTGAATTAGACCTCAATTTTTTTCAGGGTTCTCTAATTTATGTGATGTTTGATATGTACTTTATGGTTTGTGTTTTGTGGATCTTAGGAATTTGGATTTGATATAAACTATTTGCACATATTCTGTTGAATTTTTCTGCTATATTGGTTAACCTTGGTCTTTGGTTTTCAAAATATGTTTTTTTGGATATAAATCTCGGGATTTTGGGGTTTTTACAGTGGTGTGTTTATGGTGACTCACAGTTCGATCTTAATCTAACGATAGAAGAAAAAAGTACAATAACAAAAGTTAGATTTCTTCCGCCATTGGATTAAGATTGAACGGTGGATTGTCACATATTTTTTTTCAACCATGATTTGTAGGAAAACATACTAATGTTATTTATGCCAAAATTAATGTTGAGGGCCAAAAGGGTACCTAGATTGCAGTCAATTGAACTTCAAAAAAAAATAAATAGAGAAATGCAAAGATTTATGTGTGGTTCTTATTGTAGCAAGCCGAGCGATGTGGATCTCAATTGGTTTAATAGTCTAATGGAATAGTTGATGAATTATGCATTATCTAATCTTTCGATCTTTATATGTTGCTTAACATATAGCAAACATTCTGAAATTCCGTTGTTTGAACAGTGACAAATTGGGATTGGTTTTTGAATTCCCCATCAAAATACATAGCAATTTCAACTACTCTTTGTTAAGCAGCTACATAGCTAATAATTAACATATGTTTACTCTCAAACTAAACCTTTCTCAATCCTCAAATACATAGCTGATTCAATTAAATACACATTGCGTTCTCAGATGAGTTGGTTTGTTCTAAGTTTTTGTTCTCCCTCATTCATATGTAAATGCTTTGTTTGTATCTTGTCCTCTGCCCATTGGTCATAAATATTGTATCTATGCTTTCTTTATCTTATTCTTGAATACCTATGCTGTCACATCCCGGCCCGGGGTCCACCACATCCCGGGCCCGCTCCACCACCGTAGCACGATATTGTCCGCTTTGGGCCCCGACTACGCCCTCACGGTTTTGTTTCTGGGAACTCACACGAGAACTTCCCAGTGGGTCACCCATCATGGGAGTGCTCTCGTGCGCTCTCGCTTAACTTCGGAGTTCCCATGGAACCCGAAGCCAGTGAGCTCCCAAAAAGCCTCGTGCTAGGTAGGGATGGGAATATACATATAAGGATCACTCCCCTGGGCGATGTGGGATCTCACAATCCATCCCCCTTAGGGGCCCGACGTCCTCGTCGGCACACCACTGCCAGGGTTAGGCTCTGATACCAAACTGACACACCCCGACCGAGATCGAGGCATGCTGGCCGTCACCTCACGTGACGGCCAGCATGCCTCGATCTCGGTCGGGGTGTGTCATATGCTGATTGGGAGATCATTTGTTGTTTCAAGGTTGAAGGTGGTCTGCATATTCATGAACTTGTCAATTTATTATGTTCTTTGTTGAAGTTGCAGAAGGGTTGCAGTGAATTTGTGGAGATTTTTGTATGATAAATTATGACTGCAAACCCCTTGAAAATATCTTGTTCCCAGGTATTTATATGATCATATCTCAGTGTTGTCCTCAACACTAATCACTTTCAGTTGGACTTGAGTTAACGTTATTCTTATGTTATTTATTTTCAACCATGATTTGTAGGAAAACATACTAATGTTGTTTATGCAAATTTATAGTTGTGTTCTTATATTTTAATGATATTACAATTTGTTTTCTCACCATAAACAGAAAAAAAAATATGATACTCCAATTTGGGTGCCCACAAAGGGCATCTTCTTTTTTTTTTAATATTATTTTGCAACTTTGCCACCAATGTGAATTAGGGTGGCATTGTTTTTAGATGCCACCAATGTATTAAGAGTAGTCATTGTTACAATAGAGTCCTCTACATAGGCCACACTCTCTAGTTTAGTGGGCGCTTGGTGGCCATAGAGGTTTGCCACCAATGTGAGTGGCAACTCTTGACAATAGCCACCAATGGAAAAGGGTAGCTATTGTCCAAATTTCTAGTAGTGAACTAACGGCTAGATCAACCAGAACACGATCGTTCTCGATGACATTTTTCCGTCTGTCCGAGTTTCGACTCATAGGAATTATGCAATGGAGAGCCCATAAGCTTTGGAAGTAACTCAACCATGTTTGGTTTATTCACATATATCCCAAGTCAAAATATATTAAAATAGGACGTTTTGAACTCCATTTGAGAGACCATAAGCTTTGAAAGTAACTCAACCATGAATTACAACAAATGGTCAAATGGAAGTGTATTTTTCTCGAATTCAAATGATGAACTTGAGCCAATAAGTTGTTGGAGGAACTCTCAAGTTCAGGCCAAATGGACGAACGACATTGGCTGAAACAATTGACAGAAATCTTGTAAAAAAACATGAAGGGAAGAATTTGAACTCGAAACAAGTAGATAAAATAAGAGCATGATTTCAATTCGAAGAGATTAGTAGATTGAAGAGAAAGATCCAATTTTAGTTGAAAAGCTAAAACAATAGTTTCGTGTGACAACAAATAATGTATGAGACTTAATTGAATAGCAACATTATCTTATTCCAAAGCATTGCACCTACCCTCACCTTCTCCATGCATGAAAAATTAGGTAAGCAAAGCAAAAGCATATTCTATGCTGGTCAAATGAGAGAAAGGCCACCACACTATACGGTCATGGTCTTCCCCATTCTTCCCCTCGTTCCTTGGTTTATTTTCAAGAACAAGCCAAGTATTATTCGGACGCATAAAACAAATCCAGCCGGGAGGAAAACGACATTTCATTTGCTTTCCACTTCCCATCTTTTTAGCCCCAACCGTGTAAATTTATATCCACATTTTCAATATCTCCCCTATTCAACACGAGATATTTTATTGTACCAAAAACAATCACGTGATGATTCACGAAATATTTTAAAATCGATTTTCGTAAATAATAAGTTCCCACCAAATTATTGTAATTGTTTTGCTATATGACTCGCTACCCTAAAGGTTCTCACAAAAGTTTGCATGCACCGTTTCACATTGCCTTACAAGATTTTGATATTGTATCAATTTCACTTTTAAATATTTGAACGTCTAATTTAAACTATATATTAATAGAACTTTTTTTTGTTACCTAAAAACTAATAAAATTAATCTTTAATACATAACTGAAAACAAAAATATTAGAAAAGAAACAAATGAGCAATAAAGTAACTACGCACAAACAAATTGTAATTTTTTTAACCTCACAGCCATATCATACAATCCCTACCCTATAAATTCAATCTCTCTCTCTCTCTCTTCTTAATTGCCAACTCCTTTTTTTAAATGTCTGTTAAAAACAAATAACTCTTTCCATAAAAAATAAAAAAATAAGAATTTGAAAAAAATAAATAAATATATATATATATTTTTCACACATAGAGTGTGCGGCCTTTGCTAGTATTCATTAAAGTGATAAATGTTTTTGTCAATGTGGTGCAAATGTTGCTCACATGTCACCGTAATTACGAGTTTCATACTCACCATATCATCAATTACTAAGGATTCAATTAATTCATCAGGCAAAAGGTGTAAATTAAAAGAAAATAGTTAAATTGAAACAACTTCTAAATTTAGGTATGCTAGTAAATTACCCTATGCCCGGATATGTTTCCGGTCCGCGCAAAAACCACGTGCCTGCCAAGTGGTACTATTTGGTGACGTCACCGATGACGTCATCACCTCTTTGGCATCGCCTTTTCCGTATTTTTCGTATATATTATATGGCACCATGTGGCAAATTGCACAAAAGGCACTTCTTGTGCCCCTCACCAGTCACCAACGTTGTTCCAATTCTTTTATTTTCTTTCAATAACTCCCAATCACTCGCCACTTATTACTATGGTCGAATATTATATTTTTTATTTATAAAGAAAAAAAATTAGGTTCAATTCTCGCGAAAAATAAATTTGAGTCACATTATTACTAATTTATTACGAAAGGTTAGCCGACTCCTTCACCTCTTAGTCTAGATAATACTGCTTGTTAAAAAAAATAAAAAAGTTACCAATGAGCGCAGATATATTTATCCTGAACGCGAAAACAGCGGATCATTTTAACCGAGTGGATATATATCCGGCGACGCGTGGACCCGGATGGTGGGCTATTAAGTACAAAGACGACGTGTCCCCGCACCTTTTCAAACGGTGTGTGAGATGCCAACGCAGGTGCAGGATTTCGCCACGTCACCAGATTCCTCGGCACGCGGGAGT
This sequence comes from Cotoneaster glaucophyllus, assembly GCA_036320875.1. Classification (NCBI taxonomy): domain Eukaryota; kingdom Viridiplantae; phylum Streptophyta; class Magnoliopsida; order Rosales; family Rosaceae; genus Cotoneaster; species Cotoneaster glaucophyllus. Next base: position 4,740,516 of record CM070066.1, read on the forward strand.
GAACGCGCGTGGGGGAAGCTTTGAAGCATAAAGGGCCAGTTGGCATTACTGGGAAGTCTACTGGCCAACCTTATCCTCTTCTTTTTGTTACTGTTTTTCGAATTTTTAATTTCCAAAAATAGACACAAACAATATCTTTATTCAACTTTGTTCCTCCAAAAAGAGGGAAGCAAAAATATTTCTTTTATATTTGTAGGGGAAGAGAGAGTGGGGGATTCATTTTTGCAAGTGTGACTCTTGGCCGTTCACTTTCAGAGAAGACCAAACCAAACCCTAGAATTATTTCCTGCTGATTTCACCCCCAATTAATTTTTTCATTTGAATTTTCAGATCCAAATTGTTCCTGGGAAAGATTCAAAATTTGCTCTTTCAAACCTCTGAAGGTATCATTTTTTTCATTTTTTTTCTTTCGGTTTTTGGAAATATTTCAATTCACTCTCTAGGGTGTACTTTGTTTTTGGATATTAACTGAAACATGAGATTTTATGCTGTTTTTTTTTTGCAGTTTTTGGTATTTGGAAGTTTTATTAATTAATGGGTGTTTGCAGTGATTGAATCTAATTTGGGTATTGGAATCAATGCTTAGTTTGCTATATGTTGATGCCTGTTTATTTCGTGTTATTACAGATTCTGCTTAATTTTTGTTACTTGAAGAGGCAAGGAATCTTGGGTCAGGTTTATATTTGTGAGATCTTGTCTGTGATTTTTGAGTTGGATTGGGGAAACCCGGATAAATTCTGTTCAAGATGATGTCCAAATCGTATACCAATCTTTTAGATCTAGCCTCCGGGAACTTTCCGGTAATGGGTCGCGAAAGACGGCGGCTTCCGCGTGTAATGACCGTTGCCGGTGTTATATCTGAGCTTGATGATGATCAGGCTGGTAGTGTGTCTTCGGATGTTCCGTCGTCAATCGTTCAGGACCGGATAATTATTGTTGCCAATCAGCTCCCTGTGAAAGCTAAGCGGAGACCGGATAATAAAGGATGGAGCTTTAGTTGGGATGAGGACTCATTGTTATTGCAGTTGAAGGACGGTTTACCTGAAGATATGGAGGTTTTGTATGTAGGTTCTTTGAGTGTCGAAGTGGATTCGAATGAACAGGACGATGTATCAGCGCTCCTGTTGGATAGATTCAAGAGTGTTCCAGCTTTTTTGCCGCCCGACATTTTGTCCAAGTTCTATCATGGGTTTTGTAAGCAGCATTTGTGGCCTTTGTTTCATTACATGCTTCCATTCTCAGCAACCCATGGTGGGAGGTTCGATCGGTCTTTGTGGGAAGCATATGTGGCTGCAAATAAGATTTTTTCGCAAAGGGTGATCGAGGTAATAAATCCGGAGGATGACTATGTGTGGATTCATGATTACCATCTAATGGTGCTGCCTACCTTCTTGAGGAGGAGATTCAATAGATTGAGAATGGGGTTTTTTCTTCACAGCCCATTCCCTTCGTCAGAAATATATAGGACTCTACCAGTAAGGGAAGAGATCCTTAAGGCACTTCTAAATTCGGACCTTATTGGGTTCCACACATTTGATTACGCTCGACATTTCTTGTCTTGTTGTAGTCGGATGTTGGGTTTGGAGTATCAGTCAAAGCGGGGTTATATTGGGCTGGATTATTTTGGAAGGACAGTTGGGATAAAGATCATGCCTGTCGGGATTCATATGGGGCAGATTGAGTCAGTGTTGAAGCTTCCTGATAAGGAGTGGAGGGTAGAAGAACTTAAACAACAGTTTGAGGGGAAGACAGTGCTGCTGGGTGTTGATGATATGGACATCTTTAAAGGTGTCAACTTGAAGCTCTTGGCAATGGAACAGATGCTGAAGCAGCATCCGAAGTGGCAGGGGAAAGCGGTTCTGGTACAGATAGCAAACCCTGCTAGGGGAAGAGGGAAAGATCTTGAGGAAACGCAGGCTGAAATACAGGCAAGCATCAAAAGAATTAATGAAAAATTTGGTCGGACTGGTTATGAACCCGTTGTGTTTATTGATAAGCCAGTCTCTCTTAGTGAAAGAGTTGCATATTACACCATTGCCGAGTGTGTAGTTGTCACAGCTGTGAGAGATGGGATGAATCTTATTCCATATGAATACATTGTGTGCAGGCAAGGAAACTCTGTATCAGATTCTAATTCAGAACACAGTGGGCCGAAGAAGAGCATGCTAGTAGTATCAGAGTTTATTGGATGTTCCCCTTCACTAAGTGGTGCAATTCGGGTTAACCCATGGAATATTGAAACAACGGCGGAGGCGATGAATGAGGCAATTTCAATGGCGGAACCCGAGAAGCAGTTGCGCCATGAGAAGCATTATAGGTATGTTAGTACACATGATGTGGCATACTGGTCACGAAGTGTTTTCCAAGATATGGAGAGAACTTGCAAAGACCATTTCAGAAGGCGTTGCTGGGGTATTGGTTTGGGCTTTGGCTTCAGGGTTATAGCACTTGATCCTAACTTCAGAAAGCTGACTATTGATCACATCGTTTCTGCTTATTTGAGATCTAAAAATAGGGCGATTCTACTGGATTATGATGGCACTGTGATGCCTCAAACATCTATAAATAAGAGCCCGAGTCAAGAAGTGATCTCCCTCATTAATACGCTTTGTGGTGATGTTAAAAACACTGTTTTTGTGGTCAGTGGAAGAGGAAGGGATAGTTTGAGCAAGTGGTTTTCTCCTTGCAAGAAACTCGGAATTGCTGCTGAACATGGTTATTTTATGAGGTATATCCAATATCTATTTGTCCTTTACAGTTATCCTTGTTTTTTGTTTGGTTTTAACATAAATTGATTTTTGTTAGGTGGTCTGCTGACAAGGATTGGGAAGTTTGCGGGCAGAGTAACGACTTTGGTTGGATACAGATAGCTGAACCAGTTATGAAACTCTACACAGAAGCCACTGATGGTTCTAGCATTGAAACCAAGGAGAGTGCCTTGGTTTGGCACCATCGAGATGCAGATCTTGGTTTTGGATCCAGTCAGGCTAAAGAGTTGCTCGACCATTTAGAAAGTGTGCTAGCAAATGAACCAGTTGCTGTGAAGAGTGGTCAGTACATTGTAGAAGTGAAGCCACAGGTGAATGTCTTAACTTTCTTTTTTAACTCTCTACGTTAATGCAAATTCTTGTCCAATATCACAGAAAAATATATTAGGACATCACCATTGTCACTAGGATCGACTACCTGTTCCTATTTATCACAGAAAAAGCTCCAACTTCCCCCAATTTTCATTGTTAGAACGCATCGAAGATAAACGTATATTTTCCTCATCTTGCAATCTGTTGAAATTTCCATTCAGCCGTCCTTATTTGGTTTTTTGATTTGGGTCCTCTCTTCTCTTCCTTCGTCCCTTAGGGGTCTTTTGCAAGTCATTAATTAGAATATTATGCTTAGAACTGGTACCTCGTCTGAATAGGCACCTTTGCATTTGGCAAGTGTAACACACTAAAAATGCTCAGAAACTCTGAGAGTATGCGTAATAACCCTATGCTTTCAAGTGACTTTGAGGAATTTTAGAAAATGAGGGTTTGTTTAGTATCCCGCACGAGAAACATTTGTAAAGATTAAACTGTGAAGGATGGCAATGCTTTGACGTTGGCTCATAAAACAATCTCACAGAGAAACCACAGTAGTAAAGTTTAAGACGAATAGTTTGCTTGCTGATGATAAAAGAGATCTACATTACGTTGCTAAGGATTGTTGCAAACCAGTTGATTTTTTAAGTGAAGTGATGATTGAACCCAATTTTTGTTGTGCCTTACAGGGTGTCAGTAAAGGCGTGGTTGCAGAAAAGATCTTCACATCAATGCACGAGACGGGGAAGCAGGCTGACTTTGTACTGTGTGTTGGCGACGATAGATCTGATGAGCATATGTTTGAGATCATTGGTAGTGCTATGACAAACGGCATCCTCTCCTCGAATACCAGTGTTTTCGCTTGTACTGTTGGACAGAAACCCAGTAAAGCCAAGTACTATTTGGATGACCCTAGTGATGTTATTACAATGCTCGACGCTCTTGCAGATGCTTCAGATTCTCCACCTTCCTCAGATGGTGAACCAGGCTCCCCTTGAAGTCTTCCTCGATGACTTCATTAGATACTAGCGTCCTTTCTTGCAGCCGATGATGATGAATCACACGATGGGCTTTGATGGAAGAAAGTAATCATTTTTCAGCTTTCCTGGATCTGAATTGTTGGAGGAAAGATTTCATGTTCGTGACCTTCTGACTGATGATTTTCAGCCAGTTCCGGAACATCGGTAACTTGGATTTCTTCTGTTCTGTGATATAAACAATCAATCAATGCAGAGTGGATTATAGTGGGTTTACTTGGTCGAAAAACAACTAAACATCAGCTGAAACTGAAGATCTGATGGAATCGACGATCTTTATTCGTTGAGAACGACTTGGACTGAGAAGGGAAACGGGAGATCGATTGTTGAAGATTGCATCATATACGCGAAGGTTAAGTAGTCTGGCGAGAGGCGACGTGCATTCTAGGGACATTAGATTACGGTAATATGGTGGGGAAATGGTATTCAAATCCCCATTTGAAAGTATACTGGTCTTTCTTCTTCATTGTTCTGAGTGAATTTTCTTTGGCATTTGTTTCTTGGATCAAGTCCTTGTCTAATTAAACCTGTAAATTATATAGCAACATTTGCAAGAAATGATCACGTTTCCAAAGATGCCATCTTTCAGATTACTGGTAACTGAGGAGTTGTCACTTGCACGGGGTTAAGTGGTCCATATTCACTCGTTAAATCTCATGTGATTCATCAACGCACGTCAACGCACGTCTAGTCGATAAATTAATATGTTGGAGAAAGGGAACCCTGGACAGCTTACAACCAAACAAACAGGCTCTCGCTTTGCGGTTCGCATTGAGACCCACATTGCAGGTTTCCAAGCGGCTTCACGGTTTTTACGACTCCAGAGCCCCAGTACAAACATTTCTCTCTCCAAGGATGACCCCCGTGTACGTAAACTTATTTTCTCACACGCAACGCATATGATCATTTGGTCCAACGGCATTCGGTTTTTACGTTCCTGGAAGTCTTGGGCATCTCTTGGGCGACCGTTGTTGATGAAGAAAATAGCGTTGAAGATCTTCTGCATGCTTATATATTTTTCTGTCTCTTGATTTTTCTTTGATCTATTTAATTCAAAGACTAAAAGTAAATAAAGATATTATATGAAAACGAAAATTATGTGCAGAAATCACTTGTACTGAAACGCCGGATGTCGAAAGGGCACGCTACAAATTCAGTATGGGAAACGGTAATTGATCTTGTCGATATATACTTTGAGATGGAGGAGATGAAGACACACAAACAAAACAAGTGCTGCAACTCAACTGAGTCGGCCATTGCCGTGTTACAAGGGGAAAGGCCCGTGAACCAAATGCTCATAGTCGAAGAGTTGTCACTCCCTATAACCCTAATAATATGGTACGATGCGAGACCAAAACAAAAATATGACCAACTTTAGGCTCTAGAGAGGCCTACATACAATAATACTACCTTAACCAGTTGCATATAATTGTGTACAATTAAAGGTCGTTTCAAAAAGTCCTATACGCCAATGTATATATTAGGCCGACTTTTGTTAGTATTAATCGTCTGTGTGTAAATAATTGACGGTTTATGCAATGCATCAACGGCTTACAAATCTTTTATAATGAGACTGTGAGCCGTTGATAATTTGGTTTAGCCAACGAATTAATGACTCTCTCTCTCTCTCTCTCTCTCTCTCTCTCTCTCTCTCATCCATTAATATGATTCCAATCCCGATCATATCTTCTGCCATCGCTGCTGCTCCTATTTCCCCACTCCCACTAATTGTATATACCTTTATATAACAAAAACTCACATATCCGATATCCCCGGATTGTGTACCTCCTTTCCTTTATCTCTTTCGTCACTCTTTTTATTTTTTTTATCTCTTTCGTCACATGATTAGAGAGAGAATGAAAAAAAGAAAGAAAACAACATGAGATATGCGACTATTTCTCTACTATACGCTCAAATAAACATAACATAATTAGTTCATGTAGTCACAACAATATATCAGTATTCTAGTCTCATATTACATTTCGACTTTTTTACATAATAGTGTCTAATTGGCTCTAAATACTGACCTAATTTCACTTTCTCGTGTAGCAGTGCGTAATTGATTCGAGATATTGAAAATAAATTATTCATGCCGCACCTTTCAAATTGAAAATTGAGTCCATGTTAATGATATATAGCAAGGAAAACAATTGTACCATTTGTATATACCTTTATACTACCACCTACACTACACCCACCACTTTGGCCCCACACCACATCCAACGGCTCTGATGCATTATTTACATTTCCCATCACCATCCGATCTTAAATTCCCGCCGGAGAAGTCACCGGAGACAAGTAAACCTGGCTCTGCACCACCGTCTTGCCAATCTTAAACCCGGGAACAACCGTGAAACTCACCGACGGCTCCGTCTCGACATCTTTGGGAGTCACAGACTCCATGAATACCTCCGAAAATCTCGACCCTTTCTTCACCTGAAAAATTGAAACTTGCTGCCCAAACGAGAACGCCAAGCAATGCAGAAGCCAAACCCGCATCGCCGCCTCTGCAAACGCCGCGAAAAAAGCAGAGTCCGGCACTCCGCCGGAGCTGACGACTTTCCTCATGTTCAAATTCCCAAAAAGCGAACACTCCATCTTTGCGTGAACGAGCTGGAGGTACTTCGCTTTCGTGAACTTGCAAAACGAAGAACTCGGGTTCTGGGTGAGGAAATTTTTCGGGTTTTCTGATACGAGTTTCTTGAATTTCTGGAAAAACAAAAGGTGGGTTTTGTTGATTGGGGATAAAGAATCAATGGGTAGGCCGAAGTTTGGATTGTTGAAGCCTTCAAGCAATGTTTTGGAAACGAAGGATTCGAATGCGAAGCATCGATGGCTCTGTTTTGCGAAAACAGAGCCGGGTTCGATGAATCCAACGGCTGTGGAGAGATCCCAGTTGGCGGATTCCATTTCCTGGATCATCAGTCTCACAAAGCTTTTGATGGATCTCAGACTCTGCTGCTGGTATTGAACGAAATGCGTGGGATTCAGCTCTGAAAGCCGAAGGTTGTCGAAAACAGAGAGAGACGGAGATCCGCTGGCGTTTAGCTTTATCTCCAAGCACTTGTTGGACAAGACCAAATCTTGAAGCTTTTTCTGTAGGGACGAAATGTCGGAGTCCTTCTTTCCGGATTCGGACTCCAATTTCTTGATCGAAATCTCGTACGTTTTCATCAGGGCCTGCTGTTCCTGAATCTCCGCGAGCATCATAGTGACTTGCGGCGAGAGATCGAGCTTCTTTTTCAAAAAGCTGCGTTTCAATTCCGATATCGATTTCAGCTCGTTCACCACGGACTGGTCGGCCGTCTGAATCGCTTCGTTGTTGTACGGATCCTGCGCCATTTGGAGCTCTGCGTAAGCTGCTTTTATGGAAGTGATTCCGGCGAAGAGCTTGGCCAGAAGTGCTTCCAACACCGCTCTATTCCGGACCTTGAATTCTTCCCCCTTGTCCGAATCCTTCCGCTTTTCGAAACCGTCCTTCACTTTTCCGTTCGACACGAGGATGCAAATGCCATTGTTGGAAGTGATTCGGCTCGTCGCCGTTCGGAGGTTGATGACTTTGCTGAAAGTTCTTGATAATTTGCCCTGTTTTGGTCTCATGGCGGTGTCCATCTGCAAATAGTGAAAGATCAGAGGATCGGTGAGTAAAGAGAGTTCAAATTGTTGGTTGGAGGCATAAAACTTAAGAGTTTGTTTTGTGGGGATGAGGGAATGAAAGGTGTTTGAAAGAGAAGGGCGGAGGAGTTGGGGAGAGAGAGAGGAGGTGAGGGAAAAGTGGGGGAGATTTAAAGCGCGGGAAAAAAAGGAAAAAGTTGACAGTGTAAATACTGTGTATATTTACTGATAAGTGAGTACACAACAAGTAATGTCTGTAGCTTCACAACGGAAGATGATCGGCTCCGGACCTTAGTGTTCACAGCTTCCTCATCAAACAATCTATGCCGTACAAATTGAATTCAACAGTTTCCATTAATTCATTTTCCTGGTCCACCAAACACAACCGACAATCTTGATTTGACTTGCACACTAATCAGCGACCCAGATTGCTTGATGAGGAGGCTCCGGACACTAAGGTCCTGAGCGGATCCTCTTCCCATTACAACTATGAAGATATATTGCTAAAATGAAAGAAAAAAAAAACTATGAGTATAAAACTCATGTTACATGTACAATTTGGTTATGAAACGAGCGTCTGCTGTTTTGTTAAAGAATAAATTATTGATGTATATGTCGTAGACAACATGTTGATAATATTATAACTAATAGAATGTATCAACGATAATGCAGAAGGTGAAAAATAGAGCGTTAAAATCACTCTCATTTTGATGATATCAATATAATATTGATGCACATCCATACCTTAGGTCATGCATATAGTATAGTGATTTCCACACTACCGTTCGCTCCTTCAACATTCTTTTGTTTTTGTCTTTTAATTTTTCTTTAATATAATGTCAAGTAGAAGATAAAAAACGAGAGTGTGAAAATTATTTCTCTTTATTTGTAATAATGTAAAGGATTTTAATTGAATATTTTGGGTGGGAAATTCTAATGGTGGTATGCAGAGGGATGATGTGAGTGAGTGATAGATTGCTAGCATCTACTCATCGACCCTACCTGTTTGCATATCGATAATTCATGGGAGGAGGAGGAGAGCCAAAAGAGGTTGTAAATTGTAATATTCGGATTGAGATCATCTTTGGATCTCAGACTCCGAAGCTAAACATTCAATTTAAATTTTGCGGTTTCCACAATTCCATTTCACCGGTCCAACTCACACACAGAACCACGAACCCTCATCCCTCTCTCACTCAGCTATCTCTCTCTCTTGAATGATATATATTGCACGAACCTCCTGATAATATCCACAAATGACTTGTTTTTGGTAAAAGATGTACATTACTATACGTAAATTCCGGCGCATGGTATACATTAGTACTCCAATGTATTTCTCCCTCTGAATCAGAATAAATATGTTTTCGAACCCTCTCTTTAAAATTTAAAGTATATGCTCCCGTATGAATCTCAGCAATCACTTGTTCTGATTCTATGTATTGATCATTTTGAACTAAAATCAAACTTTTGAGTGGAATAGTCACGTTATGTATAAGATTAGGTCTGTCGCCTCCGGGTTTGAGGTCCAAAGATGATCTCAATCCGTAATATTCATCAGTATCAATGATAAATTAGGACTAAACATACATATATAGATAGATAGATGCCAAAAATCAAATGACAGGTATGTACGTACATTGATAACGATAGCTCTCTCATAATATCAAGGGATCGGAATAAAAAATGCAGTTTACTAATTTTGGTGTGGAACCAAGATTAGCCAACTGTCAGCACTCTAATTGTAATGTACAATTAGTCTCGATCAATATTGTACTTTCTTTTAATAAAGTAGGGATTTAAGTTTTTTAATATGTGGTTCATGCATGGTTGATGAGGAGTGAGGATCCTCGTCGGATCCTTTGTGAGGATCTTGGGCATCCTCAAATCATATTTGTTCATTGTACATCGTACGATCAGAAATTACTGTAAATTTTTTTATTTAAAATTGAATATAAACAGTATCCGACGAAAATTGACCGTACGATATACGATGAATGGATGTAATTGGAGGATTCCTGGGATCCTCACAGGATCCTCACAAAGAGGATCCGGTGAGGATCCTCACTCGTTGATGAGTAGGAGAATAGGGTTTAGGGTTGCTACAAGCTTAGCATAAATACACGTTATAATCCTTATGCAATACAGTATTTTAATCATAGGAAATTAGGCAGTGGACTTCACTGTTGGTTGGTGAATGTACACTCTACACTCTACAGTTGGGGTTTGGATTGCAATTAGCTGGAGCTAATCACATTCTTAATCTATAGTTAAGAATGCCTACAGTTAAACAACTATGCAAATTCAGAAGTTATTGAAACCAACAAACACACGTATAAACATGAATTTTGTGTGCATGACATAAAGAACGGACGCGCATATTACATATGTATGTCAATAACATGTCGATACTATTTGTTGTTGGTAAACCCTAGTTGCGTAATTTTGCTTACAATAAAGTTCATACAGGTTATTCCTTTGCTGTATAACCTGTTGAAAATAGGAAAAGGAAATAAAATAAATCGGAATCCAATTCACCCTAGAAACCAAATTCAACTAGGAATCCAGCTTTTGCAAAAACAGATAGTAAGACAACAAGAAATGCCATTTTTTCTCTTGAACCGGGTTGAAAGTCCTGATAAGTTTTTTTACCTAGACTATTTCATACGGTTTTCTTTACTTCTTACTGAATAACATACTTAGTCCAAAAAGAAAACTAAAATTGTTCCACGGTTATTATATATATATATATATATATATATATATATATATATGTGTGTTTATTTATTTTGGACCTATACACAACTACGTTCATGAGCCATGTGCTTCTATGAATTAACAATTTGCTTTTTGAAATTTACCCTAGTTTTTGTTTTTGTTTTTGTTTTTTTTGGGCAGGCATGGTACTACTATGGTAGTGAATATTAAAACCTGGAATCTCTGTATTGCAGCTGCAGGGTAATGTTGGACGGACCGTATGGGAGATACATACATGTCAAAAGGGACATAGCCGAAAGAAGATTGTGACGATATCACAGTCCAGACGCAGACCGATTCCCCATTTGTGGACACCACACTAATTGCTTCACCCTGTTTCAATCAATCGATTTTCTTGCAGTACAAGAATTGTAACAAATATAAAACGTGGTTAAGAATATATTTACCTTAACTTAAAGTCTTGTATTCGATTTTATTTTTAGTATCGTCGAAAAAAGGAATACTAGAGACTTCTTTGAATTTTTCGTTCTATCTTATCGATTATTCTTCTTATCTGTAATATTACATGATGATCAAAATTGTTTACTTTTTAGAGAATTCTTTAAAGATCAATCCCATTGAAATTTGGATAACGTTAATAAAATAGCTAAAAAATTTCTAATTTGGTTGATTTTTGAGAAGCTAGTCTTTAAAGAGATCTAGAAATAACCCGTTTCAATCGATGTGCAATTTTAGAAGATGAGAAAAAGATCTGAAAAAATATAACGAAAAAATTGAATTGAGAAAATCAATAACATTCTCTCTTAAAAATGTGTTAAATCTTTGTCTTTCTGTATCGTCAAAACAAAAAAGAAAATGGAGTTTTAATGAAACACTCATAATACTGTTCACTTTTAACGAAAATGACATTTTTACTCTAAAAATTCACTCTTGGTACTATTCACTTACAACACCTTTTTGTCATTTTGATTAAAACTCAAAATTTTCAAGTCATTTTCATTAGTTTTCCTAAAATGGAGTTTGAACGAAACACTCCTAGTACTGTTCACTTTTAACGAAAATGACATTTTTACTTTCATAAAGATCGTAGACACACTGCATGTGACAATGAATGGACCAACATGTTTCAATTCAATATGTGATCAATCAACTAGTCCATTTTCAGTTATGGGTTTCATTCTTGCTTTAAAACTTGAACATGTCCCACAAGAGCTAACATGTTCACTTGGATTATTGATCCAAACAATACATTCAAGTACCTAAGGTAGTGGATGATAGATGTGTTTCAAAATTCAAATTAGTGGCCTTCTTGGACATTATTACCAGACAATAGGAGTGGGACAAAAGTTATTGTCTACAAACCAAAGGTTCATTATATAAAATAAGGCACATCCCTACACAAAAGTAGCTTTACTCATAACAAAAACTATGAAACATGACCCATAACCCAACACATCCATTTGACTTAAGGATGAAACGGTGTGGAGAATTTTCATATGTTATGATAGAAAAATCAACCCTATATATAGTGCGGTGCATCATTTTAACGAATCATTAATATATGTATGAGAAATAAAAGTAAGAAAAATAGTTGCATGTATATAATACGCATATTATACGCGAATTTATTTAACTATGCTAATGATATTCATAAACTTGTTAAGAGGAACTCCTAAACTTTAGATAAAATGATAAGGAGTATCCAGAAACACATTTACAAAAACTTGGGAAAAATCTACATTCACAAAAATGATCAAATCGTACAAATGAGAATCGTGTCCATACAATATTTCATAATTATATATACTTTTCCGGTTTTTTAATTGTTGCAGACCCGAGTTTTGTTTTAAAATATAATGAGAATGGTGGGATGTGAATGGCCAGAATAGCTCAGCCAAACCCTAAAACATACTTAAGCAAAAAGTATTTGGACTTTTTAACTGCATAGACGTTAAGCAGACGTCTTGTGAATTAGATTGTGCACGTCCCATTACCATGGCAATATATTTAATTGTTAATAGGATTATATTTATAATGAGTCTTCATTATGACTAAACCCTTGTACTACACTAAAGTTGTAATGTGGTCAATTAGGGGACCACAATCTCAACTCCTCCAAGTTTGATTAGAATTTGTCATTTGATTAAAAACAACCACGGGTGACTTAGTAGTTGAGGACGAATTCCAGACTCGTATTTTACGTAATTCGTTCTGAGTTCGATTTCTGGCGTTGAGAAATCACACGATGGTAGCCAAAAGAAGGCTAAAATGCTTCTGTGAGTCTTAACAACCCTCAAAAGAATGGACTGTCATGACTAGGCCACTAGCTGGTCTCCTTTTTAGAAGAAAAAAAAAACTCCAAGTTTCCAACACAAAATAGCAAGCAAAACTATTTTCCATGCATTATAGTATGTAGTTTCTTAAATTTTGCATGGCAGGCCAAATTGCATGTTTCTTGAAATACAACATTATTTTGTCATATAACTAATGGTCATAAATCCATAACATGCACATAAACTTTTCTTTCTTTTTTGGCATGGGACGTTAGTGTATGATTACGAAGGGATTGAACAAAATTATAACATTATTTATCATCTTTAGCTTCCTTCTCTTCCATATGTATCTTATGAAAAACATAATAGTTTATATATATATATATATATATATATATATATATACATACACGTGTCATGGCTTCTAATTCTTTTTTTTTAGTGTGACCATTATGAATCACGAATTAAGAATAAAAATGAATGAGTGAGAGAGAGAGATCATGAATTAACATTCTAAATCAATTGAATTATTTGCATTCAAGTAGTTTTTTTAAACCAAAATGATGAAGACAAATTATTTTTAGGAAATAAGGCCCGTAAGCATATAAGAAGCAAGCCATAAGTATGTTGCATATATACAGATTAAGATAAAATTACATAATATAATTAGGTCCGCAGAGTTTGGTGATTCGGGTTTGCTAATGGCAAATAAAGTTGTGAATACGTGATCACCATCCCTTGGTTGCCTAATAAATCGATTTACATTTGGTTGAATTACCAATCTTCCAAAACACATATCCTAACAAGTTTAACTTTCCCAAATCTGCATCTTTTGCTTTGTTTTGGCTTGTTGCTTGAGTTTGTGCTTTGTAGTTTCAAGTTCAACTGGTTCAGTTCTGTGTGAATAATGTAGAAAATTTAAAGCATCATAAACTGTAATAATAGCCAAGTGCAAGTGGGAGTTACTGTAGGGCATTCAAGATTCACATCGCATACCAGTTGCTGTAAATTTCCAATGCCATATCGAAAGGGTGGAGAACTTCACACTCGTAGTGCAGTTGCTGTAATTGAGATTGGAGGGGACTTGTAGTGCAGTTGAATTTGGACCTTTCTACTTCGTGCAGTGGTTCAGTGACTCAGTGCAGCAGAATCAGCTTTTCCAGTCTATATATATCGGTAACGAGAAATGCTAAGGAGTCTCTTTCAAAATGGAGTTCTCTGTCATCTCACAGTTTAACGTTAATTACCGTGCTAACGGATAAAACATAAAGTAGCAGAGAGTTCATAAATAATCTATTTTAGAAAGACTTCTTCGCATTTCTCCTTGGTAAAAACAGAAATGTCTAATCTATCATTTAGGCTAATAGTAAGAGAATGTCTTCGGTACGTATAATAACTCAATGTACTCGGAGAAAGTTTAGGCCTAAAGATAAATTTAAAGTACAATTGCTATATTCTCTCATGCCTGGTTTAGGACAATGATAGGCCTAGGGTTATTGGTGGTGATTTCTCTCTCTCTCTCTCTCTCTCTCTCTCTCTCTCTCTAATTTTTGGGCGCATTTCTTACTTATTAACTTGATGGAAACTTCTTACATAACGGGATTTTCCACAACACTTATCACTTTATGTGTGTTCACAATAATCTCCAAAGCCACTTTGCACGCCAAGTTTTCATTTTCTGCAAACTCCTCCTTATCTTCTTTTATACAGTAAAAGCTCTCTAAAGTTACACAGTCGGGATCAAACCAATTTTATAATTTTAGAGAGGTTATTTCTATAGTTAAAAAATATTATTTATTGACTTATTTATCCGTAATTAGTGTTGTATTTCCTACATAGGATTCATTGGACTCCAAGTATTTTATTTCTTTGCATATTTTTGTACTCATTGACAATTATAACTATGTTAAGGCGTGTTTATTATGAGATCAAGAAAAATTATAACTTATTACAAGATGGAGTTTATTCCAAGGGTAATGTTAGGGAGATTAAATTTGGAGACAAAATTTACAAACTAAATGATATGTCACCCATAGTAATAAGCACGTTTATTCTAATACATAACTGGTCCTAAATTGGAGATAATCCCATTATAAAGTATTATTCTAGAGAGACTCTACTGTATATTTAATCTCTCAAGAAGTAGTGTATAGAATTAGAAGGTGAAATAGTATGTGCGTATATCATTTCTTAAATTAATCCAATCCATCTTTCATGCCATCTTTATGCTTTTCATGACAACTTATTAAAACCTTGAACTCCACACTCATACAAAATAAAATATAATTATCCTAAAAAGCATGATTGCCTAGGTTGGTTTTCAGCTTAACAAAGAAAACACCCCTATTAAGCTTCGCATAACTTTGACAGCGACACGAGTGTCCAGCAAGCGTCTTTGCTTTGCTACCAAAATTTGTACCCCAAGGAATCCAATCATACGACTCATACCTAATCTAGTGCAAAATGGGGCTTAATTTTTGCACCTAAATCTACAAAATATAAGGCCAAAAGTTGCAACGAATAGAATCCATCCATCCAAAGTTTGAAGTTTGTCCAATTACCAGGAAGCACCATGATTGCTCACTTCATCACAACATTAAAACAAACCAGACAGATTCATTAATCACCAAATAATTACAAGTAAATCATACGTATACTCTTGCGTAGCTTAAAGAAGAAGATGGAATACGGTGAAAAATTTAAAATTAAAAGTACGGTGATAATCGGCATGTCCGATGCGAGTGGCTTGTAGTTCAATTGCTTCAAAGTAATCTAACCCTGCATCTGATGTCCCATTCCACCCAAGTTTGAGAATCCTCTTCCCGTTAATTAAGAGTAATTTTGAATATCATCGTGTCAAAGACAAACTATAGCATGCATTCTGAAAATTTGTGAGGCTATTCCACGAAAGAACAAGTCACAAGGTGTAATCAGACTACAAATGACCTCAATTGTATCCCCCCAGTGTGTTATCCAAGGTTGGACGTGTTCTAAAAAAGGGCCTAGGCGGCCAAGGTTGGACGTGTTCTAAAAAAGGGCCTAGGCGGCCGCCTAGGCGCTGAGCGGTAGTGACCCAAGGCGCTTTCTTGCAAATCGGTTGGAAAAATCAGTTGGGCTTTGGGCGAGCTAGGCGGTTTTTTTTTAATGAAATTAAAAAAATAAAAATAAAAATCTTATCTACATTACTACATTTCCTTATTTTTCTCCTATTTTGTATTTTATGTGGTTTTAAATTGTGAACTTATTGTACATGTGTCATCCTACAATACTCCTCACTATGGTTATATGGCATATATGCTTAATGTGTTTTTAAATTTTGGACTTGTTGAATACTCTTTATGCATTTTATCATTCTTTTATTATCTTATCCATGATTTCATACAAGTATAATTTTTTGTAAGTGTCAATATGCACTTATTTACAAGATATACAAGAAATTTACCTAAATCCGCCTAGGCGCCCGCCTAGACCCCGTCTAGCCGCCTAGGCGCTAGGCACCAGCCGCCAGCCCGCCGCCCGACTAGCGCCTAGCGTTCTTTGGAACCTTGCTTACAACTCTCAGCTATCTTTACTTTTGTTAGGGCTTAAAGGCCGAAAAGGCCAAGTTGGCCTTCCTTCTCTTTCTCATATGTCTCAAAGTACTGATAGATGATTGTAACAGCAAGCAAAATCCCAGTTCCTGAGCCGATTGCTCCCATGAAATCCGCCAGAACAGTCAAGACACCAATGCACATGCCTCCAAATGCAGCGGCAGTAGGTGTTTAGTTCCTTCTGTAAGTTTCCAGGCATCACCATTTGTTGTTCTTGCAGAATTAAGCAACATAAACGTCAATCATTAATGCCCTTGGAATTATATTTTCTATTTTTCATCATTAAAGGTCTTGTTTTTTGTGTAAAAAAAACGACACGTGTCATTTGAAGAAGCATGAAATGGTCCAAATGCAAAGGTTGCTAGCACTCCCTTAACTAGAAACGTATTAATTCATGACGTTAAGTTGTTTGAGAATAAGAATTTAATCCTAGAAATCTCATGTCTTCACATTAGTACTCATGCTATGAGCTCTCCAAAATGTCTTTGCAGATTATAAGTAAATCAAAACAAAATAAATAGGATGAGGAAGGCCAAAATACCTTGAGCTGCTTAGCTACATCTCGGGCAGAAGAACCAGAAACCTCAATCCAAGTTTTTGAGAAGAGTGCACAGGCTGAAAGCATGGACACTATATAGAACAGAGCATGGAATGGATTGGCTGCCGTCTCCGCCAAGCTGCGATTAAAATCACATTGACAAAGAAAAAGAAACACTGCTATGAGTACATGCTTTCACACATGAAACATGATAAGAAATGGCTGGAGATTTCAAAGGTTACACAAAAATATGTGCTGGATCACCTTCCTGGAGCCGTGACATAGTAGGCAAGACCACCAACTGGAATAGATTGGCCGGAATATTCGGACTCCTGCCACTTTCCGAGAATATTCACAAAGAAATTCCCACTGAACTTCCTGTAAAGTAACTATACGATAAAACAAGTTTCATGTCAATTGATTAACAAATACAGTAAAGAGCCTTTAGTTTTTATTGCTTAGTAACTTACTTGAGAGATGAAATAAAGATTGGAGACAAGAGCAGACTGTAGAATGATGGGCATGTTAGAGGTGTACAAAAGCTTAATAGGGTATGATCCTTGCTGTCCACGGGCGTTCTTTGATCTCACCGATAAAACAACACGAAAACCTTGGAAGTAGACGACAATGAGAAAGATTGAGACTGCCGCAAGCAGATTAGTAACATTTGGCACGTTTTGCCTGTAGAAAGCTTCGCAAACAGCGCGAACTTTGTCTGTCCTGGTGATCAAGAGATGGAACAGTGCAATGATGGCACCTTCGAATTCAGCTCCACGTCCGCTATTGATAGTTGTACGGCTAAAAGCCTTCCAAATGATGCTTTCACTGCATAATCAAACCATAAGTCAATTACGGCAAGACCATAGATTATATATAAGCAGGTTTAACGAAACACTCTCGTACTGTTCACTTTTAACAAAAAAACTATATTTTTACCTTTTCTTAATACTATTCACTACTTCACACTTATAATACTTAAAAAGTAAAAGAAATACAGGTTTCTAGCGTTACAAATGTTGGTAGCTATAAAAAGGAAGATCCGGGATCCCAAACCATATCCCTTGGAAGAAGTTCATCTGGCAAATCACAATAATTGCAGCAAAGCAGAGCTGAACCATGATAAGAATGGCATTCCCGACACCAAGTTGACCGACACTACCATAAATACCCGAAAGCACATAGGCAACAGCTTGACCAACAGCAATCAGGATGGCCATCAACTTTTGTGCTCCATTTCTGCAAATTAAGCACACACAATTGTGACTTAGCCGCCGCGTTATCGTACATGTCGTGGCGGACGTAGAGTCAGCGTGCATGCACAGTCAGCGTCCGGGCACAAATTACAACGACAAGGTGACGACTACTGAGTCAATCGTGTATTGCCGCGTGTGACTCTCGTTTGAGCAGCGCGACATGTTCGTTTGTTGCGCTCCCTTTCAATTTCTTTGCTTTCTGGCATTCCATTTTTCATTTTTCTGACTTTTCTTTCTAATTGGGCCTTTTAATTTCTAATAGGCCCGAGAACTCTTGGGTCGGGCACAATCCCCACCTCTTGTATTTTGGGTCCACCCTTCTTGAATGACGGTTTTTAGGGTGGACAACTGGACCACGTAGCTGTCCCACCGCGCACACAAAACCCTTAGGGCCCGTTTGTTTGACAGGATTAAGAAGGACTGGACTGGACTGGACTGGACTGGACTAGACTATAGTCCTTTGTTTGGTGTGCACCAGGATTAGCTTTAATTAGCTTAGCAGGGATTCGCTCGGATTAAAGACCTCCTTAGCCGTTCTTAACGAGGATCCCCAATTTTGGGCGGACTCGTAAGCCAGAGAAAACACGAGAGATTTTCTGCGTCTTCCCTCATCGTCCTCATCTATGCGTCTTCCCTCATCGTTGTCCTTGCCGTGCGCCCCCATCGTCGTCCTCCTCACCCTCATCGCTGCATCTTCGCTTATCTGCATCTGCTCGCCCTCATCTGCCTCGAGTTGTCTGGTAAGCTTCGAATCTTCGATTTATTTCGTCGATTTGTGTGGATTAGTTTGTGATATTAACTGAGCTTTATTTGGTTTTGTTGTTTTGGGTTTGAGAAATTTTCAATCATAGACCTCTGCACTTGAACAAATTAGGGTTTTGATATTTAGGTGAAATTGAGATTAGAATTTGGGGTTTTCATAAGATGAGATGGAACTTGGGAATTTAGGATGTCAAAGTTGTCAAACTTGGAAGTCCTTCCCACATGTTGTTTTCGATTTTTAAAATTTGGGGTTTCAACAATGGGAGTACTCTGTGTGTGTGTGTCTGTCTGTGCGTGTGTGTGTGTGTGTCTCTGTGTGTGTGTGTGTGTGTGTGTGTGTTTGTGTGTACTCTGTGTGTGTGTGTGTATTTAGTTGGTGTGTCTGTGTGTATGTGTGTGTGTGTGTGTGTGTGTGTGTGTGTGTGTGTGTGTGTGTGTGTGTTTGTGTGTGTTTGTGTGTACTATGTGTGTGTGTGTGTGTATTTAGTTGGTGTGTCTCTGTGTGTGTGTGTGTGTGTGTGTGTGTGTGTGTTTGTGTGTGTTTGTGTGTACTCTGTGTGTGTCTGTCTGTCTGTCTGTGCGTGTGTGTATGTGTGTGTGTGTGTCTCTCTCTGTGTGTGTGTGTGTGTGTGTGTGTGTGTGTGTGTGTAATATGTGTGTGTGTGTGTCTCTCTCTCTCTGTCTGTGTGTGTGTGTGTGTGTGTAATATGTGTGTGTGTGTCTGTGCGTGCGTGTGTGTGTATGTGTGTGTGTGTGTGTGTGTGTGTGTGTGTGTGTGTGTTTGTGTGTACTCTGTGTATGTGTGTATGTGCGTGTGTGTGTGTGTGTGTACTCTGTGTGTGTGTGTGTGTGTGTGTGTGTGTAATCTCTGTGTGTGTGTGTGTGTGTAATCTGTGTGTGTGTGTGTGTGTGTGTGAAATTGTAAAGTTTTTGTAGAAGACACGTAGATAATGGAAACACCTTGTGTGTGTGTGTGTGTATTCTGCACATTTGTTTGATGTCCGTGTGTGTGTGTATTCTGCACATTTGTGTGTGTGTGTGTGTGTGTGTGTATTCTGCACATTTGAAAGGATAGTGTGTGTGTGTGTGTGTATTTGTTGGCTCGGGCTCCGATTGAGGAAAACTTTTTTTTTTTCAACATCAGCCGTTTATTTGTTGGCTCGGCCTCGGATTGACAAATTTTTTTTTCCAACATCAGCCGTATATTTGTTGGCTCGGCCTCGGATTGACAAAAACTTTTTTTTTTTTCAACATCAGCCGTATATTTGTTGGCTCGGATTGTGACTTGGCTGGTAATTTTTTTTGTTGATCCAACATTAATTGTGACTTGGCTGGTTATTTTTGGGCTGTTAATGCAGTTACTTGTTTCAGAATTCTTTGTATACCGTTTATTTTGATCTAGTTCATTTCGTATCATAATCACTTCATTTCCATCACCCTTAATAACAGTAAATATTACATATATAATGTCCTCTTTTTTTTCTTTTTTTTTTGTTTGGATAGATATGGATCGAAGGAAGCTTTTATTGATCTTATTGTTAGAGATGTCTCATTTAGAGACAATTTGCATTTGTACGATTCTTGTGTTGCTGATGCTAAGGGCCAAACAGAGACATGTTGAACGACGCACTTTGACTAACCGTTCACTTGTTAGACGAGAGATTAGTTTGTGTTATCTGAATGGTATAATAGGGAATACTGATATTGAATGTGTCAACGAATTGAGAATGGATAGAAGGACTTTTGGCATATTATGTGACTTACTTCGTCAAGATGGGAGGGTAAAAACGGATGGTTTGGTGTCTGTAGAGGAGTAGGTGTGTATGACTTTACAAATACTAGCACATCATACTAAGAATCGTAGTGTTGGCGGTAGATTTTATAGGTCGGGAGAGACTATAAGTAGGTATTTCAATAGCGTATTGCAAGGAATTTTGCGATTACAAGGTATCCTACTAAAAGTCCTTCAGCCTGTGCCTATTGATTCTACAGATCCTAGGTGGCGATGTTTTAAGGTATGATGATAATTTTTTTTCATTTTCCCTAAGCTTTAACTCTTCATTCCCTTTGTATAAATTAACAAAAGCTTTTTTTTTTTTAAGAATTGCTTGGGAGCATTAGATGGAACACACATTGATGTGCATGTACCTGAAATTGACAAACCAAGATACCGAACAAGAAAGGGTCGAGTCGCAACTAATGTGTTAGGTGTGTGTTCAGGAGATATGCAGTTCATATATGTGTTTCCGGGGTGGGAGGGTTCCGCATCAGACTCTAGAGTGCTACATGATGCAATTACTAGGCCTAATGGTTTTAAGGTACCAGCGGGTAAGACTATTAGTTAGTCTCAACTTTGTAAGTTAGGTCTAGTTTTGTTTGTCAACTACAAAACACTAATAAGGTCTGCTTTTTTTTCATTAGGTTATTATTACCTTGTAGATGGTGGTTATACAAATGGTGAAGGATTCCTTGCACCCTATAGAGGAATACCTTATCATTTATCTGAATGGGAGGGACGAACACCTTCTAATAAGGAAGAATATTTTAACATGAAGCATTCTAAGGCAAGGAATGTAATTGAACGCTGTTTTGGCTTGCTAAAAAGAAGGTGGTCGATACTAAGGAGTCCATCTTTCTATCCGATAAGGACACAAGGTCGAATAATTACCGCTTGTTGCCTACTACACAATCTTATTAGGCAAGAGATGTCTGTAGATCCAATGGAGAATTTGCCAAAAATAGAAGATGGACAAAATACAGAAGAAGGTGAATATGTTGGTAGTGTTGAAACATCTGACCAGTGGACTGCAAAGAGGAATGCCATGGCTCAGGAAATGTATAATGAGTGGAGAGCAATTAGGAACCAGCAACCGAACTAGCTATATGTGTTAATGATAACATTTTATTTTAGTATTCCTTTTTATCATGCATTTGTTGGATATTAGCAAAATGATTAGATTGCTCATCAGTGAATGTTAAAACTTTTTTATCGATTGGATGGTATGCAAATTAATTGGATATTATGCAAATTGATTGGATATTATGCAAATTGATTATTTGTATTGTATTTTAGTACATTCAAATATTTTTTGTTTAGGTATGGATAACGACAATATTTTGAATGCTACTCAAGAGCCAAAAGGAAGAAGGCGTAAATGGGTAGCATTTGAGGAAAAAGTATTACTATCTGTTCTTGAGGATTTTGTTGCTCGGAAGCAACGGTGTGACACCGGTGCTTTCAAACAAGGTACTTTGATTGAAATAGCGAAAGCTGTCAATGTTTTATGTCCTCATTCCAATATAAAGGCAACTCCACATATCGAGTCAAAGTTGAAGAAATGGAAAAAAAACATATAGTTTGGTCGTTGACATGATAAACACAAGTGTATTTGCATGGAATGATGTCAAAAAGTCCGTTGAAGTTGACAGTGATGACGCATGGCAAACTTATGTGCAGGTTCATATCCTATTTTATTTATACATTAGTTATATTCTTGCTGCTATATTTGTTACGCATGCTAAATTTTAGTTTTGCTATGTTGATATAATCTTAGAAAAATAAAGAAGCCGATGGATGGAGAAGCAAACCTTTTCCACTGTATGATAGATTTGCATATATATTTGGAAAAGATCGGGCTACGGGTAATGTAGCCGAAACCCCTGCTGAAATGGTGGAGGAACAAAGTCATGATCAAGTTGGTGCAAGTGATATTGGAGGTGAAAATTTTGTTTCTTCAATGAACCAACAAAGCCAACAAAGCACCTCATCTGAAAATAGCCAAAGAAAGAAGAAAAGAGCTGTGGGAAGTTCAAGTGATGGAACTGAGCCAATTATCAGTGGACTGAAAGATTTTTATGTTGAAAGTGGGAAGAGGATGCAAATGGTAACTGAAGCTTTAGTTCAAGGTACTGCAGATCATAGTGACATAGCTAACGAACTTGAAGCAATGGGTTTTTCTCCTATGGATCAAATTGATGCATTGTCTCTTATTTTGGAAAAACCACAAAATGTGGGAGTGTTCAGGGCAATCAAATCGGAACTCAAGAAAGTGTTCGTCCAAAGGCTTTTAAGCGACAAAGCAAGCGGATGAGTATATTATGTGGTGCCTTTTGACATGGATGTATTTTATTAATCGTACAATCTTATGTTATGGCTTATAACTTAGCTTTGCACTATAAAGTATTTTGGCTAATGTTAACTAGGATTTTGTAAATTATGGAGATCTACTTTGGAATGCTATACTATAGTTCACTGGCATTTTGTAAAATATCCTGGATGAAAGTTTAGTGAATGATGTTTTCAGAGTCAATCAATGGCAAAGATTGACTTGTCAAAAGTATCTTCTTATGTACTTGTATTTGTTGAAGTTGCATGTATTGGGCACTATTCTTTTTCTTCTTTTGGGTGATAGAGTTTAAACCAAGCTACATTTGCAAATTAAACTCAACTATTTATAAATAGTATGTCCCAACTATAGTTGTCCCAATTCTATTAGCAGGTAATAGAAACAAAACAATTGTCCTCTTTTCTTAAGATTCATAATATACATGGCAAAAATATGCTCAAATTAACCCATATCATGAGATTTGTAGAATTACTCTATTACACAATGGCAAAAATTTGTAGTTCTAGTCTAAGCAAACACAAATATGGTGAACAGTACTGTTTTTATTATCCTGCTTCTTAGTCCGACATTGCACCAAACGCTTCACTAAGTTAGTCCAGCTTAGTCTAGTCTAAGCCAGTCCAGCTTAGTCCCTGCAGCTAGTCCAGTCCGAGACAGTCCGGCGCAACAAACGCACCCTTAGTATTCATATATTTTGGTTCATCCACTTCTGCTTTAGTCTGGCCACCTTATATAGGCGTGCAGACTGAAGAATTTCTCCTTACATAGGTGTGCAGACACAAGACTTTTCTTGTACGGACTCTCTCTACCACGATGATGGTAATCAGTGCTCTTTGATACTTTTTTTTTTTTTTGAACAAACGATATTATCTACACTAAAAAGGAGGGGGTAGACTTAGCCTCACAATGGGCTAAAAATAATATAGTTCAAATTTACCTCTGACAAGAATCGAACGTAAGAATAACAATTAATAGTCGAGTGCAACCGCGTCCAGGGCTGTAGGGTTTTTTTGTTATGAAAGGGAGTCTAAGAGCTTAATGGTTTGGAGATATAAAAAGTCCCATTGTTTTGGTCCCAAGAAAATAAAGGTACCAATGAATATTAAAGGTGCCTGTGACGCATAACATGAGGACTAACATGGCATGGCACGTGCCGTGCCATGTAAGTTGTCCTCTCACAATAGTACAAAAACATTACGTAGACGTGAAATACACATCCATCAAAAAGAAAGGAAAAGGCGAAAAAGAGTTATAACATGCCAGTTATTCCATAAATCTTTCCTGCATTCAACATCTTTACAAGATGACCTGCAAGTGCCTATAAGATGGGTAACTACACCCTAAATTGACTTACTACTCCCCCGTTTGTGGCAATGGGGTTGCCATCCTAATTCGAAACTATGTAATCCCTATGCGCTTCTTCCAGCAGAGTTATCCCGCACGTAGATTTATCAGCTATAGTGTATAAAAGTCAGATGTAAGAACAAAACATGCTTCCTTGACTTATGCTGGCAGCTGAAGCTTTGCACTGTTTTTCCAGCTGCAAAACAAACAGCTTGTCATGTTAACTATCTAAGAGAGTGAACAAGGATCGTTGGCAAGAAAGTGCCATATTAGCTACCTGAGAAAATAGTAGTAGAAAAAATCTGCATATAAAGCTGTCTGAACCAGACCGGCGACACACGCTGCAAAATTGTAAAAGAAAACAAGTCAGCCAAACCATACAAAGAGCGTAAGGCCCTGCACACCCCAAAGTAAATAAGACTATATAGGAAAGAAAATATTTGTCCTCAATGGTTCTCACTTAACTTACCTATCCAGCGACTGAAGTGTGGTTCTGTGAAGTAGCGGTAGATCCAGTTGAGAATGTACAATGCACGGTAGGCCCTGCAATATGAAACTTAATTTATATCCCCAGATTTTTTTCTGAAAAGATGTCACAGTCCAAGATGAACTTCGCACACAAATGCGTAAAAGTATACCAACTATCAATCTAATCTGGTCTAAACTGCTGTATCTGTTTGTTTGTTTACTTGATTTCAAATTTTCAATATATTCAGCATTCATTCAAGGAAGCAAGAAACAAAATCACTTCTATAGTAACCACACACTAACTTGGGGACCAATCTTAAAACCACGTATGTGTAAAGGAAATGTTATGGTGTGAAACAAAATATAAATTTGCATCGATGTCTCAGAATCTAACTTCTATAAACTAATCCAACTTGCCCGAGTCCCAACCATAAAAGGTAGATTATGTGATATCGGTGAACAAATTCATCTTGCAAGCAAACGAACAAGCTACCGCTACTAACCAGTTAGAACTTCACCAGTCCAATTGCCTCTTCTCTTCTATCTTTCCAAAGAAGGGCCAACTTCATAACTTTCCAAAAAGAAGGAAAAGTCATGGTAAGGCCCTCTTTGCCAGAGTCCAGAAAGACAATTTGCTTCACTAGCAAACAAGTCACGTGCTTCATTCCTAAATGTTGTGCTGATTTACAACCTTCCCCTAAATTTGAGGTCAGCATCCCATAAATGAAATAGCATACACCCTATAGTTTTTCCCGCAACAAGGATTGCTTTCTCAAATGGCACATGCCTCTCTTATGTAATAAAAGTAACTCTTCATTCTTCACACCACACAGAGTTAATGCATACAAACACTGGCAGAGATTTCACTAATGTGTTCATCTTGGTTCAAGATTAAATCTATATGACAGCAACTTCAGGAAACCTATTGGGCATTGGTTACAAATCTTATATTTTGTATTAATATGAAGTTGATATCAAGAACATGAAAATTTCACATTACGATTTATCATTTATGAACAGTAATGTCAAAACAAAATGAGTTCAAAATATGCGACACATATAATCACATTACATGTAACCAGAGAAACTAGGTAAATGAGTAACAAAATCAATTAAACTTCACGTTACCGATAGCAATGAAAACCTAACACAAGATATTCCCAAGTGTACAGCAAGTTAGAGACAGTACAAAGAAATATATTTACCCAAGAAGGAACACATATTGCCCTGTCAAATTGTCCACATTTCCACTTCGTTGTAGCAAAATTAACTGCGGAATAATAGAAACCGCCTCCAAGTATATAGAAAATGCCCAGAACACCTGAAAGTAGTTTCAATTCACCATTACAATCATACCCTGTTTCAGGCACACCAATTTCAAAACAGACTAGATGCATCAAACGAGTCGAGAATGTCGAAAAACTTGTCTCACCTCTTGAAACGTGAACTTCTCGTTGACAAGCAGGGCGAGCATAAAGCAGCCAGCAATAAGAAAATAATGCCGGAACGTATCGAGCTCTTTATTGTAAGAACGCTTCACCATTTTGTGCATCCGCATACACCAAACAATGGCCAGCGAGCTTCCGATAAACACCAGCTTCATCACAGTGTTATATACCGAAATAAAGTTCGTAAACAGGTCCAAATACCGAGCCAGAAACACCAGAGCATAGAGCTCCTGAGTCTTAAGCGAAATCCCTAATCACAATTAATACGCTAATCAATTTCCCAAAACCCCAATTTACCAAACTAATAATCGTTAATGAATAGAAATTCAAAGGAAATTAACTTAAAAAATCATAATGTTGTTCTCTTTAACACTAAACAAATCAAAACAAAATCTGGCTTTGCATCATCGACTAAAGTTTTCTACTTTGGGAAATATTTAGGTGGGAAACAATGAAATTCAATTCTCCACCAAAATTTTCCTGCGTTTTCTCGGGAAACAAACAGGGGATAGGAAAAATGGGGAATTGGAAAACAACAAGGAGGGAAGAGGTGTGTGTATACCTGAGCATGATTTGGTGGCGTAGATTTTGAGGAGGAGGACCAGAATACTGGCCAAGTGAGTCATGTCGCCGGCCAATCTGAAGACATTCATGGTTGCAAAGCAAGATTTTGTGCCCTAGATTTCAGCAGGAGAGAGAGAGGGAGGAGGAGGAAGGTTGAAAGCGGTGCGAATGTTCGAAGAGTGTAAAAGAAGAGAGAGTTGACGTGGCAGGTGGAACGGCAGCTTTTGTCTACAGCCCTCCACGATGTTCCCAGGAATGGAGAAATTTTTTATTATGACGAGAATTCGAGTGTCACATCACATGTTTTTATGTAAGTGGTGAAATTTTTTATTTTTTAAGTTATTAGCTTTTTAACACACATATCCCACCATTTGTATAGTAATACATGTACTACCTTATGTGCCGTTTACACTGAAAAATCTCTAAGAGCAACTCCAGCCGTGTGGAGTGCTCGGGGGACAGGGGAGAGGAAAGGGTCTGAGGCTCGGTGGACTGTGCTCCAGCCGTGTGGAGCCCGAGTGAAGGTGGGACCCCGAGCGAAGGGGGGGTGGGGAATCGACGGGCCTGTGGCCCAAGCCCAACCAATTTTTTATTTTTTTTGTGTCAGGCGCGTGACCCTCACTCGCGAGTGGGGGCGCGTCGCCCGACCGGATCAGAGGAAAGCTGCAGCTCCTGCTACGTCGTCAGTGATCGTTGGGAAGCCACGTGGCTTCCCACTGTCCGTTCGATCAAAATGCCTTTAAATACCAGCCGTCCGATCCCAAAAAAAAAAATCTGATTTGAAATTAAAAAAAAAAAAGAAAAAATAGTTTAATAATTAAGAAAAGTTACCGTTGTGACACGTGGCACAATCTGGAGTGTTGGAATTCAAATTTTTTTAAATCCAACGGCAGAGATTAATTATTTTAATAAA
The DNA here is from genome assembly GCA_036320875.1 of Cotoneaster glaucophyllus. Taxonomy (NCBI): domain Eukaryota; kingdom Viridiplantae; phylum Streptophyta; class Magnoliopsida; order Rosales; family Rosaceae; genus Cotoneaster; species Cotoneaster glaucophyllus. The sequence goes on from CM070066.1 coordinate 4,768,240, forward strand.
AAATTTTAAAAAAAATGTAAAAAATCCGAAAAAATTGTAAAAAATCTGCAAAAAATTCTGAAATAATTTGTAAAAAATTCTTTTTACTTTTCTATAAATACCACTTCTTCTCCATCTACCTTACACCACAATTTCATATTTTCTCAACTACTTTCAATCAAATTCCTATCTTTCTCTCAAAGTTTCAATCCAATTTTTTTCCACAAAATGACTACTGATGCAGGTACGAATTGGTCACTTCTTGAAGATGTTGCGTTGTGCACTAGCTGGGTTGAAGTTACTCATAATTCCCTTACGGGTAATGAGATGCAGTTGCGAGAAATGTGGAGTTTTATACATACCAAATTTCTTGAGCAAATGGGTGGGATAAGAACCAAAGAATCGGTGTCCAGTCGTTGGAAATTACTTAGCCATTCCTTTAGTACGTGGAAAGACGCCTTGTCACAAGCTAGTAGTAATCTTCGAAGTGGGGAAAATTACGCGGATGAGGTAAGAATATATTATAATTATTTGTTTGTATTATTATTTTGTTACCTAATTTGATTATAATTATTTGTTTGTATTAATTATTTGTTACCTATTTTCATTATTATTATTTGTTTCTATTATTTATTTGTGACCTAATTTCATTATTATTATTTTTTTGTATTATTTATTTGTGACCTAATTTCATTATTATTATTTGTTTGTATTATTTATTTATGACCTAATTTCATAATAATTATTTGTTTGTATTATTTATTTGTCACCTAATTTCATTATTATTATTTGTTTGTATTATTTATTTGTGACCTAATTTCATTATTATTATTTGTTTGTATTATTTATTTATGACCTAATTTCATAATAATTATTTGTTTGTATTATTTATTTGTCACCTAATTTCATTATTATTATTTGTTTGTATTATTTATTTGTTACCTAATAATTTCATTATTATTATTCATTTGTAGCAACTTCAAGCACAAGCATGGTATGCTGCCAAAATCAAAGCAAAACAAAAATCATTCAACCGGTGGGAATGTTGGAATATTGTTAAAGATTGTCCTAAATTCAAAGTTGTGCATGTTGGTCCAGAAGTACACATGAACAGCACCCCTCTACACAGCACCCCTATACACAGCACCCCTCTACACTCTACACCCGATCATGGCTCTCATGTTGATGAAGAAGATGGAGAAGAAGTTCCTGAAACGCCGATTCCTGAACAAGCGTCGAGGTCGACCCGTTATCCAATTAGGCCTCAAGGTAAAAAGGCTTCAAAGAGGAAAGAGAGTGCTTCCAAGAATGATTATGGAAAGTACATGCAAGAACTTGCTCGTCAAGGTGAATTGACGTTGGCACGGGAAATGGCGAAATATGAGGCTGATAAGGCTAGAGATGAGGCAAAAGCTGCAGCTATTCAACAAGCATTTCAAGCTGAACAGAAGGAAAGATAGCTACTTAGGCAAGAAAGGGAGTTGGTTAGAGAAGAAAGAATGGCACAACGAGATTGTGACATTATGAACATGCCTTTAGAAGGGATGTCTCCAGATTCTAAATATTTTTGGCGTCGGAGAAGAAGGATGTGGTGCAAATGAGGCGTGCAAGAGAAGCGAGATCAAGATGAGATGGTCCTAGCACAACAAGACAAGATCATCCTAACACCACAAATTGGTTAAGTGATGATGAATAGGGTACTTTTTGTAATCGGAGCCCATAATTTTCCAATCACTTTGGGTTGTAATATATTATTTATGTTGTTTCCAATTTATTGAAGTTAGTACTTTATTTAAAGTGAGAGTACATTTATTTAATTTCGTAATATATTTATACTAATAATAGAATTAAAAAACACACCAAATGGAATTAAAAAACACACCAAATGAAATTACATAAACACACCAAATAAAATTACATAAACATACCAAATAAAATTAAATAAACACACCAAATAAAATTAAATAAACACACCAAATAAAATCACTACAAAAAAACACACCAAATCAAATTAAACACATCAAATCAAATTAAATAAACACACCAAATAAAAACAAACATACTAAATAAACTTAAGTATCTTCAGCTTGTTTCAATGCCCACTGGTGCTCTATCTAGTCAATTTGCCGAGCATTGTGCATAGATGACCTTTGAAGTGCAGTATATCGTGCAATGACCCTTTCATTGTAACGTCCATCCCTTTCTAATGGTTCGTGTTGCACGGGTTCTTCGGTGGCATCATGCGCACAATATATCCGTGTTCTTGAATTGTTCATCGTGTCTGGCTCTGGCTCATATTCATCAACCGCATCATAATCGAACTCATCTTCCACAATCATGTTGTGAAGAATGACGCACGTCATCATGATGGATCGAAGTGACTCTACATCGAACATTCTGGCAGTACTCCTGACGATCGCCCAACGAGCTTGGAGGATACCAAAACAACGTTACACATCCTTCCTGCACCCCTCTTGACAGCTTGCAAAGTGTTTTTCCTTTGCACTTCGCGGACGTGGCACTGTTTTGACAAATGTTTCCCACCGTGGGTAAATGCCGTCAGCTAGGTAGTATGCCCCGTCGTACCTACGTCCGTTGACGACGTACGTGACTTTTGGTGCCTTTCCTTGCAGGACGTCGTTGAACACTGGGGATTGGGCAAGGACGTTGAGATCATTTTGAGCCCCCGGAACCCCGAAAAAGGTGTGCCATATCCATGTATCAAAAGATGCCACCGCCTCCAAAATGATAGATTTTGCTAATTTTCTGTCCCCATATGCGCCTTGCCATGCACTTGGACAGTTTTTCCATGTCCAGTGCATACAATCGATGCTTCCTATCATCCCAGGAAAACCTCGCATCTCGCCCTTCTTCAGAAGCCTTTGCAAGTCCATGTTAGTAGGTTTTCGGAGGTACTCTGCGGTGTACAAAGATTCGACTGCTCCGCAAAACCTCATCAGGGCCTCAAGAATGGTTGATTTCCCCATCCTCGTTATCTCATCCACTTGGTCTGCAGATGCTCCATACGCAAGCATCCGCAACGCAGCAGTGATTTTTTGCTTAGGCAGGAGACCCATAGCACCACAACAATCCTTCTTTTGCACAAAGTAAGAATCATGGTTGCAAACATCAGTCATGATTCTGTTGAACAAATGTCGTTCCATTCTAAAACGACGTCTGAAGTACGTATCAGGAAATGCACTGTTATGGACAAAGTAATCGTCCAACAGCTCTTCACCCCGTCGTTGCCTGCTTCTATCAAGGTTTCCGGAACAGCTGGGCCTGCATATCTGAGCAAAAGTCTGGTTGACTCGACGGGAATGTGAGGCTCTGGCCATTCTTGCTTCGTCATCTTTCCTTGTACGCTCCTCATCCTCTTCCATCTCATTTTGGGCTATCTGAAGGTTGAACATTCCTTCAGATTGGTTAAACAATTCTTCCTCTTGCTGATCGAGTTCCCACATCATCCTTGATGAAGAAGAAGACATTGTAAAAGGATGGATGGTGAAGAAGAAGCAGAAACTATGAATAATGAGATAGAGATGTTGAGAAAATTGGTGTGAGATTTGTGAGGATGAAGGGTGGATTATATGGACGATTCAGAAAGGATTGGATTGTAGATAGGGCCACGTGGCATGCCGTCATTCGTTAAAAATCTGATCGAAATCTATCCTCAAAGATTCTGAAAAGATAACGACACGTGGCACGATCGTATTGGATAAAAATCTTATCGAAATCGATCTCCAATTATTATCTTTTCGGATAATGACACGTGGCGCAATTTCGAACGAGTTAAAATATGATCGAAATCTATCGTCAAAGATTCTGAAAAGATAACGACACATGGCACGATGACATTGGATAAAAATCTTATCGAAATCCTTCGCTAAATAATTGTTTTTTTGGATAAAATGACACGTGGCGCAACGAGAACGATTTAAAAATTCTTATCCGAAATTACAAATAATTTTATTTTGTATTATTTAAACAAACAAACAAAACTAATATTTTAATTGCCTATTGCCAGGGGGAGGGCTCCAAGGGTGGAGATGCAAATGGCAATTACTGTTCATTAATGGCAGTTACTATTCATTTAAGGCAGTTACTGTTCAATAGGGTGGATTGAATAGTGGATTGCCAGGGGGAGGGCTCCATGGGTGGAGTTGCTCTAAGGAAGTTTGTATCACATGCAGCTCGGACTGGTGGAACCATCCCTCGTCCATCCACGTAATCGCACCCGTTGATACAATATGTGACGTCTTTCTTCGATATATAATAATGTCACGCGTAACACATTACTCAAGAATTATGGCAGGACACTAGTTTGATGTAATGTATTAATACTGAAATAAGGACTCCGAATCATTTCCACCAAATCTATTAAGTTAAGGGATCTGGGTCCTTAAAATTTGATCCAACAACTAAAGTTATTATAGCTTTTAAAGGGGGCTCTTTTTTAGCCGTTGGATCAAATTTTAAGGACCCAGATCCATTGAGCTAAGCAGAAAATATTAATTCATCGTTCACGTAATTGTGTTGTTAACTCGCCCTTGACGAAGACCTGGTATTTGTGTCGTGTTTCTCGTGTTTGTGTCGTTTTCATGTTATATCTGATAGCTTAACGGGTCGTGTCGTGTAATACCCGTTAAAGTAAACGGGTAATATGACTCGACCCGAAATCAGCCCATTAATATTATCAGGTAATATAACCCAACCCGTTACCGGTTAAGAAAAATATATTTTAAATCAATAAAAATGAAAATGAAAAACATAATTTGACCCAAAAAAATGAAAAACATAATACTAAATTAGTATATACATACTAAATTTCGGAGTTGACCCATTCATGAAAGTTGTAAAACTTTTCATTACGAGTGATTACATTTTTCACACTTCTACAATAATTATTATTAATTTTATTAACTTTGCACTCAAATAAAAAACATTGTTCATGAGATTTGGAGGGTTTTAAGATTCTAAACAATCATGTAACCATTGTCTAAACGTTGAGGATGCAACTATGAACGTTTATTATGCTTTCACATCTTTCAGACTTATACATTAATGATTATGAATTTTGTTTATTTTGAACTCCCTTAAAAATACTATTCATGAGAGTTTGTATGGTTTTAAACATTCAAACGATCATATACCCATCCTCAAAGCGTAGAAGATGCGACTACGAGCGTTTGCATATTTTTTCATATTTTTCGCACATGTGAATTAATTATTATAATTTTTTTTATGTGTTTGGTATTTTTAAATTACTTGATATTTTTATTTTTATTGTGTTTTATGATTTTTAATCTCAATCTTTGTCTATAGTATACTATAAAAATAAATAAATAAATAAAACTTAAATTTTAAAATTTATATAGAATAATAATTAATAAACAATATATACAGGTTCATTATATCTATTGTATATTATAGTAAGTTTTTTTTAGTAGTTTAAAAAATTAAAATCATCAAAATAACTTTTTTCTTATCGTGTCGAAACAGGTTACCCGCGTGTCACTCTCGTGTAAACCTGTTAAGTACCCGTTATTAACGGGTTATTATCGTGTGACCCGATAATGATCCGATTGATTATCGTGTTGACCCGAAACCCGTTATTTTAGTGTCGTTTACGTGTTGTGTTAACGGGTCGTGTAAGAATCTTCTAATATAATAAACAATTACTAATCTCTTACACATAATTGTGCTTATTGTGTGTGCGAGAAGGAAAGAGTGACAGTAATTACCAGAATTTGATGTATTAGAGTTTAGGGTTACATGAGGATATATAGAAAGCATTGCAGTGATAATCCCCGGTGCTCAAGGCTCTGCATGGGAAAATTTCCCAAGGCAATATGATACTATGGCAGGCCCTGCATACTCCCCACAACACAGCCTGCAACCAAAAAAAAGAAAAGATCACACTGTAATTAGGTTATGCATAAGTAATAGATACACCATCACGCTGAGGACATCCGATAAAATTAAAATGATACATAGCTAGAGCAATTAGATGATGGATAACTTACCAATATGCTGACCCATTGAAGGGCGGATAAGGGTGGCACCAATGCCTGCTCCAATGGAACCAAAAGCTAGTGATGCGCCACACCGGATACTAGTACCTGAAACCTTCTTCCCCAGAAATTTAAGTTGTTTCTCCCAAATCAATGTCATCGTCATCCTCTTCTCTAGACCTTATCAAGCTAGAAATAAATCGGTTGATTTTAATGCCAACTTCGATGAGCCATGTGGCTGCAAGACCAAGACCTTGCCCTGCATAAGCATAAAAACATGGACGGCAAAATGAGACCACACGATTGCTTCTCTTTCTTTCTATCGATTTTTATTTACGGAATAGGATATAGACATGGATTAGAATCTCACCTCTGAAGGTTGCTCTACTAACACTGAAGATGAAAACCACAGTAGGCAATCTTCTTCCAGATTTCCTCGTGGCCGACTTTGGAACATCTGCTCATATTGATATACTGCATGTGTCAGTCACTTGCATCATTTGATTTTTGAGGCAAATCGATTCATCTGTACTATCATTAGGCCTTTTTTTCCTGCTTAATTAGTCTTCTCGAATATATGAAACTATATTTAAATTAAGGAAAACTAATGAAAAGGGCTTGAAAACTTTGAGTTTTAACGATAAGGACAAAATAAAGGGTAAAGTGAATAGTAGCAGGTTTGACCCTTTAGTGTAAAAATGTGGTTTTTCGTTAAAGTGAACAGTACCGCGGGCTTTTCGTTAAAACTCCCTTAAAATTATTGTGGAAAGAATTTACCTTTGAGAAGTTTGCATGCCATTCTCCTTGAAACATAATGCACAGAAATTCGTTCTAGAATCCGCCTAGTAGTTACAACAGTAGTCTGACATGGGATGCAAAGAACTTAATTTACTTTGAGTACTAAAATATACTGATCATGGAAATAAGAATGCACAATGCAGGCCAGAAAACTCACGTCACGAAGAATTTGCTTTACTGATTTTTTGAGTGGAACAACATAATCTGCCACGTGCTGCTCTTCTTTTTCACTGTCCAGCGGCAAGTCATCATCATCTTTCGATCTTGAACAAGGCTCCGGTGGATGAACTAGTACAAAGAACGATACAAATGACTTGAAGATTGTGACGGCTAAAGCCCTCCATTCAACTTTAACTCAACTTTGTACTGCTTGTTATTGTAATTATTCAGAAAGCCATTTTCAAAGATTCTTTGAGATGCACTTGGCGAACTAGAAACATAATCTGTTCCAGCATCACAGTAGACAACTGGTGTCCTAAAATTACTGTTTCATAATACTAAGCAAGTTAGTACATTGTCAAACTTAAGCCAACTACAATTGTAATATTAAAAAAAAAGATAAAGTGAAATATAACAAAAGCCAAACATTGTTACATAGAAAATTAAAATGTGTTTGCGGTGTGTAATTGGCTTGAGATACCTCCAACAAAATATAGGTACGCCCCATGTCAAAGGCAAAGTCAGAGAAGGTTTATTTTTCCAAAGCATTATTTTTATAAAGTACATCCTCACATAGTTTACATCAGCACACCACAGAACAACATACAATCATGTCCATATTTCTACTGAATTCCATATGAAACAAACAGTCAAATATCAGTGTAGCCTAACGTCCAATCCAATCCTATAATTGCAACGCACTACTACATCATAGAACACACACATATTGGGAAGACAGAGAGTACCCCAATAATTCGTTATAAGCATAAGGAGCACCGGCGGCAGCAGAAGCAGCGGCTTTGGCTGAGAAATACCCAGAAGAGTGTAATGACTTGACCGTAGAAGGGCTAGGGTTTTTTCTCAATATATCTAAAATTATAGCTATTTCCGCCATTGTCACACACACTTACACACTAAACCCTAATCCAAATCCGCAAAATTTACTGGAATCGTTAGGTAACGTATGGGATTTGAGAAAACAACAAAAGAAGATGCGATCTTATTAATATAGAAGGGGTGGAGACTGACCAGAAGGAAGAGGGAGAGTGTTCGTGGTTTTAAAAGAGTGTGCGACAAGGAAGAGACCTTTTTCTCAAAAATAAAAATAAAAATAAAAAAATAAAAAAAGCATGAGATTTTGTCTTTCACACAAAACATGAAAGTTTGGATTTCATTAGCCTTTCTTATGTTTTCCTCTACTTAGTCAAAAAAAGTACTAGAGTCAGTGTTTGACATGTGTTCAAACTTCGATATCTAGTAATTCTAGTGTTTTTTTAGAAAAAAATTCAAACTAAATGATGGGTCATCAATATGAATGAGTACGTTTATCAATGGTTAAGTCATAACCCAATTATTAACTTTCATGTCATTTAGTTTACAAAATTTCTCTACAAATTTAGTCTCCCAAAACATTATCCTTTGAATAAATATACAGAATTTTCAGAAAAGTTAAGTTGGGCACAAGCTGCCTCCATCCATGATGAGAGCCGAGAGGGGTGTGTAGAAGGTGTGAATTCTATATTAGGAAATTACTATAAAAAAATTCTTTCATAAATTTATAAAGATTTGAGTCACTAGTCTTATAATCAATTAGTTTTTTAGTGAAATAAAATTCTATCCCAACACAGGGGACAAAAGAGAACGGCTAATTTAACATAAATTTCATTTAGTTAAAAATCAACATTTCACTTGAAAAAATTTATGTGTGAAATAGAATTTTTAACCCAATATATTAGATGATCCACCGATATGAGTGGGAATTCTGATGGAATAAAGAAGAGAGGGATGGGGTAGAGTCTTGGTGTGTTAATACAGACTATTTTAGGCCATCTCCAAACAATCCGGTCAAAGGGCCATAAGGTTGAAAATAGTCCGAAATGACACGAAAACCGTCTCCAACCTAGGGCTAGGCCAAAGAGCTTGTGGGCCTCACCAAGCCAGAAGCACCAGATCAGGCCAGCGGGCTAACCATCTCCAGCCAGCCAGCTAACCCGATGAGTAAGCCCACTTTTTTTTTTGGACGATTTTTTTTGCCCAACCCACTTTTTTTTTTTGGTCAATTTATTTATTTATTTTTAAATTCTAATTTTTTTCTACACCATTTCTCACATGCTCTTCACAATTCCGTACTATCTTACCCTATTTCTAATAATCTTCCCTATGTCCGAAAATCTTATTTTAATATGGTAGTTTAATTTAATTAACCATATTAATTCAATTAAAATAATAAATTATGTTTGGCCTATGACCCTTTGGCCCCCTCGGTTGGAGATGGTTTTTTGTCACAGGGCTATGTTTGGCCTATGATCCTTTGGCTCCTTCAGTTGGAGATGACATGAAATATGGTCTGACACTGTTCATTAAAATATAATTTCTAACCATTAGACCATATAATAGACGAGAAAATAAGTTCCAAAATTGTTTTTGCTGTCTAAAATAGAATGCAGTATCAAACTCAACATTCAGCCCGTAGCCGCCCCTAATACCTTTACAAAAACAATAGGGTGCGAATTAGCCGTCGCAAGGATTCACTTTGGCATGCAATTAACTAATCATTACTTAAAACAAATTTTGAGGAGCTAGTTTTTGCATAGATTAGAGTTTGCATCACTTCCTAAACCAAAAAAAATATGAAGGCTTGGAACACATGACGATACTGTTGTCCCTCCGGAACTAGACATAAAAGGAGCTTTTCCGATGGATGAAAATGATGCTCTCCACGCTTTTCTTCCCCCGATGGAAAAAAAATTAAATGTTAGGAAGGCTTTTAGCAAAGTCAGCTGCATGTACTTGATAAACTGCTTTGGTCAAGATTAAATATTGGGCCCTATATATGTTAGCCACGTAACGACAATTTTGCTCTTGCTTTTTATAACGTTTGTGTATTATGTGCCCACTTAATCATTTGCTTTGGAAGATAACAAAGTAATCAAATTGTTTAATTACTTGAATTGTAGTCGAGCACTTTCACTTTGGTGTCAGCAAATTGATTTTAAGTTGGTCTAAGTTTTTATTGAGGTTTGAAGAGGATTTGTAGTTGAGTCCTTAAAGCATCAGTCAAAGATTTGTTGAGAAATAAAGAAATGATGCTTTCAGAAGGAAAATGCTAGGAGACACCGTTAAGTAATCTATGAATTTTCTCGTTTTTTTTTGTATGTTATTGTAGAAACATTGGGTGTGGACGACATTATATCCAAAAAAAATGAGATCATTGAGATTATCTTTGTAATTGTACTGCTGGCCGCACCTCAAAATTTCACCGCTTATATAGGTGAGAGGTGTTAAGAATTTTCCCTTTCCTTTCCTTCTTTTTCCATAAATCTTTTCAAGGGGCTGGTGGTTGAAACAAGAACCAGATTAATGTCCACCTCCCAATACAAATATGGTGTGAATTAGGTCACCAAACAAAAAGGCCATATGGACATGGACTTCATGTTGCCCTTCAACTGCTAAAACCCCACCTCTCTCTGCCTTAAAAAACTTGCTTCCTGCTGCTTCTTTATTTCTGCTATATATTCTGCATTGATATATATATATATATATATATATATATACACACACACACACAAACAAATATATTCTTGGCTGTCTGCAGGCACCACATTATGTGGTCCTGCCCTCCTGTTTTATTTTATTTTCACCAATGAGAATCCAAGAAATATCACATGGACTGACCGCCACACCTATTATTTAACCAAATACTGAAAATATATCCCAAGTCTTTGGTATGAGATAATTCACCAAGTATTAAACCATGCACCATCCTTACTAAATTCCTTTGTCCCCTCCACTACATATATCTCACTGACCACAATGGGGCCTTATGTCATGTAACCTCATAACAACTTCACCAACGTCTCTAATCCATTTTTTGCAGCCAAAGTTTCGAATTTGATCTCTCTTTCTTTTAATTGTTGCTTTAATTTAATAAAACTTCTTACTGATTCGTATATATTTACACCCAACATTATAAGTTCCATTTACCCGTCTCATTATCGCTTTGTATAAAAATCAATACCTATTATGACATGAAAACATGTATAATGCATTTACCCTTTTCATGTATACAATCTTTTTTTTTTTTTTTTGGTATTGGCAGCACTAATAAAACAAGCATATGGTCCCCTCCCCAACCATTATATAATCTCAGTGGCCACTTAGTAGGATGGGGACTTGGATTTTGTTCATAAGAACTTCACAGCCATGGGGCCTACCTCTTGTATGCTGACTGGGTAATATTATGGGTCTCTGGGTTTTGCTTGCTGCAAACCAACATGTGTTTTGCTGAGTCCTTCTGTGCATTGTAAATTCTTGGCCTGTAGTCCTACTCAACATCAAGTTTAATACAAGGATGGTGCTAGAGGGACTAAATTTGTAGCAAAATGACATAGAAGTTGATAACTGGATTATTACTTAAACGGTGATAAACGTGCTCATTCTTATTATTTAGTTTGCATATTTTGTCTACAAATTTAATATCCCTAGCATTACTCTTAATACAATTATTAAAATCCAGCTAACAATATTTTGATTTTATTTTCTGTGCTTTTATACATTAAACTAAAAACCAACAAAGAACAAGAAGCAAAAAAGAAACACATTTGAATTATGTTTGTACCAAAGGAAAATACGTCTTCAACGGACAGGATTCATCAAACATCCCACACTAAGCCGTCATGAGCTTCATGAGGCATCGCCTACCCCATCCACTACTTGGTCAGCTCCTCCACCAATCGCGACGGAGCATGGTCCATATCCAAGGAATCCGGGCAGCTATGGAAGGTGGTAGTCCAGGCAGCTTTGGAAGGATTATATATCATATATGTTTGGATAGAATCAACTTGCAAGGAGGAAGTTGTGGTTGGGGTCTCTGAGTAGCAGACCACCAACTTCCCTGGTTTTCATTCATTCTTCGAGACGGCTTACCATGTCCTCCGTCTGACATGATCAGTGGGTCTGATCTAAGTGCCGCTTTGGCTGTTGAATTAATGAATTGTCTTTGAATCGACTCACGTTAATTATCTCTCTGTAGAAATAATACTCTTGGTTTTGTAGCCTCGTAATGTTTAATGAAGTCAAAGCTTTGTCACTTATTGCTACGATTTAGTGGTATTTCTTTTTATTTGTAAGTAAGAGGTTTTATGTTCGATTATCGTCAAAGGCGAATTTGAACCACATTATTGCTAGCTTATTATGAGACTTAGCCCGCTCTTTTACCATCTTAGTGTAAATAAATGAAGTCAAACCTTCATCAGGAGCCTAATACAGTATTAGAATCTGTCCACTGCAAATTACAGTTTGTCTTGCGTTAAAAGATTCCCTGGAATAACAAAATGGCAGAGAATCCTATATAATTTGTTGAAAAAAAAAATAGAATCCTATATAATTTACCCTTATAAAAATAGAAATAAAAGGAATAAAAATTCTGTCAGGTTATTCTTAACAAATTATTGCCGTTATCCTAAACAGAAGCCATCATTCTACTTGTTAAGAATCAGCGACATCAGCCTCATAATTCATGATTTAAATCTGAGACATCACCCTCTCATAATTCATGATTTGAACGGTGCACGTGACGTCGACATTGATGGTTTCTTTTTATATAAGCCCCTCCGGCAACTACCACAACTACTATCCCATAGCCAAGCTAATTGAGCATCTCTGACCAACATCAGCAACGAAATTTGCTTCACGAAAGACATGTTTAAATGTCATGTCATGAAACCGACAAGCAATCTTTTGGATGCTCTTGATAATGGTATCGAGATAGTTGGTCACTTGCTATAACAAGTTCTTCTATAAAAGTTAAACAAAAAAAATAGTGATGGGTTATCTTTCTTTTTCTTATGATTTTATGTGACTACATGAGAAATTTTTAGGTATTCGATAACTAGATCACGTGATTGTTTAGCATATGGTACAAACTAAAGAGTCTATGGGATCGAAAAACATGAAAGGTGGAGTGTCTTGTGTCTATGACCAGACAACCATGTAATCCGATATCATTTAGATTTTAGAATTTCTCCCGCTCATGACATCACACCTTTTGCCAATTGGAACGTAGGGATTGTGGCTGTGTCACAATATCACAAAGGAGTAAATTGAACAACCCGCAAAATTATTACTTAAATTAATCATAGTGCATCTCCAAGCGATAAATAAGGGTTTATTTCAAAACTAAATAACGTATCACTCCATTATGGTGAGTCTGCTTAACCGTGGTCACGGGTAAGGTGTAATTTCGCTTAACCTTCCGGAAGAGGTGAATAATCGTGGCTTGCCCACATATAACTTACCATATAGTCGATTTTAAACGTCTCGTGATCGTTATATCTAGATAGCTTGTTAACGTCAAATCACCTAATTAAGTAACATAAAGTCATTAAGAAATGTAGAAAAATAAATATTTCATTAATATGACTTAAAATCCCTTTAAATTAGGTTCAATAATTGGAAGCCAAATTGAGAACACTAACACGTACGCATATGATATAATAAATTATTGATTGGCAGATAAAATGGTAAAGCGTGAAGTTTTCGCACTCAAATTTACAATGTCAACTTTAAATCATTCAAATTTTAAGGTAAAAACCAATTTAAGGTCTCTGCAATTTTCAACGGAACGGAGTTCTTAATTTTTTTTTTTTTTTTTTAAATAACATAAAAAGGAAATTTAAGGAATAAAAAGTTTGGTCTGCACTCTGCATGCTCAAACAAACGGATTCACCGCTTTATTTGCGATGTGTTCTCTGTTTGCAGAGGTGTCTCTCTGTGTCTGTCTGTAACAGATCACACCAATCTCTCTCTCTCTCTCTCTCTCTCTCTCTACACTCTCAGATTCTCTCTCTACTCTCACTCTCACTCTTGTTTTTCTTACTACCCTCTTGCTGCTGAACTCTCTCTCTCTCTCTCTCTCTCTCTCTAACCATCTCTCTCACTCTAAAGGTGGTTGTTTTGAAGGGGAAGAGGCCTCGTGAAGTTCATGTGAAGCTCGGTGGGAGATCTGGGTGGGGGACTTAATGTGCAAACGGGTCACTGGCTTTTCTGATTTCAGGTGATTGGAGTGCTTCCTTCTTTCCCTTTCATCTTTTCCCTTCCCTTTTTTTCATCTTTCATGTTCTTTCTATCTCAGCCTTATGTTAATTCTCTCCCGTTTTCCCCCAAAAGTTAGCCTCTTTAGGGTTTCAGAGCAACAGCCATGGTGTTTTGATTGCTTTTGAGCTTTCTGCAAATGGGTTTCTTTTAGTTGTACGTTTTGGGTTTTTGTTTAATTGATGCATTGAATTTCAGCTGTGTTTTTTCGTGGCTGTTTCTACTTCTTTGGGGTTCCATTTGGGTGAAATGCTTTCAAGATTATGTCTTTAATGCTGTTTTGATGAGCTGAGGGGATTACTGTGTCATTTTTCGCGTTGTTGCTGTTGGGTTCATTGCCTTTCAGTGAGAAATTATGTGTTTTGAGGGGTTTGTTGTGCGTGGAGCGGATGGCGGAGGGACCATTAGAAATGTTGTCGTTTAATTTGAAATCGAACGTTGTTGTCTTGTTGGAGGATCTTTGATTGCTTGAGTTTTGGCGGCTTTGCCGAACGACTAGTGGGGGGATAGCATTGGTGGTCATTGAGGGAATTTTGTTGCTTTTATGCTGCCATTGTTCCGGAGATTCAGGTGTTATTAAGTAATCATGCGAACGTGTTTGTTTGTTTCATTAATTCAAAAGAGATTCTGCCATCAGACACGTTGACGGTCTGATCATGACCAGGGCTGTTCGCAATAGGATACTCAAGGATGCGAATGGTGATACTAGTGATCATCTGCGCAACCACATTCATTTGACAAATTGCATTCACTTGAAGAACCATATGCACAAGCAAAGCCCCATATTGGCTGACAGGTCGCTTATGAGGGACCTTGTCGTCCTTCAGAGGTCGCGATCTCTCAGGGACCCTTCTGCCAGTCCGCCCTCATGGCATTCACCTTCCATTCTTGATATGCTTTCCAGAAGAGGTGAAAATGATGCCTTGGTGCGTGAGGGGAGAAGGTCAGTAGGAAGTGAGTATCGAAGGGATGCCAGGAGGCTATCAGCAGGTTCTCCACCTTTGGCAAGTTTAGCGACACCAAAAGTTGCTCAACGTGAAGCTTATGGGGGAAATGATGGTGTGGCCGGAACCAGTGAACATGGAAGCAAGAGTGGAGTTAGGGATGGTAGGAAAATTAGGAGAGAAGAATCTAGTCAGAAGAGTAATAGGAGTGAAAGTTTGGGTGGCAATGAGGAGCCTCCGCTAGACCAGAATGGTAACGATTTGACTCATGACGCTCTTTCTGGGAATTCAGAATCCAAAATTAGAAAAAGCAAACAAAAGGGAAAGCACACCCAAGGTGCTCGAATGAAGACTCTCTCAGAGCAATGGAATGATGTTAGGATGGATACTGATGATGTAGCGTCCTCTAATATCCACCTGCCAGGAAGACGGTCTCAGCATGGAAGAATCTCTAAGGAACCGGAGGTCAGCGCTCGGGGCTATTGCAGTGGACTAAGTAGGGTAAAAAGGCGGAGATTTCGAGGTGCAAGAAGAAGCCGTGCTTCTGTAGTGTCCAGAGACTTTGGACCTCAGCATGGTTTATCTGTAGCTTCTAATTCTATAGCTCAAGGGTCAGCTCACCGAAAGTATCACATGGAACAGGGAGCGGATGAGTATGGTGAGCAAAATGTCACAAGGGCTCCTAGAAACGGGTGTGGGATTCCCTGGAATTGGTCGAGAATCCATCATAGAGGTAAAACATTCCTTGACATTGCTGGAAGGAGCATTTCTTGTGGTTTATCTGATTCAAGGTTTAAGAAGGGTGGTCTGGCTGCCCATGGTAGAGATATTTCTGACATGCCCATGGCAACTGATAACTCAAGCGTTTCTACTAAATCTGAATCTGAGGCACTTCCTTTACTAGTTGAAGCATCTGGATCACAGGCAAGCTCTGACAATGCTGGTTGGGTACATGACTATTCTGGTGAACTTGGTATTTATGCTGATAATTTATTCAAGCATGATGTCGGTTCTGACTATGCTTCTGAAGCTAGATCTGGTGATCAACGCAAATTGAGGGGACACCGCCGTCGTAGGCACCAAAATCTGACGCAAAAATACATGCCGAGAACCTTTAGAGATCTTGTGGGCCAGAATTTGGTGGCACAAGCTCTTTCAAATGCTGTCATGAAAAAGAAAGTTGGGTTGCTATACGTGTTCTATGGTCCTCATGGCACAGGGAAAACATCATGTGCTCGCATATTTTCTAGAGCTCTAAATTGCCAGTCTGTGGATCATCCCAAGCCTTGTGGCTTTTGCAATTCTTGCATCGCACATGATATGGGCAAGAGTAGAAATATAAGGGAAGTTGGGCCTGTTAGTAACTTCGACTTCGATAGCATTATGGACCTACTTGACAATATGAGTATTTCCCAACTGCCATCACAGTACAGAGTGTTTATCTTTGATGATTGTGATACATTGTCCCCTGAGTGCTGGAGTGCCTTATCGAAGGTCATTGATCGAGCACCCAGACATGTGGTTTTTGTCCTTGTCTGTTCAAGTCTTGATGTTTTGCCTCACATAATCATATCCAGATGTCAAAAGTTCTTTTTCCCTAAGCTAAAGGATGCAGATATTATTTATAGTTTGCAATGGATAGCAGCCAAAGAAGATCTAGAAATTGACAAGGATGCACTGAAACTTATTTCGTCAAGGTCGGATGGCTCATTGAGGGATGCTGAGATGACTCTAGAGCAACTGAGTTTGCTTGGCCAGAGAATCTCAGTTCCTCTTGTTCAGGAACTGGTAAGTTCTTCCCTGTTCTTTAGTGATCCACCAGAATGAGAATTGCTAATGGTTTTCCCGTATATATATATTGCCTTGAAAAATGATGATGATTAAAAATAATGAGGATCCCTATTTCCTGTCTTTCTGTTTCAAGCTGTTTATTTATCTCTGTGATTTCTTGAAATAGGACGTTTTAAAACTTCTTTTAAATAGTTAGCTTGCAATCGGTGCGGCTATCGTATCCATTTGCGATATAAATATTAAGGTACTGTATTTTCTGCACCTCTTTGCCAAATGTTTTATTTGTATTTTTTATTTTTATTACAGTTTCTCTTAACAAATTCCTTTTGGATTCCTTCCTATTTTTGCTTCGTGTTTGGCGTTACAAGTATTAAACTATTTCCATATAATGATATCGGAATGCTTTGAAACCAGCATGGTCTTGTAAGACAATTATCTTTGTCCTTATTACTTTATATGAACTACCTGAAGATTTTGACTTTGTTTTGCAGGTTGGGCTTATATCTGATGAAAAATTGATAGATCTTCTTGATTTAGCATTATCTGCTGACACAGTTAATACTGTGAAGAATTTGAGAATGATAATGGAAACTGGAGTTGAGCCATTAGCTTTGATGTCACAACTTGCAACGGTAATTACAGATATACTTGCTGGCAGCTATGATTATAGAAAAGAAAGGCGTAGAAGGAAGTTCTTTCGGAACCAACCATGTGAGTCCAAAAGTTTACTAGAGAAATCGAATAGTCCATTTTTTTTCAATAATAATTTATTACAGTGATTTTCATATTCGGTTCCAAATATATACTTATCATAGAATCATTTATATTCTCTTCGGTGTTCACCATAGAAATATTTAGCATGCTTGAACTACTCTTGGTTGCGTGTAATGCCCTAATGGAAACCTCCTTAAGTAGACATTGAAAACCCTTGCCGTTTGAAATTCAATGGTTGATTCCTGTAAACTTATATCCTTTTTTGTGTTAGCATTTTTCAGTAAACTAAAAAACAAATTAATTGGTTGCAGTATCAAAAGAAGACATGGAGAAGTTGCGTCAAGCTTTGAAAACTTTATCTGAGGCCGAGAAACAATTGAGGATGTCAAATGACAAGTTAACATGGCTAACCGCTGCACTTCTCCAACTTGCTCCTGATCAACAGTATATGTTGCCTAGTTCTTCTGGAGGCACAAGTTTCCATCAGAGTCCATCGGCCTTAAATAATGTGAGCGGAAGGGATGCGGTCAGGAGAGATAGTGAACAAGATGAGATGCCAAATTATGAGAAAGGCTTGCCAGCAAATGCTCGAAATTCTGTAAGTTCTGGAAAAGGTATCAGTTTAGATAGAAAACGTCATGCTGGGACGGGTATGGCTTCTCAGCAGATGGCTACAAGCTCCGCTGAAATAACCAGGGTAAATGGGAGGCAAATCCATGGCAAAAGCCACAAAGGAATTGAAGAAATTTGGTTGGAGGTGCTTGAGAAAATTCCTTATAATCGAGTAAAAGAATTTTTGTACCAAGAAGGGAAGCTGACCTCAGTTAGTTTTGGTGCAGGTAGGCAATAACTGCTCTTTTATGAATGCCCTTTACGGTCCATTTAATCCTTATAAACATGTGCATACACACATTTATCCTTCTGCGAAATATGTCAATCGTCTATGCAATTACTGGTAGCAGTGGTTTGTAGGTTTTGAAAATATATTTTGGGAAAATAGTTGTTTGTAGGGTTTTTGGATTATGATCCTGAGACACGGATGCAAAGTTGACTTAATTACTTGACATTTTACATTTCATAAACTTGCTAAGAACTCTCAATTTGCTCCGTTTCACAATGAGATAATCATACGCTTCTCGTTCAAAATTTTCATCCTTTTTATACCTTATATTTGTTCATGTTTCAAGAAATCTGAAAGCGAATTGGCTTGTAGTTAATGTTTAACATTTCAGATTTGTATGCCTAAAATAAGCCCCTTATTCTGCCACATGCCAAATTTGATCATAACTATTCAAATCAAATATCAACACAGCATTATTTCCTTTAACATGTTTCCTTTCTTTTGCAGCTCCCACTGCGCAGTTGATGTTCTCTTCGCATATGACCAAATCTACTGCAGAGAAGTTCAGAGCGCAGATTTTGCAGGCATTTGAGATTGTTCTAGGGTCTCCCCTGACAATTGAGATTCGATGTGAATCAAAAAGAAATAGTAAAGAATGGGCCCAGATGCCTATTATTATACCAGCTTCAAAGGATGGTTCATCCCAGATTAGAGATGAAAATATGTTCAGCACCCGTGAAGTGGGGACGAGTGAAATTGTTGAAGTAGCTGCTTCTCCTAGGGAAAGCAAAGGTAGTGGTCAAATGCATAAACCAACCATGGCGATAATTCCAGAAAAACAACAAAGCCAGAGTCAAAGCATTGTTAGGAGCAAGGTGTCCCTTGCACATGTACTTCAGCACTCAGAGTTGCAACGTGGATGGTCACAACGTAAAGCAGTTTCTATTGCTGAAAAGCTCGAACAAGATAATTTGTAAGTAATGCAATTCCATCTACTTCCATCTTTTCGTTTCAAAAAACTTGTATTTCATATCTTATGTTCTTGATTAATTGTTTTATATGAAATGGCGCTGATTCTTTCTAAATCACAGGAGACTGGAATCTCGATCGAGAAGTTTGCTTTGCTGGAAAGCATCTAGAGTAACTCGTCGAAGGGTAAGTCGTTTGAATCTCATTATCCTTTCTTGCAATGAAATTCCTGAGCAGTCTGACGTGCCTTGCGACATAATATGCAGGGCCTGACCTTACTCCTCATTTTTAAACCTATGTTTACCCCTCATGCCATAGTACTTAGATATACAATTGCATCCTTGTTAATTGTCATGGCGGTCAATTTGAAGATGAAACTTACGGATGTATTTCACATGCAGCTTTCGCGGTTGAAGATAAGGGCACGAAGACCGCATTCATTGCTGAAGCTCGTGTCCTGCGGAAAGTGTCTCTCTTCAAGGTCTCCAAGGGCAGTATAAGAGAGACAGGTTTTGGCTATAGCCTTAAAGGTTTTGTACAACCTCATCTGTTATTTCTTGTATTTAGCCAATTTCATTCAGTTTACTGGCTCAATTCATATCCTTTTACATTGAATAAAAATGATATTTCATGAAAAGATGGTAGGGGGGAAATGTTTTAACTTCTGCGAGTGTCGTTTTGCTTAACTTTTACTTCTCTTTTCTACAGCTGTAAGCCTGTAACCATTCTTTCTTTTAACGCAAGCGATACGGGAGGAGGGTTGAGTTGAAACATTGGTACAGGGGTGAACCGCTTTTGACCAACTGATATTCACATTTAAACAAACACAAAACTTGATTAAATTAAGTTTATTACCTACTTTTTGTTAACCACGATTTCGGAAAATCCCAAAAAGTTGAGGGCCATTTCTAAGAATATCATCTCCAACCGATCCGGCCAGAGGGTTATAGGGCCGAAAATAGCCTGAAATGACACAAAAACAATCTTCAATCGAGAGCTAGGCCAAATGACTTGTAGGCCCCATCAGGCCAAAACCAGCCAATCAGACCAGCGGGTTGGCCATCTCCAGCCAGCCAGGGTTATGTTTGGCCTATGGTCCTTTGGTCTCTTCGGTTGAAGATGGTATGAAATATGATCTAACACTATTCATTAAAATATAATTTCTTAGAGGGCTATAGGGCCAAAGAAAGCCCTTCTTTCGGTTGGAGATGGCCTTAATTGTTTTGATTGAACCCTACTTTACTCCCAAAGCAATACGAAGATGAAGAGATGGTGTATATTTTGAAGTATTTGTCGAAGGTTCTGGTATGAATCCATGGATTCTCAAGTCTTGTTTGGCATCTCTCTCTCCCTCTCTCTCACTTAAACTAATACTTAAATGATTGACCTAATTGTCGTTTGGTCAAATACTGGGCAGCAGTATCTTTCAGTCGGTCACACTTTCAAACTCCGTAGTCGGTTTCTTTGAATTTGGAAGGGAAAAGAGATGCCTGACAAAGGAACTCTTTCGATCTTTTTGCTTTTCAGGAATAAAACCCAAACCCTTTTCTCCCTTTTTTTGCTTTTCGTTTTTGTTGCTTCCTACGTAAATTATGGTTGTACATTCGCTTCATTCCTACCATACGTTTTTTATCACTTCAATACGATGATATTCTGAATGATTTTTAAATCAAACTTTAAATTTTACATATAATTTAACTAACCAGCCTAACTCATGATATATTGTAGTCATCTTTCTTTTCCTCAAAGTGTGACTAAAATTTTACCTAATAAGGACAATCATTGGGTGGCATATGCAAAACATGTGATTTGATTTATTTATATATATCACAATAAAGGCAGAGATTTAGGGGAACCCAATGCCTTCCTGCTTGCTTTACTTGGTGAAATTCAATTCGTCTTAGGAGAACCGATAGGATTAAGGGTGTGTTTGTTTGTCATCATTAATGTTCACTAGACTAGACTATTTCTTAGTATAGTTCAGTATTTGTTACGTACAAAGATTAAGATTAATGAAACTAGAGAGGACTCGCTTTGACTGACACCCTCGCTAGGAGGTCTTGCAAGACCACCCAAATTGAAGAGCTCAAAGACCATCGGAACCATTTGCCAAAACGCGTTATTATGGATCGATTGACTGTGCTCTTCCTTCTGCGAATCCTTAGGTCAGTTTCTTCTCCTTTCCGTCTCTGTTTTCTTGGATCGATTGGCCGATCTATCATGTTTAGGGTTTGATTATGGGCAGGATTCTTTGTCTGCTTCTTCAGTTGCGATTGAACTTACACTTCCTTTCATATTAGTATTCAACTAGAGTCTAGAGTGATGGGGTAATTTATGTTGAAGTTTAACCGTCAAACTCACGTGAACATTACACACTTTTTTAGCAGTGAGAGTTAACAATAACGTTCTTATAATATTAATAAATGCATACAAGTATCATAACATGAACCAAACGATAATACCATGCGACGATATTGTGAAGTTATTGTTTCGTTCCAATTGTATTCTTAAAACAATTGTGTAATGATTCAATTTTTGAAACTAAGTTTATACTTGCAAAATACTTTTATTTCAGTTAGTTAACATTATTCATACCTGCATTTGAAGTTTCAAGTTTGATGTCTCCTACTCGAGTATCATTTGTATATTTTAAAAAAGGAAAAATAATTTAATACCTACATTATTGGATAAGTTATTAGGTGTTGGTTTTCGAATGGTCAAAATTGTTAAATATGCCACAAAAAATTATAGTTGAAATCCCAAACCAAATTTCCAACATTTTGACCCAAAATGAAAACGAAAGGCATGAAACATATGTTTCAGTTTTATTATTGGATTTTTCTAAATCCTCCAAAGATATTCATCTATTGGTTAGATAATACCACCAACTAAGGGGTGGCAATTTAATTGTCTTTGTGTATGTTATGTCGACTTACACTTTTATTTAATTTTGACTTTTGTTTTGTTTGATTTATTTAATTTGATAATTATAAATAAGTAGGAATTTATGAGAACCTAAAACGCAGGCTCTTTTAGGTCCAGCTAATACTATTAATATTAATGTTGTCCAAATAGAAAATTTTTCAATGTGTTCAGAACATCAGATGATATACTGCACGTCATTACATAAGTAAAAAAAAAAAGTTTCATATCTCGAGCGTTTCTCAATTTGTATAATAACGTGTAATGTATCATTATATGTTTAGGCACCTTAAAAAATCTCTCATTCAAATTTCAACACGTAAAAGCTACGTGACCCCCACAGCTTTATGTAGTCAACCCTTGAATCAACAAAATCCGAAGCCAATGCTTGCTTAGTTTACACCCACCTTTACTTTGAACAAAGCAATCATGCAAATACTATTTTCTCTTTGCTCCTCCTCCGTAACATGTGCTTTTTGGCCACCGAAGAATCAACTTCCATGTGACCTAGACTTGTAGAGTGTACATCACTCGTCAAATTGCATGACAAACGAGAAAAAAAAAAACAGAAGAATATTTGCAACGAACATTTCACGTCTAAAAATTAATCTTTTTTTATCATTCAAACGAGATATTCAATTGCGTTAAGGTACATCCGTTTAAAACTTACGACTTAGGATTTGACAAATTTAGACTGTGTACATGCTGCAATGGCAAATCTACGTGCACTTGGAAGAACACCTAAGAACCACATAAACAGTCGGGTGATCTGATGTGGTAGGGGAATTTAGGGTGATAGCAAAAACTGTGGGGTTAAACTATGGCAGTTTGAAGGAAGGGTTTCCCAAAAGTGGCAACCAAAGTGAATGACAAATTAACTTCTTCACGTAAATATCCAGATCAATAACATAGCAGGATTACTTTTGGAAAACACGTAGAAACCACGTCGGTGTTCTACATTTCAGGAGAATGACGTTTATGATTCGATGTATTACTATCGGGGTATTTTGTGTCGACAATGCAATACATAACGTAGTTTCTAGAATCCTATTATCCAAAGAAATTGTTGTCAACTCTCGTTTGTCTTCTTCTCTGTCACTGCTCATTTGATTGATTGAACAATGGATAAATATATTTTTTTAGGATAATGATATTCACACGTTATTTTGCACGTTACATTGTTGTTAAGTTTTGTTCGTTAAACTTCTTCACTCCATTTAATCGACGACTAAAAATTCAAAATAATGTATAAAAGATAAAATAAGCATGTGAGTCATATTATTTTTTTTTTCTTAAATCTTAAATTCTTACAAGAACGAGAAATGATATTATTGACACAAAACGTAACCGAAAAAATATACATGTGAGATAGACATTCATCTCCCACCTTCCCCCGTTAATGGTGGATGACTTCATAAGGATCCAAAGTCCAAAGGCGTAAGTAAAGTGGAAGAAAATGCGTGTCCTTTTTAGTCACGGAAAGCAGCTGCAGCGGGCAAGAAGACGAGGAAATGTGGACATTGGGAAGCTGCCGCTGCCACAGCATTGAACGCTGCACAGCAACCTCTCCAAAATATTAACTTGTATATTTTCAATTCAATCGAATCCTCTCTCTCTCTCTCTCTCTCTCTCTCTCTCTCTCTCTCTCTCGGTCAAAACCTCTCCTTCACCGAGTCATCCGAGTCGGCCGAGTTCGCTTTCGCAAGGCGGAATCGTCACCCACCATTAAAACAATTTCCCTATTCATTTCCTTGGAAGATTCAAAAACCCACCAATCAAAGCGAGAGGCTTTGGATTCCTTGGGAAATTTTGGCTGTGCCCAGTTGGTTGTTTCTTCTAAAGTTGCATGGCTTCGGCGGCGATATTCTCATCGATGCGGAGGCGGAGGTCACCTTCTCTGGAGGCATTTTTAGCTCCGGTTGACCTTTCCGACGTCGCCCTTGTACAAACCCTTGTCTTCGTCGCTGCCGACATAGTTTCCTCCTTCTCAGACAAGTTCTTTTCCATCCAGAGGCGGAATTCGAGGTCCCTGGTGCGGAAAGTCGAGATCTTTCTCGTGCTCTTGGAGTATCTGAGGGACTCCGACGCTGCCATGCCGTGTGCGGCGGTCATCTGCCTGAAAGAGCTATACTTGCTGTTGTACAGATCCAAAATACTCCTCGATTACTGCGCACAATCCAGTAAGTTGTGGCTTTTGCTTCAGAACCATCCAATTTCCGGCCATTTTCACGATATGAATCAGGAAATTTCGACCCTTTTGGACGTTTTTCCGATGGAGGACGTCGGATTGGGGGAGGACGTGAGGGAGCAGATTGAGCTCCTGCAGCTCCAGGCCAGGAGGGCGAGGCTGTTCATCGACGAAGGAGACGAGCTGCTGAGGGTTCAGTTCTTTTCGTTCCTTGACGAATTCGAGAAGGGACGGGTTCCTGACTCGGCCGATTTGTGGTTGTTTTTGGTTGAAAGATTGGGGATTCGAGACGCCAAGAGTTGTAGGGACGAAATCGAGTACTTGGAGGAGCAGATTGTGAACCACGAAGGTGACGTTGAGCCCACCGTTTCGGTGCTCAATGGGTTTGTGGCCTTCACTCGGTATTGCAGGTTTTTGCTTTTCGGTTTTGAAGAAGACGAGGTTGAATCGGGGATTGGGAACAATCAGAGGAAGCCCCGAAGAGGGTTGATTACTCAGGAGATTGCCGAGACTTTTATAACGATTCCGAAGGACTTTTGCTGCCCCATATCATTGGATTTGATGAGGGAGCCGGTGATTATTTCGACAGGACAGACGTATGATCGGAGTTCGATTTTGAGGTGGTTGGAAGAAGGGCATTGTACTTGCCCGAAAACAGGACAAATGCTGCCCAGCACTCGCCTTGTTCCGAATCGGGCTTTGAGGAATTTGATCATGCAGTGGTGCACTGCTTATGGAATTCCGTATGACCCTCCAGAGTTTGCAGATGCATCAGCAGACAGCTTTGCGGCTGCTTCTCCCTCTAAGGCTGCACTTGCAGCCAATAAAGCGACCGCGGGGCTTCTAATCCAACGGCTGGAGGATGGATCACCATGTGCACAAACTATAGCTGCTCGCGAACTTCGGTTGCTGGCTAAAACAGGAAGAGAAAACCGTGCTTTCATTGCGGAAGCTGGGGCAATTCCCCACCTTTGTAAGTTACTCTCGTCTCCAAACTCTGTTGCCCAAGAGAATTCTGTAACTGCAATGCTCAACTTATCGATATATGAAAAAAACAAAAGCCGAATTGTGGACGAAGATGGGTGTTTGGGGTCCATTGTTAATGTTCTGAGGTTTGGTCACACGACCGAGGCGAGGGAGAATGCTGCAGCAACTTTATTTAGTCTCTCTGCAGTTCATGACTATAAGAAGAGAATAGCAGACGAGGAAGGGGGAATCGAAGCTTTGGCAGGATTGTTGAGAGAGGGTACCCCAAGAGGAAAGAAGGACGCCGTGGCAGCTTTGTTTAACCTGTCGACTCACACCCAAAATTGCATGAGAATGATAGAGGCTGGGGCTGTTACAGCGCTTGTAAGCGCATTGGGAAACGAAGGGGTTGCTGAGGAAGCAGCTGGTGCATTGGCATTGGTTATCAGGCAGCCTGTTGGGGCTAAAGCGGTGGCGAAAGAGGACATTGCAGTGGCAGGTTTGATAGGGATGATGCGTTGCGGGACTCCAAGGGGTAAAGAAAATGCAGTTGCAGCTTTGCTCGAGCTGTGCCGATGCGGTGGAGCTGCTGCAACCGAGAGGGTAGTTAAGGCACCAGCTTTGGCGGGGTTACTTCAGATGTTGCTTTTTACCGGTACAAAGCGGGCAAGAAGAAAGGCAGCTTCTCTTGCTAGAGTGTTCCATAGGTGTGAGAATGCTGCAGCAATGCATTTTGGTGGTCTCGGTGTGGGATATGCACTTGCAGGTAACTCGACTGCAAACAGGGATTCGAGTTTCGTAGGTGACGTTTCAGTGCCGATGTCCATTTCCGTGCCTGTTTTATAGTGGTATCATCCCTCCCAGATTCGTAGTAATCCTTGCTCATATATATTTTCATTTTTGTTGAACATATTTACACATTCTTTCATTGACATTGGAGGTCATAAAGAAGTTACAGGAGTATCTTATCTAGTGAGCTTTAAGAGAATGCTTTCTGTTGTCGAGCTTCTAGTGTAAGATTCGTGTACATTGTAATGTCCAGTGATTTGGAAAACGAAACCAGAAAGTTACTGTTCAGTAAAATTGCAAGACCGTTACAAATTGATAAACTGCATTTTCAGGGGGATGTTTCTCATTTTTTTTCTTCGTAAAATATGCTTTTGATGCAGAAATTTTGATTGCTTTCGATGTTCTGTACTGAAGAATACTCTGTGTGGCATGATTCTTGGAACTTTTATGAACTAGCATAATAAAAACTTAGTCTACATTCAGTTTAAGCACTCACTGACAATAAAAAAACTCTTCTGATTATGTTTGTTACAAAAACTTAAAAAGTGTTCGTAGTGATATTAGCGTTTTTATGTCACTTGCGTTTTCTGTTACTTTAAAGATTTAGAGTTCGTTTGGAAGTGTTTATAAAATAGCTGAAAACGCTTTTGATGAAAATGTTTTTAGAACTAATTCTTAGTGAAAATGCAAGTAAATTCTGAAAATGCGCTTAAAGTGCTTATTGGAAGTAGCACATGATTGGTGCTTCTTGTAGAAAGTGCTTTTGGAACCCAAATTTTTTTCTTCTCCAAAAGCGTCTTTAGTTATTTTAAAACCATTAGAAGAGCTAGAAACCTATACTTGTTAAAAAGTCTGAAGAATTTACTTTTATCAAGGGGTGTAGAGGAAAGGGATGAAGACATTTTCTGGAGACTAGAAATAGTGGTTAGTTGTGAGTGATGTAATATTGGACATAATTTTCTTCTTTTGACCAAATGCCAAGTTTGGTGAGGTGACCCAACCTGTTTCATTCACGCCCTAGATTCTTATCAGCCAAGCATTAGTCGGATAGTCAAGTCACGTTATTATTTTGGTACTCTTTTTATTATTTCGGGATAACGATTTTGTCACTCTGAGGCGTGTGGCTATCGACATTCACGATTACTCAAATTCAATTCGAGTGTCGAAAGTTAAACCAGGAACGTCAAATCGCTATAATTTTATCGCTTTCATTGAGTTGATTGAAGCACCTTGGGTGAGAAAAAGCTTGGAAGATGTCATTGGTTTCTTTTTTTTAACCTATCTTTAAAGAGAATATGTTAGTATGGGCGTTAGGCAACCACTAAAGTCTGTTGGTAAATTCCACTTGGAAGCAGAATCTTGTTTGCAATCGAGAGCTTTTGTAATGGCAACTGTGTGTAGTGGAGGAAGAGTGCCTTTCACTAACCCAATCCCATCTACTTATTACTATCAGATTGAAAAGAAGGGAACGTACTCAAAGTTGATGCACCAAAAGACTCCATTTACTTAAATTATATTTGGAGACTGAGATCAAAGACATGTTTTATGGTTAGAGAAGAAGGTATTAACATGGCTGCTTGATTAGGTCAATTCTTACACCGAGTCAAATTCAATAAGATTAAAATATAGAGAATTTTATATTTTTGTGAAAAGTACTTAAAGATGACGTGGTAAGACATCTCTCGTAGTAGAGCTTAAAACCCTAGGCCCCTATTTATCCATCATACTGACTCACTTCACATACAAACTAAAGTTCTGATCTCTCTCTCTTTTGAACGGTTCAAATTTTTGGTCCACAAGCTCCGGAGTTGGAGGAGAGAATCTAGAATCATATATTTGAAGCCAAATCACAGCAGTTGGAGTAGAAATGATGGTTTCTAATGATAATAGCACACCATCCATATTGGTTACAGCTTATAACCCATTTTCTTGGTCCTCTTTCTTGACCTATATTAAAGAAATGAAAACAAATCACTGGCTATAGACAATGATAACAAATAACTAATAAAAAACGATGGGCTATGTTTTAAAGGAGTTGCTCAACTTGAACTTTCTTGGGTCCCAAAGATTCAAAGATCAACTCATTGTTTAGGAGTGATGTTTCAGTGTGCCGAAAATACGGTTTGGTGCATCAAGTCTCATAACACAAATGGTTGAATGCTTGAAAAGAATTTTCAACCGCTCAGTATATCAGCCATGTTTCCAGCACACTGAAAAATTTATCATTAGTTAGAGTCACTTTTTAACTCCAAATCACATTTTTTG
The DNA here is from genome assembly GCA_036320875.1 of Cotoneaster glaucophyllus. NCBI lineage: Eukaryota > Viridiplantae > Streptophyta > Magnoliopsida > Rosales > Rosaceae > Cotoneaster > Cotoneaster glaucophyllus. Next base: position 4,796,671 of record CM070066.1, read on the forward strand.
GGTCAATATCTCTAAATTACATTATGACAAATATAAAAAGTAGTTGGATAAAACCCTAAAAAAATTCATTACATTGTAGATGTGGGTTCGGTTAATTGATCGGGGTAGTGCTCGCTCTGTTATATTCAAGTTTGATTTCTTTATGTATAACTTGGTATTAGAATTATGTTTATGCACACGTTAAATTGTGATTTGCCTGCATGAAAAACGGAACATTCTATTTGCCACTTGGTAATAGCAATAGGAATATCACTTTGTATCCATCCATTTGGCAATGCCTAAGTGGAAGACAATGTGCACATGGGGGGACGGGTTCTCTTCTTCACCTTCAAACACCGCAACCCTCATGGCACGCCTCTCTGGTTTTGTTCCATTTGTTCATAACTTGGGCTGCCTGGACGGCAAGAAAAGTCTTGAACTTCTAGTACAATTTAATACGTTGCCTTCAAGGCAGGATGTCTTGGATTCTGTTGGAGAAAGAATTGTAGTTTCAGTCTGTTGAGTCATAAAATCTTAACGTTGTAGTTGGGATTAGTGCATTTTTTATTATATATAATTAGGTTATTTTAAGATGGTTGAACGTTAATTCCTCGTAGAATAATGTCTTTCTTTGTAGCCGGCCATCGGAAGGAAAGATTTTTCAGTGTGACCGGTACAGGGTGGTACACCACGTGTTGCTAAACAAATGGTGGGATATGTGTGCTAAAAAGTTAATAACTTAAAAAATAAAATTTCCGACCATTCTTATTAAAACACGTGGTGTACCACTTGTGTTCCCGTCACAACTAAAAATTTCTCCATCGGAAGAAGATGGTTGGATGTAAAAATTGAGGCATATTATAATAACATGGTTGAAACTTGAATGTTGAACTTTCAGCCCAGCCAAACGTGATCATTCTAGAGATCTGCCCATCACAGTAGGAGCAAGACAGACAGAGAAGGGTGTGACCGTACGTAATATCGGCACATTGTGTTATTAATTCAAGTATTACAATCGTATAGGTGATCGACGAGTAAACATTTTAGGGTACTTCATTATCAAATAAAACAAGTGTTATGATATAAATGAATTATAACATGACGTGACTGTGTGATGATGATAACAAAGAAAGAGGGGTTATAACACTTTTGAGTAGTCTTTGACCATCCCAAAAATCAAAGTCTTGGCAATACAATAATAATTCTACGGCAGGAAACAACAATTCTAGATGAGAATAGTGTTGTAGTAGTCTTGGTCTTAGGCTTTATCAATGTATTTTCGTTGAATTTAATACTAGCAACTTTAAAAATGAGACCTTGTGTATTAGAAAATTCGTTGACACGGTCCTAATTAGGAGAAAAACTTACATGCAATCGAGTGATAGGGTATCTGTAGTGTAGTCACGTGATGAGAGTTGTAAAAAGTAGGAACAGATGCCCTATCACAAGTTGGTATCCTGACCATCAACATGATCAGGCACTGTTAGGTGAGACAAAATTCAGACTCGTAAAAGATGAGTCAAAACTTGCATGTAGGGTTTTCGGAATTTTGAGTCTTTTTTTTTCCTTTTTTTTGTTTTGTTTAATCTTCCTTTGGACTCCTATTATAACCCAAAGTTTTAAATATACTAACTGCATCATTTTATGATAGTCCAACTAAAAATTGAGTAGAATGGATCAGAATGAACCCATCAAACTGTAATTTGAAGCCCATTTGGCATGTTATAGTGTTGTTCATTTTTCAAGCAAAACATTGATGCTTCATTTCACATTTCTTAGATTGCCATGAGCAACAAACTTGGACTGAGCTCATTTCATTTAAATTTCCACACTGGAAAAACAAAAATGAAGATACTAACCACCTCAGCCTTCAGGATTTGTCCAAAAATAATAATTAAACATAAAAATTTGGAGCTCCGAGGATTTCGAAACTTCCAAAAATTGATTGGAAAAAAACTTACAAGGGTAGCCTGTGTGCCTAAAAAGTCCTTTGGATTCAAGCTCATCAAGCTATAGCTAGTGTCTCCTTATGCCACCAAAAATATGTGTTCATTGTTTAGGGACAAGGATGTCAAAGTCGCTGACAGTCCACTCAGCAACTTGATCTGGATCTTTGAAAATTTCAGTCCCCAAATCTATCGACATCCATTGCCTTCTAGCTGGTGGAGTTCCTGGATCCTGCAAATATCACCAACTTAACTTAGCAACTACTTGTACAAATGTGGAACACGATGAAAATGTCAACATTATAATACAAAATCCGTCATTTAACAAAGAATATACGTCCTGCACAGAGAATTTCCGTATGTAAAAATTTTAAAATTTTCACAAGGGTAAACATTATCAAACCTGGTAAAAATGAAGTGATTGTGACAACCTCCCAACATCGAGCTCCCATGTTTTTGGATCCCCAATCCAACCCTCCCCTTGCTTTGTAGGGTATCCGTACTCACCCCAAACCGGGTGTGGCAAGATCTGCATTATCTCCTGAGGCTGAGGATTGCTATAAGGATCACATAAACTAAAAGGAGGCTCGAGATACTCCGCATTCCCCGACGAGCAGTACAAGTGGTAGGCGGCGTAAGGGAAGCGGGCGGTGTCATTCCGATGAATCCGTGTGCCGTTAGGGAATGTGTGGTAAGGCGGGCACACATTGAGGTTGTTTGGTTGACACCATGAAGTTACGTTAGGGTTTATGATCATTTCACTGTATCTGGTAACATCTGAAGTCACATCGCCATCACAAGGCTTCCCACTGTTCTTCCAACAGCTCCCAATGTCCATGAGATAAAATTGACTGCTAGGACCCCCACCTTTGATCACATTTAAACTGAACCTCACTTTAAAATTTGGCGATTCCGGAATCTGCATTGCAATCGAAAATGTGGATTGAGTGAGACAGGTATCTTCGTCCCCAAGAAATGTTTTGCTTGCAAGAAAAAATTTTCGGAAGGAAAAAGGTATGCTTTTCTTAAAGATGCCACAAAGATTGACTAGTAGGAGCGTTTTCTTAGGTAAAGCTCATGAAAATATGAAAAGGGTTGCTCACAATTTTGGACATCCCTCTTGTAGGGTAATGGTATCCACCGGAAAGTCCATGGGTGGCGTCCGATCTGAAGTAAAGCATCAGCCAAGGATACTTTGCTGAAGTCCTCAAGACATGATGGAAAACCCAACTACCCTCTCCAAGTTTCTTTTCCCAAGTGACAGAATGGTAAGAAATGTTTCCAACCATCCCTCTGCTCAAATCTGCATCCTTATCCCACGACCCGTAAAACCTTCCCTTTAGAGTCAAATTAGGCACCTTCAAATTGGTGTAGTCATGATAAATAGAAGGCTGGTTCATGCATCCATGTCCGAAGCAAGGAAAACCGCTTCCTTCGGGTTTAAAGGGTCCAACTTTGTGACCATTTTTGGGGCATTTGGCTGCATAAGTGTCCATGTTGCCGCTCTTGAGCATGATCATCCAAAACTGCCATGGATTTGGGGTGTCTTCAACTTGGCATTTAGATCCCAAATAAAGCTCCTTATCCACCGCGTAAAGATCTACGTTGAACTGAGCCTTTTGCTGCAGACCAAGAAAAGGCTCTCCCATCTTCAACTTGTTGTCTCGCTCTGTGACTCTGTGCACCAATGCGTACGGCATCTTGTTGCAAGAGCATGATTCCCCTGTCACATATAAAAATTCATACAAAAGAAACAAATTTTAAAGAATAATTCATGCTGAGAAAATCAGCATTTTCATTGGTGGTATTGTACTTATCACCCCATTCAGGATCGAGGGCGGATGCTTGCATCCTGTGACCTTCGCTGAGGAGCTAATCTCGAATAATCTTCTATTTATTAAATATAAATAAATATGAAGAGTGTTAAACATACCTGCTGGCTGTGGAGAAGCTCTGTATATGTCAAAGCAATCAGCAGCTCTTGGGCTGCCAGTTAGAGGTTCTTCTCCAACCTCATTGCACTGATTCCACGACTCGATCGCCAACCGGAGATTGTCCCGTCTCATTCCCGAATCGCCAACTGCGGATACATACTCATTCTTCGCCGTCACGGACAAAAACCCTTCACAGAAAACCAGAACAAGAAGAAGAAGAAAACAAAATGGGATTTTTCTGTGAGCCATTTGATAAAAAATTGAGATATGAATGTTTATTTGCTGTACATTTTATATACCAAAAAGCTACTACAAAAGGGTTGATGAAATTGGATGATTTGGCGAGTTTTTAGTGTGATTAGTGGGAATTACTTTGTGATCAAGATTTTAGATTTGCAGTTTGCATGGATCATACTCATTCTTGTTGATAAATGCTTTGTCTAGTTAAGCTGATTACTAAAAACTTTTGGAGGTTTAGTAGTACTGTGCGGCACTCATTCTCATAAAGAACTTTACTTTTATATCATCCGTGTCACGTTCATAATACGGATAGAATAATGTTGGGGAGACCAAGTTTTTAGATCAAATTTGTAAATTATGTAATGTGTCATCAGTAAAAAATAAACACGTTAATTAACATTAAGTAATGATTCAATCATCCACAACCATATCATATGCTTTATAAAATTTGGTTTAAATAGATTATCTCCTTAGCATTACTCATACCGGATTCAATATGTAGGGGCTTAAATTTTAAAATTTATATGGGATTTCCTAGCATTGCTCATACGGGATATAAAAATTAAATTCAAGAAACAATTTTGAGTAATGCTAGGGGGAAAAAAATATGTAAGGACTTTCAGACCTTTTTTTTTTTTTTTGAAAAGAAAAATTCTAGGCGAGTAGAACTACATATCAAAGACAATTAATCATGCATTCATACTACTATACTATTGCAGCCTACCCTGTCCTCTGTCCTCGTTCACCATACCCACGAAAATTTATACCAAAACACATCATTCATGAAAAAAGTTCTTATAAAAGCATGAAATTTTCTTTTTTTCGTCTCATCTGACTCTACGCTGATTTTACCCGATTTAAAAACCACGACAATAAAAAAGTCCTAGGCAAAATGTTGTTTGGCGAAACGAGATGTATCCATCTGCCAGACCGCCACATGATCAGTTTTGTTAATTAAGAAAAGGCAGAGTTTTTTCTTTGTTAGATTATGGTCAGTAGTGATCAGTTTGGTGCACATTCTCTTTCATACCTGAATACTTTTCCCAACCGACACAAACAAACAAATCCACTCTCCTCATTTTCTTTGGACAGTTTTTAGGATGTAACTCTTCTACTAATTTATTTGAACTAACTAACTACCCTCTTAGGACCAAGTAATGTTCAAGTCCATTTCCACTTATCCTTTTTAAGGTTAGTCATAAATTAATCAAGAGAAGGGACCAACTTCATAGACTGTGTGCTGTTGTTTTGAAACGACAGACAATCAAATCATTCGGGTTTTATTTTTCACGTCAAACGTGAGACTTACACACAACCAAGATGTTTAGGTGGCAGTGTTTCAAACTTATTATGTGTCGCCATGTATTTGAACTTTTTCACATAGCGTGACCTGATTGATTTAAGATATTGTCACCTTGGCGTTCCCGTTATATATTGATTCATCTCTGGAAACAAGTAGATCAACCTTGGATTGGACCAATTTAAGATGGGGAAATCTATACGTTTTACCAACTTTAACCTTTAGCTATCAGATGTTGGTGCAAATATGAGTAATGCAAGTTACTTGGTGAGCAAGATTTGGAGAGGTGGAGGAAGAACACCATCCAGTTAGGAGGGTCAGATAATCATTGGGCTACACATGGGATGGGACTATAACTTGTGAGCCACCCAACCAGAAACCTAGATCACATACCTTTCTTCATACACAAGCCTCTAACAACACATAATTAAAAATTTAAAACAAAATTAACTGACTAGAAAACACATTATTGCAACTTTTAAGTTTCCAAATTACTTGTATCACTCTTTTGTATGACCAACTCAAACCTCCAAAATTTCTCTCCTAATTGTTGTTAATTGCCCACAATCTTCTCCGTCAACTTAGATCCGACTCGATCGGCTCTCTATCAACTCTCGATTACTTTTACAGTTCCATCAACGTCCGTCATGCCTAATTACCTACTTTACAACTTAATTTTCTCTGTTATTGTATTGCATTCTGAATTAGCAATTGTACGTCTGTAAGATCAGCTAAACCCTAAACCCTTGTACATGTCTTGTTTGGCTTTTAATGAATGTACTGTGGACAGAGAAAAATCCTAAACCTTTGTACAAACTAATTCATTTGCAAATCCAATTTGGGCAAGACCAAGTTCAGGAGCCCAATCCAGATGTGGGTCAGCAATTCTCATGTTTGGTACCCTCCTAAATTTCAGATCAATCCAATCCAATTCGGAGCCCTTTTTGCATTCAACTAATCTTCCCAGTGGACCACTGTACTAATCTTTTTGACGAAAGTAGTAGTGGAAAGGGATCCTCTCCGGATCCCTTCCATCAAGTCCATCAAATTCACTCATTCGAACCATTTAAATTTGATCAAACGACTAAAGTTATTATAACTTTTAATGGGTCCTCTATTTGTAACCGTTAGATCAAATTTCAATGGTCCAAATGGGTTGATTTGGTGGATGGAATCCAGAGAGGATCTCTTTCCGAAGAGAAAGATACAAAATTCAGGACCAAAGACAAAGCAACAAAGCACAAAGGACCAAAAAGGAGAGGTAACCGAATAAACGGAGAAAGCTTGTATTAGTGTCAGTTGAATATAATCACACATTTATCTACTCTTGTGACAAGTGAAATACACAAATAATTATATAACTAGTGATACTTAAGAATCTTATCAAAGTAGGCTCCGTCGTCAAAGTAAGCTACACCTGCACTCATAATATCGTTGTTTAGCTCCGTCATCAAAGTGAGCTAAACCCCCACTCATAATATCATTGTTTACACTACATAGTCAACCAAAAGAGAAACGTTATAGTCAACCAAAAGAGAAACGTTTGCCTGACTATGACAGCTCTCACACATTATGAGATTTAAGAGTGGTGTAAGACCAACAAAATACAAGGAACGCTCTATTTATTTAGAATAATTCAACCGCCCTACACAATTTTTTGCTTGTAACTTGCTTCGAGTTACAAGAGTGAATTAATTTCTAATAAGTTGTAATAAATGAAGTAGGCCATTTTTGTTCTGTGGCAAATCAAATTCAAGAAGGTGTAGTTTTCATGCATTAATGAATGTGAAGCTACTTGAATTTGTGCCGGACCAATGCTCAGGGGCGGAGGCACTCTAAGGCCACCATAGGCCTTGGCCTACCCTCACTAAGGATCCCCCAACTAACCTTTATAAATAATTATGTATTATATTTGGATAAACTTAATGTATACTTCTTTTAGTTTACATAAAACTCTTAATTGCTATTCACTAATAGCTAAAATAAGAAGTCTCTTTTTCTTTTCAATCCCAACAACACTCGTCCTAAAAATAAATTTACAATCTTGTTTTATAAACAAATTAATAGCTCTTAAAATTAAAATCTAAAGTCTAGTTTAGTTTTATCAAAAAAATATTCTTTTACATTGCCAACTGAAGAATAATACACTTTGAGTTTTTCCTTCTCCTCTTCTTGAAATTTTATATATTCTATCTTTGTTCTCTTTAACTTTTTACTAAATTTTTAAAATTTCATATATTTTGTTCACCAAATTCCCAATCCATAATTCTCATTTTTTGTTCGGAAATTCCCAATCTATTCTATATTGACTTGGAGTGATGCTAGAGATAGCTTCTACTTGAGCCATATTTTGTGACCAAAGAAGGAATCCAATCATCAATGGGGTCACATTATGTGGTCTCTAAAATATGGTCTAAAAACATAGTATCCCTAGCATTTTTCATTGACTTGATATTGAAAGGTTAATTTCTCTTAATCCTCTTTAATTTTTGATTAATTACTTTCTATATTAACTTGAGAATGGAAGGTTAACTTAGACATAGAAAAAACATTTAGAGCCTAAAAAATAATTAGCTCACAACTCCAAGCACATATTATTTAATTTTTTAACATTTATGTGAAGCCCCTCCTCACCTAAAATCCTGGCTCCGCCACTGCCAATGCTAGTATGCTACGATGGGCAAACACAGCGAATATTTTTGCTCGCCATCTTATTTATTACAATTAAATAAGTGATGAGCATTACCACTACTTGAGTGCGAAGAACAAAAATGCACTCGGCAAACACACACATAGCTGTTTCTTGTTTCAATAAGAAGGCACAAAAGTAGGGAAAAAGTGGTGAGTGGTCCAACTCGATCGGCTCTCTATCAACTCTCGATTACTTTCACAGTTCCATCAACGTCCGCCGTGCCTAATTACCTACTTTACAACTTAATTTTCTCTGTTATTGTATTGCATTATGAATTAGCAACTGTACGTCTATAAGATCAACTAAACCCTAAACCCTAAACCTTGTACATGTCTTTTTTGGCTTTTAATGAATGTACTGTGGACAGAGAAAAATCCTAAACCTTTGTACAAACTAATTCGTATGCAAATCCAATTTGGGCAAGACCAAGTTCAGGAGCCCAATCCAGATCCAGTCTAATCCAATCCAATTCGGAGCCCTTTTGCATTCAACTAATCTTCCCAGTGGACCACTGTACTAATCTTTTTGCTTCCAATGATTAAAATTATTATAACTTTTAAAGGGATCCTCTATTTGTAACCGTTAGATCAAATTTCAATAGTCCAAATGGGTTGACTTGGTGGATGGGATCCAGAGAGGATCCATTTCCGAAGAGAAAGATACAAAATTCAGGACCAAAGACAAAGCAACAAAGCACAAAGGACCAAAAAGGAGAGGTAACCGAATAAACGGAGAAAGCTTGTATTATTGTCAGTTGAATATAATCACACATTTATCTACCCATGTGACAAGTGAAATACACAAATAATTATATAACTAGTGATAATTAAGAATCTTATCAAAGTAGGCTCCGTCGTCAAAATAAGCTACACCTGCACTCATAATATCGTTGTTTAGCTCCGTCATCAAAGTGAGCTACACCCCCACTCATAATATCATTGTTTACACTACATAGTCAACCAAAAGAGAAACGTTATAGTCAACCAAAAGAGAAACGTTTGCCTGACTATGACAGCTCTCACACATTATGAGATTTAAGAGTGGTGTAAGACCAACAAACTACAAGGAACGCTCTATTTATTTAGAGTAATTCAACCGCCCTACACAATTTTTTGCTTGTAACTTGCTTCGAGTTACAAGAGTGAATTAATTTCTAATAAGTTGTGATAAATGAAGTAGGCCATTTTTGTTCTGTGGCAAATCAAATTCAAGAAGGTGTACTTTTCATGCATTAATGAATGTGAAGCTACTCGAATTTGTGCTGGACTAATGCTAGTATGCTATGATGGGCAAACACAGCGAATATTTTTGCTCGCAATCTTATTTATTACAATTAAATAAGTGGTGAGCATTACCACTACTTGAGTACGAAGAACAAAAAGGATCTGGATTGTCTGCCCTCCCCCTTCCCCTCCTCCTATTTCTGTGGTCACGGTTAAGCCACATCAACATTTTATATTGATTTTTTTTTATAAAAATAATAAAATAAAAAACAATGGGAATATAAAATGTTGACGTGGCTTAACCGTAATCACAAAAATAGGAGGGGATGGGAAGGGGAGGGTAGACAATCCATGTCCGAACAAAAATGCACCCGGCAAACACACACATAGCTGTTTATTGTTTCAACAAGAAGGCACAAAAGTAGGGAAAAAGTGGGTGAGTGGTCACAAAATTTAGGGCGGGCCTTTCTTTTGAAAAACAAAACCAGTAATACACTGCCCACACCCACGTTCCTATTAACCGTCCTTCCTCCTCCTCCTTTAGCTCCTTCAACCCTACAAATTCATCAGTCTTCCTTCTCTGCAACTCCGAACCATCCAAATTCCCTTTTGGATTGCAGAACTTCAGTGGAATTTAATCATGAAGTGGGGTAGCAAAAAGAAAAAGCATCTACCTGCTTCTTCAACTTCTTCTTCTTCTGCCTCAAAGGCTTCTTTGATCTCTCATGTCTTTCCAAGTTCATGGCTTTCCAAGTTCAAGCACAAGAGTGAGAGCTCGGAACCAAAACCCGGTAAGGGAAACCGGAAAGGGAAGCAGAATTCTCCGCCTTTAGATTTGCCAAGGTGTGGTAGTCATGGGGGTGGAAGGTTCTATGGTGTAGATGACGAGGAGGACGATGCGTTTTGGAGGCTGTCTTTTGGGGAAGATAGTGCTCAAGGGAAGAACGACAGAAGGGTTTTGAGGCCGGTTCGGTACGATTCAGATGATGAGTTTGACGTTCAGAAATCCATTTGTGGAGGGTTTCGAAAGAGCGGTAGAAAGGTGGAGGGAAGAGGAGGGTCTCAGAAGTTGAAGGGCATGCATAAAACTCGAAATGACAGAGACTGGAGATTGAGGATTGAAAACAGAGAAGTTATCGGAAAGAAGCGGGTGGAATTGGAAAGAGAAGTGCATAGGAAGGAAGAAGAGAGATCAACGGGTTCAGTGCAAAATGATGTACCAGAACTGTTAGCAGCAAGAAAACATCAGGATTTATCCTTGTGGAATTCGATAAGTTCCGGTCTGGAAACAATTGAGGAAGAATCTTTGAACTTGGAGACTGAAGACGAAGAAGAACTGGTTTCAGATTGGCAAAAACAGAAAGAAAGGAAGATACAAGAGGTGAAGTCGAAGAACGAGAAACACAGGAAGTCGCTCTACATCAGCAGGGAACTGCAGAGGAGAAGAACGAGGAGGAGTTGCAAAGTCAGAGTTTGTTCTCCGCGGACAGCTTCAAGGGTCAAAATCTGCAAAGTGAAAGCTCTCGATGACACGACGAAAGCCAAACTGAAGACAAAAAAGGAGGCTGAGGAGAGAGCGGTGCAGCAGGTACGAACAGGGTTGAACAGCGTTGCAGTGGTGAAGTGCTCATTCGACCCACAGGAGGACTTCCGAGACTCCATGGTTGAGATGGTTGTGGAGAAAGAGATAACCCAGCCGGAGGACCTGGAAGAGCTCTTGGCTTGTTACCTGACCTTGAATTCCGACGAATACCATGATCTCATTATCAAGGTGTTCCGGCAGGTATGGTTTGACTTGAATCAGACCTGTTTCGGTACTGAACTACAGAATGCACAACGATAGAAAAACTTGCAGCCAAATTGTAAAATAGATAACATTACTACTTTTCTATTTCTCTGCAGTCTGCACATCTAGTTTGGCTCTTATTGCTTCAAAATTTGTGAAAGTTCACTAAGCAATGCAAATGTAGAATTGCAATGTGTGTAAGATGCACAAATGTGGGGAAGTTTATGGTGGTCAATCTATAAACCCCGTAAATATTTCATATGGTTCTTCAAACCAAATGTAAAACGCTACTTATCGAGAGGAACCTACAACCACAGAGAACTTAGTCAAAATAGGAGATGCATAATAAGGGCTGCAAACAGTCATTTCATACGAGTTCAGAATTATGTAATTTTCCACAAATAGTCGTGTGATGCTTTGCCAAATAAAGGACCTAAGTCTCGGTGCTGCCATACCACAACACGATATTAATCTCACATGCAGATCTCCTCAACAAAGAATTTAAATTCTAAAAAAAGCAATTACTCGAGCTGAAGACCTTCGTTCAACTATCAAGTATCAACCAAACACCAGATGCAAGCGGTCAACAGATTCATTAGCACAACCATAAGCGAGTGCAGTCACAGAACATGGCAAATCTTAGACATAGTCCTGGATTTGCAAAACACAACTGGGAATGATATTTAGTACTTATGGGGGATGATAATCAGTCAACTGAAGAATGTTAGGAGAAAAGAGGGACGTAGATGGAGGGCGGGTTTTAATAGTGAAAGTATACTAGCAACGGGGTTGCATACTGCAAAGAAACACACTCAATCAAACAAATACATCAAAATGCTATGTTTTTAATCAGAAAATCCATGTCTGATAACAAAAGTTACTGTGGATGCAAGGCCATGAATTGTTGATTAACATACAAGGTCATCATAAGGAGAATGAGATCAAAAGCACGTAAATTTTGGACATAAAAATATTAAGTGATATTAGTTTATAGGTATAAGAATAGTAATCAAAATATAAAGATGACCAAGAAGAAAATGAACACAAACACAGAATATCTATGAATGCCAGAACAAAATATTCATACCTAAATTTATACCGGAATAAAGTAACTAGTATCAGGTTTTCTCTACTGGAGTAAGATGCCCCATCTGTTCTGTAAGGTTATTTACATTCCTCATATTGCACCACAACCTGCCATGATCACCAGGTTTGCTGTCATTACTTCTACCATCGGAATCCTTTCCTTCCGAAGGAACTTTCTGTGCTTCTGACGTGCCAGGATTCTCGGTCAAAAACTGTTCCCAAAATCCGTCATTGACCCCGGTGGGTGCAGAAGCGGTGGTTCCAGCTGGTTTTTCATTAGACGGTTGTTGTATCAAGGCGGTGGTGGGTGCAGAAGCAGCAATTCCAGCTGTTTGTTCTATAGAGGATTGCGATGCAGCAGGCTCGGGAGCAACGAATGCAGCGGGCTCAGAATTCATGTCAATTCGAGGGGATTTGGACTGAATGTCAACATTCAATTGTATGGAAGATACGGCTGTGCTTTCGTTACCACTTGTAGATTCATCCACAAGTGGAATGTTATTGTGACCAACATCATGAATGGTATCTTCCCAAAATGTTAGGAATGATTCCAACTGCTCCAACTTTTCCAAACCCCCGTTTTCTCTAATTACAGCTTCTGAACTAGCCATCTGATTACTTCCATTGTTAGCATCATCGAAAGACCAACTGGTTCTTGGCAACCTTCTCTTTCGCTCGCGGACTTCCAACTGCGGAACAGGATTAGAGGCGATCCCCGGTTTCTGCAAAACCCTAGCCACGAAAGCTGCCATGCTTTGCTGCTGCCCTTCCATGTGTTGCAAACGGTCCTTCAAGAACTGCATTTGCAACTCCAATCCATGCCGCTCCTGTTCATGCCTCTGTAACTCCACACCAAGGCGTTCTTTCTCATGTTTAAGCCTCTTGATTTCATCCTTCATACTCTGCCGTTCAGCTTCGGACAATGAAGTCCCTTGCCCTTGCCCTTGGACTTGAAGATTCTGCAAAGAGTGGCTGTGCACCGGCTTTCGCCTATGGATGTTCTTCATAAGGTGTGGCTGACCTCTTATAAAATCGTCATTGGCGAATTCCCATTGCTCCGGATCAATTTTTCTAAAACCCTATTGTAACCATAAATGCATATATACCAATGTCAAACAACTGAAGCAAAAGAAAGCAAGCTGAAACTGAAATGGAATTAAGTTAGAAACTCGGTTGACTTACGTAGGTATTGAGCTGCCTGATGAAGCTAGAGAAGTTGTTGTGCTTGAAGAACTTTGGCAGAAAATCTCTAGCAAACTCCGGCGGGTTCCAAACAATGAAGCTCTTATTACCGGCACTCCATGACACAATTGAATCTGTTGAAGCATCATCTACCATCTCATATGTCTTGGAAAGGAAAGGAGGCAACGAACTCATGCCGCCTTGAGCTTCCTCCATCCTAATCAATCCCCCACAACCCAAATCAAAACCCAAAACTAAATCATCAACCCCATCTCAGAAACTCTAAAATCCAAGAAAATTCACCAGGACCAAAACTCCTGTTCGAAAGCCTCGAATTTACAGTCTTTCAACCCGAAAAAGGAAACTTTCCAAGGAATTAAGGGCCACCCAAAACCCAGAAATAAATGATCAACCACTCCTCATTGCTCAAAGCTCTAAAAACCCGGAAAAACCAAATCCTTCAAGCTCACTTGTATATGCAGGACCAAAAAATCGATTCGAAAACCTCAAATTTACATTTTCAACCCCAAAAAAAGAACCTTTCCAATGAATCAAGAAAACCCAAAAGCCCCACAAAAAAACTCGATCCGAAAACCTCAAATTTATATCCTCTCAACTCCAAGAACGGAACTTTCCAAGAAATCAATGGAACCCAAAAAACCCAGCTGAAAATTCTTCGAACAAGAACCTTCCAAGACCCCAACTTTCCAAAGAATCAGAAGGACCCAATTGAAAATCGCATTGAATTTTCAACTGGGGACTCCAAATTCAACCCGATAGAAATACCCAAATGGAAGCCGACTGGACCTTCTAGATAATTACCAGAAGTCGCAGTTCAGTCAACCCCGAAGGAAAAGGAAACAAGAATCCAGCAATTGACCAAAATCAAACCTCTCGGATAACTTTGCAACTCTGATTTATCAGTTGAAGAAATTGAAAACAAAATCCACCGCAATAATCGAAGCGCCTCCGGACAGAGGAACAGTTGGAAGTTACCGCAATATAATACCCACAAAAACTAAATACGTATTTGTTTATTTAGTTGGAGAATTTCGAAACAAAATCGCAGTTTGGGCGAGTCGTATTGCAGCTCGTTGGAACAGTTTGAAACGAAAAGGTTTGAAAAAAAAAATTAATGGAACGGAAAGCTTGGAGCAAAAGCAACAAGAAGTTGATGGGAGAAGAGGCCGCAACTGCGAAAGCCCGAAACGATTCGTATCGGCCGGATAATTGGGGATCCTTGTTTTCGAAACGCGTAAAGAATTTTTATTCAATAGAAAAGTAATATATACATAAGAAATAATAAAAGAAAATATTAGGATACATTTTAAGTACATCGATATATTAATGGGGCGAAAGTAATGAATGTACAAGATTTGTTTTTTTAATCATATTCGTGCATCGTACGTTGTATTGAATGCAATATGATATTTTAGATTTTTTCAATTTGTTTTATGGATTTTTTATTTAATAAAATGAGAATTGTCTTTTGTGAAAATAGTCTCACAGATACAACCTTGAATTATATTTGCTGCTGGAATAATGCTATCTACCTTTTTCATTTGTCTTTTCTTATTTATTTTATCTACTCGTCACTTGATATGTTTATTCTACAAACAAGTTAAACTACATAATTAATGCATGAAAATCATAAATTCTAATTTTCCACCTTAAAAATACGAAGTATGTAGTTTAATTTGTTACTAGAGCTCACGTGTCAAGTGACGGTTGGAAAAGATAGATAAAAAAAGGCAAATGAAAGAGGTAAATTGCCCATTTTTTTTAAGTTTATTTCCTCAATTTACCAAAAAAACAGTTTATATGGTCGATTTCGACTAGAATGATAGTTTAGGAAGGTCAAACGGCAATTTGCCTTTTAATTTGACACAGTTATATTTTGTTATATTCGTTATATGTGAGTCACATAGTAATTATATTAAATACGTATAAATATTGTAATTAAATACAAGATTTTTTTTCTTACACTTGTACGAATGGACCGACGGACTTGGAGACGACGTTGCTACTGTGTCGTTTTGTCTGATCAAGGGGGAGCCGACGTATGTGCTTTGGTGGCGTAGCTCTCTATGTACAAAGGATTTGTAGCCTTGTTTAATAAAAAATGAATTTTCGAAGGACTTAAAATAAAATATTAAGAAGACGGTTCAAAGAAAAGGCAAGCATCTTTTAACGTCTACCGTACACGTGGCTTGACGATACGCCACTACAAGTTGGTTGGATAAGTATAAATACGTGTATTTATTTAATGCAACATTTTTGGTTAGGTAGTTCATCACTCTCGAATCACACCAGGATTAGTCCTCACTAATTAAGACTTTTGTAACTAAGTTAATATTTCGTGATCAAGCCACTCCATAGAACTAACAGGCCCGGCCCAGGCTCAGTGTTGCCAGGAAGACCGTTCGGGGCCCAAAATAATTGAGGGTACCAAAATTATTAGGGTGGTATATTTATATATGTTTTCATAAGAGTATAAATTTAAGAAATTTGGTTTAATGACAAAGAAATTTAACTAGAACTGGTGGTTTTGTTGTTTGAAATTAATGAGTAGGTCTTGAGTTCAAAACACCATGTGTGCTTATTTACCTTTCAATTTTTACAAATTTCTTTTCATAAAAGTATAAATATATAAAATTTGGCTAAATAATCAAGAAGTATAATTAGAATCAATGGTTTTTGTTGTTTAAAATTAACAAGAGGTCCTAAGTTCGAAATGCAAAGTGCATGTTTATTCTTTTCAATTTTTACGAATTTTTGTTTGGTTGTTAATTGATTTTTAATTAGTAGCTAGTAGCTATGTGGGTTGTTATTTTTAAACATTTGTTTCAATTCAAGTCTAATCTTCAACAAAGAGTAATGCGTTGACCAAATTTTTAGACCAAATTTGTAAATCATATGACATGTCATAAAAAAATTTAATTTAGTACTCATTTATTACTTATACATATCAATTAAAGACTCAAAAACATCATTATTTTTTTAATCTCATATTGACAACGTTAGTAAATAAGAAAAAACATCTCACGCTTTATACAAAAATATTTTAAAAGTTCAGATGAAAAATAAAACTCATATCTATCTACTTTTAAACCTGGAGTTTTTTTATTTCCTTCTCACGATACAAAATAAATTAGTTTTTCCGTGTTTCTAAATTATTAAGTTTGAAGTGATTTTCTAAGTATAATTTTATCGATATCTTACGTGTGAAAACAAATAATTTTCTTATATAAAGTGATGGCACATTTTTTTACGTCGCCCCGGACCTCAAAAATCTCTAGACCGGCTCTGAGAACTAATTATACCTAATCTACGATTTAAAACTAGGCTTGAACCTAGTTGGATAAAGTGTTCACACCTCAAATAATTCTCTTTGTTTCGGAGGCTCACATCATGTTGGTTTACGGCTCATTTGTAATTATTTTTAAAATGACTGAAAGCGTTTTTAGAATAATTGTTTTTGAGTTACAACAGCACTTAAAGTGCCTCAACGTACCTCAAGTGTTTTTTTTCATGATTCACTCGCATTTGTACTAAAGATTAGTTTCAAAAACTTTTTGCCAAAATTGCTTTAAGCTATTTTAAAACCACTCTTGAGAGAGCGCTATTAACATTTCTCTTTTCATTATCCTAAACATATTTATGGAGAAGTAAACACGACGATTGAATTTGCTAATTAATGACATAATTTTATACCAATCACTCTTTGAAAAAAGGAAAAACAGATTGGGCCATGACGCATTGGTTTGGACATAATTTCAGCCCACCAATGGTTCGAACGTTATGGTTTGGGCTCAAGAACCCCAAGCAACGTTTTGGCGCGCGGCCAACAACCAGATTCCCGCGCAACCGCACGGATTTTGAGAAGACAGATTTATAGTACACGACTGATAGCACATGTTAAAGTGTCAGAGGCAGAGCAGGCTAGAAAAAATAAAAATGGTACGTACGTGGTAATGTCTAACAATTTCATGATTAAGATTGATTCTTTGAGAAACCATTCAGTATTGCTATTTTTCTTCGTTTAGAAGTGAGGAGTTTTAGGTTCGAATTTTGTGAATGGCGAATTCGATACCAAACTAGGTTGCTTATTGTGTGACTTAGCCGAACTCTCTCTCCCCCTAGTGTAAAAATATCGATGTACTGAAAAAAATATTTATTTTTTGAGAATGACCTACTGTGCGTATTATATGAGGGAAACATGTTTTCGACCGGGATAGAATGATTGTCGAGCCCTCTCCTTTTTTCGCCCGCTGACTTATTGGGATAATACCAATCAGCCTCAATCGAAATCCCAATCAAAGACAAGTTGTTGTGTAAGTCTATTACACGTCGAAATTGAAATAGTATAGGACAGCAAAGATACAAGATATCTACTGTATCATTGTTCAACTCATTTTGTTGGAGTGTATGAGAGCAAAAATAGCGTTGATCAATTACCATTTTGTTACAAAAGGCACAGAAGAGACGCTCTCCTTGGGTATAGCTAATGTGCGACCAAATTGTTTCTCAATAGTTCTCTTGGAGAGACAAGGAGTTGAATCTGCAAATGTGAGTGGTCGTTAACTGTTAATTGTTGATAAGATAACCTTGTTTTTCTCATTAAAATTGTCAAAAATAAGATAATACATCATGTTTTTGTAAGAAGTGGAGGGCTTTCGTTTGCAAATTGGTATAAAACGACCCAAATACTTTGTAAAGGGTGCATAATGTGTGTTGTCGTTTTTAGAGAGAGAGGGTTGGTCAAATAAGCAGTGTATCTCCGGTGCCCCGTGGGTGGCTGGCACATCGGGCATCACGTGGGGACGCCGGTGGGACGGACATGATTAAGGTATATATACAAAACGGTGGACCCCCACCACCACCATATGAGGTAGATCCCACAGATCCAGGTGGCACGCACCATGGGGGAAGGGCCAAAAAGCAGTGGCGGACCCAACGCCATGGGATCCAATCTGGTTTTGGTCCGTGGTGGAGTCCGCGGCGCACGTGCAGGTTGTTGAATTTTGGGGCGAATAGATACATGTAACTTGATCGACCCTCTAATTATTTTATTTTACGCGTCTTATCCTATGAAAGTGATATATTATTATTATTATTGTCCAAATAAGAAGCTGCCAATTGACACCTCCAGCTTGCTTCTTTATCTTTACAAACTCCTACGTATATTTTAAGCTGTAAATCACATCAAAACCTTAAAAACCTAACAAAATACGACTATTGTGATCACGTTATATTGTCGTTTATTAACATCGTTTTTTGAGATTATCTAGTCGGTAATGAAATGCTAAATTGTGCGTCAGGATTCTAAATATGTTGATGATCTATACTTATGTTGATTATTGTCGAAAATTAAAGTTTCGTATTCGCAACATGACAATATCAACTTGAAAAGTAATTTCTACTCTATCTTTTGACTCCGCTTGCACACGGTGAAAAACGTTAATAAGAGGTTTGAAGAAATCACCCCTCTATCCACACATGTTTAACAACATAACAATGGATGAGCCAGAATTTTATAACAATGAGATCATAATTTTGGCAAAAACAACTTCATTGGATCATTTGGCCGAGTCGCCTACCAAGTTATACCGCATTCTCTCGATTTCTGTCGAAGCCCATCAAGCGAGGCATTTTATTTATACTTGTTGCAGATCATAGGGTCGCATGCAATAAATAAGAGAAGAAAGACAAAAAAAAAGTAGCAAATTGTAGTTAAATGTTTTTTTACTCATTTTTTCAATTTGTCGCAATTGTGTATATGACTTATCTACAAACATACATACGAATATACATCGAGATTATGAAATAATGAAGTCAGCAAACATACATATGAATATACATAGAGATTATGAAACTATTAGAGTCATAATTAATCAATGATCCCATTTTGACTCCATACCTGAACCCTAACGCCACCTAATTTACAAAGTATCAGAAACCACCTGATCATCCGCCAAGGTGATATGACACACGTGGCAGAGGGCCAGAGGGATGGCGAGCCTGGCCTGCACAAAAAGCTCACCACCTCCTCCACCTGGATGTGAACCATGTCAGACAGTCAGTCGTAGGCTTGGATCCATCAGTCCCACTCACGCAATTGAGATCACCACCCCCAGCATTTATCACGTGAACCTCCCAAACAGGACACCGGATACTAGTCCGGTGCATGGCGGATCACGGTTTATCCAGTGCACCCCAATCCAAAGTACCAACCATCACACATCCAAACCTCACATCACACACACACACACACACACAGAGTACTGACAAAAGACAAAAATGACAGCACAGAGAGAGAGAGAGAGAGAATTTCCCACAGCCACCGCACGCCGGCACGCAATCCCGGCCCCGCCGCATTAAAATTGCCCCCCACTGCCGTAATCAAATCATTTGATTTTCTCTCTTCATCTTTGAGTTTTATTATTCGTACGCTGCGCGCCCAACCTAAGGTTACCTAGGCTAAGGTTGTAGTGGGCGTAGCTTACACTATTAGTTCTACTCGTGGTCTAATTAAAGCGCCGTTCCGAACCCTTTCCATTTCAGGTTATTCATTATTTGCTTAGACGCTTAAATGCGAAGTTCAATCATTTTTACCTGTCAATAATTTACGTTCGGTCGTTAACGTATTACGAAATTTGTGTGAATTAGGAATTGCCACTTGTAATCGAAATCGAAATACGAATCAAATCGGACCGCATCAAAAGGTTTGGTTTAGCGGTTTTGAAATCGAACCGCAATGTAAGATACAGTTTGGTTTCGGTTTTAACTTTTGAAAACCACATCGAAACCGATATCATGTTTTAATTGGTTGTTTGTTTGAATCCATACATTTAGTATGGACTCAACCACACTAGAATGTCTATCATTTTCCTAATTTTTACCTTTGATGCTTCCTTCGTTCTGAATAAACCATCCTTCTCCAACGCTAGGTTAGAAAAAAAAAATCCATGTCATAGTCACTGTCATTTTGATCTCTAGATTTTGAAAGATGGAAAAAGAAATAGGTAAATGAACCGTGCCCACCCTTATTGTAAATCAACGTTAACGCATGCGCATAAACAGCTGACTTCAAAACATATCTTTAAATTAGAAATTCAAACTAAAGTGAGCTGATTCTTAAAACTAAAAGAAGAGAAAAGATAGTGAAACAAGCATGAAAATAGTTAGAAAATTAATTTGCTTAATATCGTTTGAACATTTGTTCGCCGTTACTAACATTTTAAACCATCATCTTCACCATCCCACATGATATTAACAATTCGTTCGTAGTCTGCACACTTGCGCACGTTATTAAAAAGTGTTTAAACCCTAAACTCACTCAGTTTGGTCTTGAAATATTGGTAGCTTAGTTCAATACTCCAATTAGGGCCATCCAGGAAAAGATTAGGGCCGGTCAATCCCAAGATTTGTCAAAATTAGGCGATCTGGTCAAGTGAATGTGACCGTTTGAAATTTTGTCACCATCATGACAAGCCTAATCATAACCTTATCCCCAATACCCCCTCTCTCCCACTCAAATTTCCCATTTTGCCCATTCCTGTCTTTATCCCTAATCACTCTTGCTTGGCTTTGTTGGAACATCAAAATATAAACCAACAGGCAAAGCAATCATGGTTAATGCTATTTATAAACCAAAACGACGCCGCGGTGCTGCAACCGCAACTTTTTTAAAAAGCCTAAACACGTGTTAAGCCCCGTGATTCCGGAGTCGGAACCCAAAAACAAATCAAAACAAAGTGAGTGGCACCCTTCGTAATTATTTTCTTCATACAAGGGCAGTTACGTTTACTCGTTGTATTTAGCTCGCCCTCCCCCAAACTCGCCCTCCCCTCCCCCTCTCACTTCCCTCTCTGTAATAAAACCACTCAGTCTCCACCAAAAAAGGGCCAATTCCCGGTTCGCGCCACCGGTCCTCCCCGCTTTCCGGTAGATCCGTTTGGTTCGCCGAGAAAGTTAATCAGAAACGCCGCGCGACCGAATGATGACGTCGGGAACCAGAATGCCGACGTGGAAGGAGAGAGAGAACAACAAGAAGCGGGAGCGGCGGCGCCGTGCCATCGGTGCGAAGATCTACTCCGGGCTGAGGATGTACGGAAACTACAAGCTCCCGAAGCACTGCGACAACAACGAGGTCCTCAAAGCTCTCTGCAACGAAGCCGGATGGACCGTGGAGGAAGACGGCACCACTTACCGAAAGGTACGCACACAATTCATCCTCACTCTCTCTATCTAAAATTCTCGAAGCATTTTCAGCTCGAATGCGCACGATAGCAAATAGGCTCCTCGGCCGTTAAATTGCGGCGATCGTGCTCGAAATCTGTTCCCGATCCAAATTTTCTTCTGTGCGTTTTTGAAAACTCTTGGTTGAGGTAGCTTAAGCGGCGGAGCCGGCGATTACTCCGGTGCCGATTGCGGCGATCGACGGTTGAGATTCGTTTGATTTCTTAGTTAATTATGTTAGCTACCGGCGCACGTTAGCTCGGAGCACGAGGCTCTTCGAGATTCGCTTCTGCAGCTGCTTTCCATTTTTTTCACATGAACACGATGAACTCAAGGCTCAGAGACGACCAGACTTTTTTGTGTTCCCAAAATACCCTCGATCCACACTGGCCATTCCGATTTTCACTCGAGGGCAGTTTCGTCATTTGGCTTATTTTTCCCACCTCCAACTTTCACTTGGCTTTAATTCAACTGAATGTTCTTTCTATTTTATCAGTCTCTGGACCGTGACCTGCTTTTTAGACTTTTTTTTTTTTTATTTACTTCTCGTGAGAATCTGCAGATTGCGCGTGAAAGTGAAAATACCTTTTACCGTGGCAAGCTTATCGTTTCGTCTTTCCCAAAGTGCCACTTCACCCGGCTTAACTCTCCGTTGGGCAGTGAGGGCAGTTCGGTCTTTATACACCCAAATGGGTGCGACGACCGATGACTTCTTTTTGGTCTTCTATGGCCTGTTTTCCGAGATTTTCGGGTAGTCGCAACAGTACTTTCCCGTTAGATTGAGAACATGGCGATGGCATATGATGGCTTGTGGGCCGCTGCTCTCTTTCTTTTTTTCAATCCTTGTGTTTATTATAATAATTAATTGTTAATTTAGAAAGTGGAAATTTCGCTTACGATTAAAATAATGCGATATATTTCAGGACCACACGGTACATTTTCGATTCGATTCCTAGGCCCGGTGAATTACACGAGGGTACTCAGAACATGTTGCAATATTTTTGTTAGTCTTCCCGACTTCTGAAATAATGGTTTGCCGTGCTGAGTATCTGACCCCCTTTTCTTTCTTTTTTTTACTTTTTTTATTTTTTATTTTATTTTTTAAAAAACGACATATTAGTTTTGTTTAGCAATATTTATCTTCATTTAGTTTGACCCACGAAGGTGTCAGATCTTGATAATTGTGTGGATGAGTTGGATACCTTATCTTAACATTACTAGTAATGTTAACGTTGTGATAGGCTTTTGCCTGTATTGTGGCGGTGTAGTGCATTGTGAACGACTATGTAAATATCCTTTCATTAGAAAGAAAAAGAAAAATATATATATATATATATATATATATATATATGAATATGGGTTTAGCCCAAAAGAGAGATTTATGTGAGAAAAGGGTGATTTCATCGATGGATTTGCCTTTTTTGGCTAAAATTGTAAATGCGAATTTGAGGCAGGAAAGCGTGTGTGCGGTGGTGGGTTTGAGATTGTGATGGAGGGAACATGTTGGGGGATAGCGTGTCGTGGAGGGGCCGATAACCAACTAATAATATGCATGCATCCACTGTTTGACATTATTGCTCCCTCTTTTGTGTCTTTCTTCTGAATTTAGGTGCAATTAGTCAAATTACATTTGTGTCACCATTCCTTGTTAATGTAACACTTGTCCCCTCGTTCATGTAACACTTGTTACGGGATTAAGTCGCCTCGCACGCGATGATTGCTATAGGAACAAAGGATATGAACCCGAGTGCATGCAAGTTTTTTTCCGGCTACTCACTGAAAGGATTCTTTCGGGGAGAGTAGCCGGATTGCAGTTTCATAAGACTTGTATCATTCAATGCTTTTTCGAACTTGCAACAACTATAGGAGTGATGATCGTAGAACTCTGCTCGTTTGTGTTATCTTTCTGTACAGAAAACATGGTTGTAAAGAGTAATCGGGCAAGGACAAATCTTTCTGCTTCAATCAACTATTTTATCTGTTCAAATTTAGGAAAACAATGAATGAAAAACAATTTTATTGCGTTTCTTAATTGTTAAGACATAAAAAGGTTAATCATTATGTTGTTTGTCTCACCATATCTGATGTGCTCATTGTTGCAGGGATGCAAACCCGTGGATCGCATGGACATAATGGGCGGTTCTACATCAGCAAGTCCATGTTCATCATACCAACCTAGTCCGTGTGCGTCCTACAATCCAAGTCCCGGAGCATCCTACAATCCAAGTCCTGCCTCATCTTCCTTCCCAAGTCCTACTCGCTACCCTGCAAATGGAAACGGTAATGCTGATGCCAATTCTCTGATCCCATGGCTTAAAACGCTCTCGTCAGGCTCATCATCCGCCACGTCCAAGCTCCCCCAACTCTTTGTTCAAGGGGGTTCCATAAGTGCTCCAGTCACCCCACCTCTGAGCTCCCCAACTTGTCGAACTCCTCGAACCAAGAGCGATTGGGACGAAGCAGTGGCTGGCTCAAACTGGGCAGGGCAGCATTATCATTTCCTTCCTTCGTCCACCCCACCAAGCCCTGGTCGCCAGGGTCTCCCTGATTCAGGATGGCTTGCTGGACTGCAAATCCCCCAGAGTGGCCCATCATCCCCAACATTCAGCCTTGTATCGAGAAACCCTTTTAACTTGAAGGAGGCTTTGTCAGGTGGAGGGTCTCGGATGTGGACTCCCGGGCAAAGTGGAACATGTTCCCCGGCAGTTGCTGCAAGTATTGATCACACCGGAGATGTTCCAATGTCCGACGGGATGGCAGCTGAGTTTGCATTTGGCAGTAACACAACAGGACTAGTAAAGCCATGGGAAGGTGAGAGGATTGAGGAATGCGTATCAGATGATCTCGAACTTACGCTCGGGAGCACTCGAACTAGGTAAGTTGGAGGAACCGATTAGAGGCGAAATGGATCCAGCGTTTGGAGAATTCCTCAACATTACCGGCTTTGTTTGTTAAGGACATGCGTTGGCGCTGAAGATAGTTGTGTGCGAGTCTCTTGATGGAGGTTCTTGCGTAGTTTCCACTTCATGTCTCAAGGGTGTTTCAGTTGATCTGTTAGAAGTACAGTGAGTAGGAGCAGCTGTTTTTTTTTTTCCTCAACAAAAAAGGACTAAAAATTAAATTATAAATAGTTCATGGTCTTGTGTTAAATTCATTCATCCGATTTTATTCTTCATTGTCAATTTTTTTCTTTTTTCAACATACCATTTGGAAGGATTGATACATTGATCACTTGTTTGTTTGTTTTTTAATTTTCGATCGACCATTGAGTCGGGTTTCGATCGATCACTTGATATGAAATAATTCAACTTTTTTTTTTTTTTGGAATGGTTCAATTATTTCGGTTATCTACAAGAATAAGGGCAACGTACAAAATTGCATGACTATAGAGGTATTAAGTTAATGAGTCATACAATGAAGCTCTGGGAGAGAGTAATTAAGCATAGACTGAGGCAAGAGACACGGGTGTCGGACAACCAATTCAGGTTCATGCCATGGCACTCAACCATGGAGGCAATATATCTCTTACGAAGATTGATGGAAAGATTTAGAGATATGAAAAAGGATTTGCACATGGTCTTTATAGATTTGAAAAAAAACTTATGATAGGGTCCTAAGAGACATTCTTTGGAGGATTTTAGAGAAGAAAGGAGTATGAGTAGCATATATCCAAGTTATAAAGGATATATGAGATGGAGCAAGGATTGTCGTAAGAACTCATGAAGGACAAACCGAAAGCTTCTCCATAACTGTAGGGTTACATCAAGGCTTATCTTTAAGTCCTTACCTTTTTGCATTGGTAATGGATGAGTTAACGAGACATATTAAAGATGATATTCCTTGGTGCTTGCTTTTCGCAGATGATATAGTGTTGATAGATGAAACTCAGGAAGGAGTAAATGCGAATCTTAACCTTTGGAGAGAAGTGTTGGAATCTAAAGGTCTTCGCTTAAGTCAGTCAAAGATAGAGTATATAGAGTGCAAACAGAGACTCAAATGAGTTAGGGCTGAAGATTGGAGATCAGGAAGTACCAAAGAGCGACCACTTTTGTTACCTAGGATCTATCTTAAAAAAGAATGGAGAGTTGGATGGAGGCCTCAACCATGGAATACAAGCTGGATGGATGAAGTGGAAAAGTGCATCCGGCGTGTTGTGTAACCGTCGTATGCCACTGAAGCTCAAGGGAAAAGTTTATAGGACGACAATAAGGCCGGCAATGCTTTATAGCACAAATTGTTGGGCGGTGAAGCATCAACACGTACATAAAATAGGTGTAGCAGATGTGAGAATGCTCCGTTGGATGTGTGGGAACACAAGAAAGGATAAGATTAAGAATGAGGATATTTGAGGTAAAGTAAGAGTAGCCGAAATTGAAGGAAAAATAAGAGAAAATTTGTTACGGTAGATTAGACATGTGAAACAAAGGCCTACTGATGCTCCGGTTAGAAGATGTGATTACGGAACAGAGGTTTAGGGAAGAAGGGGTAGAGGAAGACTTAGAAGGACTTTGGAAAAGACTCTAAGAAAAGACTTAGAGTATTTGAATCTAACGGAAGACGTGATACAGAACCGAACGCAATGACATTATAAGATTCATATAGCTGACCCCACTTAGTGGGAAAATGCTTTGTTGTTGTTCAATTATTTCGGTTCAATTAGCTGAATTATAAGTGAATCCACAGGTGGAGGAAAATTTAAATGAAACGGGAAAAGCTCGGAAAATAACGAGGGGATGTGGTGTATTATTCCGGCAAGGGCAGAGGAAGGCTACTGGCGAGGACGATGACGCCCTGGTACTTCGATTAGAACGAAATTTGTTCATAATATTGTCGCAAATCGTCATCGTTTTGGGGAGCAAAGCCTTGAATCATACATTATGATCCACTCCTCCAGATTAAAGCAACAACAACTAAGCCTTATCATCATCATAGGGATTCAACATGAAAACAAAGTGTCCGCTATTGATTACCTGACTCCCACCCCCTCCTTTAACCAAGCTTGGAAGTTGAAACCGACAACGTATGATAAACTTACACATACGGAGTTAAACATTTGAAGATCAGCGACAACAGAATATCAACTTTTCTGATTTCTTTTGTTAAGAAATACTTTTTAAGTTTCTGGCTTTCTCCAGAATAAATGTATAATTTACAGCTAGAAAACGAGAAGGAATGATTATATACAGTGGCTCCAATAAGGTACATCACCCCCCCCCCCTTTCCCTTGCGGTGGTCGCCATGTACACGATAAGTCCCAGAAAAAAAAATTTCATGGGCAAAGAATGGCAGCAACGAACCTTCACTACTGAAAAGATTCAAGGCATATATGCATAGAATGTACAAACTTAAACGATTTGTTTCCTCATGGTCGCCTAGAAATCTTCAGCGAACGATTTGGGGACACTGCTCGATCCTCTGATATAGATCTGCAAGAGCACGATAGAGCGTAGAAGCAGCAGGGGGTTGAGGCAACGAGCCAAGAAGAACTTCTGATGCAGTTATTGACTGGCTGCCATAAAATCGAGAATTCACTTTCGTGCGGGTGGTTACAATGCTACCTTCAAGTGAGCATCCAACAAATGCACCTGCAAATGCAATGTTCGGTGAAGTTGTGTGGTATTCTCAATAAGGAAACTATGCAACAAATGCAGAAAACTGATGAAAATATGAAAGAAAATACAGATATAACATCATGATGCCAATCGTATGCTAACTTGCTTAGTAGACAATTAAGATGGTTTAAGGTGAGAAATCAAAAAGGCATATGAGAATCACCTTTACTGCAGCTGTATGTATAACAAGCAGCGTAACCACCATCACCGGCTCGAAGATCAGCTTCAACTGCCCTTCCAACAACGCCAATTGCAGCACTCAAGCCAGCTCCAACTGATAGATGCACATTACCGCTGAATGTCTTTACAGCTTCACTTGTTCTCAAAATAATGATGAAGTCTGTCAACTCCCCTCCAGCCTGCAACAATGAAGGAGGGATGAGGGCGGAGTTTTTAAATTCTTAGAAAACTTCAAAACACATGGTGATCTAATATCACATTTCAAACAAGGATTCAATGTAAAGCACAAAATTTCTAAATTTGGTACATTTGATTAAAACTGAACACAAGTATGCACTGGCTATCTCGGTCATAGTGGCCAAAAATTGTCAGACCGGAGATTATAGTCAAAGTTGTTACAGTGAAAATATCATACCTGAGCTCCCCAGCCTAAACCAAATGTAGAAACAGCAGATGGTGGAGACCAAGAGCCATCTTCTCTACGAGCAATCACAACTCCTGTACCGATATGGTAGGTAACCATAGCTCCAACTTTCACAGCAGTAATTATTGCAAGGCCTTTTGCTTGTCTCAGAATGGTATCTGGAATTGACTTCTCAGGCTTTAGTGAACACACCTGAGGCAATTAATTCCATGAGCAGCATTTAGAAAAAGAAACGCGATAAAGTTGGAAAGATAATCTCATTCAGAAATTACGAGTACATTTCAATATCATACAATCAACAATATTCATGAATTCTTCTCCCACCACACATTTATTTAAGTCGGACAACCAAATTCTCAAACCTAAGCAAACAGTCACTATGATATTGGAACAATAAGGCAAAGCCGCAAAAGCCCTTCGAAGTAAAATCACCAGCTCACTGGCTAATAAAACAGCAAGCATCAATAATATATTTGTTCAACAATTCTGCCACTTAAGACTCTTACCTTCTTATAAGCACGAATTGCATTTGCCGCCTTGTATATCTCATACTCCATGGACTGTCCCCAAGGAATATTAACCCATGACCTCAAAGTACTAAGATCTGTAAGATCTTGGGTTGGCACCTGGGCTGCATGGCTTACTTGGTCCATTAAGTACGGCTGGACAGACTCTAGTCGTACACAGCATACATCACAGACTCGTTGGGGATCTGCAACACGAAACTTAGCTGGCATCAAACTCCTTCCCTTAGAGCAGTCACCGCAAAATATTCCTCCACAGAACCGACAGTGATGCCTAGAACACATGATTGGATGAAAATGCACACCACACAGCATACAAGCAGATGCAGAACTATCGGCCAACCATTTTGGGGGATCAGCTTCAATGAGTTCTCTTACATTAGCAAAATTTGCATCAGTGAGTGTTTGGGCCATTTCTTTCCATGCTTGATCAAGGAGATTATCAGACATCCACGAAAGTTTGCATCCGTATGTATCAGCTGAAGCTAATGAACTTACTTTTCCACGGGCTGCAAGCAACATTTCTACCATCACATTCCACATAGTCAGCTCCTTTTCATCCCCAATATACTGGCCCCAACCCATGTCACTCTCGGGAAAGTATCCTCCATTAGAGTAGAAACCTTTGCCCCGCCCATCATGCTCAGCTTCCCACATAGGCGGAACAGAAACAGGTATCCAAACCCCGGTTTCTTCGCAAACGGGAGCATCATAATAAAAGTATTTCTGTTGCTCCCCATTCTCCTTCCCGTGATTCCCAGCATCACATTCTCTAGATTCTGTCATTATTTGATCATTGTTACGCTTCCGCTCTCCATGATTAACAACTCCATCATTCTGTGATCCACAAAACAGAAGCAGTTAGTGTTTCAAATATCCAACTTCGAAAAGACTCAAACTTCCAATTCAATAAGTAGCAAGCCCCAAGCACAAAGCAACCAGAAATACCTTATCACTAGCTTATTTTTAGAGAAACCCTAAATTTGAAACCACGAAAAACCACCGAAAGACTCTAACTTTCCCATCTCTCCAAACTGAGTTTTACTTCCGAACCACGAAAAGAAACCCTAAATCCTAATTGTTCTCGTAGCCGAGGCAATACCAATTAAATTTTGGGACTTAATCAAGAATAATAAACACAAAGCATAAGATCAAATTCCAAAATTGAACTGAAAACTTAAACACACGCAATAAATAAAATCACAAAATCCCAATTCAAATAAAGCAATAGAGGATTGAAATTACCAGGGAAGAATGGAAATTCGAGTGGGAGGTGTCGCCGCGAAGTGAAAAATCCGAAACCCTAGAAGCCAAATCCTCCGCCTCAACGTCAGAATTGAGTTTATGGGGGCCCTCCATTAGTATAACCAAATCAAGCTTCGCCCTTTAATCTTTATGTTCTTCGTCGGCACATACTGATCATCAAGGAACTGAATTTTGCGAGCGACGAAGAAATTAGGAGGAAGAGAAGTCGAAAAATTACAGAATTATTAAAGCATAGAAAAGAATAGGATCGATATGGTTAAGGAGTAGAGGAAGGAGCTGTAATGTCGTGTGTCGGTCTTCGTCTCTTAAATAGGGGTGGGCGCGTGCGGTTCGGTGCGGTTTCGAGTGAAACCACAAACGAAACCGAAACATTTTGCGGTGCGGTGTGGTGCGGTTTTGAAGTCAAAACCGAAACGAAACCAAACCGTTAGGTTCGGTTCGGTGCGGTTTTAAACGGTTTCGGTTTGGTTTTTGAGAAAAAATTGTATAATTTAAAATATACACATATTTATGCATAAGACGGTCTTATTTTCCTTGTATATTAATTAATAAATATGCAGCAAAATTGCACCAAAAACAGCAACAACAATGCAGTAAAACTGCAGCAAAAAACAGAGGCAAAACTGCCAAAAAAATGCAGCCAAACTGCATAAAAAACAGCAGTAAAACAACACCAAAAACTGAACCAAAACTGCACTGAAACTGCAACAAAAAACTGCACAAAAAACTGCAACTAAACTGCATCAAAACTGCACCAAAACTACACAACAAAAAACTGCACAAAATTGCACCAAAAAACTGCACAAAAACGCATCACAGATTCACATCTACTAAAATTCAACTTGATCACCAATCACAATACTTTACTACAACCCAATCGAAAAGTTAAGTTTGCCATAATACAACTAAAGTTCAAACTTCAAAGTTTCATACAAAGTTCAATGTCAAATGCCTTATGGCATTAGTACAACCAAAAAAATAAATGGTGCGGTTTCGGTGCGGTTTCGAAAACCCAAAACCGCAACCAAACCGTTTTCTTTGCCGCGCGCGGTTCGGTTTTGAAACCAAAACCGTTTCAAAACTGCAAAACCAAAATAGTTCGGTGCGGTTTGATTCGATTCGTGTTTCTATTTCGGTTTTCGGTTCCAAGTGCCCATCCCTACTCTTAAACGTTTCCCCTCTATTATTTACTTCTATTCAATTTTAATTATTTATCAACTTTATAAGAAATTTAATTTTTTTCCCTACTTTTTGGAAAATAAAACTCAATGAGTCTGCAAATAATAATATTAGCAAAATAAAATGTTGGATAATATGTTGGCACGAGAATTGACATTAAACAGTAATGTGATAGAGAGTTTATCGAGAATTGCTCCCTTATCCCCACCCTTCGTTCACACGGTTCTCAAAGTAGAGGAGGTGGTGTGGGTAGCAGGTACCAAGAGCTCTCTGTCCCACACATCTTTCCAAAAGCAAGTGTAGTTCATCGGTTCCATCAAACAATAATATCCCTCGGCAAAGATTGTGTGAGTGTGCAATTATGCTTCCGATGCTTTGCCATAAAATAGATCGACATGTTCTTGTTCTTTTCCGGTCCACTCGCTTTATATTTCCGACACACAAAGAAGGATGTTGTGGGATTTAAAAAAAAAAAGTCTTTTTAGCACTTTTCATTATTAAATGATCAAAGTTTTACTATATATTCAACTGCATAAAAATAAAGGAAAATTAATGAAAATGATTTGATAACTTTGAGTTTTAACGATAAAGACAAAATAAAGGGTAAAGTGAATAATATCATGATTGACTTTTTAGTGTAAAAATGTGGTTTTTCGTTAATGTAAACAGTACCGGGAGATTTTCGTTAAAATTCTCTAAAAATAAATGCGTATAACCACTTTAATTACAGACTCAAAACTTTTAGATAAGATCTTGATAAGAATACATGAAAATAATAAAAATAATAATTTTGAAAGAAATTAAAATTTCAACACAAAACTAAATGCAATATAAAAAAATAATTTTAAATATTTATAAACACATTATGTTCATTCTTTTCTTGACGTGAGATTCAATCAAAACAACTTTCATCTAACCACAAGATCAATAAATAGTGAATATTTTTTTAGTTCCTATTGTTTTTAGAGATGTGATATCCACATACTCTTTTTTACTTCTCACACACACTTTTAATTTTCGATTGTCGGATCAGATGAATTGAAGACGATCAAATGATAGAAATTAATAAAATGAGTGTGAAGAGCACACCCTATTGTATCATATTTTGTGTTCCTACCACCACGTTCTTGATAAATTACTCATAGCTCACCAAGTCAGCATTCGAACATCCTCTCGACAGAACCGGCAGAGACGAACCGCCTTGTCTGAAAAGCCGTCAATGGCAACCGAGTCCCCTAGTCCGAGTTCTAAAGCAGCAACCTTGATCCTCGTCCTGCTCCTCTTAGCTACTCTCTACAGCTCCTGCCACGGATCCGAGTCTCGGATCCGTCCGGATCGCGACCTGTCGGGCACCCAAAGGAGGAACAGCGGCGGCAATCAGAGTCAGATCCAGAACTGCAACGACATGTGTTCGGAATCGCAGTGCTCCCGCAACCCCAAGTGCCGGTGGTGCCGCAGCGACGTCCTCAACGACATGTGCTTCCCCAAGCTCGAGGCTTTGCGCCTGCCACTTCAGGTCTTCACTTGCAAAATTGACTACTCCCGACTTGGCAGAAATCGTCAGTAAGCTTTGAGTTGATTGATTGAAGTGTCTGCGTCTTTTCAAATCTTTTCGGCTTTAATCTGATTGTTTAATTTGTTGAGTTTTGTACTGAATTGTGCAACTGCATTTGTGATTTGTAAATGTTGTGTTTGTGGAATGAAATTGCTTCTGTTCTTCGATTGAAGATCTGAATCTTGATGGGATGTGATTGAAATTGACCAATTGTGATTGTTGTGGATTACAAGACTGTGGTTTTGCTCACTAAAGAATTAGGATTGGTGGCGATTTTCGCACTCATTTTATCGATTTGCACTCGTCCATCGTGTTTTTGCGCTTTGGTAATTGAGTAAACGAAAGGAGAATCAAAGCGCAAAGCAAGGGGACGAGTGCAAACGGAGAAAATGTGAGTGTGGAAGTCGCTACTCTTTGGATAATAAGGAAGATTTAGTAGTAAGATAATGTTATACTTAGAAAGAGATTGAGACACATTTTGCAGATTAGGAAGATAAATTCCTCAAGGACTTTGCTATACAAAAGACCCCTTCAAGTGTAGGGCAATCAGGTTTCGGAATCTTAGGTTTTCACAGCTCCCCACCCGGAGATGATGTTTGAGGGTTATTTATCTAGCTTTGTTTGCTTGTCATCAGTAGTTTGGCTTCTGGTTGTAGAGCTGCATCCTAAGAACAAGGAGAACAAAAACGAGTAGAGATTCGTTTGCTCGAATGAAGCTTAGATCCTCTGCTTAGGCCCTTACCCTCAAAGACATTATCTTCTGTTATACCAAATCATTGCAATGGGACAATAGTGAAGGATTTTGCTACCAAAACACTGCGAGAAATGCGTTAGCCCGAAACACACAAAGGGGATTCCTATTGGAGAAATACTTCAACTCAAAACTTGCCATTTGTATAGGTTTTTGACAGCTGAGTTAGGAATGCCGCCGTCTCTGATTTTCTACCGTCGCCACTGGCGTTGTTTTATTTGAAGTGTCCTTATTACGATCACGGGTAGGAATTGAAGACGTCCCAGTCTGCAAGAGGAAGACAAAGAGGAGGGCTTTAAACGACGCATGAGAGGTGAACGAGGTAGACGCGGGAATTTTTATGGCGCAGGGAAATTAGTGAGTTCAATGGAGGAAGACGATGCGGAGGCCGAGTTCGGCTAAGCCGATGCTGTAAGAATAACAAGGATAAAGGTTCAATCAATTCTCAAACACCATATGCAGTTCTATTCCATACTCGTAATCTTACAGATGCTTCAGTGGTGTTTGCACCTTTCTTGACGCTCGCTTTCTCGGCTTTCACAGTGTTGAAATCGGCACGACTCCATTTTTGTAGATGAACGATTGCTGGATGTTAAAGGTGCATATTAATTTTTGAAGGAGGACATCATTTTCTTACGACGTTGGAGGTGATTTTTTCAGGAGGAAGGCAGCCATGGAAATCGATGGCAGGGAGTGAAGTAGCTGGTGGGGAATTGAGGCTTTGGCGAAAGGGGTGGTTGCTTGGAATTACTTTTAATTTTTAATTTTGTTTCCGAACTGAAAAAAGCTTTTAAATTCAAACCGAAAAAAGTTTTAAATCCAGCTGTGAACAACTGCACACACGTCAAAATTTGAATGGAAATATCACCGGGTGACGCCCGTCATAATAATGTACCATCTAATAATTTCTCGTTATAGTTACATGATAAGTTTACGAAAAGAACAACTGAAACCAAATCAAGCTACATATAATTAATTGAGCAACTGAACTGAGAGCTGAGTTTACAAATCAAATCAAATCAAATCTGGTGAAATAAGAAGAGCCTCTTTTTTCACTTTCCCTTAAAATTCCAAAAAAAATTGAACATTGCCTGTTCAACTTCAACAAAACAAATGAAAATCACACTGCTTTGCTGCCGTCTTTTGATCCACGGCCGTCGTCTCCGCCGCCGCAGCCAACAAATTTCTTCACAGCGTCCCTCATGTCCTCACAATCCAACCCGTCAAAGAACTCCACCAGCCTCCCCAGCTCCCGGTCCGCCAGGTCATCCACAAACGGTCGGACCGGAACAGCGTTCTCCGGTTGAAAGAGGTACGAATTGGGATTGTCATCCACAATCACCACCCGGCTCAAGTCCCTCCCCAGCCCGGACAAGTCCTTCACGAACTTCCCGTCCACTTCTTTACACGCGTCCCGATAGAGCCGGTGCGAAATCGCCCGTTTCCGGTCCAACCGGTCCAGCACCAGCGACGCGTACTCTCTCAACCCTGCCGTGAACACCACCACCTCGTACATCGCCCCTAACTTCTCCAAAAACTCGTCCACTCCGGGCCGCTTAAGAACATAAAAATTCATCTCGATTCCGTCGATCCTCGGCCGCACTATGAAATCGAACTTCTCCGGAGGCGGGTCGGCCTGTGCGTGCACCAAGGTCTCATCCAGATCGAGAATCACCGTCATCGTCTCCGGATAGAAAAGCGGCGGAAGGGGCGGCTCGAACAAGAGCTTGCGGCAGAGCGGGTTCCCCGATCCAGGTTCGGATTCCGGCTCCGCCTCATGGACTTGGGCTTTCTTGAGGATCTTGAAGCCCCTTGTGGCGGTTCGGCGTGCCAATTCGCGCAAGTTTCGCGAAGAGCTTGACGAGGCGGCGCGGGCAAGTGAAGAGGGAGGCCAGCACGGCGGAGGAGGCCGCGACTCCCGCCTTCTTGGCCGAGGACTTTCCGCGATTGCGTCGCCTGTTGGCGCTCTTCTTCACAATCTTGGACACCATTTCCTCAAAATTCAATTTCTTGCTTTCCCAGTTGCTTCTGCGAAATCTTGATTAGAGAAATCAAGAGAGAGAAACAGAAATATAAAGAGAGAGAGAGAGAGAGAGAGAGAGAGAGAGAGAGAGAGAGAGAAGGGGGGGAGGGGGTTGGAGGTTTGAAATAAAATGGTGGTTTGGGGGATTTTTTTTAAACTTTAGGTTCGGTATAACGGTCGTCAGTGAAGGTTCGGATCCGAAGCTGAGGCTAAGTGTGTTTGTTTTGAGGGGGAGCGGCGGTTGTTGGTTTGGTTCGGGGGGCTCGGCTGGCTGCCAGGTTTTACATAATCACTCCAAAATTACGAGAAATTTTTTATTGTGATCGGAACACGGATGTTACATTATGTGTTTTTATATAAGTGGTGAAAAATTGTATTTTTATGTTATTAACTTTTTAACATATATATTCCACCATTTATATAGTGACACATGACTCACATTGAAAAATCTCTCCAAAATTACATGTTTTGCCGATAAATTTAACTTTTTAGCATACATATCTCACCATTTATATGATGACACATGATGTACTACTATGTGAAAAATCTCTCTGTTTTGCCAACTCTTTTTCTTCTTATCCTTGAGAACCTTCTGATTAATTGTTCTTGTCTTTTATGAGGAAGCTTCTGTAGTTATTGGGTGATAATGTATTGCAATTATCCTTTTTTTTTACTAGCATTATAATTAATGTATACGTACAAATCAAAAGAAAATTAATTCGACTTCCATGGATGTACCGTATACTGAAAGCGCATTAGACATGCATTTTTGAGCAGCTATCACTTGCAGTCCGTTATATTCAAGTAATCTCCTCGAAAGTGAAGCACCGCTGCAACAAGGTGGCTGTTTTCAAAGAGAAAGGTGTACCTCATTGGGGTTGATTGAGAACCAATATGGGTTTTCAATACTCTCGCTGATGATACATTAGTATCAATTTGTATTTATACATTAATAATTTTAGACATCGATATTTTAATAAAATAAATATTCACCAACGAATTAAATTTTGACTCGTTAGGGATTATGTGGCACACACCATGGGTCTCGTCAAATTGCACACATTGCATGTGACTCATCAAAGCTGGATGAGTCATCAAGAGTGACACATATTAACATCTAAGGCATCCATTAAACAAATCAAAATAAGTAAAAAAAAAGAGCAAATTAACGCACTTGATCAAATCTCTCAATTATGGTTTAATTCCTTAAACTACTAATTTTAATTTACTTAGTGATAATATTAAATCAATTAGTCTATAAACTAAATTAAATCAAATTCAAAAAGGGACAAATTAACTCTACTTTGACAAATTATATCAATTATGGTTTAATTTCCTAAATTAAAGATTCTGATTTGATTAAATAATTAGCTCAAATTAAATCAAATCGGGAAATCAATTAATTCCACAAATTACGGATTGGGATTGAGATTCTAAACCAAGACTCAATCGCTCGCCTCTAAATACTAGACTCATGTTCAAGAAACAAAACAAGACCAAACCTTCGGAGAAAACCAGAAAGCTCTCTAGCCAAAGCACATACCAAACACTCGTGTTCTTCATCAAACTTGTGGAGAATCAACAAGCACAACAAATATACGTGCTAGTTCATCCATACTAAAGCCAAAGACCACCCACCACGTGAAATTGCTCGTGATCCTGTTTCGTTCAAGATCAAGCCTCGACGGCCCTTGATAAAATATCGTCACGATTCAAGATCAATTGCATGATCAAATCTCAACACTAGCTAGAGATCGAACCAGAGAAATAGTCTTGTAAAGAATAAACCATAGAGATTGTGACCCCAAACTCATTAATACAAAATCATTATTCTGTAGACGTATTCTTGTTTCATTCGTTGCAGAAAACTCATGCTTACAAAAATATTCGTCTATCGTTTGAAAAAAAATCTTGGAGTATTTTAATCTTTTTATAAATTTTGGCGTTAGGATCTTGTTAAATTTCTATACTATTAGAAAAAAGTGTAACTGATCCTGTGCGAAAGCACATTACATGAAGAAGTAGCAGAAACAAACAGAACATCACCACCATCCTCGTCCGAAACCCTAAAATGGGTATCCCAAACGTGTGAAATTCACGTCGACTCATGATTTCCCGCGCTTTTGATGAAACCATCAGCACCGGGAGCTTACACTTGGCATCCATCATCTCCTCCAACTCCAACCCGTCGTCGTCGTCGTCTGATAACGTCATCGTCTCGTCATCCCCAACAAACCGCCTCACAGCGTCCCTAATATCGTCGCAGCAGCGAGCTTCCTCGTCCTCGAAGAACTCCAGCACCCTCCTCAGCTCCCGGTCGGCAACGTCGTCCACAAACGGCAGGATTGGGATTGCGTTCTCCGGCTGGAAGCTGTACGCGTTGGGGTTGTCGTCGACAATCACCAGCCGGCTCAGGTCCCTCCCCTGAATTGCCAGGTCCTTCACGAACCTCCCATTCACCTCCGTACACGTGTCCCTGTATAGCCGGTGCGAAATCACCCGCTTCCGGTCCAGCCGGTCGAGCACCAGCGTCGCGTACTCGCGCAACCCGGCCGTGAACACCACCACCTCGTACTTGTTTCCTAATTTCTCCAAAAACTCGTCCACGCCAGGACGCTTCACAACGTAGAAAGTCATTACTTTGCCGCTAATCATCGGCCGTACGACGAAGTCAAATCTCTTGGGCGGCGGGCCCGTCACGGAATGGACCAGTGTCTCATCGAGATCGAGAAACACGGTCCGCTTCTCCGGCGAAGTCAGTGGCGGGAGCGGACGGCGTTCCCGGGATAATTCGGATTCAGGTTGACCCTCTCGGGTTTGGGTTTTTTGAATGATCTTAAATCCTTTGGAGCCAATGCGGGTCAGCACGATAGAGGAGGCAGCAGCTGCGGCCTTTATAACGGAGCAGTTGCGCCGGTGGCGCTGCCTTATGCCACGACACCCCTTGGTGGACATGGGATTTTTGTCGACTGCGGTTTTCTTCAAAATCTTGGACACCATTTTCTTTTTTTTTCTAGACCTCGGATGTAAGGTTAAACGTACGCTGTTTTCTTTCCGGAATTGATTGCTTGAGTCTTTGTTCAAGGTTAGAATTTGGAATGAAGTGTTGGAGAAGTTGAATTTGGTAAGAAATGTTGGGGGAGTGGAGAGATTTTTAAAATGTTTGGTTCGGTGTAACGATCGATAGTGAAGGTTAGAACCGAAGCCTAAGTGAGGTTTGAGTTTGTTTTAGCTGCGGTTATTTTGTTCCGAGATAATTGGTTTTGTATTAAGTTAAGACAATTTTGCATGCGTGGTTTGGTTATTACAGTTAACTGTTAATTAGCTAGGGTTTTAGTTTCGTAGTGGACCACTGGACCTATCACTACCAAGTCTACCAAATTGAGTACCAAGACGTCATCCCAATTCGCCTTCCATGCTTGTTTTTCTTCTCTCGTGAGAGGGACCCGCGGATAGCTTGACACGACAATCTAATTGAACAACAATTAAAAAATAATGAAAATGGGAGTTGGTAGCTTGGTAGCTTGGGAAATGGAAAAAGAGTCATTTTCTCTTTCTTTTTCGTTGAAACTAAGGTCTAAGAACACTAGAACTATGGTGATCTTCTATGTGTTCCTCTCGTCTGAAATTAGATATTTTTTCTTAGTTCAAAACTTCTGCTGCACAACATCTGCATAGTCATAATGGTTTTCTCTCTTCCACCACATGTCCAGACCATTGGGTGGTCCTCGAAGGTCTTCACATACGCTTTTTTGAACTTCTGAATAGTCCCGAGGCCATCCGAATCCATAAATGAATCCACCGCTATATATGAGTCAAACTTAAAACTTGTAGACCGTGGCACTAGTTAATAATCTTGTCTCTATTTTATTTTAAGCTATGGACAGCTGCACTACAACAAGAATTGGGCTTCTTCCACAAGTGTTCTGGGTTTGCATGTTAGCCCTTGTAAATTAAAGAAGGCCATTATTTGGACTAAGATTCCATTTCCGTGAATCAAATCCAAACAAGGATGATATTAATAGCCATTTTATTCTATATAATAGGGTTGGAAATCGGCTCGAAACACTACGAGTTTGTACCAAGTTCAGGTTGTGTTTGGCTCGTCAAAGATTAACATGTCAAACCTATATTCGGCTCGATAAGAAATAAATCAAGCTTGAGCATTGATATGTTTGACTCATAAAGCTCGTGTAGATATTATTTTTTCATAGAACAACTTGAATTATACTCTATTCAAGAAGTTTTCTTAGAGTAAAATCATCATTTTTTTTTATTTTTTATTTTATTTTGGATAAACGATATTCTAGTCTAAGGGGAAGGGAGTTGGGATAGGCCGCATGCTGGGTCAACCTCTAACTATGAAGCGAACTCAACACAAATACAACACGTCATCGTCATCTATGTAAGTTGAACGTGAAACACTTATAAGTGATGAGAAATAACAGTAGACCGTAGTATTAGCTAATTTTTTTCTTCTAATTTTGGATTAACTATCTTCAATTTGACATTTAGTTCAGTATTCTTTTGTTTCAAAAGAAACTACAAGCGTGACAACTTAGCCCACCGCTACTCCTAACCATCAAATTCTTAAAGTAAAATATCGTTCATGTATTACATTATTTTATTAAAATGTTGTTAAGTTGGAAGTTTTTGTTACAAGAACTCGAGGAGTTAGACTTGCTTTTGCCTCGAGTCCTTTACAATCCTACTTAACAATGTTAGACGAAGTCAAGCCCACAGAGCCCACAGCAACATCCCTCCAACTTGAGGAGTCTTCATCAGTTCAAACTCTTATCTTTAGCTGTTCCTAGTTTATAGGATTTTGATTTTCCAATGATTGTTGTAATTCACGCTGCGCATGCAGTCTTGTGATCAGATTAGGTTTGTATGCTTTGAAATCTCCATGTATCTCGGGTTTTCAAACCCTTTCA
Source organism: Cotoneaster glaucophyllus (assembly GCA_036320875.1). Lineage (NCBI taxonomy): Eukaryota > Viridiplantae > Streptophyta > Magnoliopsida > Rosales > Rosaceae > Cotoneaster > Cotoneaster glaucophyllus. The sequence continues at coordinate 4,836,728 of CM070066.1, forward strand.
GTTATCCTCAAGTTAACATAAATACATGCATCCCATCATCAATGGGGTATGCAATTGAAGTGAAAGTCTATGTTCTTAAGATTTACAAACAAATCCTATAGGATGCTTGCTTACCTAACCAGAATGAGATTAAATTAAGATGATCTATGTGAAGAATTTGACTTTGTTTTTTGAAATTATTATTAGCACTACAAAATGTCATGTCGCACTTCGTCATTCCGTATATTCATTTTCATAACTCGTTTTTTAGAATATAAGTAACACTTCACTTTTTCCTTTGTAACTCTCAAAGTGGAACTTTTTATGGACTCTCTGCCCTCAGGGTTTAACATCAATTCTCTCATCAACATTATAAAACATTATGCCAAAAATATAGGGTGACAAATAATTCATAATTCCACTTTTGAGAGAGTCCCCTTAAGCTTTGGCATTTCTTTTTGTCAATACCCCACTAAAAGGATCCTTTGCCTTCAAAACTTCAAACTACAATTATCTGTCAAATAAACATATAAATACAAAGTAATGTCGATCACCTTCAGACCTACCCCTACCCCAACAAACCAACAAAATACAAAGACATAAATAAATGAGGAAAGCAAGGCATAAGAATGACATCACTGAAAAAAGCACGCAAAATTTACTTGACCTCACATTTGTACATTTTCCCATCTTTTTCTGTAAGTGTATTGCTTACCTAAAACATCAGCATCATGATCCTACAACTATAAGCAAGAAAAAAAGAACTTGACCAAGCTTCAGTTAAAAGAGTGTGTATAGTATCTTTGTAGTTGAAAAAATGGAGATAACAAACAATAAAAAAGAACAGGCAATGCATGGCAAATTTCTTAACAAATTAACAAAATTAATGCAGGAAAGAGTCTTTGCCTGCCACTGAAAGCAACATAAAGCTTTCTAGCAATTTCATGTCTCCACGAATTTATTGGAGACCTCTGTTAAAATTCTCTTTCACTTGCCGTATGGATTAGTCAAAATAATTTAATTTCCATACCAATCTACCTAGAAGGTTGTGTCTTTGTGATGGAAGGATCACGAATTCGAGTTGTATAAACAGTCTCTTTGTGAAACAAGAATAAGGTTGTGCACGAACGACGTCCCCCTACCTCCCTCGGCCCTCGCAAAGTGGGGAGTCATGTTAGTTTCGGTCACCCTTTTACTAATCTACCAAAAGACAAGAAGTGTTAATATAATCCTGTGTGAAAGCAGCAGATTGGAGGAAATATACCAGAATTTAATTAGTCCAACCCTAAATAATTGGTATGACAAATGGGGTGGTAACTAACCACATGGATGTTGAAATGGTGAATAGTGGGAGGTTAGATTTTGCATGCGCATTGAACAAATTTAAGGGTTGGTATCAAATTTCTCTTGTTCATCATTTGGTTCTTCTTTTGAATTGAATGAAAGATTAAAGACAAGTTGATGTTAGCATGCACTAAGAATTATATATTCATAATTATATTTCATCAGCATGATCAGATTCAGGTAACTAATTGGGTCAATGCAAAAACAATTAACTTTCTAATTGCTTCATAATTGGGTAATAAAAAGGCACTTCATGCAAGGTAGTGTGGTTGACTAATCACCAGTGGGTACAATTGTGGATAAAGGTCATATAAATATATATATATATATACACATTATTCGTTTTTGTTACAAGCGATGTTACTACTAGAAGAGGAGAAGAGTGTTGGAATCTTGAATACAGTAGTGAGTTAAAGATGAAGATCTTATTCACCAGACAATCCGTCACTCATCATTAATTATAAGGAAAACTAATGAAAAGTTAAAAAAAAATTCCCTTTTAACGAAAAGCCATTTTTAAAGGTATAGTGAATAGTGTCAGGTAAAGGTAAAAATGTGGTTTTTCGTTCCCTGATAGATTACAAAATAACAAAAAAAAAAATACATAAATAGGTAACCGAATATTGGAAAATATCAATAAAAAAAGTTAATTCGACTTACATTCATTAGTTGATTCGATCTTTCTTCTTTTCGGATTCAATGGGCAATTTCTTGTGTCATGTCGTACTAACTTATTGCATGAACGACATTTTCTTTTCTTCTTTTGTTGAGCCAACTCAATACCACTTTTCATCCTTTTCGAACTGCTAATATTATCCTTCTTTTTACCCGTTTGTGAGATACTGGGGGTCCAAAAGTAGTAGTAGAGAGTCACCTTTTGTTGAGGAAGCAACATTTGCATCTTGACAAGAATTTTCCGCCAACCTTCTTTTCGAACTACTAATATTATCCTTCTTTCTACCCTTAGTTTGTGAAATAAATGGGTCCAACAGTACCGGTACAGAAGAATCAATATTAGTACATGTGTCACCTTTTGTTGAAGAAGCAATGGTTGCATCTTGACAAGAATATTCTGACGGCTTTTTGGATAGTTCATCTATAGCTTCCATGAAAATTGTGTATGCCTCATTTGAAGAAGTTGCAGTACAAGCCAACTTAGTTGCTTGATGACACATATGGCTAAGTCTCAAAGCTTCTGATTCTTCTTTACCATCATCTGTCACCAAGCTTTTAAAATCCATTATCCTAAATTTGTTTGCTTCTTGCTTCCATCTTGGCAAAATAAAATGTTCAGGTATTGTATCAACATCCAAGCGGACAAATACTTTCAACAAGTGTCTGCAAAGTATTCCAACAAACTCAAAATTTTGGCATTCACACGTACCTTCGTGCGTTTGCACATTTAGCTTCAACACAAACTCTTCTTGCTATCCGAGTTTTGATTTCACCACATATGCGTGATATTCGTTGTCACGTGGCATTTCTTCAACTTTGTACCGATTGACTTTACTCCATTCATCCTTGAATTTATTGAATACATTTCTAGTATACAAACTTGTTGCATGCTGCAAAAGAAATTCTCTTTCATTGACAATGCGATACTTGTGTTCCAATTCAAAATCTTCATCACTTTCTCTTTCCATAATCTTCTTCAGTGCTTGTTCATATTTGACAACAAACTCTCTAAGATTTGTTGTTGGTGTGACAAATCCATCAAAAAAGGAATTAATACCCTCACTACGTCCAGTAGTATTCGTTCCTGCAAAAAATATTCTACGATTATAAACAGGAACCCAAGAAGAACGCATCTCATATAAACTTTTTAGCCACTCATCATTCTCCAACCCATATTCTTTCATCAAGGCCTTCCACTTTACTTCAAAATCATCAATCTTATATGTCTTTCAAGTACATTTTTTCATCTCAATCTTGAACTTGGACTTCTTGAAGTACACATGTGATAACTTTTCAGCAAACTTCTTCTTGATATGCCATAGGCATAATCGATGATGAGTGCTTGTAAAAGTGCACATCCAAACTGTATTGACTGCCAGTGGTGGTTTACTCCAGTGAATGGGGCATATCATACTTGTTTGTCCTGTAGGTTGTATCGAATGTAACATCACCAAAATAGTGATAAGCCATGCGGGACCGAGCATCCACCCAAAAGAAATTAGTTGCTCTTCCGTTTTCATCACATTGGATTGCATAAAAAATGAGGATTTTCAGCTTGCTTTTTCCTGAAATAAGTAAGCACTGACTGAGCATCACCTCCATCTAGTTGTCTATGTTCGACATTTCCCAAGTGGTTATAGCAATCTCTTTTGTTAAAGCCAATATGTGTGCCACCAAAAATTGAAGAAACTTTTGCAATTGGCAAATTTTCTTCATGAAATGTTTCAGTGAGAATTCTAGCAGCTTTGGGCATAACTTTATTTGACTTCATTTTCATTCTTCTTTCTGGTGTAACTAGTTTGTGGTTGTGAACGTCTTTGAACACTGAAATTTCCATTTGTTTGACCATCTATCATGTACGATTCGCATACTTGCTTTACACCCACATTTCAATGTAGAACAATTCTTATTCATTTTCTTCATATTCTTAATCTCACATGTTTCCCTATCTTCATTCTCTTCTAAAGTCTCATGTACTATATTTCTTGAGACATGTTTCCCTTGATGTGCACAAACAGATTGTCTACTTGTTATATCATCTGAACGGCTTCTTGTCTTGGATGAAGATTGAGTTCGAATCCAAAATCCCTCTTGTCGGCCATAATCTTGATAATAGTTTCTAGCCTCTTCCATTGTATCAAAAAGCATCCCTACATATGGAGTTTTCAAGCCTTTTGAATTCTCATTTGGAATACATGTTTCATCATTCTCGACTTGAACTGTGTCTTGTACCTATTAACGTATATTAATCATGCTTAATGATCCAAGTTAAAAAAAAACATGATAAATATATGCTTAATGAACTACGGACATAAACGCTGATTAGAAAAAGCAACTATAAACTTTTATTAAAATAAATACTAAGAGATATTAAATTGAGTACATACTGGAGACATGGAGGGAGAGTTTGATGCAAAATCTGCCACGCACTCTGCCATTTTGAACGAGAGTAGATTAGAAACAAATTTTGTGATGATGGAAAAGAAAAGCTTATTAGGTTTGCATTGGAAGAAGGAGAAACGTAATTAGAGTTTTTGTTCTTGTTCTTCACCGATTATTATAAATAAATGAGAGATGGAGATTTGATTAAAATACTTTCCCCAAAAATAGGATTAGATGATATATTACATTCAAAGATGGTTATTAGACTATTAAGATGGAAAAGAAAATAGGCTATTAAGATGGTTATATGTGTCATCGTAAATTAAGCAAATAGTTTGTTGAGATGGTTATTAGACTATTAAGATGGAAAAGAAAATAGTCTATTAAGATGGAAAGTTTATTAAGATAGATAAGAGAGAAAGAGAATTACAATTATAAAGATTTATTTATATTTAATATGTATTTTTCAGAAAATAGAAATAAAATTAATTACCATATTGTCAACCTATCATCTCAACCATTGAAAGTGGACTAATCTAATGGCTAGATACTTGTGTCAAAAATTGTGTAAAAAATATGGTGCCACGGATCCGCTATATATACATTATTCGTTTTTGTTACAAGCGATGTTACTACTAGAAGAGGAGAAGAGTGTTGGAATCTTGAATACAGTAGTGAGTTAAAGATGAAGATCTTATTCACCAGACAATCCGTCACTCATCATTAATTATAAGGAAAACTAATGAAAAGTAAAAAAAAAATTCTCTTTTAACGAAAAGCTCTTTTTAAAGGTATAGTGAATAGTGTCAGGTAAAGGTAAAAATGTGGTTTTTCGTTAAAAGTGAACAGTACTGGGAGTGTTTCGTTAAAACTCCCTTAATTATACAGTATTAGAAAGTAATTGTGATCCAGCTAAACGTATTGGGTAATTTTCTCTGACCAAATTACCCAAAACTTAAGTAACGCAGTAATGGGTTAGTAGTATACTAAATATACAATAAAATAATTCAATTTTATTAAGGAAGAAATGTGGTGGCTCTTAGTCTTAAGGCTATATCATCTTATACCCTATAAAATTGATTGTTTGGTTTAGTGTTAAAATCTATGCGATGAACTGTAATTGATCATCACTCACCGATTGAAGACAAAAATCCTGTCTTTATAATTTCATTTGATCTCTTACCGTCTCGAATAGTCCCTTACGAAAAAGTTCATCAGAAAATATATTACGTATTTCTTGTCAATTTCGACCAAAACATTTTGTCTTGTTTATTTCCCCCCATACTTATCTATACTGTCAATATGAATGATGTGTGTCTCAAAATAATTGGTTTGTTTATTAAAAATTGGGGAGCATTCTATTTCTGTCTTAAATAATTGAAGAGCAATTCTGTGTTGGTAGTTCCAAGACGACTTAATTATGATTAACCTATGCATTTTAGATATTGCACCTGTCTTTTTGCTGTTTAGCATCTTTTTGTGTTCACTAACTTTATCACCAATCTAGTTTACTTACACTACTTGCTTGGAAAAGAATAAAGGTCGACTTTGGAGGTTTTAACTTTTAGTTTTATAATTTTAAATTATGGGTTTGCTAGATAAAATTTTATTAGTTTTTTGGGCAATGAAAGTGATATTTTGTTTATAAATGCAAATTACGATTCTTGACATCTTGAAGGAAATAAAGAGGTTTCTCGAACCAAGTACAAAACAGATTTAGCTTAATCATGAGCCACTTCATTAGCACCACGAAGAATGAGTAAAACCTTCGAAATGGCACAGCTCAAATTTCCAATAGGATCCTTACATAACGTGATCCTACATTTTGTTTTTAGGACTCAAGAATTTTTTTTTTTTTTTTTGGGTAAATGATATTGTTAGTAGGTTAAATTGTTAATGTTAGGGAATATAGAAATCAATGAGAATCGAACACGCACCTAAGTACATAGACATTTTATTATTTTCCACTATAAAACTCCATCTGCTAGAACTTAGGAACCTTCAACTATAATCTTTCTCATGAATTTAGTTACTAAATAAGGTGATTATAATGAGAGAAGCTATTGCATCACTAGTCTATTTGAGGACTTTGTTAAAGTAGTGGCCAAACTAATAAACCTAAGTGGTGGAACTTAAGTTGAAATGAAAAGAAAGAGGGCTCAGTGAGAGAGATATGTGTTATAAATGAACAATTCTTGCTTAACATAAACAATAAAAAAAAAAAAAAAATCCCTGGTGAACTTCCTCGTTCCAACCTTTTCATTTTACAGATCTGTCTAATACGTGTCATTGCTAAATCATCATTTTAAGATCATCGATTTACAAAAAATCAAATAAACTAATGGTATTTTAGTCATCTATATGTATCAAACGAATATACGATAGGTAGCTTCGAATGTTCAAATAGTATGTAGATTCTCTCTCCTCCAAATTTTCTCCTCTCTCATTTTCTTGTATGTCTCTCTATAAAGAAGAAACACAAGAAATTAACGTGACTTAATCGTGACATTCAAATAAAAAACGATTAGAAGGAGAGAATTTTGGAGGGAGAGGACCCTACTCTTTGTAGGAAAAAAGGCATTCGTGTCCACTCTGTATTTCTGGTGGGTAGTTGAAGCAGTCTTGAATGCCCTTTCCACAAGCTTGCCACATTTTTCAACGATATCTCCTATGGAACTCCAGTCTGAGTATACCTTTTATGAAATAAATAATAATCCTACAAAACATGAAGCCCCATCCTTTTCTTCTTTAGTCAACATCATCTCTCTCCCATAAATTGGGTTGTCCTGCAGGGTTGTTTGCTCACTCTTCACCTTTCCTCTCTCTCTCTCTCTCTCTCTCTCTCTCTCTCCCTCCCTCCCTCCCTCTTTAGCTTCAGCCATGGCTGAGACTACAGCAACTAATGGAACCCATGTCTTGAATGTTGAAGATGGTGATGCCAATCACAAAAACAACCAAGAATCCGGCAGCTTTTGTGTCTCTGTCCCTTTCATGCAAAAGGTGTGACTTAATCATCTTCTTTCTTCCCAACTTTGAGTTACAGAACCATTTTGTTTTGAATGAGAAGTCGTTATTCTAAACTATTTTAATTCACGGAAAATTGGCAGGCTGAGAACAAACTGCTTACTAACTGACCAAATTCAAGTCTGTAAAATCATTTTTGTTAAATATAAATTCATTGTTTTAAGGAAGCAGATCTTAAAGTGAATGATAAAGTTGAAACCTTTTTGTGGGACAGGTGTTTGCTGAGGTGCTGGGAACCTACTTCGTGATATTTGCAGGGTGTGGGTCTGTGGTGGTGAATATGGTCTCGGACAAGACGGTGTCGTTTCCTGGGGTTTCTATTGTTTGGGGGCTTGTTGTGATGGTCATGATTTACTCTGTTGGTCACATCTCTGGTGCCCATTTCAATCCTGCTGTCACCATCGCCTTTGCAGTGACCAAGAGGTTTCCACTCAAGCAGGTGACCTAATCAGACCAACCCATAAATTTTTATTTCTTCCTTTGAAATTGGTAAACTGCAGAGGTCAAATTTCCTAATGTCCTCCTGTAAATAAATAAAAATGCATGTGTTTCTTGTTGAATAAGGTTAGTTTAAGAAACTATCGTGCCCCGTAAGTAGAAACTGAGTGCCGTCAGATAAAATTGTCATGTGCAACATAAAACCCATGTTGCTTACAAAACAAACTTTGCTACATAATTTGAAACCGAAACCATAATGTTCTCTTGCCCAGTTCCTTTTTTATGTTACAACATTTCTCTCTATTTGTTCTTATTTTTTGGTTTATAGGTACCTGCTTATGTAGGAGCTCAAATTCTTGGAGCAACACTTGCAGCTGGTACTCTTAGACTGATCTTCAATGGGCCCCAAAACCACTTTGCAGGAACAACTCCTTCTGGAACTCCCTTCCAGTCATTTGTGATCGAGTTCATCATCACATTTTACCTCATGTTTGTTGTTTCTGGTGTTGCCACTGATAACCGAGCGGTAATTACTTCTTTTTCTACCTCTTAACCTCTATACAATTTACTTTCGTATGAGACCTAACATTGAAAGTTTCTCATGTCAATCACGCACACCTATGTGTTTTGATTCCTCACGGAAAAATTTGTGATTGACTTGAGATTCTGCCATCATAGCATCCTAAGTGCAATGAAGTTCTTCCCATTGATTAACCTCAACATTATCAAAATTGGTCCAAATTTCCCAATTTTTAAAAGTAATGGTGTCAAACTTCTTAACTTGTTAGACTGATATAATTTGATTTGGCAATATAATACTACTTAATTAAACAATACATTCCAAAATGTCTGCATCATATATTGTTTTCATGTTAAACTATTAGAGACAGTGACTTGGTCATTGAATCATATCCATAACGACAGTGACTCCAGAAATCTTGTGGAGATTTTATTTTTCTTCTTTTGTTTGCTTACGCAGATTGGAGAGCTTGCCGGGCTTGCGATTGGCGCTACTGTTCTTCTTAACGTGATGTGTACAGGGTATTAACTTAGTAATATCATTTTAAACATCCTTCAAAGATATATTTGTTTACTAAGCTGTGACATATATCTCTTAATTAAAAATTAAGATGTGTCCTAATGATTTGGGTTCACATTATACCCTGCAGACAGATTTCAGGAGCATCAATGAACCCAGCAAGAAGCATAGGACCTGCAATTGCATCATGGCACTATAAGCACCTCTGGGTATACATTTTTGGACCAACTCTTGGAGCTGTGAGTGGTGCCTTGGTCTACAATGTCATCAGGTTTACAGACAAGCCGCTGCGCGAGATCACTAAGAGTAGCTCTTTCTTAAAAGGAGTGGGGCGCAAGTAACGGCTCGAATTGGTGAAAAAATTAGAGGAAAGGAAGGGTTTATTAACTAGTTAATTCTACAGAATTTAAACAGATTTGTGGTTAGATAAAAGAGAAGGAAAAGACCTACCTTTTTTTTATGGTTTATGCACCTTTTATTTTTTGTTTTCCAGCAAGTCAGGTGGCAGATGTATTGTTCTACAGTTGAAAGTGGAAATTTGATTTCCCATGTTTGGATATTACTGTATCACATGTTATCTTCTGATCCATGCACAGGTTGATAAATCAAATTGAAGTGTGTTTTTGTTATTGTCATCTTCTTTCCCAACAAATGAGCGTATACTTACACATACAAATTTACAACATATTGTTTAACAATTCACAAGAAGTCATAATTTAGTATCAGACTCATTACAAAGCAACTCACAATGAAATTCCCTAACGAGTCACAACTTTTAGTATCAGACCATACAAAAATACTATACAACATGCCGTTAAGCAACTCACAACAACTCACGATTTAGTATCAAACCCTATACAGATATCTCACCTTTTTCTCACGTTAGTATAAGTTGAACCTGAGACATGCTCTAATTAAATGAAACTATCTATGAGCTGCTAAACCGACTGGTGATGTGTTTTTGGCAATGTTGAGCGATTGCAATTTACAACATGCATATTGCATGATCTCCAAATAAAGAAAGACTAAAAATGCGTGGGGGAATGAAGAGGAAGAGGAAGAGAAAAGACTCAAGGAATGGCGTTAGTTGTAAAGGATAAGATCGAAGTTTTTGGGCATTTTATCACATGAATCCTGTTCATAAATGGTATTGGCATGCAATGCAACACATTAAAAGTGCAAAAGTGAATAATAATCCAAGTTTTATATGCAAATTCCACCAATCTCACGGAATGCTCGAGTCAAAATTGACAAATACTAGTTGAAGTCTATCTCACGAGTCATGAATCGAAAAGTCTCTTGAACTCTGGGTTGCAGTTGCACAACTACAACTCAAACTCCTGCTTCCAAAACTTAAAGAACTTGAACAGCGAATAAAAATCAATGCAACGCACAAGAACACAGTCATCATGCATTGCATGGTACAAAGTGGCATTTCTCCCGTCACCGATTTATCTTTAACGGCATTAATAACCTAAAGAGTTAAAGAGTACATATCCTAGCATCCAAAATCTTATTGTATCGCTGATCATGGTGAAATGCGTATTGGATTTTTATATTGGTTTGTATGTCCCACTCTAAATGTTGTATTAACAAATTAACTGCAACCCCTAAACTAGGTAGTCCTAAACAATTGTTTATGACAACCCTACCCTAGTCTTAAAGGTTGCAGGAAAGTTGGAACATTTCACATTCCTTATGTTTTCCAAGGTTGTATGCAGTTGATGTCTTTCAAAATGCGCCATAAGTCCAGAGTCTCCATCGTAATTAGACCTGTAAACGGGTCGGGTTTATTGGGTTTGGGTCGGGTTTAATCTGACCCGTTAAGTTAACGGGTCATCCGAACCCAACCCCGTTAAGCTAACTGGTCACCCGTTTCACCCGTTAATACCCATTAAAATTTTTTTTTTTTTTTTGGTGAAGTGCCGATTTAGTCCCTGAACTATCACCTTAGTGAAAATTAGGTCCCTGAATTATTTTTTCGGTAAAATAAGTCCTTAAATTAATTAAAAATTGCTAATTTCATCCCTAGTATTATATTCAAATCTATTTTATCCAATTTTTCATCAACTTAAGTCACTTGACACACTTTAGAGTGTAATACCGTTATTTCTTTCCTATAAGCCCTTAACATTTCATATAGGTTGTTTATCTAACGTCTAATTTACCATCCGAAGCTAACTTACACTATTTCTTATGAAAAACTACCAATTTACCTTCCAAAGTTAACTCCATACACTATTTCTTTATGAAAAACTATCAATCTACTCTCAAATGTGTATCACATGCAAGTAACGTGATTTAAATTGACGGAAAATTGAATATAGTAGCTTCAAATATAATATTAGGGATGTAATTGGTAGATTTTTATAATTCAAGGACTGATTTTTCTAAAAAAATAGTTTAGGGACCTAATTTTCACTGAGGTGATAATTCAGGGACTAAATTAGCAGTTCACCCTTTTTTTTTTGCATAGAATTTATTTTTTGTTGTTAAGACTTTAATGAAATTACTAAAATATCCTCAACTAACGGGTACAAACGGGTTGACCCAAAATGACCCGTTATTTAACGGGTTCACCCGTTAGCGATCCGACCCATTAAGCATCCACCCAAATACTAATATTAACGGATCGGGTCGGGTCCAAAATGCCAGGTCTTCGTAATGTAGGATATAAACCATTGGGGGATGGTTGTGATGGTCATGACTTACTCTGTTGGCCACATCTCTGGTGTCCATTTCAATCCTGCGGTCACCATTGCTTTCCAGTGACCAAGAGGTTTTCCATTGAAACAGGTGACCTAATTAAACCACTAGTTTTATTGCTTCCTTTACAAATATAAAAGGTTTGGAGTGCACAATAAATTTTTGAAGTGCCAATAACAACACTCTTTGTTTATGGCTACGTGCTTGTGTAGGAGCTCGAATCCTTGGATCAACACTTGCAACTGGTAGTCTTAGACTGATCTTTAATGGGACCCAAAACCGCTTTGCAGGAACAATTCCCTTGCAGCCATTTGTGATTGAGTTCATCATGACATTTTACCTCATTTTTGTTGTTTCTGGTGTTCCCACCTATAAACGAGCTGAACCCTTCAACAGGCATAGGACCTGTGGGTGTACATTTTTGCACCAACTCTTGGAGATCTGTGTGGTGCCCCTTGGTCTGCAATACCAACTGATGAGCAACTGAGGTCGGATTCATGAATTATACATTGGGTTAGTATATTGCCTCAATTTATAATTTTATAGGACACTTGGAACAATCCACATTCCTTTATATTATTAAAAAGGTTTAGGGCCCCTTATTATCCTACGTTATTTAAATTATATAATTTTTTACTCAGTTGATGCCTTTCAAAATCTGTCCAATGGTTTATGCAGTTCATGACTTTCAAAATCTCAAACCCTAAAAATCCATAGCCTCCATCGTGAAACCAAAAGAGTGCTGCAAATACTACGTATTTGTTGACTGAAATATGGAATAATGGCAAAGAAACTAACACAGACATATTTGATCATAAGAATACAGATAAATTCCCATTGAAACATAATCCACATATACTAAAATGAAAGGCACGCAAAAGTTTGCATACTTGTAACTCCACTTGTAAATTCACCCTTGTCACACAAGTTACATAAACCAACTCCCCAATGTGATCATCTTCTGTTCCATTGACTACCAGATCAAGAAACCCTTCGCTGCCTGAAATTTCCTCTTCTATAGAGGTAAAGGGATCTGCTTCCATGCCTCTCTACGAAGACGAGGCAAGTATAACAGAATCGCCATCAAGAAGACAAAGGCTTCCCACACAAATAGTTGTGTTTTCATGTCGACCTTCAATTTCAACTTGTTTGATACTTCTTTTCTTTAAATCAAGCCAAAAAAACTTATCATAGTTGTCCGTAAAAAGAACCATTTCACCATTCTTTGAAAAAGCCAGAGGTTTGAAATAGCCAAGCGATGTACGCATAGTTTCCACATCAACAGAATAAATTAGGGACCAAGATTCTGCCTCTCCAAATTTTTTCATAATCCAAAAATCCTTCCGGATATAAAAATGATCAACACAAATACATAAAAAGCTTCCTAAAACGTCCAAAAACAGTCTAGAATTGTCATCCCCATTAACCGGGGTGGGAAACTCACAACATTGCTCAGTGGCAAGATCAAGAGATAGAATTTTGTAACGGTTGTCACCTGCGTTTCTTGTTAGCCAACTTAGAGCACCTTTCAGAAACAGGATATTCTTTGAATCAAATCCAAAACCATTGGTAGACATGTTTTGGATCCGTTTCCAGGAGTTGGATTTTAAGCTATAAACCTTCACCTGAGCGCCCGTAATAACCCCGTCCCCATCAAGAAATTCCACAATTTTCACAAATTTATAGTCATCGTTAGCGACATCATACCCGAAACCATAACAGCGACGTCCTAATGTCAAATCTGTTGGCTGCTCAAAGTTTGTAGAGGGTATCTTCTTGAACTTTTGAATTGATGGATTCCATATGGCAAAATCGCCTTCATCGCTCCTATGTTTAGTGTTGCGGATGCAAACAAGACCGTTAGAGTAGCCCAATATGTGGGTGCAAGTACCAGGGAGTTTTAGCGGCGCTTCCAGTTTCTCAATTGTCCCGAACGTATCATTATTGTAGAACGCCAATGAACACAAGTCGTTCTCCGCAGCGTTGGGAAGACCGAATTCGGCTCCCTCAATTAAAAGGGTTCGAAAAGAATTGGTTCTAATAGCACGTTGCTGATGGACATTGATGAACTTTCGGTCATGGATGGTGGCATGGTAAGCTTTCGAAACACACATGAATCGGATCAAATCCTTGGGAGGGATCCGTGAAAGGATGTCAACGATTAACTCCGGCGGCAGGTTTGACATGGTTGAAACTTGAAAGGTTGGCTTTGTGTTTGACATGGTTGATGTAATATGATAAGAAAACCCTATCGAACTTAAGAAGCCCAAAGGGTAAACATATAGTTAAATGAAAAAGATTACCGAAAATTTATGACTTGCTTAACAAGTTGAATTAGAAGTCATATTAAGAAAAGGATATCTGAGTAGATTGCTTATTACTAAAGTAAAAAGAACAAAAATCTGGATATTTTGCTTTAAAAACAAATTGAGATATATATGAGATACAATTTTCGTTGCGTCTTTTCTTTCTCATTAAGCTCTGCATGTGTAAGTTTATCTTACCCTGTTGGTTCCAAGTCCGGATAAAAGAGGAGAGGGCGTCAAATAATCGACAACCAACATTCATTTTCACTTCGAATCCCTATGATAATGAATTATAAACAAAATTGCTCTAAAACTTGGTTTTCACCTGGAAGTGACGCACCTTTTAGCCCGGGATTGATAAGTGACAAGGGTCGTTATATCTCCATCGATGCTAGGAAGCAGTGTTAAACAAACAAGGACCTTGTACAAACTTTTCATACAGCCGACCCCACTTAATGGGATAAGACTTTGTTGTTGTTACAGTGTGTGTATATATGAGAGCGGATCCGTGACACCACTTTTTTTTACACAACTTATTGCACACATTTTTGTGGGGCACCACTTTCTTTAACAATCCAAACCATCTATCTTTTAAAACATCATTCATAGATCATCCTTGCAAAAAAAAAAAAAAAAAAAGAGAAAAAAAGACAAATCCAAAATCATTAAGACATTCATTTGTAGTGAATAAAATAGAGGAATACGATTATACAAGAAAACCTTAATCCCTCATTCCAACGGTCATATCGTAAAAAAAGTGTCACCGATCCCTATTTTGTGATTGTAAGAATAATCTAATACAATATGTAATGTAAAAGTTAATATTTACAACCATTCACGGCTTTTTACGAAAAGTGTCTTGTTTTTAGCTCCGTAAGCAAATGGATCAATATTTCTAAACAGGGTTTTGAGCCCCAGGAACACTACAAGTTCTTCATGCCAAGTTAATTGTTATGATCTCCAGTGCCATAATCTGAAGACCTGGAATTCCCTTGCACACGGCTCTCCACAAATCCGAACTCCATTCGTTATCAATTCAATACATGTCACGCTCCCTCGGCATTGGCCTTATAGAAAACTTCCACACTCCGAATCAAATTACAACCATTTCGTAACACAAACTTGTCTTGGAATTTCAAGCTCAACGTAATTCATTCGCACTACAGCTACCAAGTAAAATCTCAACGGCTAAATGAGTAGATATAGAATACAAATGTAAATTATAAATTGCTTCCGACATTTATATGGAAAGACAAATTTCAACAGGTAAAAAAAGACATTATCTACACTGCGGTTTAAAGAATTTAAAAAATGAATGGAAATTTTAAGTTAGATACTATAGAATTGAATAGGTTAAAAGTGAAAAGTCTAACTAAGGTTCCCCTACTTCCATAACTACCGGCATGTTTCCAGTTAAGTTCGTACCGGGAGGCTGTTTTGAGTGGCAGTGCTGCTGACAGAACGATCCCTTGGTCTAGTTCTCGGAATAACTAATGGTCTGCAGCAGATTAGAGTAACGAGCATCTCCGTCATGAACACCATCATGCTTATCCAGACGAATATAGTTTTCTTCCAATTCCATATAAATCTTCTAAACAGAGGAAGTTCTGACTCAAGGGTCACCGATGAATCATATATTTGGGGAATACCGGCACCAGGCGAGTATTCTGCACGCTGTTCTATTGTCACCTTTAAGCAGGCAGTGGGAACATCACCTTCGATAAACCCTCTAAACTTGAGAGTCAGAGTTTGGGATTCTGAAACATAGCCGGCAACAAGAGGAACAACCTTAAGGAAAGTCAATAGAAGGCGGATAGGCTCACTTTTGAACTGTAACATGCATGGTTGGCTCGAACTGGCAAGGGTTTTACCATCAACAGACAGGAACTGGACCCTGACCTACAAAAATAAAACAAAATTAGTCAAATAAAAATTCATGACAGCAAAACGTCTTTTCAGAGAGAAAAAGAGCGATAGATTGCCAAATCTTCAGTTTTTTTTTTATTTGGTTTCAATTACATGGCAATGTAAAATTAACTAGGTTTTGTTAATCAGGATTAACAGTGGATCTAAAAGTGTTGATGGTGAAAGCCTCTAATGGAAATTAAAATTTTCATGTCTTCCCCTGTAATACAACAAGTGGCATGAGGTACCCGAGGTATTTAACTCAGAGACTCGGAAAGAGATATACTAGCTCCTTTCGTACCGCTGTATCAACAATTCAACTTCCTTACTTCCCCTGGTGCCAGTATAAGAATTCATGATGATAGTAAGATCTCCAAACAAAAGAACAGCATCACCAGATTTCTATGAAAGATCCATGCTTTAGATTAAAGGAAAGGCTTACTAATCAATCTTCATGTCCCACATTGTTCCACGGTTCCTATGCCTTCTAAAATCAAGTGACGACTGTGACAATCTGGTGCATCTCCGTTCGGGGGACAAGCAAGGAGAAAACTACGCCATAACACACCATATGTACACAATGCTACTTGGAAGCTAACGACTCCGATCACCAGCCCAAACTTCATATACCCTTTTATAGAATAGATGAAACTCTAACATGTAACAGCAAACTCGAAACAACCAATTCCATTATGAATTAACGAAAAAAACAAGACGCATGATAGAAGTCTGAAACAACAAATAGGAATTCACATTTAAGTGAATAAAGCAAGTTACCTGAAAGACTCCAAGATTCCTGTTGTACTCCGATTCAGGCAATATGGACGAAACAGTAACCCTCAATTTATGACCAGGAGATATAACCCGATACCCCCCAAAACTCTCCCCAGCCTGAACCTTCTCTTTACAATCCGTACCACAACTCACACCAGAGCACGACATCACTGGCACATAAGCCACCGGACTGTGTTTGGTGTAATCAAAATTCAACATTTCCTTCATCTGCAGTGGCTCCACCACAATGCACCTCACTAGAACTCCACTAAACAAAATCGCCAAGACCAAGAGAGCACACAAGACAATACCAACATAACATGACCATAACAAACCCCAACCACACCGCAATGCCACCTTCCAAACCGCATTGTTGTCCTTCAACCACTCGAAAACCAGAGGACTCACACACCCATTTGCCAAATTCCACAAATTTAACAACTTTCCGTTTAAATACTCTCTCCCTCGACGCACAATTTGAAAGGGGTCGACTACCAGCATGTAAGAATTGTGCAAAACCCATATGGGAAATGTTAAGATGCTAACGAATAGATTAATTTGGAGCCCAATTGCTTTGATTACCAATCCTGCTATGAAAACAAGAAGGTTAAACGAAGGGTCACCGATTTGCGCGGCCGAGTCGGCGGATGGGCCGTCGTTGGCGGCGGTAGTTACAGTCGAACCCTCGTCGTTCTGGTCACTCGGAACTTGCGCCGCGCTGCCTGAGTCCGGAGTCGACTCGGACTCCCTCAACTTCCGGTGATGCTTAAATCTTCTAGCTCGGAAACTGAGCCTGGCGTCGTTGGTGGGGTCAATTCGGGAGGAGCTGAGAGAGGATTCTTCTAAAGTTGAAGTGTTTGAGTCGTCGCCGGTGATTGCTCGGACAAATGACCGGCGACGGAGGTGGGTCGCCTGAGGGGGTTTGGAATCGGGGAGAGAGAGTGTTGGGGGTGACGTGGATTGATCTGATTCGTCGTCGGAGGGGAAGTCGTCGAGGGCGTCGAAGAAGACGTCGTCGTTTTCGTCTTCGTTGTTTGAGGCGGGAGGTTCTGTAACTTCCATCGCTGCTGCCGCGTAGCGTGGGGCTGGAGTTTGCTAATTGCTACCGTATCAGCATCTGCCACTCATTACTTACGAACGTGAAGAAAACGCTGCGTTTTAAGCCTTCTCGTTTTTTAATTCTTTTTGGATAAGCTTTAGATAGAGTAAATGCTCAAGGAAAGAGTGTGTAAAAAATTAAATTACTTTTAACTTCTTCTTGGATTAAGAGTAAAAAGTGTGTGTAAAAATTGTTTATTATCATCAGTGTTTTACAAAATCCTGCTTAGCGTTGCTTAGGCACTTGTCTAAGCGTAGACGGTTGGCCACCGTCACGATTAATTTATAAGTATTTAAAATTAATAAAGGGCACCTAGACATGCCTAGGTCGCAACTCTCACGTAGACAGAAAAGATATAACTTCCATTTTGAATTATATTTTTTTAATGAATTGTAGGTGGTTTGTTGGATACTTGGATGAACACTCATTATATCATTCTTTATGTTTTCAATATGTTTTAATACTTTATAATCTATATGTCATTCTAGTTTTCAATTTATGTTTTCCAGTACAATTATGTGTTTTTTTAAGTATAGGCACACATTTATTTATATGTTATATAATAAATTTAATTAAAATTAAAAAAACCACTTAGGCCCCCACCTAGGTTCCGGTTAGACACCCAAGTGCTAGGCCCTTGCCGTCACCCTACCACCGTCTAACACCTTTTAGAACCTTGCTCACTATAAATAGAAATGTAGTCTGGTTATGAATGACCATAAACTATCTATAATTTATAGATATTCTTTTCTTTAACAAATGAAACGATTACCGATTTGATATCATCATAATCTTTAGATGAAGCCCATTCACTATGTTTGTGCAAATATAAAAAAAATTAAAACAAAAAAAATATGGAAAAGAAAGAAGTCGGAGAGAAATGTAAGAGAGAAAACATATGGGTTTTGTTTTTTTATTGTTTTTTGAATAGGGACGATATTGTATTTCATTCAACTTCACAAATAGATACAAGGGTGACCAGTTGGGTACATAAATTTCAGTGACCAAGGAATTGATCTGAAGTGAATTTGCGCAGTACAACAAATAATAGTAAACCCCCTATACAGTAACCACAAATAGTCCTAACCCCACATACCGTCATCAATACAAATTTGTTACGAAATGACATGCTCCGATCCCGATATTTCCCGAATATCAGGATAGACACGTGTTGGCCGACACCCGAGGGTGACGAAAGCCATTTATTGAGTGCAAATGCTGACAATAAGGGATAGATAAGGCTTGTAAATATAAAAGAATAATGAATATGCAGTTAAGGAACGTGTTCAGAGCATACAACTAACTAGAACACTAAAAGAATTAATATAAAATTGAGTGAATAAAAGGATGGGTCCTACACCGAGAGGACTCGAAGATGCCGATGCGGAAGTGCCTTGACGCCGGGACTGTATGCCTCGATTCTAAGTCCTGAAGGGGACGCAAAACAAACATGAGTTGACCAAGTTGATATATATACACACTAAAACAGTTATCAACATACTAACCCCCAAGTTTTATGAAAACTCATATATAATGATAAACATAGGTTTTTCGAAACCTAGCATGTCGTGCAATGTCTCAAATCATAACGTTTATATATAATAATCACTAGTGAATGTCCAATATAACTCTCCAGGCCCCATGCCGGCTCCCCGTCTCTGAGCAGACAGTCAGAGAAAAACACACTACAGGCCCATGCCGGCTCCCCGTCCCTGCGCTAGATATCCAGAGGAAACACACTCCAGGCCCTATGCCAACACCAAACCATCACCCAGGACGAACCAGAATCTATCCCTACGTCTCGTAGCGGAATAAGGACCACTAGCTAAGTACAAAACCAGTGAACATATATATCTTGAAAAACAACTTCATAGTACAAAGTCATCCATCATCTATACTATAAAGAGGTGTTCGAAACATGTTCTAAATATTGTATCGTCATCGATCAGATATCCTATAAAGAACATGAGTTATAGGAAAAATAGTAATAATTCAAACTAGCCTCAATAAACATGTTATCTCAAAGCGTTTCAAAGAACATAATCATTTAAATCCTGCTTTTCTATGTATGCATTTCTACTATCAAACCATGCATTTTTAGAAGGGGTCCATTCACAGTACTTCGCTGCCTAAGAGCCACGCAACTAGCGAAGACGGAAACGCCACAAATAATTGCCCCTAAGCACATAAAGGGTACCTTTAGTCAAACTCTACTCAAACGATTTAATTTGGGAAAATGGACTTCAAAAACGGGTCCAGGACTTTGAAATTAGCCTAGGAGGGGTCTCGGACGAAACCCGAAAAGTCAACCCAAAAAGTCAACGTTGACCGTTGACCGTTGACCGGGTCTGGGCTTGGGTCAACCGGGTTGGGCCTAAGGTTTAAGGATTTTGGGTCTAAGGGCCTAGGGATTAAGGCCCGGCCCAATTAAAAGGGTTTTGGGTTTGAACATAAAAATAAACAAAAATTAAATAAAAGGAAACTGGGTTGGGTCTTAAAGGGTTTGAGCTTAGTGATCCGGCCCAAAGGCCTGGGTTTGGGTTTCAAACTTGGGCTTAGGTAAATGGGTTGGATCTTGGGTTAATGGGTCGGGTTGACCCATTTCCAAGCCAAGGTTTTGGCCGGTTTCTGGTTGATTTTTCAAGCTCATAACTTCTTCGTTACTCATCCAAATCAAGTAATCCAAAAATGAAAGTTGAAGTACTCAACGAGATGAAGAGATTGATACCTTGCACGCCGGCCAACTCGCCATTGTTTGGTCGGAAAATGTCTCGAAAGGGGCGGTGCTCGCTGGGAAGAGAAGAGAGGAGAAAGAGAAAAAGTTATAAAAATCAGAAAAGAAAGAAAATGGGAAAGGAACAGGGGGACAAATAAGGAGGTGGGCCCCTTGGGCTCACCAATTAAGACCCAAAAATAATTTTAAAAGCAAGATAACCTCAAACTTAGTGAAAATACAAATTAAATTGGGGGTGGGGTGTAACACAAACACCTACAACAGAAATATATAGACAACCACAAAGGTCATCGCATAAATGCTAGGCCAGAAAATGTCATCGCCGAGCGAGACCACAAAAAGGATCCACGTTAAAAAATGAGACCACCAACTCAACACAACATCGGAGACAACATTAACCAACGCAAGCACGCGACCACCACATACACAGGGAGAATAACCTAGACTAAAATACATTAAAATAAATCCGACATGTCCACAGTGGAGAAGCAGGTAGGAGATAGTGGAGCAGCAAAACGTGCAGCGATGATAGAGGCGTGGGACACCCACTGAAGCTAGGGTGATATCCAAGGCACCAAAAACTGTCATCCACTGCCCGGAGTGGAACGTAACAGGAGGAGGAAAGCGATGGCCGACAAGTATGGCAAAGGGAACCACCCACCCCGCCGCACCACCGAAACAAACCCAAATAGGCTGAAACAATATTTCCAAGGGCAAAGCCCTCGGGGAGCCCAAAAGCACCGGGAACAACTGTCACGCCCCAATCCCGACATGCGTCCAAGATTGACACGTGACATCACCAATTTCCCGTATCTCAACATACCCCGTCTCCGGAATATGGTAAATCAAACCTTGAGAAACAAATCAAATAGAAATTTTTGTATACTTTATGGCTGCATCTAACCTCCTTGTTAGACTGCCTACGTACCCTCAAAAGGGATCAAGCACTTCGTAGTTCAACTCTTTACTACACTTGAACATTCATCACATAGACAACTAGGTCTCAGCAAAATACCACAATTCAACTATGTAGCACCTCAAGGAACATTTAACACGCACAATAGTAAACTCTAGTCATATCGTCATTCATCCACACATATGCATTCCAACACCATCCAATTATCACATCAATCAATAATGCCAATCACCATATCATCAATAACACATACAATTCATTGGAATGTCGGGTTAGAGCGACTCAGTTCGGCCGAAGCCTACATCTCAAAACTATCTCAATCCAAACTTGAATGGGTTCCAGACTTCTCAACGGAACCATAATACCAAACGGGATTTCGGACCATCACTCAACGAAATCCAAACTGAGATACGATTCCGGACCATCACTCAACGGAATCGCGGAGTAGAAGGAATTCCGGACCATCACTCAACAGAATCCAAACCAAGATACAATTCCGGACCATCACTCAACGGAATCGCGAAGTATAAGGGATTTCGGACCATCACTCAACGGAATCCACACGAGGATACGATTCCGGACCATCACTCAACGGAATCGCGAAGTGGAATGTATAACACCAATCAATGAAACAAAGACATGGACCGAGTTAACCAAGTTATAAAGGCTCAACGAACGAGAAATGAAATAATGACACGAGGGTGAAACATGGTTCAAGCAGCAAACCCCATGACAATGGGTTAACGGTCCACTTCTAGCCCTCACACTTCATCACACTCATCCAATCATACCATACAACCATATTTCCAATGCACAAGTCAAATCATACATAATAAACATAGATCGATGTCCAGAAACAAAAATAACAGTTCAATAGAATTCCCATTTAATACACATAGATCTATGACATAAATATATAGAATTCACATTTAGCCCAAATCTTAATCATAAATTATATTAATATAAGAAATCAAGGTAATAACTATATCCCATTTATTCAAATCATTCTCCAACCGAAGTAGACTCACTAAACTTCATTTAATCTTCCGTAGTACTATTTTTTTTATTGATTAGGACGTTTCATGACATACTTACCAAAAGTAATCTCTCAATCAACAGTAGGGTCCACAAACTTACATAATTTGATCCGGAAGATCCGCACCTCGGATTTCCGATCCGTAACTTCCTAAAGTCCACATTATGCTCAAATAACAACATACCAAAATCTCAACTTGATCCGACGGTCAAATCTCTATCAATTCCAAATTCAAGTGTAGGTTGACATTTAATTTTACAAACTTAGAAATCCAATTAGAGAAGATCTGTAAATCGGATTCCTGATCCGTAAGTTTCTATGATCCTCAAATATTATGTTCTATCACGCATCAAGGTTTGGTGACGATCCAACGGCCAGATCATCGATTCATATTTTGACTAAGTAAGGTATCATAACGAAACTAAGTCCAAACAATCAAATTTCGTCATATGGATATCAAACATGAACTCAGGGCATCTAATAGTACTTAAAAGACATCGTCGGACCACTGGCCAGGCCGCCACCGCAAGCGCCGCCGTGGGTGGCGGTCGGCCGTCCCGACTTGCCGGAAAATTCAACTATTTTTAAAAATTACCAAAAATTACAGAGATGAAGATCTCGAAGTGTAGAACAAACTTTATACCTGTGGCCAAGTCCAATTTGGCCGGGAAAGCCTCCAATTCCATCAAAACCCGTCGGCACCCTAAGAATTGGGTGTTTCTTGATTCGTCTTCAACTCGACTCCGATGCTTCAATCAATGATTGGACATTGTTCCTGAGCTCTAGGGAGGTACTTTGATGGTGAGAATAGATGGAAATCATTTCACAAATGGCGGATTCCACCACCGTGCCCCGTGAACCCGCCGGTGCTAACTCACGAATTTGAGATCCATTCGTGTTAATTTTTGAATGAATATGGAAGAGAAGATGATGTTAAGATGATTCCAGGTAGTGGGTGGCTGCAATTCGACGGAAAAATCGCCTGAAAAGGCGTCGAAATCATCCATTTCCGCCGGTATGCCCGCGGGTCACGGTGACCCGGTTTTGTTGGGTATTTGGGATGGATCCCCTCCATTTCCTTCCCCCTCCTTTCCCTCCTTTGTTTTCTGATTGGGCAGCCCTCTTCTTCTCTCATCTCCCAATTCGCTGCACCTTTCCCCTTTTTTCTTCCCTCCTGAAACTCTCCTCTCCTTCTCTCCGCTGCTCCCCCGCAGCTTCCCCCTTCTTTTCTTTTATTTTTCTTTTCCTTCTTTAGCTGCCATTTGGCAGCTCCAAAATTTATTTCTATTTTTTTTTTCCTCTTCAACCACTCACATGGTTTTCCTCTTTTTTTTTTTTTTTTTTTTTCACATTACACGACCGAGGTGTTTTAAAAAAAACATACGTCGTAAATATAAAGTGTAAAGATTAATAATACGAAAAAAACATAATTTCAAATAGTGAAATATGGGGACGGGATTTCACAACAACGATTCTGCACATCAAAACTGTGAGCAACCAAGAGGCCCCTGCCGGGAACACCCAAAATTGACGCCACCCAGGACAAAGCACGACAGATCCGAAGGCCCACCACGCCAAAGCGAGGGAAAGACCTAGCGAACGTGTTACGGGGACAACAATGATACATGTGTGTCAGTGTTTGAGGTTTGTAAAAAAAAAAAAAAAATAAAATGGTTTGTGTGAAATTATATTATTGGTCAAAATTTTATTTTGTGATAGAAGATCAAATTGTCTTTTGACCTCTTTTGATTGATAAAGAGCATTTTGTTAATAAGTAATTTAGCTTAATGAAATAGGGTGAATAATTATGTTTATTAACTAAATACTCATAACTGTATACAACGGGTGATAAAACGAAGAATATGCGGAGTTGACCTATCATGTTAGATATTTAATGGGTCAAGTTTTTTGGTAGTAATTGGTCCATGCATGCAAGTGCTTATTGGTACAACTCAAGTCAAATTTTACTACGTGTAATTGTTTCATGTTTTGTGATTGTACCGATCCAACTTTGATTTCGAAAAGGAATTAAAGGTAAAGAGGTGCTTAGCCAATCAGCCCCGCCCTTGGTGATTGACCACCATCGTCCTTTTCTCCACTGCAGCGCGACGACGACTCACCTATACTCGAAACGCCGCCACCAAGCCTACAATGCACTCACGTGTACGTTCAAACTTTGTCGTATAATGATGCATTATTTGTTTTAAGCCGCCATTACAGTGCTACCATAACGTTCCTGAGTGTGCGTCTTCGTCCCCATTGTTCCCCACATCAAGCTTAATACACGTACAATGATCACATCAGGGAACAGTAGACGAGTGCTCGTCTACCTCACAAATGACAAATCCACACACTGTATCCTCAGAATAAACTTTTGTTAAAGATCGATTATTACAATTTTCATAAATGTTGATGATGATGCAGCAGCTGGCTGGTAAGCTCTTTGTTTGCTTCCTTGTTGCATTGAGTTGCTTCCGGCTGCCGGGACTTGCTCAGCCTCCTCAGTTGCCCCAAGAGGAAGGTGAGTTGAGTTGAGTTGAGTTGAGTTGTTTATATTTATACACACACAGACCTGTTGTATATATTTTATATACATCCATAGCTGGTACGTACGAGGACTCATCCATGACTGGATCTATAAGCTCTTTATTGCCGTCATTTAACTGGCTGAAGTTTGCAGACCTAGCAGTAGATCAGTGTGCTCCCCCCTCCACACCCAGTTCGAATCCCTCTCCTTGTAGCTTAGATTAGATTAATTACATTCTCAGTCCAGAATCTAGATCATTTTTTGCATCAAGTTCTTCTAGAGCATGGTGTAGAGCTTCGTGTATAGAGCTCAATGATTATGCTGATTTCATTACGAAATACACCTTATATTACACAAAGAAAAGTAGGGTACTCTCGGCCTTGCCCTTTATCTCATTTTACATTGATTTCTTTTCTGTTGCTGTTTGAATCTGGATGCCATTGCCTTTTAGTTGATGCTCTCCGACAAGTTGCTACCACGATGGGGGCCAAATATTGGAGTTTCAACGCTGGTGCTGATGCTTGCCGAATTGATATGGTGGGTGTAACAGAGAACCAACCAAGGGGATCCCAGAAAAATACCGATTGCGAATGCAACTTTGAGAACAACACTGTTTGTCATGTCGTAAAACTGTATGGTTCATTTGAACTTCATGTCTCACCTTGATTTTTCCATGACTTAAGCTCTCAATTTCGGTAGTTCTGCTCAATACTTTAACTATTTGTTAAACGTTTTACAGAATGATCAAGGGTTATAGTTTGCCAGGTTTGCTTCCACCCCAACTCGTCAAGCTTCCTTACCTCCGAGAAATGTATGAGCTAACGTATTTGAATTACTTGATTTTCGAGATTTGGACGATACATATCTTTATATCTTAATGAAAGTAACATTTCTTTCCGTGTAGTGATTTTGCTTACAACTATCTCAAGGGTACAATACCACGGGAATGGGCTTCAATGAAATTAACTTATATGTGAGTCTTTTGAATTTCTGTACTGAAAAGGTTTTAAACGGGTTGCTATGTATATTTATTAGTGAATTTTCTGCAGTTCTGTTCTTGCCAATCGCTTATCAGGTGTAGTTCCAAGGGAGTTGGGAAACATGACCACTCTGACATTCCTGTACGTGTTGTTTAACTATACTACATGCTTCGTTAGTTGCTAGTTGACCTATATAGTAATGAAATTTCCATATGATATTTGTTACATCAACGTTCTTTTTCGCTTCTTTTACAAATCATCAGGAACCTTCAAGAAAACCAGTTTTCTGGTATTCTTCCTACTGAGCTTGGGCATTTGGTCAGTTTACAGAATTTGTAAGACATCAAATCCTCTTATTCCCAATTTTTCAAAAGGAATAGAAACTTGAGTTAATAGCCCCTTGCTGCATGTTGCAAGTGTAGGTTTATTTCCTCAAATCAGCTGACTGGAAACTTGCCAGAGACGTTTTCCGAGCTAAGGAGTTTAAGCGATTTGTAAGGTTTAATTAGATTTGTTTCTCTTTTATAGCATTATACTGATTCTCGTGTCTGATAATCAAAATTATACTGCAATGCAGCCGGATGAATGATAACAACTTTAATGGAACACTCCCGATTTGGGTGCAGAATTGGAAGCAACTCGGAAGATTGTAAAATCCTTATATTTTTTTTTAGTGAAACAAGCTGTTCTCATTGCCTTTCGAATTTTTAAAATTTTTATAGCATGTATTAATCTTTTTTATTTCCAAAATCTTTTCTTGAAGAGATATGCATTCAAGTGGACTGGAGGGACCAATCCCATCAACTATTTCTTTTTTGTACAATTTGAAAGAGTTGTGAGTAATTTGGATCCTCATTCCGCTAAGTTATTTTTTACATGATCTTTCCTGCAGATTTGATTAATTGTTCTGTACATCGTGGTGTGTCTTTGTACAGGAGGATTAGTGACACAAATGCACCGAGTCAGGGATTTCCTGTGCTGAGAAATATGACAGGCCTAGTAACATTGTATGTTTGAGAGAGAGCTATGTCATTGAACACTTAGATGATTTCATATACATTTATACTCACAAGCGCACACTCATGCGCATATCTTTTTCTGTCCAATGGCTATAACTAGAACTGTTTGGCGCTGATTATTTAACTAATTGAAGGATTTTGAGGAACTGTAACATTTCCGGAGAGATCCCTGCATATATCTGGTCCATGAAGAACCTGGAGATGTTGTAAGTAATAAAACTCGTAAAAACTTTACTTTTGATGCTTGAGTCACACCACACACAGACACCTACAGAAGTGAATGTCTGCAATAAAGCGGAATAGTACAGAAGTCTCCCGCTGGAATGAGCTATCTGCCCAGCTTCCTAAATGTAAAATATTATCTGACTACAATCAGCACCCTGCTCTGGAGGAGGAATGTATGTCGAGCGCAAACATATAGTTCATTTTTCAAACAACGTTTCTTGGATGCAATCAACCCTTTACTTATTCTGTCATATATTTGGTTAATGAATCTGTGTTAGGATGGAGGTTGACTGATTGTTACTATGCGATGGTCAGGGATGTCAGTTTCAACAACCTAGTGGGCAAACTTCCATCCACGATAGGAGCTGAGAGTCTGAAATTTGTGTAAGTGAGAAATGCAGTAACCTAATCGCTGAACTCAGCATCTTTCTTGGTAGTATTGTAAGGTACAATACTGATACTCTACGTTGCTTTGATTAGCTTTTTGACTGGTAACCTGCTAAGTGGAAATGTTCCGAAGTCAATCTTGCTGGAGGAAAGTAATGTGTACGTTTGTTTCCTGAACGCTTCCTATTAATACCTCGTTTCTGTGTATATACCGTAAATGTCTCCCCTTCTTACTCCTAATTACATGGCACTCAGGTTCCTGTTTTGTTGCAAAACTGAGTACAGTTACTTTCTTATGATTTTTGCAGTGATTTGTCGTACAATAACTTCAAGTTGCAAGGCCCTAAGCATCCCGAATGTCAAGAACACTTGTCAGAACACATAATTTTCTCTATGGATTACTTTCTAGATTGAGGTGTTTTAGGAAAACTGAGTGTTTTCACAAACTGTCATGTTTCAGGAATCTAAATCTGAACTTGTATCGGAGCTTTTCAAAGGAGGACAACTTGTAAGATGCTTCTTTTTGTATCGGAGCTCTCCTATGTTGCTTCTTTTCAATATAAATTCTTAAGTTAATTACAAGACAATGAGCCAAATTTGCTAAAATCTTTCCGCTCATTAATTTTGTGACAGAAGGGGAATTCTTCCCTGCTTGAAGAATTTTAAGTGCCCACGATGTAAGTATACGTACTAGAGTTTGCGCATATCTCACTTTTGTCCTTTGGGATTCAAAGTTGTAAAGATGATTAGCATTTGCATCATGCTTAATTTAGTGGCTAACTCACATTTATCCTCGCCTGTCACCATTTCTTTTGGGCAGATTCAAATTGTATGCATATTAATTGTGGTGGAAGTGATATAATTGTCAAGGACGAGAATCGCACGAATGTTATGTTTGAAGGAGATGGTGGAGTTGAAGGTGGTACTGCAAAATATTTTAGGAATGAGAAAAGTATGTGGGGGTTTAGTAGCACTGGTGATTTCATGCACGGCTTTGATCGGCAAAATACACGTTACTCTATCTCGCTGGAGTCTTCAAATCTCTCTGAGTTATATACGACAGCACGCACATCTCCACTTTCGCTTACATATTTCCACTACTGTTTGGAAAATGGAATTTACACTATAACTCTCCACTTTGCGGAAATCATGTTCACAAATGATGAAAAATACAGTAGCCTTGGGAGGCGTATTTTCGATATCTATGTTCAGGTAATTATCTACACCGCTCAAAATGTCTATCTTTTTATGGCTGTAAGGCTGCAACTTGAGGTTTTGATAAGAGACCATTGTTCTTCAGGAAAGGTTGGTGTGGAAGGATTTCAATATCGAAGATGAGGCAGGTATGGCTCAAAAGAAATTAGTTAAGCAAGTATCTAATGTCAATGTGACAAGTAATGTCTTAGAGATCCGATTCTATTGGGCTGGAAAAGGAACAACGGCGATTCCAGAGAGAGGAAATTATGGTCCCCTTATATCAGCCATCTCTGTGGTTTCTGGTGAGTCAGTCTTGTTGACATTTCCTATGCTGTCATTTTAGTACCA
Organism: Cotoneaster glaucophyllus; assembly: GCA_036320875.1. Taxonomy (NCBI): domain Eukaryota; kingdom Viridiplantae; phylum Streptophyta; class Magnoliopsida; order Rosales; family Rosaceae; genus Cotoneaster; species Cotoneaster glaucophyllus. The sequence continues at coordinate 4,865,768 of CM070066.1, forward strand.
TCATATGAACTGAAGGTTGAGTGAAGGTTTCCTGTCATATCATAGATTCTGAGATTGTGCAAAGGTTTACTCATTTGCTTGAAAGTACTTCTGGCTTCTGAGTGACGTTAATTTGTTTAGTTTACTCATTGGCCAGATTTTAAACCCTGTAAGAATGGCGGAACTGTGCGAACTATTTATATCATTGCCGGTGTTGGTGTTGGGGGATTGTGCCTAACACTCTTCATGCTGGCAATCCTTTGGTGGAAAGGATGTTTGGGAGGAAAAAGAGGGAGACAACAAGGTGCATATTACATTAAACCAGCAATGTCATGTCCAAGAGAATATGTTAAATAACACCAGGAACTCATCGGCCTACTTTATTTTCTTTTTGGAACAGATATTGTAGGACAAAATATGCAGACGGGAACTTTTACTTTAGAACAAATCAAAGCTGCCAGTAACGACTTTGATTCTGCAAACAAGATTGGAGAAGGCGGTTTTGGCCCTGTCTTTAAGGTAGCGCTTTTTTTTTTTGTTTTTGTTCCCAGCATATGAAATTCTCATGATTTGAAAAGTAGATTCTAAAATTTAAGGTGGGGATGCAGGGTCAGTTACCTGATGGTTCATTGATAGCAGTTAAGCAGCTCTCATCCAATTCAAAGCAAGGAAATCGCGAATTTTTAAATGAGATGGGCATGATAACTTGTTTACAGCACCCGAATCTAGTGAAACTGCATGGATGCTGCATTGAAGGGGATCAATTATTGCTGGTGTATGAATACATGGAAAACAATAGTCTTGCACATGCCTTATTCGGTAGGTTTTCTGTCATTTTCTCTAATCCTGAACTTTTATGGCTTCGGTTTGATCAACTGAAGATCGGAGTACTTAACATTTGATCACTTATATAATTTTTCGAAAGAGAACGAAATAATAATTGTATTGGATGAGCAAGAAGTAAATTTTTTTTGGATGATATATAGATCAGGAGAACCATCAGATTAAACTGGACTGGCCTACAAGGCTTAAGATCTGTATTGGGATAGCAAGAGGTTTAGCATTTCTGCATGAAGAATCAAGAATCAAGATTGTTCACAGAGACATAAAAGCTACCAATGTACTGCTGGATGCAGATATTAACCCGAAAATATCTGACTTTGGATTGGCTAAACTTTATGAAGAGGAGAAAACACACATTAGCACCAAAGTTGCTGGAACAATGTCAGTTACAATTAAATTTTCTTGGACGCACGCTTACATATTTATGCATTGTTTTTTCTTTTTAATTGGAATAACCAAATGTTCGGATGATCTTAATCTGCAGAGGATATATGGCACCAGAATATGCATTATGGGGTCACTTGACCTACAAAGCAGATGTTTACAGTTTCGGAGTTGTTGCCTTGGAAATTGCCAGTGGGAAGAAGAACAGCCATGTCCCAAATTACAGTTGCCTCTCTCTCCTGGACTGGGTACAAATTACGGCTTTTCAATCTCTCAAGCCATTGCATAAAATTGTAGTTTCTCGACAACTTTATGTTAATCAGTAGGAAACCTTTTGATAAAGTGAAATTTCTGTGGTTGCATGCAGGCCTATCAGTTGCAACGAACTGGAAAATTGAAGGAGCTGATTGATGAGAACTTAGGGACTGAAGTCAACGACAAAGAAGCAGAAGTTGTGGTTAAAGTCGGTCTGCTGTGCACAAATGCTTCTGCGTCACTTAGGCCTACCATGTCCGAGGTGGTGAGCATGCTCGAAGGACAAACAGAAGTCCCAGACATTATCCCAGAAGCGAGTACATCATCAAATGCTACTGAAGATTTGAGGTTCAAGTCCTTGAGAGATGTACATCATCAAAGCCGAACACAGAGTTTGAGTGGCAGTCAGTCTCAGAATTCGGCAGATGCTAATACATTTTGCTCGTCCTCTTCATCACATCAGGCCATGAATTGAGTTAAATCCGACTTCCTAAAATGGCTATAGTTTCTAAATTTATAAGTTTTTGTACTATACAAAAATCCGACCTCCTCTACCAATTGCTTCTTCTCTATTTTTCAAATGAACATTGCTCAATGAAAAGTTATTGATTTCGGCTTTCGACAGCTTAGCAATGATCATCAACTCGACTTTACTTGAAATTTTATCATACTCCAGCAGTTTTTAACCGTTAGATCATTGGTCGAAATGTTGTGATTTACAGCTCAAAATTTAAGTGTCATATACGATCTGGAAGTGGCTATTGATCATATAGAAGCAGAAAAGAAACATTTGAAGAGTTCTGGTACCATGGCGACCAATAGTAGGTGGCAACCGATCAATCGGAGACGGGCAGAGAAATCCTCTTGCATTTCATGTTTAGTTTTTGTGTCTTATATGGGCTGGGTTTCGCACTTCTTGGTTGGATACTTGAATTCTATGCATGGTGGAGAAATTTTGATAATTTGCTTATTTTATTAGGATAAGGATTTTAGAATTTAGAATTTGATTCCAACTTGAATTAGGATTCTCATTATAAATTAAGCCCTATGCACTAAAAATAAGACCTTAAGGTTGGTTTATTTTTAGTGCAAGCTTTGAATGCTATCTTCATATGAGAAGAACTCGTATAAAAATTATAGTGTAGAAACAAGACTTACTATTTGATGATTGATAACCCACGAAACTATTCCACCTAAAAACATTCACGGTGCTTTGAATTCTACGTGAGCATTCATTCTTTCTTGGGTTTATATCACAAATGGTCTCTGAAATTGACCCAGCCAATCAAGATGGTCCCTGAAACTGAAAATCCATCAATGTAGTCCATGAAATTTGGTGTCGCGAATCAATGTAGTCCTTCCGTCACAACTCCGTTAAAAATTCTGTTATGTGCTGATGTGGCACATAATTGGGTTCCACAATATAATAAAATATTGCCATGTGGATTAAAAGTATTTAAATAATAATTAAAAAACTATTTTATATAATTAAAAACAAAAAAAAAAGAGAAAAAGAAGAAGAAGATGACTGTTCATCATCTTCTTCTCCTCCTCCACCACCACCCTCCCTCGTCCTAGTGACTCAACCCATAAGTCCTTTAATGGTTAGATTATCTTTTCATTGCTGCAACTTTCCTGTAATATAGTATATGGTTGAACAATGGATTTATTTCTCTCTCATCTGGTTCAGACAAATCTTCTGGAAGGTCAATGGGCAGAGAGCATGGTTTGTCTAATTCTAATGTACCCAGACTGGTATGTATGACGATGCTTCTGTTACTGTTGACATTTCTCATGAGGACTTTTATGTTTCTTAGCGATAATTGGAGCTTTTATTCCATTATATGATTGTCAAACAAAAAGCTTGTCAACATCCCAGACGAGCAAATCAGATCCAGAATCTGATGGTGAGATGACGCAGCATATTAAGATATTTAGCCACTTAGTTATTTTTTGTGATCTGATCCAGAATGATGTTGCGAATTATATGAAGGGGCTGTAAGTGCTTTGGATGGTGAAAACATATGTTCCAGTTCTCGGCTTACAACTCCAGTATTGGATGCTGCTTCTGGAGAAGGTCAGTTTATTCACCAGCAATGCCAAACTTAAGTATGACCGCTGGCTATTTAGCTTGGCATATTTGGACTTACTAATTTGGTGGTCTTACTCACAGTGTGGAAGGGAGGGTGGTGGAGGAGGAGGAGGAGTTACAGTCGGAGGAGAAGAAGATGATGAACAGTCATCTGCTTCTTCTTTTTCTCTTTTTTTTTTTGTTTTTAATTATATAAAATAGTTTTTTAATTATTATTTAAATACTTTTAATCCAATATTTTATTATATTGTGGAACCCAATTATGTGCTACATCAGCACATAACAGAATTTTTAACGGAGTTGTAACGGAAGGACTACATTGATTTGCGACACCAAATTTCAGGGACTACATTGATGAATTTTCAATTTCAGGGACCATTTTGATTGGGTGGGTCAATTTCAGGGATCATTTGTGATAAAAACCCTTCTTTCTTTTCACAACATATGGCATTATTTTCTTTCTATTTTTCGTTAAAACGGACCACAATGTTCACCTGTCGTGCGTTTCCATCACGCGTGCAATTATCACCTCAAAACAAACGTGCAGTGATCTCAGTGAACAGTAAAAATGTACCCACTTCTCTCTCAAAATTATCCACATCCATGGAGTCCTCATAACTTTCACAGATTGTTGCTTTGATCTCTCACTCCTTATAAGAACTGGCTGCCTGCAAAAATTACCCAATTACTACAATTTCATTGCTAAGTGGTGACGATGCATCAGCTGGCTGGTAACCTCTTTCTCTTTGTTTGCTTCATTATTATTGCATTGAGTTGCTTCGCACTTCGGGGACTTGCTCAGCTGCCTAAGTTACCCCAACAGGAAGGTGAGTGTTTATTACTATGTATCTTTCTACTGTTTACAATCCCTAGTTGCCTGTTTGGATTTGGCCTGCCTGATATGGGCAACCCAAACTGAGAATTGTTCGGTTTTCATTTTCGAGTTATCACTATGAAGGATCCTCCTTTCGAGACTGCCAAAAGCGCTTATATATGCATATAAGCGCTTTTGTTACAAACATGTTCGGATTTTATTGACAATCCAAGTGCTTCCTGAAGAAGAGTTAGGTGCTTCTCAACGCAAAAAAGCACTTATAAGTTTTGTTGTCAATCGTAATCTGAAGTGTTTTCAGTCGTTTGAACCTTCCATAAGCAATCTAGAGAATATATAAGCTCCTTTATCAAAGTTGCATCTAGTCTTGGCTTTCACTTATTGCTTGTTTACAGTATTGATTTGCTACATGCTATGATGCTTATAGTACTGTTTGAGTTTGGATGCCTTTTAGTTGATGTTCTCCAAGAAATTGCTACCACGATGGGTGCAAAATATTGGACTTTTAACGCGGATGCTTGCCGAATTGAAACCGTGGGTCTAACAAAGAAGCAACCGAAGGGATCCCATGGAAATACTGATTGTGATTGCAACTTTGAGAACAACACTGTTTGTCATGTTGCAACGCTGTATGAGTCTTGACTTTTACTTTTTCTTTGATTTTTTCATCTCCATCGGCTTAAGAAGGCAACACCTTCCCTGTCACAGCTCTGAATCTCGGTAACAACTTTAATATCATGTGTTTAATGTGTTACAGAACGCTCAAGGGTTACAGTTTACCTGGGTTGCTTCCACCTCAGCTCGTCAAGCTTCCTTACCTTCGAAAAATGTAAGAGCTATCATATTTGACTTACATGATACACATTTGAGGTTCGGAATTGGATGCTACATATCTTCAAAGTAATATTTCTCTCTTGTAGTGATTTTGCTTACAACTATCTCAATGGTACAATACCGCAGGAATGGGCTTCAACGAAATTAACTTATATGTGAGCCTTTCGAATTTCTTGGAAAATGTTTTGATCTCGTTGCTATGTACGTATATCTAATAGTGAATTTCCTGCAGCTCTGTTCTTGTCAATCGGTTATCGGGGCAAATCCCAAAGGATTTGGGAAATATTACCACTCTGACATTCCTGTACGTAACTGCATTTTGATTCAAGTTCTTGTGATTGTTGTGAAAATATACTCACAAAAATGATACATTAACTTTCCTTTCTTTTTCTTTCGTAAATCATCAGGAACCTTGAGGCGAACCAATTTTCTGGTATTGTTCCTACTGAGCTTGGGAATTTGGTTAATTTGCAGACTTTGTAAGTTACCAAACCTCTCTTTATATTTCTAAAAAGGATTTAGAGTAGTTTATGTTGAGTTGATAGTTCATACTGCATGTTGCAAATGTAGGATGCTTTCCTCCAATCAGCTGACTGGATACTTGCCAGAGACGTTTTCTGGGCTAAGGATTTTAAAAGATTTGTAAGATTCAATTAGATTTGCTGCTTTTTATAATAAACTGGTGCTTGTAACTAATTAATCAGCAAAATTCTAATGAAATGCAGCCGAATAAATGATAACAACTTTAGTGGAACACTACCCGATTGGGTACAGAATTGGAAAAAACTCACAAGATTGTAAGATCCTTGTAATTTCGTTAAACAAGTTGTTCCCATCGCCATTTGACCATTTAAAAGTTTATACCCTGTATGAATCGTTTTCTTTTTTCAATTGCCTTGTTGAAGGGAAATGCATTCGAGTGGACTGGAAGGACCGATTCCATCTAATATTTCTCTCTTGAACAATTTGGAAGAGTTGTGAGTAATTTGCATTCTCATTCTGCTCAGTTTTCTGCATGATCTTTCGTGTATCCTTGACTAGGTAATTCTGCGCATCATGTCATATGTTATGCAGGAGGATTAGTGACACAAATGGACCATATCAGGAATTTCCTTTGCTGAGAAATATGACAAGCCTAGTAAGATTGTATGTCGAGAGAGCTTCACCGTTGAATGCTTTGACAAGCTTGATGATTTTATATGCATGTATAAGTGCAAGCGCATACTCACGCACACAGACAATCATGTTTTCCTACTTGTTGCAAAAGACAAAACTCCATTTTTCATCAATTGTTAAAACAAAATCCAACCGCTGACGAAAGCATTTTATTGCATTTGATTATTACCGCTGGTTTTTTGACCTAACAATTGGTGAGCATGAATTTGGTGCTCATCATTGAGTTCTTCTGCCAAAATTTGTATGTGTATCTGCTGTTCTTTTTCTATTCAATAGCTGTAAGCCTCTAACTAAGAGCTGTTTGATGCTGATTATTTAACAAATTGAAGGGTTTTGAGGAACTGCAATATTTCCGGAGAAATCCCCGCGTATATCTGGTCCATGAAGAATCTAGAGATGTTGTAAGCAATAAAATTTGATTCAATGTATCTGCTGAATGAAATCTGTGTTAGGACTTAGGATGGAGGCTAATTGATTGTTATTATAAAATGGTGATAGGGATGTCAGTTTCAACAAGTTAGCAGGCAAACTTCCATCGACGATAGGAGCTGAGCGTCTAAAATTTGTGTAAGTGCGAAATTATTTACGTTTTGATACTATCAGTTTTAATCCACAACAGAGAACAGTCAGTGGATTTCAAATTCTGGATACACCAGTAATAACTATTACAGGACAATAGTGACGATTTTTATACAAGCATGTACGTCTGCATCTGCACACTAGCAAATCGGCACACTAAACAGTTTTTCATCTCAACAACTTGCTTTTTGACAATAACCATGTCATAGAAATAAAACCAAATTGATGAAGTTCGCATCTTTCTTTATAGTCCAGATATCAAATGCTAATACTATGTGTTGCTTTGATTAGCTTTTTGACTGGCAACCTGCTAAGTGGAAACGTGCCAAGATCAATCTTGAGAGATGGAAGTAATGTGTAAGTTCGTTTTCTGAAATGTTTTCTATTAGCTTATGGTTCCTCTTTATTTCTGCATTCTACTAAGTTCCAAATTATGTGTATCTACCGTTGTATATTGCAAATATCTCCCCTTCTTATTTCTAATTCCATGGCACTCAGGTTCCTGTTTTGTTGCAAAACTGAGAGTTGTTGTTTATGCTTTTTTTTGCAGTGATTTGTCGTACAATAACTTCACATTTCAAGGCCCTGAGAAACCGGATTGTCAAAAGAACTTGTCCGAACAGATACTATTCTCTACAGATTACTTCTTAGATTACGGTGGTTAAGAAAACTAATAGTTTTTTCACCAACTGTCCTGTTTCAGGAATCTAAATCTAAACTTGTATCGGAGCTCTTCAGAGGAGAACAACTTGTAAGATGCTTCTTTTTGTTTTGCTTGATTCTTTCTTTATATGTTTTCTTTTCACTTTCGTAAGTTAACTTCAAAATTTGCTTATTCAACGTTCGGATCAATCTGTGACAGAAGGGGAATTCTTCCATGCTTGAAGAATTTTAAGTGCCCACGATGTAAGCATACTTGCTGGAGTTTAAGTATTACGGACTGCTATGAGACTAATTTGAAACCAATAGCCTTATTTTACGCCTAAAAATTCAGTGTCGAGTTCATTTACGAACATGCACATATAAATTTAGCAATTACACCATCTTTGAATTTATCTTCACTCGTGACAATTTTTTGGGCAGATTCAAACTGTATGCATATTAATTGTGGTGGGAGTGACATAATTGTCAAGGACAAGAATAACGCGAGCGTCATGTTTGAAGGAGATGGAAGAGTTGAAGGTGGCAGTGCCAAATATTTTAGAAATGAGAAAAGTATGTGGGGATTTAGTAGCACCGGAGACTTCATGGATGACTTCGAGCTGCAGAATACACGCTACTCTGTATCTCTAGCATCTTGCAATCTTTCTGAGCTATATACAACAGCACGCATATCTCCGCTTTCACTTACTTATTTCCACTATTGTTTAGAAAATGGGATTTACACTATAACTCTCCACTTTGCGGAGATAAAATTCACTAATGACAAGAGACACACTAGTCTTGGGAGGCGTATTTTCGATATCTATGTTCAGGTAATTAGCAACACTAATCGGATTGCCATCTTTATGTTCTTGTGACTCAAGGTTTTGACAAGGTCATTTTTTTATCAGGAAAAGTTGGTGTGGAAGGATTTCAATATTGAACATGAGGCAGGCATGGCTCAAAAGAGATTAGTTAAGCAAGTCGATAATGTCAATGTAACAAGTAACGTCGTAGAGATCCGGTTCTACTGGGCTGGAAAAGGGACAACAAGGATTCCGGAGAGAGGAAACTATGGTCCCCTCATATCAGCTGTCTCTGTGGTTTCCAGTGAGTCAATCTTGACGTTTCCTTTGCATTTTAGTACCATCATTTAAACTGAAGGTTGTCCAAAGGCCTTCCTAAGATACTGTAGAATATGAAAGGCAGTTCTGCAGTATTAGTGCATATTGAATATTTGATTGTTTTCACAGTTCATGATTTTGCCTATCTGATAAAATCCTTGTGGTCAGCATTATCTTCCTTCTTTTTGCTCGAAACCTTTTTGTGAGTGAGCGTAACTGGTTCATTCTTTTGTTCAGACTTTAAACCGTGTACAAATGGTGGAACTGTGCGAACCATTTACATCATTGCCGGTGGTGTTGGGGGAATCTGCCTAACACTAGTCATACTAGCAATCCTTTGGTGGAAAGGATGTTTGCGAGGAAAAAGGGGGAGACAAAAAGGTGCATATTACATTAAACATCTCATTTTCAAATTGCTAGCTTGCATCCTGCTGAAAATTATATCGAAAAGCTGCTACTAATAACGACTTTGATTCTGCAAAAATGATGTTTGGCATACTTTAATGTCTTCTTGTACAGATCTTCTTGGACGAGATATGCAGATGAGGACTTTTACTTTGAAACAAATAAAAGCTGCTACTAATTACTTTGATTCTGCTAAAAAGATTGGAGAAGGTGGCTTTGGTCCTGTCTACAAGGTAGCCCAGATTTCCTTTGGAATATATATAGAACTCTCAAATAAAGTCCTCTTCTTGCAATACAAAATCTTCAGGGCAAAAAGTAAATTCTAAAATTTACTGTTTGAATGCAGGGTCACTTACCCGATGGTTCATTGATAGCAGTTAAGCAGCTCTCGTCCAATTCAAAGCAAGGAAATCGTGAATTTTTAAACGAGATGGGCATGATAACTTGTTTGCAACACCCAAATCTAGTGACACTGCATGGATGCTGTATTGAAGGGGATCAATTATTACTGGTGTACGAATACATGGAAAACAATAGTCTTGCGAATGCCTTATTCGGTAACTTTTATGACGTCAATAAAATCTGAATATACAGGACATTTAACATTTGATTTTACGTTTCTTGTGGACATTCTATAATTCTAACGTTTCTGTTAAGGGAAGTTTTCAGATTTGATTATCTGTTTTTTATTTGTACACTTAGAAGTATTTTTGGTTGGATGATATATAGGCCCGGAGAACCGTATAAACCTGGACTGGCCTACAAGGGTTAAGATCTGTGCCGGGATAGCAAGAGGTTTAGCTTTTTTGCATGAAGAATCAAGGCTCAAGATTGTTCACAGAGACATAAAAGCCACCAATGTGCTGCTGGATGGGGATTTGAACCCTAAAATATCGGACTTTGGATTGGCTAAACTTTATGATGAAGAGAAAACACACGTCAGCACCAAAGTTGCAGGAACCATGTCAGTTGTCTTAAAATTTTCCTCGACACATGTTTACATAGATACGTAAGTTTTGTCATTTTTACTGGAAAGTGACAACTTATTAGGACTATCTTAATTTGCAGAGGATATATGGCCCCAGAATATGCGCTATTGGGTCACTTAACCTACAAGGCAGATGTTTACAGTTTCGGAGTTGTTGCGTTGGAAATTGTTAGTGGGAAGAAGAACAGTTATGTGCCAAGTAACGCTTGTGTCTCTCTCCTTGACTGGGTAGTATACAGCTTTCAATCTCTCGAGCTACTGCATAATTTGTGGTTTTTTCCGACAATTTTATGTTAATCAGCGAGAAACCTTTTGATAAAGCGAAATTTCCATTGTTGCATGCAGGCCTATCAGTTGCAACAAGATGGAAACTTGAAGGAGCTAATAGATGAGAGCTTAGTGAGTGAAGTCGATGGCAAAGAAGCAGAAGTAATGCTTAAAGTCGGTTTGCTGTGCACGAATGTTTCTCCGTCACTTAGACCTACCATGTCCGAGGTGGTGAGCATGCTTGGAGGACAAACAACAGTCCCGGACACGAAGCCAGAAGCGAGATATTATGCACTGAAGATTTGAAGCTCAAGGCCTTGAAAGATCGACATCATCAAAGGCAAGCACAAAGTTCAAGTGGAAGCCAATCCGAGAATTTGGCAACTTATAGTACATTTTGCTCTTCCTCTACTTCAGGCCATGAATCGAGTTCAAGCAAATTTGAATCAAGATCCCGAGGACATCATGCATAGTAGCAGTCTAGCTAGTTGTCTATCCTTCTCTTGTAATTTTTTCATACTAATTTTGCGAGTTTCCTTAGCAAGTACATATGCTCTTCCTTAAGAAAAATATTAAATATTTGGATAAATTACAAAAAACTACCTCAATTATGGGTCAAACGACACTATAATACCTCATCTTTTAAAAGTGACAATGTCATACTTCATCTTAAGAATTTGTGCCAATGTTAGACCTCTGTTAGTTTTTTTGTTAATTTCTTTGTTAAATGCTGACATGGTCAGAGATTGACCTATTCACTAATCCAATTGGATTAAAAAATAATTAAATATTCAAAAATTAAAAAAAATAAAAAATAAAAAATGGCCTAAGGGATTTGGCCTTCTATTTCCTCCACCAGCACCAACCCGTTTTCTTCTTCTCTTCGACAGCCACCAAACCCTTCCCCGTCCCCCCAGCCTTCTTCCCTCTCTCTTTTCTCTGGGATGCGATGTCCCTCCTCCGTCCCTCTCCCCACTCGCACTCGTCTTTCCCTCACCACCACCTCCCAACCCGATCCATCCCTCCCCTAGTCCTTCCATACCCAACCTTCCTTCACCACCCTACTGCCGCCTCTCTTCCTCCATCTTCACTAACCCACTAAAGAAACCAAAAAAACCAAGCGTACACCCAAATCCCACACCAAAAACAAAAAAACCAAACCCACACCCAAATCCCCTTCCCCTCCAACACACTCGTCACCTTCCTACCTTCTCTCCACCCAGTCCCTCATTCGACCTCTCTCCTTCGTCTGATTCACCATCAACCCCACACTTATCCCCATTCATAGTAGATCTGCCATCCTTAGTCCCTCAATTCCCTCCCTGCATTTAGCGACCCGTTGTCGCCTCCCCGAGCTTCTAACCTCGCTGCCTCCTTGCACCAGCTCGTGCTCAATTACGCTTGGGACCTCGTGGGAAGGAGAAAGATGGCAAGTTGGTGGACGCTGGCCTCGGCGCCGGTGGTTGCAGAGAGAAGAGGGAGTTAGAGTGGGAGAGAGATGCGGGAGAAGATAAAGATAAGAGAGAGAAAATGGTTGGTGCGGGTGGAAGAAATGAAGGCCCGCATCCCTAGGCATTTTTATTTGTTTAGTTTTTTAATTTTTGAATATTTAATTATTAAAAATATTTTTTATTATTTTTTAATCCAGTTGGATTTAGTGAGTGGGTCTCGTCTTTGGTCGCATCAGCATTTAACAGAAAAATTAACAGAAAAACTGACGGTGGTCTGACATTGGCACAAATTCGTAAGATGAGGTATGACATTGTCATTTAAAAAAAAGGAGGTATGATAGAGTTGTTCGACCCATAGTTGAGATAGTTTTGTGTAATTTACCCTCAATATTTAGAAGGCTTGTTTGACTAGGATATCTTTCACACCAAAGACATATGCAATTATATGAAAGCAGTATGCAAGGTATCGGTATTATTCTCATTCTTGACTAATACATAAGAAATGAAAATTTGGGTTTCAAGTTGAATTCATTTCGGACAATTGAACCTTCTCAAACTGTTTCTTTTTAAGAACCAAAAAGATTTGTGCCAAAATAACAGATGCCAAGAAGAGCAAAAGACCTTGGACACGTAATGGATCTTGAAGTACTATTTTCGCATCTCCCTGACCAGATCCACCCACATTAGGATTACTCGTTAATGGTTGATCAAGTTTGATGGATTCGCCCTCTGAAACAAGAAGTTCCGGTCCTGGAGGGATAATATCAATCACTTGACGTCTATCCGATGCATCCGCTATAGTTATTTTGTACCCCCTTTTTTCTTTTTGTATTATTTTGCTTACTATACCTGCTGTTGTAGCATTATAAACATTATTGTTACTCTTGCTCCCGTCGGGATAAATCAGACCCCTTCCCCTGTTCCCGCCTACATATATGAGATATTGTAAGAAGTGCACATCTTTCTTAGTAGAGGGGTCCGGGGAAAGAATAGGAAATGTGATTTCACTATATTTCTGACTAGGAACCGGACCTATCACAATAATATTTTTTTTAGTGGGACGATAGCTCTGAAAAGACAGATTTCCTATCTTTTCTTTAATCTCGGGCGAAATACAATAGGGAGGGGCTAATTCAAACCCCTTAGGTAAAATAAGAATAGCCCCGACATTCAAAGCTCATTTTTTACCATTAGCAAGAACTTGTTTCAGTTGCAGATCATAAGGAATTCGAACAACTACTTCAAATACAGTATCAAGAAGTACTGCTTGTGGAACCTCGATATCCATGGGTTTATTAGCTAACTGGAAATTGGCAGGAGGATCCTCACCGGATCCTCTTTGTGAGGATCCCCATCCTCGGGGATCATCCAATCACATCCGTTTATCATACATCGTGCGATTAGAAATCATTGTAAATTTTTTTATTTAAAATTAAATATAAACAGAACAAAAATTGACCGCACGATATACGATGAACATATGTGATTAGAGAATCCGACGAGGATCCTCTCTCGAAATTAGCTATCTTCATGGGAAATGAACCATAAAAAAATGGGAGTTTTAACGAAAAGCCCACGGTACTGTTCACTTTAACGAAAAATCATATTTTTACACTAAAAAGTCAAACCTGGTACTATTCACTTTACCCTTTATTTTGTCCTTATCGTTAAAACTCAAAGTTTTAAAATCTTTTTCATTAGTTTTCCTTAAAAAAATACTTGCGATCAATCACAAGACTATTCCACCTAAAAGCATTCCCTTTTGTTTGAATCCACTTGGGCTGTTGGGCATTCATTCTTCTTTTCACAAAGATATGCAATATTTTCTTTCTACTTTTCTCTAAAGCATCTTTTCACAATGTTACTTTTTTTACACATGAAACACGTTCAATTACAACAGTGAACAGTAAAAACTGTACCTACTTTTCTCATTATTACTATGCTTTGAAAAAACTGTTTCTGCAGTGCTGTGAGAATAAGTTCATTTTTACTGCTTCACGTTTTCAGTTTTTTTTTTTTATCCAAAATTGTGAAAATAAGCTGTTTTAAAGTATTTACTAAACATTTTTTTATACCCAATTTTTATAAAAACATCTTAGTATCAAACTAGTATTAAGCACATCCACGGCGTCCTCATGACTTTCAATGATTGTTGCTCTGATCTCGTTATAAGCATTGGCTACTGCAAAAACTTACCCAATTACTACAATTTCATTGCTAATTAATCGGTGACGATGCAGCAGATGGCTGGTAACCTCTTTCTCTTTGTTTGCTTCGTTATTATTGCATTGAGTTGCTCCACACTTCTGGGACTTGCTCAGCTGCCTATGTTACCCCAACAGGAAGGTGAGTGATTACTATCTATCTTTCTACTGTTTACAATCCCTAGTCGCCTGCTTGATTTTGGAAAAATGCGCCGTGGAAAGAAAGTATTTTCTTTGGTACGTACAAGGACTCATCAAAGTTACTTGGGTTAGCTGGCCTGCCTGATATGGACAACCCAAACTGAGAATTGTGTCGCTTTTCATTTTCGAGGCTATAACTATGAGGGCCCTCCTTTTGAGACTGCTTCTCGGGAAACCGCGCATATATAAGGTTCTCGCTTTTGTTACAAACATGTCTGAATTCCATTGACAATCCAAGTGCTTCTTGAAGAAGTGCTAGGTGCTTCTCAACGCAAAAGCCCTTTTAAGTATTGTTTTCAATCCTAGTTTGAAGTGTTTTCAGTCGCCAGAACCTTCCATAAGCAATCTAGAGAATATATAAGCTCCTTAAATAAAATGGCATCTAGTCTTGGCATTCACTCATTGCTTGTTTATAGTGTTGATTTGCTACATGCTATGACTCTTATAGTATCGTTTGAATTTGGATGCCTTTTAGTTGATGTTCTCCATGAAATTGCTATCACGATGGGTGCAAAATATTGGACTTTTAACCCTGTTGCTTGCCGAATTGAAACTGTGGGTCTAACGGAGAAGCAACCAAAGGGATCCGAAGGAAATACTGAATGCGACTGCAACTTTGAGAACAACACTATTTGTCATGTTGCAAAGCTGTATGACTCTTAACTTTTACATTGATTTTTCCATCTCGGCTTAAGATAAGACAACGCTTTCCATGTCACAGAGCTCTAAATCTCAGTAGCAACTTTAATATCATGTGTTTAATGTGTTACAGAACGCTAATGGGTTATAGTTTACCTGGATTGCTTCCACCTCAACTCGTCAAGCTTCCTTACCTTCGAAAAATGTAAGAGCTATCGTATTTGACTTGGATGATATACAATGGAGATTCGGAATCGGATGCTACATATCTTTATTTATTTATTAATTAATTAATCAAAGTAACGTTTCTCTCTTGTAGTGATTTTTCTTACAACTATCGCAGTGGTACAATACCACACTAATGGGCTTCAATGGAACTAAATTATATGTGAGCCTTTTGAATTTCTGTGAGAAGTTTTTAATCTCGTTGCTATGTACGTATACGTCTAATAGTGAATTTCCTGCAGCTCTGTGCTTGTCAATCGGTTATCGGGGGAAATCCCAAAGGAGTTGGGAAATATTACCACTCTGACAGACCTGTACGTATTGAAAATTGGTTTATGTTTAGGACCTCGACACTGCATTTAGATTTAAGTTCTTGTGATTGTTGTGAAAATGTACTCATATACTCATAAAAATGATACATCAACTTTTCTTTCTTTTTCTTTCGTAAATCATCAGGAACCTTGAGGCGAACCAATTTTCTGGTAGTCTTCCTACTGAGCTTGGGAATTTGGTTAATTTGCAGACTTTGTAAGTTATCAAACCTCTCTTTACATTTCTAAGAAGGAGTTAGGAGAATTTGATGTCGAGTTGATAGTTCATTACTACGTGTTGCAAATGTAGGATGCTTTCGTCCAATCAGCTGACTGGATACTTGCCAGAGACATTTTCTGGGCTAAAGATTTTAACAGATTTGTAAGGTTTAATTAGATTTGCTGTTCTTTTATAACATTAAACTGGTGCTTGTAACTAATTAATCAGCAAAATTCTAATGAAATGCAGCCGAATAAGCGATAACAACTTCAGTGGAACACTGCCCGACTGGGTGCAGAATTGGAAAAACCTCACAAGATTGTAAGATCCTTGTATTTTCGTAAAAGAAGTTGTTCCCGTTGCCTTTTGACCATTTAAAAGTTTATACCCTGCATTAATCGTTTTCTTTTTCTAATTGCCTTGTCAAAGAGAAATGCATTCGAGTGGACTGGAAGGACCGATTCCATCAAATATTTCACTTTTGAACAATTTGAAAGAGTTGTGAGTAATTTGCATTCTCATTCAGCTCAGTTTTTCTGCATGATCTTTCGTGCATCTTTGATTAATAATTCTGCGCATCATGTCATATCTTATACAGGAGGATTAGTGACACAAATGGACCAAATCAGGAATTTCCTTTGCTGAGAAATATGACAAGCCTAGTAAGATTGTATGTTGAGAGCGTCTCGCCGTTGAATGCTTTGATAACCTTGTTGATTACATATACATGTATTAGTGCAAACACATACTTACGCACACAGACAATCATGTTTTACTACTTGTTGGGAAAGACAAATCATATTTTTCATGAAATGTTAAAAACAAAATTAACCGCAGGCGAAAGCATTTTACTGGATTTGCTTATTACCGCTGGTTTTTGACCTAACAGTTGGTGAGCGTGGATTTCGTGCTCATCACTGTGTTCTTCTACCAAAAATCGTGTGTATCTGGTGTTCCTTTTCTATTCAGTAGCTATAAGCCTCTAACTAAGAGCTGTTTGATGCTGATTGTTTAACAAATTGAAGGGTTTTGAGGAACTGCAATATTTCCGGAGAGATCCCCGCATATGTCTGGTCCATGAAGAATCTGGAGATGTTGTAAGTAATAAAAGTTTATTTAATGTATCTGCTGAATGATATCTGTGTTAGGACTTAGGGTGGAGACTAATTGGTTGTTATTATAACATGGTGATAGGGATGTCAGTTTCAACAAGTTAACAGGCGAACTTCCATCCACGATAGGAGCTGAGCGTCTAAAATTTGTGTAAGTGCAAAATTAATTTACGTTTTGATACTATCAGTTCTAATATCTAACAAGAACAGTCAGTTGATTTCAAATTCTGGATACACCAGTCATAACTATTACAGGACAAAAGACGTGATGATTTTTATACAAGCATGTACATCTGCATCTGCACACTAGCAATTCGGCACACTAAAAATTAACAGTTTTTCATCTGAACAACTTGCTTTTTGCCAATAACCATGTCATAGAAATGAAACCAAATTGATGAAGTTTGCATCTTTCTCTGTAGTCCAGATATCAAATACTAATACTTTTGAGTTGGTTTGATTAGCTTTTTGACTGGCAACCTGCTAAGTGGAAACGTGCCAAGGTCAATCTTGCGAGATGGAAGTAAAGTGTACGTTTGTTTTCTGAGATGCTTTCTATTAGCTTCTGCTTCCATTTTATATCTGCATTCTAATAAGTTCTAAATTATGTGTATCTACCGTTGTATATTTCAAATTTCTCCTTCTTATTTGTAATTCCATGGCACTCAGGTTCCTGTTTTGTTGCAAAACTGACAGTTGTTTTTTATGCTTTGTTCGCAGTGATTTGTTGTACAATAACTTTATATTTCAAGGCCCTGAGAAACTGGATTGTGAAAAAAACTTGTATGAGTAGATGCTATTCTCCATAGATTACTTTTTAGATTATGGTGGTTTAGGAAAACTAACAGTTTTTTCACCGTCATCTTTCAGGAATCTAAGTCTAAACTTGTATCGGAGCTCTTCAGAGAACAACTTGTAAGATGCTTCTTTTTGTTTTGATTTATTCTTTCTTCATATCTTTTCTTTTCAATTTCCAAAGTTAACTTCAAAATTTGCTTATTCATCGTTCCAATCAATCATGACAGGAGGGGAATTCTTCCATGCTTGAAGAATTTTAAGTGCCCACGATGTAAGCATACGTGCTGGAGTTTAAGTATTATGGACAGTTATGAGACTAATTTGATCTCATTAGCCTTATTGTACACCTAAAAATTCAGAGTCGTGTTCATTTACGAATGTGCACATATAATGTCAGAAATTACACCATATTTGAATTTATGTTCACACATGACTATTTTTTGGGGCAGATTCAAACTGTATGCATGTCAATTGTGGCGGAAACGAGATAATTGTCAATGACGAGAATCACACAAATGTCCGGTTTGAAAAAGATGGGGGAGTTGAAGGTGGCAGTGCTAAATATTTTTGGAATGAGAAAAGTATGTGGGGATTTAGTAGCACTGGTGACTTCATGGATGACTTCGAGCTGCAAAATACACGCTACTTTGTATCTCTGGCATCTTCCAATCTCTCTGAGCTATATACAACAGCACGCATATCTCCGCTTTCACTTACTTATTTCCACCGTTGTTTAGAAAATGGGATTTACACTATAACTCTCCACTTTGCGGAGATCAAATTCACAAAGGACAAAAGATACACGAGTCTTGGGAGGCGTATTTTCGATATCTATGTTCAGGTAATTAGCAACACGAATAGGATTGACACCTTTATGTTCTTGTAACTTAAGGTTTTGATAAGGTCATTTATTTTTCTCAGGAAAGGTTGGTGTGGAAGGATTTCAATATTGAACACGAGGCTGGCATGGCTCAAAAGAGATTAGTTAAGCAAGTAGATAATGTCAATGTGACAAGTAACGTCTTAGAGATCCGGTTTTACTGGGCTGGAAAAGGGACAACGAAGATTCCAGAGAAAGGACACTATGGTCCCCTCATATCTGCTGTCTCTGTGGTTTCCGGTGAGTCAATCTTGTCTACGTTTCCTTCGCTATCATTTTAGTACGATCATTTAAACTGAAGGTTGTCTAAAAGGCTTCCTATGATACTGTAGAATATGAAAGGCATTCCTGCAGTATTAGCACATTTTGAATATTGTTTTCACATTTCATGATTTTGCTTATCTGACCAAATCTTTGTAGTCAGCGTTATCTTCTTTCTTTTTGCTCGAAAGCTTTTTTTGAGTAAGCGTAACTGGCTTATTCTTTTGTTCAGTCTTTAAACCGTGTACAAATGGTGGAACTGTGCGAACCATTTACATCATTGCCGGTGTTGTTGCGGGATGCCTAACACTATTCGTACTGGCAATCCTTTGGTGGAAAGGATGTTTGGGAGGAAAAAGGGGGAGACAACAAGGTGCATATTACATTAAACATCCCATTCTCAAATTGTTAGCTTGCATCATGCTGAAAAGTATATCGAAAACAAAACTAGCTTTCTTAGTACTCAATTTAAAAGCTGCTACTAGACTTTGATTCTGCGAAAAGATGGTTTGGCATACGTAAATTTCTTCTTGGACAGATCTTGGACAAGATATGCAGACGAGGACTTTTACTTTGAAACAAATAAAAGCTGCCACTAACAACTTTGATTCTGCAAGAAAGATTGGAGAAGGTGGTTTTGGTCCTGTCTACAAGGTAGTCCATGGTTTTCTTTGGAATATATATAGAACTCTCAAAGCAAGTCCTTTTCTTGTAATACAAATCTTCATGGCTAAAAGTAGATTCTAAAAATTAGGGTGTGAATGCAGGGTAACTTACCTGATGGTTCATTGATGGCAGTTAAGCAGCTCTCATCCAATTCAAAGCAAGGAAATCGCGAATTTTTAAACGAGCTGGGCTTGATAACTTGTTTGCAACACCCGAATCTAGTGACACTGCATGGATACTGTATTGAAAGGGATCAATTATTACTGGTTTACGAATACATGGAAAACAATAGTCTTGCGCATGCCTTATTCGGTAACTTTCATGACGTCAATACTCAATAGAATCTGATCAAGTTAAAACCTGAACGTACATGACGTTTAACGTTTGGTTTTTCTTGTTGGACAGTCTAAGATTCTAACGTTTCTGTTAAGGGAGGTTTTCAGGTTTGCTCATCGGTTTTTTATTTGTACACTTAGAAGTATTTTTGGTTGTATGATATATAGGCCTGGAGAACGGAGTTAAACTGGACTGGCCTACACGGCTTAAGATTTGTACCGGTATAGCCAGAGGTTTAGCTTTTCTGCATGAAGAATCAAGACTCAAGATTGTTCACAGGGACATAAAAGCTACCAATGTGCTGCTGGATGGTGATTTGAACCCTAAAATATCGGACTTTGGATTGGCTAAACTTTATGGTGAAGAGAGCACACATGTCAGCACCAAAGTTGCAGGAACCATGTCAGTTGTCATAACATTTTCTTTCGACGCACGTTTACATATATATGTACGTTTTATAGTTTTAATTGGAAAGTGACAAATTATTGGGACAATCTTAATTTGCAGAGGATATATGGCACCAGAATATGCACTATGGGGTCACTTGACCTACATGGCAGATGTTTACAGTTTCGGAGTTGTTGCGTTGGAGATTGCCAGTGGGAAGAAGAACAGTTATGTGCCAAGTAACACTTGTGTCTGTCTCCTTGACTGGGTACCATACAGCTTTCAATCTCTCGAGCTACTGTATAATTTGTGGTTTTTTCCGACAATTTTATGTTAATAGTAAGAAACCTTTCGATAAAGCGAAATTTCTGTGGTTGCATGCAGGCCTATCAGTTGCAACAAAGTGGAAACTTGAAGGAGCTGATAGATGTGAGCTTAGTGAGGGAAGTCAATTACAAAGAAGCAGAAGTAATGATTAAAGTCGGTTTGCTGTGCACAACTATTTCTCCGTCACTTAGGCCTACCATGTCCGAGGTGGTGAGCATGCTTGAAGGACGAACAACAGTCCCGGACACAAAGCAAGAAGCGATAAATTATACTGAAGATTGGAGGCTCAAGGCCGTGAAAGATCGACATCATCAAAGCCAAGCACAAAGTTCAAGTGGAAGCCAATCCGAGAGTTTGGTAACTTCTTACACATTTCACTCTTCCTCTACATGAGGCCATGAATCGAGTTCAATCAAATTTGAATCAAAATCCTGACGACATCATATATAGTAGCAGTCTAGCTAGCTGTCTGTCCTTCTGTTGTAATTTTATCATACTAATTGTTTGAGAGTTTCTGTAGCAAATACATATGCTCTTCCTCAAGAAAAATATTAAATACTTGGAAGGCTTGTGTGTATAGGATAGCTCTCATACCGAGGGTATGTGTATTTATAAGAAAGCGGTATGCAAGGTATCAGTATTATTCTCATTCTTAATATATCATGCTTTTACTAATACATAAGGAATGAAAAATTGGTTTTCAAGTTGAAATTAGCTAATACGACGTCATACTCGAGCATTTAGGTATGAGATCAATAATGTGGGTTTACGTCACATACTTGGGCAACGAGTATACCTCATTCTCATCCATGACTTCTCTTATTTCATATAAATATAAACATGCTTCGAGTGAGACTTTAAGGTCAAATGAAAGTAAAATACAAGGAGTCTTATATTTACGTAAGGGTACTCTACGAATGACATGGTCGATACTCTTTCCTTTGGGCTTGATCCCCATTGTGTACCCAGAGACATAATGGGCTATGCCAGTAGCCTGATCAATTATTTATGTAGAAAGTCACTAAAGTCCAATGTCATCATCCTTCCAAGTTTGAAGTTGAACTAATGGAACTTTAACAAAAAACTTCCGGTACTATTTACTTTAACGAAAAATCATATTTTTACACTAAAAAGTTAATCCTGGTACTATTCATTTTATCCTTTATTTTGTCCTTTGACACGCCCTGATCCCGATGTCCTCGGGACATTGGGATGACCACGTGCTGGCCGACACTCGAAGGTGACGCAAGCCATTTATGAATGCAAATGCTGAGAGCATGTGAAACATGCACGTAAAATTGTAACAAGATGATAGGATGTGACTATTCATGCAGTAGTAGAGTACTGTCGAAATAACAATATTCAACTGCCAACAATGAATTGTTATGATAATACATGTTCATAGCACACACTAATATAGAGTACGAGCGGAAGGTAAGATAGAGAAGTGCTATTACAATAGATGCCAAAGCAGAGAGAATATAGCACGATGTCACCGGTAGGGGAATGCCTCGTAGCTCGGGTAGTATTCCTCGTACCTAGGTCATGAGGGGGCGTAAAACAAACATGAACGGACCAAGTTGATATATATATATATATATATATATATATATAATAAAAAAATAATCAACATACTAACCCCCAAAGTTTTATGAAAACATAGATACCATAATAAGTGGTAGGTTTTCGAAACCCTAGCATGCCACAAAACCTTTCTATAAAACATATCTTGTATATAGTGTGCTAACTAGTGGTATAAGTATCTCTCTTATGCACAGAATAGTGCCCTACACACACCCGCCCGAAGGCAATATAAGTATCATCATCCATATGCACAGAACGGTGACCACTAGATACGCACAAAACCATTGAACATAGTCTTTCTAAAACATAGGTACATATATCTCAAAAACATCTCTATAGTATAAAGTCATCCATCATCTATACTATAAGGAAGTGTGTAAAAACATATTCTAAATAGTATATCGTCATCCATCAGATACCCTACAAGAACATGGGTTCAATAGAAAATATGGTATTCCGAAATATTCTAATGAGCATAATATCTCATAAGACGTTTCATAAAACGTAATCATTAAATCATGTTTTTCATGTATGCATTTCAACTATTAAAACATACATTTTAGAAGAGGTCTACTCACAGATACTCCGTCTTAGATGAGCCGTACAAAATAGGAATAACAGAATCGCCGCTAGTAATTGCACCTAAGCACATAAAGGGTACAATTAATAAAATTATACTCAAACGATTTAATTTGGGAAAACAAACGTCATAAACGAGTCCAGGACGTCGAAATTAGCCAAGAATACCAAACGAAACCCGAAAAGTTAACAGTCAGCGTTGACAGGGTCAAAGTCAATGGGTCCGAGTCGGGTCAACCCAGGTCAAACCGGGTTGGGCTAGGGTTGGAACCTGGTTGGGCCTAATGGGTTTGGGGCCTAATGGGTTTGGGGCTTGGGGTTAACTGGGTTTAAGGTTTAGGATGAATGGGCCGAAGGCCCTGAGCTGCACAAATAAGGGCTTGGGCTTGAATGCCTGGCCCAGTTCCGTTGGGTTTTTGAAAGAAAATAAATAATCAAAAAATAAATACTAAACGGGCTGGGTTTTGGTCTACTTGGGTGAAGGCCCGAGTGCTAAACGGTCCAAAAGGCCTCCAATTAAAAGGGTTTGGGTCTTGGGCTCTCGAAGGGTTTAGGCCCAAAGGCCTTGGGCCTTCGTTTCTTACCAGGGAAGGAGGCTGGAGCCTCTCGAGCTCCCGTTGATCGACCGATTTAACCTCCGATCTAGCTAGTAAAACGAAGATAGAGACAAGAGGGAGAGATCCTTACCTTTGGTTTGCCGTGAAAATGATGGAAGTGCCCGGAATCTAGGTTCGAAGCTTGCGGGGTTCGTCGGAGAGATTTGGACACCTCGGGTGTCCCGGAGCTTGCAGAGCCGAGGGGAGGTGAGAGAGAGAGTCCACGAAGCTGCTGGTGGTGTTACGTCGTCGTCGGGGTGCACATATTTTAGGTGGATGTGTCGAACGGGAAAAAGGAGTGAGAGGGAGAGTGAGGGAGAGTGAGAGTTGAGGGCTGAGAGAGTGAGAGAGTGAGAGATCCTAGAGAGAGAGAGATCGAGGAAAGAGAAGGAGAGAGTAAGTGGGTTAGTGGGCTGCCACGTGGCAGCATGGGGGTGAGAAGAGATCCAGATGTAGGGTCCATATAAGATTAGGATAAGGGACCTAATTGCACATTTTTATAAAGTTTCAGGGATAAAATGAAAATACATTTTCAAGCCATTTTCATTAGTTTTTCTAATATTTTAACTACATTTGAGATCTTGCTGGCTGGGTGGCTGCCGGCTGCTGGTTGCTAGCCCAAGCCTAGCTCGTTCATAATTTCATTCTCTATTTTCATACTGCATGCCCGTTAAACTCAATATTCGTTTTAAATTCTTGAAATTATATTAATTTTGTAAAAAAGAGACGGAATGTATTGATGCGAAACAAATATGACTTGTGGAAAGTCTCTGTTTACAGCAAAATTAATATAGTTAAAAGAGAAGAAAGAGATGAGAGGAAACTTATCACCGCTTAGGTCATCTCCAACCAAAGGGTCCAGAGGGCTAGATGGCTGAAAATAGCCCTAAAACCGTCTCCAACCGAGGGCTAGGCTAGAGGCCTCGGGAATCTGGGAGGGCCCCACGGAATTTCAAAGGGCCAAAAAAAAATTTTTGTATTGTTCCTATTGCTGTCAGTTATAACCGACAGCACTAATTAATATTTTTTTTATACTGTCGGTTATAACCGACAATAATAGTTATTCAAAGGCAAATTTTTTTTTAATTACTATTAGTGTCGGTTATAACCGACACGAATAGTTTGAAATTTTTTTAATATAACGGCTAGTAGCTGTTGTATTAAATTTTTTTTATATGAATTTAAACTTTTTTTTCCCTTTTTTTTCCTTTTCATATGAATCAAATTTTGTTTCATATTTTTTTTCAATTCTATTTTACAAAATTTGTTTCAATTTTTTTTTAATTCTATTTTTTTTCCTATAACTTCTATTTCACAAAATTTGTTTCAATTTTTTTTTAATCTATTTTTTTTCCTATAACTTCTATTTTACAAAATTTGATTCATATATTTTTTTTCATATAACTTCGATTTTACAAAATTTGTTTCATATTTTTTTTTAAATTTCATTTTTTTCCTATAACTTATATTTCACAAAATTTGTTTCATATTTTTTTTCAATTCTATTTTTTCCTATAACTTTCTTAGGCCATTATACAACATTAAATTAAATTAAGTAGCATGAAACAACATTAAACAATATGAAACAACATTAAATTGTAGTTTTTAAATAATAAATTATGTTTGGCCCTCGGTTGGAGACGGTTTTTTGTGACAGGACTAAAACGAGCCCTCTGGCCCTTTGGCCCTTTGGCCCTTTGGCCCTCGGTTGGAGACGGAGGCAAATATGACAATGTACTGTTCATTAAAATATTAATATCTTGGAGAATCTTGGAGTGCCAGATGACTCAAACGAGCCCTCTGACCAACCATCGGTTGGAGATGGCCTTATAGCCCCTTTTTTTTATTTATTTTTTAATCAATTTCTGGTTCGCAGGTTCACTGACTCCACACTAATTACTAATTAAAGCGGTCAAAAGCAAGCTCGATCCATAATATTTGTCAGTGTCCATATTTGAATCCGATTCAACAAAAATTAGGCCTTAAACTGGTGATTCCACGCACTCTAGGTTGATTAGTCTACGAGGATTTAAGCCGCCATGCATGCATTCAACTTTGTATAGATTTTTTAGTCCAAGAACTACAAACGTTGTTTCAACGACACGTGCATATGAAAGATGGGAAGAAAAAAAATGGTTTTAAAAGATATTAAAAGCATATCTAAAAGAGATGTTAAAATTGCCACGTAGGCATACAACAGTAAAAAATAGCAGCAAATTCTCTCCAAATGAGCCTTTAATTTCTTACGTGACGCTTAATTATTTGAAAGCAAAGCTTTTTGCTATCAAATTTGACAGCAGATGTCAAATTCATTGAATGATTTTTTTAATAGATTAATATAATATATTATAAATGTTGTTATGTTGTTGAAATATTTGATTGGTTGCCTTAATTATTGGACTCTACAAAAAGATAAAAAATTTATTAAATGAAATTATTATTTAACATATCAGGTGGAGCAAAATATTATTCAAAATATCAAATTACCACATAAATTATCAACTATCATTTTGATATTTAAGATTTGACATTTTCTTCGAATATGCTTTTAAGAAGGCAGAACTTGGAAAAACAACAACAATTAAACAAGTCTAAAAAATGCTTTTGACTGCATGTTGACAAATGTGACATGGCCCTACCCATGGCGACAACGAGGTCGTTTCCTACTTGTCCAAGAAAGATCAGGGAGGGATGTAATTGAGAACTCGGCAGTTTCAGGATAATTCGAAGTTGGAAAAAATAAATATGTGAAGGTTTTTTTGTGTATTTTACGAATGTTTGATACAAATCTCTTTCGTATGCATTAAATGTTTGACAAAATGATTGTTGCATGTTGAATCAACAACATTTTTTAAATTCTTGCATAACGCTCATCAGATTGCTTCAACATGTATCAATATTTGTTGATATAAACGGAAATTTGTTCAGCCGATGACAACAAGTTCACCAAGTATTCGATAAAACACCTTAATGAATAAACTGATCTTTTTTGTCCCTTCACGCTCTGATTCTAACTAGAATCTTAAACCTTACCACTAAGACCCCCGTCACTTAATACTACGACGTAGTGATATTCCTCTTCGCTTGTAAGCAAAAGATCATCACCAAACCTGAATTTTAAACCACGTTATTGCAAGCCTATTATGAAGTTTATCCACTCATCTGTCTAAATAATGTCATTCATTAAAAAAAAAAATGAAGACCACCAATTCGAGTTTGATTGAATTCGCACTGGGAAAAATTATCCTGTAATCTAATAAAAAGATTATCCATCAAATAGTAAATTACGTGCCTTGACGCGCGTGGGAGGAGTTGTACGGCGCCGTACGTTCAGGCCTTATTTTTAACTCTCCACTTTGCGGAGATCAAATTCACAAAGGACAAAAGATACACGAGTCTTGGGAGGCGTATTTTCGATATCTATGTTCAGGTAATTAGCAACACGAATAGGATTGACATCTTTATGTTCTTGTAACTTAAGGTTTTGATAAGGTCATTTATTTTTCTCAGGAAAGGTTGGTGTGGAAGGATTTCAATATTGAACACGAGGCTGGCATGGCTCAAAAGAGATTAGTTAAGCAAGTAGATAATGTCAATGTGACAAGTAACGTCTTAGAGATCCGGTTTTACTGGGCTGGAAAAGGGACAACGAAGATTCCAGAGAAAGGACACTATGGTCCCCTCATATCTGCTGTCTCTGTGGTTTCCGGTGAGTCAATCTTGTCTACGTTTCCTTCGCTATCATTTTAGTACGATCATTTAAACTGAAGGTTGTCTAAAAGGCTTCCTAAGATACTGTAGAATATGAAAGGCATTCCTGCAGTATTAGCACATTTTGAATATTGTTTTCACATTTCATGATTTTGCTTATCTGACCAAATCTTTGTAGTCAGCGTTATCTTCTTTCTTTTTGCTCGAAAGCTTTTTTTGAGTAAGCGTAACTGGCTTATTCTTTTGTTCAGTCTTTAAACCGTGTACAAATGGTGGAACTGTGCGAACCATTTACATCATTGCCGGTGTTGTTGCGGGATGCCTAACACTATTCGTACTGGCAATCCTTTGGTGGAAAGGATGTTTGGGAGGAAAAAGGGGGAGACAACAAGGTGCATATTACATTAAACATCCCATTCTCAAATTGTTAGCTTGCATCATGCTGAAAAGTATATCGAAAACAAAACTAGCTTTCTTAACACTCAATTTAAAAGCTGCTACTAAAGACTTTGATTCTGCGAAAAGATGGTTTGGCATACTTAAATTTCTTCTTGGACAGATCTTGGACAAGATATGCAGACGAGGACTTTTACTTTGAAACAAATAAAAGCTGCCACTAACAACTTTGATTCTGCAAGAAAGATTGGAGAAGGTGGTTTTGGTCCTGTCTACAAGGTAGTCCTGGTTTTCTTTGGAATATATATAGAACTCTCAAAGCAAGTCCTTTTCTTGTAATACAAATCTTCATGGCTAAAAGTAGATTCTAAAATGTACGGTGTGAATGCAGGGTCACTTACCTGATGGTTCATTGATAGCAGTTAAGCAGCTCTCATCCAATTCAAAGCAAGGAAATCGCGAATTTTTAAATGAGCTGGGCTTGATAACTTGTTTGCAACACCCGAATCTAGTGACACTGCATGGATACTGTATTGAAAGGGATCAATTATTACTGGTTTACGAATACATGGAAAACAATAGTCTTGCGCATGCCTTATTCGGTAACTTTCATGACGTCAATACTCAATAGAATCTGATCAAGTTAAAACCGGAATATACATGACGTTTAACATTTGGTTTTTCTTGTTGGACAGTCTATGATTCTAACGTTTCTGTTAAGGGAAGTTTTCAGGTTTGCTTATCGGTTTTTTATTTGTACACTTTGAAGTATTTTTGGTTGTATGACATGTAGGCACGGAGAACCGAGTTAAACTGGACTGGCCTACACGGCTTAAGATTTGTACCGGTATAGCCAGAGGTTTAGCTTTTCTGCATGAAGAATCAAGACTCAAGATTGTTCACAGGGACATAAAAGCTACCAATGTGCTGCTGGATGGGGATTTGAACCCTAAAATATCGGACTTTGGACTGGCTAAACTTTATGGTGAAGAGAGCACACATGTCAGCACCAAAGTTGCAGGAACCATGTCAGTTGTCATAACATTTTCTTTCGACGCACGTTTACATATATATATGTATGTTTTATACACACAAACATACCGAGGGTATGTGTATTTATAAGAAAGCGGTATGCAAGGTATCAGTATTATTCTCATTCTTAATATATCATGCTTTTACTAATACATAAGGAATGAAAAATTGGTTTTCAAGTTGAAATTAGCTAATACGACGTCATACTCGAGCATTTAGGTATGAGATCAATAATGTGGGTTTACGTCACATACTTGGGCAACGAGTATACCTCATTCTCATCCATGACTTCTCTTATTTCATATAAATATAAACATGCTTCGAGTGAGACTTTAAGGTCAAATGAAAGTAAAATACAAGGAGTCTTATATTTACGTAAGGGTACTCTACGAATGACATGGTCGATACTCTTTCCTTTGGGCTTGATCCCCATTGTGTACCCAGAGACATAATGGGCTATGCCGGTAGCCTGATCAATTATTTATGTAGAAAGTCACTAAAGTCCAATGTCATCATCCTTCCAAGTTTGAAGTTGAACTAATGGAACTTTAACAAAAAACTTCCGGTACTATTTACTTTAACGAAAAATCATATTTTTACACTAAAAAGTTAATCCTGGTACTATTCATTTTATCCTTTATTTTGTCCTTTGACACGCCCTGATTCCGATGTCCTCGGGACATTGGGATGACCACGTGCTGGCCGACACTCGAAGGTGACGCAAGCCATTTATGAATGCAAATGCTGAGAGCATGTGAAACATGCACGTAAAATTGTAACAAGATGTAGGATGTGACTATTCATGCAGTAGTAGAGTACTGTCGAAATAACAATATTCAACTGCCAACAATGAATTGTTATGATAATACATGTTCATAGCACACACTAATATAGAGTACGAGCGGAAGGTAAGATAGAGAAGTGCTATTACAATAGATGCCAAAGCAGAGAGAATATAGCACGATGTCACCGGTAGGGGAATGCCTCGTAGCTCGGGTAGTATTCCTCGTACCTAGGTCATGAGGGGGCGTAAAACAAACATGAACGGACCAAGTTGATATATATATATATATATATATATATATATATATATATATATATATATAATAAAAAAATAATCAACATACTAACCCCCAAAGTTTTATGAAAACATAGATACCATAATAAGTGGTAGGTTTTCGAAACCCTAGCATGCCACAAAACCTTTCTATAAAACATATCTTGTATATAGTGTGCTAACTAGTGGTATAAGTATCTCTCTTATGCACAGAATAGTGCCCTACACACACCCGCCCGAAGGCAATATAAGTATCATCTTTCATATGCACAGAACAGTGACCACTAGATACGCACAAAACCATTGAACATAGTCTTTCTAAAACATAGGTACATATATCTCAAAAACATCTTCATAGTATAAAGTCATCCATCATCTATACTATAAGGAAATGTGTAAAAACATGTTCTAAATAGTATATCGTCATCCATCAGATACCCTACAAGAACATGGGTTCAATAGAAAATATGGTATTTCGAAATATTCTAATGAGCATAATATCTCATAAGACGTTTCATAAAACGTAATCATTAAATCATGTTTTTCATGTATGCATTTCAACTATTAAAACATGCATTTTAGAAGAGGTCCACTCACAGATACTCCGTCGTAGATGAGCCGTACAAAATAGGAATAACAGAATCGCCGCTAGTAATTGCACCTAAGCACATAAAGGGTACAATTAATAAAATTATACTCAAACGATTTAATTTGGGAAAACAAACGTCATAAACGAGTCCAGGACGTCGAAATTAGCCAAGGGTACCGAACGAAACCCGAAAAGTTAACAGTCAGCGTTGACAGGGTCAAAGTCAACGGGTTCGAGTCGGTTAACGGGTCGGGTCAACCCAGGTCAAACCGGGTTGGGCTAGGGTTGGAACCTGGTTGGGCCTAAAGGGTTTGGGGCTTGGGGTTAACTGGGTTTAAGGTTTAGGATGAATGGGCCGAAGGCCCTGAGCTGCACAAATAAGGGCTTGGGCTTGAATGCCTGGCCCAGTTCCGTTGGGTTTTTGAAAGAAAATAAATAATTAAAAAATAAATACTAAACGGGCTGGGTTTTGGTCTAATTGGGTGAAGGCCCGAGTGCTAAACGGTTCAAAAGGCCTCCAATTAAAAGGGTTTGGGTCTTGGGCTTTCGAGCTCCCGTTGATCGACCGATTTAACCTCCGATCTAGCTAGTAAAACGAAGATAGAGACAAGAGGGAGAGATCCTTACCTTTGGTTTGCCGTGAAAATGATGGAAGTGCCCGGAATCTAGGTTCGAAGCTTGCGGGGTTCGTCGGAGAGATTTGGACACCTCGGGTGTCCCGGAGCTTGCAGAGCCGAGGGGAGGTGAGAGAGAGAGTCCACGAAGCTGCTGGTAGTGTTACGTCGTCGTCGGGGTGCACATATTTTAGGTGGATGTGTCGAACGGGAAAAAGGAGTGAGAGGGAGAGTGAGGGAGAGTGAGAGTTGAGGGCTGAGAGAGTGAGAGAGTGAGAGATCCTAGAGAGAGAGAGATCGAGGAAAGAGAAGGAGAGAGTAAGTGGGTTAGTGGGCTGCCACGTGGCAGCATGGGGTGAGAAGAGATCCAGATGGAGGGTCCATATAAGATTAGGATAAGGAACCTAATTGCACATTTTTATAAAGTTTCAAGGATAAAATGAAAATACATTTTCAAGCCATTTTCATTATTTTTTCTAATATTTTAACTACATTTGAGATCTTGCTGGCTGGGTGGCTGCCGGCTGCTGGTTGCTAGCCCAAGCCTAGCTCGTTCATAATTTCATTCTCTATTTTCATACTGCATGCCCGTTAAACTCAATATTCGTTTTAAATTCTTGAAATTATATTAATTTTGTAAAAAAGAGACGGAATGTATTGATGCGAAACAAATATGACTTGTGGAAAGTCTATGTTTACAGCAAAATTAATATAGTTAAAAGAGAAGAAAGAGATGAGAGGAAACTTATCACCGCTTAAGTCATCTCCAACCAAAGGGTAGTTAAAAGAGAAGAAAGAGATGAGAGGAAACAACATTAAATTGTAGTTTTTAAATAATAAATTATGTTTGGCCCTCGGTTGGAGACGGTTTTTTGTGACAGGACTAAAACGAGCCCTCTGGCCCTTTGGCCCTCGGTTGGAGACAGAGGCAAATATGACAATGTACTGTTCATTAAAATATTAATATCTTAGAGAATCTTGGAGGGCCAGATGACTCAAACGAGCCATCTGACCAGCCATCGGTTGGAGATGGCCTTATAGCCCTTTTTTTTTTAATTTATTTTTTAATCAATTTCTGGTTCGCAGGTTCACTGACTCCACACTAATTACTAATTAAAGCGGTCAAAAGCAAGCTCGATCCATAATATTTGTCAGTGTCCATATTTGAATCCGATTCAACAAAAATTAGGCCTTAAACTGGTGATTCCACGCACTGTAGGTTGATTAGTCTACGAGGATTTAAGCCGCCATGCATGCATT
The DNA here is from genome assembly GCA_036320875.1 of Cotoneaster glaucophyllus. Lineage (NCBI taxonomy): Eukaryota > Viridiplantae > Streptophyta > Magnoliopsida > Rosales > Rosaceae > Cotoneaster > Cotoneaster glaucophyllus. The sequence continues at coordinate 4,897,604 of CM070066.1, forward strand.
CAACTTTGTATAGATTTTTTAGTCCAAGAACTACAAACGTTGTTTCAACGACACGTGCATATGAACGATGGGAAGAAAAAAAATGGTTTTAAAAGATATTAAAAGCATATCTAAAAGAGATGTTAAAATTGCCACGTAGGCATACAACAGTAAAAAATAGCAGCAAATTCTCTCCAAATGAGCCTTTAATTTCTTACGTGACGCTTAATTATTTGAAAGCAAAGCCTTTTGCTATCAAATTTGACAACAGATGTCAAATTCATTGAATGATTTTTTTAATAGATTAATATAATATATAATAAATGTTGTTATGTTTTTGAAATATTTGATTGGTTGCCTTAATTATTGGACTCTACAAAAAGATAAAAAATTTATTAAATGAAATTATTATTTAACATATCGGGTGGAGCAAAATATTATTCAAAATATCAAATTACCACATAAATTATCAACTATCATTTTGATATTTAAAATTTGACATTTTCTTCGAATATGCTTTTAAGAAGTCAGAACTTGGAAAAACAACAACAATTAAACAAGTCTAAAAAATGCTTTTGACTGCATGTTGACAAATGTGACATGGCCCTACCCATGGCGACAACGAGGTCGTTTCCTACTTGTCCAAGAAAGATCAGGGAGGGATGTAATTGAGAACTAGGCAGTTTCAGGATAATTCGAAGTTGGAAAAAATAAATATGTGAAGGTTTTTTTGTGTATTTTACGAATGTTTGATACAAATCTCTTTCGTATGCATTAAATGTTTGACAAAATGATTGTTGCATGTTGAATCAACAACATTTTTTAAATTCTTGCATAACGCTCATCAGATTGCTTCAACATATATCAATATTTGTTGATATAAACGGAAATTTGTTCAGCTGATGACAACAAGTTCACCAAGTATTCGATAAAACACCTTAATGAATAAACTGATATTTTTTGTCCCTTCACGCTCTGATTCTAACTAGAATCTTAAACCTTACCACTAAGACCCCCGTCACTTAATATTACGACGTAGTGATATTTCTCTTCGCTTGTAAGCAAAAGATCATCACCAAACCTGAATTTTAAACCACGTTATTGCAAGCCTATTATGAAGTTTATCCACTCATCTGTCTAAATAATGTCATTCATTAAAAAAAAAAATGAAGACCACCAATTCGAGTTTGATTGAATTCGCACTGGGAAAAATTATCCTGTAATCTAATAAAAAGATTATCCATCAAATAGTAAATTACGTGCCTTGACGCGCGTGGAAGGAGTTGTACGGCGCCGTACGTTCAGGCCTTATTCAATGTTTCGAATAAAGTCTTAAATACGTCTTGTTCTGAAACCAACAGCCTCGCCCCTAATATTTATATAGAGCAAGATTGTCCGCTCTCTCACTTCCCCGTGTCTTTCCATGTTTTTTTGTTTGTGTGGTCACGGTTAAGATACGTTAATATTTTATATTATTATTCATTTTTATCTTATTATCTTTATAAAAAAATAATATAAAATGTTGATGTGGCTTAACCGTGACCACACAAAACAGGAAAGCACGGGAGGACACGGAAAGTAGAAGGGCAGACTATCCTCCTCCTATTTATATTTCGTCATGAACTTTCAATTGGCTGAGATCTTATCCTGATTTATTTAAAGAGATAAAATTACAAAAACAAGTACGATTCTTTAAAGGGTACATACCAAAGTAATATTTAATACAAAAAATACCAAAGAGAGTCTCTCACTACTAAAATTTATTGTAAAAGAAAATAATGAATTTCTTGTAATTTAAAAAGAAATAATTAATTTTTAATAAATTGCTCACCAGTCTCAAATGGGATAATGCTCAGTACTTACTATCCTATGAATTTGAATTTTGAGATTTATGTCTGTATACTACATGAATTTCGAAATTTAAACTCATCTAACGTTAATAAATAGAGTAGTTAACATACATAATAATTTATGTTAGTGAGCAAAAATGCTTTCCTAATAATCCAATCGGTTGGATATTTTCATTCTTTAAGTTTTCAAAGAAGTTCAAACGTTTTCTTTTGCTTTGCAGGGTCAAACGTTGAAACTTGAAAGCATTCCATTCTATCACACTACATGCATTGGCTGACCCCACTACTTGTTCAAACTCCAAAGATACCAGCTTTCCAATCTTAAAGAGGATATCACTGGCTTCACTGTACAGTACTATATTGTCACAAATCTTTCAGAGGCCAGGACTCTCGTCCCACATCTTTCAGAGGCCAGGAGGACAAGGAATATCGTCCCGCATCTTCAATCTTCTTCACCATGCTGCCCAAGAGCAGCAGCTTCTCTGCTCTACTGGTTATTGTTTTCAGTTGCAGCTTCAGCTTGCTGAGATTTTCTGAGTCTGTGGTGCCCCAGGATGAAAGTAAGATATAATTTCTTACTCTATTGCTTTGAACTTCAATTAGGCTGGTGCCAAAATGTGTGGGGAGATGAAAAGTTTGAATCTTTGGAAGTTGCCCTCTGAAATTTTAAAACCTGGGTTTTGTTATCTTGTAATAATAAGAATCAACCATTTTTCTTAAATTTTGTTCTTAGATTTTCTCAGTGACCAAAATGGGTAATTGGAACTTAAATTGTTGTGGGCATAGTTTGTTTTTCTTTAATGTGATGTTCAAATGCTAAATATTACTTTTTTCCCGAAAAGGAGCCAGTTCATCAGTAAATTATTTGTCATCTGTGAATGCAAGAAATTCATTATTTTCTTTAATATTTATATCTGTATGTGATGGTTCCTTATAATTGTGGATAGTTGATGCTCTCCAAGAAATAACTAAAACGATGGGTGCAAATTATTGGAAGTTTAATGGCGATTCTTGCGAGATTGAATCTGTTGGGGTAACAGAAGAGCCACCAAAAGGAGCTGAGAGCAGTATTGGTTGTGAATGCGACAACACTGTCTGTCATGTCACAGAAATGTATAGTTCCCTCATCTTATTACTGGATATTTCTTACATGATTATATAGGTCTAAAATATCGATGATATCGGAAATATCGGTAGTTCAAAAACACGGAAATTTAGATGGAAATATCGGGATATTATCGATATCGATAAAAATTGAATAAAAACCACGGAAATTGTAAGAAAAACTTGGAAATTTTTATTGAAACTTTGCATGATGTTTATTTAGTCAATTATCTATTAGTTTATCACAAAAAATTGGAAGGAAATGCATTGCATGATAGATTTAACTGATTTCAGTTGATTATATAGCGAGCTGGCAAACATTGTGAGTGTAGAAAATATGTAGTAATTAATGAAAGAAGTTTAAACACACCATAATCATTTATATATAATGAATTAGTACAATATTTTACACTTTATACATTGCATGGTAAGATACATGAGTGACTTAGCAAGGTCTAAAATATCGATGATATCGGAAATATCGGTAGTCAAAAAAAATATCGGTAGTCCAAAAACACGGAAATTTCAATGGAAATATCGGGATATTATGGATATTTTAGACCATAATATATCTTGATTTCATTTACGTAATTATATATCGTTGAATGATAGAGGCTGGTATATTTTGTAATAATTTACTCGGAATCAAGAAAAGGAAAATAAATGAAGAAAGCTTTTATCCTTGTTTTTATATTTTTGGGTAAACTATACTGACCTCCGATGGGGTTTAGGTGAAATACAAGAATCCTCCTTGCAGTGCTAGAACTTACTTTTGGCCGTCCATGTCTAATAGGTGCTAGAAGAAGTTCTGTTGCTGGAGGTATAGATGTTCTCAGTTTTCCACCTAATGTTAAACTTGGCGATGGTAATAAGCTTGATGTTCTCGACCTCAATGTCTAGGAGGTTCATGTAGTTTGCCCTGGTATTTCCGTCTAAAGGAAGGGTTTTTTTTTCACAGAAAGAGAATAACTCTAAATGAAGACCACTAATCATTCATTTGCAAGCAAACCCCTTTATGATTATTCTGCTTTCTTAATAACATTGTACTCTGCGTAATACTCGATTTCATAATTTTGAATCTGACAGAGTACTCAAGGGTTATAGTCTACCCGGCATGCTTCCCCCTCAACTTGTCAAACTTCCTTACCTTAAACAAATGTAAGAGCACTTTGTAAAGTTCAAGAGTAATGTGACTATGTCTAATGACTTTGTTCTATCTGTGACCTTTATTTCTAGTGACTACGAGTATCACTTCATTTTCTTTTTCTTCCTCTTTGTGTAGTGATTTTGCTCTCAATTATCTAAATGGTACAATACCAAAAGAATGGGGTGCAATGCAGTTAACATCAATGTGAGCTCTTGTCAATTTTTGTGATTGTATTTTGATTTCGTACTTCTTGTTGTAAATTAAATAGAAATTCTATGCAGCTCTCTTCTTGTGAATCGCTTGTCAGGGGAGATTCCGAAGGAGTTGGGAAATATTACTACTCTTACATCCCTGTAAGCTTAGATTTTTCGTTTTTCTCAGTATATTATTTTTTTGATCATGGATTTATTGTAACTAAGATTGTCAGGGTCTCCATCCCGTCTCCCTGGATAACATTCTGCTATTACTTTAAAAGCTACAGAAGCTTTTCTATTTGCATCCATAATGAAACCATTTTTTCCCTCCAATTTGGATTTTCTAGCAGTCAATGAAAGTGATTGTTGCTTGCTCTTTCCAATCTCAATACTCTTTCTTTTTTGACAATCAGGCAGCTTGAAGCAAATCAATTCTCCGGAGTTGTTCCCCCTGAGCTTGGAAGTTTAATCAACTTGGGAAATATGTAATGCAATTTTCCTTTTAGACAAATTTGGTCCTTTATATATTTTTTGGTACACTGTTAACACTTTTTGAAGGATGAACGATAGGTGAAAATTGATGGTTCATTGCTATGGCATTGGAATTGCAGGACGTTGTCCTCCAATCGTTTGACTGGAAACTTACCGATGACATTTTCTGGGCTAAAAAATTTGACAGACTTGTAAGTTTTTTCAGTGTGTTTGTTTTTGAATGTCTAAAAACCTGCTTACGTGTTACCTGATACAATTTTATTGTCCAATGCAGTAGAATAAACGATAACAACTTCAATGGAACAATACCTGATTTTATACAGAATTGGAAACAACTCAAGAGATTGTAAGATCTTTTGCTTTTGAAAAAATTCAGACCTGGCGTTTAAATCATTATAGATGAGCCAAATTACTTCAGACTTATTTGTTTCTAACGTTTCATGTATGCGTGAAATATGTATATTTTGGATCGTTGAAGAGAAATGCATGCGAGTGGGCTTCAGGGACCCATCCCTTCCAACATATCTCTTTTGGTCAACTTAACAGAGTTGTGAGTAAACGCATTTTCAAGTTTTCTTCGCAGCTTTAAGTTGTTATTTTTAATTTTATTCTGTTGAATTACTTGCTTTTATTTCTTGTGGTGCCTACTTAGGAGGATTAGCGATATAAATGGAACAGAGCAGGGTTTTCCAGTATTAAAAAACACAACAGGCCTAGTAAGATTGTACGTCGAGTCTTTGTATCATCCAATACCATGAAGGTGTTAGTTATATTTACCTTTGACGCCAGTTTTTCTAATGCTATTTAGTTACATATCTTAGGGTTCTGAGAAACTGTAACATTTCGGGAGAGATTCCTCCATACGTCTGGACAATGCAAAACCTGGAAATGTTGTAAGTAGTGTGTGAAGTTGTGGACTGATTGCACTGTTGTTTTATGACTGGGAATGCAGTTTGATTATATTTTTGTATTCTGATTGTTGTAGGGATGTCAGTTTTAACAAGTTAGTAGGGGAAATTCCATCCACATTGAACTTAGAGCGTTTGAGATTCCTGTAAGTATAACCTTCTGATACATTAACTATGAACCATATTTTGGGAATGAAACTTTAGATTTTCAGGTTGCTGCGTGCTTAATTGTTTTTTCATTCGTTATATAATCTAATTGAATATTGGTGTAACACTCTAAACATCTGATGTTGCTTTCTGTAGATTTGTAACTGGCAACTCTATGAGTGGAAGTGTACCAGACTCAGTCTTCAAGGATGGAAGTAACATGTATGTCCGATACTTATTTTCAACGCATCATCTTATTTCTTTCTCTCTTTTTATATATTTGTAATTCACCTTTACCTTCGATGCTTCTCTTTGTACCCAAGATCTTTCTCATGAGTGTACTGGGAGCTAACCTGTTTTAGCATTATAACGATGATTGCACATATGGAAGATTTTTCAGTCTCCCCTTTTCCTTGAAGTATATTATTTTCCAAAATCAGCAATATGCTTTGCTATAAAATTCATGTACAGTACCAGACTACCAGTCTCCTGTTTCCATTTTTTCATTTCCTTAGTTGAATCTTCTTCATTCTTTTTGGCTTTGACGGGGAGGGGATGCGCGTCCGGAAATGGCATCTCCAGGAGCAACATCATTCTAGCTTATGTACCTTTTTCCTAGATAGAGAGTGACCTTTACGATTTATTTATTGCATGCAGTGATCTTTCGTACAATAACTTCACATGGCAAGGCCCCGAGAAACCTGCTTGTCAAGACAACATGTCAGAATACTTCTCTAGTAAATATTCTTGTTTTATGCCAGTTTTATAGCGATATAAACTGATTATTGTTTCACATATTTCCCTATTGTTAGCAATCTAAACCTGAACTTGTTCCGGAGCTCTTCAAGAGAAAACAACTTGTAAGATTGTCTCTCTGTCTTGCTTTCTTTTGTTGCATTATAGCAATCACAAAAATGTTCATATATGCATGGTGTACATTCCATGTTAATATATTTTTCCGCTCAATTATGGCAGAATGAGAGGTCTTCCATGCTTGACGAATCTCGACTGTCCACGATGTAAGGATATATTTAAGATTATATACGCAATAATGTAAATTCTTCTGATTGTAAAGTGTGTGTTTCAAAAAAAAAAAAAAAATGCTGGCAGTGAAGTTTGAAACCCGCTTTGCCTGAAATTTTTTTACATAGAACATTGCATAATTCGAAACTTTAATGTTTTCATCACTGTTGTGTGTTAGTAGATAGTTGTATTGCATCCTTAGTACGTTACTATCCAGCATTCTTTCATGTTCTCTCACTTATACTTTTATTTTAACGTATTATGCCAGTTTCAACTTGTTTGCATGTTAATTGTGGTGGAAATGACATCACTGTCGAAGGAAACAAAGGAAACATTTTGTATGAAGGAGACGGAGGAGTTGAAGGTGGCCCTGCAGATTTTTTTTTAAATGATGCTTCTTATTGGGGATTTAGTAGCACTGGAGACTTCATGGATGACAACGATATCCAGAATACACGCTACTCTGTATCTCTGGCATCTTCTAATATCTCTGGATTATACACAACAGCACGCATATCTCCACTTTCAATCACTTACTTCCATTATTGCTTAGAAAATGGTGACTATACCGTAACTCTTCACTTTGCGGAGATACAGTTTACAAATGACCAAACATATACGAGTCTTGGAAGGCGCATTTTTGATATCTATGTTCAGGTAATTGGTCATATTGTTACAATTATATATTTTGAAGTCACAAAGAGGTTTAACCGAAGCACTTTGTCTCAGGATGAAGTATTGCGGAAGGATTTCAATATTGAAGATGTGGCAAAGGTGGCTCAAAAGCCTGTAGTAATACAAGAACACAATGTCAGTGTGACAAATAATATCTTAGAGATCCGATTCTATTTTGCTGGTAAAGGTACAACAAGGATTCCTGAAAGAGGAATATATGGTCCCCTTATCTCTGCTATTGCCGTGGAATCTGGTGAGTCGTTTTGTTGAGTTCTTCTTTGCCATATTGCAAAGTATGCCTAAGAAAAAGCTTCTATCACAAAATTTTCTGAGTTTAGAACATGAGAATCAATTGATTTGTTTAATTTTTCCACTTCATTTACGGTTTCTTTTGTTCAATATCGATAGTGTTATGTTCATTTCAACCTTTGAAATTAACGTGTACCTGGACATATATCTTGTCCCTTCTCCTTATATGTTATTCCAGTTAACTAGTTGATTTATTCGTTTGAGCAGATTCCAGAGATTGCTCAAATGGTGGAAAAAAAGGGACTGCTCACATTGTCACTGGAGTCGTAGTAGGAGCATTTCTCCTAGTATTCGTGATATTAGGGATCCTTTGGTGCAAAGGGTACTTGCCTTGCAAAAGGGGAAGGAAGAAAGGTGCTTGATCTTTCAAATGTGCCATTCTAAGATTCAGTGATTCGTATTGATAATTTTCACAAGAGAAAACTAACAATTAGACGACTTGTTTGCTCAAGAAAGGAAATATAGTGATGAATAATACTTTACGTGCTTTTCTGCTGTGCCTCCTTGGACAGATAGAGACGGACTTGATGGGCAGACAGGGGGTTTTACTTTAAAACAACTAAAAGCCGCCACTAAAGACTTCGATTATGATAACAAAATTGGAGAAGGTGGCTTTGGTCCTGTCTACAAGGTACTTTAGGAACCTGTACATTGAATTGTTTCCCTGATGTTTAAGATTTTCTCTTTTTTACATTGAGATACATAATTCTGAACATGGATTGGGTGCAGGGTCAATTGCCTGATGGTAGAGTGATAGCCGTTAAACAGCTTTCGTCCATGTCAAGGCAAGGAAATCGTGAGTTCTTAAATGAGATGGGCATGATTTCTTGTTTGCAACATCCGAATCTTGTGAAACTTCATGGATGTTGTATCGAACGAGGTCAGTTATTGCTGGTCTATGAGTACATGGAGAATAATAACCTTGCACGAGCTTTGTTTGGTGAGTATGATGCCAATTATTCAACTGTATAAGTAGGGTTATAGCCTTTTGTTTATTTGTATTTTGATGCGCTAGACTGATTTCTAGATTTCTTCTTCTATACTCCCTGAGTAGAGTTTCGTTCTTTTCAGAAATATCTGTTTACATAATTATTATAGAGATGAAAAGAAAGTTTGAGTGAGCAATATTTTCTTTGATATAATTTTGTAGGCCGAGAAAATCATCTTAAGTTGGACTGGGCAACAAGGCTTAAGATCTGCATTGGGATAGCAAGAGGACTAGCTTTTCTCCATGAAGAATCTGTGCTTAAAATTGTTCACCGAGACATCAAAGCGACTAATGTGCTGCTTGATGAGGACTTGAACCCTAAAATATCCGACTTTGGATTGGCAAAGCTTGATGAAGAGGAGAAGACGCACATAAGTACCCGAGTAGCTGGGACCATGTCAGTTGCCACTTGCCATATCCTTGCGTTCATTGACTTCGTGTTATACTTGCAGTGAAATCTAGCTAAATTGGTGAATATTTTTTCAAATAACAACATATCAGGATCTTGATTTGCAGAGGATATATGGCACCAGAATATGCACTATGGGGTCACCTGACCTACAAAGCGGATGTTTACAGTTTTGGAGTAGTGGCCTTGGAAATCATCAGTGGGAAGAACAACAACAATTATATTCCGAGTGATGATTGGGTTTGCCTTTTAGATTGGGTACTCTTACCACACCCTTTTGCTGTTTGATCCATTTTCGCATCCATTCATCTGGTTGTTATCATTAATACTGATTCAGCGCGAAACTGCGATGAACATTTGCAGGCTTGTCATTTGCAACAAACAGGTAACTTATTGGAGCTGATCGACGAGAAGTTAGGTTCCGAGGTTGACCAAAAGGAAGCAGAGATCATGGTTAAAGTAGCTCTCCTGTGCACAAATGTCTCTGCATCACTTAGGCCTAGCATGTCCGAGGCGGTGAGCATGCTCGAAGGACAAATACCCGTCCCTGACGTGGTACCAGAACCGAGGACGTATAAGGAGGATTTGAGGTTTAGGGCCATGAGAGACCTCCACCGCCAGCGGGGTGATCATAGCCCGAGTATTAGCCATACGCAAAATTCAACTACTGTCCACGCATTCGAATCTACCTCTACGACTGGCCTTGACTTCTCGGAAATCAACTCGGAATCAAGGCCCTCTTGAGAAATAGTGGAAGTTCTTTTTCTCTTGTAGCAATCATCATGTATTGGTGGTCTTTGTATACGCATATGCACATCTGCTGTGTCCATATTTTCTTGTAGATATATATATGCTCTCTAGGGTTTAGATTGTATTGGAAAAAAAATTGGATGAAATAATTATTTGCATGGAATCATTTGAAATGACTGTTTAAATGATTGTTTAATGAATTTAAATGACTTTAATGAAATAATTATGTTCTCTCTAGGGTTTAGGTTGTATTCAGGGCCGGTCTAGAGTTTTTTGAGGTCCGGGACGATATCACAAAATGTGCCCTCATTTTATGTAAGAAAATTATTTGTTTTCACACATAAGACATCGATAAAATTATACTTAGAAAAACACTTCAAACTTAATAATTTAGAAACACGAAAAAATTAATTTATTTTGTATCGTGAGATGAAACAAAAAAAAAAACTCCAGGTTTACAAGTAGATAGATATGTGTTTTGTTTTTCATCTGAACTTTTAAAGTGTTTTTGTATGAATTGTGGGGTGTTTTTTTTATTTACTAACCTTGTCAATATGGAACTAAAAAAATAATGATGTTTTTTAGTCTTTAGTTGATATGTATAAGTAATAAATGGGTACCAAATTAAACTTTTTTATGACACGTCATATGATTTGTAAATTTGGTCTAAAAATTTGGTCAACACATTACTCTTTGTTGAAGATTAGACTTGAATTTGAACAAATGTTTTAAAAATAACAACCCACATAGCTACTAACTACTAATTAAAAATAAATTAACAACTGAACAAAAATTCGTAAAAATTGTAAAAATTGAAAAAGTAAATAAGCACATATGGTGTTTTGAACCCAAGACCTCCTCATTAATTTTAAACAACAAAACCACCAATTCTAGTTAATTTTCTTTGTCATTGAACAAAATTTTATAAATTTATACTCTTACGAAAACATATATAAATACATCACCCTAATAATTTTGGTGCCCCCAATTATTTTGGGTCCTGGACGGTCGCCCTACCCGCACTAGGCCTGGGCCGGCCCTGGTTGTATTGGAAAACATTGGATGGAATTAATGAATTTAAAATGACTGTTTAAATGACATAATATTTGCATGGAATCATTTGAATTTCGTTTGTGGTTTTTTTTTTTTTTTTTTTTTTTTTTGAAATTCTACTTTCATTACGGGGAAGGGTGGAGCTTTGAACTTGGTACACATGGATCGAAACTCAACTCCTGATCCACTACATATCGGACATATCCCTTCTTTTCACTCGCATCCAGAATGAAAAAAGTTTAGAGTTTAGGTTCCATTGAAAGAAAAAAAATCCTATGAAAGAGTGGCAACAATGCGGCACAAACAATTTAACCTCTTATAAAATTGTCTAGTCTATCATAATTCATGATGAGAATTTTGGCTAAATAAAAAGAAAGTCACACTTAGTCAGGGAAACATAAACCTTACCCCTTATAAAGCAAAAAACAAAAACAAAATACAAAATAGAAGGAGGAGATATACACCTTATGTCTCTTGAAAAAGAAAATAAGAAGGAAAAGAAGGGGTGGGCAAAGGACCAAACCAGCAGACCCCTTTAAAATAAAACCTAAAAGATAAGAACCTGCAAGACAAGCTGCAAAACAAAAAAGGAAAATCCAAAAAGATTAGGTAAAAAGAAAATCACAGATCAAGAAGGGGGGACAAACTCGTATGCGCCGTGCACAAAAAATCTAAATGCAAAAAAGAAAAAAATATTTATGGGAGGAGCGGCATGCCAAACAAGTGAAGACGAGAGAAGATCTAAATTAGCTAATTTGTCAGCAACTGCATTCTTTTCTCGAAATGTATGAGAGCAATGGAATTTCATGTTTTGTAATCGAGAAATACATGTCTGGAGAGATCAATGAGGAGAAAAAGAACCATAAACAAAACAAGATATCACACTATATAAAAGTCACTTTCAAGTCATAAATTTTGTCAATATTGTGGATGAGCCAACTCCACATCGATTAATTCTAGTATTTGACAAATTTATTTATTCTAACTTCTCAGTTTTCCCAGTATTTTTTTGAATGCTTATACGGACTCACCAATTTACCAAATTGACATTTTTGTCACATTTACAAGTTACAACATACAAGTCATGATCATGCAAGTTGAACCCAACGTATGATTGATGAAACTTCCAAGTTCCAAAAGAATATCTGCAATTCATGGGGTCCAGTCTTTAATTAGTCATGATCATGCAAGTTGAACCCAACGTATGATTAATTACTTGTTTGGCTGCACCTACTTCACCAGCATCACTTATTGAAACTTCGGTGGATGAAGGGTTTCATTTTCCTCTGAATTTTTTTACGAGCTAGACAACTTTTTCCCCAGATCTAAATTTCTCGTCCCCAAACTCTTTTTTCTGTGAACCAACCAAACGCCTTCTGATCATTAGTGGCCATCCATGCATGAATTGGACCAGAGCGACCGCGCATGTGTAATGAATACTTTATTATAATCGCAACTCAATTCACCACGCGACAGATTCATGGAACTTCTATTTATGATCAAAATCATTAAGATTATAAATTAGTCTGTAAAAATTATTTTTACAAAAAAAAATTAATTAATTAAATATGAGATTGTTTAGTCATCCAACTATATAAAAATGATGAATAAATTCAATAAAAAAAATTCAATAAAAAAAATTACGAACTGTTTATCTATTTGCTATAATTGATTGACCTAATAACCTTAATTTTAGTTGATTTTTTTTTTTTGTATAAATAATATTTACAAAATAATTGATAATATGAACAGTTCGAATCATAAACATGAAACTCTATGAAAATAAAAAACTAAAGTAAATATTGATAGTAAAAGAAGCAAAACACCTTAATAACTTCCTCCAGCAAAAAGAAAAAACATCTCAATAATATTGTACCTATGAGATTGAATAATACATGCCATTTATTATGTGTAATGAGGGTCCCTTCATTTACTGCGACTGAGATTGAATACTATTCTAGATATAGACATGACATGCAGTTAATTTTGTCCCACAATTTTGCTAAGTACATGATCTCATGCAGGACGTTAGTTTGGCTTGTCTGTTTTGTGCGCCAATAAAATACTTAATAAATTATTAAACATGCTTGAGTGTAACTAGTTAATTAGTTAATTGCCATCAATGGTGTATACCAAAATCAAGGTTAAGCTATAGATTTGAACGATGTGCCCGGTCGGTTTTGTGATATTTTTTGGTTAGCACGTCTAAACGATGTGCCCTGTCGTTTCAGTAAGACAAAAAAGTTCACTACAGTTGGATAGCAAATCAATCACCCATAAAAAGGAACACTATCGTTTTCTTACACATTACCGTGCTGTATTCGATGGAGACGCATAATTTTAAGAATATGATTCTCTATCTCCTAATTCTCTCTTTCTCACGCCTCCTCTCACATTTTTTTTTGGTCTTTCTCTCATTAAAAAACTCAATTTAAGATGTTAACGTAACTTAATCGCAATCGTTTAAATATGAGAGATTGGAATGAGAGAGAGATTAAGAGGGGAAATAATCCTACTCCATAATTTTAATGCCTCATGTATTAAGATAGAATAATACTAGGAATATCAAAATTTTAAACTAAGTTTGCAAACCAAATGTGTGTGTTATCAATAAGAAATAAGAACGTTAATCCACACATAAGTAATAATCCAATCATTAACAACCATATCATTTGGTTTACAAAATTTGGTTTAAAAATTTAATCTCCCTAGCATTACTCTTTAAGATAAATTGTTTGTGTTTGTTGAGCTTTTGAGTTAATTGTTTGAGTCTTTGAGGTATTCTCATTATATTAAAATTGAACTTAAGTAGTTTATGTAGCACATATTTACATCGCATGTTTGTTTCTTGTTTTTGTTTTATGTTGTATGTATGTGTTTGTTGGACAAGGCTCATTATGTCCCCCTTTCTAGTATATATATGTTAATTGTTAACGAAATTTACTCATACTTGAGTTTTGTTCATTATGATATCATCTATGCCTAATACATGTTTTTATGTGTGTGTGTATGTTTATTTATTTTCTTTTTTTTATAGGGAAATCTCGACGGTACAAGGAAATTTTTATTGATAACGAAAAAAGAAGATACACCTAGTTAGGGGGATATAAACCTTACCTCTCATAAAATAGAGATAACAAAAACAATACATGAAAAAGAAGGGGGCACATAAACTGTACCCTTCTAGAAACAAAAAAAAGAAGAAAGATACAAAGAAAAGAGGGGGACATGAAACCTAACCCATCTAAAACCAAACCTAAAGGTCTAAACATGCAAAACAAGTTGAGCAACACCACAAAGTTAGGAAAAAACAGAAAGTGAGACAAACCTGGATATCAAGATGCACATTAATTTGAGAAGCAGTAGCTAGGCAAGTGAATATAGTCTGAAAACAATGTAGCACGAGCCGCCAGCGGAGGAGAGTCATGCCAAGTTAAAGTTGGAGAAGACAAGTCCATGTTAGCAAAATTGTCTGCAACAAAATTTCCTTCCTGATATATGTGTGATGAGTAGAAAGTAATTTTCTGAATGCGGTCCAAACAAATAGACCATTGCGTACGAAGAGGCCACGAATGATCAAAATCAGATGATTGAAGAGCAGAAATAACACTAGAGCTGTCACTTTCCAACCAAAGACAATGCCAACACAACTTATATGAAAACTCTACACCAATAATAATTGCAGATAATTCTGTAAAAAAAAGAGTTGTGATAACCAATCCATTGACAGAAACCACCAAGAAATGACCATGGCAATTCTTGAAAACTCCTCCACAAGCAGCAGGACCAGGATTTCCTTTAGATAAACCATCTGTATTAAGTTTAATCCAAGGAAAGCAAGGAGGAGACCAAAAGGACAAGAAGAATAGTAGGCGGCTTGTGAGAGATAGGTAGGATCTCCATCGAAGATATGATTCGAGTGTCAAAACCTTGAGAGTAACCAGGAATAAACTTTCCACCATGAACAATCGTAAAATTGATAGACATCCAGAGACGGTGAAAATAGAGTGGTTAGTCCTAAAAAATAAACTTATTTCGAGCCTTCCAAATAGCCGTAATAGTATAAAGACCTGCAAAAATCTAGAGATTGTGCAACTGTTGGGAAAAGGGCTTACGCACATAGATATCCCAAAAAACATCTAAAGAATCTGAAAGAGGCAAAGAGGTACCAAATTAGCATGCTACCCACCTTCAAAGCTACCTGGATATCCGGCAGCCGAAGAAAAGATGAGCATATATGTATGTATGTTTTAGTTGATTATGTGACAAACAATATTAGGAGGATCTTATAGCCCACGCGAGAAAAAAAAAATCTTGGCTCCTTCCCTGGTATTCGATTTACTCCCTCAATATCACTTACGAAAGAAAAGAAAAACCTCAATGTTATAAAATGTTGAAGGGTAATCAGAGATTCATATTAAGGACACAAGCTAAACAATGTAGTTACTAATCCAAGGGTCCATTACTGTACTTACGTGCCAAGATTCGAAGGGTCCACTATTTTGGAAAGGACAAAGAAAACACTTGGACAATCTTGTGAATAATTGGGGGAACCAGGTAGACCTGGCATTCGTGTTGTGTTTTTCGTGTTCGTGTTGTTTTTGTGTCATTCCCGATAGCTTAACGGGTCGTGTTGTGTAATACCCGTTAAAGTAAACGGGTAATATAACCCGACCCAAAATCAACCCGTTAATATTATCAGGTAATATGACCCGGACCCGTTATCCGTTAAGAAAAATATATTTTAAATCAATAAAAATGAAAATGAAAAACATAATTTGACCCAAAAAAATGTAAAACATGCACTAAATTAGTATATACATACTAAATTTCGGAGTTGACCCCTTCATGAAAGTTGTAAAGCTTTTCATTACGAGTGATTACATTTTTCACACTTCTACAATAACTATTATTAATTTTGCACTCAAATAAAAAACAATGTTCATGAGATTTGGAGGGTTTTAAAAATTTAAACAACCATGTAACCATCGTCTAAGCGTTCAGGATGCAATTATGAACGTTTATTATGCTTTCACATCTTTCAGACTTATACATTAGTGATTATGAATTTTCTTTATTTTGAACTCCCTTAAAAATACTATTCATGAGAGTTTGTATGGTTTTAAAAATTCAAACGATCATATACCCATCCTCAAAGCATAGAGGATGCGACTACGAGCGTTTGCATATTTTTTTCATATTTTTTGCACATGTAAATTAATTATTATAATTTTTTTAATGTGTTTGGTATTTTTAAATTACTTGATATTTTTATTTTTAATGTGTTTTATGATTTTTAATCTCAATCTTTGCCTATAATATACTATAAAAATAAATAAAACTTAAATTTTAAAATTTATATAGAATAATAATTAATAAAAAATATATACATATTCATTATATCTATTGTATTTTATAGTAAGTTTTTTTTAATAGTTTAAAAAATTAAAATCATCAAAATAACTTCTTTTTTTATCGTGTCGAAACAGGTTACCTGCGTGTCACTCTCGTGTAAACCTGTTAAAGATCCGTTATTAACGGGTTATTATCGTGTGACCTGATAATGACCTGATTAGTTATCGTATTGACCCAAAATCCGTTATTTTCGTGTTATTTAGGTATCGTGTTAACAGGTCGTGTAGAAAATTCTCAGGTCTAGAACCAGGTAGACTTGGAAGTTAATGACAAAGTGTGTTTGACGTTCTAATCAAAGGGCCGGGTGGAGGGCCCCTTCATTAATAAAGAAGATTGAGATTGATGATCAGAGGAATAATTAGGCTGGATGATATTTGCTATATAAAGTCATGTGCGTTGGGTTGGGTTGGGGGGCTCATATCATATGTAACGATAGAAGAAAATGGCAAGATTTCTCATCGTGCTCACATTGATCCTTTGCTTCTGCTTTTCATCAACAGTCAAAGCTAAATCACAATCTCAAACTGATCCTAGAGAAGGTAGCAAGTCACTCTTATTCTTCTTTTCTTTTTACTTCTTAATCTTTTTAAGGGCAGCTTTTTATGCACAAGCTATTTTATTGTCAGTGTTAATCTCACCTCAGGCAATAATTAGAAGGTTTGCATGTGCTTATAAAAGTTGAGTTACACTTTAGATAAAACACTTTAAACTCGTTATTTTAGAAAAACACCCCAAAGTACTTTAAAGTAAGCATACCTACTTGGCATTATGCGAAGGCACCAATAATTTTGCAACTAAGATTACATGACAAGCGAACAGTCGGTTGAGGTGGTTTAATCTTCAGTTAAGCTCTTGAAGCCTTTCTTTTTGGCATTTTATAGCGGCGAGAGTACGTTTTTTCTAATTTGCTGTTTTGTTTATTGTTTAAGTTTGGTATTAGAAATACTGAAAATGTATCTTTCAAGCTCAGTTTTTCTTCTAATGTTTTAGAATAGATAAAAATGTTCAGTAGTGCAATACTTTTTCTCTTTGATTAAGAGAAGAATTGTCTTCTCAAACCTGTTTGGTGTAAAGATTACACCAGTGTTAGGGCACTCCTAGTTCACTTCTCTCTTTTCTATAAATCGTTGGATAAAATAATAAAAAAGAATTGAGGACAGTAAATGAGAATTCAAAAATCATTACCTTTTTTTCTTAAAAAAAAAATAAATTCATTACCCTTTTTAATTTTATTTTTCAAGTTGGTAACTTTTTTTTTTAATTTTCATTTTGGCATTTTTTTTTCAATGTTCAAGTTGGTAAAACCAAAAGTCTATCATTTGAAGCCTCCTTGTTTCTTAAATTTAAATTTAAAATTTTCGTATTTTATGGAAGTCTGGATTTTTTTACCTTGTTGAAAAGAAGAGCACTCAAGAAGAGATCAGAGTGCTCAATGCCAAAATTGGTCTCTATGATTGAGAATTTTCATTTTGCATACTCAACTAGGTGTTTTTTGTTTGTTGAACAAATGATATTATCTATGCCAACGGAGTGGGGGAGTAGGCAAAGTCTTACAATAGGCTAGCAATAATGTGGTTCAAATTCGTCTTTGGTGAAAATCGAACCTAAGACCTCTGACTTACAAGTGTATTTTTCTATAAAGTTTACATGAATTCCCTTTGTTTCTTTTTCCTCTGAAAGTACTGGGATTCTTGAATAAGATGTTTTTAACAAAATAGAAATTTGATGGATTTATTTTGTGCGCGCAGTGGAAGCACTCAAAGAAATACTTAAACAACTGGGGAAAAAAGACTGGAACATCAGCATAGACCCATGCATCAATGACACGTATTGGTTTACCCAAAAATCTGATAAAGTATATCTCTACAACAACACTGTCATCTGCAACTGCTCCAACCCTGATGGTTTTTGCCATGTTGTCAGCATGTAGGCCAACTTTTAAACCTTATTTTTCTATATTCTACGTTCGTTTAGGGAAAATTTATAGATTGAATTATCTCCTGTAGCGTTCCAATCCACTCTTCGTTTTTGGATAGTTCCACTATAATCCAGGCATAACATTTTGTTTTGTTTTGTAATAACATTATGTATGCTTGCAGGCAAGGCCGGTCTTGAGGTTTTTTAGGCCCGCCCAACTCCAAAATATATACCCTAACTTCATATACGAAAAAATAATTTTTTTTCACACATAAGACTTCGATAAAATTGTCATTTAATACTACGGTCTAGTAATATTTCTATTCACTTGTAAGTGAGAGGTCTCAAGTTTGATTCTTGCCAAAGACGAATTCGAACCACATTATTGCTAGCCTATTGTGAGGCATAGCCCACCCCCTCCCTCTTAGTGTAGATAATATTGTTTTTTCAAACAAAAAAAAAAAAAAAAAAAAAAGACTTCTATAAATTTATGCTTAGAAAAACACTTCAAACTCAATAATTTAGAAATACGGAAAAACTAATTTTGTATTTGAGAGAAGGGAACCAAAAAACCCCGAGCTTACAAGTATATAGATGATGAGTTTGTTTCCCTTCTATCTGAACTTTTAAAGTGTTTTTATATAAAACATGAGACATTTTTTCTTATTTACTAACCTTGTCAATATGGGACTGAAAAAAATAATCATATTCTCGAGTCTTTAATTGATATGTGCAAGTAATGAATGAGCACTAAATTAAACATAATGGTGACACTTCATATGATTTGCAAATTCGGTCTGAAAATTCGGTCTACACATTACTCTCCATTGATGGTTAGACCTTTTTTTTTTTGAAAGAATATTGAAAGTTAGACTTGTTTTGGAATGAATGTTTAAAAGCTGGAACCCACATAGATACTAGCCAGTAATTAAAAAGAAATTAACAACCAAACAAAAATTCGTAAAAATTGAAAGAATAAACATGCACATAACATTTCAAACTCAGGACCTCTCATTAATTTTAAACAACAAAAAACACTGCTTATGATTAAACTTCTTGATCATTTAACCAAATTTTATAAATTTATACTCTTATGAAAAGAAATTCGTAAAAATTGAAAAGTAATAAAACACAAAATGCATTTTGAACACAAGAGACCTCATTGTTAATTTTAAACAACATAAACAACCACTTTGGGTTAAACTTTTTGATTATTTGACTAAATTTTATAAATTTATACTTTTATAAAAAAAATTCGTAAAAATTGGTAAGTAAAGTAAACACATATAGTGTTTCGAACCCAGGACGTTCTCATTAATTTTAAGCAACAAAAACCACTAGTTATAATTAAACTTCTTGATTGTTCAACCAAATTTTACAAAATTATACTCTTATGAAAACATAAATGAATATACAACCCCAATAACTTTGGTGCCCCCAATTCTTTTAGGCCTTGGACAGTCACCCAACCACACTGGGCCAGGGTCGACCATGCCTGCAGGTTTTTGTAACAACATTACGGACTCTAAGACTGCATTTTAGGTTGCTATATATAATTCCCCTCTTTGTTCATAAGAGTAGATATTGAAGAATTTGAGCTTTCACTATAAAACCAATTGGCAATACAAGAAGAAGCCAAAATCCTTATAAGCCCTTGCATGATTTGGTCCCTCGCCGATGCGGGACATTGTCCTCACATTCTCACAAGCCCCCTCACGTGTGATGAATTTTCAAGCCAAACACGTGCACAACACAAATTGGGTGACGTTGAGCATGTGTGGCTGTTGGACTTCACACGTAGGCAAACCTGCTCTGATATCATAAAGAAGTTGAGGTTCCACCATAAAAGTCATTTGGCAATATGGGTAGCAGCTATAAGCTCTTGCATATGGTTTGGTCCCTCACTAATGTAGGACTTTGTCCTCACTTCTCACAGATATAAAGTATTACGATTCCTTTTGCACACAGTTTTTAAAGTTTGTGAGCTGACATTTTGTGATACAGTTTTCTCAAATGGCAAGATCTTGCTGGTGTACTTCCACCATCAATTGCAAAGTTACCCTACCTAAAACAAGTGTAAGGAAAGGAAACATTTTCAGCTGTATATTCGCTGAAAAGTTGTTTTACATCATTTCCACAAATATTGGTGGACTAAAATATTTTCTCTTGTTTACAGTGATTTCACCCGGAACTACCTCAGCGGTACTATACCGCGTGAATGGGCTTCGACGAAGTTGGAATATCTGTAAATGATTTCTCAACTTCATGTTCAAGGTTAGCCGTTTATACTAATAGCACTAACAAAATGAGTACAATGCAGGTCCCTTACCGTGAACAACTTAACGGGACCAATCCCTGACTACTTGGGAAACATTACCACCCTAATCTATATGTATGCTCTGGCTTGATCTCTCGTTATGACCTTATATTATTTGTAATCATCAATTTTAATTTCGCGCTTGGTTTAGCGTATTGTAATGCTGATGAAAGAGAATAAGTTTGCAGGAGCTTAGAGAATAACATGTTTTCTGGAACTGTTCCTCCTGAGCTTGGGAAATTGGTTTTCTTGAATAATCTGTAAGCTTTTATTTAATTTTTAGATACCTGGAATAAGTAAGAACCAGTACTGATAAATTGGCATTGGTACCTACAGCATTCTGAATGCCAACAATCTCACAGGAGAGCTGCCTAGGGCTCTCACTAATCTGTCTGAGTTAACAGAACTGTACGTGTTTGTACCCTTTTTCTTTCTTATTGTTACTTTGTAAATCTGTTACAAAATCGTACGATTTATTGTATTCCCTGATTGCATTTATGCAGTAGGATTAGCAGTAACAATTTCACTGGAAAAATACCTCATTTTTTTCATAGCTGGAAGCAACTTCAGAAACTGTGAGCTTCCTATTCCATATTCTAAATTGTTAGGGTTTATGATTTTCTGGTGTAGCATCTATCCGTTTCGACTTCTGTTGTTCAAATTGTTTGTGATTTTCTTATTCCATCTTCAAAATTGTTAAGAAGTATAGCTTTTCTAGTGTAACATCTTATTCGATTTGAATTCTGTTGTTGACAGAGAGATCCAAGCTAGTGGCTTCCAAGGTCCAATTCCATCGAGCATTTCTGTCTTGAGTAATTTAACAGAGCTGTGAGTTCTGCATTCGATCCTAAGTTGCATTAATGCTAAAATAACGTAATCTGGGTTTACATGTTTATCATAACTTCCTATGGAATGCACCTTTTCTAATGCAGAAGGATCAGTGATATAGGTGGAGAGGGTTCAGAATTTCCACGCTTGAGTAGTACGACAAGCATGAAAAGATTGTAAGTCGTGAAAGTACTGTATTTTTTTGTAATTTTAGACTAATCAATACTTAGTACGCACTTTTGCCAATATAATGTTGCAGAATGTTGAGGAGCTGTGGCTTGTCTGGAATTATACCCGATTATATAACGACAATGGCAAACTTGCAAACATTGTAATACTACTGTTCTCCATTTTTCATTTTGTTTTTTTTCTTGTTCAAGTGCGCAGAAAAATTATTTGATATTTTCTTGTTCACGAGTTGGCTAACGAGTTCATTCTCTTCAGTTAAGCAGCCATGTAACAAAAGTTTAGTTATTTCTTGCAGAGATCTCAGCTTCAACAGTTTGAAAGGAAGCATTCCATATATAGGACCCCTGTCAAAGTTGCAGTTGCTGTAAGAAACATCAACATTTCTTTATTTGTTTATCCAGTCAATATTTCGTCCATATGTAACCACCGGTTTGGAACAGTAATTATATAGTTTAACTGAATGTGACCATGTAATTGTCTTTGGAATAGATATCTCACAAGCAACTTGCTCACTGGGCCTATTCCCGACTGGATCAATAACAGAGGGAGTGAAACGTATGTTTTCCATCATATTATCGGATTGCTAGAGGTTTTTTTTTTTGACTTTTTTTTTTTCATTGTATCCGACGGCAATATATTCTTCTAATTCATTGTAAAGTTTTACACATAGCGGGTACATACGCCTTGGATGTACTGTTTATGTAGATTAACAGAAGCATATAACTGTGTCTCTTGAAACATGTAGCTGACCAATGACTAAGATTTTCTGTCATTAAATAATATTTTTAGCAAACAACTTTATAGGAACCTGTAACATTTACTTTTCTAGTAGATGCCGGTACAATGGCTTACAAATTTACTGTATACGTGTGCAGTCAGATGGATCTTTCTTACAATAATTTTTCTCAGATCATCGAGGAAACTAATTGTAGAGAACAATTGTAAGAACAGTTTTCTTTTAGTTCACTGTTTTTCCTCACCTGAGTCACCTCTAATTTTCTTTTGGACCTAACTGCTGATTTGGCATGTCTCTATCAGGAACTTGTTCAAAAGCTTTTCTGGACGAGATAACTCGTAAGGTTTCCAACTAGATTAGTCTTCAACTGTGAAGTGATTTTCTTTTCCTTTTCATTACGTCAACTTCAAATTTACATAATAAGCTACTTGTTACTACACTAATGTAGATTATCTGGAGGGTGCCTGCAAAAATTTCATTGTCCAAAAGGTGAACAACATATCTATTAGATTTAAAGTATGATTCTAAAGTAATATTTTTTAGTTACCCAACCGGGATAATTACAGTTTTCATCAACTAAATGATGGGAAAGGGTATTTTCTATAATCTGATTACAATTGATATGATATTGATTATCTTTGAAGAGGAGTACTCATTACATATTAACTGTGGAGGAAGTAATACCACTGTTGGAAGAATTATATTTGAAGAGGATCAAGACCTGGGCGGTGATTCAAAATTTGTTCCGGTGATACCTAACTGGGGAATCAGTTCCACTGGACATTTTTGGGATGTTAACACCTCCTCTCATGACTACATAGCAAATAATATGTCCATACTTAAAATGAACAACTCGGAGTTGTACACGAGGGCACGCCTCTCTCCTCTTTCTCTCACGTATTATGCACGCTGCTTGGGAAATGGAAATTATACCGTGGAACTTCACTTTTCGGAGATAATAATCAGAGGCAATAAATCTTTCCACAGTTTAGGAAGACGGATATTTGATGTCTATATTCAGGTAGTTAATTACACCTTATTTTGTGAGCTCTATCAATATGCTACTTAAGTTGAACTGTCTGATTGATTAAGTTTGTTACAGGAGAAACGAGTGTTGAAGGATTTTGACATAAAAAAGGAAGCACAAGGGGTTGATAGGGTAGTCATTAAGGAACTTAAAGCAGTTCAAGTTAAGGATAAAACTTTACTGATCCGGTTTCAGTGGTCTGGGAAAGGGACCACAGCTTCCCCAAACAGAGGAACATATGGTCCTCTTATATCAGCTATCTCTGTACACTCTGGTATCTTCTAAATTGCAGCTCTCTCTCTCACACACACGCACGCAAACATGCGAAAGTTTGTTTACTTTGGATTTATATGCCCTCTGTACGGCTGTAGATCATAGAAAGGATCCTTTATATGTCGTTCATGACTTTGTTTTTCATTTCTTTTACAAATTGTGTAGAGTTCAAGCCTCCAAGTAGCAAAAGCAAAATACCTATTGTGGTTGGAACTTCAGTTGGAGCTTTTGTTGTGTGCCTTATTTTCTTGATTCTTTGGTGGAGAGGCAGTCTTGGCAGCAAGACATCAAGGGAAAAAGGTACTACTAATTAAGCTACTGTGAAAGTTTGATGTAGTGCCTAGGTGATGCAGAAACATTTGGATAGGAGACATTCATCTATGCATTTATATCTAAATAAGTATTGATGCATCGAATTGGAAGTAATTTTGGGTTTGGCTTTATTACCTAGGGTCATAATAAATTCCTGGCTAGGCTCAAAGTGTTGGGACTATTGGGGTTCAGCCTTTTCACCTTATATTTTCTTGTAAGCCTAGATGGCTGGGCAGTTTTTGAATGTTAAAGTAAAAGTAAAGAGTTTATTGTCTTCTGCTCTATCAACTTGGGTATTCCATAGGAATCAACAATTTTCTTTGTTTTTGCTATTCTCATTTGTGCGAATCAACAAGAATTTAGGGTTTATTGTGTTCTAGAGTTTGTGTCCTTTTCCCTATATTATTCGTCGCATCACTTGGTCAAATTCGATGTTGCTAGGAAATACACTCTCAGGCTCTAAGCTCAAAAGAAATATAGTAAATGCATAAGATATTACCAATTTTCTGACTCTGTTCTTTGGACAGCTCTAAGAGGACTGGATCTGCAAACTGGTTTTTTCACCTTCAGGCAAATTAAAGCTGCCACTAACAACTTTGATCCTGAAAACAAAATCGGGGAAGGCGGTTTTGGGTCTGTCTACAAGGTACCGTTTAACTTAACCTGCGTCTTTTCCCCTATTTTTGTGTCTTGAATTAACTATTTGGCTTTTACGTAAAATGCAGGGTATATTGTTGGATGGTACTATAATCGCGGTTAAGCAACTATCATCAAAATCAAAGCAAGGAAACCGGGAATTTGTGAATGAAATAGGCATGATATCTGCTTTGCATCATCTAAATCTTGTCAGATTGTATGGATGTTGTATTGAATCAAACCAATTACTGTTGGTATATGAATACATGGAAAATAATAGCCTTGCACATACTTTGTTTGGTAAGCTTAGTTATCAAGTTTAGAAACAAAATTACACAGGAATGGTGAATTAAAAGGACCTGGAAATTCATGTTTGTTTCAGGTCCAGAGGAAGGTCCATTAAAGCTGGACTGGTCTACAAGGCTGAAAATATGCATAGGTATAGCAAGAGGTCTGGCTTTTTTGCATGAAGAGTCGCCACTGAAGGTTGTACATAGAGACATTAAAGCTACAAATATATTGCTAGACCAAGACCTCAACGCAAAGATCTCTGACTTCGGTTTGGCCAAGCTTGACGAAGAGGAGAACACTCACATTAGCACCAGAGTTGCTGGAACCATGTAAGCGTGCTGCTACTATATTCTACATGCTTATTTATTCAAATGTCCCCTGGAATTAATGTCGTGTCTAATTCCTTGAAACTGAATTTGTTGTGCAGAGGATACATGGCTCCAGAATATGCACTATGGGGTTATTTAACATATAAAGCAGATGTCTACAGTTTTGGTGTCGTTGCATTGGAAATTGTTGCTGGAAAGAACAATATGAAATATCGACCAAATGAGAACTTCGTATGTCTTGTGGATTGGGTAAGATCTTCATTCTAAGAGCTTGAGCACATGTCAACGTTGAGTAGCTAATCTCGGCTAGTCTTTTATATCTGCTTATTTCAGGCTCTTGTTTTACAACAAAAGGGGAATTTGATAGAGCTAGTGGATCCAAGGTTGGGGTCCCATTTTGAAGTGGAAGAGGCGCTTTTAATGGTCAAGGTAGCTCTCTTATGCATCAATCCAGCACCAGCTCTCAGGCCGACCATGTCTGCAGTAGTGAGCATGCTTGAAGGACGGACACTTGTTCGTGAATCGGTCATGAACACAAATATTTACGGCGATGAACTGAAGTTAGCAGCCTTGAGAAACCCGTTTGATCCGACTGCACAGGGGGGTACAAGTGGAACTCAGAGCCTTGTTGGTTCATCAGATGCAACATGTATTAATTCTTCTGCTCCTACGTCCTCAGATCTCTATAAAATTGGTCCTAGTAGTAGTACATCTACTTGGTAATTAACGTAAACCTTGTTATGCGCTCAGGTATGCAAATTCTCGTGTAATGATAAGTAGTACATTCAGTTTCCAATATCAAAGCTACAGCTTGGTACTTTTGATTACAACTTTGGGTGCAAGAATAAACGCTCTTAATCAATTGAGCCAACTCAAAATGGTTTGCTACATTCGCAAAGTAGAAGTTCTATGTAACAAAGCAATTGGAGAAAGAAAAAATACAGTAATTTTAAGTGATTCAAATTCAGTCCAATTTTTACGTATATGATTGTCAGGATCAAGTTGTCAATTTTCCATTTGACATGGTTTAAGTTCCAAGGAATTACAGCAGGGACGCAAGGTTGAATAATTCAAAGTTGGTTTTTCTGGCTCAATATGCAACATGGATTGGTTCTTCTGCTACACTACGTCTTCAAACCTCTACAAAATTAGTCCTAGTTCTTGTTAAAGCATTCCAACCAAAACTAAGCAAAGCCGTCAAGTTCAAAGAAGCTCAATCATGAAGACCATGGCCACCTTCATGTTTAGGTCCACACACCATACTCCAATCAACATTTTCCAACTTCAGGGAAGCCAAATCATCTGACCAAATAAAATTCCTTTCCAAAGTAGAAAGATTCTTTAAAAGGCAAGTTGGTAATTGATAAACTGAGAAATTATGGGAAACTTTGATAAGCATATTGCACCAATTGAAGCCGTCCAGCCATTGAGGGAAGTTTACCTTTCCAACCCGAGAGGCGAGATTTAGCCTTCTCTACCAAAACTTGAAAGTGAATTCTCCTTGGTTTACCACGAAAAATAGATACCTCAAGGTAAGTGAAAGGAGCAACACCCAAACGAAAGCCAAGATGTCGCGAGATATGCGCTCTACAATGGGCAGAAGAGGAACCGAGATAAAACGTACTCTTAGTGGCACCCGATGCATAACCATACTTATCCAAGAAACTTTGAAGAGCACAAAGAGATCGAACATTCTCACGACAAAAAATAAAAAGATCATCAGCATATAACACATGAGTAGAAGGGCAACAACCTCGCGGAGATGAAATAACAGTACTTTGTCCAATAGAAAAAAGCAAAGATAAACCCTTGCTAAGAGCTTCGTCTGCTAGACAAAAAAAGAGTAGAGAAAGCGGTATCCCTGACGTATCCCCTGAGAGCAAGACAAAAACCCATGTGGTGTGCCATCTACCAAAATTGAAAGGCGAGCTGACTGTAATAAGACATGCACCCAGTCAAAAATACGAGAAACCAAAGCTAGAAAGAACCTGGAGAAGAAAATCCTAGTTCAAAGTATCAAAAGCTTTAGCAATGTCGACCTTAATACCCATGTTACCACGAAAAGCCTTTTTGTCCATAAAATTGAACCCTTCTGAAACCAGTCCAATGCAATCAGAAATGTGTCTACCTTTAAAAAAACCGTTTGTTGTGGAGAAATAATGCGAGTGGCGATAGGGCCAAGCCGATTAGCAAGAATCTTGGAAATAATTTTGAACAAAAAGTTAGCAAGAGCAATGGGTCGATACTGAGCAATAGCGGCAACCCTTTTTAGTTTATGGATAAGCAACACAAAGTTACAATTAGCATTCGGATAAAACCATTCACGCTTAAAGAAATCTTGTACAAAAACAATAACATCCAAACCAATAATATCCCAACATGACTGATAGAAGGAACCAGGAAAGCCATCAGGTTCCTGAGTACTCGAGGGATCCATAGAAAAAAACAACCCTTTTAATTTTAGCTGAGGGTAAACAAGAAAGAGAAAGATTTCCCTATTTACTAACCATAGGTGGAATTATATGACAAACATCTTCAATTCCACTTGGAGTAAACGAAGAATTATATAGACTTGATAAAAGTTTACCACATGATCAGCAATAGCAATAGGAGAAGAGAGTACATTATCACCATCCAAAATAGTAACAATCCTGGAAGAAGAATGCTTACCTTGAGCATAAGCATGGAAAAAGCAATATTACGATCACCCTTAGTAAGCCATTTAACTCGAGCACGATCGCACCAGAAAGCTTCTTGCATAAGAAGAGTGTCGAGGAAAATTGTCTTAGCCACAACTTCTTCATTAAGCCTCACTTGAGAATTCCCCGAAGAAGAAATAAGACTTGGATAATATGAAGTTTTTCCTTTGTAATAGTGATATTTCTATGGACATTACTAAAAACATTAGAGTTCCAACCTCGAAGACAACGCTTAAGAACCTTGAGCTTTTCCAACATAACAAACATGGGACACCTATAGGCTGTTGATTGCCAACTTAGCAACCAAAACAGAAAAGTCTGAATGTAAAGTCCACATGGACTGAAATCGAATGGGTCGAGGTCCACCAAGAAGAAAAGCAGAAGGCGAGAAAACAAGACAATTATGATCATAAACCACCCTAGGCAAAGCTAAACAACTAGTTTGAGGCCAAGACTATAACCAGCGTGAGTCACAAAGAGAGCAGTCAGGACGCCTCTCCATATAACCATAGACACTCCAACGATTAGTCCAAGTATAAAAAGCACTAGAAGTATCCATATAAGTAAAATCACAAAGCTCAGTAGTACTACGAAAGTCCTCACACGAAGGTCGAGCAAGCAAGTGACCACCCATCTGCTCATAAGCTCCAAGAATAACATTAAAGTCACTGATTGCCATCCACGGTACTGTAGTATTAGAACACAAATTTAAAAGATCGCACCATAAAGCACAACGAAGGCTCGAAGTAGTAGCCACATAAACAATAGTAAACTGAGAAAGAACACCATCAAAAGAAGCCTGAAAAATAATTTGTTGTCCTGAATAAGAAATCATGGTAAGAGAACGATGACCTGTAGAATACAAACCCAAATATTAGGCAGTAAATCACCATTGTTATTAGCAGTAAGCAAAGAGAGACCTAATGAATTCAAATAAGCAGAAGGAATAAAATCAAAAGTAACCGTAGGTTCAGAAATGCAAATCGAATCCAGATGATGGGAACGACAAACATTGCGAAGCTCCATACTTTTATCAGAATTACCAATAAGGCAAATATTCTAGTAAACTAGCTTTATTTGTTGGTAGAAATAACTTGTCTACCTGCCCTAATAAAATAGGGTTCTTCTTGCTGAGCTACATCAACTTTCTATTTTTTCGTTTGCTTCTTCTGCTGAGATTTACTAAGAACTAAAGTAAAGTCATTGGGATCCTTTCCTGCATCCACAACATTGATCTCTTGCATCGAACCAAAACCAGGTAGGACATCCCCATCATTATTAAAATCTACATGATCAATATTATTTTCTTTATTAGGCTCATCACCAATCTCCCTTGAAAGAGTATTGTTCGAAGTACGAGGATGGGAAACAAAGGTGTTATCAATATTATTTGTTGGTTGTAACTCTAGTAGCAATTTGTTTGAAATTGTCTCGATGCTCTGCCGACGAAGCAATTGTCCTGTCGGCCAACACACTTTACTCATTATTCACAACACTATTAGAAATTGAGTCTCAAAATCATTGACTTGTTCAGCATGTTGTTGCTCGAGCGAGCTACAAAGTGGGACCGTCATATTTTCAAGTTTTGAGCATTAAAAACTTGTTTGGTAAGATTATTTTAAAAAACTGAATTTAAGGTTAACTTAAATATATAGCTTATTCTCTAAGAACACCAAAATTGAGTTTTTAGAGTTTTTAAAACTCACTCATTTCGTTTTCCTCTCCTCCACTGTCACTCCAAATCTATCTCTCTTTTTTTCTTCTACCTCTCTCCTTTTTTATTCTTTTCTTCTTTATCTCTCC
Source organism: Cotoneaster glaucophyllus (assembly GCA_036320875.1). Taxonomy (NCBI): domain Eukaryota; kingdom Viridiplantae; phylum Streptophyta; class Magnoliopsida; order Rosales; family Rosaceae; genus Cotoneaster; species Cotoneaster glaucophyllus. The sequence continues at coordinate 4,927,404 of CM070066.1, forward strand.
TCCAATCCTCTTTCTTCTTTCTCTCTTTCCTCCTCTCTATATCTTCTGATCCTCTCTCTTCTTTCTCTCTCCTCTGATCCTCTCTTACTTTCTTCCATCATCTCTCCTCTTTCTCCTTCTCATGCTGACTCCTTCCATTTGGATCTTTTTATTCAATTTAAATTTTAAGATTTCAAAAATTAAATCTTATAGAAAATAAGTATTTGAGTCTTAAAGAAAATTACTTCACAAAATATTCTTAAGAAATGTTTGAAAAACTAAGAAACTTTTAAATAGGATACTAAAGAGGTCTTAAATTTCTCGTCCCCAAACTCATTTTTATGTGAACCAAAAGCCTCTTTATTAGTTGCTATCCATGCATGAATCGGACCAGAGCGACCGTGCATGTGTAATCAATACTTGAATATAGTCGCAATATTGTTTTATTCCTTCTGATTACTTTTCCAAAAGACAAGGTTTGTCATGCCCAGTCTAGCTACTTATTTTCTCCATGGTTTGAACTTTCCAAGTCAAAGGAGGTTAATCTACTTGCCGACACATAAAAGTTAAAAGGGATTAACTCGGCTCTTCAATGAATGAGGAGATGTTTCCTCTCAATTCATTACGTGATGGATTTACGAAATATTATATTTATTATTCAAACGGTTATATTATAATTATTTTTACAAAAATTCAATTAAATAAAAAATTATTTAGGTTATTAAACTGTATAAAGACAGATGGACGGATTCAATAAAAAATTACGAACTATCTATCTATTTGTTACAATTGATTAACCTAACAACCTTAGTTTTAATTGATTTTTTTTAGTATAGATTTTTACAAAGTGATTTATAATATGAACGATTCTGATCATAAGTTCTGTGTAAATCAAAATCTAAGTGAATTTAGAAAAAAGTTCTCCTCAATTTGAGGGGCCAAGTCTTTCTCAAAGTAAAAAAGCATAAACTAGAGAGATGGTTATTATTGGGAGGAAAGGCAGCAAAACACCTAAATAGTTTTCACCAACAAAAAAGGTAAAACACCTCAATAATTTTGTACGTATGAGATTGAATAATACGTGTCGTGAAAAGTCCTCGATTATTAAGTGTAATGAGGGTCCCTTCATTTACTGCGACTGACATTGAATAGTATTCTAGCTCTATATAATGGAATTGTATCCTCTCCCAGGGAAGGATCCTTCTGATCAAAGGAGTGTGAGTCCTTGAATTTTTATCCAACGATTATAAACAGAGAGATTCCTTTAAAGTTATAATAATTATAACCTTTGGATAAAAATTCAATGACCTACACTCCTTGATCAGGAGGATCCTCTTCTTAGGCTTAGGAGAGGATCCAATTCCTTATATAATATGACATGCAGTTAATTTTGTCCTACAATTTGGTAAAGTATAGCGTAATGCTAAAGAGCTAAACTTATTGATAAAATTTGGTAAATGATATGAAAGTTGATGATTAGATTATTACTTAAGCGTTGATAAATGTGTTCATTTTTTATTGATGACACATCATTTAGTTTACAAATTTAATCCCTTTATATTACCTAAAGTATGAAAATGACCCTATGCGGTACGTTAGCTTGTCTTGTCTATTTGTGCGCCAATAAAATAGTAAATAAATTATTAAACATACTTTAGTGTGTTTATTAATTAATTGTCATCAACGGCGTATAGTTGGACAGCAAATCAATGGCTCATATTTCACCAAAAAGGAACACTATCCAGTACTTACACGTGAAAGTGTTGTATTCAACAGAGACGGATAATTTGGTCCAACTCAGGCTTAGTTTGGTATTGCTGTGCTGTGAAAAAAAACTGTTTCTGCTGTGCTATGAGAATAAGCAGCTGTGAAATAAAGCAGCAAAGTGTTTGGTAAATTTTTTTGTGAAAGTGCTTTTGGAAGAAAAAGCAGTATTATAGTGTTTGGTAAACTTTTATGTAAAACAGCTGTGACTGTGTGAAATGACCAAAAAGGGTATAATACTAGATGTGCCATTAATTTAATTTTTTTTAACAAATAAAGGTGAATTACTAAATGTACTTTATTTTTAAAAGAAAAATATTTATAAACTTTTAAGTTAGTTGAAGAAGCAAAACTACTTCAATTGAAATATTTTATACTTCAATTGAATATTTTAAAAGAAAAGAGTGTTACCAGTATGACAAAATGCTTCAATTGAAATATTTTAGACTGAATAGCTAGGATTCATTAGTACAATATTGTTAATGTACTTGAAAGTAGCTTAATTAGATGCATTCATCAAACTTGCCGCTATTCTATTTCTTAATGGCTTCTATCTCATGTGATCCTTCAACTTGATAATTTTGGTATTCTTCATCATCATCATCACTACTATCGCTCTCTTCACAATAGTCCCTGGGGTCATCAAAATGACGATCACGTTCAGAATACCTCCGTATGTAGTTATGAAGAGCCATTGTAGCAATGACAATCTTCACTTGCTTATTGAATGGGTAATTAGGCATATCCCTTAAAATTGCCCATTTTTTCTTCCATACCCCAAAAGTTCGTTCAATGATGCTCCTAAGAGAAGAATGCATGTAGTTGAATATCTCTTTATGACCCGTTGGTTCGGAACCCCTACGAAAATCCGGGAGATGATATCTTTCACCTTTATATGGTCCCAAATAACCTCTCATTTGTGGGTACCCCGCATCTACCAAGTAATATTTTCCTGAAAATGGAAAATTTTGTTTTGTATTGTAATAATTATACAAAGCAAGTATGTAAAATGTTATAATAAGTATGAAAATTACCATTTGGAGGCTTTGAAAAGTTTAAATTTAGATTCCGTAGCACGGATAGAAAAACCCTTGTATCATGTGCAGTGCCTTCCCACATAAATAATGAGGAGATGTACACAAAATTGCCAATAAGACGTGAAAATTTTTCCAGCAAAGTTTTAATGCAGTACTTATTAGACCCAAAAAATTAATTTAGGGACTAAATTTGGACAAATTATAGTCGAGCACGAAGAATGAGAAAACCCCAGAAAAAGATCGAATCGTTCTGCTGTCATGTATGCTAAGTTTTGGAGTTATTCATAAAATGGAACAGAAGATTCTTAAAGCAATTAAGCACAACAGTTAACCAAACAAAGCAGATGATAACATAACATACATGCCAACTGCAGGGGTGGGATTCCATTCTATATCAAGTTTCAATCAGTGACCTAATCATTTCTTCTATTTAAGAACCCATCATTCATGTTAATTAATCTAAAAATCCACTCTAACTAATTGTCAATATCCAACACATGACATATATAATATGACAGATAATAAGAAAATCAAACAAAAAATATCCATCCAAAACACCATTGAAGAAAAACACAAAGCAAGAACTCACCAGTAAGCAGGATGTGATTCAAAATCTTCCAATTTCCAAACTTTCCCAGTAAAGTGGCTCCGGAATTTGAAACCAATTCCCAAACAATCAAGAACATGCATATAATATTCTTGGAAATGCAGCAATGCAAGAAAATGCAATCAGAAGTGTCCTTAAATTATAGTAAATTACAGAACCAAAATATTAATGAAACCCATAGATCTATGAACCCCAGATTCGAACAGATCTACAGAAAAAATTGAAACAGGAAAAACTTTAAAAGAGAGACTCTGGGAATAGAGCTTCATGCTTAACAAACAAAGCAACAAAACCCATAAAAATGTCTAAAACAAGCTCTTTAAACCCAGAAAAAAGCAAAGAACCCAGAAATTCATAAAAAAAAAACAGAACCCATAAAAGATAACGAGAGAGATCGACCTGGAGAACGACCTGGAGAACGGGAGCAAGGAAGTTTCAGGTTGGAGATTGGGTTTTGGGGCGACGAGTTGGGAGTTGGGAGTGACGGGAGGGAGTGAAGTGAACGGGAGGGAGTGAAAGTGAGATGCCAGAGCAAGAGAAGTGAGACGCCAGGAGGGTAGGATGGCCATTTGAAAATTTTCATTAAATGGTACTGTTCACTCTTGTTTTCCTAATAAAAAGCTGTTTTTTCAAAGCTGCTATTAGCAGCTTCAGATTCCAGCTGTTTTTGGCAGGAACTTTAAACATAAGTGCTTTTTTATTGAGTTACCAAACACAATTCTGACACCAACTTTTTTTCATCCCAGCTTTTAAAAAAATTTCAGCTCTCCCAAACGCAACCTCAGTACGAGATCAAATCATCTGCACCCAAAATGGGTGTGGCCTCCCTGTGACCCCAATAAGTGTTCAACACATAATAAAATTATGACAACAAAATTAAGAAAAGTTAAAATAATGAATACGTGTCAAACACTGATTGGGGCCACAGAGAGGCCACACCCATTTTGGGTGCAGAAGATTTGATTCTCACTCAGTTAAGGTTCTAAAAGACGCTAGGCGCTAGTCGGGCGGCAAGCTGGGGCCTAGCGCCTAGGCGGCTAGGCGGGGACTAGGCGGGCGCCTAGGCGGACTAGGCGGGCGCCTAGGCGGACTAGGCGGGCGCCTAAGCGGACTAGGCAGATTTAAGTAAATCTATTATATTTTGTGTAAATAAGTGTCTATTTATACTTAAAATATATATAATTTCATTATAAACTACAAAATAGAATGACATATATATTAGGAGGTATTGGAACATAATGAAAATATGGAGAACATGCATATAATGTGTATCATTTAAGTATTCAACAAGTCTCTTACAATTTATTGGAAAAAAATAAAATGCAAAATGAAAGCTATCTATTTTCTATCTAAGTGAGTCGCAACCTAGGCGGGCTAGACGGGTGCCTAGCAGTCTAGGCGGATGCCTCAGCAGGTCTAGGCGCCCTTTCTTAATTTTCAAACGCCTAGGCATTAATCGGGGCGGTGGCCTAGGCGGCGCTAGGCGGGGATTTTTAGAACAGTGCACTTAGTACACCCGGTTAGTTGTTGAGAATTTTTATTGCCTCACGTTTCACTTTAATTAGAACTAGCAGGAATGCCCGCGCTTTGCTGCGGGTTTTCAAACTATAATCGACAACCTACATGAATAATATCCACACAAAAATTAATTGAAATTGCTGTAACAATACAATTGCATTCTTAAATGTGAGCACAAACAATCCCAAAAAAGAAACTAACATATAATCAATTCAAGTATATTAGGAGCACGTTTGCACTCAACAGAGGGGAACCAGTCGAACGGAAATCCATAGCTCTTCTAACTTTATTGTTTGGCCTAGAGAATTTGTAAGCAATAACCCTAAAAGCTGTCAAACAAAAAATAAAACAAAATTCACAAATTATCAAAATAAAATTTAGCAACAAATTGCAAATAAAAAGCAGAGAGTTCATAAACAATCAAAATTAAAAGCAGGAAAGAGTGAAAGTTGTGTACCAGGCCGATGTCTAACTCATCATGGAGAGCTTCAATCACTAATTCTGGCAACTCGGCTGAAAGAGCTTTGAGAGAAAAACAGGCGTTATCGCAACTATCTTGAGAAGTGAATTTCACATCCACAATGAAATTTCAAAACCCACCACAGAAGCAGCATATGAAAACAACAAAAAAGAATTTTAGTCAAAGTTATTTTCTGATCATTAGTAATTTAGTATCCTAACCAAAGCAATTTTCAACTTCAACATTCAAAACGAAAACGTGAGTTTATATTAATCACTACAACAAAAAAGAATTTTAGTCAAAGTTATTTTCTGATCATTAGTAATTTAGTATCCTAACCAAAGCAATTTTCAACTTCAACATTCAAAACGAAAACGTGAGTTTATATTAATCACTCAAAGTGATGTTTACATTGTGTACCACTAAAGCACTACTAATTAACCTTTTCAAGGTCCTTATTAACACTTGAAAACTTTTGACACATAAAACTGAAAAGTGCAAATAAGTAAATTGCTTCAAAAAATATATCAGGATGATGTTACCTTTCCAATCACAACCCATTTGCATCTTGCCAAAACTATCGGACTCGTACTTAAAATTTTCGACATTGTATTGCCAGGAGGACCCGATTGGCCTGATTAAAAAGTGCTTCTTTCCCAAAACCTTTCAACTGTTCAGAGTCCAAATTCCAGAAAACAAATGCTAATCAATAGCCAATTAATACTTGGTAATCATTGAAATTAAAGTCCAGAATTTACTAATGTCAAATTTACAGCCAAAAGAGCAATCAATTTACTGAACTCCAAAGGGAAATCTTCACATAAAAGTATCTAATTTCACAAAATAAATGAAACCATATCAAACGTCTTGATATAAACTAAGAACTCGAAAGTTTAAGCAAAACACACTCTCAACAATGATGTAAATAAAGAACTTATTCATTCATAATTTGAAATAATTTGAAATAATTCAAAATTGCAAGCAAGAAAACGCTCCAATTCAAAAAAGCTCTGCAAGGTCATGAAATTGCCCATGAATATCGCCACAAATTGTCATTGACCTTTTTACAGGCATGCAAATAAATAATAATAAGTGTCTACCCATATAATTTGAAAGATCTACACCAGTGCTACCAGTTCAAAATGAAGGACAATAATAATGCTTTTTTCCCATACAAAATGCAATAACAGTGAAATATGTAATGTAATATAAAGAAACCAAAAGTTCCACCTGAACATTGCTTTCTCCCATTAGAATTTCCTCTGCTTTCTCGCATAATATTCTCACCTACAATGAAGCAATGAAGAAACGATTATGTACAGATAGACGATTATGATACTAAAAGACAGAAGATAACCTTTTTTTTAAATAGAAAACATAATATAACTTAAAGGTGCTTAAACATCATCACGTAGCAACAACATTCTGTTGAGCAGCGCCTGGGTTTTAAGAAACGGAAAACAAAATCGGATAAAGTAATGACAACGAACTTGAATAATGGGTTTCCACCATGCCTTTGCGAACTGTCCTTAGTTGAGCAACATATTCAGATATTTTCTTGATTGCTTCCACTTACAAAGGTAAAAGCAGAACATCAAAAATCATACCGCAAGTGTCCCTGTAGAACCTTTCTAACTGAGGAAAAATAGAGGAAGATATCAAGGCTGACCTGCTCAGCCAAAAACTCAGTTTCAACAAAATCTGTTAACTGCACATCTTTGTTCTTCTCAGCAAGCTGTTAGTCGTAAATTCGAGGATGAACATAGTATAGTAAGATTGTTAATTCATAACACGAACCAATCGATGTTAATGGTACAAAATATAATCAACTAAACCTAATCATCTTATATTAAGAAGACATCATACAATAACAATGAATGTCTTACACTGTGCAAGTGGAGCAGCTTTCATTTGCCAATTTCTCAAGCGATAATGCAAACTCCATTGCTGAATAAAAAAATTCAGACTGAGAAGACATCAAATCCAATGCAGAGAGCAGATAAAATTGAACCCAAAAGGCAGAAGCCTTCTCTAACAATAGATACATATAAACAATCGCTTGGGATATAGATATGGGCGTACCTGGAAGAATAGAAACCCACTGAGAATGTCTAAGACTGTGCAAGTGGAGCAGCTTTCATTTGCCAATTTCTCAAGCAACCTCCATTGCTGAATAAAAAAATTAAATATTTCCAATTTGGTGGCTAAGAAACCAAAATAAGTATTGAACTTTTTTCCCTTAAGAAAATACACACAAAAATTCCACCAGAATTGCAATTCCCACAAATCCAACAGCAAATCAAGAAACCCCATGGCCCCATTTTCCTGCCCAAATTTTCCAGGTAACCAAACAGACCCCAACTCAACCCTAACTCCAAATCACTCAACAATGGGAGGAGAACACATTTATATAACATGAAATTAGAATTTGGGTTGGAGAGAGTTACCAGCAGTGTCACATAGGCCTAAGTTCATAGTGGTGCCTTCAACCACAACATTTGCACTGAATATATCAAACACAGTTGGTATATAGTCCTGATGATCTCGATTAAGAATGGCAAACGCGTTCCCCTTAAACCTACCCCCAAAAGGCAGAGTCTACCCCCATACTCCTCCCTTACTTTTTCTCCCTAAATCCATACCTCCCTCCCGGAGAATCCTCTCCCCTACCCCATGCTTTCCCCCATCTCTCTCTGCAATAGACAGAAAAGTCATAAATTATCAAGAATTAATAGAGAACCCTTTAATGTACAACCACCTTAGAACTGGAGCAATTTCCTCCGATTTTAGCCAACACATGCCGCTTAACCAAATCTACACTGAGCTCACAATAATTTATCCTTATAAATTGATAGTCTTCAAAGTACGTTATAATTAGTTTTCTTGAATTTAAGCGAACACAACCAACTTAATCAAATTTACAGTGAGCAAACACAACCAAATCTAAAAATTCAAACTTGCAAAAAACCCATTTCCAAATCCAAACTTACAGTTCTAAACAAAAATTAAATTTGACAGAAAACTCATAAATCATCAAGAACTCAATAAGAAAACAGAGACCCAGTTAGTCTAATCACCTTAGAATGGAAGGTATTCCCCCTAAGTTTAACCAACAACCAACCAAATCCAAATATCGAAATTTGCACAGAAACCCCATTTTCCAAATCCGAATTTACAGTTCTAAACACATAATTTTTTTTTTTTACAGAAAAACCATAGATCGGCAAGAATTCAACAAAGAAAAGAGAGACCCAGTTAATATTATCACCTTAGAATTGGAGCCATTGCTCTTTGGCCATCCAAACCCGAATCCTCCACCGCCATTGCTTGACATCAAATCATAAATCTCCTCATGGTAAATCTCCAAAACAGTGACCTGCACAAACGACCCAACCGCCGTGCCACCATGTCTTCTCCGTCCCCAAGAATATCTTTCAGCGACCTGTTACAGAAATGGAGGGAAGGTTTGTGTGGTTTTGGGAAGCAAGAGCCGATGCTATTGCAGAGGTGGGCTCAGTTTTGGAGTTCTGGCTGCTAGGTTTGAGAAAGGGGAAAATGAAGGCCAAATGGGTGTGTTTCTGTCTCTCTCTCTCCCATCCCTCTCAATCTCTCAATCAGCGACACCAACCCTTGATTTGAGGAGAAAAAATCAACCCTAACCCCACCTTTTTGGCAGCCTCACTCCTCTCTCTCCCTTCCCCTCCCTGCCATCCCACGCCTCTCTCCCTGAAATCACCCCACAAATCCGTGAGTTCTGTCTGAAGCACAGCCACACACAATGGTAGAAATGTAAATAATGCAAAATCGAGGGCCCATTTTAGAATAGACTGGCAAAACCGTAAATATATCAAAATCTGGTCAGAATCAAAATTACCCTCTCAACTTTTGATAATTACCCTTCCAACCAGCACCATTTGACTGGTATTGTTGTAAATAGCGTGAAATCAAGTGGCAACCAATTGACTGTAGCTAAGCTACAGTCAAATCCTTCCTCAATTTTAGAATAGACTAGAAATTAGGCCCGTGCGTTGCCACGGGAACCAGCTGTTTCAAACGTAATCAGATGGATAAAACACATTAAGTTGAATAAATTCAAGACAATTATGAACAAGCAGAGGAATACATAAGTGAATGAGGCTGGTAAGATAAGCAACTTGGCTTTTATATACATTCAACTAACATCTTTTATTGTCGTAGTCTCCAATATATAAGTAAGGTATGTAAGCTGAACACAAAAAGAGAGGAAATGACACAAACGATGTTTTGAGGGGAATGCCAGAACTGAACCATGAGGGGAAACTTACACAGAAAATGACCAGATTTGCTGCAATAGAAATTAAATTAATTTATGGTAAAGTCAAACGATGTTTTGAGGGGAATGCCAGAACTGAAACATGAGGGGAAACTTAAACAGAAAACGACCAGATTTGCTGCAATAGAAATTAAATTAATTTATGGTAAAGTCCAAGTCTTTCATTATACACATGTAAGGAATTATCTAACGATGATTAGTAGTTTTACATATTCCTAAAGCTAAGTGTTACCCTGTCACTCCAAAAAGTTCATCATAAACTCCTCGATGTGCAGTTTTGTTCTTATATTTTTATACAAAAACTTAGAAATCTTGGACAACCAAAATGCAAATTGAAAAAAGACCCAGATCATGAAAACATAACAAATTACCTATATCAAAGAATGGAAAAGCGTCAAGAAAACACATGAAATCAGATAAAAACATAATATTGGACAAAAAATGAAGAGAGTGAGAAAGGGAACTGAATGTACGTAAACTTGTAATCGCATTTCCAGAACCATTGACACATTTGAACTATCATCTTCCATTGAGAAAAAGTGCCAGTCACTGAGAATTGAGAAAATAGGGAAATAAGAACATAACCCAAAACCATCAACTTCTCGAAACCAAAATATAGCAAAAATACAGTACTTTATTCATGAACAAAACCAACCCCAGAGAACAAACAAAATTACTAACTTCCATTGGCAACTATATATATAAGAATTTTGAAAGCGATGAGAGAGAGATACATTTGGGGTGTCGATGATAGAAAGGTGAGTGAGGGATCTGAGATGTTTGAGAGCTGGAATTTTTGAGCAATTTGTGTGAAAAAGTTGAAGAGCTTTGAACTGAGTGAGAGACGGAGAGAGTGGAGTGAGAATGGCAGAGAGAATTAAAACCAAACCAAACAGTGGAAAATTAAGTATAAAGATGGTACTTATCTTGTGAATGAGGACATGCAGACGTAGGATGGACGAAGGAGAGCATATCCAGGGTCCAACTTCTTGTCTTCCTCCATGTCCTGTAATTCCAGCATATAAACAGCAAAACATAAAACCAGAGACCCCCAAATTTATTAATTTCTTAATTGAAATCCAGAAAAAAAAATGCAAAATTTAAGCAATGCAGAGAAAACCTAGATCCCACCCCAAGTTTATCCTTGAAGGTTTTTTTATAAATAAACCAAACAAAATTTAAGCAATGCAAAGGATTGAGTAAAGGGAGGAGAGAGTTCCACTGTGAGAGAGTGTTTGAGCACAGTGGTGCTGTCAGAAATGGCCCAAACGGACAAACCTAGACCCCAGCCACGATCCCTACACTCTCCCTCAAATCCCTACGGCCCCTATGCTTTTCTCTGATTGTCCCCCCTCTCCCATTCATGAAATCGAGGATCTGCAGCAATGGCGATGAGATCCTCACTGCTCCATCTCCCTCTCTCTATCACTCTGTCTCTGTCTCCCTTTCTCCCTTTCCCTATCCCTCTATCTATATCTCTATGTTTATCGACATGACCTCCCATCCCTGAAATCCTGACCGAGCGATCCCTACTCCTCCCTCTCATTTTCCCTCTCTCTCTCTCTCTATCACTATCTCAGAGGCGGCATGGCAGAATGGTAAGTAATTTGCATATAAAGATGCACTACAAAGGTGGTACAAACGGAGTCACCACCTAAAATGCACCAATGCATATAGATAAAACACATTTCACCAGAGTAAATATAACCAAATCACAAATCAATATAGGCATCTCTAAAGAATTTAAATGACCAAGAGATGGGTGAACCAAGCAAAGCAGTTTGATTTTCACTTACATTCAATTCAGCTTGTTAGGTTTTGGCTCGTCAATTAATGTCCTTTTCTGTTTAGGATTGTTTTAGGGAAACAAAGGGTGCACCGATTCCTTTCCTAAAAGGGCTAGGAAAGAATCTTAGTTTCCTTATTCAATTTAGATTAGGAATCCTAGAAGTCTATTTGGAATTGGAAAGGAAGTCTAATTTCCTATTCCACTTAGAATAGGAATTATAATCTGTAAAGGACATGTAAACTGCACCCTATGCCTATAAATAGGGTGCGGCAAGGCTTAGAATTTAAGGGAGAAAACAGCCAGAGACAGCCGAGAGGTTTGGGATTAGTTCTAGGGTTTGTAAAAGTACTGTAATCTCTATTATTAATCAAAGAAGCGGTGATTTCTCTACCTAGAGAAATCACAACTGGACGTAGGCAAAAGTTCTGCCGAACCAGTATAATTCTTGTGTGTTTCTAAGTTTTCTAATATTTGCCAAAGTTTAGTCTATAGCCGTTGGTTACATCAAAGAACAAGATCTAGGGATGTTTTTTTCAACAATTGGTATCAGAGCTAAGTTCAAGGTGTTCTACGATGTCAAAAGGGAAGATGAATGCGGATCAAGGACCTGCGTTAAAGCCCTTTGACGGCAAGGATGACTTTACGGATTGGCAAAGGATGATGAAGAACGTACTGATACAGCAGGATTTGGATGATGCACTCAATGGTGAGAAGCCGGCAAACATGACAGAAGCAGCATGGATTAAGGTTCTCAAGAAAGCCAAGAGTTCCATCGAGATCCATCTCACACGATCAGTTCGGTCACACATCACCGAAAAGATGACTGCCCAAGAAGCATGGGAAAAGTTGGAGAATGTTTATATGGGCAAAACCGTGTCCAATAAACTTTTTCTAAAGGATGAACTATTCGGACTTCGACTAGAAGAAGGAGGTGATATTGAAGATCACGTATGCAGATTCCAGAATTGCATAGCTAATCTTCAAAAGGTCGAAGAAACTTACAAAGATGATGATATGGCTATCATCCTGCTGAGGTCTCTACCTTCGTCTTTCAAGCATTTTCGAACAACTCTAATGTTTGGAAAAGAGTCCCTGAAGCTTGAAGACGTAATTCAAGGTCTTCAGTCATATGCTAAACTGGATGATATAACTGAAAGCTCTCAAGGCCTTTATGTCAAAGGCAAGGAGAGGGGGCGGGAAAAGACAAGGGAAGAGAAAACCAGCAACAGAGGTAGGTCAAAATCCAAGAAGAAAAAGGAAAAGAAGGAAGGTTGCTTCGAATGTGGTTCAGCCGATCATTGGAAGAGGAACTGCAAGATTTGGAAAGAGAAGAAAGCTAAGATGGAAGGAAGCTCAGGATCAGCTAGTGCAGTCACCAAGCATGAGAGTGACGGGGAACTTCTTTCAGTAACATCAGGCTCCAAAGCTTTCGCAAATTGGATTTTGGATACCGGATGCACCTTTCATATGTGTGCAGTAAGAGAATGGTTCGATACTTACAAAGAAGTCAGCAGCGGGGAAGTTTTAATGGGAGACGATTCTTCATGTCCTGTAAGAGGAATCGACACTGTTCGAATCAGAATGTTCGATGGGATGATACGAGCTTTGGGGAATGTCAGGTATGTCCCTAGACTAAGAAAGAATTTGATTTCCTTGGGTACTTTAGATGAGGCCGGTTATGGGTACAAGTCTAAAAGGAAGACTCAGGGTAACCTACAACCCAATAAGTTGTATAAGTTGATTGGGACCACTATAGTCGGGAGAGCAGCTGTTTCTGTAAATCAAAGTACAGAAGACAAGACAGAACTATGGCATCATAGGCTCGGGCACATAAGCCAGAAGGGATTGCAAGAATTACACAAGCAAGGCCTGTTGGAAGGCGTGTCATCTTGCAAACTGGACTTTTGTGAATACTGTGTTCTCGGGAAGCAAAGAAAGGTATCATTCGCAAGCAGCAGTGCAGATAACCGAAGCAAGGAGCAACTCAGCTATATTCACTCAGATGTTTGGGGCCCTGCACCAACTAAATCAAATGGTGGAGCCAGGTATTTTGTTACTTTCATGGATGATTTTTCTAGGAAGGTTTGGGTTTATTTCATGAAGCAGAAATCCGAGGTTTTTGCAAAGTTCAAGGAATGGAAAACAGAAACCGAGAATCAAACTGGAAGGAAGATCAAGTACCTAAGAAGTGACAATGGAGGTGAATATACAAGTAATGAGTTCACCAATTACTGCAAGCAGGAAGGCATCACAAGGCACTTCACAGTAAAGAAGAATCCCCAGCAAAATGGAGCTGCTGAGAGGATGAACTGAACTCTCATGGAGAGAGAGAGGAGCATGCGATTTCATGCAGGATTGCCCGATAGTTTTTGGGCAGAGGCTGTTAATCATGCAAGTTATTTGATTAACAGGTCACCATCTACAGTTCTCGGTTTTAAGAGTGCAGAAGAGGTATGGTCTGAGAAGCCAGTGGATTATTCCAAGCTCAGGGTATTCGGCTGTAGTGCTTTTGCACATATTCCAAGTGATGAAAGGTCCAAGCTCAAACCAAAGTCTATACATTGCATATTCTTAGGTTTTGAGAAAGGAGTTAAAGGTTTCAAGCTTTGGGATTTCAACAACAAGAAAAAGGTTGTCAACCGAGATGTTGTCTTTGATGAGACAACCATGCCTCTGAATAAAGTCGAGAGCAGTAGGGAGAAGAAGGACGATGCTGAAATTGAAGCAACAAAGATTCCGTTAATCAGTTCAGATGAAGAAGAAGCTCAGGTGGAGCAACTTGAGCAAGAGGCCGAATCTGATGGTTTTGAGGAAGAAGAAGAGCATCAGCATTGTTCACCAGTTAGGAATCAGGTGGAGCAAGAAACAGGGCAGATTGAAGGCACTCTCATCGGCCAGACATCCCAAAGGGTTCGAACTCCAACCAACAATCCACCTGCATTCCAGAGATGCATAGCACTGGACAAACCTAAGCGAAACAAGAAGAAACTTGACAGATTTGGGTTTGACCAGGACGAAGTTAATTATGCTCTTAACATTAGTCAAGGAGATCCAACTACTTATCGAGAAGCTATAGCAAGTGATGAGCGAGATAGTTGGATAAGTGCTATGACAGAAGAAATGGAGTCTCTTTATAAGAACTCTGTTTGGGAGTTGGTTCCTAAGCCCAAAGACAGAAAGCTAGTTGGATGCAAGTGGGTATTTAGGAAAAAGGAAGGACTACATGAACAAGATGCCGTGAGATTCAAAGCGAGGCTCGTGGCTAAAGGGTATTCACAAAAGGAAGGGGTGGATTATGATGAGATCTTTTCACCTGTAGTCAAGCATACTTCTATCAGATTGCTTTTAGCAATGGCAGCTCAGCATGACATGGAGATTGAGCAGATGGATGTGAAGACAGCGTTTCTTCACGGGGATCTAGAGGAGATGATTTTCATGGCTCAACCAGAAGGGTTTGTTGAATATGGGAAAGAGGACCTAGTATGTCAGCTAAAGAAGTCCCTGTATGGCCTGAAACAGTCTCCAAGACAGTGGTACAAGAGGTTTGATTCATTCATGCTGAAAATCAATTTTAGAAGATGTTTATATGATTGTTGCGTGTACTATCATGTGTTCCAAGATGGGATGATCATATTGCTATTGCTATATGTGGATGACATGCTAATTGCTTGTCAAGACAAGTCTAGAGTTCAAGACTTGAAGAAGATGTTGAGCGAGGAGTTCGACATGAAGGATCTAGGTGCTGCACAGAAGATCCTTGGCATGGAAATTCAGAGAGATAGGACCGCTGGAAGGATCTGGATATCACAAGCCAAGTATATTCAGAAGGTTCTTGAGAAGTTCAACATGCAAGAAGCAAAGGTAGTTACGACTCCTTTGGCGACTCATTTTAAGTTAAGTGGGCAACAGTGTCCCAAGTCCGAGGAAGAGCGACAAGTAATGGAGAAGGTGCCTTATGCTAATGCCGTGGGCTGCCTCATGTATGCAATGGTGTGCACACGTCCCGACATAGCTCAAGCAATCAGTGTCGTTTCCAGATACATGGCAAATCCAGGAAAGCAACATTGGGATGCAGTCAAGTGGATTTTGCTTTATTTGAAGGGTTCTTGGTGACTGAGGATTATGTTTGAGAAGCAAAAGGAAAATGCAGGTGTGTTAGGATATGTGGATGCCGATTATGCAGGGGACTTGGACAAGAGAAGGTCAACTTCTGGTTATGTGTTTACATGCGCAGGAGGACCAATCAGTTGGAGGGCACTACTGCAACCAATTACAGCTTTGTCGACCACAGAGGCAGAGTATATTGCATTGGCCGAAGCTGGAAAGGAAGCAATTTGGCTTAGTGGTTTGGTAAGTCAAATGGGAATCACTCAAGATTGTGTGAAGCTTAAGTGTGATAGTCAAAGTGCCATTCACTTGGCGAAGAATCAGGTTTTTTCTGGAAGATCAAAGCACATTGAAGCAAGGTATCACAGAATCAGAGATTGGGTGGAGTCTAAGGAAATTTGGATTGAAAAGGTTCATACGGATGATAATGCCGTAGATTTCCTTACAAAGATAGTGCCGGCCAAGAAGTTCAAGCATTGCTTGAACTTGATCAATCTCGTTGATTGATTAAAGTGGAGCACCTCCTCACTTGAGGTGCAATAAGGCAAGAAGAAGATTGCCAAGGTGAAGACTCTTGAAGATTTCTAGAGCTGCTTCAAGAAGGTTCAAAGATACTCTGGGGTGCAACGATCAAGACTTGGTTTGACTCACCAAGGTGGAGATTGTTAGGTTTTGGCTCGTCAATTAATGTCCTTTTTCTGTTTAGGATTGTTTTAGGGAAACAAAGGGTGCACCGATTCCTTTCCTAAAAGGGCTAGGAAAGAATCTTAGTTTCCTTATTCAATTTAGATTAGGAATCCTAGAAGTCTATTTGGAATTGGAAAGGAAGTCTAATTTCCTATTCCACTTAGAATAGGAATTATAATATGTAAAGGACATGTAAACTGCACCCTATGCCTATAAATAGGGTGCGGCAAGGCTTAGAATTTAAGGGAGAAAACAGCCAGAGACAGCCGAGAGGTTTGGGATTAGTTCTAGGGTTTGCAAAAGTACTGTAATCTCTATTATTAATCAAAGAAGCGGTGATTTCTCTACCTAGAGAAATCACAACTGGACGTAGGCAAAAGTTCTGCCGAACCAGTATAATTCTTGTGTGTTTCTAAGTTTTCTAATATTTGCCAAAGTTTAGTCTATTGCCGTTGGTTACATCAAAGAACAAGATCTAGGGGTGTTTTTTCAACACAGCTAACATCAAGAGCCACTGTACAATCAAATGGATGAACTTAAAAGTTCCTATTCACAAAAGTTGTAATCTAAAAAAATATTGTTTGTTTGCATAAGAAACATAAGCGGAATGCAGTTCTTGAGAATTGGAGTAGTGCAATGAATAATTTCCATAGAAAGTAACTAAAAAGACGGTCTAGCACCTAAGAACCAATGAAGTGAAACTTTGCTTGCTATATATGGATATGCATGCTCTAAGAAACCATTCATATTCAGTTCCAGCGACGATCTCTCTTTTCTTGACTCCCTTTTGAATGGTATTTCTTGTGGCTTTAGATCGACAATAGTACTAACAAAAGATTACGAAGCGTTGTTTTACTTACAGACAATCTCTAGACACTCGATATGCAACTAAATCAGCAAACAGTCCTTACTTATTCAACATATCTACAGAACCAGATTGAATCAGATATCAGACATCCTATTGTCAAACATTATGCTCTCTCTAACCAGATAAGACATTGGATTGCACACTAAGTAAATAAAGACCCTAAATTGGAAAATACCCAACACCAATTAGACACAAATAATACAGAGACACTAATCAAATTAATTAGTGCACATATAAAGAGATATATGGATATGCATGCTCTAAGAAACCATTCATATTCAGTTCCAGCGACGATCTCTCTTTTCTTGACTCCCTTTTGAATGGTATTTCTTGTGGCTTTAGATCGACAATAGTACTTACAAAAGATTACGAAGCGTTGTTTTACTTACAGACAATCTCTAGACACTCGATATGCAACTAAATCAGCAAACAGTCCTTACTTATTCAACATATCTACAGAACCAGATTGAATCAGATATCAGACATCCTATTGTCAAACATTATGCTCTCTCTAACCAGATAAGACATTGGATTGCACACTAAGTAAATAAAGACCCTAAATTGGAAAATACCCAACACCAATTAGACACAAATAATACAGAGACACTAATCAAATTAATTAGTGCACATATAAAGAGATATATGGATATGCATGCTCTAAGAAACCATTCATATTCAGTTCCAGCGACGATCTCTCTTTTCTTGACTCCCTTTTGAATGGTATTTCTTGTGGCTTTAGATCGACAATAGTACTTACAAAAGATTACGAAGCGTTGTTTTACTTACAGACAATCTCTAGACACTCGATATGCAACTAAATCAGCAAACAGTCCTTACTTATTCAACATATCTACAGAACCAGATTGAATCAGATATCAGACATCCTATTGTCAAACATTATGCTCTCTCTAACCAGATAAGACATTGGATTGCACACTAAGTAAATAAAGACCCTAAATTGGAAAATACCCAACACCAATTAGACACAAATAATACAGAGACACTAATCAAATTAATTAGTGCACATATAAAGAGATAGAAAACATAGGGAAATATAGGCGAAAAACCAATCAGACACAAATAACACACACACTGTGAAGAGATCAAACACATAGGGAAACTTGTAATAGATGACCTTAGTTTACTTAGTGCACATATAAGCTAATGTTTCTTATAAAGATATAATAATTAAAGGTAACCTACAATTGAGCCTGATATCGGAATTAACTTGTTAAGTTATCTCGGTTTGTTTAATAATTGGGAAACATATCATAACCTCCTTAAGGTCTCATCAGTGCATAAATATTGGGAGATATGTGCATAAATATTGAGTAAAGAAGTGGTGCATTTATGGCCAGATTTTTATTCATTTGGTATTCAATTTTGTTGTCACTTATGAAACCAAAAGCCTTTCACACTGAAGGTCTCATCAGGGTTCTGATTATAAACCCCCCAAACAAACAAAATTGATAAATCTTTATCATTACCTTTAACAAAACATATTACAGTGAAAAAAAAAGTTCCTTTAAAAAAAAATTTAAGCAGTTTCATATAGCCTCCTAAGCACAAAATTATAGTTTAATAAAGGAAAATCCTCGATCCAAAGCTCCAACCTTTTAACCCAAAATGAAAACGAAAAGCATGGAGCATATAATTCAGTTTTATTATTAGATTTTCTATATCCCCACTTTAAATCCATTGCAAAGATAATACCATCAACTAAGTGAAGCAATCTAACTCGGTTGCGTATGTTAGTGAACTTTATGCAACTCAATATATAAAATTTAAGCAGTTTCAGAGTCTCCTAAGCATCTGCAAACTATTAACATTATCTCCCCAAGTTTCTTTCCCAATTTCATTGATAGCAATTTTATTGATAGTCTGCTAAGCATCTACAAACCATTAACATTATACCAACTTAAGAGATAGCAATTACACATTCCGCCATTATCATAGCTATACATAGTCAAAGGATGCCACAATTATATAGCCAAATCTAGTCCCAACGTGCATGAATAAAATGTAACAACAGTCACAAAATCACCGTAAATAATATACCTCAAAAGGCAAAGGGCCAAGTGCTACCTCCAATGATCCAAATTTCTGAAAATCGCAAACATAGCAAATCCATTAGCACTAACTTACAGAACAGTAATGAAAATAATAGCTTAAAAATAGCGTTGAAAAGCACCTTGAGTGAAGAAAACAAAGTGAAATCTGTTTTTCATGCAAATTGTTGATGATAGCATGTTTCAATGGCGTGAGAAGTGCTCAAAACAAACACTGTGATGTGCAAACAGAAAATGATCATGCTCTCCAACCTATATTTGGTGACAGAAAACTTATACAGAAAATGACTCTGCTCTCCAACCTACCCATTGGCATTCTCCTTTCCACATCTCTATATGTGATGAGTAAACCACATTGGTTGTCCTACTAAGACATATACGACAAAAAATTTGGTGTTTAATTAAATAATTTTTGCATGAGTTGTTAATTATAGTAGGTCTAAATCTAATTTTAAAAATCTCTACCCCAATTATAAATAACAGCAGTGGAAAATTACGTACATGGGGAATCATGTAGTTAAACAGATTATTAATGCCTATAAGTTAGAGAACATTTGAAATAATGGTAGAAAAGAATTTGTGCCTCCAAATACTAATGCTTCCCCATAACCTAGAATTTGCACTCACACTCCTCATTCATCACTCAAACAGAAAATCAGATTAGAGTTAATAGATTTTCAGACTATGTGAGTGACTCCGTGTGAGGTTTATCATTCGAGCATGCATCGACTCCACTGACATTTTATGTATATATACTCGAAAATTAGAAGAAAAATACACATGATCTTATTTGTCCACAAACAGGAAAAAGAATACAAAGAAGCCCTGGAAAGCTTCAACGAAAAAAAATTATATATAACAACTCAATACAAAGAATACAAAGAAGCCCTATAAGAAGTATTCAATTTTTTCTTTACTAAGCTCAATTATGTGGATGTGCATTGTACTGCTATAATGATGACAATTATTTGTCAAATGCAAGTGGATTTCTACCATTTTATCAAAAATGTTAATATCAAAGGAAAGTAAGCTTGTATCGAATAACAACCATTTAAAATTAATGACCACATTAAGAACAGAAAAGTTTCAGCAAATAGCAGAAAGTAAAACAATAGACATGGATGCGAGGATCGAATAATTAGGAATTCTAGCATTCATGTGAAAAAGAAAACATGCAATTAAGTTGAAACAACTCTACCTTTACTTGGAGCCTTAACATCACGTAATCCATTATCTCACTAAGTATGGCAGCTTTAATCGTCTGCACAAAACGGAAGCACTTAGAATACAGATGATGAGGTCTCAAGAAGCCGTAACAACATGCAAAATCCACAAAGCACCAACATTGAAATTATTTTGCTACAAAATTTGTTAGATAACCAGCTCTGGAATGCCAATAGTACGTAATCGCTAAAAAATTAATATATAACTACTCAATTAAACCAACTAATCAGTAATCACACACCAGCAAATTGAAAATGCAAGCTTTATTAATTTCTCACATGAGATTTTATCAATACATGAAATTAATAATTTACCCAATTAAACCAAGCAAGAAGAACCAATCAATGATCTAGGAAGTGAAGGGAGGATGCTCATATCTACTGAGAAGCAAAGAAAGGAATTAACATTGTGACCACGTTAACAAACTGGTCATTACCAAATGCTTCAATCGAAACAAAAAATAACTACCAAACATCAGAATTCCAAAAACCTAAAAGACAAAGCAAACAATTACAACTAAATTAATATTTAGCAAAATCAAATTAACAAACAATGTATACAAATTCCTTTTCCTATTCTCTCTTATCCTACGGCACATATGCTCATCTCAAACGTTAACTCAACCTATTCGTTTATAATAACTACCATGTGCGCACAATATCAAAGAAGAGCTACCAATTTTCTTAAGTATACAACCGTCCTTTAGTAGTTAAAATTTGCTATAAAACCTGAGTAAGTACTCCAATGAACGTTTTATATTCAACAAAAATGATATAGACAGAGCCACAGTTTCACCATTGCTTTTTTTTTTCTTTTCCAATAATCATGAAAGTTGAGGTGCATAGCGGTGAGCACAAATAGGGTGATACCTTTAGAAATTCCCTCTGTTCTGCATATTTCCTGAAAATAGCTTCCCCAGTAGCATTGGTTTCTTCAAGCATGCAAGCAGAGTTACGAACTGAGTCCCATGCTTGCGCCTCCTTGTCGAAGATTCTCATAACATAAGCACCATCCCCATTCTACATCACAATAACATAGGCATATATAAAACAAAAGCCATACATGATACTGAAGAAGTAAACAGAATGTTAAAAGGGATTTCTGGTTTAATACGGCTCTTCCAAGCAACTCTGCCCTCTCTTTCGCTTCTGTCGCCCTCTTCTGATTCCTCGCATCATACCTATCCAAACTATCTTTCAAAGACTGAGCCTCTTCCGCTATGTGTTCCACTTTTCTGCATAACAAAAAGCAAATCAGGATCCAGTTCAATAATCCCAATCATAATTACAACCACCATATGCAAAATTGACAAAATCCTACCTCACCTTTCAAGAATTAATGAACAAAAAACTCCATTCCAATTACAATTACAATGTCCAAAAATAACAAAAACCCAACTCAAAGGTCATAGTAATTAACGAAATTTAAAGAAACCAAGTCGAATTCCAATTACAAAATGCAAAAATGACAAAAAACCACGTCAAGGTTAAATGGATCAATGCAAGAAAACCAACCTTTTCCAGAGATCGCGTTGGGATTTGGCACCCACAAATCGCCAGAGTTGGTCCATCTTGGCGCAGAGGGATTGGATTTGAGAGATGTATCCTTTGATGGAGGTGGAAAGGTCCTCTCCCCTAAACCCATACCTCCCTGCCGAAACCCTCTCTCTCTCATTTGGGTACGGACCTTATCCCTAATCTTCCCACCAGAAAAGAAGAACATGAAAAAATTAATAAGAGTTTTCAAAAAATACAATACCTAATTACCTGCTATTGGAAACAAATAATAAATATATAGGGAGTTTTATAGAAAATTACAAAATAGTTCAAT